>CM059558.1:9203979-10615856 GCA_030386875.1 Morinoia aosen | reverse complement strand
TTTAAGTTCAATTAATAAGTTTTCTACAATACGAGTAAATCTAAAAATAGATGAGTAAAAAAGCATCAAAGCAGAGGAATTTTGCTTTAGCTGTTTGAACTCAAGTATTGAAAAAATGCAGAAAATCAATGTCTATGTTGGTAGACTTCGATTTATCAATGGAATTGGAAGACATGCAAAAATTTACTTTCAAGGACTAAACTGATGAAAAGAAGTAAGCAATCACAGTACTAATTCCTATACAGGGTGTTTCAAAAATACACGGCATAATTTCAGGTATGTATTTCCCACATGTAGACAATCAAAATAGTTCATTACAACATATGTCCGGAAATGCTTCATTTCCGAGTTATGGCCTTCACAACATTGAAATTCACCGGAACGTTTTTCTTTCCGCAGGTCGTTGCCGTCAAAGGACACATTAAGAGGGCACTCTGACAGATCATTCCTAGGCGAAGGTTAAATTCAGTGTTGTGTTTGGCGTTCGACTGTGTGTCATGTACACAAATCAGGAGCTGGCAGAGATGCACTTGATCTACGGTAAGGCAGACGGCAATGCTGCGCTGGCTCGTCGTTTGTACCAGGAGAGGTACCCACAGCGACAATGTCCAGATCGGAAGACATTTGTAAGTCTCCATCAGCGTCTGTGCGAGTATGGAAAATTTGACTCTCCTGGATTGGGAAGGGGACGACCAAGATCTACAACTCCAGAAGAACAGGAGGAGATTCTGGAGATTGTGAACAGAACTCCTTCTATCAGCACACGAAGGTTAGCGTTGCAAGTGAATGTTCCCCATACGACTGTCTGGAGACTGCTGAAAGAGTATCAATTGTATCCTTACCATTTGCAACGTGTACAGGCGCTGTCACCAGCAGATTACCCTGCACGAGTTAGGTACTGTCAGTGGTTCTTGCAGCAATGTGCTGCAAATCCGAACTTTCCTTCCTTAGTATTATTTACAGATGAAGCACAGTTCACACGAGATGGCATAACAAATCTCCACAATCAGCATGTATGGGCGTATGAAAACCCAAATGCAACTGTTGTATCTCATCACCAGGTGCGGTTCTCCCTCAACATGTGGGCCGGTATCATTGGTGATCGGTTAGTTGGACCCCATGTACTTGTAAACAGACTTACGGGGCAGGCGTACACAAACTTCCTGGAAAACATCATACCTGATGTTTATGACGACACTCCACTGATCGATCGTCAGCACGCTCACTTCTTGCATGACGGCGCTCCTGCACACTTCAGTCGTACGGCTCGCCGGTACTTGGATCGAAGATTTCCTGATCGATGGATAGGTAGAGGTGGCCCAATTGCTTGGCCTCCACGCTCACCTGATCTGAACCCTCTCGATTTCTACTTGTGGGGCCATTTAAAATCATTGGTTTATTCGTCTCCGGTGCCTGATTTGGAATCCCTTCGGAA
Organism: Morinoia aosen; assembly: GCA_030386875.1. NCBI lineage: Eukaryota > Metazoa > Arthropoda > Malacostraca > Amphipoda > Talitridae > Morinoia > Morinoia aosen. The sequence goes on along the minus strand of CM059558.1, from coordinate 10,614,421 downwards.
TCGAATTGTGGCACGCTCTGAGGACATACGCAACATTCCTGGAGTGTGGGATCGTGTTCGCAGGTCAATGAGACATCGATGTGAGGTCTGTATTCAAGCAGGAGGTGGTCATTTTGAACATCTTCTGTAATGGCAACGACCTGCGGAAAGAAAAACGTTCCGGTGAATTTCAATGTTGTGAAGGCCATAACTCGGAAATGAAGCATTTCCGGACATATGTTGTAATGAACTATTTTGATTGTCTACATGTGGGAAATACATACCTGAAATTATGCCGTGTATTTTTGAAACACTGGATATGCAAAAGTTGTACTTCCATGAAAGGGCGCACTGGTTATATTGATCTAACTATGACACAGATACACCTACAATTAAGGCATATGCTGCTTCAAGAAATTAACTGTAAAGGCAGTAGCAATGAAGCAAATACACGAGCAGCATACTACAAAGTACAAAGCTTCTGCATAAAAATGACAGATATTACACCCACCTTGAGAAAATAAGTTTGAAAAAAAATCATCTAAAATTGAAAGGAAAAATACAAATACATAATCAGAAATTTCTGCTTTGCTCTTATTTCAAACTCAAATGCAAATGAAATAAATTTCTCCATACCCAAACATAATGTTATTGAAAAAACAATATGATTAAAATCTTTCACATTTTCTTAACTTCTCATAATTTCCTACAGCATTTCAACTTAGTCCAGTTTCACTAACCCCAAGCCATAAGCAGACTTTGTTGGAAGGAGGAATGGTACCTTTAACATAGACTTGGTTAGAGAGCAGGAATTGAGTTTCCAGATCCTCCATGCTGTCTTGTCGAGCCTTCATTTCTTCTATGATCTGCAGGCAGCTTTTGATGTCTGGCATCTGGTGCTTCAGCCTGCACCAATAATAATGGATGAGTGAAAATTTCTGCAGATTTGTCACAATTATTCATTTTATGGAACATAAATTCTTAGCATTTTTTGTCAAATAGTGTTAGAAAAACTAAAATAATGCACATTGATTATACTCAATGAAGAATTAGAGATTATAATAAAGAGGAAAGCTTTAAACATTCTGAATGGCAATTAAAAATGTATCCCACCTACATTCAATGCATGCTGGAGAAGGGGAAAATATTACTTTGGCAAGTTGGCTTACGTCAAAATCATTAAGACATCTTAATTACACTGATGAAATTAGATGCATTGCATTGAGAAGATTAGAGTAGCACTTTTTACAAATAGCCATCCTCTGTCTTGCCTAATGAGCAATAAATAATAATAATGAACTTTGATACAAAACACTTGTGTCCTTACCAATAAGCAAGAGAAAATTTTACATTGGGCATGAGAGCTCTTTTTTGTTTTAGTCAAGTGAGAGGGTACTACTTCAACTAATACTGACATAGTAGCATAAAATAATTATACTCTACACAAATGTACTTTTTGTACCACATCTTTATACTAGAATAATAGACCCACCTCAAGCAAGTGGCAGTGAGGTGCGACTCCATGAAGCAATCCTTGCTGATCTGCTCATCAAGGCGCCTGATCACTTCTTCTGCACCACCAGATTCTTTGCTCATGAACTCTTCAACATCTTCCTGTGAAATGAAAATAAGTTATAAAAACATGAACAATATTTTAGCATGGCTCACTTCACTGATACACCCAATGCCTGAATCTATATGTAAAACATTTCATCACCAAATGCAGTAAAATTAAACGGAAAAATTGTTACCTTGCATCAAATATTTTAGACATTTTAGTTTTTCATTTCCTACTAAAAATGAAAATTTCAGGATAATTATTTTTGGCTACAGTCAATTAATATTGCCATGAGATATAACTTGAACATCCTTCAGAAGCCAGAGTAATTCAAAAATAGCTAAAAATAGTTATAATTATGAAATAAAATATATAAAATTATATTTCCTATATATTTTTGAAGTGTTTCTTGTTAAATAAAAATTGAGTCCAGTTATTCCACAGCAGCAAAATTGATTACCATAGCACGCTTAACTTCAGTTGACATGAGCTACTTGTGACTCTAACTTCACGTCCACAAAAGAAAATTTTATTTTCAAATTATTGACAAAGTAAATCAGAATAACATAACAGATTTTATTTCATTTGAATGTTTCAAATCTAAATGAGCCTTAGGGCACAAAATAAATTTTTTTCTGAGGGAACTATGATCAATATGGAGTTTAATGCCCTCAGAGAAATTAAAATTCTATTCCCAAGAATCACTAAAGGAACACATTTAAAAACTTTTTACCTGAATGATATTCTGCTCGCTGATGCGTAATTTTCAAATTATTATACTTTGAAGTTATAGGAATGTCGTATTCAAAAGTGAAGGAACGGACACATAAATATGCTCTAATACGGTATTGACGTAACAATGGGTAAGGTTAAGTTAGGTAAACTAACCTAAAATTTCTTACTTTAACTTACCAAAACTGAGGCTGTTATTTTCCCACAAAAAAGTGGGCATGTCCCCCCAAAAAATGGGCGTGACCAAACAATGCGGTGGCTAAGCAACCGACTATATGATGTTATTTCTACCTGAACGTAATTATTGAAATGTCTCAAAAAATAAAGCATCAGCACAGAATGTCATTCAAGTAAAACATTTTTAAATGTAGTCCTTTAGTGATTCTTGGGAACAGAATTTTTAATTTCTGTGAGCGCATTAAACTCCATATTGACCGAACTATTGTTGAAAAATGATGTCATCAAGGTTGCAAACAATTCAAGTAAAAAAACTTTACCCCAATAGTCTCCAAACATTCAACAACCCAAGTGTAGTGTTGTTCAGTCAATGATGGATAGAATAGAAGGTACCCCACAGATGAAATCATTATAATTTGGCAGACAATAATTATAATTCAGCATATGATGCAATAGAACCCTTCAATCATATAACATGAACTGCATTATGAACAAATTCTAAAAAGTGTATCCTCAGAGTGTCTTTCAGCTATAATTCTTAGGTCAAGTCATACTACCAGAAGCCCCTAAAGTACGACATTTAATTTTATTTGAAAATAAAAGCAGGAACTGCAATTATATGGGATGATTCTAAAAATTCTTTGAATAACTTTTAATTTGTTTAGCAATTGTTTGTTGCAGATTTTTTTCTAACTAACTATCCATTTGGTCAATATTGAGCGTAATTTTGTCAACGATTTTAATAATTTCGTTGCCATTGATAGGTAATATGGTAGATTTTAAGAAGTTTTAAATGAATGACATTGTGCTTGCAAATGCTTGGTTTTGAGTAATTTAACTTTGAAGTTATAGGAACTGCGCTCATGAAATGGGTTTCCCGTGCAAAAGGAGAGGGTGTTCGAACAATGCCGCATGTGTGCGGAGCGCAGGAAAAGTTATTGTTTTTGCAATATATGACGTAATTTATTATTAGCCGACACCGGCGGATCCTGAACCCACTTCTAGGATGTCTTAGTTAATGTTAATAACACAATATAAGCTATCACCCCAAAATATTAGTGGGACTGGAATAGTGAATACTTAGATATACGGTATTGACTTCTACAATTTTGCTAATGTTCTACGGTGGCCGCCATATTGAAAATGATGTCAACTGCATATCGATTTCAGTATTCACTACCCCAGTCCCGTTAATATTTCTGGGTGTTAACCCTTATTGCATTATTAACTAAAAGATCCTAGAAGTGGGTTCAGACTCTGCAGGCTCCGTGGGGACTCAATTTTCTTTTCTCGCGCTCCGCGCAGTTGCGACATTGTTGAAAAACACTTCGCTTTTGTACAGAAAACCCATTTCATAGCACCGTTCTTATAATTTCAAAGTTAAATAACTCGAAAACTAAGTATTAGCGAGTACAACATCATTCACTTAAAACGTCTTAAAATCCACCATATTACCTATCTATGGAAACAAAATCATTAAAATTGTAGACAAGAATAAACTCAATATTGACCATAAAATAAACTGCAGTTATGTTGTGGGTATGGCCGTGATTTCCATAGCACCAAAACCAATATTGATGTCAAAATGTTGTCATCAAAATTGTATTGTACAAGGGTAAATTTACAAAAGATATATATTTTTGAACATAATTGTATATGGGCACCAACACTAAAATAGAACCAAAAAAATAGAGAATTTTATTTCAGCAGAATTACACATTTAGGCCTAATTGATGTTTGAAATGTTTGTAGGTTCAATAGAACACATTCATACCTAACAAATTTGTTGGAGCACCTTGAAAAGAATTCTATCAGAATAAGTTCTACCATCTGTAGAAATTATTCATACCCCTAGCCTACTTAAAATTTATATAACAATCCCTAATTAGCCATCCAGCTAGTAAAAATTGTAAAATTATGATCAAAAAACATCCACTCCAATTCGCATCATTCATGTAAATTTACCAAAAATATTTGAAACCATTACTTTTAATTACTCTTCTCAAAATAAATTTACCTGTTTAACTATTCTTCCACAGGATCTCAACGGGTCACGAAAGCCATCAACAAAATTGTACTACCATCAGCCAATTCACGGATTAGAAACGTACTGACAAATTCGTACTGGATTTACACATGACAATTGTATATCTTACCTCCAATACTCAAATTCATGTCATTATAAGGCAATGGCACCACACCGTTTTTAAGAAGTATTTTTTGTTTTGAACGGTGAAAGGATTCTTGTGTAATCTGTTTTTCGAAAATGGCGGGTACACACAAAATAATGTTTGCACAAATTAGATTCCTTAATTGAACCCAAAATTTCATTTCCACTTGCTCTTATCCACTCTATAAAATTTTAATGAGGATAATGGAAGTACTTGATATCAGGTTGATCTCTAGAATCATTTTCAAATCTGATAAAAGAACATGTCTTCGGTCTAATTGTAGGCGCCATTCTTGCTGATACCGACGAGAAACTGGGCGCGTTGTTGTTGTCCAAGTTGTCGTACAGCTGATTCGATATTGTCACATATTATTGCCAGATAGTGCATCTCTCTTTATCTGGGTTGCTATTCGCTCTGGGCCCGTGACGTCGCCACACCCAGGGCTTTTTCAAGAAATTACTTGAATGCTCCTACCTGCCTTATGTATACCGAGGCTGAAACTCACTTTGTGAAAAGTTGAGGATCTTCTAGTATATGATCTGTGGTATCACGAATGCGAGTATTGATTAGTCCATTTCGTCACACGCTCGTGATCGGTTCCCGGGAACCTAAGAAACATAGGTTTGTGCTTCCATTCCAGTCGTCTTGATGATCGCAAATGCTTTATCTATTTTGCTTTGCACGGTTTTATGGCTGCTGACATTTCACTATATTCCCCCGTGTTTCTCACGTACGGTGTGTAATGCCTTCTGCTCCACGTGTTTTGCGCCTCCACGTGTTTTGGCCTCCACGTGTTTTGGCTTCCACATGTCTCAGGTAGCTCGAGCGAAACTCGTGCTCGATCAGCTCCCGGTTCCGTTGACAGCAATGATAACGTTATAATTCATTTCCGAGCGTTACTTGAATTCAGGCAGAAACGTTTTCTTTTAAGATCGTTCTCGATATATTCTGAGGCATTTGTGCCATCTACCATGAAATACATAGCGTTGAATAACATTCTCGATACGAATTTTACCCTGCACAATCGATTTATAAATTTTTTCATTCAGTTTCATGTTAAATCAAAACCAATTTAACGAGAATTGTTTTACCCGATTGCGGGTGATCAAATTCTCCATCAGAATCGATGAAAATAAAATGTTAAATACATATAAATATTCAACATTAGTATTTATAACACCGATGATGATGCAAGATTTGATTGTGTGTACATTTAAGTCGACATTCGGGAAGAGAACTATTTTGTGTGTCCAGTATAGAAAAATAATAATAAGAAGAAGATATTTTTTACTCCTCCAGTTTCCTATCGAGCTTAGATTTTCCAAACATATATTCGTCGACAGACCTAAGCACCTATATGATTTTCAGAAACCTTCTACTGATCTTTCTATTCGTACTGTTTGTCTTACTGCTTCGAAGATTTGTGCCGTGCTCTACCTCTCGCCCAGATCCAATTCTTTTGTTCCCGATGATTAATGGTAGCATTTTGGGTGTCAGAAACATACCAAAAATTTCTATTTATGTTAATTATAAGGAAAATATAATATCATCGAAGTCTTTTCATTTGAGTTTTAAAACCTAATACGTTTAGTACGATATAACTTTTAAATGTTAGGACATGTTTCAAGCAAAAATAAATAATATTGTTGAAGGAGTAATGTTAGCCTTTAAGTCACACAAAAATAACGGACTTCATTTGTTTGGTAAGACTTTTTTGTGCGCGCATAAGTGTTTCATTGTACGTTGCCACAAAACTTTCTAGGATGGTTCATAGATTTTCAATTATATTTCATGTTTACCATTTTAGGGAGAACAATCATGATGCACCACAATGTTTGAAGAACGGTTGACTCTAAACTTTGAATATACTAAAATGTGTGGTGAGCTCAAGCGCTCTGATATCTCATGTTGAATATTCCCATCTTCAAATGAGATCTAATGAATGCTAACGAAAATGCTTTGGATTGCGCACCTTGCATCACCTGACTTAATTTTAGCTTTAAAGTCGATGCCTTTTTCTCAAAGGCCCGCTGCAGCTCAGTCCAGTTTATCACAATTTTAGATTATTTGAATGGTATACATGATTTATTTCTTATCATACTTTCTCTATTCATTTCACACATATTTATCTGGAGACCATGAAATGCGCTTAATTATGCCGATTTAGCTTCATTTTTAAGATTTCATCTATAATGTCTCCTGGCATTCGGAAAGTAAACACATACATTTTTTTCATAAAGAGAAATTTATGTGATTCTTTTTCGATAGCTCACCGAAATTACTTGCGAGTAAATTTTATTTTTGAGCTTCTATATTCAATATGACTCAGCCTATCAGGAATTGAAAACGTTAAGTTTTAAAGAGCAGCAATGACTTGTTGAAGTTTATGTGTCAGAACTCGCGAGGTTCGTTGTTCTCCGTAGTAGCGCACGTTTAACAGAAATTTAAAAGGCCTCTGAGTTATGCGTTTCTATACGCGTGATATGAGAATTTTTCTCGCGAGCCAAAATTATAATTATTGGAGCGTGCACATAGTAAACGTCAATTCATTAAGGTCGTCATGAATGAAATGTCCAATTTTGTTCTTGAGAAAAAGACATTTAATTTCCAGCCTCAACTCACAGCCAGAGTAAAAGACATGTGAAGATCTTATAATTAAGTCGCACCAAAGGTAATCATGCAGATTCACTGTTATAAGGTATGTTTTTCGAAAAAATGTTATTGTACGTTATTTATCCGTCTTTTGTTCGAAAAATCAATTCGAAATATGTGCTATGTTTGATTCTGTGCTTTTATGTGGACGAATGAGTTTTACCCTACCCGTATATTCCCATAACTGTGTTAAAAGTCTCATAGAAGTGTACACTTTGTTCTTAAAGTTTTTGAAGTATTAAAAATTGAATTGTTAAGTATTAAAACATTTATATGTTGCAGATTGCGTTTTCATATACCACTGAAACAAGCAGCGAAATACGAGTGTCATCCATATCGCCTCTAAAATAAGCTCTGACTCATATTCTTCAAATAGACTACTTTTCACATTGACTTCATTCAATGCGACGGTCTGCAACATCGTTGACGTTTGCTGTTTTTTTCGTGTTGTCAATTTTTGCTATCAAAAGTGTAACTATTGTTAATTTTCGTTCATTCTTCAAAATAGTCGAAAAATGTTAATATGTTCAGGTAATCTTTATTTTGAGTTGAAATATAAATATTTTTTTACTTTCGTATATGACTTATTTGTCTTTCTTCATTTTTACTGACGTTTTTGCAATTCTGAAATTCGGAAAAGATCCTAGATTTCGTGTAACTCGTGTAAGCAACAAATGCCTTGCCAGCACAGCTCTCAACATCAACAGGGCCTCCACATCACAGCCTGTCTTGACGGACAAAGTTTCGCCAAAGGATAAATGATAAAAAATTTAAAAAATGTGAAAAAAATTTTTCACGTAACTCAGACAAAAAATTATTCAATGTCAGGTGAGTACATGAATTTAACAGCTCTATATATTTTCGTGAATTATTTGATTCATGTGTTTCAGCTACCTGTGTTATTGAATGATTATCGTTTTATCTTGAATAAACCTTATTTAATGGAAGTAGATTTGTGAAAACTTACAACCCGATTTTCATTAGCTCTAAGTTTTAAAAGTTATTTGTGAATTGAATTCTTTATATTCTCGTAAAGATATCAACCTTCCAAATAGATAGTGACTTATATGAAAAAAGAAAGTCGGTTTAGTAGTCATCAAATAATTTTCATCATTTCAGATAATTTCCAATGCGTAAATATTTTAATGTTTTTCAATGAGTTAAGAAAGTTTCAATATCCTGACTAACTTTTAATATCTAATACACCTTAAACGTCGCGACATTCCTGAAAAAAATGCGCTGCTCAGCAACACTAGAACTGGGGTATTTGGGACATGTTTCAGCTTTTTTCTTTTTGAAGCATTATTTGAAATTTTCATTTGGTTCTTCAGAACATATCCGCTTTGATCAAACTAAATTTTTGCTTCTCTTGGATGTTTTAAAATCATTCGCAATTTGCTTGAAGCGTTATATTTCCACTTCATTAATGAAACTGCAAATGAGAGCCAATATAATAACTTATTTTTGATGAATCTTGACATTTTATATGATGGAACTGAATGAAAATTTTGCATGTTTTGCATGTTCAAATTTTTCGGAAAACTCCTGTGTGTATTTAAACATGAAGAGCATTACTAGAACTTATTATCGAAACAATGCATCCAGTCTAACATGTGCTTTCATTCCCTGAAGGCTGTGAAAATAATCAACAGAATATAGAGACTAGGCGGTGACTTCGAGGCTGCAACTTGGTTCCTGCTGGACATAGTCGGATAACCATCGCAACATCATTATTTTTCAACAGAAATTAAGATATAAAGTGAGTCTCGCATTTTCATCAGCATAATAAGCAGATTTTTTTCACTAGTTTTCCAATTAAAAATTGTCGTCCATGTCATATGGGTTTCCCCGTTTTTTGATTTTGTGAGGGAGAAGTAGGCCTGACAACGAGTAAATCAGTGAAGGGTGGTAAATTGCCATCCATCTAATACATCAAAACTGGAATTCAAGCTTTACGGCTACGAGGTGAGTTTCTCTTATCTCTATCTCTGAAATTCTCCTTGTGGTTTTTGCAGCATTGTCAGATCGGTTGGAGTGAATGTTAAATGTCAGGTTTAACTGAATATTAGATCGTTTTTGAAGTTAATGCGTGAATATTCATTGAGTTGTTATACTATTACCTTCTATGGTGAAATAGAAACACAATTTCGAATGTTTGGCGTAGTTACATCTATCTAACGTTCCTGAGTCTGAAATAAATGAACAGAATTGTTATGACTCACCATTCTTCGAACATTTCAGTCATTCTGACTCAAGATCTTCATTCCTACACCACCTTGAAAATATTCATTGGGACGTAGAGACACGACAGAGGCTTCGAGGCTACGATAAGTTCTCATAGGAAGTGTCAGGGCATGCAGGATTGGCATAGGTTAGGTGGCATAATGTTTATTAAAAAGTTAGAGTGACGTTTATTCGGACACGAAGTTTAAATTAAATGACAGAGAAGAAAAAACGATAAAGCAAGAAAAGAAGGAGGACTATGTTAAATCATACAAATGGGCAGTTTTTGAATAACAGTTAGTAGCAGCAAGACAACGAAAGTCGGGCGAGTATAAAAAATACACAGGAACGGCTCTGAATCGCACTATGGGTTAAGGTGCAGTCGCATCGAGCTGGCTTGCTGGGCAGACAAACGGAAGCCACTCTTAAAAGAAACAAAGTAGAATTGAGGTAAAGATGAATAACGCAACTAGAATATGAAGTACATCACAATACGTTTTTCTCAAAGTATTATACACACAGATAAATCGCAGTAGAACACTTCACACTAAACCATTTCGATATTCGCCCGTTTGTGCGAGGCGGCTAGCAAGTGCAACACAACGCTACGAGGTCCGAGGTAGTGGCTAAGAAGTAGAGTTTTATAAGAAGAAAGTCACACCGATGTCCTCACAAGAAATTCCCTGGTAAGCAACGTCTCATCATTGTCCTTTATTGATATTGGAACAGATATACTTGAAATCTACATCAGATTCTGTTGCGCGCTATCAAACTTCAACTTGCCCTCCTTGCCATACGAATTATTTCTTCTTCTGTTCTGTGCAGGAAAAGCGGAGACCAGACAAGAAGTTAATTTGATGGATACAACTTTTATTAGAAATTATTCAATGGTAATTTTAAAAAGGTGTGGGCAGTCCCATATTCGATCAGATTTTACTACCATTTGGTTCGTGACATCGTGGTATCTTGTCCAAATGGATGTTCCTAAGTTCTGCAATTGTTGCTTCCATCAAAAGTGTCTCGTGAGAAAACATTCATGGAATAAATATAAGGAAATATCACTAGCCCAATTTTCACGCGGAAGATGGTTCAAAAATATTTTTCCCTCATTTTTATTGTGCATGTGGAAACTTGAATTCTGCAACTAACATTTCAAAAAGTGAAACATTTACTCCCTGTCTTGTATAACATGTTAAGTAAACATAATTAGATTAACCTATTGCTAATGGTTTTTTGAAGGTATTAACCTCATGTGAATATTGTCAATGATGTTACCGTGAGGTCTGGAATTTTTTTATCCATTGGTGCGTGACTTCTGATATTTTATCAAAGTGTGAAGTTATGTTACGTGGTTATCGACCCTGCTATATTTCCTAGTTATTACATTGATTTTCCGCTTTGAATATTTAACGGCTAAATGCTAATACATGTTTCAATTCATCATTTATTTGTTTAATTTTTTGTTGTTCTCAGTGGCTTAGAAATTGTTGAAAAATTTCTTGTCAATGAGCAATTTTATTGAAATTCACATATTTTGACAAAGGTTCGAATGTACGTATGTACTTTGGTTTTGGTACTTAGCCTCCACATTCAAGACGCCTCAATCTCTCTGTAATAAAAAACGTATGGCATCAAAGAATAATATTGATTTATTAAGGTTTATTTTGCTGAACTTGCAAGATTCGTGGCGTAACCTGCCGCCGTAGAAGCGAGCATTTAAAAAAATCTTTGCGTATGCATGCCGACTTGCGAGAGGTGAAAATTATTTTATAAGCGCAGGAATATAATACTGTGCATGTTGTGAGTGTTAAATCTGTTGGGTCGTTACGAATGGAAAATCCGATTTCGTTCATGAAAGGGCACAAAATTGGACGCTCCATTATTAAATCTTTTAATGCACTGTGATAGAAATATCTGATTTTGCTGATGTGAAAGGGAACAAAGTCAGACATTTCATTCCCAAAACTTTATGCACCAACTGATGGCAAGAAGAAGAGACCTGAGGAAAACTACTAGACTTCGTCAAAGGTAATCAAACTTAGTTCATTAAATTTGATTCAGTGATATTTTTCATTGTAAATTTTATTTTTGTTCACGATAACAGGCGTGTTTGATATTTCGTTATACTCTTAAATAGTTGTTATACTCTAAATTTCAAAATTGAAAACTGAATCACAATTTTGCATGTTTTGCATGATTACCTTTCATTGAACGAGCCTGAGTCTAAAATGAATGAACAGAATTGTTATGACTCAACATTTTCCGAACAATTCAGCCATTCTAACTTATGATCCTTATTCGCAATACACCATGGATCATTTCATCGTGACTTGGAGACTTGACCGAGAATTCGAGGGGACAATGCGTTCTCATTCGAAGTTCACTGGTAAGCATTGTGTCATCGTTGTGCTCTAATGAAATTGAAGTAGATTTATTGGTATGCATTTACATTTTCTATCAGAATCTGTTACGCGCCATCAAATTTCAATTTGCAATCATTGTCGTACAAATTTTATGTACTTCTGCGAATTTTATGTACTTCTATTTAATCAGCGCTCATGATTTTACGCCGGTGGTAGGTGCGAGTAACCATCGAAATGCGGAATCCCCTCTAGACACTTTTCTTGTTGGAGACAATAGTCTCACAAAAATCAACAGAGATGACATAGATAGTGCATGTAAATTACAAACTATAACTACTGAACGTCTAAATGATCTCTATGATGTGATTGAACGCGCACCTCATTTCAGGAACTATATAATTAGTTTCAAAGGTTTGAGCCTTTCGTCCCATAACCTTACTAAGGTAAAAAATCACCTCATGTCAAAGAATGTTTCTACTCATATTTATGTGGTAAGTGCCTGCAGTGGCCAGCAATTTTACATGGATTCGAGTATGTCCAGAAAAATTAGTCTTGATTGATTCCGCTGCGAGCAAATGCAAAAACAGTTGCTGTTAATGAAGCTTACAACAATGTCCTCACTTGGCCTATTACGCGAGAAGACACTCATCATTTTCTTCAACAAATTGCTCTAAGATCACCTTTGAGACTAACTTCACATTTTATCTCCTGTGTCAGAAACTTCCATAACCTGAATGAAGAAATTGAATACTCCAATGAATCTTCAAAACAGCAAAATGAGTTGAATGACTGCTCCAAGTTGACAGCCTTTCCACGTGAAGCCTTTCCCCGTGAAACCTCCAGTAGCATTAACCGATGTTTGCCTTCAAATAACAAACCTTCTCCTCCCCTCTCCTCCCGATGTTTGCCCTCATATAACATGCCCTCTCCTGCATCTGCCACAAACAACTGCAAAGTGCCTACAAAAAATAGGTTTTCATTGCTTTCCGATGCTGATATAGCGGATGAAAAGCCCCTCTCAGATACGATTTTAAATCAACATCCAATCACATACTCAGAAGCAGTGAAATCCACAGGAAGAGAGAAATCACTGCAAAATTGTAGTCGAAAATCGATGGAAAATCCACCGTACAACTGCATCCACGATCATCACCAGAAAAATAATAATGAAACGGGCTTTTCCCAGCTCTCTGCAGAACCCCATACAAGAAATCACCACAGCCGGCCCATTCAGAGCCAGAAAAACGTAATTTCCCCGCACCTCTCCGAACCTTCAAATGATGTGAAAAGAACGAAAAAACGTCTCCATTCCCATTTGTGAACGCATGAATTCCACAATGAATGAATTGAGACGATTTTGGAAAATAGAGCTGATTCCCACCAAAGCTGTTGGACACTGCCTCCTTCATGCAGTAGCTCATATACTTACGAAACAACCAGCATCAAAATGGAACTACAATTCCTTAAAAACTGTCATCAAAACGGAGAGTAAAGCAAACAAAAGCACGTATGCTAAATTTGTTGACAAGAACAGCGGAGACATGCAAAACCTCATAAATAATTACATTGACGACAAACATTTTGATCTAGCTGCTGTTGACCTTATACCACTAATCATCTCGAACGTGACAGGCGAAAAACTTCTCATCCTGGATGAGCAGGATCATTGTGTCTTGAAAATACTAGTCAATCCATTATCAGATTTATCAAATAATAACTCTCCACTACTGCTCCATCGTAAAAACGATCACTACAGAGCCCTTGTCACACAAGGCAAAATTCAGACTGGAGTTATCTCATCTTGACAAACTGCTGCTGCCCAGATAAATAGTAGACTTTCTTACATAGCAGACGCTAGGCCAAATACCCTGGGTAAGGTAGGCAAGATCGATAAATCCTCGAAACGATCCCATCGAGATAGTAACTTTGTTTCCTTCAAAAAGAGTCCTAATACAAGTAAAATCAAAATAAAGCACATGAATGCTCAAAGCCTGAATGGGAAACTGGATGACATCAGAGTAATGTTGGTCACTGAAGAAATTGATATTTTGTGTGTTTTCGATTCGAACTTGGTTCGATTCACGAACCCAAAGTTCATTTTTTAACATTCCTGATTACGTGTTGTACCGCTACGATGGTGCTAAAACCAACCGAGGTAGTGGATCTTGTATTTATGTGAAAGAAATGTACTCAAGATCTTCACTTCTAGCGGAAAATGTTTGCGAAGGCATTGAAATGGTTTGGTTAGAAGTGCAAATAAATAAACATAAATCCATAATCGTTGACAGCCTTTACCGGCACCCATTGTCTCCCCTAAGTCTAACGCTAAATTTCATTGAGGAAACCTTCAAAGAAATCCTTAAGGGAAAAAATCATTCTTTGCTTTCGGAGATTTTAATGTTGACTTAACGGACAAGAACAACCAGCTAAGCAAACTGTTGTATAAACTAAGCCAAACACAAATGTTCAAAGAACCGACTCGCATCACTAGAGTCTCTGCAAATATTCTCGATCTGACAATCACAAATAATCCCGCCGCAATACCTAGTACAGTAATTTCATCTTTTATTTCCGATCACCACTCTATAGAATGTGAAATTAATATTGCAAAGGAAAGACAGAAATGCCGCTTAATGACTTATCGCTCGAAACAGCACTATTCTGCGGAAATATTTCAAGAAAAACTACTCAATAGGTCCAACGAATTCCATAATATGATGCAATCTGACGATGTTGACATTCAAGTGTCCATCTTCAACAACTTCACAGCAGCTCTCTACGAATGCGCGCCTTACGTCACCAAAAAAAAACAAGCCAAAACTCACTGTTTGGATTACTGACGAAGTTAAAGAGATGAGCAGAATAAAGAAAGCTAACTTGCGAGAGTACAAAAACAATAGATCAAAGAGTACCTTATACAAAAGATACAAAGAACATGAAAAATTCTTAGAAAGAAAACCACTGCAGCGAAACAAACTCACTTCCACCAAGAACTGATAACGGCTAAAAATAACCCGAAATGAACATGGGAAATCATTAGTGAGGTTGCCTCATATAAAAATTTAGACCGTGCAAGTAATTTTGAATATCCCTTGGCAACAGCCAAGGATTTCAATTTATTTTTTTCAAAAGTAGGGGCTCAAGTTTTCAGTGAGGTGTGTACCGATCCAGGTGAAACGTCAATTGAAAATTCATGCCCCACTGCATCCTCGAGGGCTGATGTCAGGTGGAGACCATGTCCTGTTAAAGGAGTTAAGAAATATCTTATACCCACTAAAATAAACAAAGGCAGTTGGACATGATGGTATCAGTCTTCAATATATCAAAGACAGTTTCCCAGTCACAGCACCATGGATTCGTATGATAATTAATACATCAATAGCAACCAACACGTTTCCAAACCAATGGAAACATTCCATTATTAGATCGTTGCATAAAAGTGGTGATCTAAATACAGCATCAAACTACAGGCCCATCAGTCTTTTACCTGTCATGTCCAAAATATTGGAGAAAGTGGTGACAAATCAACTGTCATTTCACCTGGACGAGTCAAATCTACTCCACCGAAATCAATACGCTTGTAAAAGAAACACTAGCACTCAAGATGCTCTGCTGAATATCTCTGAAAAAATATACAGTGACATCGATCAGAAGAATGTGACACTCTTGCTGCTACTCGATCTCTCTAAAGCGTTCGATAGCGTCGAACATGATAGACTTCTACGTAAAATACTGAACTTGGGAATAGACACGCAATGGTTTGAAAGTTACTTGTCAAATCGATCTCATGCAGTCCGCATAGAAGACAAATTGTCCCCATTCATTCAAAACAATTTTGGTGTTCTCCAAAGATACGTTCTTGGTCCGCTACTGTTTTCTATTTTCGTTAATGATTTCCCTCCAATGCCTTCTAACACATGGATCTCAATGTATGCAGATGATGTTCAAATTGAAATAACAAGTTCTGTATCGGAAATACCACAGACGCAAATTAAAGCCGAAACAATACTGACTAGCCTGAAATCATGGTACGACCGAAATGGTCTCAAATTAAATGCTAATAAAACACAATGCATTATTTCCGGATCCAATGGTGCTATTAAAAAACTTCAGATCTTACTCTCGCAGTTGGAAATGATAAAATTAATGCATCAGAAAAAGTTAAAAATCTATGTATCTGGTTCAATAGAAATATGTCCTTCAAATCTCGCGTTGAGACTACTTGCAACAAAATCTACGGAACTTTAATGTTTTTCATCGTATTAAAAGTATGCTAGACGAAAAATTCAGATTATTAGCCATTCAATCCCTTGTGTTGTCGCGCATTGACTACTGCAGCCTTGTATGGGGAGACTTACCTCAATACCTTCAAAGGGATTTACAAAAATGCGTAAACTTCGCAGCCAAGGTGGTATGCAACGGTAATTTCAAAAGAAGCGATAACGTAACCCCTCTCCTCAATGAACTCAGCTGGATTCCTATTCAAGGGCCCAATACGTATTCTCCTCGCTGTATCTTCCTCAGAGCAATGCTGAGATAGTGCGTTTCTATCCACCCACTGTAACCAACCAAAAGCCGAACAGAAACCATAATGTCTTAAGGCCTGTTGACACGGTCAGTGGGCGAGAGCTTCACCATGAGCTAAGTAAAGTACTTGGTGGAGTCAGTGTGTCCACACGGACCATGGCAGAGGTGCAGCGCTGCACTGCTCCAAGTAGAATCCTCAGTCTGCTCCTAGCAGCGGTAGAGAGAGAACTTACGAAGGTGGCTCTGCGACAGGCAATGGCGCTTTCAATCTCTATCAGTTGTCGCGGCTATAAAGAAGAAACAAAAACGAATGGGGAAAATGTGGGCGAAGCGTTGGCTTAAAAAAGTCCTTTTTGGCAGCTAAACGCCACTTTTCCAAGAGAACGTGTAGGCAGGGAGCAGAGACGACACCCTCTACACGTTCAGCCTCTCAAATGGCACTGGCAAGCATTGGATAGCTCGACGAAGACCAAACCTAGACACACTGTTGTTTAGTGCTCAATTCAGTTTGAAACGAGAGAAAATGGGCAGGGTTTGAGGCTCTCTTCAGTGCTGAAGCTCTCGCCCACTGACCGTGTCAACAGGCCTTTAGTCAACTATCGTTCGTCTCACATAGGGCAGAAAACTCTGTCAATATCAGGCGCCCTACTATGGAACAAACTTCCCCTGAGTATTAAAATCCCTCAAAGACCGAGAGAATTTGAAGCCAAAATAATTCGTCATCTTCCGTCTCAACGATAATTCTTGGTTACAGAACATACTGAACACGTATTGATGAATCTCATTTTGCCTGGTATCTCCATTGCTTAATACTCTCCCTTGCTCATTTTCTTTATAATTCAAGACTTCACACAACAGTCTCGAAGTACGCGTATGTACTGTGATTTGATCGCCTATACGATGGGATTTGCAAGCATGCATGCAACTGGTATAATAACTATAAATACCAGACTTTTTTCTCACTCCCAACTTCTAACACTACCCAACACATCATTTTATTTTATTATTGTAAGGCAATCCAAAGCTGTAATGTCTTGTCCATGTAAAATGGGGTACCTATGTATGTTTATCAATTGCAGACATTTTGCCCCATATTTCAAAGATAATGTGATTTTTTTCCTAATATGACACCCTTATAGAACATTCATGTTTCTTTCTTCTTCACGTCCAAAAATGCTCTTGGTAGGCTAATGAAGTGTAAAATTATCATATCATCTCGTACGCTTTAGAGTATATTATAACAAACGCACCTAGCCTCGCGTACTTCTGGAAATATTCTGTACTTGGGAACCGTTGTAGAACAATCGTTTTCATGTTTCTGACTAAGGTAGACTGTTGTGTGCCAATGTTTTTAGAAGGAAAATTTATAAAATTCATGCCATAATAAAGAATATTTTCTCCGATTCCCTCGATTGGAATGCTAGTTTATACTGATTAGTCTACGCTGATATTTGCGCGCATGCTTACTTGTGTATGTGTGTACTTGTGCACGCTTTGCGTACGTAGATTGGTTAATGTGTCACAACGTAATACTTCATTTCACTTGATTATTGTATAGCATTTCTAAATTATAAATATACAAATATATTTGTTGTGCGATCACCCACGTATGATAAATAAAACGCTTATCAACCAATGATCTTTTCGATACAATATTTAATAAAACATCGTTACAATACTTCATTAGAAACTGCAAGCAGCAACACATACTGAAAGAGTTGTCACGAATTTCCTCTGCTCATTATTCTATATTTCAGAACATCGCACAGCATTTTTATAGAACGCGCATATATAGTGATTGCCTCGATGCATAGAAATGTATTTGTGTATGTGTACGTGTTAGGTGTATGTATGTGCGTAGGTATGTATGCGTAGGTATTTATGTGCATGTATATGTGTATATATTTACATGTGTGTGTACTAAACTGAAAACTGGCATTTTAACTAGAGATAATTTTTTTTCCTGTCACCCTCAACTTGTAACATTACCTAACTTGTCATCTCTTTATTATTGTAAAGCATTCACGTAAAAACTATACATTTGTTCTGTGATCATCCATTTATATTTAAATATAATGTTTAACAACTAATGACCGTTATGTAAAAATTGCCTAATTAGAAATACAAATCTTGTAATTTTCGTGGCCTCATGCTTATATATATTCATATTTATTTATTTCATGCTTCGTTAAAATGACATTTTTGCACATATTCCGAAACAAACAATTAAAATAATATTTCCTGGTGTCAAGAATTGCGAAGTTTTATATCATGTATACGTAAATTGTCAAAGGTGTTCTCAACCCACAATGAAAATGCATGGTCCATGAAATTGTGTTGTCTCTTATAATTATCATTATGTGTCTCGTCAAATGTAGATTAAGCCAGATTAGGATTACATAGCCTTCAATCTATTCTTTTCGACTAGTGACATGAGTATTAATATACTCATGTGTGTGTATCACCTAAGTGTATTAACTTTAGGATATTTTAAAAAACAATGATGGCACTTTTGTACCATCTCTATTGGCAATAAAATGTTTTTCTTTTTTTTCTTTTTTTTCTGTCTTGTGCAGGAGAAGCGGAGGCCATACAACAAATAAATTAGTGATTGATTATTAACCTTTATCACTTTGAATCAAATGCATCAAATACAGGAATTCAAGTTTCGCTCCAGTCAGGTGACTAAAACTTGTATGAGAACTGAATTTTGAGCATTATTTAAAAAATTTTGGAAACGTTGTTAAAAAATATTGATGTAAATTATTCAATGGTGAATTCGTGTATTTCGTGGCAATCAAACACGTATGTTTTTCAAATATTCGGTCACATATTGCTACTGTTTGATTGGGGACATCGCTATATCTTGGCTAAAGTAAATGTTATGAAGCTCTGTTTTTGTTACATCCATATCAAGTATCGTTTTGGAAAAAGCATAAAAGACTAAAATAAGAAAATGTCATTAGCCCGATTTTGACCCTGCATGTAGTTCAAAAATAATTTTCTTGATTTTGATTGTGCATGTGGAAACTTGAATTCTGTAACTAACTTTTCAAAAAGTGTAACATTCCCCATCGTCTCGTTCATTCGTTCAAAAAAATATAATTAGATGCTGTACCTTTTGTTCATAGTTTCTTGAAATTATAACATGTGAATATTGTCAATAGTGTTTCTATTAGGTGTCAAATATTTTATCTATTGATGAAAGACATCCGAAATTTTACCCTCACTTTTATAACACAAAACACTTAGTCAAAGTGTAATGACATGTCATGTTGTTATTGACTAGGATATATTTCCTAGTTATTACAATCGTTCTCCCTTATGTATACTTTACGGGTAGATGGTGATGAATGTTCTAATATTTCATTCAATTGTTTCATTTCTCGTTGTTTTCTAGGGATTGGAAATTGCCTTCAAATTTCTGTGAAGTGAGCAATTTTCTTGATATTAAAATATTTTATTAAAAATTCGTATGTCTGTGCGATTTTTTTTATTTAGATTCCATATTTAGGACGTCTGAATCTATTAGTAATAAAAAACGTGAAACGCGAACAACAATAGGGGTTTAATATTTTTTATTTTATTAAAATAAAGAATCGTGGCCTAACTTGCCGACGTCGACGTAAGCATTTGAATGAAATGAATGCAAATCTCTCCGTTATGCATGCCAACTCGTCAGAGGTGAGACTTGATTTTTGAGTTCAAAAAAATTGTTATGTGCGTGTCGTGAGTGTTAAATCTGTAGGGCCGTTACGAATGGAGGGGACGATTTTGTTCATAAGTAAGGGAGCAAAATCCGACACTAAAACTTGGATTTTTTCAATGGTTTCATAAGAAATATCCGATGTTGAGGAGAAAAGGAACAAAATCGGATGTTTCAGTCCTAATTTTTTAGGAGATCACAAATGAAATATCCGACTTTGTATGTGAAAGAGAACAAAATCGGACATTCCAATCTGATTATTTCAATGCACTATGAAAGAAATACCTGATTTTGCTGATGTGAAAGGGAACAAAATCAGACATTTCATTCTCAAAACATTATCCATTTACTGATGGCAAGAAGAAGAGACCTGAGGAAAACTATGAGGCTTCGTCAAAGGTAATCACACTTAATTTATTAAAATTGATTCAGTGATATTTTTTATTGTAAATTTTATTTTTTGTTCACGATAACTGGTGTGTTTGATATTTTGTTATTCTGTTTTGTTTTTGTTTTGTTTTTGTTACTGATATTTTGTTAGTTGTTTAAACAATTTAAACAATTTATTTACCACAGGTGATACAGAGGTAGAATGTTTCTTAAGTCTAATACAATGGTCAGAGTTGAGTATAGCTACCTGTGGGTCCGAATAAGTTCAGCGACTTCTAGGGCATCCTACCATTACATTATTCTGTGGTGTACAATAATGTTTAACCTAATTCACTTAGCCTAGTTTTGCATTAGACTGATCAACAAGATAATGTACTCGATATTGATGTTTAATTTTACAATATATGTCATATGGACTATATTTGACAGTAAATTCGATAACGATTTAAGAGCAGACTGATAATCGGCGATATTACTCATGGCAAATTACATTATTAGGACCAGACATGTAGGAGGCAGGATTTGACTTGGTGATCTTACACGACTAGTATTCTGATGAGAAGTGAGACCAGAGATTTCTTTTGAATACCTTGTAAGAATTACTTTCACGGATCTCCGCAGGCATTGAGTTCCAAGTTTTAGTTCCAACGAGTAGGATACTGTGTTGCGAGCGGGCCTTTGAATAATAAGGAAGCATGAATTTACTTCCATTTCGCATTAAATGGTCGTGATGACCAGTTTGCGCATTTAATATTTGTTGTAGGCTATTGTCGCCATCATTAGTTAATGTTTTGTAAATGAAATTGCAGATGGAGATTTTGTAGAGATCCGAGAGTTCAAGTATTCGTAAATTTTTGAATGAACCATTTGTGTGAGCATTATATTCTAGGTTCTTTACCGCTCTGATGGCTCTTTTTTGCAGAGTAAAAATTATATTGGTTTTATTTTTATCAGTTCCATGCCATGCTTCTATTCCGTACTGTAGGTATGGTGAAATGAAGGTGCATTAGTAAGGCTGTTTCAGGCAGGAAACTTTTAACTTTATTCAGGATTCCGATGAATTTTGATAATTTAGAACTAATATGAGCGATGTGCTCTTTGAAGGTCAGATGTTTATCTGTTATGATGCCCAGCAATTTACATGAGTTGGTTTCTTCGATTTCACCTTCGCCAATTTTAATGCATGGTAGAAATATTTTTTTATTGTATGAGAATGTAATATAAGTTGTTTTATCGATATTAAGGCTTATTTTATTAGCTTTAAGCCACAGTGAAACCTTATGGAGTTCATTATATATACTCTCCGCAATCGTAGTGGGATTTTGGTTTGGAAGGACCGCAGGAAGCGTACTGTCATCGGCAAAAAGTATGAATTTAAAAAATGATGTAGATTTAATATTATCATTGATAAAAATCAGAAAAGGAGAGGCCCAAGAACAGATCCTTGAGGAACTCCATGGCTAATTTTGTGGGTCCGTTTGTTCGTCGTCATTGACAACGTATTGCTTCCGATTTGTTAGGTATGATCTGAACCAATCATGGGCAACCCCACGAATGCCATAACAGTGTAATTTCGAGAGTAATATGTTATGGTCCACACAATCGAATGCTTTTCGAAAGTCAAGAAATACAGAGAAGACACTCTTTCCGTAATCTATATTAGAATGAAGGAATTGTAAATGATTTAATATTGCATGTGTTGTTGATTTTTTAGAGCGAAAGCCGGATTGTTTATCGTAAAGAAATGATTTTTGTTCAAATTAAGAGTACACTTTTTTATACACAATTTTTTCGCATACTTTGCTAATAATTGGTAGTACGGAGATAGGTCAATAATTGTTTACACAGGTTTTTTCCCCACTTTTAAAAATAAGGGTTACTCTAGCAACTTTGAGAGAGTTCGGGAAAGTGCCTAGGAAGAGAGATTGGTTAATAAGATTGGATATCAGCGGGGCCACAATATCAGCAATAATTTCAAGTATTTTAGTTGGAAACGTTTGTAACCCACTCGACTTATTTTTCATGTTGTTTATGCACGCAATTACATCGGAGGAGTTCGTAGGCGTAAAGAAAAAGGAGTTGTGTTCTCGAATATGATCCATAAATTCCAGGTGATCAGTAGGTTCACTTGAAATACCATTCGCTATTGTTTTCCCTACGTTTACAAAGAAGTTGTTAAAGAGATTTGCAATTTCATTCTTCTCATGATATTTTACATTATCTTGAATAATATATTCAATTTTCTTTTTATCGGCGTTATTCGGTTTACAACAAGAGTTAAGGAGGCGCCAAGTCTTTTTAACGTCAGCTTTGAGTTGAGTAAACTTGAGGGTAAAGTAGCTCTTTTTTGATGTTCTTATCTGGTTTGTCACATAGTTTCTGAATCGGTTATATATTTCTCTAGATATTCGCCCTTCGCGAAGGAGGGCTAGGTACGCTTGACGTTTCTTTATATTTATCACGATGTCTCTAGTAATCCAGGGCTTTTGTTTATTTTTCGGGGTAACTGTACGAGTATCAATTGGGCAACACTGATTGTATGCGGTCATTATAGTTTCTGTTAACTTTACTACTGTTTCATCAATGCTCCTTGCATTATTGTTTTGTTGGGAGATGTGCAATGTCGGCAATGTTTCTTCTAGAACGGTGTGCATTTCTTCTAAATTTGATTCGTTTATTTTACGATATTAGTAAGTTTCTGCCCGTGCTTTGGTGCAAGCAATATCGACATTTTTCTTAATAAGAAAAACTGGAAAATGATCTGATAAGTCAGAAGTAATTATTCCAGAAAGAAAATCAGTTGGGTCTGTCATAAAGGTATTGTCAAGCAGCGTAGCACATTCTGAGGTTATTCGTGTAGGCTTCGTGATGATTGGAAGGAAAGATTTAGAATGAAATGCATTTAGGAAATTAGAGATTGGTTCATAGCTTTCAGTCACCGAATATTATTATGTCATTGTAGAAGGACCTGCTGAACTGAGAAATAATGCGATTAAGTTTATTAAGGAAGGATATTGGACAGGCTCTAGGAGGCCTATACACCGTTCCAAGCACAATTCGTTTGACATCTCTAGAAAGTTCTACGAATAATGATTCTAAATGATCCTGATTCAGTGTTGCACTTGCTAAGATTCTCGAATCTATGTGCCTAGAAATGTATGCACCGATGCCCCGGCCTCGCTTGTTTTTTCGTAGCGAATGGTAACTATGATAATTTTCAAATTTAATCATGTCTTTGGTCGAGTCATCTAGCCAGCTTTCGGTGAAGCTAATCACATCTAGGTTATACTTAAGTTCAGTGATAGTACATTGTATCTCTTCCAATTTTGGATGGAGTGACCTACCGTTCCAACACAGTAGCGAAAAATCCTGCCGGGTTATTCGTTTAGGCTCGTTGAATTTTGATATATTAGTAAATCTGCAGTTTTCAGAGTCGTTTAGGTTTGGAAATATTGTGTTCAAATTAATGAGATCTGGGTCGATTTCATCTATTATATCAGCGTGATCAGTCATTCAAAATTAGTAATTAGTAGGCAGTAAGTACTATTGTAAAACTTAAAACGACTTACAGAGTCAAGATTAAAAGGATATTCTTATCTAAAAACTAGCTTAGAAAGTATAGAAAAGAGTAACAAATCTAACGTGATTTCGTGAGTGCACACAATACCCAGCCCATGAGCGAATGATATTAGAGTTCAATGTACAATATTGATGCGTACAAATTGCTGAAGGCGTTGCTACAAAGTTCACACACAGCAGGTAATAAGTTTCGAAAATTTTGTTATAAGTTTGTTAAGTTTATAATTTTCGAAATAAGTTTGTTATACTCTAAATTTTAATGATGAAAAATAATCACACTTTCGCTTGTTTCGCGTGATTACATTTTATTAAACGTGCCTGAGTCTAAAATGAATGAACAGAATTGTTATGACTCAACATTGACTAGTGGACTGAAGTCGAGTGCGATAGTGTTACAGCGAAAGTCATTGATGGATGCATTAGTAGGTTACTCAATAAAAAGCAAGGCGAAAATCGCTACACTCTAACTCATTTTTATTAAAAATGATCAGCAAGAGATTTACAGAGATTTCTTGCTGCTGATGGACAGTTAGTCCGAAACGTTCAGTTTTATTTGATCATTTTTAATAAAAATGAGTTTACGTGTAGCGATTTTCGCCTTGCTTTTTATTCTCAAGCTGAGAAGCATCAATGATGGAGTTATTTTAGGCCACTCAACTCTGGGCTATTTCATCGGTTCTAAGCGAGTTGCATTCAACGTCATTTTTACTCGACTAGACACCAGTGGAGCTCTTCCTAAAACTTTTTGAAAGCTGCTTTGCTATTGGTGGTTCAAGTACTCTAAGCTCCTCCCATTTTCCATCGCGTTATCTTCGGTCTTTGCTCCAAGTTTATCATTTCACTAGGGTTTCTAATTTTCAGCGATAATAATTTTCTTTGCCTTTGCAAAAACTCTTGTTAGAGTTACTCAAATTATTCGCATGTGATTGAGAATTTTAATTCAAACAAACATTTATTTGTGTTTAACGGCTAACGTTATTCTTCAAGCTGTGTAATTCAGTGCTTCTGATTTTCCATTTCAAAGCTCATTTATGGATCTGATACTATTGGTTGAGGTAAATTTGGTGGGTATGCATTCTCTCCAGAGGCTTGTTGTAATAATATTTCTCTTTATTAACTGATTCTTTATCACACTATCAAATGATTTCTACTAGTTCATGCTGCAGTGTGTGTTTCGTTTAGAAATTAGAAACGTTTTATTAAGAAAAAATAATTGTGCTTGCTCTGATATTACACTCAATAAAAGTAATATTGCCGATTGCGTTTATGCTATCTGTAAATTAATAACCCTGCGGACTGTTAGGATTGTGAATCAAAAATCAATTTACTAATTGAACACTAAGCGAGTTATTTTTCGTACCATTTTACGTAGCATAACACTAAGATATCCGTAGTTCACTACTCGTACTGTTCTTCCAGTATCATTCATAACATTTGACATATCTTCGGGAACACAGATCTATGTTCAAATTGTTATGTGGAGAACTGGGGTTTAAAATAAGTACACGAGTAAAAGTTTCAGTTCAATGACTCCTTTTAATAGTCACATTTATCATGCTCGTGTGAGTTTCTCTTGCCTTGCCCTACGATGTCACAGAACTTTAAACAGTTCTAAGTCCTGGCTCATGACAGTTAAAAACTGATAGCAGAATCATTTCTCGTAACTTCTATTGCGCTGAAATACCAAGGCGAATTTTCAGGTTTGTATTTCATTTTCTTAAGATTTCCGCTTAAACCAAAAGCCCTAATGCGTATATATATTTCTATTCTAGTATTTGAGTCACGTAAATTTTACCAAAGTTTAATTTTGTTTCAGTGCAGCGTCCTTTCCTTGTTGTTTCTATATTAAACTACGGTAATGATGAGGGTGATAGCATGAATAGGTATTCTGTCCGCTATCCCTGTGATAATAAGTGTCGAAAAGTTAATCCTTGAGGAATATTGACATCTGACATTTAGCCTCGAAATTCATCTACAATATCTTCTTCGTTTGTAAGTGGAATTATTTGTGGCCTTTAGAATCATTTGTTGCCTTTAGCACATACCAGCACGCATTAGTAATATAAAGCGTAGGAGTAATATACGAAGTCATCTAATCTAATTGTCGTGCATAGGCGAATAAAACACAGACTCCGAAATGTTTTAATCAACGTGAGTCTGTGCAAGGACTCCATTACTGACTTACGATACACAAACACCAAAAAACCTAAGAAAAAATAACATCTACTATTAGGAAATGAAAAATCACACATCCGTATGTTTGGTCATAACACATTAGAACAATAGCAGTCGTTTAATATGTCATAAAACTATTTTCTCTTCCTTTAATGTTACAATAGTAACAGCTTAAGAAATATCAATGATCAAAGTTACAACGAGTCAAAATGAATACACCAAAGTCATAACAAAAATATCAGTTACCAGTCGCTCTGACGTAAAATTATCAATGAAAAGTTAATGTATATTACATTTGGTCTTGTTCGTCAAACAGAACCACTACGCATCAGTAGTCAAAGCATGTTCATACCGTAATCACATTAATTCCGAGTCACAGAAATTAACTTTCCAGCTAGGTGTCTAACATTTTATCTACTGGATTTTAGGATCACAAGCAGGATTTAATTGCTGCGTATACCGATATCATCAAAAATGCCTTCTACCACAAGTGAGCCCAAACATAACATATCATCGTATAGAGAAATCTCATTACCACTCGCTGCCATGCAGTTTGAGTGAGTGCTGCCAGTGAAATTTAACTGTCAGTTTGAGCCAACAAATTGACACTACACACTTGCTAAATACATATACTACGTGCTTAAAGTTATAAATGAACATAATCTTGCAGAGAAGCGTCACAAAAATGCCTACATTACTTCACTATCAATCAATGTACTATGGCATACATAAGACCTCTGCAGCCGATTGGAATAAAAATTGGGCTCACGAAAAATATTTGTTCGACCAATAACCATAAAGAAGAAACTTTACATTCAAATTTCAGCATTCTAGGTCTGTGTAGAACTTGTGATGTACTTCAGGGACAAACTGTAACAATGAAATCAAGTCCTGATATTTCTCCATACTTATTTTAACTGAGCGAGGCGCGGGATTCAGGTCGGTATTAATGGCATCGACAAGAGATGGGAATTCGATCCACTGAATGCTACCATTTCCATCGGTTTGTCTGAAATGAACAATGTTTTCTTAGGAAACTTTGTACCAGTTCAGCTTGAGGAAATTGAAAGATTCCCCAGAAGCATTCATTTTCACAAATTTTCTCTGTTGTGCCAAGCAGTTCACTTGCTTAAATTTACCAGACATTTCTACGACATTAAATTGAGAGTTAGGCTGTGCCTCCTCTATTAGATCCTTATAAGTATTTTTGCAGTATATTGGTCCATATTTCTTCTTTCTTTTTTCAATTTTGCCAAAATCTTTATCATTGGGTAATAATAATAATAAACTCATTTAACGACAGCTTCGGTCATAGACTATTTAGCTGTCGCTTTGGCGATTTCGCCCAAGTTAATAGCGCATTAGGAGTTTTAAGATTTAAGAAGTTTTGTAGATGTTAAACAGCGAGCGTCATGATCCAGGGATTCGTTTAGGCCCTTCTATTTTAGGTTGGTTTGCTTTACAAGACAATATGAATAAGCAGGTAAGTATCGCAATACGTGGGCGAGTTCAGGGTATTTCAGTATTGTAGCCCCATACGAGACAGGTTTGCTTTTAGTTCTGCTACCAAGACCAACACTGCATGGTGATTCACAAAATCTCAACATCAATCTTGACATACCCTCGACAAAGAAAACCAATTTATAGTTACATTGGTGCCACACACACACAGTTTTCAATTCAAGATATGGCCCAAGCCACCATGAAATTTAATTCAATGTGTAGGCATCATGTATGTTCGTATGTGTGTTTCTCAGTACGCTGCCTGTCCTCAATTCCTGTTGTCCTCAATTCGGGTGTCCGCAATGCGCACGCTGAATCAGCAATGTTCTCTTATAAATACTGGTGCGGACCTTTAATCGTCGCATTTCGTCTCTATGAACCCGCATTGTCTGTACCAACCACGAAGTGACAGTAAACGACTCAGCTCCACCCTGGTTCATCTACCCTGGCACTTACATCTGGTGGCCAGTGAGTGTTCGAATTCGGCGGCACTTCGCGTCAGAAAAAGTTACGATTTTCTGAAGAGAGTGAAATATTTTTGCAAGAAGATCAAGAGGACCCGAAGAAGTTCCACGCTGTGCTTTGCCTGAGTGTCTCTAAAGAATATTATGGATAAAGGAACAAACAGCGGCCGAGAAGTAAGAGAAGCAGAAGAATATCCCAACATTATTCGTTTCATCAAACATCGAGTCTCCGAAGAACAGCTCCGGAAACCGTTCAACGTGGAATTGTATCTTCCTCTCCCTGAAGGCTACAAAGTGAAGTTTTCCGTGTGCAAAGAAGAGGATTTCTTTAACATCGTGGTCTGCCTGAATTTTCATCGGAAGCAGAAATAAGAGTTCTAGCAAGCATATTCTACTGTGAAGTGCTAGTGCAATAAAATTTTGGGACTGTGTGAATATTACGCTATTTTATTATTAACAAGGAACTTAATATATAAACAGTTTCAACATAAACAGTTTAAGTCCCAAGTGCTACAAACATCAGTTTGAAGTATCAGCACATCCAGCAAGCAACAACAGCAAAGCGCGCCGAGAGCCATCCCTGCAACTCAGAGAGTTGAGTAAGCATATTTTTGACGTTTTTGTACTATTGCAGTCGTGGTTTAATTCTTTTGCAGTGATATTGTTGATTTAGAACGGACGGTTTTATATTCGGATTACGGTGATTAATTGAAGAAATTGTTAACATTGTAAATTTGAACTTGGACTTGATTGTTGATTTCCATTGTTCAATTTAAAGAATTCATTTAATGAGATTCGTTTGAGTTTAGCGTAAATTATTTTGTTCATTATTGTGGCGAAGAAGTTGTTGATTATACTTCGTATGTTACTGTGAGACGTTTATTTTTATTGATTCGAGCGCAGTACTATTTCTGGTGTTGTTCTGAATATTTTAGGTACTGTTTAATTGATGTCCTTGTCGGATTCAGAGGAGGAAAATATTCGTGCAGTAGCAATTAGAACTCGTAGTGGCCGTGTGTCGGTTCCGCGTTTTAAAAATCAGAATAATACAATTTCAACGATGACAACGACCGCTGGTCCTAGCGTAATGACTACGCAAACAGTAACGTTCACTTCCCCCAGTACGTCCACAGTGGCGACTGCGAGCAACCCCGTACCAACAATGTTGGCGCGAGGAAGTACTATACTTTCTGGTGCCGAATTGCCCCTTTTCCGTGGTCGTAAGAGAGGTCATGACCCGAGCTTTTGTGAGACGAAAACATTTCGGACTCATGTTTCCAACCTTCGTGCATACATCAGCATGCTTCCAGATGCAAATTCTGATGAGGCTAAAAAAGAGTTGTTGGTACGTAGCGCTCATAAACAAGTCGGAGATTTCAATTCAGTGGTAACTAAGTTAGTAAATCAGGATTTAAATTACTCATTTGAAGAGGTAGTGAATATACTGGACGATATTTATATATCGAAAGGCGAGAAGAGTATACATGCTCTTGCTTGCGATTTGAGTCAACTAAAATTATTGAGAAATGATAGTCTAGCAGCTCAGTTGGTAACAGCTCTCGCTAAGATAAGAAAATTGAGTGAGCATATCCTTACAAGCTCGGAGGTTGCTTTTCAAAGGCATCCCTTTGTCGCAGCAAGTCCAAATCCCAATGAGTTAGCAAAATTTGCGGGAGACTTGATAGTATTTAGTTTAGCGATATCAACTTTAGCTCCGCTTTTGGATGAGAACTTCGCTAAAAAATTTTTCTCGCGACCATTCTTGAGCTTAGAAGAGCTGTTAGCTCGTTTAGTAGCTGCGGTCCGTAATCATCCGGATAGCAGGCCAATAATGGCGGACACAAAGACCAGTGCGCAGTCCTCGCTTGGAGAAACATACTTCGTGGACGCGGCGGGATGCGACGCTTGTGAAGCGTCGGGCGAAGTTTTGTATGCTTCTCCTTATAGTTATCAGCGTTTTCAGGGGCGCGGTCGGAGATAATTTTTCAGACCTGGAGCGAGATATTCGCGAGGTAGAGTTTGTGCCTATGTAGGCGATAGAAATCTATGAACTCTTGAGTGTAATGAAGCTGTCGTAGAGAATTCCGGGCAACATGTTGCGGGGCAAAAGCCCTACTGTTCTCTCTGCAATAGTCCAGGTCACGTAGAAACTACCTGTCTTAGGCAAGGTGCTCAGGGCAAACCAGGTCTCCAGGGCAGAACCTGCTACAGATGTAGACAGTACGGGCATTTTGCTCGTGAGTGTAAGGTGCGCGGAAGTAGCAGGGGTAGAAGTGAAGTACATCACGCTGAGGCCCGGGAGAGCAGTGATTTTTTAGGATAACAACTGACGAAAGTGTGAGGGTTGAAGTTGAGGGGGAGTACAATAGGACAATGCCCGAGGGTCGGCCCGCAGCTCTCGTTAATCCTAGTGTGGTAGTAGCAAAGCCAGATACTGTAACTAAGTCGACCGAGGTTGTTGATCCGCTTTTTGAGTGTAAGAACAAGTTTCAAATTTTAAAAGAACAAGAACTTAGTGAGGGTGCAAGATCGGAACAACCAGCAGAGGTCTGTTTAGCAGCCACAATTATGTCAGCAGGACGGCTGAGACAGGAAGGCGATGGATTTTTTTCCCTACGAAAATCCAAGAAGCCTACCATAATTCTAAAAAGCAATAACAATTTTCTGAGTGCCTTAATCGATAGCGGCAGTGACAAATGCCTAATTAGTTACAATAATATAAAGAGCCTGAACGAGCAAGTTAAGCCTAGTAATTTACGTGTGTCGGGCATAAATTCTAAAAGCCATGTCACAGGGGAGGTTGATTTATGTATCACTCTGCCTAATAATAAAAAATTAAATACTAGCGCTTTGATTTTAAAAGATGGTGAATTTAATTATGATGTGATCCTAGGAAGAGACGTGCTGCAGGATTCAGTCTTGGATTTTAAAGAATGGTTCATTATTCTGAACGGAGTAAAAGTGCCTTTTCACGATATGCATGGGATGCATGAGGAAAGTAAGAGAGAAGTATTCCTGAATACCATAAATAAGACAGATTGTCTTATGGCAGAAGTAGTTGCTCAGAGCATGCGAAAAAGAAGTATTGGCAGAAGCAAAGAGTAACTAGCAGCCTAGGAAATGGCGAGAGGGAAGAAGGCCCAGAGATAAAAAAATCTGTTGAGCAGCAGAGAGAGAGAGAGTCTGGGGAAAAAAGGAAAAAAAGGGTAAGCCGACGAATTGTTGTGCACTGCAGAGCAGTGGAAATACCGAGTAACTCTCTACGAGTCGTAAATGGCTATGTGCGAAGGGCGAAACCCGGAAAATATCTGATGAAGAAAAAAGTGTTGAGCAATGGAATCTATGTGGCCGAATCATTGGTGAAAATAGACTCTGAAGGTTTTGTACCTGTTTTACTGTTGAATGTCTCTGAAGAAGAGGTCTATCTAAGTGAGAATACCATGCTAAGTGATATAGAGGCAGTAGACGAACTTGACGTAGAGCAGGAGATATACATGACTACTGTGCAAGAAGCTGTGAGGGAGTCAAATCTATGTGAGGTCAACGAGCTGGCAGATCCAACCAAGGTCGATAGGTGTTATGGTGGAAATTTCAATGCCATCACTGGGAATGAGCTTGCGTTGGGGGCTGATCAGACGAGTTATTGTTATCATTGTAATCAGGTTGACGAACTAGGAATTAATGTACGGAATAAAATTGTACAGAATGCAGTTAGGGGCGAACGACGCCCGTTAACGAGTAAAGACGTTGATTGCAATGAAAATGAAGAAAAACCATTATTAATCAAATTGCTAAATGAGTACCGTGACGTTATTACGTTGGAAGGCGAATCAATTGGTATTACTAATGTAATGAGACACAAAATAGTAGTAAAAGCAGATGCGCCGGTACAAAATCTGGTACCATACAGAATTCCGCATAAATATCGAGAAGATTTGGTGAAAACGAATAAACAGATGCTGGATCAAGGTATTATTGAACCTTCTAGTTCCGAGTATAACTTTCCCTTGATCATTGTAAAAAAGAAGTCGGGCGAGATTCGTCCAGTTATCGACTTCAGAGAATTGAATAAAATCGTTATCAAAGAGAGCTATCCAATACCTAGGGTAGACGAGATCCTCTACACCCTTGGTGGGAATAGCATTTTTTCAAGTCTTGACTTGCGTTCGGCCTTCCACCAGGTCGAATTGGAAGAAAGTAGCCGTAAATATACCGCTTTCAGTATTGGTTATGAGAAATTTCATTTTAGGAGGCTGCCTTTTGGGCTGTCCTCGAGTCCTGCGGTTTTTCAACGCATAATTTCTTCTGTTCTTGCAAATATCATCGGCAAACTTTGTTTCGTGTTTCTCGATGATATATTAGTTTTTTCTAAATCCATGAACCAGCATCTGAAAGATTTAAAAAGTGTTTTTGAGAAATTACGCGAAAACAATCTATCCTTGAAGCTTGAGAAATGCAAATTCCTTAAGAATTCTATAGAATATCTAGGTCATGTTGTATCAGCAGACGGCATTCGCTGTAAGGAGTCGCAAAAGCTTAAAAATTTCCCTGTTCCACGAAACGTGAAGGAATTGCAAAGTTTTCTGGGAGTAGCGAACTATTTTCGAAGCCATATCCCTATGTTTGGTTCGATTTCGAATCCGCTCTATCAGTTATTACGAAAAAATGTTGAGTTTGTATGGGGGGCGAATTGTCAGGAAGCTTTTGATAATAATAAATCTGTTTTGGCATCGGATACCGTTTTACGGCATCCGGATTTTACCTAGCCATTCCATGTTTTTACAGATGCTTCTAATTTTGGAATAGGAGCAGTGCTTTTACAGCACGGAAACGATGCAAACAAATCTATGCATCCCATAGCATATTTCAGTAAGAGTTTAAACTCGACGCAAAAGAGATACTGCACTACGAAGAAGGAATTCATGGCAATAGTTTGTGCTCTTAGAGCGTTTAGATATTTAATTTTATGTTATCCCATATATGTATATACGGATCACAAACCGTTGTGTCCGTTATTCCAAAAAAGACTCCCTGACGATTCGACCATGGCGCGTTGGTGTCTAACATTACATTCGTTTGAGCCAATTGTAAAGTATTACCCCGGTAAGCAAAATATTGTAGCAGATTGTTTGAGTAGATTACCTGAGCAATTGACCGCATCTGACCTAAATGATTGTGCTGAGCTCGGAGAGGCAGAGGTGTGTGCTGTGACTACAAGGCGAGGTGCAACGAACTCTGGCGATGCGCTGACGCAAGCAGACAGGGTGTTGCCAGGGGCGAACATACCGAGATTGACAGAATACATTCCTAAGTTGTCAGAAGTTTCTTGGGGACTTGAAGAGTTTCGGGCTGAGCAAGAGAAGGATCCCTTTTGTTCCGAGGTCAGGGACGCTTTACTAAATTGTAATAAGTCTACGATTCCCGATTTACAAAGCTATTTAGTTTTAAACGATGTGCTGTACAAACGGCGACAGATTGACTCGAGACCCAGTACCATTTTAACTGTAGTTATGCCGACGTCGCTGATGAATAGAGCAGTGCTCGGAATTCATTCTTTGTATCATACCGATTATGTACATACCCTATTCAAATTTAAGCTGTGGTATATTAATTTACTAGAAAAAACAATGATACGGAAATTTGTTAGTATGTGTGAAGTTTGTAAGACTCTGAAGGCAAATACTACTGTGCCCATTAAGATTTTAGATGCTCCTATAGCCAAAGAGCCATTTGAAATTGTGTCAATGGACTTTTTGGGACCACTTCCTTCGACGGATAAAGGGAATAAGTACATCTTAGTGGTTATTGATTTGTTCTCTAGATATTGTAAACTTTATGCCACCTCAGATCGGTTGGCAGATACAGTTATTTCATGTCTAAACAGCTGCTTTAATACGTTTGGCTTTCCGAAAACTTTATTGTCGGATCAAGCCTTTGAGTTCAAGTCCTTGGCAGAAAAAATTTTGCTAAAATTCATGCAATTGCAAAGAAGGAAGTTCTCCCATGGAGTCCGTATGCCAACGCGATTGTGGAAAGAAATAATAGGAAAATCAATAACCTACTTAGGGTATACGTGAATTCCCTAGTACACACTGAATGGGACCAGTGGTTAGAAACGGCGGAAAATGCCATAAATAATTCTTTAAATTCTACGTTGGGTGACACACCTAGTTTCATTCTTTTCAATAGGGACACTTGTCCGAATTTCCAGGCGGAGACTTTTGAAACTATTTACAGTTACGATACCGACGTGGATCGGGTGAAATTTAGGGCTAAAGAAGCGGCTCGTGTTGTTGAAAATGTTAGGTCTGTGATTGTCAACAATACAGCTGAACGAACGATGTACCATAATATTCGACGTAGGGATAAAAATTTCACCGTAGGAGACAGAGTACTATTAAGGAACCATCTGAGAAAAAACAAGTTAGAATTGAATTGGCTAGGTCCTGCGAGGGTAACTAAAGTTAACAGAAATTATGTGGAATTGAAAATTGGAAACAAAATGTATAAGAGTAACAAAAACCATGTTATTCCATTAAGTAAAATGACTTAAAAGTTTCAAAAACAGGGTCTATAAATGTCTGCATCTTGATGCAACTATTTATTTTTCCGCTTTATATGTGTTTAGTTTAATTTATAATTGTAATCAATGTTTGTGCATTTATCTTACCTTTTCAATTTGTTTGCTATGCACTCCAGTTTAAATTGTGTTAAGGTGATTGTAAGATGCGCTCAGTTTGCGAGGTTCATTGTACCCTCATCATTGATGCTCATTGATGCGGAGTCGGAATTTGCAAGCGGTGCAGCAAGACTGCTGACTCCGGTATATTTACTGCTTACTCAGCGCTGACTCAGCGATATTTATTGCTTACGCTGTGTTCATTAGATGCTCGAAGCTAGGATTTTTTGTTGCTGTGTTTTTTTGGGTCATGCTAATCGGACTGTATCGTTCTCTTCGCAGAGCAAGGACGCGTGTGGTGCTGACGCAGCAGTTCGCGTGCCCGAGTTATCGAGTACGTCAGCTGGCCTTGACGAAGGTCACCACAGTTGTCATTCACGGTCAAGAACTGCGTGTGCAGTCAGTGCTGATTCATTTACTAC
Organism: Morinoia aosen; assembly: GCA_030386875.1. NCBI lineage: Eukaryota > Metazoa > Arthropoda > Malacostraca > Amphipoda > Talitridae > Morinoia > Morinoia aosen. Next base: position 10,579,121 of record CM059558.1, on the reverse strand, counting down.
CGTGGTTTAAACATCCATCATGGGAAACCGCGTGACTACAGTTTCGGTGGACGCACTGACAAATGCTTTGGCGCAACATCAGGGAAGAGTTTCCGAAGATTGGATCCGGGCGAATGCCCAGATCGACCTACTTCCGGATAGGGTCTCGGATCTTGCTCTGATATTTCTAACCCTATTTACCTTGGGGTTAGGAGTGTCGGTGTACTACATGCGTAGAGAAGTGAGCGTGATGACTGAACGATTACGCTCGGAGGATTTCATCCTCCGTCGCCAACAATTACGTTCACCGCATCTTGAACAATGAAGATGGGAGTGCCGTAGGAGTGAATTCTGCGGTGTTGCCCATACCCCTCAATTTGTCATTGTGTGAGGTGTTCGAGTTTTTGTGAATGGTCCTAAACGGTCGAAACCAGCTTTGAAAAGTCTGGCGACCGAAGTGTAGGTCGTAAGTGTTTTTTATATAATTACTATTTATTCTGTAATCTTTATTTTATCTTTTTCTCGCTATGTAATCACTATTTAATCATGATGTATGTGTTTTACGTTCACTATGCGATCGAGCGAGTGAGCGAGCGAGTGCGATCGAGCACATGGTGTTAACATGGTGTGGAAATGTGTGAAATTTATTAACTGAATTTGTTTTAATTACGTTTAATTATTAATTTGCGTTATTAATGTTTATTTGGAATCAGTTCAAATTTTATGCACAGAGTTTTGTTAAGTTGGTGTGCGATATTTTTTTATTACTTATATTTCTATTTTGCGTTTTATTTGTTTATAAATGCGGTTATGATGTGTTTTTTGTTTGGTTCTACGAGTCGTTCTTATGTTAATGCGAATTAGCGTAATCTGAATCGACTGTCTGAATAGGGGTTTGAATTTTGTGGTAAGTTTGGCAATTATTCTGTATGGTAGAACTATTTAATGTTGGTTATTTCAATTTTCGGATTAGTATTTCATGTTTTTTTGTATTAATTACGCGATGCAAATTTTACGAATATAGAGAAGGAAAAATTGCGTAATAAATTGGTATTGGCGTTGGTTCTATTATACCAGTAATTTTTAAGCATTATGAGAGTTCGTATGTTTTCTTATCTTTTGATGTTCTGTAGTATTTAGTTGAGATGAGTTTTGTTGCAGAAGGGCATTTAACTCTTTTTGCTGCGTTCTTTTTTCTCTTATTAGCTTGATGTTTGCGTTACTATTCGATATTACTCGCTATTTTTGCTTTGCAATTATTTTATTGGTTTTCAGCAATAATGAGCTGTTTGGTTTTGACGTGTTGGTGGGTTATTTTGATCTGGATTTTCTTGATTTTGATTTTTGATTGAGGTTTTTGACAGTTGCGTTCATCCGATGGGTGGGGGGAGATGTGTGTGGGCATCATGTATGTTCGTATGTGTGTTTCTCAGTACGCTGCCTGTCCTCAATTCCTGTTGTCCTCAATTCGGGTGTCCGCAATGCGCACGCTGAATCAGCAATGTTCTCTTATAAATACTGGTGCGGACCTTTAATCGTCGCATTTCGTCTCTATTAACCCGCGTTGTCTGTACCAACCACGAAGTGACAGTAAACGACTCAGCTCCACCCTGGTTTATCTACCCTGGCACTTGCATCAATCCTTTCACCACCACTATTGTCATAAGCGTCACAAATGTTCCCAATTTGAAATTCACCCACACCAGGACACATTCGGACATTTCGGGCAGCCAGACCCCTTGGGGGTTTCAGCTGCCCACCCATTTATGGCTGGACGCCTTACCCACGCTGAAACCCCCGAGGTACCAATGCAGCGCGCCCGGCAATATTGCGAGGAGTGTCGACTTTTCAATCAAACTCCAGGTTAACATCCGTTCCATCTGGACTCATCACTTTTGGGCACATTCACCATAAAAAATTCCCGAAGACGTTTATTTCCTTCACGAACTCCAGCACTTTACCGATTGGTCCTCCGTCACATAATAGGTTATTTTCATCAACGATTCCTCTGGCTCTCGATCTGAAGACTCGCTCTCTTGTCTGCTGCAGCGCGGTGCATTTCTCGATGATGTGTTTTACAGTAAGAATCTCTACTCCACACCATCCGCAGATAGGTCGTTGTCCAAGAGCCTCCGGGTCATAGAGATAACTATGCGTTATTGCGGTATGCTTCAGTCGTAGTCTGTTGATGACAACCTCTTCCTGTCAGGTCAATTCGCTGTCACTCTTCTTCCATTTTCCTGGGCAGGTTTTTATAGATCTCATGTCTCCTCGTTCTTGTTGCCATGCCATATTCCACATTTCGTACGTCCTTCTCCTAATCACCGGGAACCAGTCGCTGTAAGGAACCAGAACAAATTCAGCCGGTCTTCTCGCTGCTTCTCTCGCCGCCAGATCTGCGCGCTCATTCTCTGTTATGCCCACGTGTGCTGGAACCCAACTGAGAGTAATATTTTTCCGGTTCTTGATAATATGGTGCATCTCCAGCATTATTTTCCTTAACATTTGGTTATTTTCCGTATAATTGTTGATTGATTGTATGGTTCTCATTGAGTCGCTGCATATGACGAAATTCTGTGACTGTGTTTCTTTTATAATATTGAGGGCGAGTTTGATAGCATGAAGTTCGGCAGTCATTACGCTTGCCACGACTGGGAGAGAAACACTTTTGAAGACACTGCCCATCACGGCTGCTGCTCCAACTCCTGTCGGTGATTTTGGCCCATCCGTGTAAATGATTTTATGTTTTTGGTATCGACTTATGTTGTCTTTGTGCATATGTCTCACGATGGATGGGGCTATTTCTTCTTTCTTAGCTATCATCTTTGCCTTGTTTTGCTCTACTTCAGGCTTCTTCAGCATCCACGAAAATCATGATGGAGTAAAGCAAGGTTGGACGGGCTGTGTCGGAATATTATACTGGTTAATAGCTCTGCGTATCCTCTGGATGACTGGTTGCGATGTGAGTTTACGGCTGGTGAAAAACAATTCAAGATCAGTATTATTGACACAACTATATGCTGGGCTTAGAAAATGGCACTTGAGCTTGAAGAAATATCGGAGCAGTAGGTCCCTTCTCCGCAACTCCAGCGTTGGTTCATTGCAGATAATGTGGAGGTTTGTAATAGGTGTCGTTTTAAAGGCACCTGTACTGATGCGCATGGCTTCGTTTGCGACAACATCAAGCTCCTTCAGCGCCGCTGCGCTGGCAGAACCATATACTATGCTCCCATAGTCAATTTTTGGACGGATTAAGGCTCTGTATAATCTCAATAAAATTTCCTGGTCTGCACCCCAAGTAAAGGCTGATACAGATTTCATTAGGTTCAAATCATTTCTGCATTTAGCTCTTGTCTGATGAATGTGTGTTATCCAGTTTATTTCCATATCTCTCTCTCTCTCTTCGGTTTTGTGAGGTCTCCGGAGTTTATAGGTCCATGCGCCTCAGGTCTCTAGGGTTGTCCTTGGCGTTGCCGTATACATAGCTCTGCAACAGAGATGAACAGAGCCTTAATCTATACTCACTTTTAATTGTTCATTATTTTCATTTTTATTTTATTGTTTTTTTTCCCATACATAGAGGTTAATTATTTCATGCAGGATTAGCATTTTCTACCTAGGCATCAAGACACTTGAGCAGCATAGAATTAATTTCAAGGGAGAACAATGGTCCAGCCTGGGCAGCACAGCCTGGAGCATCAAGCAGGTAGGCATTTGGGGCACTTTACAGCTTAAGGGTTTTGACATGCTTACTCCCTACTCTCTACGTAAAACTACTTCTACTGGAGTGCATGTCTTCAAGAGGCAAAATTAGTGAGGTTCTCTGCTGCTTATTGAAAGTATGTTCACTCTTTGTTCATAGAGCCCCTTGTACAGTAGTTGCATTTACATACCTTATGCAAATAAGAAAACTCTATTCAGCAAAGTGTTTTTTCTCCCTTTTGGGAAGTAGCTTCTAATGCATTATCTAATGTTAGTAGTTAGTAGCTATTTATTGAATTCCCAGTCTACCTGTCGATACCAGAAAGGTTGTTACAACAGTAACAATAAATTGTTGTATTTTGGCATCATGTTTGCCTCCCTTTAACAGATTTTTAACAGTGCAAGGGATCTTTGCAACACTTAGTTCTGAATACATATTATCTCTAGCCAGTGAGTACAGTGGACATTGGAGTAGAAAGTGTTCAACACTATCTATATTTCCGCAGGTGCATTTATCTGTTGTTGCAAGTTCAAATCTGTACAGATGTTGGTTCAATCCTACATGGCCAGTTCTCAAACGAGCCATTGTGGTTTCTAGTTTCTACCACTCTAGAACGGTGATGAGACCAGGGCCAAAAGCCGATGTCATCCCTAATTTTGAGCAGAAACTTTCCTTTTTTAAAGGCATTCACATCATGCAGCCACTTTTTCTTCCACTCTTTCTTAATAGATAGTATGATTTCTCTCACCTTATCAGTTGTTGCAATGTGTATGTTGGGTGTTACCTCCTGCTGATGAGCGGCCTTGGCTGCCAGGTCTGCCAACTCGTTTCCCTCAAGGCCTTTATGTCCTGGAATATACTGAATACAGATTTGGAATTTCATACTTATTAGTTCAATATACTTGTGCACTTCATACACTAAATGAATGTAGTTTGCATTTGATCTACACTGCAGGGACTTTAAACTAGAGAGGGAATCTGTATAAATAACTGCTCCTGGAAGAGAGTCATTATTAGCATGTACATATTTAGTGGCCTGCACCAAGGCAAACATTTCACAAGCAAAGATGGAAGTCTCTGGAGGTAATCTCCAATTCATCATCTTGGTGCTCTGTACATCTTGAACTATAACTGCTGCTGTAGCGGAACAAACCGGGTCAACAAGTACAGACCCATCAGTGTACACAGACAAATAATGGGGTATACCATATCTTGTAGATATTGATGGGTTGAGTAAACTCTTTCGCTGGACAAATGTCTTACAGGCACATCTAAGAACTCAGTGAGGAATATTTTACTGGTATCCCTCCAGGGAGGAACAGGGGAAACATTAGGGGTACAACAGGTAGTAGGTTTGGGAATTTTCATTATAATAAATAGCCTTTCAGCTCTAACTACTAGAGGTGGCAACATGATATGCCCAGTCCAAGGTTTGTTCTGCAAGCATCCAAATTGGGGAAATATTTCTCTAGTTGTAGCTAAGTTATTTGGTAGTTCCTTAAGTCTGCACTAAAATTTCATTAGCGTCAACATCCTACGGAATTTCAGAGGAGGGATGTTACTTTCTACTTCAAGTGATAATATTGGAGTGGTGCTCCGCACCCCGGTAGCAATCCTCAAGCAGGTATTCTGTATAATATCCAGTTTATTCAGGTAGGACTCAGGAGCTACTTCATAAAACATTGAGCCATAATCTAACTTGGCACGGACCACCATTTTGCAATAGTTGAGCAGGCATGATCTGTCTCCTCCCCAGTAGTGATGAGATATTGCTTTCATAATATTTACTCTGGGAATGCAGCTATCTCTCACACTCTGTATGTGTGCCTTCCAAGAAAGGTTTGGAGCATCCAGTATAATTCCCAAATATTTATAGGTGGGAACAAAATCTATAGTTATGCCTTCAACAGTTATGTTGGGTTGTACAGTATCTTTTTTTGTAAACATCATTCCCTTTGTTTTTGTTTGGTTCAGTTCTAAGCCCCAATACTTTGCCCAGCTATATATCTGGTCAATTTGCTCCTGAAAAGAGTGACTCCATTAACTCTAGGGAGGTCAGACAACATAACATTAAAAAGCGTGGGTGCAAGAACTGAGCCTTGTGGGACTCCTGAGCTCATTTGCCGAACAGAGGAATTACTACCATCAAAATATACTTTGAATTCTGTGCTTTGCAAATACTCCCTTATCCAACTAAGTGTCCTACCAACTATTCCGACTTTAGAGAGTTTAAAGAGAAGGCCAGTATGCCAAACACGGTCATAAGCCTTACTTAAATCACAGAAAATCACCACGCATATACCTCGGTCTACCAGGGTACATCTAACATTCATTTCTAGCCTAGCAACCTGATCCAGTGTGCACGTCCTCTTCCGAAAACCACTTTGAGTGTCACTGAGAGTCTCACGTTTTTCTAACACATAATACAGTCGGTTACAGATCAAGCCCTCCATTATTTTTGACATACATGACAGCAGTGATATAGGTCTATAAGAATTTGGGCCAGATGATACTTTATCAGGTTTTAATATGGGTATTATAGTAGCTAGCTTCCATGAACAAGGTATTATACTATTTTTGAAACTATGATTAATTATGGACAAAAACCAATCATTATATTCCATTGTAAGGTTTTTGAGCATTTGATTGTGGATCATATCATCACCGGGTGACGTATTTTTACTATGCTTTATCACTAGCTGGAGCTCTGACAGGGTAAAAGGTTCATTATAATCTACTATATCATCATTGCTTAGTGCTATAGCTAGCTGCAATAAGTAGGTGCTATCTGGGGTGGAACATTTCGAATTTAATACCTTTGAGTATACATCTGCTATGGCTTCAGACTTACTTTGAGCCTCAGTAATCACTTTATCATTCAAAACCAAGGGGTCCGATCTAATAACCCGTCGCTTTCCAGACAAGGCACCTATTTTTTTCCATATAGCACTCACTGGGGTAAATTGGTTTATTTCAGAACAAAAGTCCTGAAAGGCTTTGATTTTAGCAGCTTTAGTGACTCGCTTGACCATTGCTTCTGCTTTCCTTAAGGTGATTAAGTTATCAGGAGTTGGGTGCTTCCTAAAGATATTTTTTGCTGCATGACGCCTACCGACCCACGCGCTGCACTCGCTGTTCCACCAGGGCTTTGAGTATTTAGGGGTGATCCTTTCTCTAGTTCTAGTAAAAACCCTTCATGATGTCTGGATAAGTGCCTCTGTGAAATTTACAACAGATTCCTCAAAATTTTTTCCTCTATTAATTTAGGGAAGGGAGGCTCTCCATTGGTCCCAGGAACCCCCACCAAAGCACCAGTGACCTCTAGATTTAAAAGTAGCCACATCAGGGGAGAAGCCCACCGATAGCAGCACTGGCTCGTGATCACTTCCCAACTCCTCCCCCAGAGTAACCCGAGACATTGGTTGAAGGTCAGCAGAGCTAAAACACAAATCCAAAGTGGATTTTGTCTTTGTAGGCAAACGGTAATAAGTTGGTAAATTTAATGGTGTGAGCAAAACAAGGTCATGTAGTAAAAGTACATTCACAAGGTTATTTCCAGTACTATTACTTGGGGCTCTTGTGTCCTACATTGGGTGGTGGGCATTGAAGTCACCAGTGACAACTTTACATGGGCCAAGCTGAGAAAAATAATAATTAAACTCATCTGTACTGACAATTGAGTTTGGGTTATACAAGTTCAAGATTTCAATAGTTTTGGATTTATTGAATATTTTTATTGCCTGTATTTCAAGGGTCCCGTTTGGGTATTCATTCAGTAGTTTTTCTGAGCAGTGCACATCATTTCGAACTAACATTGCTATGCCTCCTCCAGGCCTTTCAAGTCTATGCTTGTAAAAGGTGCGATAATTTATGAAAGTTGGTTCTCTGCTGGCCTTCAACCATGTCTCAGATAAACAAATTATATGTGGCTTTGTAGTATAGACTCTTATTTTAAATTCTGATAACTTACTGTAGAGGCTATGACAGTTCCATACAAAAATATTTAAATTGTTACCTGTATCTATTTTTTCTTCTTCACCCCACTCTTACCTCTTTTCTGCGCTCTATTCATCATTTTCTGAGTACTTTCCTGACTTCCAAGTTGGCCCCGGGTTAGGTGGGAGTTGAAAGTGGGTCCAAGGCTGTCTTGGAAGGTGCGCTGCTCACCTGGCCGTGCCCGGGTGAGCTGCACTTTGGACAGATTTGTTCACCTTGGCAATATTTCACCCCATGGCCATATTCCTTCTATCTTTTGCACAGCCTGGGTCTTGGTTTTATTTCATACACTCGGGATCTTGCTTGCTCTCCTGGGATGTCTATGTATTCTGGAAGGGTAGGTTGTCTAAAGGACACCAGCACGGGTTTTGCTATCTGGTTTCTAGGATTTATCCATGTGGCTTGGACTGCGTCCTGCGCACCACATTTATCCAGCAGTCCTTTATTGAACAATTCAAAGTCGTTTAAATCATACTCGTAAACATATATGAGGCCTTTCTGAACTCCAAAGTCAAGATTTTCTTCTACAGTGATGGATAGTTCATTTAACTGTTGCATCTGCTTCATTTTCCTGCTTTGGGTTGCATCACACACTTCTACAGTGAATACGGTTTTGTTTCGGGATCTTATGGCCTTGGGTTTACTGCCGAGATATTGAGTTACGCACCTTTCAAGCAACCATGGTGACATTTTCTTCCTGTGAGCTTCGCTCATTCTGCAGTCAAAATGAGTAATGAACTTGTCGGATACTGGTACTCGTTCCGACTCCTGTGCACCCTCCATTATTTGTTTTGCTTGTCTTATAGTCACCTTTTCACTTTCTATAATCTGCAGTAAGCATCTCTCTTCCACTTCCTTGCCGCATAGGGTGCTGCCTGCTGCATGTGAGCCTCCACAGTGAGGACACTTCATCTGCTCTGAAGTGCAGTTCGGCGCAGAGTGACGCACCTCAGCGCCCTTCCTGCATACTCTATAGTGAGGTGTTGCGGCATCGCTTTGCGGTGTGTCCGTATGCTAGGCAGTTGTAGCACATCATTGGCTTATTGTTGAAAGGGTAGACTTTGGTATCTTGTCTTTCTCCCGGGATGTAGATGTTGTATGGGACAGTTGGTTGTTTGAATGTTATCAGGAAAGCTTGAGTTTCGGGGTTTCGAGGTTTTATGAAGGTCGCTTTGGTGACTTCCTCCACGTTATAATGTTCTTTGAGACCAGGTTTAAATTCTTCTATGTCAGTTATTTCGAAGTCACTGATGTATATCAGACCCGTCGAGTGATTGAATCTGTTGTATTCTGCCGTATGGCACGGTACATTCTCCACGCAAGTCAAGCCGACAATCCCCTCCGCCTGTACGGCGCCTCGCACCTCCACCACCACCATCTCGCGGCCCATGCTGAAGATCCTCTTGGGTTTTGTTCCAGTTATTGTTTCAATTTGGTCTTCAATGTTGAATGGGTTAATTGTTTTTTTCTTCCCTGCCTCGAAAGTCACTGAGAAGTATTTTGGGTAGTATTTTTCGCCCGTAAGAATCAAAGGAACATACGTTCTTTTCTCCTTCTTTGGGGCTTTATCTTTCTTTGTAGCTGATCCTGCAGGTGCGTCGGATTGCGCCAACCATACCGCCTGCTCGATTTTCTTCAGCTGCTCTTCAATTTTGCTCACTTTGTTAGTACTCTGTTCGGTACATTTGGCTGTATGGTGGTTCTCCATTCCTCCTTCGGTCATCTAAGTAATTGCTCCTTCTATCTTCTTTCTCATACTCTGAATCCCATTCACTTGCTCCATGTCACACCGAGAGCTGCCGCAGTCTCCCCCGTCTCTCAACTGACGCTGTGGATCCTCTATTCCCGCCAGATCCTCACCCGCAGGATGCTCTTCACTCATCTTGGAATTAGTTTAGGGGTTGGGTCCCCTTGATAAATCAAGTGGACCCAACCTTTTTTCCTTTTGTTTTCCTTTTACACACACAGAATTTCTCAAATTTAAATACACAAAACTAAAAATACAAAACCCACATGTTGGTGGGCGCCCCCCACGCTGGTTCTACCCACTGACAAACAATTTGATAAATACGCTTTTAAACACTATGTTGTCAATTTACATAAACAATATGTAACGAGTAATTACTCCAAATGGGTATACTAACAGTACCACCTCGGGAAGGTGTGGGTGGGCTGGATTACTTGCTATGTGCAAGGAGTCCTTATCATATCCTTGTCTATAGACTATTCCCTTCACAATACGTAGATAATAATAACACAGTTCGGCACCAGTAAAATTGGTAAAGGGAACAGTGAAAATTCCTCATTGGGTAGATACAAATGACCAGATTCTATAAATCGATGTTCCCAACTTTTGAAGTTGAACTTCTGGCAAGCCCATATCTTGAAGGAGATCATAGTTTTGTTTCTATTCTGACCCCCACAACAAACGCTGAATGTTTTCACAGTTTCGACGCCTGATAAATTTTGAGAGTGTAGGAACGCCAGAATGCACGAGCAAATTTTGTTTGCACCTCGTTTGTCTTCATTTTCTAACCATACGCACATGTGGCCCTTGTTATCATGTCGGGTATTTATCCCCAAGTTATAAAGCCAGAGCTGACGCTAGTAAAATGCTACTGAGGTTGTTAGATGCGGAAGAGGTTGGTTCTTTTGCAGGTCGAATGTGAAAACTAGAACATCCTTTTTGTTTTTTGAAGTGTTGTCGCGTGCGTGAGAGCAGGTCTTGCCTGTTCGGCCCGCTCATGATGAGCTGTCCTCTGAGCTTCTAGTAGTAATCGCTCACTGTGGTCTTCTGCAGCCCCTTATCTTGATATTCAGCGAGTCACAGGTTTTACAAGTGTCAGCTTTAGGCAAATAAATTGACACGTTATACTTTTTGTATGCTCGCAGGAATATTTTTTTTGCTGACATACATGCGCAGTGTCACCCTTTCACAGTACATTTCGTACAATTTTGTGGAAGTTAAATCAGGGTGAAAGTACTTTCTGTCACTTTGCGAGTAGTGTGACTGAAATTTAGGAAGAGAGTCGAGGAACTTTTTCATTTCTTCAACCTTGTACTCAGGTGTTTTGTTGGGAGCACTCTGGCGCCCTCTTTTTTTATCTGGTGAGGTACAGCCGTTTTTGCTTTTTGTGTTAAACACAAGGCAGTAATTAACTCTCCCACTTGAGATGCCTTAAGTTTTCAGGTACATCAACTTGCACACTTTCTTGTCACCCAGGAAGTAACTTCTGCAGTGCTTTACTCGGGATTCTTTCACTGAAGTTCGTTTTGGTTGTGATGTTCTAACAGTGTGACAGATGAAAGTGCTCTGTACCTGCCAGTTACAACTGGCCCAGAATTTTTCGTGGATTGTTTTTCTTTCATCTTCAGATACGGCGTTACAATTTTTATACCTACAGAAACACATGTGATGCACGAATTTTTTTTCGTCAACAAACTTTTTTTTACGGTGGAATATCCATTTCCCTGCTGTCGTGCAGCTTTCCTGGCACCTTGAGTGAACATTTTGGCAGGGATAGAACCAGTGGGCCTAGGGTTATCTTCGGCGAGTCCCAATCCTCCAATGGACGAGAACGGTAGGATTGGTAAAGACTTGGTATTTTCAGGACAAATTTCGGCACCTGTAAAACGTTAGGATATGCAAGTCCTGTCAATAAAAACGTTCTATACACGGTAACACTAGATAATTTGTAAACTCAAACATATGTGTTGATTAAAAAGTGGTGAAGAGGAAAAATTTCAACTATCCACCATTTGCAGCCAAGACAAGTACTAATCATTCCCAAACATTCGTGTGGTCACTGCTCACATTCAGGTCTGTAAATGTTTATGTCAAATGAACTGAAAGACTACGAAAAGACTATGTTATCGGTAAAGTTAATTTTAGCCGGTCGTTTATTCTATTCCCTTTTTCTCCTGATTTTTTGTGTTTCGATTTGTTCCTGATTTTGACCATTAACGTTTAGCATCATGTTTGCACATTCACAATGCGCACTGATGAGATTTCCACTGCAGTGAAATATCTGATATGAATGCATGGTCCATGCACACAGCAAAAAATGGTAGACCCTCGGTATTGCTCTACTAAAAATGTATCCATTTTTAGATCAAAACCATTACCAGAAGCCAGACTACCTCTTGTTCTTACATCAAACCAGTGTCTATAGTACCATAAAAAGAGATCAAAACTTTTTTGCACTATTCAAATGAAGACAATGTGCAATTTCTCAAACTCAGGTGATATATTTGTGCATTTTAACTACAACTCTCTAGTTAACTACATGTTGGAAAGAATTTATAGAAGAACCACAAACGATAGACACGTAAACGAGGAATCTATACACAATTGTGTTCCGATACATGAGCAGGAAGTCCGGGAAAAGATCATGAAAAGAAAAAAACGTAAGTAGTAGGTGCTGAAAAAACGGAAAACAGTGAACAAAGACGATTGCCTTATGAAACGTCAAATGAAGCAATTTAACGTCTACCTAACGTTCAGCTCGGGGCCTGACATTATCTCCTTGGAGCAATACTACATGCACAAGTTATATCCTCTTGTCAAGTTTGAAACACCGTTTCTCGAATCTCATGTATAATAGGTTCGTTGGGAGGAGTTACCCTTGGAATCACGAAGAGTGGATCTCGATTCCGAAAGTTATTAGCAAGTTGGCTAGGCAATCGTTTTTTCTAAACGCAGGAAAGAATTCCGCCCAATTGCAGGTGTACTGTGAATTTATTTTTATATTTTCAGAACTGTCCTGTTTTTATTAGGTAACGTTTATCTTTTCTAATTAATTTATTCCTGTATTAAAAAGAGCTTCCCAATTTGCAAGTAGCATTTGTTAATAATAGTGATTTACCGATGTTTCGGTACCGGTAGTATCGGTCATTTCAATACGTATTTATCAAAATAAATAATTAAATAAATAATTTATCAAATAATACGTATTTTATCATAAAAATGAAGGTCATAAATCATTAAAGTAAAAGTATAATCAAACAAAGAGACTATTCGTACCTAGTAAATTAGTTGGCTAACTGTTGAATAACAGCGTTTAATCAGGCCCGCTTACCGTATTTACTACTTTGAATTATCGATGAGTCACGTGCGGTTAGTAAGTGAAAGCTATGTAGCATGAATAGTTGAACACAGTAGCGACATAAAATTATTATACTTTTACATCTAAAACCTACATAGTTTGACCCAAATTCCATTTCTTTAGGTATGTGACAGGCTACCAAAAATCAAACAAATTGAATAAAGTTGAAGGTGCAGTTTCACGTTATTGTACATTTAATATAGAAGTAGCTGAAAATTTGTATTTTAATCTAGCTTGTAAATCGTCAAATATTGCGAAGCTAATAATTTTATTATAATTTAGGATGTAAATTATAATAAATTATGAATCTTGCGTTTTTCTTTGATTTTAAGATGCTAGAAAAATTCACGAACAATCTTATAGTTGGTTGCGTGTTGGGGATCTTTTCGGTTTCGGGGCCTATCGAATTTTAACGTTTTCTTTTCGCCAAAGTATGTATTTTGATGTGAAAAACACAGAAATGATAAACATTTATGGAAAAATTATTGTTTTGGTTCACTTTTGGAACCAGTTGCTATTCTAGCTAGTCTACATTGCGTTGCAGTAAGATTGGAAACACTTATCTATCGAATGAATTGGCTTTTATTTCTCAACAATATAGTCAACATAGCAAGAGGAGTTTTATAATTCCTAATCGATAACTTTATATTTTTATATTGTAACATTATTAGACGTATTAGTAAATAATTTCATCGTAACACCCATGTAGGGCTCATAATGGTTTAGTATTAATATAATAGTAAAAGTATCGATAACGGTAGAGCCAAAAAATGAGTATCGGTGCGGCAAAAAAAATGTGTATGGGTACATCATTAATTAATAATCCTCCCTAATTACGTTTTTCTACTATAAGCATGATAACATGTACAGAACTATGCGTTCTCTTGAACGAAATTAACTTTGCCTTTTCGCGTTCATTCATGCTGCGACAGAACAGTGAATAATTATGTCAACCTTCTAAAAGTTTTATCATCTAGGATTAATTTTTGAATGAGAAAAATTACATTCGTTAGCCCATTTTGCACTGAATCGGTAATATTTCCAGAGTCGCAAGTTGATGCGTTATCACTGAAGAAGCCGATGGTAGGGGAACGCGCGAGTATCTCCACCCCAGTTTCGCGAGATTCAGGTCCAACTGTAAGATAACGTAAATAAGTATACATATATTTTAATCGAATATTACGCCTTCTCAATCATAACCACGGTATTCCCATCAGAGGAATAACAAGAACTATCAATAATGGACATGTACAAGGAGATTCAACGCACATGTGTATTTAAACAGAAGACAACTTGCGAATGAAAATTCCTTGTAAGAAAAGAAGTTCAACAAGCAAAATTAAAATTCTGGAAGAAACCAGTAGGTGCTGAAGGAAAGGACAGTTGTGAACCGAGAAAATTTAGTCCTTAGCCAACGCGTATTATTCAGCAAATTGAACTCCTGCCTACCTCTATCTCGAGCAATTATATTCTGCCCTTGGGAGTGCCACTTGGTTCAATAATAGTGTCCGCCTGAGGCGTGACAAGGTAACGATCGAGGTTTGAGATCGCAATATGGAACGACAAGATAAGTAAAATAAGCCCTTAATCAAGTGTGAAGGGCCCTGATACTGCAATATTATAACGCAAATTTTATCGCGAGTTGCGAAATAACATTTACTGAATCATTCCCTTCACAACCATGCAGGCGATGTTGGTCGAGCACTTTTTTGACACTTTGTACCATGTATTAAGTTTCGTATCTACATAATGGCATGTCATATCGTGAAGGATTTCACCTAGCCCAGCTTCACACAGTGTGCATGCTTTATGATGAGAATTTGTTAGCATATGTTTATTGCGAGCTGTGGGACGCGAACGAGGTGACATGTACATATTATTACGGGCTTCATATTCCTGTGAGTAATCAAAACGTGTCCTATCACGCGATTTTTTATTTCAATAGTGTCTAGATACTTTCTGGACCGCCTAAGCTCCTCCAATTTTTTAATTCACGATCAAAATATTTAATACGAGCGAAAAGAGTACTAGCAATTTTTGCGTCCAACTACACCACTGTGGGCCAAATAAGATGCTTAATGGTCCATAATACTTTTTCTGTGCTTTTATTATTTTCACACAGCTAAAGACTAGACTCGAACTAGAGGTCACTAACACTCTAATATAAAAAAGTATACCGTGGTAAGGGACCACTATATCGCGTCCTTTACATTGTTAGTGACATCATTTTTATACACAAAGAGCAACGAACATAACGATCGAAATGTGACACTTTGCCGATTAGAATTTTTCTTGTGGCTCCGCATATATTTTCCTCTTGACAACAGCTTCGGCATTCAATAGTTGAAAATTTTTATGTCAAGAATTTGACCTGAATTGACTCAATCAAGCATTTTCGCCCATTATTTGAGCGAATGTCATCGCTATATCACTCCTTAGATAATGGCGAGATTATTCACGATCACGTACACATTTCTTTCACCTTCAAACCGGCCCCATTTTCTTTGATAGCCGTGAGACGTGTTTACAAAAGCGCCTTCAATACCCAAACAAATTCTTAGATCAATTTCCTACAAAAAATCGAAACAAATGGATAGCCCGAAGCGAGTGCCTGAGGTACAACCGTATTCGGCAGGATATGGACAACACGGGGGTAACACGGTAATTATATTGGTGACTGGTAGGTACACGGAACACGGACCATTACACTGGGCCCTCGGTGACTACTATGAGCACTGTTCGTTACTCGTAAATTACGTAATGATTGGAACACAGCACTAATACGTGATGGTTGAAATACAATACTATTCGAGAAGTACGTAATGATTGAAACACAATCCTATGTGAGAATAGTACAAATATGTGGTGATTGAAGTACAATTCTATTCGAGAATGACATAAATTGAAACACAATCCTATGCGAGAATAGCACAAATACGTGATGATTGAAGCACAATCCTATTAGGGAATGACGTAATGATTGAAACACAATCCTATGAGAGAATAGCACAAATACGTGATGATTGAAGCACAATCCTATTCGGGAATGACATAATGATTGAAACACAATCCTATGCGAGAATAGTACTAATACGTGATGATTGAAATACAATCCTATTCGAAAATGACATAAAATACGTAATGATTGAAACACAATCCTATGCGAGAATAGCACAAATACGTGATGATTGAAGCACAATCCTATTCGGGAATGACGTAGTGATTGAAACACAATCCTATGCGAGAATAGTACTAATACGTGATGATTAAAATACAATCCTATTCGAAAATGACATAAATTACGTAATGATTGAAACACAATCCTATGCGAGAATAGCACTAATACGTGATGATTGAAATACAATACTATGCGAGAATTACGTAATGAATGAAACAAGCACCAGTAGCGGGTAACGTCCGCGAGGACGCTACTTACGAACGCAGCGGCGAGACGTGATGATTGGTGCTACGTCGTGCGACTGTTACTAATAGGTCAGCTGGTGCTAGCGGGGCGCCGAGACGAGGCTAGTCAGCTGGGTCGGGCCCAGCCGCCACGCGGTTCACCGTTGTAGCTGGTAAGTAGCTACGGCGAGGCTAGCCGGCCGGAGCGGGCGAGAGATGTCGTAGAGCGGCTTGGCCGACGACGCCGGCGCGGGGCGTTGCAACGTGACTTTTTTAAGGCTTTGAAACACCTTGAAGCGTCAAGACGCTACTAGGTTTAAGACCATGCAACGCCTTGGGGCGTCGATAGGCAGGGCCGGTCTCCGGAGCTTGGTGCAGGTACGCGAGAGCAAAGTCGATCTCGGAAGCTAGATGCAGGAACACGAGGCTGGTGCTGGAGATGTGACTTGAACGAGGACGAGGGCTTGAGTGAGAGTGAGCCTTGTTGGGGTCGCCTTATGTAGGCCTCGAGTGCAAGCCTTGAGTCCGGGCGTGAGTCCTGATTGGTCGCGAGTTTGTGGGCCTGTGGTGCTGGAGGCAGGAAGCCGTGGTAGCTTACGGGCACCTTTTCTCATAGTCGCGAGGCGGCTTCTCTCAGGTCCCGTGTTTGGTTGACTAGGCGCTTCGGGTCCGGAGGTGCTCTGGAACGGATGCGGTTGTAGTCTGGAGGCAGCTTTTCTCAGGTCTTGTGGAGGTCCGCGGCTTGCCGCTGGGATCACCACAGGTGTCCCCCTCCTGCTTTTTTTTTTTTTTTTTTTTTTTTTTTTAAACACTTAGTACCTCACTGGTGGTCTGCTTTCTCTGCCGTATTTAGTGAATACTGCCTGTTTTGCTGTTTCAGGGATTGCTGTGCCTGTTCCAGGGAACGGAACTCCCTCGTATACTTCGTAGTTTGTTGCTCTCGGTGCCTTAGCCTGTTGTCGAGGTTTATCCTCGATGGTGGGTAGGTACGCTGCTTTGACCCTTTCCGTCGCGATGTTAGCTTTTTTCCTTGTATATCTACGGTGATGTAGTTTGGTGTCCTTTGGAGCACGGGAAAGGGACCTGCGTAGGGTTTCTGTAGGGGTCTTCTGTGCCCCCCGTGTTTCACGAAGACGTTGGTCGCCTTGTATAGAGCGCTCGGGACATTGGCTTTTTGGGGTCCCTGTTGTCGTGGCAGTATTGGCTGCAGGTTTGTCACTCGTTTTTTAGGCATTGTAGAAATTCTCTGGCGGGCCGGTCTCCTTTTTCTTTCTCGGGTAGCTCTCCTGCGAGGCGCAATGTTTGTCCGTATACCATTTCGGCGGGGGAGATGTTTGCGTCCGTGTGTGGCGTGGCTCGGATGTTAAGCAGTATGAGGGGTAGTGCGTCTGCCCAGTCTGCGTCAGTGACCGTAGCTTTTAACGCCTCCTTCAATCTTCTGTGCATCCTCTCCACCAGTCCGTTGCTCTGCGGGTGGTACGCTGTCGTTCGCTGTCTCTCAACGCCCAGCGCCGTCAGCAAGTTTTTCCATAAGTTAGACTCGAACTGGACGCCTTGGTCCGTGATGATTGTTGTTGGAGCGCCGAATGATGCTACCCAGTCTTTTAGGAATGCCCGTGCTGTTGTTTCTGCCGTACAATCGGCCATTGGGGTAGCGGTGCACCATCTGGTGAAGCGGTCAATGCACGTCAGCAGGTACCGTTTGTTTTGTGACACGGGTAGTGATCCGACGATATCGATGTGTATCGTCTGGAACCGTTCCTTGGGTACCGGCATCTTCCCGGGCGGGCATTTGGTGTGCCTTATTATTTTGCTTGTCTGGCATGGAATGCACTCGCGTGTCCACTTGCCGACGTCTTTGTTGAGTCCGGGCCAGATTACTCGCTGCCTCAAGAGGTCCCTTGTTGCTTGTATGCCGGGATGACTCGCCCCGTGGAAATGCTGAAATACGTCCTTTCTGCAGCATTCCGGGATGTATGGCCTCCGTAGGCCTGTTGACACGTCGCACCAGAGGGGTGGTTTACCGGTCTGTCTGATTATGGGGCGTAGTTTGAGCGCGTTCTTTGATGCTGGGTGCAGCAGTTCTTCTAATTCTGCGTCTCTGTTTTGTTCGGTCATTATTTTGTCGTAGTTGATCGCGGGTCCTTTAGGTATTATTGTTGACACCAGACGTGATAGCGCGTCTGCGACCGTGTTGTTGTCGCCGCTGATGTGCTTGATTTCGCAGTCGAACTGTGAGAGGTAGGAGAGCTGTCTTGCTACCCGGGGGCTGTTGCCTTCCGTGGCTTTTTGCAGGGCAAAACAGAGCGGTTTATGGTCTGTCCTGATTTCGAAGCTTCGGCCTTTTAAAAAATGCTCGAAGTGTTTCACTGCGAGGAATATCGCCATTAGTTCGCGGTCGTAGGTGCTGTATTTACGTTGGGTGTCGTCTAGTTTTTTGGAGAAAAATGCTACGGGGCGCTGTTCTTGCCCGACTTTTTGTTGTAGTACGGCGCCGACTGCGGTTCCTGATGCGTCTGTGATTAAGGTGCTTTTGCCTTCTGGAGCGGGGTGCGCTAGCAAGGTGAGTTGCGAGATCTCGCGTTTTAGGCTAGTGATCGCTGCGTCTAGTTCTGTTGTCCAGTTGATAATTTCCTTTGAGTTTTTGGAGTATCCTTTTGTCAATCCGGTCAGAGCTTGCATCTTTTCTGCTGCGGCTGGTAGGAATCGGTGGTAATAGTTGACGATTCCTAGGAATTGTCGTAGCTTTTTTACTGTTGCTGGTTGGGGAAAACTGCATATTTCCTCTATTTTCTGAGGGAGTGGTGAGATTCCGCCGGCTGACACTCTGTGTCCGAGAAAGTCTAGCTCGGGCACTCCGAAAATGCACTTGGCGGGGTGCACGCGCAGTCCTTCTCCTTGTAGCCGTTGGAAGAGTTGTCGGAGGTGTTTTTGGTGCTCCTCTGCGTTTGCGGACGCTATCAGTATGTCGTCGATGTATGCCGTTACGAAGTCCATGTCTCTTGTTACCGCGTCGATGACGTTCCGCGTTGGAACGTTTGGGCTGCGTTGCGCAGCCCGAATGACATCACGGTGTATTCGTACAGCCCAAATGGTGTGGTGATGGCCGTTTTCTGGATGTCCTCGTTTTTGACGGGTATTTGGTGATAGGCTTTGACGAGGTCGATTTTGGAGAAGATTGTTTTGTTATGCAGTTTGTAATGGAAGTCTTGACAGTGTGATATTGGGTAACGGTCAGGTTTGGTGCTTGCGTTCAGTCGTCTGTAGTCTCCGCAGATTCTCCATGCCCCGGGTTCGGCTGGTACCATGTGCATGGGTGATGCCCAGGCGCTCTTCGACGGCCTGATGATGCCATGTTCCAGCATTTCCTTGAATTCTTGTCGCGCCGCTTCCAATTTTTCCGGAGACAGTCTCCTTGGTCGTGCATATACTGGGGGTCCGGTTGTTTCGATGTGGTGTTCTACGTCGATTTTCTTTTGTGTGTGCCGGATGTGTTGGGAGGTCGGTAGTATTCCGGGGTATTCCTCGTACAATGTGTTGAATTCCGGGGCGGTTTGGTGTTCGATCCTGTGCACTCGTTGGCTTCTTGAAACGACACGTTTGCAGGGTACTTTGGTTCCGGAAGTTTGGGCGTATAGGCTTGCGTTTGCGGTGTCGACGCTTAGCTGGTGTGCGGCGAGGAAATCCATGCCAATGATCGGTTGTCCCACGTGCGCTTCTATGAAGTTCCAACTTACGGGCCATAGGGGGTTGAGCAGGATGATGCGCTCAGTCGTCCCGTAAGAAGCTATGGGGGTGTTGTTGGCGGCGAGTAAGTCGTAGGACGGGGGTTTGAGCGTGTGTTTCTTTTTAGCTGGTACTAGGCTGACGGCTGAACCGGTGTCGATGAGGTATCGTACGTTGCCGGTGTCTGTGACGTACATTAGCTCGCCTTTTTTTGTCTGTGCGGAGACTGGGGCGTTTACCATTCTCCGCGGTCATCGTTTCCCGCGAAACTGCAAGGTTGGGTACAGTTTCTTGCTCGGTTACCGAAAGTTTGGTGGTAATAGCAGATTGCTTGGTCCTGCTTGATTCTTGTATTGCTTCTGTTTCCGTACCTAGGTCCTGGGGTTTGGTTTCGCCAATCTTCTGCTTGCTTCTTGTTTTCCTGTGGGCGTAAAGCGTTTGCCAGCATTTTCTTGAGTTCTGCTATTTCCTGTAGGGCTTTGTCAAATTCCGCTCTTGAGACGGTAAGAGATGGTGGTTGTTTAATGGCAGTTACGGCGATGGGTTCACTCATGGCAGTTTGGCAAGCGGTTTGCCTTGCTATGATCTGATCTGCGATTACTCTGTATTCTTCGTCCGTTTTTCCCCTGCCTAGTGCCTCGATCAGCGGTTGTGCTGTGATTGGTAGCTTTGCGAGGTGCATGGAACGGATGACGGACGGTGGTAGGGGTGCTTGCCTGCAGCTGTTCAGTCGTTTCATTTCGAGGAGCAATTCTGATGGCGTATTGTCTCCCATGGTAGTTTTGACGATGGTGTCGTAGTTTGCTTCCTCGTCGTGTCGCACGAAACGGTGCGTTAATGCGGCTTTTAATGCGTCGTATTTGTCGTTTGCCGGTGGGTTCAGGAGTATTTCTTGGATCTCGGATACGATGTGTGTTGGGAGTCCTCCTAGTAACGCTCCGAACTTTGCGCCGTCGTCCAGGTTTGGTACTTGTGCGGGGAACACGTCGCAATGCAGTAACCATCCTTTCACATCTCCGCTGAATGCGGGCAACCGGATATCTTTCCCAGCCATGCCTCCTATTGCCTGCCGAATACCTTTGGGGTCAACCAGTGTAGTGTTCTCCCCCAGGCTGCAACACGCTTCGGGCAGACTTTGAGCTATCTTTTTCGTGATAGGATAGCCCGAAGCGAGTGCCTGAGGTACAACCGTTTTCGGCAGGATATGGACAACACGGGGGTAACACGGTAATTATATTGGTGACTGGTAGGTACACGGAACACGGACCATTACACTGGGCCCTCGGTGACTACTATGAGCACTGTTCGTTACTCGTAAATTACGTAATGATTGGAACACAGCACTAATACGTGATGGTTGAAATACAATACTATTCGAGAAGTACGTAATGATTGAAACACAATCCTATGTGAGAATAGTACAAATATGTGGTGATTGAAGTACAATCCTATTCGAGAATGACATAAATTGAAACACAATCCTATGCGAGAATAGCACAAATACGTGATGATTGAAGCACAATCCTATTAGGGAATGACGTAATGATTGAAACACAATCCTATGCGAGAATAGCACAAATACGTGATGATTGAAGCACAATCCTATTCGGGAATGACGTAATGATTGAAACACAATCCTATGCGAGAATAGTACTAATACGTGATGATTGAAATACAATCCAATTCGAAAATGACATAAAATACGTAATGATTGAAACACAATCCTATGCGAGAATAGCACAAATACGTGATGATTGAAGCACAATCCTATTCGGGAATGACGTATTGATTGAAACACAATCCTATGCGAGAATAGTACTAATACGTGATGATTGAAATACAATCCTATTCGAAAATGACATAAATTACGTAATGATTGAAACACAATCCTATGCGAGAATAGCACTAATACGTGATGATTGAAATACAATACTATGCGAGAATTACGTAATGAATGAAACAAGCACCAGTAGCGGGTAACGTCCGCGAGGACGCTACTTACGAACGCAGCGGCGAGACGTGATGATTGGTGCTACGTCGTGCGACTGTTACTAACTGGTCAGCTGGTGCTAGCGGGGCGCCGAGACGAGGCTAGTCAGCTGGGTCGGGCCCAGCCGCCACGCGGTTCACCGTTGTAGCTGGTAAGTAGCTACGGCGAGGCTAGCCGGCCGGAGCGGGCGAGAGATGTCGTAGAGCGGCTTGGCCGACGACGCCGGCGCGGGGCGTTGCAACGTGACTTTTTTAAGGCTTTGAAACACCTTGAAGCGTCAAGACGCTACTAGGTTTAAGACCATGCAACGCCTTGGGGCGTCGATAGGCAAGGCAGGTCTCCGGAGCTTGGTGCAGGTACGCGAGAGACAAAGTCGATCTCGGAAGCTAGATGCAGGAACACGAGGCTGGTGCTGGAGATGTGACTTGAACGAGGACGAGGGCTTGAGTGAGAGTGAGCCTTGTTGGGGTCGCCTTATGTAGGCCTCGAGTGCAAGCCTTGAGTCCGGGCGTGAGTCCTGATTGGTCGCGAGTTTGTGGGCCTGTGGTGCTGGAGGCAGGAAGCCGTTGTAGCTTACGGGCACCTTTCCTCATAGTCGCGAGGCGGCTTCTCTCAGGTCCCGTGTTTGGTTGACTAGGCGCTTCGGGTCCGGAGGTGCTCTGGAACGGACGCGGTTGTAGTCTGGAGGCAGCTTTTCTCAGGTCTTGTGGAGGTCCGCGGCTTGCCGCTGGGATCACCACAGTGTTTTTACAGTGAAGTCTAGGCGAAGACTTAAATGGAGTTACTAGCGGCCTATTAGTTCTAAACGATTTGCCTAGATGTTGGTAAAATCTAATCTTTGACTGTTTCAGAGTGCTCCCTATGTAGGAACTCTGGCAAGTTTCACAAGTTTTAAGATACTATCAACACAGTGTGTCCCCTTCAGGGGAGGTTCAATAAAAATCTCATCGAATAATAAGGTAAAATTTTTTTTTGTAGAGGCAAATTTCGCTATTCAATGTGTTACCGTTGCTAAGCGATTGGCAAATGATAGATAAGACCTAATTTTTTACAGTTCAAACCAGTACATAGGTTATGTGCACATAATGTACTAGCTATTATACTTTTAGTGTACTCTTTAGTGTACGCATGCAAGAAAGATTAGTAGCTAAGTTCTCTTTATTGATAAATTACATGAGGTCGTCTGCCTCTGGAATAGATGTTTTCTCATGGAGACGACTGATTTGGCGCTTCACTTTCTCTCAAGCGGTATTCGTGGATTGCTCTTTCTAATGGAAATAACTTTTAAAATAACTAAAAACCTGTTGTAGTATATCATCGGAATGAAATGGCGGTTCCGCTGAGGATCTGACGTAAATAATTCAATTTTTACCTTTATTTTATCATAAACGAAATTTTCAGCGACCGAAAGATTATGTAGGCAGCTGTTTACGGTCTTCCTGCGGCCAATATATTTACTTTAATTTCCACGTACCCGTCAAAAGCTTTGCGAACACTTCAACGGAATTTGAATGGGACACGCTCGCGAATAAAGTACACGAGACCAAAAACTAAGCGCGAGTAAATAAAACTGAGGTCGTAATACAGACGCCAAGCGCACAAAAAGCGCCACAGAACGTTTAAATACATAGATGCCTTTAGCCTCAGGTTAGTTTGGTTCCTTCGTGTTGTCGTGAGCGTGTACAAAATAATGTCAGCGATTCAAAAGGCGGTTGGTAGCCCGTTTCCTTGGTTAGTATGTTTGTCAGTTCATAAATATTTACATGATATGGCACACACTCGGTAGCAGAACTCGTAATTTGGTTACTGTAATGTTTTTCACTTGCTTACGAACGGATCTATTGCTTGATCTCGCTCAATCGTACAAACAATAATTGTTCCAGGTATGGGCATACTTATTACTCTCACCGTCATTTGTTACGCTGGTCTCTTTAAGATGAGGTCGGCCGTCAATCCTCAGCTCACCGTTCTCTGGAAATCAGGCAACGATGAGGAGTGCAGTCCATTAATTTCACTAAAACGAAGAAATAATGTGCTGAACGCAAAAAGCGCGAAACCATCTTACCATACCTAACACTCACATCTTACTATTAGGAGGTGTGAGCAAATTATAGGTTATACCAGGAGAAAAAATTAGAAAAAGTACACCGTCAAAGAAACTGAAGTTAGCCCTTCAATATAACATACCTACAGAGCTTCAAAAGGTATTGAAAAAAATGTGAGGGTGAAAACGACGAAGGCATAAAGAATAAGATATGAAGCCTAGGAGCAGACTTAAGGGCCCATCAGATTAAAATCCTTAAAGTATAGGAATAGCGGAGATGACTTGACAATCTCCAAAGCTGTGGACGCCACTCCGCTTAATTAATGATTAGAAGCTTAACTCACGCAAGCCTATTATTTGATGTTCAATAGGCGTGTGCCCGACCTTCGAAAGTCAGATCTTCTTCTAAATATCATCACAGCTAAAATATAGCGAGGAATGACCGTGTGTTCAAGACGTGAGACCAGATGAAGCATTCTTTTGATGCAGTAGCATGCATTCGATAGACAATATATCAATCTATTCCAGTTCAACACGTGTTAAAATACGAAAATAAACATTTATCATCGTTACTAAAAGAACACTTAATTGTTAAAATTCTAAATCTGTTAGTCTCTACAGGCAACGTTTCGATGTTACTTACATCATCTTCAGGCTGTAAAATACAAAAGAAACACTAGTCACATTGGTAAAACAATTACAATGCAAAACCTAAACTACATCAGATTGGATAAAAAATGTAGGTAATCACATTGCATGAAAACTAGATAGGACAAATTTTGTACACGATTCAGGGTGTCTACTAGGTAGTAAAGTAGTAAAAAATAGTAAAAAGTAGTAAAATTTGGAAAGTAGTAAAAAAAGTAGTAAAAAGTAGTAAAATTTGCCTCAGGGTAGTAAAAAAATTGAGTGGAATTATTCTCTGAAAATTTAAAGTAATGTTACATATTTATATAGAGTATGAAGATTTTTTTAAATTTATTTTTCCCATAATCATAAATTTGCCTCGATTTATGGGAAATATTCCTGTAGAGTGGGGTGTAATTTTAGGATTGGAGCACACAAAATAGAAAAAAGTTTCAAAATTTTTGCGAACAATGGTGAAAATGGTTCACTTTTTCTTCTCATTCCGCTTGATCTGAAAGTTATCTAGTTGTTTTATGATGGAAGGTTCATTTGAGCCATTTTATTATTAACAAATTATTGTAAGAAAACATTAAATGGTTTTCGCTTTGATGCGGTAATCGAGGTTTCATAAATCGTACATATGTAAATTTAAAAAATGTAATACCAATGACGATGCATTGTTGAAAACACTTCTATTAGTGCGCATTTACATTGAGATACAAGCTTAGGAACGTGTGATAGCAGGAATTAGTATTGAAAATAAAATAAGGATTTAAAAATGATGCATTTATGATTATGAGGTCGACATTTAACATCTTTTATTTTAACGTACCAAATATGCATTATACGATCTCAAGGAAAAATGGAATAGCATAGCACCGTATTTTCTTGTGGAAGCATATCAAGTAGCTTTGATTGATATATGTTTGTCAAGTAAAATAATTCATATTTTATTAAGGAATTTAAAAACGAGAAACGCTGCTTGTAAGTTAAGCATTATTTAATATTACACATCGTCAAATCTATAGAACGTTTCGGAGTCCTGCTCCATCCTCAGTAAGTACAGTCTGAAAAAACATAAAAAAACACAAGTTCGTCAGACATGTTAAAAAAGAAAATTGATAGAAAATCTCATGTAAAAACTTTCAGCGGATAAGAACTATTCATACTGTTTAAAACCGGTTTTTCTGTGGCTATATATAATGGTTCTAAAATAATTCTTAGTTCTGAATCACTGAAAGCATTGCACAAAATTTCAAATTGATCTTCAGCGACTCCAGCACCACACTGCTCTGCATGGAGTCGCACAGACGAATGAGGCGGTTATGCAAGAGGCCTCCCGGTACGATAACTAACTCTACGATGTTGGGCAATCCTTATATAATACGGCAAAGTCCTCATACCTACATAGCCTGATGTACACTGTACACAACTAAATTTGTAAACTAAGGATGCCCTCATTCGCTTCGGAAGCACATCTTTATACCAAAAAATGATCATATTTTAAATGAATTGACAGAAATTATGCATAATTTTACATCAGGAAAGTAGCGATGGAAAAGCAACTCCAAATCTCTGGACATCTTCTCAGACAACTGGCCAAAGAAAGGAAAACTGCAACACAAACGTTGTACAGGGTCAACATCGTCTCTAACTTCTGAATACTTTTTTGCCAAAAACCTCTTACATTAGTGTAGATTAAGGAAGAGGAAAACCCGTTGTTGCGGAAAAAAGAGTGCAAGAAATTGAATTCATTGTGAAGGTTGTTAAAACTGGAGCAAATATTGTAAGCTCTGTTTAGGTTTGAGTTTTTTTAGCTTTTGCAGCTGCAGGGTCAAAGTGAATGTGATTAGGACGCTTGTAAACAGAGCTTACAACATTTGCTCCAGTTTTAACAACCTTCACAATGAATTCAATTTCTTGCACTCTTTTTTTCCGCCACAACGGGTTTCCCTCTTCCTTAATCTACACTAATGTTAAGAGGTTTTTGGCAAAAAAGTATTCAGAAGTTAGAGACGATGTTGACCCTGTACAACGTTTGTGTTGCAGTTTTCCTTTCTTTGGCCAGTTGTCTGAGAAGATGTCCAGAGATTTGGAGTTGCTTTTCCATCGCTACTTTCCTGAGGTAAAATTATGCATAATTTCTGTCAATTCATTTAAAATAGGCTCATTTTTTGGTATAAAGATGTGCTTCCGAAGCGAATGAGGGCATCCTTAGTTTACAAATTTAGTTGTGTACAGTGTACATCAGGCTATGTAGGTATGAGGACTTTGCCGTATTATATAAGGATTGCCCAACATCGTACAGTTAGTTATCGTACCGGGAGGCCTCTTGCATAACCGCCTCATTCGTCTGTGCGACTCCATGCAGAGCAGTGTGGTGCTGCAGTCGCTGAAGACCATTTTGAAATTTTGTGCAATGCTTTCAATGATTCAGAAATAAGAATTTTAGAATCATTATATATAGCCAAAGAAAAACCGGTTTTAAACAGTATGAATAGTTCTTATCCGCTGAAAGTTTTTACATGAGATTTTCTATCAATTTTTTTTTTTAACATGTCTGACGAACTTGTGTTTTTTTTTCAGTTTTTTCAGACTGTACTTACTGAGGATGGAGCAGGACTCCGAAACGTTCTATAGATATGACGATGTGTAATATTAAGTAATGCTTAACTTACGAGCAGTGTTTCTCGTTTTAAATTCCTTATGAAGATTCGATTAAAGAAAAAGGATTTTCCTCAATATTTTATTAAGAATTACGATTCTTTTAAATGTAAAACATCTTGTTAACTTTTTCTTTCAAATTTTATAAATAAACATTAACAACTAGCCAAAATTTTTAAATAGGTAGTTGTACTTATCACTAAATAACTATTACATTTTATTGGATTTGATCTTTAGTGGATGCAGTTGCCCGTAAGATATACATATAGCATAGTTGGTATAATTGTTCTTTTAGTGCACTTGTTCCCCTCAGGGAGATACAACTATTTTTTCTATGGGAATTAGCGCTCCCAGGGGGAAAATGTGAGGGCCCGAGCTGAGAGCTAGGTAGGCCTTCTTTTTGTTGAAATAAAATGCTTTTGTTATGATAAGGACCACCTTTTTTCGGTTCACTGCTGTCCTGTTCTTCAGCTCCCACTACTTTCTTCTTCAACTTGCTCGTTTTTCATAATCTTCTTTCTTAACTTACTGTTTATATGCCCTTTCTGCGTAGATTCCGCGTTTCCTTAACTCCATACTAAACGGTGCCTTCCTCTCTTTGGATCGCATTTGTTGCTGGGTAATAAGGCTAAAACTAAGGACTAATCTAATCTTTGTGCACTTGATACTCAAAAATTAAAGTATTTTATTCGCAAACGTAAGCACAGAAATAAAATTATTCTCGATTAGCTTTTAGTGAGTCCTGCTGCAATTTCAGATGAGTAAGTCATGAATCAAACTTATTACATTTTAATTCCTCCTAATGAATAATGTTTAATTCAAAGTCATATATTTGACTGGTTAAGTCTTGATTATTATAAACTTGATGTAGCCTTCCAATTCTTATTCCAAGAAAAATATACTCACTCTCCCAAGTTGTTGCGGCGGGATAGAAACATTACAATGACGTCAAAGGAACTTTTCCGCAGTTCATTTATATCCAGAAAGTGTTTTTTTGGACCTGAGCTTGATGGTGAGCAGTATTTTCCTGTGAAAAGACGAGTTTATTCTGTCCACTTCGATTTGGGGAAACAACGATTTACTGAAACTATTAAAGTTTTTTTTTAATTACCTCTTTGTAAAGCTGAAAGTTTTTTCCAGTGACGTTAATTTATGTCCAAATACAGAAAGAATTATGCTAAAAATTATCTTTTAATACAATTTGTCATCATTTGAACGAGAGTTTAGTTCCTTTGAAGTTCCTTTTGGCAGGCATGGCGATTCAGT
Organism: Morinoia aosen; assembly: GCA_030386875.1. NCBI lineage: Eukaryota > Metazoa > Arthropoda > Malacostraca > Amphipoda > Talitridae > Morinoia > Morinoia aosen. The sequence goes on along the minus strand of CM059558.1, from coordinate 10,550,619 downwards.
TTCCTCCAGGATGTCGTCATAGCATGGAGATGCTCCATGTAATCTAAGTTCATTCTTCTACTAAATGTATATAGGAACGCTACATAAAATTTGCATTTTCGTTTTGATTCCGTAATATGACATGTTCATAACCTATTTGTTATTATTGATCACAATTAGGATTCCGAATTAGATTTTGAGGTACGATAGAAATAGTTTACAAACTCATATTTCCGAACTGCCATAGTGTTTGGTCATAATGAAATTCTTTGATATTCTACCCTGCTGTAAAGGGATCTGACACTCCCCTGGTGTCTACTAGTTTCCAGTCAGTTTATTTTTTCCATATGATGAACTGTTTTCATCAGAGTTGAAAGGTGTTAGACAAGGTCTTCGCCAAACTTTTTTTGTTGAAGTCCATTTAGGATGGGGTACCTTAAAAATGTAGGTAACTTTTTACCGTAAAGCTTCGGTTGCTCCATTTAGTATTAAGTATTTTACTTATTAAGAAACTTGGAGCTTTTTAGAACCTTTGGTATTGCGTATATTATTGACTCAAATTACTCATTATGGGCCAATTACTTACCTCTAGACATTTGGACAACATTCATTGTGTAAAAAAAAAGGTAGTAATTTTTTTCCATTGGAGGTAGTAAAAAGTAGTAAAAAGTAGTAAAATTAGGAAATGAAATATCAGTAGTCACCATGCGATTGAAACTACAGCTGACTAGTTGCTATAGCATGCACTGTAAAAAATGCCCGTGAAATTCACGGTTAAACACCGTATAAATCACAGTATTTTACTGTGAGGCATATTTTACAGTAAAACACTGGGTCTCAGTGGATGAGACAAGTGGATTTTATTACAAGTGGATCACAAGTGGATTTTATTTCAACGGATGAAATGAAAGTAATTTCGCTCAATTTAAGCTTAAAATGACTTGAACAAATGTTACCTTGTTACTATAAACTCTATTAGGTATGTATTGTTCATGCAATAAAAATCATATGAGAAATGATTGAATAATAAATATATAGGAACTTTCCTCCCCATAATGAAAATGGGAAAGATCATTCGAATTATCGATTGATTAAATTCATTGTGTTTTCCTCTTACATCAGTTTTATAAGTGGTATTTTAGGCTTCACAACGTTGAAGATTGAACTATCCTTTCGAAAATATTGGTTCTCTGTTTTATTTTATCACTTTGCTGTTTCTTTATTTCTGAAGCTTTAATAAAACTCATTCAAGCAAAAAATACGAATTCTGTTCAAATTTTTTGTTGCAACAAATGTATTGGTAAATTAATCACTGAAAAGCTGACACCGTGTCAATAGTATTGGACCTACTTTCCCCAAGGGAATTGTGTTTGCGCGGCAAGTAGAAAACCATGGAGCTAGGATATACTGGAGGGAGCATAGCCGATTCCAATCGGGTTCAAATTAGCTGCAAAAGTTGGGAGACTGGGACATTGGCAAGGCCCCACACATGAGCCAACCACAGACGCTTGGCTGAAATTGGCTCCTCCTCGCCTCCTCACCTCCTCTACGATTCGCCCTCCCATTTTCCAAAGCAAGATTAGTACCGCTCCACAAATCGAAGGATGAGGTGCGCGTGCAAGTCGCTCTCTAATTTGTTATATTAAAGTTTTCAACTCTAAATGTATCTTTGCTAGTAATTTTGATATTATTAAGTGTCCTCGAGTGAGGAAACACAATTTATTATCTTTCGGAGTCTTAGAACCCAAAATTAATGATTGACGATTAACTCAACAGCTGGAAGAGCATTCAGCGAGCGTGTGCGCATCCCAGCGTAGTCAGGAGGTAACTGGCTTCCGTGCTGACGTCACACTTGCGAGACGACTATTGGTTACCACAAGCATAGGAGAAATCTCAAAAACTGGTTCTCTTCACAGAAGGCTATGCTCCCTTCATATATCCTAGCTCCATGTAGAAAGCCGTTGGAATTGTGCGAGAGAGGAGTCAATGTTAAAATCTCAGTTATTGCTTTCCAGTAAATGTGTTTTGTTCTCACCACCAGAGTATAATAATTTGACAGTGCTTATTTCACATTGACAGCCATCATATAGAGTTCATGAGTGGGGGTTTTAATTTAAGCGGACGTTTACCGTCGATTTTCGTGAAGTACAGGCAGTGTTCGTGTTAATCTACTCACACATATAGTATAACTGTTGGAATTAAGGGAACCATGCTCTCCGGTCGGCCAAAATTTTGTTTTCCGTCCGTAGATTTTTTTCTATCGGACTTACGTCTATGAAAATTTGCAGACTACTAGATCTCTAGGTTCCCAACAACTTTTCTTCTGTAAGTTTTTTTGCATTGGGACATAGAAAATGAGTTATTCATGATAATTAAAAAAATATATATATATATACCATTCGTTATAGTTAAGTTCGAAATTTGAAAAGCTAGAGCAATGCGGTTTGTTGCATGTGAAAGTACAACGTATTCTCCAAAAATGCTGTTGACCGGTTTTTGAATTTGAATTCATTTTGAATTTATAGAATTTTTTTTTGAAAAAGCTATAATCAGAGTTTAATTTTTTTGTTAAAAGTCTACGGAAAAAATTTCACTTGAAAATTTTTGAAGATCAAGTCAACAGCAATTGTAGATTACACCTGTGACTTCCACATGCAGCAAACCGCATTGCTCTAGCTTTGTAAACTTCGGCTTCAGCACAACGAATGTCTTGACAACTTCTTGACAACCTACTTGTTTCATAAAACCTATTTTAAAGTAAAAAAATGCTTCTCCTCCTACAGTTTTTGAGCTAAAGTAATGATTTCAGTATCATTGGATGCAGAAAAACAAGGGCTTTACAATGTATCAAGAAGTTTTTCAAAATTCTTTGTTTCAAAGTTATGACGTCATAAATTTGAATTTTCTTGGGAATATTTTGATTTTTTCATTTTTTTTATTTTTTATTTTTATATTGGAAATTTGAGGAAAAGCATTCAAGTTTTTGGAATGTCCACGTTATTCTGCATCCAATGATACCAAAATCATTACTGTAGCTCAAAAACTATCAGAGAAAAAGCATTTAGAACTCCCCCCCCCCCCAAAATGTCGTTTTCTATGATTTCCCATTTTCTTTTCAAGAAAATCGCATTTGGTCATGAATGATAAATGATTCTAAATTGCATTTCCTATCAGTATACCAAATTTTATTGCTCTAAATTCAATAATAAAAAAATATTTGAAAGGGGGATGCTTACATTGAGGAATATGAATGATGAAATATATAAAAAGAATAAAAAAAAATTTAAATTCGAAAATTTTTTTTTTGAATCTCCACATTATTCTGCATCCAATGATACCAAAATCATTACTGTAGCTCAAAAACTGTAGGAGGAGAAGCATTTAGAAAACCACCCCAAAAATGTTGTTTTCTATGATTTCCCGTTTTCTTTTCAAGAAAATCGCATTTTGTCATGAATGATAAATGGTTCTAAATTGCATTTCCTATCAGTGTACCAAATTTCGTTGCTCTAAGTTCAAAAATGAAAAAAAGGTCCGTAAGGGGGATGCTCTCCCCCTCCCGGGAGGGGACGTTAGCTCTGAGGTACGTTCCTGATATTTTTACAGACATTCGGGGACATATCTCAAACTCATTTAAAGCAATAAAAAAAAAATCGGGAGAATCGACCATTGGACTGCAGATGCCCCCAGCATGCTTCCCTTAAGTCTTGTTAGAATGCTGTTGAGCGATTTTATCGTCCCTAAATTCTCCCCACTTATTTTGTGAGTTCCCAATTTTGAAAATTTAGTTGTGAAAAGACTTGTGGTCGTGTAGTTTAACCATACTTATTTTATCCTGGTGCTTTTTTTTAGTTCAAATGTATGTTAGATTGTCAACTCGAATCGGAAAAGAGAATTAGACTTACTGCCAATGACATTTATCGTTAACATATAGATTTTATTAAGTTTATAAATTGTGAGTTCATTAGAACATTCTCTAATTCTTATTAAAATATAACCCCTATCTCACAAATGCAGAACATAAATGTATTGGAAGAGGGTAGTCTGAGGCCCCAGTATGATTATCCATTCTGTAGTAAAGTATTTAAATCATTGGCAGGGTATGTAAGCCATTTTGCATTCCATAAAAACTTATGCAATGTTGCATTTCCATGTTCATTTGAAAACTGTCCTAGAAAATTTAAATCATATGCTGGATTTCGAGCGCACATTTTGCGGGAACATGGGAAAAGAGTGTCAAATGGCATCCAAAAGGAACATCAAAGATCTCCAGATACTTTACTGCAGTGTAATTTACAACATTGCAATCAAATTTGTCCCTATTTGAATGCTTTACTCCAACATCTAAATGATCATATAAAAGATGGTGAAATCATTAGGTGCTCTATGGAAAATTGTGATAAATTATTTTCAAAAATTTCTAGTTTTAAAAGTCATCGTAGTAGAAACCATCGTGGATGTTCTCATAATCAGGTTGCCTTAAAACATATAATATCACCCAGTGTACATGAAAGCAGTGTTGATATTCATTCAGTTGCACTTCCAGCTCATGAAGTTTGCTCTGGTGTATCTGATGCCAGTGATAAACCTGATACTAGAGAGACAGATGAGAGAATGGAAAATAGTGATGAAAATTTAGGTAACAATGATGTAGAAGCATTTTATTTGAAAAATCTTGCATTGTTTTATCTCAAATTGCAGGCAAAATTATTACTTCCATCATCTACCAGCCAGCATATCATTGAAGAATTTCATGAAATTCACCAACAAGGACAGACATATTTGTGCTCAAAAGTAATCACAAAATTAAAAAATGAAACTGACATTCCTGATGACAAGTTAAAAGAAATTGAAGAATTATTCACCAATGCAGATCTGTTTCAATGTACATCAGAAAGTTTTAGAACTGACTTCAAACGTAAAAAAACTTTCAAATAAATATTTAATTATGTTCAACCAATTGAAATAAATTTAGGAAATAACGCTCAGAGTAAAATATGTACTTTTCAATATATTCCTTTGTGTAGAAGCCTAGAAAGCTTGTGTAATAATAAATCTTTCCAAGATGAATTAGCTTCTACCAGAGTATGCAACTTGCCTAATGTGGATGACATTCCAGAGTGTATGAGTGACGTGTGTGATGGTAGAGTGTTTAGGGCAAATCCTTTATTCAGGCATGATCCTAATTCTCTTAAACTCATCCTCTATCAGAATGCCTTTGAGGTTTGCAATCCGCTTGGCTTAAGTAAAAAGAAGCACAAAGTACTGGCTGTTTACCTTACTCTTGGTAATATCAGGCCACATTTAAGATCTAATGCTGATCATACCATTCTGGTTTTGCTATGCACAGAAAAAGATTTCAACTATTTTGGGCAGGAGGCTATTTTTGAATATTTGATAAAAGACCTGCAAGATATAGAAAAAATGGAATTAAATTGGGCAAAAATAAGATCAGAGGCACTTTGTGCTGTATTACTGGAGATGACCTTGGCTTTCATTGTGTTGGAGGATTTACAGAAAACTTCAGTACAGTTGAGTACTTCTGTAGGTATTGCTTGGTTCGAAAACAAGATTTTAAACAAAATCCATTAGCTATTGGACATTGTAGAACAGTTGAAAGCTACAAATTAGACCTTGTTGGGCTCTCAAATGGAGCGAACAATATCAGAGGTGTCAAATTTAATTCTGTATTTAATGCATTGCCATATTATCATGTTTGTCAGCCTGGGTTACCTCCATGTCTTGGTCATGACCTATTTGAGGGTATTGTGAACTATGACTGTGCTCTTTTCATAAAAGATTTGGTCTAAGTGAAGAAATGGTTGACTTATAAGGAATTAAATAGGTTGATAGTAACCTTTAAATACCTTGGTGCAGATGCTAGTTGTGAGCCCAGTGAAGTGAACACATCTGGAGAGAAGTTAGGAGGGCAAGCTGCTGAAAACTGGTGCTTACTTAGGTTGCTGCCGCTCATACTACGCAATAAAATTATGAATTCAGAAGACTCTACTTGGTGCTGCTTTCTAATGTTGCGGGATATTGTAGAGTTATTATGTGCTCCAAAGATAACTAAAAGCAATGTTGCTTACTTGAATACTTTAATTGAAGACTATCTTGAATTACGAAAGAATTTATTTCCTTCAAATGATTTGAAGCCCAAGCACCATTACCTAAGACACTATCCAAAGCTTATCTTGGATTTTGGGCCACTTATTCACCTCAGGACCATGACTTTTGAGCGTCGCCACTCGTACATCAAAAGATGTGTTCAATACAGTCATAATTTCAAAAATTTGAATTTCACACTTAGTGAGCGCTATCAACTGCTTCAAGCTTTTAAAAGGAGCTGGGCAGTATTTTCCTGACCCTATTGACATTGAGGCATGTGAACAATTTTTTCTGAATGAAATTTCAGTAGAGTTGCAAGCAGCACTTGCTGCCTTCAAGTTCTCTAATGAAAAAAAACTTGGATTAGTGATGGAGTGACTATCAGAGGATCTCAGTACAAGAAAGGATATTTTTTAGTGTTGGGCAAAGCAAACAGTGACATGGAAGATATTCTTATATTTGGGGAGATTCTTTTTATACTTGTATCTGGTGGAAATTCTGAAGGTCCCTTGGTTTATTTTGTTGTGAGGAAGCATCTGTCAGTTTTTGATTTCAGCCCTCATGTCCATCAAATTTTCACTTCCCCTGGTCAGGTTCCAAAATCTTATGATTGTGTGAGTTATTTAGACCTTCATGATTATTACCCTCTTCAAGGGTATGAAAAGAGCTTTGGGACATTATTGATTCCTCTCAAGCACAACAGTCTTCCGTCTTGAAAATGTCAATCTCAATAAAAGAGAGCATTTTTCAAGTGTTGCCAAACCTGGCAAGTGGTACCGTTGATGGCATACTTCAGGTGCTCACTGAAGCTGGTGTGGAAACTAGGGATGACCTGAGTCTGGTAGAAGAGGATGACCTCCGCCCAATCCTGAGGCCGATCCAAATTCGCAAGCTAAGAAATTTCTGGAGATGTGCTTCGGGTAAGTAAATTTAGTTGTGTGGGGGCATCAACTGTGTATAGATGATTATTTATGGGTATATTATCAGATAATTAATTGTATTTCCTAAGAAATTCTTCCTAAAAGCCAAATGCTAGGGTAAAAAAACGGTTTTTGGAATTTTGATGTTTCCCTAATTTAATTTTTTGTGTTTTCAACCATTAAAAATGTCAAATTGAGAGCAAAATTGTTATTTTAATTTCTTCAGCTACTAAATTTCATTAGAAATAAAGTTGCATGTGTGTAACCTAGCTAATTACAGAGTGCTTAGTATTTTATTTTTGGTTTGGCAAATTGTGAAAAATTCAAAGTAATTACTTTCTTCATATACCTGTAATCTTTTCTGAAGCCTCGTCCTATTTAGTCGACAATGTACACTGGTTATCTTAAAATCAAAAATCAATGTGAAATGAGCAAATCATTAATGAATTTAAAAAAGGAATACTGTAGGTAAAAACTTCTTCACATTTAATTTATTTGTGAGGCGAGTTGAATTTATTTATTTTTAGTAGGGTGTTGGGATGGATATAAGTCATTTACTTAATACTTGATGTTGAGTTATGAGATTCATTCAACGCTTGACTTATCGGCTAAATACAGTGAAAAAATATGTTATTGCTTTATTTGTGCAATATGGGATGTAACCTTTTACTTGTGATGGAATCACTTACATATTTCTATACGTGTGAAAGTACTAAACATAAGCGAGAAAATTGTCTTCTGTTATCTTCTAGTTTATATTACATTTAAACAATGTAATGTATTGAAGTTTGTGTGAGAATGATTATTCTGCATCACTATGTAGCATGGGCTAGTTGTTTAGTGAAGCTGTGAGAAAAATTTTTTAAGGAAAATTTGAAACTCAGTCTAGTTCAAGTGGGTATTTCTTCAATGCTGTTTTGCCACTGCTGATCAATTTACATCTGGTCTTTTTTATCACATTTGCATTGGTTATTGAAGATTTCCACCTTTTTCTTTTACTTTGGTAGTGCCAATAGAAAGAGTGAGTTCTTTAATACCAATTCACTTCAGAGGAAAAGTTCAGTTTTCTCAGTGCTGAGGGCTTATGTCATTATTTGAAAAAAAAAATTAAAATTCAAACCTCACTTTTATTCAGTGTTTCGAACTACAAGATCTAAAAATATCTTACTTCTGTGTTCAGTACAAATTTTTGAGTGCAAGCAAAGGAGGGGAAGTGCTGCATAATAGTGAACAAAACTGTCCGGAATATTGTTGACTTTCCAGGTTGAAGTAGCCCAAGTTGCCTTCAGCTAATTCAGTTTGTGGGCAAAATGGCAAATAGATTGTTTACAGATATTTCTCATATGTTTAGTAACTCATCTACCACAACTCCAGAAGAATGGTGGAGGTCAAAGAAAAGGAACTGTCCAAAATCAAAGATAGTTACTAAGAGGTTTATACATTTTTTTGTACCTCCAGGAGTGCTTTTGTGTTTGAAATATTCAAGCATTAAAGTCATACAATTATGCATAATTTTATGACACTTGAAAAAAATTATTGTTTGTGGTACTTAATGTTCCATTGTTTCTATTGATATCAGTGTTTCAGGGGAGGATAAGTTCTTACTTTGGCTAGTTACTTCTATACTTTTGGTTCACTTTTGGTTCACTGTTGCTTTTTTCTGCTTCCATCCATTTATTCTTCACCTTTCATCTGGTTTTGTGAATTGCTTCGAAATTTATTTTTCAATGTGCTGGATGTGTGAGGATATCTTGTGCATAGATTTTCATGTCCCCTGATTCTATATTATATGATGCCTCTCTCTCTTGCGAACACCCTTGTTGTGTGGGTAGGGAGAGTCAGAATTGACTGGAATTCTACTTTAAGTTACTCGGTAGTTGTTTGTCTTATTTGCAATATAATTTTAAATAAATTTTGTTGCCCAAAAAATGAACAGATCTCCCATTTCTCCAAAAATACACAGAACAATTGATGAAAGAAATTGTTCTGTGAATGTTTATAATAAATATTAGGAATTCAAGTATTTTTAGAAATATTAAATTGCATTAGAATTGAAGTGAGGATTTCCAAAGTGAACCACCAAAAAATGCTTACATTTCCCATGTTCATTGTAGCTAATAGAAATTTCTCTGTTTAAAGAGCTAGTGAATGAAAGAGTTTCTCATGCAGTTTTGAAAAACAAAATATTAGGGGCAGGTGCAGAATTTAATTTCCAATTTTTGACGTTTATTGTATTTGTATTCTTGTTTAATTTTAGGGACTCGAGCATACCGAGACATTATTAATTTCATTTTACTATGTGTTGTTTTTTCACAGATGTACAACCTGCTGCAAGTGCATCAGACCTCAACAATGTAGCTCAACCGTCTACAAGTGGGATTGGTTCAACGTTGGACTCAAGCTCAGTGTCGACATCCTCACCTAGCCCCATGAACTTGAATTGGGCTTAAGAATTTGCAATTCCATGGGAGAAGATGTTCCGTAGGGATATAATCAATGTGGATATAATATAATCAAAATCAAGCCCGACCTACGCCAAGGGCAAGGCGTGAGATGGTACGCGTCGTTATAGATTCCGTTATGATGACAACTCGTAGGCCTGGCAAAAAGGCCCTGGGTATAATAGCTAGGAAGATTGTGGCTAAGTATCCACAATCGTTCCAGAATATAATTGAGGGAACTCTTGTTGGCTCTGGCCACGAGTCACTTTGCAAGCAATATGTAAATCGCTCCGAACAGCTTAACAGGAAAGTTAATCCTTTTTCTATTAAAAGTGGCGTGGTAATAGATATATCCACTACTGAAGAAGATGATGCAAGACAACCAAAGAAGGTTCGTTACGATGATTATGGTTGCATAAGTTTCAATCCCGAGATTCCCGTTGGAGACACAAAAGAAGCTCAACAAGCTATCGCGTCAACTTTGAAGGAGATGTTCCTCCAGAAGGGCATAGAAGGCCATTACGAGCAGCTGATGCGAAAATCATATTATCTTCAGCGGCAAGATATTCTGTCTGGAGTAAATAGTGTAGCTCTGAAAAAAATGGCCGTACCTCTTTGAAACGAGTGGTTTGTTCATCCATTTTGAAGAATTAACAGGAGTTAACATAAGAGATCAAGTGCAGGCGACACACCAAAGCAGAGCACAAAGAATATTATTGTAGATGGATAGGCAAGTGAAATCTCGTGACATAATCCAAATCAATATGGATTATAAAAATGCAAAACTGAACTCAGGCGACACGCTTTCTGAACTGCCAGCAGCTATTTTGGGTACCATGGCCTATTTCAAGGAAAAACAAGATGTTTTGTTCAAAGTGTTCAAGGTGGGTACTGCGCATGTTCTAATGTTCATTTTTTATAAATTTTATCCATTCAAACTTCCCTCAGGGAGATAAACTATTGTGTCTATGGTAATTGCTCCTTCCAGTGGAAAAATGTGAGGGCCCAAGCTAAGAGTTAGGTTGGCCTTTTTTTGTCGGAATGAAATGTTTTTGCTATGTTGAGGATCACCTTTTTTGGTTCACTGCTATCCTGTTTTTCAGCACGTACTACTTTCTTCAACTTTTATCATGTTTCATGAACGTCTTTCCCAACTTACTGTTTCTATACCCCTTATGCATAGATTCCGCATTCCCTTATCTCCATGCTAAATAGTGCCTTGCTCTCTGTGATCCGTTTTTTTTTTGTAGCGGTTAAGGAGGCTTAAACTAACATGCGAGTATAGCTAATCTAATATATCCATTCAAACTTCTTTCAAATTTATAGAAGCTGATAATATCAGAACTCTCTTATATCCTTCCATGCATATGTTTCTTGCATTACTTCCAGTGCTTTCATTATTTTCTAATTTTTCCCTAAACATAAGTGCCAAAATTCAACATAGTTGAGCTGTTGCTGCTTAAAATTATCCTGGAGTGTTAGGACATTTGATGTGCTGGATATGATGGAACATTTTGTGTTCAAAGAAAACTTTTTCAAGGCGGGATTCCTACAAGTTAAGTTTCTTCTACTCTTAGTTATGAGCTTAAAAATATTAAAACAACCCTTGCGGAGACCTTCTACTAAAACATCTACCTCAATGTGAAAAATGTGCTGATCATTATTCTTATTGCAGGATGAGAAGTCCGTGCAGGAGATCGAGGATTCTGGACTTCATTCGCACCCTCACATTGCAATAAATGGTAGGTAACACAACATACCTGCCTCAATTTTAGTGAGTCCATTTTAACCATTGACACTAAATTGTACCCTCGTGAGGTATCTTGATACTTAGTTAATTCCACCATTTCTTCAGACAACCTTCAAAAGCTGGTATGAAGTACTTAATAAAATAATTTGAGCCTACCTGGACGGTGTCTCATCAATACAGCCAAACGTGAATGAATTCCATGCCACGCTTCTATTGATTTTTTTCGTCTGGTGGCATTTTATGGAATTATAGTATAACAATTTTTATAATTCTTGGAAACTTTTTCGAAAACCTTCAGCAGAATGATCATCTTGTGGAAATTTTCGTAGAAATTTTCATTTCAATATATACGTTATAGAATGGAAATACAACGCACATATTTCCGAGTCAAGAGTCTTCATAGAAGGCAAAAAAGTATCAAGAGCTGATATTTCATGATATGTGGCCAAGCATTTTGAACCAACTAGCAGGAAAAATGACATTTTCTTCCATGGCTAGCTTAATTAATGATTTTGAGAATAAGAATGGATTCAAGATCCAAAATGCAAATTTTTTATGAGTTATATTCACGAATATTAGAATGTATTGGAATCGAAATTTTGGTAACAGATTTTCTTTACCTTTAGTAGGAGTGAAACACTGAGTTTCTTCGCACCAACTTAGGACCACATCAGGTTTGTTGATGAGCGTTTGTGTTGCAGGTGCAGAGTCTACTCTGACAGCCAGTTCGTTTATGCTTGCATTGGATGGGACTGTCGTGATGGAAAACTTGATGACCTTCACAACTGGGCTCTCTGCACTGTTGTGAAGGTCATCAAGTTTTCCCGAATACCCTCCCGAAGCAGCTGCATGCAACGCTGGAATTCATTCAGAAGTATTTACAAATGGTCTGAATTTTACGAATAGTTCAAAGAATTCTTAGTAAAGCTTTTAATTTCAATCCAGTCAAGTTAAACTTAGTCAATAAATTCGTTAACTTCTTCGCTGCTCAAAGTTTTTTCCTCTTTTTGATGGCCAACGAGCAATTACAGTAGAAATTTAAAAAGCCACCTCTCCGGTATGATATAAACTTAATTTTAATTTAGTGTTGGTGTTAAAAACTTTAATGCCGAAAAACTTGAATGCCGCAAACTGTTCATATAGATATTCATATATATACTGATATCGTGTTACAATAAAATGCCTTGGTTCTGAACTTAGCATCGGCTGCTTGTAATTATTTGGTAAATATCGCTCTGTATTCATGGAATTTATTGACGTGATGCAAATACTAATTAAACGTATTTTCTAACTTGACTCATAGCACTCATCGATCCACATGCGATATCCTGAATACGTTTTGGGATTAGAATATTTTTGAATTTTGTATTCTTTGATACAACGACCTGTTTAATGGTAATTTTTATGTAGATAAGTGAGTTCTAGAAATGAAACTGAATTTACTGTGTGCTCTTGGGTGTAAAAGCTTACGCTTCTGTAATGAGACACTCAATATACTTGAACTTTACTCATGTAGGTTGTGCTGCGAGCATGAGCAAAAGAAAAGAATGTTAGTTGCAGCGGCTACTAAATCGTGTATGCTGTATTATCCTAGGTGCATGTATTTCATGAAGCACAGTTGATTGCAGAAGGACTCTGGTTCTATTTTTCATTGTTACATTCTTTGAATTTTTCAACTGAATATTATTTTTTTTGGGGGGGGGGGGGGGGGGAAGAAGGGGGAGTCGATCTTAGGGGTAAAAATAGCTTTCAGCGCGCAAACGACGATATGATGGACATGCGTAAGAATTATTTGTATTCAAGATACAGGAAGGCAATTATTTGTCGTGAAATCACTATCACAAAATTTTTCTCGTTGCGGTTCAATTGTAAAAAAAAGATTACCCTCTTTTGTCCAGAATACGAATGATCCTTGTTCATGTCTACAAGATCCTATGCTTTGAATTTTAAAACGAATTTTACCGAGGAAAATAAAACTCAGCGCTGAAAACGTTAGGTCTATCTATAAATTCAAAAATCTTTGTATCTAACACTTAATTCACTAGTTCTAATTATTGTATCAATAGGAATCAGCACTCCCAGTGGAAAATGTCAGGGGGTCCGAGCTGAGAGTTAGGTAGGTCTTTTTTGTTGAAATGAAATGTTTTCTGTTATATGAAGGACCACCCTTTTTCGGTTCACTGCTGTCATGTCTTTCAGCATCTAATATTTTTTTCTTCAACTCTTATCTTATTTCTTCGACTTCTTTCGCAACTTACTGCATCTATGCCCTATCTGTATAGATTCTGCATTCTCTTATTTCCATACTCTTATCTTTACCATACTGAAACTCTTATCACCCGACAATAGTTGACTGCCTTCCTTTCATTAGAACGCTTTTTTTCGGTTAGGGAGGCTTAAACTGTCATCTAATCTAATGTGCTTGCTCAGAGGGAGAAAGAAAGGAATGAATCTTAGAAAAAAATTGGATTTATAATTTTTCATTACAGATGCTTCGTGCGGATAAATCCTGGAAGAGGTACCAAGATGGCTGTGGAGAAATATAGAAAAAGGTATGCAATGAACCCGAAGGTGCTCTCGTTCATCAATGGTCTCACAGTTTTTGAATGGACCGAGATGTGAACGTTGTTAGTGAGCATCTGATGCCCTCCCAATCGACTCTCATGGTAGTCGAGTCGAGTTCTTTCCAAGAACCCCGTAAGATCTGCGAATTTTTTCACTTACCAACATTTACTGTTAGCTTCTCTCATATTATTGTTTGGTAACATTTACAGTAGTTTCTCGCGTTTATGGGCAACATCTGTTACATAAATATATTTCCATTGAAATGCAGTCTTTGCTGAAAACTCTTGTATTTCTCCACTTGGCAACACTCGCTTCGTAAATTGACTTTCACTGTCTATCATTATTTTTTTGCAGTTCGACGAATCGTGTTTATTGTAATTGCTGCTTATTTATAGTGGATTAGATGGTTACACTGTTTGGCCTGTTGAATAAGGTAATGAGATCGTTTTTCTATGTTAAACATCTTGAGCTATTAGCCCTCTCAAGGCAGGGATTCAAGATTTTCAATGTTCGTCACGAAATGCGTGATGTGGAAGCCTTGATGCAATTATCATAGTTTTAGAAACTTTCTTTCGTTAGTGCCTTAATTCATATATTTTTATTATTTCTATTGTTCTGTTAGACATAACAGAACCCTTAACTGTTAGGCATAACACTTGATTCCTTTATGATTTATATTCGTGTTTTGACATAACCTATGCGGAAACGTATTCTAAACAAACGTACTTCATATATTGCATGTATATTATTTGAAATGAAAAAAAATCTGAAAAAATATGGGAATGATTATTAGAATGTAATTTCATAAAATTATGTACAAGGAACAAAATGTTCAATAAGAAATTAGATTGTTATTCCCCATAATGATTTTGAAGTTGGTATGATTTCATATTGATCAAGTGGATTTTAAAATCTGAAAACTCGACTTTAAATGTGTTATCTATTTCAAGCCTTATTGTTCTGTGAAATTCACTCTGCAAGCTGGAACTTCCACTCGGTTTTTATGGGGAGGTGAGAATGCTTTCAGCTCGTAATTCATGCTCGGTCTCCTGACCTGATTATGATATCTAGTGAAACATTTGAGAATTTGATTATTTTAGTGGCAATAATATGTATTAAATTAAGCTAATTAGTTTTGTTGAAGAAATGTATCTTAACCTGAGAAATATTCAACTTGGAATTATTTAATTTCTGCAGCCGTGTGTGATGCAGACGAACTTCCACTTTGTTCTTGATATTAGTTCAGGTCAATCTTGCCAATTTTATTGTACTTCTATGGCAAATAAACAGACATAACTGAAAGAGTTACGATGATGCTGATTCGAAATCCATTGACGTAAACGCTCGAGTTATGATTTGATTTCTTTAAGAATGTATTTTTAACGAGTAAGAGTTTTTGAAGTGTCAATTGAAGGAAAGAGGAACACGGGAAGTTTGTGATTTATTTTGTTATGACCAGTTTTAAAATTCGTTTAATGAACTTGTCGTTACTTTGCGAATAGAATGACATGACTTTTTGTTTAATAATAAACATTGAATCGAGTTTGAATAGTTGCTATTCGTTCGTACTTTTTTTTTGAGGATATGCTTTCTTTAGGAAACCAACAATAAACGTTGCAATAATAAATCGCCATTGTTCCAGTCATTGACCTTTCGTTACGAGGTTTTCGAGTATTTAGGTAAGTAACGCCAATTGAACGTATGTACAAATAGTTGACTTCAAGCCAATGTAAACTGCTGGGCATGACCAGCGGAAACAACTTACGTCTGCAGGTGACGCAAATTCCATTTTAAAGTTTCATGAAGTAAGATGTTAGTTGAAGTACTAGGGTTGACCAATGGAAGCCGTTATAGCATTCTACTGCTTTAGGTAAACTATTCATTTACTACACAAATTTCAACAGTTTTCTACGATATATGGCTTGTACTATGCTCATCGTATTTCAAAGTTCCAGAGAGCGATTGTTTTTTCTTGGCAATTGAACAATTATAGAATTTCATCTTTTTCGGCACGATTACTTGCATTTTACACGGTTATTCGGCCAATAATAAAAAATAAATACGCTTTACCACCGTTTTTTCACGGCAAATCAGAAGAGAATACTGGTTTCTACCGTTTTTAAAACCCAGGTTTTACTGTTATTTCGCGGCATTTTCGTATAAATTACAGTTTTTTCCCGGTTTTAATTTCCTGGTATTACCGTTTAAAGCACTAGAACTCCTTACAAATCACGGCTTTTTACCGTTTTTACCCCCAGGTTTTACCGTTTTTTTAGGGTTTTTTGTTGGCAGCGAAGTTGCCAGACATTTTACCGTGAAATTACAGTGAAATTTTTTACAGTGCACATCTGATATTCACATGCTAATGGCACCAGAGCTGGCGGTAAAATGGACGAACGGAGGTTACAAACGTCTAAGCCAGAGCCCTACT
The DNA here is from genome assembly GCA_030386875.1 of Morinoia aosen. NCBI lineage: Eukaryota > Metazoa > Arthropoda > Malacostraca > Amphipoda > Talitridae > Morinoia > Morinoia aosen. The sequence goes on along the minus strand of CM059558.1, from coordinate 10,534,425 downwards.
GAACAACTTTAAAGCAAAAAGATTTTTATATTTTCGTTGAGGCTAGGTTAAAGCTCATGGATGTGCAGTGCTTCTATGATTTGAATATGTTTTTTTAGAACATTATTCCAAATTATTGTATTTGAGTACAGATCTTCATCAAGGCTTACAACTATGATCGATACGGAAACGGTTAAAAATGGAACCTTGATATTTGTGAGCTCTTCGTTTCAGCGTCATCTTAATCATGCCAATGTAACACTTATTGAAAAACTAACATTCTCTCCTCTTACATTCGAACTGATATATCACATTGACTCTGTCTAGGTTGCTGACTCGTGATCTGGAAATATTGTTTATTACTAGGAGACCTTGAATTTTGCGATTTTTATGATACACGCGAACTTTAATCGCCGTTTTTCGATCTGTGGGTTTCACAAAAGTTTTGACAATATTTTTAAAAACACATTCGTCAATTTTGTACTTGTTATGCATTTGATTTTCATGAAATATATTTAGATTCCGCTGGTTAGGTCTCGGATTATGGTCACTATTCAAAATGCGGTTGACAAACTCGCCTATCGTTTTATCAATAGGAGTATCGGGGAAATTGTTGTTAACCAGCAACGGTTTGACTTATAGCATTTCTGAATGAAAACTAACCCAGTTTCTGCACACTTTATAAGCTCTATTCAATAAGGTAGGAATGACGCCTTCTTTATTCACAGATGAGTGTTCTTTTAGTAAAGATGATAAGTGATTATCTTCGTATTTTAACATGTGCTGAACTGGAAAAGTTCTGCAAGGTCGAAAAATTTGATAAGATATATCAATCTATGTTATAAATGTTTTAGCTAAATGATAATTAGGATGTAAACACACAATTGCCGATAACTGCTGGACACTTAGCCATGTGATAACTAGTAATACCAAGATGACAAACATGTAACTTGATAAATGGACCCCCATATTAAATTTTGCGAATTTGATTTTTAATTTAATTAATAACAGGGCGGATAATACAGTTTTTTTCGGAATTTAACTCCCACTCTTTTTCAACACTATTCATTCATAGTCTTAAACAATACCACAGCTGAGTTTTTTTTTAGAGAAACCCTTTGTCGATACCGTCGTGCGGTCGACGTGAGGGTTCGTGGAAAAGGGGGCTGTCTTCTGTGCAGCTACCTTTTTCCGGGGCGCTAGCTTTTCTTCGCAGCTGCCCTTCCTGAGGTTCGTGTGGGTACCGCCTACGCCGTAATCAGTCCGCTAGGGCAACAGAAGTAAATTCTGTTAGTGCCGAACTACGGCGGTGCCGTTGTGTGTGTGGGTACCACCTGCGCCGTATTCAGTCCGCTAGGGCAACAGAAGTAAATTCTGTTTTGTGCCGAACTACGGTGGTACCGCTAGAGTGAGGTGTGGGTGTTTGGGTACCGTCTACGCCGTATTCAGTCCGCTAGGGCAACCGAAGTGTATACCGTTTTGTGCCGAACTACGGCGGTACCTTTAGGAAGACGAGCAACTGTCTGCGCCGTATGAGACCGTTAGGGCAACAGAAAAGAATTCTGTTAGTGCCCAACTGCGACAGCGTCTTCCTAAAGGGCCTTTCACACGATCAGTTTTTTCGTCAGTAAACACTGACACTCCAGAGTGTGGTCAAAACACTCGCGTTCACACCTACGTTTTCTTGACTGGAAGTGGCGGCTGTGGCGCGTCACTGGCAGGCTTGGCAGTGCTTCACAATGCGTTGTCGTGAGAGGTTAGTCGTGGCCAAAGCAAGTCTACTCATCGCTTTGGCGATCAAAAAGAAAAAGAAACTCCGCAAAAGATTATGGGTTAAAGATTGGCTTGCTAAGCGTCCGCAACATGGGAGCTATAATCGAATTTGTAGGGAGTTGAGGCTTAACGACCAAATTTCCTTCACCAACTATTTGCGTATTCCTCCTTCCTTGTTTCAGCATTTGTTAGATTTGGTCACACCCAAGATCGCAAAGGACATCACTGTGATGCGCAATCCGATTTCTGCAGGTATTGAGAGTTTCAGTATTTGAATGACAAATAAATCTACAGCTGTGAATAAATCATGACTTTAGTTATCTACAGACCAAAGCTTTCTCCCGTTACTTCAAAGGAATAGCCCCACAAAGATCTTAAAGTCACAAGAAAATAGGCTGAATGTTTTATTATCTAGTAATTTTCATTTGCTTTTCAGGATAATTTATTTGATTGTGAATGCCGTATTACAATTTCCAGGAGCTCGGCTTGAGTTGACTCTGCGCTTTTTAGCGACTGGAGAAAGCTATTCTTCGTTGCAGTACAGTTCACGAGTGTCGATTGCAAGCATGTCTACCATAATTCCAGAGACTTGCCGGGCAATCTACGAGGCATTGAGATCTACGTACATGAAGGTAATTATAATATAAATTGAGAGACCTGCGGTGCAATGTAAACGAAGTGTCGGATGTGCTAGTAAATATACTATTACAACTATTACGAATCTAATAATCTAGTTCATAATAACTTCAAGTACAGGTTATAATTTTTGCCCGTTCCATACAGTTTTGCATGTACCAGCATGTAATGGTGCTGCTCGTAAAATGAATTTTTGGCTTAAAAAACAATATTCGTTTATTTCCTAGCACCACAGTGATTAGGATAATACAAATAGCACTTGAAATCTTACGCACATTTATTAGATCTGTATAATAGAATGCACGCGTAAATCTGGCATCCGTACGCAAAAAATAAAATACAATAATCCTCTCAAATCACTGCGTGAAAACATCTAATATTGTGTGTAAATGTGATAGGGGTACGGGTAAACTAATAAACCTTTACATTTATTTCGAAAAACATTTTCATTTAAACACTAAGGCGAATTTTTAAATAACGTATTTAGAATTATGTTGAGAAAACCGCGTATGTTATTGATATCGTACTTATGGCTGAATAATAAACTGTTTGCATCCTAAAAAACAAAAATAACGTATTTCGGCAGTATTGCTCGTGTGAACATTAATTATGAATGAAAATCTTTTGTATGTGGCGCTGACACTGCAACAGGACGAATACATTATGTTTTCCTTGTATCATAATAAACTATTTTTTCCACATCATCATGAAAAATGAAAAATTACGCACCTTTAAATCAAGTGTTATTCACAAAAAAGGTTTCTTCGTGATAGTTTACTTCCTCGTTAAAAAATGTGAGTTTAATTCAAAGAAAATATATTAATCTGTTAAGCGTCAGCTTCGACTTATGGGCACAACTTAGAGGAAACTTTTCCAGTCAATAGAAGCTCTTATTCCTAAATCATCTTCTTATACAATAACAAAATCCAGAAAAGCTTTGTATCACTAGAACTGTATAATTGAAAATTAATGTTGAAATAATAGTTACAGAGAGTGAATGAATTGGATTGCAACGTGAAAAGTTAGTGATAACAAACAATAAATTAAGTTGATAGAAACTAGAGCTATTCGTTCATGAGTATCGAACTTTTCGGAAAGGATAATACACACAGAAATGACGCTTAACAGATTAATAACCATACTTTTCTAACATACAAGCCGAATATGAGACTGTAGTATAACACTTAACTAGGGTGCATTCAATGATCTTGAAAAACAAAAGTAAATATTAGTCCATTATGAGAAGCAATCTTTGAGAAATTCAAGAATTCATTCTCTTTGCTCCTTATCTAGAACGGCGTAGGAAGGTTTTATAATTCCTAAATTTCTTAGGTATAACGTCTCATTGATGAGTTTTTTCGCAATTATTTGATTTTCTTTATTCATAGTATCCAACTCAGCAGCGACCATTGCCCCAAAAGGAGACGTTTTAGCTGTGTCTACATCTATGGTTTTTAGTGTTTTAATTGCTTCATGAATAAGTTCATCAGAGGCATCATCAGGTGTTCTTTTTCTTTTTTTCACGCCTTTCTTCGGTAGTTGAGAGGGAGACGGAGATTCTATTTCGATTCCACCTTCATCGATGAGCAGGATCATATCTTCATCAATCTGAAACCCAAAAACAATTAAACTTATCATTTATTCCAGACTCCTAAAGCACGTGAGGACTGGGAGCAAATCGTTAAAGACTTCGAGCTGCATTGGAACTTCCCAAATTGCCTTGGTTCTTTGGACGGCAAACACGTTCACATTAAACAACCCCCGGGGAGCGGGTCGTTTTTTTACAATTATAAAGGAACGTTCAGCATCGTTCTTCTGGCTCTTGTGGATGCGCGTTATCGATTTATATTTGCTGATGTAGGAACAAACGGTCGAGTCTCAGATGCTACCGTTTGGGAGAAATGCCTTCTCAAGCAACAAATTGAAAATGGAATTATTGAGCTCCCACCACCTACCAAACTGCCTAATAGCGAAAAGGTTCTTCCACACGTGATTGTAGGAGATGATGCGTTTCCTCTATCAGAAAATCTAATGAAACCCTTTCCTCATCGCAACCAGACGGAGAGCCAGAGAGTTTTCTCATACCGTTTATCGAGGGCAAGGAGGACAGTCGAAAACGCTTTTGGAATTTTGGCCAGTCGCTTCCGAATTTTTTTTAGCACCAATTGGTTTGTCTCCCGAAAAAGTAGTGGACATTGTTTTGTGTTGCTTAGTTCTGCACAATTATCTCATAACTGAAAACAGAGCTGATCTCTCGATAATTATGTTCAACAATGAAAATGTTGCGCAAAGGGGATCTGAAGGAGAAAGATACATCCCTCCTATAGCAGGAGGTCGTCAGACCGCACAAGCTAAAAATGTTAGGAATCAGTTCTGTGATTATTTCAACAATGAAGGTGCCATCATTTGGCAAGATCGCATGACCTAGTCATTGGTTGTTTCCAGAGCTAATAAATCAGTGTCTGGGCAAACGTATAGCAGAAAAAGTCGGAGTCGTTGGAAATTTGGTATGGTGTTTACATCAGAGCTGGAATCGTTATACGCTTATTGTAAAGGAACAGGAGTCAGAGTCTGACAGATTTTGACTCCAAACGTTGCATCTTGTCTAGTTGATTTCATAAATAATGAATAAACATTTTTTATCATTTATCGCTTATACGTCGTATTGTAAGAATTAACCAATAATATGTACATTCATATGATGTATTATTACCAACGTTAACTACCTTAATGAAACTGACAGTTCTTAAGGTTCTTTAAACAATGAAACAAAGTATAAAAAATGTTTTGGCGTATAAATGATTAAACGAAATAACAATTTGGTGCACAATAACCGAAATTTTTAATTTATTGAAAATAATGTCCTCTAGGTGGCCATTCCGCCGTGAACATTGCTCATGACATCTCTTAACGTGCTTAGCGGAATCGCAACAATCTCATCTCGAATTCGCTATTTCAAGGCTTTAATATTCCCTGGATGATTAAAATGATACACCTTCGTTTTAAGGAGCCCCCATATGTCATGAACAGTTTCCACGGCCGCCTTGATGAATGTGTGCGTCGGAATGGAGGCCAACTAGAGGACATTATATTCAAGAAATAATTAATTTCGTTTATTGCACACCAAATGATTGTTTATGTTCATCATTTGTATACCAAATACATATTTTCATACCTTATTTTTCATTGTCTTAAGAACCTTAAAACTTTTTCGTTTCACTGACGCACCCTGTGTGGTACACTTTGCAATCAAAATGTTCAAGATGAACCTATCGTTCAAACCATATAACAGCTACCAAACTATTTTTGATTATTCCACGAGTAGTACTTGATAAACAAATAGTATTTATTCTATCAAGATTCATTCATTTGTATTCGTTGCATGTAAATATACTCGTACTGCTAGGTATATTCTGAGTAAATTGTATTTAAATATATTTTATTGTCCAAATATATACTCATGAATAATATAATTTTTCATCAATACCGGGAGTACGATCAAATACTTTCAAAAAATATAAAGCAGATAAAGAGAGAAACTAAATACGTTCAACGATTTCTAGAACAGCGATTTGTAGATGTAACAAAGACGATACTTCACGAACGATATAAGTATTTTTACAACATTCTTATGGTGTGAATTACCTCAGGATGAGAAGCAGAGAGCGTTCCCTGAGCCTCCAGGTTTGCCGTGCTGCAAGACGGGACCGAGGGTGTGTCGTCAAGAGTGGACGTTGAAGCCCTGGGCTCATCACCGTCTCAAAGGAATAGCAATTCATTGAAGCACCTAAAGGATACGAATGACATTATATATCATTAATTCTAAATGAATGATGTTATAGCTACATCTTTAAGATCAATTTATTTCTGGTCTAAATTTACAGTCCAAGCTTTTTTTGATAAAAATTTGTATGTTAAACCGAGCTTTTTTTCGAAAGGAGTATTTTCGATCAGTGTTCCTTCTTTGTATAAAATACAAGAATACAATTTATTCCACAATCAGTACATGGTTGCAAAGCTATGCCTTAAAACTAAAAGTTGACAAAACAAAAGGAAGAGTGCGGAACACAAAGAGACATTCTTCACTTTCTGGATGCGCCAATTTACACGCTTGTAACTTCTGGCTACTCACTAAAAGCGTGTCAAACGGATTAGTTATAAACGTAGAGTAATATAAGTTACAACTTGTCGAAACTCAAAACATTTTCGAAATATAAAACTGCATACATAAACAATATACTCACCAAAGAGTCGGTGTGTACACTTCATCAGTTGACATGCCAGATTTCTTGGAAGAAAACGCTCTAAATTCTTTTCTGAACTGGCTTCGAAGTGTGTTAATTTTTCTCTTTACACCATCCTCATCTAAACTGATATTGTGTCGCTTCATAGCGTCAATGACACATTTGAACGACTTGCTTCTAATGTCCCTGTTCTTATATTCGCTGCTGTGCACTTTCCATAGAGCGGGCTGCTCCCGAAAATAACTAATAAAAGAAGCCGTCGCTTCTCGAGGCCGGGCGGAGGCCATTTGATTTAAAGGAGCAGCTACAGACATCCTCACTAGACGCCCGAAGGGCAAACACCATGGAGCTAGGATATATGGAGGGAGCATAGCGCACTCCGATCGGGCTCAATTTGGCTGCAAAAGTTGCAACACTCGGGCACTCTCAATGCCCGATTCTGAGCCAACCACAGACGCTTGGCTGAAGTTGCTCCACCCACCTTCCCTACAACCCTTCCTCTCAATGGCTCTTATTTTCCAAAGCAAGATTAGTACCTCACCACAAGTCAAAGGGTGAGGTGCGCGTGCAAGTCGCTCTAATTTGTTATAATCAAGGGCCTGTAATCTTTATAGTTTTCAACTCTTAATGTATCTTTGCTAGTAATTTTGATATTATTAAGTGTCCTCAAGTGAGGAAACACAATTTATTATCTTCCGGAGTCTTAGAATTCCAAATTAATCATTTACGATTGAATTATTAACTAAACAGCTGGAAGAGCATACAGCGAGCGCGTGCGCACTCTAGCGTAGTTGGTAGGTAACTGGCTTCCGTGCTGACGTCACACTCGCGAGACGGCTATTGGTTACCACAGACACAGGAGAAATCTCAAAAACTGGTTCTCTTCACAGACAGCTATGCTCCCTCCATATATACTCCCTCCACGGCAAACACTGACACGAAAATAGAAGCAAAGCAGCAGTCAAACCCGACAGTGGCGAGTGCCGAGTAGAGAGCAAAAGAGAGCACGCATGCCCAAATATAGTGTTGCGGACCGTGAGTGTCAGTATTAACTGACGAAAAAACTGATCGTGTGAAAGGCACTAAACGACAAACTATGCGGAGTAGTTCGTCCTTCTGAGGTGGCTCCGTAAACCCCTTATTAGGCGAGATGTCGTATAAGACTAATGCCTGTCTCAACAAGGAGAGAGGAACACTGTTTTCTTCTCAGTGTGTGACTTGATTAACGCTGAATCTCTTTGAAGTCCCTATTACATACACCGATATATTTTAACAAAGACAGTGATTTATTTTCTATTGCAAAAATAATGCGTACACACATGAGCTACTGCATAACAAGGTACAAGACTCAAAATTGCATTTAAATATTAGTCTTATTCAGCTAGTTAATCAAAGAAACCTTGGAATATCGACATGTAATACAAATGATATTTAAGGGCTAACTAAAGTAAATGCACCGACGCAAAATCAGCGCAGAGAAACCGACAAGTCGGCGTTCAGGGAGCTAGACACATAAAGAAAATACTTGGGATTATGGGTAACTAACACAAAAGGCTCGGCAACCCCTGTGCGGCCTGACACGCCCGGGGGAGGGTGTCTCTGCTACGGTAGCCGAGACAGGAAATCCGCAAGGTGGTTGTCGACTCCCGAAAGGTGTTCTGCTCGGAACCTGAAAAGGCTGAAATACAAAGCCCAGCGTTTCAATCGGGGGTTCAACTTGTCTGCCTGTTGCAAAAAAGGAGCGGTCGATGGTCGGTTTGTAACACAAATTCTCGTCCATGAAGGTAGACCTCAAACTTCTGTATAGCCCAGTAGATGCTTAACGCTTCTTTTTCAATGGTAGAATAGTTTATTTCTGCTCCTCTCAGTCGACGTTAAGCATATGCTACGGGTGCGTAGTGACGGAAGTCTCGTTTGCTTGGCTGGAGGAGAGCTGCTCCAAGTCCAGTTTGGGAGGCATCTGTTCTCAGAATGAAAGGACATCTGGGGTCTGGTAACTGTAACTTGTAAGACCGGTCTCTTGACTAACGCTGTCTTCAAACTTTCGAACAGATATTCTGTTGTATCGGTCCAAGGTATTTGTTCTGGGGAATTCTTCTTTAGGAAATCATGGAGTTTAGATGTCAGTTGAGAGTAGTTAGGAATGTACTGTTGGTAGTACCCAACTGTACCGAGAAAACTTCGGAGCTCCCGTTTTGTTTTTGGAAGTGGAGCTGATTTTAAGGCTTCGACTCGATTCTCTAGAGGCTGGATCTGATTCCTGCTCAGTTGATGACCCAAATACTGGAGGCTGTCAAATCCGAATTCGCATTTGGATGGCTTCGCTTTAAGGCCATGTCGAGAGAGAGCTTCGAACAGTTTAGCTAATGCTGCGCAATGGTCTTCCCAGGCAGTCCAGGCGATTAAGATGTCGTCCATGTAGACCTCAGTATCCTGCAGTTGTTCAGTGACTTGACGTATAAGGCGGGAAAAAGTGGCTGGAGCATTTGCTAGGCCGGAAGGCATTACGTTGAATTCATAGAGGCCAGACATAGTTTTGAAGGCGGTGTATTGACGGGACTCAGGGTGTAGAGGTACCTGCCAATATCCACTGGTCAGATCCATTTTGCTAAAGATTGTTTTGCCAGCTAAATTGGTGAAAATAGCAGTGGTGTCTGCTATCGGCTCGGCATCGAATACTGTCTGACTGTTGAGGTGCCTGCAGTCCAGACAAAATCGGTGGGAACCGTCTTTCTTCCGGACGGCAAGAAGCGGTGAATAGTAAGGTGATGTGGATGGCGTCACGATTCCCATCTTCATCCACCTCTCTAAACTTGACTGCAGTTCAGGCTCCAGCGCTAAGGGAAGTGGATACGAATGTTGAAGTCGAAAACTGGAAGGATCCTTCAATTTCATTTCATGAACTGCTGTGCTGGTTCTTCCGGGAGTATCTGTGAAAAGATCGCGATATTCTCCAAGTAGTTCCTGGAGTTCTGAGTGTTGTGTTGTAGTCAACGTGAGGAGATGAGACAGTCTTCAATGGTTTCTCCGACGGGTGACGGTATCTCTGGTTCTTTCCGGTCGAGTTTTTCTTCTTCGCAGGTAGGTTCTAGGGCGAGGCCAACCGCTGCAAATGCTTCCTCTACTCTCTCGTCGTCCTCCTCGCGATCTGTCTTGCTTGGTGAGGCGGAACTTTGCTGCTCCCGGTCGTGGTACTGGCGAAGGAGGTTGATGTGATAAACTTTGTTGTTTCCATCCACGTCCAATGTATAGGTATAGGTTCCCAGGCGTGATTTCACCGAATAGGGACCTTTCCGAATCATAAGTAGCTTCTTTCGAGAATCGGGCAGAAATACGAGGACTTTATCTCCTTGCTTCAGAGTTCGCATCTTAGTACGTCTGTTGAAGAACTTGGCGCTTTTCTCTTGGCTCCTGTTTCGATTCTCGCGAGCGATTTTACATGTTTCTTTCAATCGGTGCTTCATTTCCATTAGATACTGAGCAGTGCTCGTGTCGTCTTGCAAGCTTTCATCTGTCCAGCATTCTTTGAGCACGGTTAAAGGTCCACGGACGCGATGGCCGTAGATGAGTTCGAAAGGAGAATACCCGGTTGAGGCCTGGGGATCGTCTCGATAAGCAAAAAGGAGTGAAGGCAGATAGAGGTCCCAGTCTCGTGGTTGTTCTACGGCTAATTTCCGTAACATGACTTTGAGCGTGCCATTGAAGCGTTCGACTATGCCGTTCGATTGGGCATGGTATAATGGCGTCAATCGGTGCTGGATACCGACGAGTTTCAGGAAATCTTCGAAGGTTGCGGCTGTGAACTGAGTGCCGTTGTCGCTCGTTAGCATATGAGGGAAACCCACTCTGCTGCAGATTTCGAGTAGCTCCTGGGCAACCGTTTCTGCATCTATATGTCTGAGTGGGGCTGCGTCTGCGTACCGAGTTGCTTGGTCCACCACGGTTAGAATGTATCGGTGGCCACGTGCCGAAGCTGGCTGTAATGGGCCTACCAAATCAACACCGAGCGCGGAGAATGGAGTGGTGATCGGTGGGGTAGAGTTAGGTGCCTTTCTTGGTCGAGATGGAGCGTGCGTCTGGCAGGTATGACAGGAGTGACAGTATTGGACCACATCTTTTGCGAGGGACGGCCAATAAAAATCTCGTTCCAGTCGTGCCTGAGTCTTCTTTTGGGAATAATGGCCAGCAAGTGGATTGTCGTGAGCCATTTCCAAGATTTGTGGGCGCACGCTTGCAGGTGCTACAAGTTGATGAGTTTCCTGACCGTCTCGTAACGTTTTCCGATAGAGAATGCCGTCATGGAGTTCAAAGGTAATGACTGTGCCATCCTTGTGCGTTTCTTCTGTGCCGGTGTCAACTTTCTTGAATAAAAGTTGCAATGTTTTGCACTCCCGCTGTAATTTCTTGAAGTCTTCTTTGTTGTGTTGCAATATATTGACAGTGCTTGGTGCGGCAGGGAGATTTCCGATCGTTTTTGCGGCTGCCCTTGTGAAAACGTGAGAGACTTCTGCTGCAACTGGTTGCTCTTCATGGCCGGTCATCTGTTCTTCGAAGGAGGTGGTTCCGGGAACTCGGCCGAGAATGACATCGTGGGAGAGTTCTTCCATGGCTACGGCTGTCACCTCTCCGTGGTAATATGGGCAAACGAGAGAGACCCGGGCCAGAGGTGCCTCGAAAGAGTGATTGTTGGCCAGCCGAACGGTAATTTCCTTCTTCAAAATGGCGTCAGCTGGGACGAGAGCCTTCTTGACAAAGACCGCCGTTGCTCCTCCATCGAGTAGTACTTGAACGGGTTGTTGGTTCACGGTGCCAGAGCAGGTTTTCAGCTGTCCCAATTCGATCAGCTTGTTCGAGGCGATGTGATTGCATGCGACTGGGGGAATATCATCGTATTCATCTGCTTCTTCATGCGTTGCTAGATTGTTTACTCGAGCGGTAGTACTGGAGATAGGTGGGCTTGCATGGGCTGCTCCATTACTGTGACCATCACCTTGCCTCCTCTGCAATTGGCGGCACTCATCACTGGAATGCGATCGGTTGGGGCCATGAAAAGTACAGCAAAATCCATTGTAAGGTCCTCATTGTTCGCGCTGCGGAGTGTTGACCGATCCTGAGCTGGTGGGACCACCACGTGTGTTAGAAGTTCTTGGCGGCGTTCCTCGAGAGTTGTTGCTGGAGTTGGGTAATCTTGCTGGAGTGCTCGGGGCTCGGACAGGAAATGTCGAGCGTCGCTCTGGTGCTACTGATGCTTTGAGTGCTGGAGGGCCCGCATCCGTCGATGATGTCAGTGTGCGACCCTTACAAAGCTGATGGAGCGATGTATTCGGTCTTGCTTGGAAGAAGCTATCACCTTGCTCTCCTAGGCTTGCGACTGTGTTACCACCCCTGTCACGCAATTGAGTAGCGAGGAAGGGCGGCAAGCTTGAATAAGCTCGGTCAACAATAAGGAAGTCACGAAGAGTCTCGTAGTTGGCTTCGATGTTGCATCCTTTTAACCAAGCGTCAAAGGCTTGTTCGAGTCGCCGTTGGTAACGTGACATATTGTCGCCTTCTTCTGGCTTCAATTCGTAGTAATTGGCACGTAGTTTTGCCGGAGTAACTTTATGAGCATCTAGTAGGAGCAATTTAATTTCAGGAAGCTTGAAGCGATCTGCTGCGGGCAGGGTATCGATGAGTCGACGTTCCTTCGGTGTGATCAAATTATAGAGCATGACAACTGCATCGACTTCAGTAAATCCCATCGCTGTGGTGTGAGTACAGAAGCGTTGCAAAAATTCGTCCATCCTTTCTTTCGTGGGATCGAATGGAGCCGGTGGAGGTATCTTCACTCTAGCATTTTGAGGAGCGATTTGAGCATCGAGTTATCGTAGTCTGAGCTCGTGGTCTCGTTGTGCTGCTTCTCGTTCCGCTGCTCGTTCTGCGGCTTCTCGTTCCGCTGCTCGTTCTGCGGCTTCTTCCAAATGCCTCAGGCGGCTGGTAAATTCTTCCCGGTACTCCGCATCGGTGGGAGTGAAGCCGAGGGCTTCGACGTATCCTCGAGCTTGAGCGACGAGGTTCATCTTGTTTTAGTGATGCGGTGTCCGCGTAGTTGATTAGAACCCAGAAATCCCAGGCAACGTTGGTAGTCGCGTAAAGCTTCTGGGTCCCTGTTCGGGCGCCAGAATATGTCGATACCGTCATGCGGTCGACGTGAGGGTTCGTGGAACAGGGGGCTGTCTTCTGTGCAGCTACCTTTTTCCGGGGCGCTAGCTTTTCTTCGCAGCTGCCCTTCCTGAGGTTCGTGTGGGTACCGCCTACGCCGTAATCAGTCCGCTAGGGCAACAGAAGTAAATTCTGTTAGTGCCGAACTACGGCGGGACCGTTGTGTGTGTGGGGTGAGGTTTGTGTGGGTACCGCCTACGCCGTATTCAGTCCGCTAGGGCAACAGTAGTAAATTCCATTTTGTGCCGAACTACGGCGGTACCTTTAGGAAGACGAGCAACTGTCTGCGCCGTATGAGACCGTTAGGGCAACAGAAAAGAATTCTGTAAGTGCCCAACTGCGACAACGTCTTCCTAAACAACAAGCTATGCGAAGTAGCTCAATTCTCTGAGGTGGCTCCTTAAACCCCTTATTACGCGAGATGTCGTATAAGACTAAAGCCTGTCTCAACAAGGAGAAAGGATTACTTTTTTATCCTCAGGATTTGACTCGTGTTTAACGCTGAATCTCTTTGAAGTCCCTATTACATACACCGATATATTTTAACAGACAGTGACTTATTTTCTGTCGCAAAAGTAGTGCGTACACACATGAGCTACTGCATAACAAGGTACAACACTCAAAATTGTTTTTAAAATATTAGTCTTATTTAGCTAGTTAATCAAAGAAACATTGGAATATCGACATGTAATACAAATGATATTTAAGGGCTAACTAAAGTAAATGCACAGACGCAACATCAGCGCAGAGAAACAGACAAGTCGGCGTTCAGGGAACTGGACACATAAAGAAAATACTTGGGATTATGGGTAACTAACACATAAGGCTCGGCAACCCCTGTGCGGCCTGACACCCTTGCACCTTCACTTCGGTGCACGGTACTTCCGCGTAAAAAATTTTATATTATAATTCACCTTGTCCCTCAGTTGGTTAGTTACTATACTTGGTATGACTGTTATACTTGATGAAATCAGTGAGCACTGTTGCGAGGCTAAATCACTCATGAAAAAAACGTATATTATTCCTCGCAATTTATTGCCTGTACGAGTCACCATATTAACGACACCATTAGATCATAATTCTTCTATTAAATTGACCACTTCTTAAGTTTGTGCACAACTGTACCGGAAATTGAACCTCTCCCACGTTTATCAACGTGGCGACTTGTTTCAAGGGTATTTGTGTTGGTATTTGAATTTACTGAAGTTAGACCGGATGGATTTTGGATAAACGTCCAGTTTTATTTGATTCTTTTAAAGTGAAAATGATGAAAATTTTTATTGATGTTTACTCAATAAGTTTCTACAAATAATTCTTTGACAAATTTGCAATTATCTTAATTCAATTTTTAGAATAACGTTTTCTCCGCCGAATAACAATTGAAATAACTTACTTTCCCCTGAAATCCTGTGTCAGGAAATTTCCGTTTCACAAATGCCCCTAAAGAACGTTCTTTTCTGAATAACTCGTTTTATAAGCTGAAATTCGACAAGTAAATAGAATCAAAAGTATCTTAGGATTAAATTCTGCCTATAAAATTAATTAATATCAAACCAATTGATTTCGTTGGGAAATTTTCGTGCATCAGAGTTCCTCTTAACGGTTTCAACGGATGTAAATTCAAGCTTCCTTTTGGGAGGGTTATTATCATGGTTATGAAATTAGATATAGCGTTTCAAGTTTCACCATATCGAATGGGATACGAATAATAGAATCTATGCATAACGCCAAATATTTTACTTTCTCGGCTTACGATGTGCAATGTAAAAATTAATTTTTCCAACGAGTTTGCAGTGATAAGAGCAAAATGCACTGGTCACGATAGAGGAAACAAGATATGTTCAAACCAGTCTTTTATCGTCAGCTGTGTGGGTTTAGTCACGTCACGGCAACAAACCAATGGCAGCGCTCATATTACTTCTGGTAGCAGTGCTACCCCCAAACCCGTCTCCCCTATTGGCCTAACGACATGGCGTTTTGGTGACGTCATGAAATTTCTTTGATATAAAGCCTTTGTATAGGCAAGCCGTAAAAGAAGAAGTGAATTTTTCCCCATAGGAAAGACCCTACCTTGTTTCCTCTACCGTGACGCTGGTCCACGTGTTAAGGTTCTATAATGAATGAACTTTTTATGGGTTAGGAAAATTGGTTCATTTCTAGAATAGTTAGGTTTAATTCGGTAATGAAAGTTTAGGTGTAATGATTTTACGCATGGTAATGTTTACAAATTTTAATCGTGTAAATGGTTTCCGAGAGTAAAACGCGGGGATTTCCAAGTTTAGGTCCGAAATTTACGATGAATAGGTTGGGTTATTTCAAGTTAGATTAGGGTGAATTAGTTATAATAGTTCAGGTTCACTTATTTTACATATTAAAACATAATATGGAGAAAATTCGAATAAATAATTATCCGAGTTAACGGGTTCTGGTGCAAGTATAATTTAAAGGGTTAGAAATCGTTATTGAACAAACCGTGAATTTTTTTACGGGGTCCATAGAGTATCATTATTTTCTGGCTAGGGTTAATCAAGTTACATTTTCAAAGGCGGCTTAGTTTTTATATTAACTGGAACAACGTTGCGTGAACTTCATTAGCACAAGCTAAATATTTTGAAGACATCAAAAATTATACCACACTAATTACATTACTTTCTAGGGCTTATTTACAGCTATAATGCTAACGCCCAAGGACTGCTACTATCAAATCTGTGTGAACTGCTACTAGTTCAGTAGCTTACCCAGGGTATATATGACTTTGTCAGTGGAGCCGCTCAAAGATGAAAAGCAGCTCACTCTTCGAGCAAAGGCCTTTCCGCTGGTCGGTCCCTCTTCAGCCAATCCGTGGTGCTCTTCCAGCCATTGGCAACCATCGGATCGTCCCGATGAGGCAGCGTCCGTGCGGAATACGTTCGCCATTCTGTAATTATATTGATGAACAGAGCACACGTAGTACTTGATATACAGCTAAATCCTATGTTTTTTAATGCTCACAAGTCGTTATAATCCGTAACAGTTTGCTTCGACAAGATAAATCAGAAAGCTTACATTCCGATACGAGATAAAATCCGACCGAAACAAAGCAGACACATGGGCATTGGGCACTCACGCAAAAGATCAATTGCACAGAAACCGAGTGGCGTGCACGAACAAGCCATTAATTAGAGAGGGCAACAGATCAGGCTTATCAAAAAAAAAGACTTCTTTTCGAAATAAATGCGATACATTCATACTAGAAATTCAGTTGAGTTACATACTTCTTCTGTCTATGTTGCAAACAGGCTTTCCACCATACTTCACTGCTTATAGCGAACGTCAACAATGCGCGAGTCCTAACTATCCTTCGAGGACTTGGTCCCTAAGAAACATTAAAGCACAATTTCTGTAGTTTAGTTTAGATGTTAGTTTAAGCCTCCCTTTCCGCAACAAAGACGATCCAAAGTGAAGAAGGAGGAATACACTATTTAGCACGGAAATAAGGAAACACTGAAGCTAAGCACAAAATGCATAGAAACAGTAAGTTGAAAAAGAAGTTCATGAAACAAGGTATAAGTTGAAGAAGAAAGAATTAGGTGCTGGAAAACAGGAGAGCAGTGAACAGAAAAAAGTCCTTAACAGAACAGAAACGTTTCATTTAAAAGAAATATGTCTCAACTTTCAACTCGGGACCTCGCATTTTCATCCTGAGAGGACAATCCCTGCAACGCATTCGACGGGATTGACACGCGGCCACCTGCGATTTACCCGTCGTTCAAGTTATACATCATCGTACGCTTCGCTCAAGCAAACCATACGATTGATCTAAGTTATTTTGTTGCTAAACCTGCCCAATTATTTCATTAAATAGGTCTAATGAAACATGGTAAATGAGAAATACGATAATTTTTTACATGAAACCATTAAGGAAACTAATTGGTAAAGTACGAGTATTACTCTCCTGTGACTCATCACAGGATATCTATTAGATATTGACTTTTAGATGATTATATTTAATGTAAACGTCTGATTAGCCAACCACTGCTGTTCAAGCAAAATTGCAGATTATTTGTCCAGAAATTCGCTGTGTTTAAATGTTTATGATTTCGGCATTAACACAAAATCCTGGGTAGTTTCTTTCATCAGCCGGTATTTACGTGACATGTATGGAATTCACTGATAGTTGTATCATTGTTTTCATTTATATTGTACTCATTACCTTCATGATGAATCGATTTACCTTACGTAGACAGAGAGTTATCTTATAGAAGATTATGTCAGATTAGATTAAAGTTAGTTTAAGCCTCCCTAACCGCTACAAAAAAGGGCGTATCGAAGGGAGGAAGGATGAAGGCACCTTTCAGTATGGAGATAAGAGAATGAGGAATCTATGCAGAAGGGGCATAGAAACAGTAAGTTGAGAAAGAAGTTCACGAAATAAGATATAAGTTGAAGAAGAAAGTCAGAGGCGCTGAGAAACAGGGCAGTAGTGAAGCGAAAAAAGGTGGTCCTTAACATAGAGAAAATCATTTTATTTCAATAAAAAGAAGGCCTACCTAACTCTCAGCTCAGGCCGTCACATTTTCCCCCTGGGAGAGCTAATTCCCATAGATAGAATAGTTGTATCCCCCTGAGGGGAGAAGACTATGTCAAAGCTGCCCATAAAATACTGATTAACGCTTTCTATAGTTGCGAGATCTGTTATGAAGTGGGCGCAATATTATTATTATTATTATTATTATTTACGTTATGGTGGATCCGTAAAAAATTCTGTCAAGATTACCTACCCTCTTACAAACACACCTTAGTAAAATGTCAAACATATCAATGCATGTAAAGGCCATCGTTTAATGTTATGCTTGAGGAATTCGGTATCCATGATAACGCAAACTCAAAGAACTTATGTTTCTTAAGAAACAAACACCAAAAAATAAATAAATATATAAATGAACGCACAGCGAGTATTATTAGGTTAGGTAGATTCTGCATCGATCGTAGTATGCATCCATTCAAATATTTATGTTCAGAGGGTAATTATGTGTTACACATAGCTGTATCGGGGATTTATTTACTCGCATTTAGAGATTAACATGCGTGAAATTTCATTTTTTCACATGTATGAAATCATATACATGCGAATAGATAAGATAACTACTGGACGATATCAAGATTTAATCTTTAATAGAAATATACAAATGCGATTCAGTAAGTACTTATGTACGATTCCGTTTGGATACAATTTAAAAGAGTACATTACCACACTCATACTTTCCTGCATTTGCAATTAAAGTGTTGCCATCCCTTCAAATTAATACGCCAAGGCAAACATATCATCTATGTCGATGAAATAAATTTAAAGTTCTTTTTACGAAAATCGTTAACAAGCGAAAAAAGGACTTCGTTGCTACATTTTTTATGAATTAAATCTACATTTCGTCCAGTGCTAATCTTATGTAGTAGCATGTATATGTGATTTTATACATGTGATAAAGTGTAATTTCACGCACATAAATCTTTATTTGAGTGTACATAATTCCTCGATACTTCTATGTGTATGTGTAACATAAATATTTTAACGGATGCAAACTGCTATAAATGTAGAATCAAAAAAAACTTTATTGGGTACTATAACGAGAAGTCTTTATAATTGACTTGTATCTTTTACGCATCAAAGATCTGAATCACACTCTGCCTCCTGTTTCTTGGTATTATGCATATTTTACGACAGCTTGTCTTTATAGATTGCGACACCGGCGGAAATTTTGGTAGTCCTCGCTGAAAGGAAAAACGAATGTCTTGTTCATTACATACAATAGATGCATATGCAATACAAAAAACGCTCAAATTAACGAGTGATTACTTCAATTTTTAACTCAACTTAGGGTTGGTTTAGTTTGAATTTGACTTGGATTAAATTGGCTTTGACTTAGATTAATTTGAAGTGAAAAAGGTGAAGTCTTGATTGTTCCTATCCCATTAAAGCAAGTTTTTGTTATTTTTACAATGAGAACTGCGAGCATTTTACGGTTAGGAAAAGTATTTGCAGTTTCAAGCGATTAAGCATTAAATTATGTTTGCTCGTTTTATTAATATAATGAAATAGCTACTAGAGTTTATCATTGATGACTTAGTGTTAATTTCCTAACGAACATTTAAATTGTAATTTTTTTTAATGGTAAAATGCTTGCAGGTTTTGTTGTAGAAATAAAAAAAAATGCTTTAGTGGGGTAGGGACTAACAAAACTAGCGCCAACATTGGCGCGCACGTGGCATCCTACTTTGAGTTTTAAAGTTTCTTTAAGTTCTTATAACTTGAAAACTAAAAAGTTTTGGCATTTTATCAATCGTCAAAATCGATTTGTTTTGAGTTTTTGTTTTGATGATTGAAATTTGTCCGCACAAAAAAAAAACCCTATGTAGCGTTGAATATTCTTGTCAAATAAAATGCCAAGTGTCTCCCTAAACAAATAAAAGAATGAATAGATTTGGGTATTTTCTATGCATAACTTCTATGTTATTACTATGTTCAAATCAGTATTGAACCAAAAAATGGGTTGGTCCGTCTTGGTTAGTTGGTCTGTCCCTTTCACGCTCTGAAAGGATGCCTAATGTTCGTATCTGTGATACGAGTTTCATCAGTGCACAAGCACAAGTATATTTTCATCGCGTCGACAATTAGGGTGAATTTATTCATTTGTCATCCACACCTGGTAGATTTGTATGATGACAATATCGAATCCCGTCATCTATGATAGGTCGTGTGTACTATTATATATATATATATGGATATATATATGTATATATATATAATCATTCGGAAAAGCGACTCCGACTCTGACTCCACACACATTCAGAAAAGCGACTCCGACTCCTACTCCGATATATATGTATATATATACTCATATATATATATATATATATATATATATATATATTTATACTCATATCAAATGACTGCAAACGACGAAATGGAAGAGCATCACTTGAGAAAAATCATCGAAAGAAATATAGAACTGAAAGACGTCTCCAACCGCATTAAATTAAATATTTTCTACAAAATCAAGAAATTGAAATGCCTCGTTATAAGGAACAAACCTAACCTTCCGACACCAGACTTCAATGTGGTATACCAGTATACATGCGACCGGGAAGAATGTAATTCTTCAAAGTATATTGGTTACACAGAACAAACTGTTAAAGAAAGATTCCGCCAACATCAGTCGATTTTAAAACACCAGCGAGAGGCTCATCATATTTTGCGTACCAAGCCCAGCACCTTACTCGAAAATACTGAAATTTTTTACCGAGGATCATCCAAACAAGGTTTGATTTTAATGGAAGCACTACTCATCGCAGAAAACAATCCGAAGCTTAACAGTCAAGATGAAGGGAGTGATAGAGTACTGAAGATTTTTTAATTCCTCTTAGGCCTATTTTTTAGTGTTTATAGTTTTTTAGTTTTATTGGCCATTTTTTCTTTTTTCTTTTTGTTTTCGTTTCGCTTTGTATCCTAGTATTTTCTGGAATTAATTCTCTCGTCTTTATTAGAATATCTTTTATTCTCTAGGAATTTTTTCAGACATTTTTATTTCATTTTACGATAGTTCATCAAGATTGACCCATTGTCTTAACTTATATTTATTTGTTTAGCAATTCATCACATCTTTAGACTACATTTTTATCATGATAGGTTGCATTTTAGGACGCCGAGATTTCTTTTACCTTCTGGAAATTTCTACAATAATTTTATACAAATTACGACTTGGCAATCCTACATTAGGTTATAAGTATCAGCGACCTGCTTGTTCAGACTAGTTCTTCTATTTAGGCATGATAATGGGTGCGTGATATCCGAAACGTTGTCCTTCTAACTCGTATGATTTTTAATTTGAAGAAATTCGTCATGACTCCAAGTTTTATTGCATCTTTATGGCTTTCGAAATGTATCTTAAGAATACCAGCTTCTACACTTTTAAAATTCCGCGCTCTTGAAAACTAGTGATCAAGAGAATAAAGGATATGTACCATCTAACTTTTAACGAAGTGTGTTTGCATTATATATATATACGTTCTATTACCGACAGGTATCTTTTGAGTAGGCTAAAACGTCAGTGCATACTCTGATAAGCATAAATAAGTATCAACAGTTTTCCTATCCCTAAGATGCTCTGATTCAACGAAATTACAATAGTTGATTCAATTGTTATGCTCAAAATCCCCAAAATTGTGATATTTCATACTTACATGTAGATACCGTAGGCAAGATTTATACACCGCCTTTCTTCTCTGTACTTACACTATGCAGGGTAACAATGCAGAAAAGGTGATATGTTATTGCTCAACGATATTTTATATCTCGGCTATAATAGGTACAAGTTGTTCTGCTTTCGTCGCAGGGGTCTGACCTTTTCGAAACGTTTTGTTAACGAATAACAGTCACTTTTAG
Organism: Morinoia aosen; assembly: GCA_030386875.1. Lineage (NCBI taxonomy): Eukaryota > Metazoa > Arthropoda > Malacostraca > Amphipoda > Talitridae > Morinoia > Morinoia aosen. The sequence goes on along the minus strand of CM059558.1, from coordinate 10,513,173 downwards.
CTTCTTTGTGTGTAATATGACACTGTCTTTTATTCTCGTCTGACTTTTTACTTTGTATTTGGCACTTTCTTATTTTAATAAACGTCCACGTTCTTTTAATTTTGTATTTTTTATGAAATTTGGTACGTTTTCACCAAGAAAATTTGTACTATCGCATAAATTCAACAATCATTACAGCAGAGATAGTGCATAGCTTTCAGTTACAATATGTGTGTGACTAAGTGAAGTATTTGCTAGTGTTGTGATATTGTTCTTACTGCAGCTCTTTCATATTATATTTTATTTTTTCAAGTGTCCCAATACCGATATTGATTACCTTGCAACATTTCCAAAACTTTTTTAAAAAAGTCATTAATTATATACTGCTGAGAAACATACACCATTCCAGTTTTTTAAATTGTGAAAACATAATTATAAAAATCTCCATTTCTGCATATGCTTACTTAAAAACTGGTGGGTGTTTAAAAACCAAATTCAAGGAATAACTTTAGAAATGAGCAGAAATTTTCATTATTAATACAAGTTAAGGGAACCATGTTCATTTTGGCTACTAAAATTAAAAAATTAATAAAAAATACTTCTAGAGCGAAATAAGCTTGGAGGTCTTCACAACATGCTTAGAACTATCGAATGAATGTCCAGAGCCCAAAAAATTAAAAATTTGCACATACCCCCCTTTCCCCCCCCCCTGAGGGGGAAATTGCTAAAAGGCTAATGCAGCAGCCGATACTGTACGTAGAGACGATTAGTTTTTTTTGTCTGATTCACAATGAACTGGTCTACAATTGCTATCTTCGCTTTTTTTCATTTTGCTTCAAAAAAAATTAAAAGTTTTTTTATAAATTTTGAAAAAAGTGGTCAATTTTAGTTATTCCTTTGAATGGCAATAAAAAAATATCCAATCAACTGATCAATAAACAACTACGCAGGTTTATTGTGCTCACCTTGATCTTTACAATGATGAAAAGATCTCCTTCATAAGTAAAAAACTGTTGAAGAAAAAAATTCGCGCATCCAAGAAAAACTCATGGCGAGACAAAAGTGCTGAACTTTTTAATTTTTTTCTCCATCAGTTTTTTACTTATGAAGGAAATTTTTTCATCATTGTAAAAATCAAGGTGAGCACTATAAACCTGCGTAGTTGCTTATTGATCAGTTGATTGGATATTTTTTTATTGCCATTCAAAGGAATAACTAAAATTGAACACTTTTTTTCAAAGTTTAAAAAAAAATTTTAAATTTTTTTTGAAGCAAAATGAAAAAAAGCGAAGATATCAATTGTAGACCAGTTCATTGTGAATCAGACAAAAAAACTAATCGTCTCTACGTACCGTATCGGCTGCCCCATTAGCCTTTTAGCAATTTCCCCCTCGGGGGGGGGGGGGGAAGGGGGGTATGTGCAAATTTCAAATTTTTTGGGCTCTGGACATTCATTCGATAGTTCTAAGCATGTTGTGAAGACCTCCAAGCTTATTTCGCTCTAGAAGTTTTTTTATTAATTTTTTAATTTTAGTAGCCAAAATGAACATGGGTTCCCTTAACCTGAACTAAATAAAAGGAAGTAAACAATACAAAGAAATAAACTTTTAGTGCAAAGGTACTACTGATAGCTGAAAAAACCCAACTAATATTACAGTTATTAACATCAAAATAAGCTAATTGAATTTATATTATCAATAGCAATTACGTAACCTGAAAACTAGAACTCTTTTTTTATTAGACTATAGTTTCAGGTTTTGGCAAAGACTAGTCATTATCAATATATCACAACCTAAAGACTAGAAATATTTATGATCACAACATAACTTTTGGTTACTGCAAAGACTAGTCATCATCAATCAATACACCAAAGCATAACCAAAAAAAAGACTAGAAAAGATCGTTATAAGGAACCACTGGTATAGAATATAGACACAGTAAGAGCGTACAGAGTTACCTCTCTTTATGTGAGTACAATGTATTGCATCAGCTGAGCTGTTCTGTAAGGAACTTGCAACACATTAACTACTAGTTTCTAGATCCTATGTATTAATTGAAGGGGGAATGAGAGAAACAGAAACAAACAGAATGAATTTGCGAAGCTTTCAATTACTACTTCCGGTTTTTTTACTGTAATATATGCATTCTTGCTCCAGTACGAAAATTATACTTCGCACTGTATCACATATATATGTGTGTGAACCCACAATGACTAGACATCAATGACCACTGAACGTATTATGTGATAGGTATAAATACGCTGTTTCGAACATCGAACAAAATAATCAATAAAAACATTGCGTATTTTTAGCTTTTCAGCAAGGTATTTTAACTCTGTTTTATTTACTTTCGGTTTAAACAATAATAAATAATTTTTTCAAAAAATTAGAATCGCAGATGCCAAAAAAAGCGACTCCAACCTCGAATCCACCACATCCGAATGAACGACTCCGACTCCGACTCCACCACTTTCGGAAAAGCAACTTCGACTCCACACACATTCAGAAAAGCGACTCCGACTCCGACTCCGACTCCACACACATTCAAAAAAGTGATTCTGACTCCGACTCCGACTCCACCCTAAAACATGCGACTCCGGCGATTCCGACTACGACTCCGACTCCGCAACCCTGATTAGAAGTCGATTAGATTATGCAGCTCCACTATACAGCACAGCCTCAAAGCATTTACTACAGCAATTAAATACTATTCAGAAGAATTCACTACAAATTACCTTAAGTTGCCTCAAAACATCTCCGATAAATTCTCTGGAAATAGAAGCAAATATTCCCCCATTGTCCTTACACAGAACTGTCCTCCTACTAGATTATGTTCAGAAAGTCTCTCATCTCTCAAAAATTCTTCAACTCCCTTCCATTCCTCAAATCAAGCTCATGAGTAAAACCTCTTCATTTCTGTCACTTGCAATGAGAACCTTTGAAACATTTCAACAGCCTTTTCCACCTCCAGCAATAACCCCTCTTTCCATCCCACTTGCCTTTCCATCCCCTTCTTGATAATAGTGCTATGTTAGTGCCAAATTATGCCTCTGTGTCACCTGCTAATCTTTCATCCAAAACTAATAAACAGCTTTTTAATGAACTTGTACATGATCATTATAGTAGCTTTTTGTATGCTTTCACTGTCGGTTCTAATGCAGAAAGCCCCTTGACTTCTACTGCAGCAGCTCTGGTGATTCCAGCAAGAAATGCTTCCCTTGATTGGAAGCTCACACCATTTATCTCCTCATTTGGTGTAGAGCTATATGCAATCTATGAGGACTTGAACTGGCGCCAAAACAATCTTATGACTGGAGAGTCTTATGTAGTCTTTTCAGACTTTTTGTCCTCAATTCTATTTCTCCAATCATCTAAACAAAAAAATATACCACATTAATATTCAATATTCAACAAACCTTGTCAATTTTGAATGAAACCATACAGTCAAAATCCAGTTTATTCCTGCTCACCTAGGAATTGCAGGAAATTAAACTGCAGATGCAGCTGCAAAAGCTGCACACAACCTCAAATTTCGCACATTCTTTCCGTTTTTCACCGAGGACACCCATAAAAATTAAGTTGAGCTCTTGAAGACAGAGTGGGGGAGAGCATGGCGTGAATCAATTCGAAATGGCAAAGGTTTGTTTCAGGCCTCAATTAAGGACTCAATAAAAGAATGGCCTTGGGCATCTCCCCCAAGTCGAGCTTTTGAAACTGCCATAACCAGGCTCAGAATTGGACATGTGCGACTTGCAGCTCATCTGCATAGATTTAGATTGCTTGATCACCCAGACTGCGAATGTGGCAGTGTTGAAACAGTTCAGCACTTTCTCCTGCAATGCCCAAATCATAACAACGCCCTCCACCATCTAACCTCCTTCCTCAACTCTGTACATGTACTCCTAATACTGAAAAATGTACCAGGTGGAGTTCCCTTTCCTGACACTGTTCAGTTTCTAATACTGCAAGCTCTTGCTGGTTTCTTGAAAGATACAAACAAAGTATCACTACAGTGAACAAGTTCAATCATAGTTCCATAGTTGTGTATGCGTGCGTTGTGTTAGTATCTGTGAGTGACCATATATGCTAGCTAGAAAGTACCATATTTTATAGGTGACCTCTTTCCTCACTTTCTCAATGTATAATAGCCAGTAAAGCTGTTAGAGTTTCTGAGCCCTACTTGGTAGAATGAAAACAGAACCAAACATTTACTGTTTACATTCACAGAAAAATTACCTGAAACCAAATATCACTAAACATATTGTCCCTTCAGAAATTATGTATAATGCTGAACTAAAACCTTGAATATTATTTTCATTTTTACTTTCATTCCAAATACAAATTTTTCTTCCTATGTTCCTAATACATACATTTGTCGCCTCAAGGAGATCGTCACAGGCCCCTGTCGCTCAGGTGGTTATTTTCATGTTTTTGTTGGAAAAGAACCCTTAGGTGGTGGAATATTCGGTCCTAAAGTTTTATGGCCCTACGGACAATAGATCCCCGCCCAGGGGGGGGGGGGGAAGGGGATCAAAATCCACAAAATCTTTAACTTTGAGCCGATTTCAACCCCATATAAAAAGAGAACAAATGGGAAATGGAAAAAAGCCCATTTGAGTGTGTTAGGAATGTTCCAAGGATTCTAAAACGTTTTTTTTGTTCTAGCATCAAAACTCAATAACGAGTAACATTTAGAAATATCAATACCAGTGAAAAGCACCAAAAATTTTACTTTTCGAGCCGATTTCAACCCCATATAAAAAGAGAACAAATGGGCAATGGAAAAAATCTCATTTAAGTTTGTTAGGAATGTTTCAAGGATTCTAAAACTGTCTTTGTTTTTGTTCTAGCATCAAAACTCAAAGATGAGTAACATTTTGAAATATCAATATCAGTAAAATGTCAATACCTAAAAACCAATATGTCAAATTTTTTCAAAAACTAAGGCCTAAAGAAAAAAATGAATAGAAAAAATTGAGTTTCTTTTCAGAAGTTACATATCATAGTCAAATTTCATAAGAATCAGACTGAAAATTAAAAAAATCATATTTTTGAAAAATCATTTTTTTGGGGGGGTTTGGAAATCACAATTCACAGTGTGAATATGAAGTTATGTATGGAAATTACCGAAATAAAATCAAAACTGCATTCAATTGCATAAATTGTTCATTATATTACACTTCAACAAAAAATTTCGTTTTATGCTTATACCCAACACTTCTAACTTTCAACATTCAAAATGCTACTCGTCTTCGAGTTTTGATGCTAGAACAAAACTAAAGACAGTTTTAGAATCCTTGGAACATTCCTAACACACTCAAATCGTTTTTTTCCAAATACAATTTAAAAAAAAATAGCTCTAAACCCAAAAAATTACTGTTGTTTTTAGAAATTTTGAAAAATTTGAAAAAATTGAAAAAAATTGAATTTGAAAAAAAACATTTGAGTGTGTTAGGAATGTTTCAAGAATTCTAAAACTGTCTTTGGTTTTGTTCTAGCATCAAAACTCGAAGACGAGTACCATTTTGAAATATCCATAAAATGTACCAAAAAATTAATCTTTTGAAAAAAGAACCTGAGCCCTAAATCGAAAAAGTGACATGATTAAAAAAGGTTTACTTTCACAAAATACATATACTGGCCCATTTTCAAACGAATCGGACGAAAAAAGTTGAAAAAGTGGGACGATCTCCTTAAATATCAAATAAAAAGAAAAAAAGAAAAAAGAGAGCAGAAAGATATAAAGGCTCAGCTTAATTTCCCTCCTACATTCTTCACGTCCCTCCTTATCTTAAAACGTTACTCTTCCTCGTTTCAAATTATCCAGTACATCACAGCCATGGTTATCTCAACTATTTAAAACAGCAATGATTTGAGGCATCATTCTGGCTTCCTCGGTATCTGGTATCAGTAGTTTGCACTAACCTCCTGAGATTAGGGTGGTGCCTCAAATCATGTATATTCCTCCCTCAGAGGCCCATTCCCACGCAATCATCCTTGTTAGCTGATGGGATCCGATAACATACCTGGCGCTCGAGAAGCTCAAGGCTGCGCCGCCCAGGCTGGAGCTTTTTTTGTGTGCTTAGTAACTTTTGGATGCATATATTTTTTTAAATTAAAAATTTTGCCCCTATTATTTCCTGATCTTATTCTTCTCTCTCTGTCTTCTAGCTGTCCTTCTAAAAGCTATAACTTTCATTTTTACTCCTCCCTCACTTGTGTTTACTTCCCTTTCTAAACTATCACTCTCACTTGAACTCAGAATTTTGAAACTGCCTCTCCTCCTTCTATTAGCGCATTCACTGCTCATTGTCAGTGAAACTGGACATATACTGGAGATGGTATTGTTACTGCAGAAATCTTCCTCAGGTCAACGAGTAATGATTAGGTGACAGAAAGGAAGATGGACACCAAAGAGAAGTTAGTAACCATCTTGAAAACAACTCTCCATTTTCCAAGATCATGTAGGATATGTCCCTGCTAGTGTGGGAAGGTACATCGGGCTTTTGAGGGGTCCCTGTGTGCCTGTGGGTGTGTGAGGAGTGTGTGTGTGTGTGTGTGTGTGTGTGTGTGTGAGGGTGGGTTGTGTCCCTTTTGTTCCAGGTTTTTCTCTATCAGACAAAATAATGTTACCTAAAGACTAAGATATTTAAAACAAGTGACACATTAGTTAGGCTCTGGTTAGCATGCTCTGGGAGTTTCTTGCCTAATCAGTGTTTCCTGTACCCAGAGTGGCCAAGACTTGAGGCTGTATGAGCTTGTCCTCAAAGCCTCGCTAAACCCCGAGTGAACAACAACAACAGCAACTGATGTGGTTTATTATATGTAGATTTGTGAGTGGTATTAAATTATAATCCTAATATCAATTAATCTGAACTTAGAAAAAATAAGCAAAAAAATACAAATATCAATTTAATAAGACTCCTAAAAATTGAGTAGGCAAAATCAGTCCATAATCTAGAGAACGTCTTATATGTGATACGTGTGTATTACTTAGCGGGTTACTAGACTCATGTTACCTCTGCTGTTGAAGTTGACATCTCTTTTAGTGGCTGAATGAGGAATTGAAAAGGTTCTCTTGTTGGCTGATTGAGGACTTGAACAGGCTCTTTTGGTGGCTGATTAAGGACTTGAACAGACTCTCTTGATGGCTGATTGAGGAGTTGAAGGATTCTCTTAGTGGCTGATGAGGATTTGAACAACTTGAATGACCTTTCCCTGTGGCTTTTTGAGGACTGGAACATGTTCTCTTTACGGCTGATATAGGAGTTGTACAGGATTGATCACTGGTCAAATGAAAGTCGGAGGTTACTGAGAAGATGATGAAACTGTGAGCCCTATTTCTGAAATAGGTTGGGATGGAGAGATAGGCACCAGTGAAGGTGGATCATCTTCCAAAGGCAGTGTCTGATCATTAGCTTGTTTTGGTTGCACGTCACTCCCATGTCCTGGAAGATAAAAAATTCATTTGAAACAAAATGCTAGCAATAACTTTTTATATAAAGAATTAGTTCCCCCCTATTATGATATCTCGAATTACTATACACACATAAAAACATCAAAAATTTTGACCCTAAATGACAACAATTGATTGGTCAAGAGTTTTTCTAAAATAGTAAAGAAAGCTCAATACAATCTACCAAAGTTAATGAAGAATCTATATATTAATACGCTTAAAACTAAGTTTGTGGGTAACGCTCCCATCTGAGTTTGTGGTTTCATAGATACCGAATTTCTGAGCGTTTCATAAAAAGATCGCCTTTACATGCATTGATACGTTTGACATTTTATCAGGATATGATAGGTAGGATAGGTTAAATTAAGTTAGGGTAGGAGAATTATTATTTTTTTATCAAGTTCATCATTTTGTTATAAATTATTTTTTTTTTATATTTTTCATTTATTTTTATTTTTCTTTTTCATATGTTACTTATTTCATTTTATTTGATTTATTAGTCAATTTTTTTTAATTCGTTAGTTTGATTTTTTTGGTTTTTAAAAAAATTGTATTCCATTTATTTTTTATTTTTTTTATTTTTTACTTATTTATTTTTATTTAAAAAAAATCATTTTTATTTGTTTTATTATATTCTTTTCTTTTTTAAAATTTTTATTTTTCTAATTATTTTTTTATAATTTTTATTTATTTAATTTTTTGCTTTTTATTTTTCATTTATTTTTTTATTTTCTAAGTTTATATAAAATTTCATATTTATGATATTTTTTTCCATTTTTCAATTTTAATTTTCTTTTTCCATTTCTTTTATTTTTCTTTTTGTTCTATCAATTTTATTCATTCATTTTTATCTTCTCCATATTTTTATTTTTTCTTCTATTTTTTATTTAATTAATTTAGCATGGGTTAGGTAGTGTTGATGAAACTTTTCCGCGTGTCCATGGTTTTTTCATGTTTGACATATCAAAATAGCTTTGGTTAGAATAGGATATTAGGATGTGTTAGGTTATAATGTTATGTTTGAATGTTATGTTTGAATTTTTTAGGAAATGTTAACCCATTTTTTTCATGGGTCCACCTAGCTTACGATGACATTGATTAAGGGGGACAACCCAGGGATTTTAAAATTTTGATCTGACTTTGAAATTTGGCCAGCATATGTATTTTTCTGAAAAAAGAATTGTACCCGTGGAAATTTCTCGATTTAGGCCTTAGTTATTGGAAAAAATTCGAAAACTTCGTTTTTTCAGTTCATTTTTAGTGATATTTTGAAAATAATAAAAGTCAGTGAGTTATCATGCTAGGAAGAAAACAAAGACAGTTTTGAAATCTTTGGAACATTTATAACAAACTAAAACTCTTCGATTTTCCATTTTGTACATCTAATATTTCTTACCACAGTTAAAAAAAATCGAATATTTTAGATAGTGAACAAAAATGACATTTCAAAAGAAAACAAAAAGGAAAGTAGAAAATTCAAGCGTTTTAAGTTGTTTGCAATGCTTCATGGATTAGAAAATTGTCTTTGAATTTGTTCTAGCATCAAAACTTATTGACTTCTTATCTTTCAAAAATATCACTATAAATGATCTAACAAACTAATTTTTGAATTTTTTTCAAAAACTAAGGTATAAATCGAAAATTTTACACGAGTATAATTCGTTTTTTTCAAAGAAATACATGTGCTGGCCAAACGTTAAAACAATCAGAGCGAAATTTGAAAATCGATGGGTTGTCCCCCTTAAGGTAAGTTAGGATAGGTAAGGCTAGGATAGGGTAAGGTAGGTTAGGATAGGTTAGCATAGGTAACGTAATGTTGACGACATTTTTTCACGGATCAACGGTTTTTAATGTTTGACATATTGTCAGAAAAACATCGGTTAGCATAGGATAAGTTAGTATATACTATTTTGGGATGGGCTACGTTAATATGTTATGTCAGACTTTTTTGGGTAATGTTGACCGAATTATATCACGCGTCCACCTAGCCTAACGATGGAATTTGTTAAGTTAGGTTACGATAGGATTGGTTAGGATGGAATTGGAGAGTTTAGGATAGGTTAGGTTAGCATAGGTTGGGTAATGATGACAGAATTTTATTCACGGGTCTACGTGCTCTATGCTCGACCTACTGTAAGATCATAATAGGTTGAGTTAGCATTCGTCAAGAAGAGATAAGTTAGAATATGTTACGTTAGGATAGCATAGGTTAGAATACGTTATGTAAAAATTTGTTAGGTAATGTTGATGAAATTTTTTCTCGGGTCCGTGTTCTTTATGTTTGACATATTATCAGGATAGGTTTGGTTAGGGTAGGTTAGGATATGTTATTATAGGTTAGGTTAAGATAGGTTAGGTTAGGTAGTACTGACGGAATTTTTCCATGGGTCCACTTTTTTTACATTTCACATATTATCAGGATCGCTTTGATTATAATAGGATAGGATAGAATATGGTAGGATAGGATAGGTTAGGATAGGTTAGGTTAGGTTAGGATAAGATAGGATAAGATAGGATAGGATAGGATAGGATAGGATAGGATAGGTTAGGTTACGATAGATTAACATAGGTTACGTAATGTTAACGACATTTTTCCACGGGCTAACGGTTTTATATGTTTAACATATTATCAGAAAAGCTTCGGTTGGCACAGGATTAATTAGATTAATTATACCATGTTAGGATGGTTTACGTTAGAATATGTTATGTTAGAATTTGTTGGTTAATGATCACCTAATTTTCTCACGAGTCCACCCAAGCCTAACGATGACATTGGTTAAGTTAGGTTAGGATAGGATAGGTTAGGATTGGATAGGTTAGGATAGGTTAGAATAGGATAGGTTAACATATGTTAGGTTAGGATAGGTTAGGTTAGAATATATTACGTTAGAATTTGTTAAGTAATTTCCCTAAAAACATTTCACGGGTCCACGGTTTTCTTTATGTTTGACATATTATCAGGATAGGTTCCGTTAGGGTAGGTTAGGATATGTTAGGTTAGGATAGGTTAGGTTAGGAAACGTTAGGTTAAGTTAGTAAAGGTTCGGTAATGTTGATGGAATTTTTTAACGTGTCCATGGTTCTTTACGTTTGACATATTATCAGGATCTATTCGGTTAGGATAGTATAGTATACGTTGGCTTAGAATATGTTATGTTGGAATTAGTAAGGTAATGTTGACTTATTTTTTTTCACGGGTTGACCTAGCGTAACAAAGGCATCGTCCGTCGAATTTCCACGGGTCCAGCTAGTTAAAATTAAAATGTTAAAAACTATTACCTTGGTGAATAAAAACTTGACCAAGAGGGAATTATAGAAATCACTTACCTCTCTTGATAAAAAAAGTTCAATGGACTTGATCTTTAGCTTGTGAATTGTTTGAAATACATTTTAATGGTTTAACGTATGAAATAAATTTCTACTGCAATTTAAGGTGTTCCAATTTTCAATTTAATACAAGTTAATCAGATTCAATTAGATAACCAAAAACTTACAACACATGCAGTAAAATGGGTTATTAAAATAAAGCCTAGCAAATCATTGACATGTTGGAATTTGAAAAGAACGTATTTTTCTAACCCTTCATACTGAATTTGTATACTGAAACCAAATTAGCAGGAATAAAACACCAACTTGCAAATATAACAATTTATGGTATTATTCATAGCCACCAAACTGGATCAGCCCAATTTGAATTGTGAAAACATAACTACCAAGAATGAATATGGGTGAGTCTTGAATCATGGCTACAGCATCACAGCTTGCAACCAAAACACTGTTGAATTTTGTACATTTCCAGAGCATTAACTCTGAAGGACTAAAATTTGGTAATAAATTAAAGGTTAATATTTGCTTTAATGCGCTCACGGAAATTAAAAATTTTATTCCAAAGAATCACTAGAGGAACACATTTAAGAACATTTTATACGAATGATAGGTATCTTGCTCGCTGATGCATAATTTTCGAGTTATTAAACTTTGAAGTTATAGGAACGTCGTATATAACAGTGAAGAAACGGACACGTATATATGCTCTAATGCGGTATTGACGTGATAATAGGTTAGATTAGGTTACCTAACGTTAGGTTAGTTGAATGAAATAACGTAAATAAACCTAAAATAAATTGACTTAACCTTGCTATACCGACACTGATGGTTTCCACTAAAATACTTCGCGTGTTCCAGCAATGCAGGTACGATGCAGTCGACTATATCGTGTTATTCTTACCTGAACGTAATTCATGTTATATCTCGAAAATTGCGCATCAGCGAGCAAAATGCCATGCATGTAAAACGTTCTTTAATGTGGTCGTTTGGTGATTCTTGGGAACCAAATTTTTAAATTCCGTGAGTGCATTGAAGTAAATATCGACCAAATTAAACTGCAGTACAGTATGGATATAAATAAGCGCGAGCAATATTATTTTAATTCTAATAGAATAACTAAGCAAACTCACTCATTATGAACTAACATTAAAGTGGATACCAATGGAAATTTATTCCAAAAACCACTACTGCATAAAATAGGACAAGAAAAATACAATCAACTATATAGATATTGTACACGTTTTTTTTCAAACAGGCTTTGTTGCTTTAGATGATAGTTTGAAAACACTCGCACATTAATGAAATTATGATGAGCAACATAAATTTGCATCTTAAAGCACAAGCACGTTGATAATAGCAAATAGTACACCATAAATGTTACGCATAGAAGAACATGTAGGTATCTTTGAAAATACTTTTTCATGGGGGCTTAGAACAGTTTCATTTTCAAAAGAAATGATTGCAATAAAAGAGTAGCACTTCTCAAGCTAAAATCATAGACAAGATTATGTACCTCTCATGTAAACACTTTCCTTTTTGCTACACGGGGGAAAGTTATTATTTTGAGTTATTCTTATAATTTCAAATAAGATAGGCCACCAAACAAAGAGCTATTGTGAAGATGCATTCAGCATACTGCACACAAGTTATACATCGTGGCAATCAAAACTATATAGCATTCATGGCGAGCACTGACTGTTGGTTCCAAGCTTACTCCATGCTATTTCCGATAAAATTATGTAAACAAAATTTCTACAGCGCCAATAAAGTTTGGGTAAAATAAACCTGTTAAAATTTGTTTTCACAACCTACTTCCTTATTAATTTACAGACAGAAATTGAGATACTATTTAAGCTGATAGCACTTTACCACCAGATTTTGATTATCTTTTTTGAATGAATGGGTCATCAACAGTTATACCAAAAAAAAATTGAAAATAAGCATCGTACATATATCCTTAATCAGCAATGAACTGTTGTACATCGTATTTCAATGATTATTTTCCTTTACTTTATTTTTAAATTTGGAGCGAGTTAATAGCATTCTCCAATGGAACCCGCACTTCAAAGTTGAACTGTTTTACTTTATCTGGTTTCATAGATATGGTAAAAAATGCAACTTTATAAAGTGCAAAAATCAGTTAGAAGTAGAAGCCATATATTCTAAATTACGTGGGTGTATAAGGTTTATTTATGGTGAATTTAAGTATGCTTTAAAAGTGTGCTTGGTCTCAGATTACAGTCGACCAGCTAGGGTACATATATTCTCGGCCCCCACAAGGGTATTTAATGGCCTTATGGTAGGTTAAGAAGAGTCTGTGGTTTGGTTTTGGCTATTCTTTAATAGGCAGTACTGCATGAAGTCGTTTGTTATTTGAACTTCTTTAATGTGAGAAATTGATTTTAATTAAAAGAAGGGTCGCTGCCGCCAGAGACGGATGTCTCAGAATCTGAGGATAAGTTATTGGATATTACAGTCATATGACGTTAGCCCTTTCAATTGCCTACATCCGGCATCGACCTCGCGATAATTAACAACTATCTTGGTAGCGTTGCCCGAGTTTCTAGGCACGTGCTCCTAATGCTTATTCTTGCGCGGGAGAGGGTAATAATACGACGCGACATATATTCATTAATTAATGTTTGTGTGGGCGGCATGAACGAAATGGAGGACGAGCACACGCAGAAAGAGACTCAACAATCGTTACCGACTCGACGATGATTTCGACTGCAGCAGCGCTTTCCGATTTTTAGAATGTTTGCCAGGCACACGCACTTGACCACTTTACAAGTTGAAACCCGACCCCAGGATGATGATCCCGCAGAACTCAAACCGAAACGAAGCCCGCGAACTGAACTAGAAAACAATCCCACACAATCACAACCCTTGGATAATGTTTCGCTTTCGCCACTAACCTGTGTAAATCGAATATTTTCAGAGTCTGAATTCGCGACCCGACCTAATTGACTCTCTGCCCCATTTGCTCCGGACCGCTCTGTAGCGCCGCTCAACCCAGAGTGATGATCCTCATTGACACTCAGTCTGTACAGCGTCACGACCACACAGGGGGGTATTTTGGCAGAGGAGGGAAGTATATTTTTTGCTGGAGCTCTAACTTTCCCCGGCTGTGGTTACTCAAAAGCGAAAAGGTCGAAAGGGGCCGAGGGGTGATGTCCTCTCCCATGACATATGATCGACGCCGGATTTGTCACAGTATCGGCCGGCCTGTTCCCAGCAAATGAGGCCGGCGGTCTTCCTTTTATGCCTTCGAGCTATCTTATGCCTCTTGCTCGTAAACTTACGCGCAGTCCAGACCTAATTGTTTCCACGGCCATTGGAAACACCTAATTCACATAATTAGAAACACTCAAATTAAGCCTGTTTCCAGCGTGAACAGACTAGAATAAATATGCTTTATTCAGTACGTGTGACATGGGTAACTATAACCTGGCGAAGAACAGAACACTCATAATAGTGCAAAATAAAAGATATTAAAGAACTAGAACAATGGACTAATAAAACAATGAATTAATTATATTCGCCACAACTCCGAAAGAGAACTTACTAAAAAAAGAATAACATGAAATTTTTCTGCTCTCGAAAACTGAAATTACTAACATGCGAGCCTTATTTTAGAGCACAGATTTAATTAACGACCTCAATTTAATGACATATGAAGCGTTATACAGGATCACTATACGAGTCACACAAGCCAACCGGTCATTTATTATTTTCAGATAAAGCTCAAATTCGGAGATATGTGCGTATTTGATCTAATATATAAAAAGTCCGCTCGTCTCATTAATAACAACACCGGTGTTTCTTTTCTTGTTCATCACCGACTATGAAGATATTACTAGACTAATTACTGAAATACCAACAAATAAGAGATCATCTATCAATGTCCAAATCCTACAAAGGAGTACATTTTAACAACACACTTTATTTTAAGACTATAGTACGACACTTCTTTTTCATATAACAAGTTACACTACGGCACTGTCGAGCCATGGAGATTTCTAGGCAAAATAAGTACATTTAAACTTTAGCACCACCCTTCTTTTCACATTACAAATTACGTTACGGCATTATTGAGTCATGGAGACTTCTAGTCTCGGCAAACTACGGCTTAATTAATTTGGCTAAACACAGAACCGGCGACTTAACGTCGTCTCGAAACGCACGATTTCTCTAACTAATGAATTTCTTAGTAATATTCTACGCAATCTACTAGCTGTATCCTAAAAGATATTTATTTTAGCAACCTAATTGACACGCTCACAGACAGAAATAGACGCTCACCCAGACGATCGTGTAGGGAACAGGAGAAATGGAGGTTCTGCACGGCACTTCGGCTAGTGAGTGAAAGAGCCTACGCCCAGAGCTCACGGAACGGCGTGGGGAGAATGTTGACATAGACTTCAGTATTTCGATGCGTGAGGCGCTTAGGAATAATCTACTTTTCGGTATCCATTAAAATTTGGAATTTGAATCAAAACCGTACTTTAGGTTTAAGACAATATTCATAGCAATTATTTAGAATTTTACCGGGCACCACATACATTCATATATAATTCGAAGTTCAATTTCTTACCTTCCAGGTCCAAACTTCCGTGATTACAAGGCAACGGCACAGCACCACTTTCAATGGAACGTGCGTCTTACAGTAAATGGAGAGAGAATCCTTAGGTAGTCAGTCTTTTTTAAATGACTGCAGTAAACATAGTAATTCGAATATAAATTCGTCTTATTGACATCTTTCAACTAGGCATTTCAACTCGCTGCTATCCATTCTTTAACATTAGAACATATTAACATTAACATATCCTTAACAAATTGAAAATTTCCAAAGTCAGGATGAGCTTTAGAATTATTCTCATACTCAATAAAAGAACACTTTTCTAATTTAACTGGAGGGGGTGACATTTTGATGCATTATCCGCGTGAACACTTCGGTTGAACGACACTGATAGAATGTCATACCCGTTAGACCAACAGTGGTGCCAGAATTTGGGCTAGCAGTGTTGCTAGAGGAAATCTAAGCGCTACTATTGGTCGTCACTGGGAGGATTCTCGATCATGGTGACGGAAAGGAGGTAGCGTCAAACCAATCTTTTATTAAATCGAGTGTAGCGCAGGTGACGTCAAGGCATCGGACTAATAGCAGCGCTTAGATTACATCTGGCATGACTGCTTGCCCGAAATCTGGCCACAAAGTTAGCGTACGGGTGTTACAATTTGGCAGAGTCGTTCTAACGAAATGTTCGCGCGTCGAGGGAATCGCATTGTCCCCGACTCGAGTTGAATTAAAAAAGTGTTCTTTTAGTAGGAGTAATAAAAAGATATTTCCTAAATCCTGTTTCGAATTTTATAAAATTGATTTGCAGCGGGTGAAAATGTCCAGTTAAATGATCTTAAGAAGTCGAATTTATGTTCGCACTACTATATTTTTTCCAGCTTGCATTTAAGACGCACGTTTAATTGAAGAGAGGTGTTTTGCATTTGCCTTATAATCACGGGAGCGTAGACCTGGAACGTAAGACATTTAAATTGTAACTGAATTTAACTTAGAATATATGGATTTTCACTTATTTTTACACTTGATGACGTTGCATTTCTTTACCAAATCTTTGAAATAAAATAAAGGAAAACAGTTCAGAGTTGAAATGACGGTTCCATTGGAAAATGCTATTCACTCGTCTCAATTTTAAAATATACGGTAAAGAAAAATAAGTAGGGGAGTAGACTGTACTACACTGAAATGCTGATTAATGACATCCTGTTTATTTTGAAATTTTTGGAATAATTCTTAATGACCTTTTCAATCCAAAAAAGGTAACAAAAATATGGTGGTAGGGTGCAATCAGCTTCAATAGTATGTAAATTTCTGTCTGTAACCGGAATTAATTAGGAAATAGGATGTGTTGAAAAATTTTAAAGGGTTCATAATGAAAAAACTTTATTGGTGTTCTAAAAAATTTTATTTTCACTATTAGATCAATATTAGCAAGGAGTAAGCTTAAAACTAACAGTGCTCAGCATGAAAGCTAATTTCGATTGCCCCACAGTAAAACTTGTGTTTAGTATTTCGAATGCAGCTTTGCAATAGTTCTTTTTTGGTTGTTTAGTTTGTCTTATCTAAAACTATCTTATTAACTCAAAGTAATAACTTCCTACCTTGTAGCTAAAAGTTACAAGAGTGATGCAAAATCTTGTTTATGATTTTCCTTCGGACAATGCTACTTTTTCTTAGCAATTATTTTGGTCAATATGCAGTTTAATACGTTCACGGAAATTAAAAATTCCGTTCCCAAGAATCACTAAAGGAACCCATTTAAGAACGTTTTACATGAATGACATTCTGCTCGCTAATGCGTTATTTTCGAGATATAACAATAATTACGTTCAGTTAGGAATAACATATATAGTCGGTTGCTTAGTCGCCGCATTGTTGGGTCATGCCCATTTTCTTGGTGAGACACGCCCACTTTTTGGCGGGGACGTGTCCGTTCCTTCAATTTTATATACGACGGTCTTATAACTTCAAAGTTGAATAATTCGAAAATTACGCATCGGCGAGCAGAATGCCATTCAAGTAAAACGTTTTTAAATGTGTTCCTTTAGTGATTCTTGGAAACGGAATTTTTAATTTCCGTGAACGGATTAAACTGCATATTGACCATTATTTTGATCAATGTCGATTTTACTGCTGTCAACGATTTTTGAAATTTTGTTGCCACATTTTGGTAATGGGGTACATTTTAAGACGTTTTACACGAATAAATTTTGCTCGTAAATGCTTACTTTTCGAGATATTTAACTTTGAAGTTATAGGAACGTCATATATAAAATTGAACGAACAGTCACGTAAATAAGCCGAAATACGCTATTGACCAAACGATAGGTGAGGTTAGGTTAGGTAAATTTAGATTAGTTAAATAAACAAACTTAAACTAACCTAAGTAAACCTAAAATAACTTAACTTAGCTATACTGACACCGATACTTCGCCGAAATAACTGCGCGTGTTCCGTATCCGCCTTACACCGGAAGAGCCATATCGAAACTGCCGCTAAAGCTCTTTTTACCTGAACTTTATTGATGATATATATCGAAAACTAAACATTTGCCAGCGCAATATCATGCGTATAAAACTTCTTAAAATGTCTCCAGGTACCTAAACGTGGCAACGAAATTTAGAAAATCGATGACAACACTAAATTCAATATTGACCATCATTTTTGACACTAAACATTCTCGTAAATGCAAGTTTAAAGATACTTGACTGTTCATCTGTCCATTTATTGTGTTCTATTTGCTATTATAATTTCCTGAGATGTAAGGTGCAAATTTATGTTCCTCATCATAATTTAATTAGTGTGTGAGTGCATTAAAATTATCATCTGAAACCACAAACCCTGTTTAAAAAATCAGGTCCAATGTCTATCAAGATAATTGTATATATTTTTCCATTCCTGAGTAGTGTACTACTGTTTTCGAGAATCTATATACATTGGTATCCAGGTTATGATAGTTCATCATAGGTGAGCTCAGTTAGTTATTCTATTTGAATTAAGTTCACTATCTTTCGGGACATTGCATGCATACTCCGCGGTGCTCATCATTCAGTCCACAGTCCCCACAAAGGAAGAAAGCGAACCGAACGAAAGCGTGAGCCCGGAGCTTACGCCTGCTTCCAACGTGGGATGCAGGATCAGCTCGGTACTAGCAACCATTTGCACGGCTCACGGTGCAAGCGCCGTACCACCTTTGCTTTCACTTCGCCCTCGGGTATTTTGAGACCCTTAGAAATGCTCACAAATGCTCTATTTCTATGCGTACTCAATCTTGTGAGGGAACACACCTCATGCATAGATTCTGCGTTCACATTCGTCCTTCCTCTCTTTGGAACGCCTTTGTTGTGAAGGTTTTTTTTAATACAAACCAATTTTTGCTTTCCAGTTTCCTAGAGGTGCTGCTGTACGTCGTTCAAGAACTTAGCGCCGAAAGCCGGGACATTGAAATTGGAGGAGGCGCTGGTGGAGGCAGGCGCCAAATATAGCACGTGGCAAGGTTTGGTACTTGCTGCTCAGACAACGTCGATGTGGTCAAGAGGGTGGCGAAGGCAGCGGTGAATGACTCGAGGATTGGATGGGAGGCTGTCGATGGTGAGCCCATCCGGGAGTGACTACACTTTAATGAAGCGTCCTTAGCCACAACAGAGGTGTTTCTAAGAGAGGAAGGCGAAGGCACTATTTAGTTTTCAGGGTAAGGAATGGGGAGTCGATGCACAAGGTGTGTTATCACACAAAACCCTCTGCACGTAAAAACAGTTAAGAAAGAGCTTTCTGAAACAAGATGAAAATTGAAGAATAGTAAAGTCCCTTGCTTCATTTGTAAGTTTTTGGAAATGATTTTCCTTAATAATGAAATGTTTAAGAATAATGTTCCGGTTTGAAAGTGTCCGATAAATTTTTAGAGGATAAATAAATAGTTTGTTACCATTATCTGACGCATATTACGCCATATTTATGTGTAGTGTACACTGTGTACAAGCTTTTCCACGCAGGTAATGAGCATTTATCGAAATGAAAAGTTATTGTTACAATTATATACTCTAGACGAAATAGTAAGAAATTGCAGCATTAGTAAAATTTATGATCACGCTATTGAACCCTTAGAAAATGTTTTAACAAGGATGTCAACGTAGGTGAACAGGAATGAAGAATACCAGATTAGTATTATGAGTCGGGAGCATTAATATATACTCACAAAATCAAATTTACCCATAAGAGCTTACATTTTATGTGATCGGAAAACTTGGACGTTTTTGACGTAATGGCTTTCTTAACGTAATGACAATTCCGACGTTAATGATGTTTTTGACGCTAATACTATTATTTTTTTTGATGAAGTAAAAGTGAAAAATTCTGTTGTATCACACATGATTTTGACGTTAAGTTTAGTGGGTGGGGATTAATTAATCGACGTACGTACGCTCAGGGCGTTATCTCGTTTATACTTTTGGCAAAGTCAGGGAACTAGTCGTACAAACTTTCAAACTTCTTCAATTGAAGTGCATTTTACTCCTGATAATCATTTTCACCGTTTCTGTGTTTGCACCCTTCTCACGTTGATAGCAGTGAAAAAGTCACAATAGTTCAATGATACAGCTTCTTACGTACAACTTGCCGATACAGTTTATCACGAAAAAGTTATCAGCACAGTTTCCTGCGTACAACATACTAATACAGTTTCTTCGGAACAACTTTTGTACCGAGAGCTCACCCCGCTGTTCTGGACTCGACGATCTACATTGTATATCTGACGTTATACCAAAAATAACTGCTCTTTAAGACTCCATTTCTCATCTGCTATTTTCAACAGACTGTTTTTTTAAGTCATATCTTGAATGATATTTATTCCTATCATGCTTTCAATTTCACGCTCACCTGCAGGAGAGCTACGACGTCCACTCAACTCAGACATTCTTCCTCCAAAACACCGCATTTTCCTAGCACACCTCAAGTTTCCCTGCGATATCCTCACAAGGTATTTTATATGACATCTTGGACGGACTTCCATAAGAACTTACCAGCTGTTATTGATCAAAACTGTGCTGTACAGCGGACCAGACTTGCACTCAATGGCAGGTGCACGTTGACGTACTTCTATGGGACCATTTCAAGCACCTCAGGAGTGACTGCTCTCGCTGCAGCTGTCACGGCCAGTACGGAGCTAAATATCACGTTGACGACTCCGCTGCTGCTCGAAGTGCTGAGCACCTGCGGTTCTCTCAGTGAGGACCAAAGCTGCCAAGCAGCCTTAATTGTGCTTCTCAAGACGCAAGTTTTCCTAATTTCGAATCGGCATAGGTCACATTGCTGAAACAAAATTAAGCTCCCGAAGTTTAAATCGCATGAAACATTTTTTGTTATATCTAAATGGGCCAGCTAGGACAAAATAAATGTTGCGAAATAAGGGTTTTTGAATGTAATAAATCAAAGACAAAAGTGAAAGTGCGATAAATAGCATACATGTAACTTTTATCGTAACAACACAATAAAGAATGAGCATAATTCTCTATTTTCATCACCCTTGAAAAAAGTGTCTATCCACATAATCTAGAATTAAAAGGTTGCCGTGATTTCACAATCTTTTGAAAAATACCTTAATTTTGACGTTCTTTGTTTAGAACCTATATACGAGTCACCCGTAAAACATAAAATTTAGTAATGATCGTTTTTATTTGATATGATCATTCGTATAACCATTTTCAACTCTACTGATAAATTTAGTATCACGTCCTTAAAATGAAAGCACATCACGCTTTTGATCCGTTATCCCCCTTATTGACCCACTCACCAGCTTGTTGATCCACTCACCAGCTTGTTGACCCACTCACCTGCATGGTGACCCACTCACTAGCTTGTTGACCCACTCATTAGCTTGTTGCCTTTCTGACCAGCTTCTTGACCTACTCAATCATCATGTTAGTTCACAAACTCGCCACCCACTAGACCCACTCCTCGATTTGAGCCACGTTTCTAGGGTGCACATGTTGCTGCTTGATGTTGGAGTCGGGAGTTCTATGCAGCTTCCTGAGGGGCCTCACGTAGAGCTGTTCTTAAGGCGCTTTTACACTGACGGTGTCTTCGCGCTCCACACCGTCGCTCCATCCCGCCAGCCAAATAAGCTCCGCCCACAGCAGAGCAAAATGACCCTTATTGCCACGCTCTCGGTAAGGAGCGGCAATATTCTGCATGCTAAATATTGGCGGTGTGCACTGCCGGTCAACAGCATTCAGTTTCTCTTGAGACCATAGAGAGCATGTGTAGTCATGGCTTGCATATTATGGAGCAAAGAAGAAATTAAAACTCCTATCGAAAAATGTAAAGAATTTCCATGTTTATGGAACGTTAAGCTCGCAGAGTATAAAAACAGAGCGTCCGGAGAAGATGCTTTTAAAAGTATAGCATCTCACTTCCACAATTATAATATTTTAATGGTTAAAATGAAAATTCAAACACTGATTGGCCAAGATAGGAAACAGCTCTCACTATTCAAAAAATCAAAGAAGCATACACGGCGTATGTGAACGTAAAATTAATTACAGTGCATTTAAAATTGTACAGTGTGCATGGCTCTTAGGAAAAGTACTTCAAGTAAACGAAAAACATTCGGCAGTTGTCATTAGAAGATTATTGAAATTAAAGGAGAAGTAAAAAATACACCTACAAATTAGTAGTTGGTATTTATTGTTTCTTTCTTTTATTAGTGTTTTTGAAGGTAATTGGGTAGTATTAAAGTTTTTTAAAATATTAGCTTTTTACTTCTGCAAAATATTCTGTAAATATTCTGCAAATTGTTCTGCCAAGTATTCTGTCAGTAGTGCAAGAGCAATACTGACGATCAGGGCTCACACTGAATATGTTTAGATAAACCTGGATTGAACATGATAAAACCTAGATTCGTTAAAAATAAATGGAGAAGGGAAGCTTTAATAAGAAATAAGTAAAAGTTAACATACGTCAGTAGAAACAATGATGGTAATGCTGATTTTATTCCTGTATTTCATCCTAATTTTTTTCTTCAGCGCAAATTTCAATATTAAGTCGACTTTTCTGTTGTGCAAGGCGCTTTTCATTACGCTGGTGACAGGCTCTGTTGATGACATCTCGTGCCAATTTCGGCTTAGGCTTCCAACCGTGACAGGTTTTTCATTCTTTCCATTAACCATTCTTCTTTGAAAGATTGCATTTACCACTTTTTAGGCATCGTTTTCGAAGGGCTAGCCATTTTGAATACTAGTGCGGCAAAAATATGAAAATTTGAATGTTTAAAATAATTAATGTTTAGGCATTCATTTAAAAGAATGCACAACCAGTTTTACGATCAAAATGTGCGTCACCTCACTGCAACGTGCCAAGCAAATCGGAGAAACAGAACTGGAGCGACGGCTATCCCTGGCTTGGGCGGGCTTGCAAGTTCGTATATCGTAAGATACTCGTTCATTACGCGTTTTTAAGGTCGAGAAACAGATTGAACACGTTCTACCCCATCCGATAGGCGTGGTTTTGAATCAGATATTCATTGCATACGGTGTTGAAACAAAATTCTTAACTGCATTATTAAATTTACTTCAGTTAATGATGAAGTTACTGTCTGACTTGAAAAAAATATATTTAGCAATAGATCAAAAATTAATTAAACCTAGCAACCCAGGAGGGATCGAAAAAACAAGATCTCGGTGGAAAACCCAGGATGAAGAGCCCTGCGTGGCGATTTCTGTCTCTCGGGAAGGAGCGTTGTGTTGAGCGGCAATGTAAAAGCAAGTCGGTGTGCACTGACGCTCAGTCCTCTCGTGGGCGGAGCTATAGCAAGTCCACCGTCGCTCCATACCGTCGCTCCACACCGTAGGTGTAAAATGCGCTTTTTACAGTGCGTGACGCTTGAGGCATGGGAATCTATCACTAACACGGTGTTGGCGCTAGCTCTGCCCTCCCGTAGGTCAGAAACTAAGACGAGGTGACGTTGGGGGCCTGGGAGTCATTCACCAACACGGTTTTGGCGTTAGCTCCATCCTCCCGCAAGTCAGAAACTAGGACGAGGTGACGTTGGGGACACCTGCTCGGTGTTGGCGTTAGCTCCACCCTCCCGCAAGTCAGAAACTAGGACAAGGTGACGTTGGGGACATAGAGTCTGTCACCTGCTCGGTGTTGGCGTTAGCTCCGCCCTGCTGCGGGTCAGAAACTAATCTTCGACGTAGTGATGTCCAATAACGTGCATGTATAGATATGTATTTATACACATTTTCGAGTTTTTCTGTAGATAGGGGTCATTTGAAAGAAAAGTGCTGGTGTTCAAGTTGTTCTGGACCTTCAATGGTTTCAGTTTTAATTTGGGGTAGTGAGAGTTTGACACTAATACTGAACTAGCGCTAGCACCGCCATCTCGACGGTCAAGGACTAAACTTTGGTGTAGTGCTGTTCTTTATTATAGTAACACTACGGAACCGCTCATTTTTGTAATCTAGCTCAAAGTGACGGTATGATACCAGCTAATCAGTTCTCTTTTTATTGGTTGTGCAGTTCCGGTATACGTGGAGCACTTCTGGGTAACTTTTCCAGTATCGAGACTTTAACCATTTGCTTACTCGCCAATGAATACATTCTTTTTTTAGACACGCCGACTTTGAAAATATACCACCAACAAGCACGACGACTACACTGCAACTCAATCATCGCGATTCCCCACTTTTATTCACATTAAAGGCAGCTGAAAAATGCCCTCGCTACGCTGCAAATGAACAGCTCATAAAATGTGATCACACTTCTTCAGGTATAAAACTGTGAGGCTGCAAAACCTTGAGATGGACGAAGATTATAATAAAATGAGGCAAGAGGAAGTGAACAGAATTTTGGTCGTGCTTCAGAAGCAGGGCGTCGGAACTGAGGAGGATGAGGAGGAGGAGGGCGAGGAGGAGAAGGAGGAGAAAGAGAAGAGACTCACACGCTGGAAAAGGTACAAGAATTGAAGCTTGGCTAGGTTCCAGAGTTGAGCTCGAACCGGTACCAAAGTTGAAGCTGGACATGTACCAGAGTTGAGCTGGGAAAGGTACCAGAGTTGAAGCTTGGACAAGTACCAGCGTTGAGAATGAGGCACGGCGTGGGTTTGTGCTTGCCTTGATGAACGCAAGGTAAGATTGCAATTTAGAGCCTCATTAACGAAAACAAAAGAGTACCAAAACGAGGAAAGATGAAAGCACTAATTAGAATGGAGTTCGGGGAACGCAGAGATTATGCATAAGGTGTGTTTTTACGCCACATCTAATGTTTATAGAAACAACAAGAGGAGGATTTTTATGAAGCAGGACACGAGTTGACGAAGATTGTAGTGAGTGATGAAAAACACGAAAACAGTGAATCAAAACATGATAGTCTTTACCAAAACAAACAGCCTATTAAATCGGGTGTCAGCTGAATAGTTTCCGATTTGAAATTTCTGTTTTTTTTTATATTATTAATAGAAAGCTGAAATAGGTATTGAAAAAAACACGATTTCAAGTTTTGCTTACTTTTACATCACCTCTTCATCTTTTTATTTTGGCAAATTTGCCAAACATTACAGGCAAATTTTGCTTACTTTATGCACAATTTCCCTCAGCCCTCAGCGTTGTAACGGCTCAAATGAAGACGATACACGATTCATTAAAATTTGAAGGAGATCGAAATTTGTGTTCTTAAACAACGTCTTCTTTTTGGTACATCTTTTGTTAACGTCACTTCAAAAGAATTTTGTTTGCTGTTCATCAAATGTAAATGTTACGTACACAGCATATCTTTTCGGACTACATTCTATCCCTCACCATGTATTCAATTTATGTAAGAACAATAACTATGTAGGATTAATTATAGTGTTTACTATTGGATTGTGTTATATAGTGTCCTTTCATTACATAGAAATCATCTCACGAGAATGTTAATGGATGCATTGGAAAAGGCGTACCTGGCTCACGCAACTCCCATTGTTATTGGTGCAAAAAGGGTGCTGCACCTCACTAAAGAAATCACTACACCTCTCAAGAACGTGAGGTGAGACTGGCCTCGGGGTGTTTGGGGTGTGTCCTTTACTGTGTTGTCCACTAGGCTGTATCTTTTACTGCTGTGTCCCCTGGGGCTGTCTCTTATTGCTGTGTCCCCTGGGACGGTGTATCTTACTGCTGTGTTTCCTTGGGCTGTGTCTCTTACTGCTGTGTCCCCTGGGGCTGTATCTTTTACTGTTGTGTCCCCTGGGGCTGTGTCTCTTACTGCTGTGTCATATGGGGCAGTGAAAATAAGCAAAATAAGGGAGCAATAAGCGGAGTGTTTTGTACATGATGACTATCCAAATGAAAAATAAGGGCTTCCCCGAAATGTGTTTTGCACCTGATGGCGGTCAGAGTTTGGGATATGAATGGGACAGTTTCATATCTAGACTTGATATCTTGGGGATCGATTTCAAATGTTTCTCTATAGAAATGTAAAATATTTTTTAATGACAGCTGTCAGCTTCATTTCACCTTAATTTGAAAAATATGATAAGTTATGCATGTCAACAGCACCTATTCTGCACAGGGGCTCCGCATCTTTGGCACTATGAAGCCCAGGATCGCTATTTTGCTTCTCATTCATCATGCACGACTTTTCAACACTCAACTTTCTTCCTCTTCGCAATGTTATACCACTCATTTCTTTCGTAGATTTGCGATTTCTCCTTTATCAAGTTTCTGTCCAGTTCTTTCATATTTTCTTCTTGTGCCATTTTGGTTCTCATCCATCACCTACAACACACTATTTGCATCCTCTCCACAGAGTCATACCACCACATTCATTTCGTAGATATGCGATTCCTCTTTCTTAGATTTCTGTCTCGAGCTTGTAATTTTTTTCATTTTGATTGCAGCCGTCCTTGTGCCGTGCAGGTCGCGATGCAGCGATCGTAGCTCGCATGTTGCCCTGGCGACAGCCCCGTCTGCTCGAGGTGAAGACCTCGCCAGACCCACTGAGGGGGGCGCCCTGGGGGAGGTGGCTCTCCATCGGGTGGGGAAATTAGTGATGGAGCTCCCCCTCAACTTTCCCTGTGATGACTTGCTCATCGCCCTGAAGGGACACGGTACTGTGACTTGTTTGTAATTAGTGTTGCTATTATAGTGCTAATTTGCATTGCATTTAGAGTGGTAATTAGAATTGTAATAATAGTATTAGGTTGTATTGTAATCATAGTGTTAACTAGTAGTGCAATTATAGGATTAGTTAGTATTGTCATTATAGCGTAGTGTAATTAAAGTGAGAAAATATTAATCTTATTCTTCGAGTTGTTTCAAGGGGATTGTGTGGCGATGATGTTAAAAGTGTTGTTTATGTGGCGGTGGTGTGGTGATTTTATAAGTGTTTTTATGGTAGTAGTGTGGAAATGTTGTTAATAATGTTGTTATTGAAGCGATAGCGTGGCCACGTTTTCATTGTGTTACTCCGGTGGTAGTGAGGTGATGCTGTTATTAGTGTTGTGACTATGGTGATATTATATCAATCTTTTTCTTGACTTTGTAATAATGGTGGTAGTGTAGTGATGATATTGTTGGCGTTTTAGCTATAGTGGTGGTGTGGTGATGACGTTCTTAGCGTTGTAATAATGGTGGTTATGCATAGATAATATTACTATAGTGTTGCAATTATTTAACGCTGCTACAGTATTGTACTTAACTTACAGCCAATATAAAGAACTTCGTGGTTCTTTGGGGGGCGTAAAGGGTATTCAAAAGCGAGCAGGTTCATCCAAACGGTTTCTGTAACAATCTAGTACAAACAATTAAGATCTGGGACTAAAAACAAAATTAATTGCACTTGAATTTCACCACTTTCACATATTATGCTATTAACAAAGTAAATACACACATTCAAGAAAAATGTTACAACTATCAAATACACGAAATCAATTTAGGAATTATTGCACGGTAAAAAATAGTTTAAGAAAGACTTACAGAAAACTGTAAAACCTTAACGAATTATTAGCCCCTTTCGTGCATACTCCTCCGTGCATTGACAGCAAATAAGCAGCCTAGAGAACACACCAACCTTAATTATATTTGCTCAGACCAAAATGTGCCTACCACACACGCATGAGCTTCGCTCACATCCAGTAAAATGTTTTTTTTTATGATTTCATTATTTTGAAAGACGTGGAAGAAATTTTGACTATATTATGGTAATTATTCAGTTCTTTTTGTAGCAATAATATTCGTTAGTTGTTAAATTATTAGAATACAATTCATGAAGTTTGGGATCATTCATGATTGCAATATAACGATATTCTCGTTAATGTTGAGGGTATAGTATTTGCGTTAATTGATATCGTGTAGTATTTGAGTGATTATTGCCCGCATGGTGTTGAGTGTGCTCATGTACGTACATGTGGGGCTGAGTGCTGCTCATGTACGCGCATGTAGCGCTGAGTGCTGCTCATGTACGCAAATGTGGTGCTGAGTGCTGCTCATTTACGCACATGTGGTGCTGAGTGCTGCTCATGTACGCACATGTAGTGCTGAGTGCTGCTCATGTACGCACATGTGGTGCTGAGTGCTGCTCATGTACGCACATGTAGTGCTGAGTGCTGAGTACGCACATGTAGTGCTGAGTGCTGAGTACGCACACGTAGTGTTGAGTGCTGAGTACGCACCTGTAGTGCTGAGTGCTGAGTACGCACATGTGAACTGGACAAACTCCACCACAGCAAAATGAAGCTGCTCATTTTGTGTTGTTTTCTGAACGGGAACTTCAGTGAGGCTTCAATTTGCTCTCTTTGGTGTCTATGTCTTCTTTGATGTTGTTTGGTGATTATTTCTCCTAGGAAACTCATTGATGTATTACACTTGCTGTTCAGATTGATGTACGAGGGCTGTTGCTGATGCATCACACTGCACAGTTTGAAGCACGGGGACTGTTGATGCATCACACTGCACAGTTTGAAACGCTGGGACTGTTGATGCATCACACTGCACATTTGTCACACACACACCCATTTGTTCAGCAAGGTTGAATGAGAGCAGTTCAGTGGTGGCATAGCGGAGGCAGGCTGCTCCGAGGTGTTGGCAGCCGTCGTCACGCTTTCGCCGCGTCTGGAGGTGCGCCTGCTGGCGCCCTTGTCGCTCGGCTCACTCCAGGGGAAGTACGATACCCTTAGTAATTGGTGAAGTCTCGGTGAGTGGGGAAGTCTTGATGAGTGATGGAGTCTCGTTCATTGGTTAAATTTCGATGAGTGGTGAAATCTCAGTCAGTGGTGAAGTCTCGGTCAGTGGTGAAGTCTCGGTCAGTGGTGAAGTCTTGGTGAGTGGTGAATTCTTAGTGAGTGGTGAAGATGAACAATCTTCATAGTATTATATCTCAGTTTAACAAGTCTCTTTACAATGACATAGTAATCTGCAGGGAATTCAACCATGATCTTCCAAAACATGAAAGCTGTGCGCAAATCTCAAACTTCGTTAATGTTTTTCAGTCTAAATCCTTCATTCCAATCATCACGAAACACACACGAGTTTCATCAGAATCTGCTACGCTGCTCGATAATATTTTCATGGTTGATCCGACTGATTTTCTTACCGGAATAATAACTTCTGACTTATCTGACCATTTCCCGGTACTTCTCATCAAGAAGAATGTTTATAGTGCTTGTACCAGCCCACAGGCTGAAACCTACTCATATCGTTGCGTAAACGAATATAACTTGAGAGCAATGCGAACTGTCCTAGAAGAATTAATGCCATCATAAGATATCTATCAACAGGATAATAATGCGATTAGCAGATGAAGCAATACTAAATTCAAGTGAAATTATAACGACCGCATACAATCAGTGTTGTCTAATAATCACCAGCATAATAACACTGAAAAACAGACAAAAGCTCTGGATTACTGAAGATATCGTGATCAATATAAAGAAATGTCAAGCGCACCTAACCTTAATATACGAAGGACGAATATATAAAGAAACGTATAACAGATTCAGGAATCATGTGACAAATAAAATATGAACATCAAAACAAAACTACTTCAGGCGCAAATTTACTGAATACAAAACTGATAAAAAATTGGAGCCTACTTAATTAATGCTATAAACCGAATAACAACGCGACGAAAACAACAGGGTCCATCGCTCAAGAAAATACAAAATATCATGAGAAAGAAGATATTTCAACAATGTTTCACAATTTTTTGTAAACATAGGGAAAAATATCGCTGATAGTATTTCTATTGAACCTACAGACCACTTGAAATACATAGACAATGTCCGTGAACACAACTCTTTCTTTTTCAACTTCAAGTGCAATCTTATTTCTTGCCTTGTAGATAGAGCCTTTAAAATTTGTTCGACGTATGACTCTTTTTTACCACAGCTAGAATTTTTACGTTCATATTTTTGCAAAAATTCATTCCCCCTTTTTTTAATTGAAAATTTTTTTGTAGGACAATTGACTCTCACCGTTTGCGAAAGATGGCTAATTTTGATGTACCGAAAAAAATTTTGTACGTGTCTTTACCATATATGTCTATGTTTACCAATCGCTTTGTAAAGAACGAAATAAAAACACATCACTAAATATTACCTACAAATAAATCCTAGAATAGTTTCTCGCAATAGGTTCAGTGTTGGCAGTTTTTTCGATTTGCTGATAGGATGCCTGAGTTCCTGCAGAGCTGCGTCGTCTATAAATATAAGTGTGGCCAGTGTAATGCTACATATTGTGGGGGTACGACTCGCCACTTGGTGACGCGCATAGCAGAGCATAGGGGGGTGTCAGTACGTACTGAGAGAGCTACCACCAACACTTTGCACAGCAGTATAAGAGACCACTCGCAAGCAGCTGACCAGTGAGTGACCACCCAATCACTGAAAATTGTTTCGAAATTATAGGCCATAGCAATAAACTGGATATTCGTTTGTTAGAAAGTATACTTATTCACCACACGTATTAGGCCTACGTTTAAATGAAGCGGATTCGTCTGCACCTCTATATATTTTTTATTAGGACTCCCATTTAATTTTGTTTCACTTTTTCAGTGTTTATATACCCTGCTGCTTTAATTTGTGAATGTTTATTTTTGTTCCAGATACTGAAGATGAGTATAGTTTTTACTCGAAAGCTCTATTTTTAAAAAGAAGATTATATGAATGATGTTTTTACCCTCCTTGATTATTCTGTGTTTAAATATAGTTCTTACGAAAATGAGAAAAGCCTCATCAACTTTCAACTCGAGGAAATGCAAGTTGGTTTGTTATAGAGCAAAATTTTAAAGTGTTCTACTGGAGGCAATTAAGTTTCCGGCGCTCCAGAAAAGATAAATTTTACAAGGAATTTTTCAAGAAAATTGTTCCAAGGAACATGTGTTTAATTTAGCGAATTTCTATCTCGAGATTGTTCCAAATTATTCCTTAAATAGAGTATATGAAGAGCAAGAAAAATTCCGGTCGGACGTGTGTTCACGTTATCCTTGTTCGTAGAAGAACTTTGCCTGAGAGGAGGGGAAATGTAGTGGGCAACATGCGTGAGCCTGATGTTGTAGAATGAGTGAGCCTTCGAATTTAAGTTCAATCCCACGGTAGCATTCCCTATATCTTATCCTCCTGTGCTATATCGGAACGCCCTTGCAGAGGTTTGTGTGCTGCTATATACTTGAGCGCATGTAGATCATATAAATTTAACATATCATGTCCTTACGCTTCGTATATTCACATTTTGCATTAATTTGAATTAGCCTAGTATTACTTGTGTCCTCTCTATTTGTTATAGGTCACATGAGAAGACAGTTTTCAACGTTCTTTCTCCCTCTCTCTTATACTTTACGAACTTTACAAGACTACGCACTGGGATACTGTCTCGCCACTTGTCGTCGAGAAAGCTAATGTTCAATAAATAGTTGTTGTCATCATTAATCTGACCCTGGGAGACTAAAGTGGGGTAGGGGGATTTAAAACAAGATCAGATCTTGTTACACCAAGCTTACTATGAACGTACCTATATACCATGCCTGAATGCACCTTTATGGAAAATGTTGGGTTACGTCCTTTTGTCTGAGCACAGTAGCCGAGTTTTCAGTCTTCAGATGCTAGGAGATCAGATTGAGCGATTATTTGCGTAACATTACATCATAAATTTCAGTGTTCGAGGCTTTATTAGCTCGGATAAATTGATTTTATAACGTGCAAAACTACAATCCATATATTAAAATTTCAACCCTCAATTGAGCAGTTCATTCCCTGCTTCTGCTCCCTTCACACTTCTCGGTTTGAGGCAATTCTCGGTTTGAGGCAATTCTCGGTTTGAGTCAATTCTCGGTTTGAGGCCATTCTCGGTTTGAGGCAATTCTCGGTTTGAGGCCATTCTCGGTTTGAGGCAATTCTCGGTTTGAGGCAATTCTCGGTTTGAGGCCATTCTCGGTTTGAGGCAATTCTCGGTTTGAGGCAATTCTCGGTTTGAGGCCATTCTCGGTTTGAGGCCATTCTCGGTTTGAGGCAATTCTCGGTTTGAGGCCATTCTCGGTTTGAGGCAATTCTCGGTTTGAGGCAATTCTCGGTTTGAGGCCATTCTCGGTTTGAGGCAATTCTCGGTTTGAGGCAATTCTCGGTTTGAGGCCATTCTCGGTTTGAGGCAATTCTCGGTTTGAGGCAATTCTCGGTTTGAGGCCATTCTCGGTTTGAGGCTATTCCTGGTTTGAGGCAATTCTCGGTTTGAGGCAATTCTCGGTTTGAGGCAATTCTCGGTTTGAGGCCATTCTCGGTTTGAGGCAATTCTCGGTTTGAGGCAATTCTCGGTTTGAGGCCATTCTCTGTTTGAGGCAATTCTCGGTTTGAGGCAATTCTCGGTTTGAAGCAATTCTCGGTTTGAGGCAATTCTCGGTTTGAGGCAATTCTCGGTTTGAGGCCATTCTCGGTTTGAGGCAATTCTCGGTTTGAGGCCATTCTCGGTTTGAGGCCATTCTCGGTTTGAGGCAATTCTCGGTTTGAGGCAATTCTCGGTTCGAGGCAATTCTCGGTTTGAGGCCATTCTCGGTTTGAGGCAATTCTCGGTTTGAGGCAATTCTCGGTTTGAGGCCATTCTCGGTTTGAGGCAATTCTCGGTTTGAGGCAATTCTCGGTTTGAGGCAATTCTCGGTTTGAGGCAATTCTCGGTTTGAGGCAATTCTCGGTTTGAGGCCATTCTCGGTTTGAGGCAATTCTCGGTTTGAGTCAATTCTCGGTTTGAGGCAATTCTCGGTTTGAGGCAATTCTCGGTGTGAGGCAATTCTCGGTTTGAGGCAATTCTCGGTTTGAGGCAATTCTCGGTTTGAGGCAATTCTCGGTTTGAGGCAATTCTCGGTTTGAGGCAATTCTCGGTTTAAGGCAATTCTCGGTTTGAGGCAATTCTCGGTTTGAGGCCATTCTCGGTTTGAGGCAATTCTCGGTTTGAGGCAATTCTCGGTTTGAGGCAATTCTCGGTTTGAGGCCATTCTCGGTTTGAGGCAATTCTCGGTTTGAGGCAATTCTCGGTTTGAGGCAATTCTCGGTTTGAGGCAATTCTCGGTTTGAGGCAATTCTCGGTTTGAGGCAATTCTCGGTTTGAGGCCATTCTCGGTTTGAGGCAATTCTCGGTTTGAGGCAATTCTCGGTTTGAGGCCATTTTCGGTTTGAGGCAATTCTCGGTTTGAGGCAATTCTCGGTTTGAGGCAATTCTCGGTTTGAGGCAATTCTCGGTTTGAGGCAATTCTCGGTTTGAGGCAATTCTCGGTTTGAGGCAATTCTCGGTTTGAGGCAATTCTCGGTTTGAGGCAATTCTCGGTTTGAGGCAATTCTCGGTTTGAGGCCATTCTCGGTTTGAGGCCATTCTCGGTTTGAGGCAATTCTCGGTTTGAGGCAATTCTCGGTTTGAGGCAATTCTCGGTTTGAGGCAATTCTCGGTTTGAGGCCATTCTCGGTTTGAGGCAATTCTCGGTTTGAGGCAATTCTCAGTTTGAGGCAATTCTCGGTTTGAGACAATTCTCGGTTTGAGGCAATTCTCGGTTTGAGGCAATTCTCGGTTTGAGGCAATTCTCGGTTTGAGGCCATTCTCGGTTTGAGGCAATTCTCGGTTTGAGGCAATTCTCGGTTTGAGGCCATTCTCGGTTTGAGGCAATTCTCGGTTTGAGGCAATTCTCGGTTTGAGGCATTTTAACGTTACAAGTTTGAACTTCATTTAGCAGCTTTGTCTCATCTAAAATATTCCCGAAACATTTCCAGTAGAATGGGAGGTGAGTTTACTGTAGAATAAGTTCTGTACTCTAGTCATTTCCAACGATAGGCGCATGCGGCAACCCGCATCACCAGCCTAAAAATAGCTTCATGTTCTAACCGAGACTGTCACTCACAGTCACTGATCAGTCAGGTGCATTTGGTGGTGTGGTGAGCACGCGGCGGTTGCTGTCCAATCTTCTCTTATGATTTCATCAAAATCTGGACAAGTTTTCTTAATAAAATTATTACTAAACTTGTTTCGTTTTCACCAGGGTCAAGTGGTGAACCACAAAATGGACTTGTTGTGAATATTCCACTCGTAACGTTATGCAACTCAAGTAGGTGATATTTTGTTAAGTGTAAGCATTCAGTTTTGCCACATCCGCTAAATGTAAGCATTCAATTTTGCCACATCCGCTAACTGTAAGCATTCAGTTTTGCCACTTTGGCTAAATATAAGCATTCACTTTTGCCGCGTTTGCTAAATGTAAGCATTCAGTATGCCCCATTTGCTAAGTGTAAGCATTCAGTTTTGCCCCATTTGCTAAGTGTAAGCATTCAGTTTTGCAACATTTTCTAAATGTAAGTATTCAGTTTTGCCCCATTTTCTAAGTGTAAGCATTCAGTTTTGCCACATTTTCTAAATGTAAGTATTCAGTTTTGCCCCATCTGTTAAGTGTAAGCATTCCGGTTTGCCACATTCGCTAAATGTAAGCACTCACTTTTGCCACATTTGCTGAATGTAAGCATTCAGTTTTGCCCCATTTGCTAAATGTAAGCATTGAGTTTTGTCACATTTGCCTAGTGTAAGCATTCAGTTTTGCCGCATTTGCTACTACAGGCATTCAGTTTTGTCACATTTGCTAAATGTAACATTCACCAACGACGTTGTGCTCGTACCCGACTCGTACGATACTCACCATCAGTTTCATGCGGCGAAGTAAAGTTTGAACCCCGTAAAGTTGACTTTGCTCGTCCGTAGCTGCAAGAGTTGGAGTAAAGTATGGGTACGAATGAGAAATTACTGTCGAAACGGCACTAAGCAGTAACAGTTCAGTATTAACGGTACCAAAAAGTAAAAAAACGGGTACCAACGGCACCAAACAGTAACAGTTCAGTATTAACGGTACCAAAAAGTGAAAAAACGGGTACCAACGGCACCAAGCAGTAACAGTTCAGTATTAACGGTACCAAAGTGTGAAAAAATGGGTACCAACGGCACCAAGCAGTAACAGTTCAGTATTAACGGTACCAAAATGTGAAAAAATGGGTACCAACGGCACCAAGCAGTAACAGTTCAGTATTAACGTACCACAATGTGAAAAAATGGGTACCAACGGCACCAAACAGTAACAGTTCATTATTAACGGTACCAAAAAGTAAAAAAATGGGTACCAACGGCACCAAGCAGTAACAGTTCGGTACCAACGGCACCAAACAGGAACAGTTCGGAACCAATAGTACCAAACAGTTACAGTTTGGTATTAACGGTACAAAAAAGTAAATTTTTTGAACCGTCACTAACGGCACCAAATATGGCAGTTAAGGACTGCCTAGCTTCAGTTGTTGACAGCACTGCAAGATCTGATGGAATAGAGAGTAGTGTGTGAGTGCGTGTTGCAGTGGGTGTATGTGCATGTGTGTACGTAGTGCAGTGTGTGTACGCAGTGCATTGTGTGTATATAGTGCAGTGTGTGTACGTAGTGCAGTGTGTGTGTACGCAGTGCATTGTGTGTACATAGTGCAGTGTGTGTACGTAGTGCATTGTGTGTACGTAGTGCAGTATGTGTACGTAGTGGAGTGTGTCTATGTAGTGCAGAGTGTGTACGTAGTGTAGTGCGTGTACGTAGTGCAGTATATGTACGTAGTGCATGTGTGTACGTAGTGCAGTGTGTGTACGCAGTGCATTGTGTGTACGTAGTGCAGTATGTGTACGTAGTGGAGCGTGTGTACGTAGTGCAGTGTGTGTACGTAGTGCAGTGTGTGTACGTAGTGCAGTGTGTGTATGTAATGTAGTGTGTGTACGTCGTGAAGTATGTGTACGAAGTGAAGTTTGTGTACGTAGTGCAGTGTGTGTGTATGTAGTGTAGTGTGTGTACGTAGTGCAGTGTGTGTACGTAGTGTAGTGTGTGTACGTCGTGCAGTATGTGTACGAAGTGAAGTATGTGTACGTAGTGCAGTGTGTGTATGTAGTGTAGTGTGTGTGTACGTTGTGCAGTGTGCGTACGTCGTGCAGTATGTGTACGTAGTGCAGTGTGTGTACGTAGTGCAGTGTGTGTATGTAGTTCAGTGTGTGTGCGTAATGCAGTGTGTGTACGTAGTGCAGTGTGTGTACGTAGTGCAGTGTGTGGACGTAGTGCAGGGTGTGTACGTAGTGCAGTGTGTGTACGTAGTACAGTGTGTGTACGTAATGCAGTGTGTGTACGTAGTGCAGTGTGTGTACCCGGTGCAGTGCGTGGGTGTTGTACGGTGTGCGCATAGTGTATTGCATGTACGAAGCGCAGAGTACATACGCAGGGCAGTGAGTGAGAGTGGTGTAATGCATGAGCGTGGGGCCGTGTGTGTGCTTTGTGGAATGTGTGTGTGCGTGGTGGAATGAGTGTGTGCGTGGTGCACTCTGTACATAACATAAGTAGTGAAATATGTGTACTCAGTGCACTATTGGCTATTAACCTTTTAGTCATCAGTAAATGACAGCACAGAGTTCAGCAGTTCTTGTGAGGGTTCGCAAACATAAAGAACTGAAATTTTGCGTGGTGAAACAGACTTTCAAGGGCTAATCAGAAGCTCCGCTGCACTCCGGATGTTAGGAGTCGAAGCTTTACGTCACAGAAATCGTTTGCTGGGGCGACTTGCA
The DNA here is from genome assembly GCA_030386875.1 of Morinoia aosen. Classification (NCBI taxonomy): domain Eukaryota; kingdom Metazoa; phylum Arthropoda; class Malacostraca; order Amphipoda; family Talitridae; genus Morinoia; species Morinoia aosen. Next base: position 10,476,774 of record CM059558.1, on the reverse strand, counting down.
TAGAAAATGAGAACTATCTAGCGGGGACTCAATACCTACACATCAAATAGAGGGTTGTTAATACTTGCATTTTAATTTAGGTACTCAATACTTTGACAACTGTATCAAGATCTAATCTTGTTTGAAATCCGCCTTCTCCCTATCAGTCTCCGAGGGTCAGAAGAATGTTGATGAGAGCTAATTTATTGAACACTACTTGTGTAAATGACAAAAGGGGGAGACAGAGTCGCAGTAGATAGTCTTATATAGTTCGTACAAGTACTAGAGAGGAGGAGAGAGAATGTCGGCAACTGTCCCCTCACGTAACCTACAACAAACCGAGAGAGAATGCGAAAGTTTTTGGGGAAAGGAAGGAATAATAATAGTAATTATGCAGCCGGGAGTAATTTAATTGCTACCAAACACAAATGAACAGGGGGGTATTGTTTAAGAAATAAAGAAGTTCCCGGACGTCGAGATTGGGTTGGTATCGAATATCGAAGGGACAATCTTCCATGGATCGGGTTTCACGTTGGCGGTCAAAGTGTGAGCCATTAACGAAGGTTGTAATATCGAAAGCCCTCCTGTAATCGAAGTCTTAACGGGTATATGGTCCGCCCTTCGTGTGCTCCAACGACAGAAGAAGGAAATCCGTTTATGGCAAAATATCGTCGTACAAAATCGAACTCTTTGTGTAAGAATTGAAAATTAGAACACACATTAAACGCTCTATGGACGAGAGTACGAATGCCGCAAACCTTAAAATTGTATGAAAAAAGCTAACTAAGCTAGTCCCGAGCCCAGAAAAAGTTTTCTTTCGGAAAATAGAGCACTGAAAAGTATTACCAACTCTCTCTACACAAGCATCAAGAAACGGTAGTCTATTGTTGTCTTCGTCTTCCCTAGCAAATCTGATATTGCTATGACGAGAATTTAAATATTGGAGGAAGAGGTCAGCGTGAGCCTTATCTCTGAACAAAACAATGGTGTCATCAACATACCGCTTGTAAAATACAGGCCTAAAAACAGGAGGACATTCTTTTAACCAGTTTTGTTCATGGTGGCACAGAAATGTATTAGCAAACGTTTGGCCTAAAGGTAAACCCATGCCCAACCCATAAACTTGTCTGTAATATTTCCCGTTGAAAATTGAAAAAGAATTAGAGACTGCCAATTTTAGCAACTTTCCAACAAAACTGCGAGAGAGCCCCATGAAAGTTTGATGATTTGTGAATAATTTAGATAAGCCAATTTCTATAGTTTCCAGCAAAGGTACATTGGTAAACAAATTTTCTACATCAAAGGATGCCTTCAGTCATTGAAACTAAGCGAGGATGTTAAATCAATTATTAACAAGTTTTTTCAGCAACTCAAAATTCAAATGATTCTAGTGAATAATTTTATAATTGGTTCTCTATTCCGTTTCAAAGACAAACTGCCTCCCTCACTGTGCTCATCTCTGGTGAACCAACACAGTTGTTCACGTAGTGAATCGCGGTACGTTGGTTTTACCTTCCGTACCCTGATGACTAGAATTTCTGAGCACGCTGGGTTAAGTTGCATGACTGGTCTTCTAAGCGACATCAAAGTCTTGGCCGGTACCTCTTAAAGAAGAGATTTGCGCATTCTCGAATCTATGAATATTTACATAATGAAACATACTCTGAATGACACCCAAAGTGCTTTCCCGCTTCATGTTGCCAACACATATAGTTCAGTTACTCAGTTTTTCCTTTACCATGTATTTTTTACTGTTAATCGTGTTTTTTCAATGTTGAAACTTTTGATATACATTTCTTTAGTGAATTAATTCTTCCTTTTTTGGTCTCGTTTTACAGAGATTTTGCTGAAGATGGACTGTTAGTCCGAAACGTTCAGGTTTATTTGATCATTTTAAATAAAGATGACTTTACGTGTAGCGATTTTTGCCTTGCTTTTTATTCTCAAGCTTAAAAGCATCAATACTGGAGTCATTTTAGATTGTTTACACTTTCTGTAGCTGGACACAAGGAACTTATCAACGATGATATGCATAATCGATTGTACGAATTATACCTACCGAGTATACCAAAGAGTAGCTACTCAAGTGCGTCACTTTACATTGACCTCATCAGTATCATGATATCATGTGTCTAACATCATTGATTTGTATTCATTTTTATTTATTTACGATCAAATTCCTATCAGAAAAAATATTTAAATTCTATTTCTTGGAAATCGAACTGCGTCATTCCTGAATTTCAGAGCTTCACTAAATATCTATTCAATTATTTGAGATTTAAATCGTTCAATGAATGTATCTATAAAATCCCCTTGAAGTAAAATCCAAAATCCCAATACAAATTTTTGTATTGCTACTTCAAGTATTACTTGTGATTTACTTACCCACATACCCCTCATGGGGATACAACTATTGTATCTATGGTAATTAGCACTCCCAGAGGGAAAATGTAAGGGCCCGAGCAGAGCGTTGGTAAGCTTTCTTTTTATTGAAATAAAATGTTTTTTTTTGTTATGTTAAGGACCACATTTTTTCGGTTCACTGCTGTCCTGCTTTTCAGCACACACTATACTTTCGTCTTTAACTTTTATCTTGTTTCTTGAACTTTTTCTTAAGGTTTTCTATGTTCCTTCTGTATAGATTCCACGTTCCCTTCTCTCTACACTAGATGGTGCCTTCTTCCTTCCTCACTTCGGATGGTTTTTTGTTTTTTTTTATCGGTTATGGAGACTTAAACTAACATCTAATCTCATCTCAGGGGGCTAAAACTATTGTATCTATGGGAATTAGCACTCTCAGGGAGAAAATGTGAGGGCCCGAGAGTTAGGTACGCCTTCTTTTCGTTGAAATAAAATGTTTTCGTTAAATTAAGTAGCATCTTATTTCGGTGCACTGCTGTCCTGTTCTTCTGCACAAACTACTTTCTTCTTTAACTTTGATCTTGTTTCACAATCTTCTTTCTCTACCTAATGTTTCCATGCCTTTTCTTCATAAATTCTGCGTTCCCTTAACTCCATACTAATTAGGGCCTTTCTTCTTCTTCTCTTTGAATCGCATTTGTTGCGAATTGATAAGTTTAAACTAACTAATAATCAAATAATCTGTGATTTACTTGTGATGCGCTGTTTTATATGGCAGGTGCTTTGTCTAGTACTTGTTCCTTTTCTGTTATTTTGTTTGAAGGCGCGTTTTCCTCGAAAAGTTGTACGTGTTCCTGCAAGATGGGCACCGTACTATCAAAAATAAGGGAGCGACTACGAGTCGTGGGAGGTGCAATTGGATGGCTGTATCATCAAGGAATAGGTAAGTATAAAATGAGGAAACGACTACAGGTCGTAGGAGGTGGAATTAGATGGCTGTATCGTCATGACGTAGTCAAGTATCTGATGAGGAGGTGACTACGTATTGTGAGAGGTGCAATTGAATTGTTGAATCATCAGGACGTGTCCTGTATTTTTGTACTGCCAACGCCCCACATATATATTGGAACTGAGCAGTGAAAAAATCATCATTTACTGAAAATTAACTCAAAAAATGTTTAACGCTGAGTAGATTTTGCATTACCTTCGCTAAAAACTTTAAATATGTCTGTATTCAAATTTGAGAAATATCAAGATGTGCTCTTTTAAATTTCCTCGTTGTGTGGCAGAACGATTTTGAGATCTTCATCGACTGTATACAAATAAGTTGCTATATATCTTTCCGTTTCACTAGTAGTTAATGCATTCATTCTCAGCAGGCGCCCTCACCATGGTATGGCCTAACATAGGTCAAAAAAGCACGGGGTCACTGGCGGACGACATGGAGGCCATCTACAACAGCATCATGGGTCATCTTGAGCTCAGCCCCAAATACGTACAAAAATTCATAGACAAAGAATGTCACGACAAACTCTCCGAAGAGACTTACAAAGATTACTGCGCGAGGCTGCAAGGTACTGCATTTAACTACCAGAAATGGAAAGGCTCTTGCTATTTCTCGTGGAAGAAATTCGAAACAGCCAAAAATTCTAATGACATGGATATAACTGCCCTGAAACATCTGTTTAATTCGCTGTTCAAGACGAAGAATAACCAAAGAAACACTTCGAACTTCGACACGAAGCTACAAGATCTGGCAAATCTCCGGAACGCAGTAATGCACGACGTAAGTGCTGCGCGGGACCCAGCTGCTCTTAGTAACCTGCACACTGAACTCGATGCTTTCATCCAAGAGGCAGGAAGGTTCTATTCCCTTTCTGCTAATGAAACGCGAGACTTACAGCATGAACTGCAGGCAGACATCCAGGCAGGGTTTTCTCCTGGAACGAAAAAACTGCTGTACGCCAAAGCATGCATGGTCAAAGAAGGTTGGACGACTATGGAACTTTTCTTGCAAGCTAATTTTGAACAAGAGAATCTAATGTTCAGCATGGGTAAAATAGCGCGAACAGTCGTGTTTCATGAACTCGAGGTACTGCTGAGGAAAGGTAGGAATGGTGATATCTTCCCTTACTCGGCGATCTTTGAGTACCCAGAGAAGTTTATCATTGTGTCAGGTGTGGCTGGGTCAGGAAAAAGTAACCTGCTCGAAAATATTGCCCTTCAATTTGTCAAGCCACAGGCTAACACATCTACTCGCCTCCAGGAATTTGAGCTGCTGGTGTACGTCCAGTGCAGAGACCACACAACAAAAACATTAAGTGATGTTCTGATCCAACAATTTAGTGACGTGCGCACTAAACTAGGGGAAGACTCCGTTATCGAAGCTCTCTTTAATCTTAGAGTGCTCTTCCTCATTGATGGGTATGATGAGTACAGTGACTCGATGGAGGTCCTGCAGCAAGTGATTAAGAAAACGTTGCTCACTCAATGCCGAATTATCATCACCACCAGACCTCATGCTGTTGGACGGTTGAGGCGACTGCTTGCTAGAGATAAAGGTAATTTTGTTGAATTTGAGATTGCGCCGCTAACGGATCTCAAAGATCAACTAAGCTTCATAGAGAAATACGAGCCGCATCTACTTGGTCATCAACGTTTCGGAGCTGTGCGCGAAAGTTTCGAAACTCTGGAAAAACCTTTAAGGATCTTGTTTACGGAACCACTCAAGTTGTTACAGTTTTGCCACGTTTATGTAAGTCGTCCCGATAGCATAACCAAGTGGACAAAACCGAATGATATAGCTAAAGCAACATTTCGTATTTACAGTGATCTAGTGACCGAAAAACTATAGATATAAATGATGCCTGCTATCCAAACTTGGAAATAGTCATTGAAGACCTTTTCCTCATCATCTATGAGGTAGCTCTGAACTTTTTGCGGACAAACATTCTAACATTCACTGAAGATCAGTTCAAGCAAATCCAGCGTAAATGTTGCACAAAGCTGCGAACAGAACACGAAATAAAGAATCTGGATGTAGAAAAAGTTCTCTCATGTGTCTTCAAAATGAAAAGACCCTTCCCTGGAAAAGGAGATCCGACGTATTCTTTCAACCACAAAAGCGACCTAGAATATTTTGCTTCAAAATGCGTCGTCAACAAGATGAAATCGGATAATCTTTCTGTGGAGAAAATTCTCAAAGCGAAAGAATCAAAAACGGAAAATGCGTAAGTAAACTTCTCTGTCTATCACTTGGTTCTTCTAGAATAATGTTATCTAGATGGACAAAAGAATTCATCGCAATGAATTTCATACGGTGAAATAATTCAAGAGATCACCTGTCGCGATCAATTCTGGTTTGAGGTTTACGGCCGTCATATCCGTATGCTCTCAGAATTGCTTGTATTCCTGCCAACAAGCGTACATTGTGTCGTAGTAAAAGGAAGTTGCTTCTATTCGTTAAGTGATTTAGATACCAATGCGCTCGATGTATCAATTCATTTGGGAACGATTTGCTCGTACTGCTCAACTTTTTGGATTTTAATATATTAGGTCAGTTAGTGGTAAATATCTCCTACGATAATGTGTTGTGCAAGCTCCACGTTTAGACTACCATTATAGACTCTTATAATGATCGAGTTCTCAATTATGTATAGTTACTATTTAGCTAAGTTAAAAATTTGGCATTTTCGTCAATTCTAAATGCATACTGCCTTTTAATTCCCGTAAAAATTAACCTTTAGGAACCACACTTAGTTTTATAATCCTTCTTTTCATTAGAAGTTTTCACCACAATGAAATAAATAATTGTTACATGCCCCTATGGTATTTAAGTTTTCGTTATCAACTCCATTCCGCGAGCCGAGCTGCTCTTTGCTCTCTAGGCCTCTTAGAAGAATGCAACTATCATATCTATGAGAATTAGCGCTTCCATGGGTAAAATGTGAGGTCCTGAGCTGAGGTGTTCAGTAGATCTTCTCTTCGTTGAAATAGAATAGGCTTCTTTTTTTATATTGTCTTTTTTCGGTTCACTGTTATCCTGGTACTCAGTACCTGATTCTTCTTAAATTTTTATCTCGCTTCTAATTTTTTCTCAGCTTATCTGTTTCCATGCGTACTCAATCTTATGAGGGAACACACCTTATGCATAGATTCTGCGTTCACCTACGTACTTCCTCTCTTTGGAACGCTTTTGTTGTGAAAAGGGTTTTCTTTTAATACAAACCAATCTTTGCTTTCCAGTTTCCTGGAGGTGATTCTGTACGTCGTTCAAGAACTTAGCGCCGAAAGCCCGGAGTTGTTCAAGGATCGCTGGGCCGAATTGGAGGAGGCACTGGTGGAGGCAGGTGCCAAATTCCGCACATGGCGAGATTTGATACTTAGCTGCTCAGACAACGTCGAAGTGGTCAAGAGGGTGGCGAAGGCAGCGAAAAATGACTCGAAGAATGGATGCCTATCGATGCCTATCGATGGTGAGCGCAGCCGGGGGTGCCCACATTTAACATGTTCACTGCGATGGGTTAAACTGAATTTAATTATTCAATTCAAATTCAAATTTAAAGTCAAAAGTCGTTAGCAATTTTAAAAATACCAAACATTAACCGGGTCCATTAAATGTCATTTTTTATAAACGATTGTCAACATTTTTCAAACGATCATCGATGGGTCGTATCGCAAGCAACGTGTTAATAAAGCCTCCATTAACCCGTAGATTGAGTATTGGTACATTTGTGTACCGCTAGGTAAATTCATCATTTAATTACCAGTATCAATGAATAGCACTTTAATTATTTCATTAACATTATTTGAATTCCACTATAGTGTTCAAATTAAAATGTTGTCATACAATCATGTTTTTCTTGCTTTTTGGAAGGGATAAAAATGTAATCAAGCAGTAATCAGCAGTAAGCAGTAAGGATAAAAATGTAATCAAGCAGTGTGTTTCAATTCAGTTAATTCCAACTTAACCAAGCCGCTGAAGCAACTGCGGAAATGAAATTAGCGTGTTAACCACAAAAAATGTGTTCCTAAAAGAGGAAGGAGGAAGACACTATTTAATATGGAGGGGAAAAAACGGGAAATCGATGCACATGGGGTGTTCTCTCGTAAGACCCCCAAGGATAGAAATGATTAAGAAATAAGTTTCTTGAACACGATAAACAATAAAGAATAAAAAAGGTTCTCACTTCAATTGAAAGGTATTTGAAATGATTTACCATAATAATGTTCCCGAATGAAAATGTCCGAGAAATTATCGTTTGTGAAAAATAAATGGTTCCCACCTATATATGACATTTATAGTGCGCCATTTTTATGTGTGGCGTACACTGTATACAAGCTTTTCCCCTCAGGTAATGAGTATTCACCGAAATGAATTGTTTCTGGTGCAATTATATACTCTAATAGTAATGGGAAAAACTTGCGCAGAATTGAAATGAAAGAGATCAAATTTACAGTATTACTAAAATTTACGGTCAATGTACTGAATCTAAGAAAGTATTTCAAGAAAGATGTCAACTTCGGTGAACAGAAATTAAAAGTAACACATGAATGGTTCTTCCCATAAAAGCTTGCATTCATTTTGTCGAAAAACTTGCAATTATCTCATGAGCGTGATAAAACTCACCAACTGAGCTGACCCAGTTGAACTTTTTCGACGAGGCATCCATGATTTTAACCAAGTAAAACTTCTGCATAGGTTGACTAAAATTATGGACAAAACAGAAAGAAAGTTAGATTAGAAAGACCTAGGTCTTTTGAACAGGATGACTGTGATAAATTTTCACTGTTTACTCTGCCATATATTGCTTTTCATGCACAGGTCGAGACGTGGATGCAATGGCACTCATGATGCCCTACGAGCAGCCAGGCTCGTTGGACGTGAGGCTACCAGCTCAAGTCCTCAGGCAGGCTCACTGGGCAGAGATCATCAAGGAAAGAAGAGGGAGCTTGCGGCTAATGTTGAATGGAGAGGAACCCTGTGATGATTTGCTGGAACCTCTGCGCTATAGCAACGGCAGGTAAGGATTAATTATTGCTAGGTTTGAAAATCTTGATTTAAAGAATTAAACTTTGTTTAACCTCTTAGGCTATTGCGGATTACATGAGATAAGTAAGTTTAACCCACCCTAGCAAAACAGAGGTGTTGCAGAACGAATTTTAACTCTCGTACTGCAGAGACTTAAAAATTTGATTATTATTTTCGATGAAGTCTTAGTGACGAATTTTGTTGCACCAACCATAATATTGACGTTTATGACGTTTTTGACGTAATAACTTTTTTGGGGTAATGGCTTTTTTGACGTAAAGACGTTTCTGCTGTAAGGACGTTTTAACGTTAGTACTATTATTTTTTTGATGAAGTAAGTATGAGAAATTTTGTTGCATTACCCATACATTTCACATTAAGTTTAGTGGAGGTGGTTTAATTTATCGACGCACACCTGCTCAGAGCGTTATCTCGTTCGTACTTTTAGCAAAGAAAACTAGTCGTAAAAACTTTCAACCTTCTTCAATTAAAGTGCATTTTGCTGCTGATAGTCATCATTTTCTCCATTTCTGTGTTTGCCCCCTTCTCACGTTGATAGTAGCGAAAGAGTCATTAAATGCTTACTGATACAGCGTCTCACGTAAAACTTACCGATACAGTTTCCGACGAACAAATTATCGGCACAGTTTCCTGCGAACAACAACGACGTTCTTAGTGTGAATATTTAGCTCGAGAGCTCACTCCGCTGTTCCGAAATCGACGGCATTCATTTACCTGACGTACTACCAAAAAACTGTTTTTTAACATCATTTCCCAGTTGCTATTTTCAACAGACTTTTCTTGTAAGTCCTATCTTGAGTGATATACGTATAGTCCTATCGTGCTTTTAATTTCACGCTCCCCCACTGGAGAGGTACGATATCCACTCAAATCAGACATTCTTCCAAAACACGACTGCATTTTTCTAGCGCACTTCAAGTTTTTATGCGATATTCTCTCAATGTATTTTATATAACATCTTGGACGGACTTCCATAAGAACTTACCAGCTGTTATTGATCAAAACTGTGCTGTATAGTGGATCAGACTTGCACTCAATGGCAGGTGCACGTTGACGTACTTCTATGGAACCATTTCAAGCACCTCAGGAGTGACTGCTCTCGCTGCAGCTGTCACGGCCAGTACGGAGCTGAATATCACGTTGACGGCTCCGCTGCAGCTCGAAGTGCTGAGCACCTGCGGTTTTCTCAGTGAGTACCAAAGCTGCCAAGCAGCCTCAATTGTGCTTCTTAAGACGCAAGTTTTCCTAATTTCGAATCGGCATAGGTCACACTGCCTGCTGGAACGAAAATATGCAGCTGAAGTTATACGCATGAAATACTTTTTGTTGTATCTACTGGAAGTAGGGCAACTGGGACAAGTTGAATCTTGTGAATGAAAGATTTTTGAGCGCAATTAATCACAGACATAAGAAAAATGTGCGATTAATAGCGCACTTGTAACTTCTATGACAACAACACAATAAAAAATGAACATAATTCCTCCATTATTATCACCCTGTAAAAAAGTGTTTATCTACATACTCTAGAATTAAAAGGTTGTCATTATTTCAAATTATTTTGAGAAATACCATAATTGTAACATTCTTTGTTTAGAACCTATGCATGATTCATCAGTAGTATGTAAAATTTATTTATGATCGTTTTTATTTGATCTGATCATTCGGGAAATCATTGCCAATTTTACTGATAAATTTTGTAATACATCCTTAAATGGAATCATTTCACACTTTTAATCCAATATCCCCCATACTGCCTCACTCACCAGCTTGTTGACCCACTCACCTCCTTGTTGACCCACTCACCTCCTTGTTGACCTACTCACTACCTTGTTGACCCACTCACCTCCTTGTGGAACCACTCACCTCCTTGTTGACCCACTCACCTCCTTGTTGACCCACTCACCTTCTTGTTGACCCACTCACCTCCTTGTTGACCCACTCACCTTCTTGTTGACCTACTCACTATCTTGTTGACCCACTCACCAGCTTGTTGACCCACTCACCTCCTTGTTGACCCACTCACCTCCTTGTTGACCCACTCACCTTCTTGTTGACCTACTCACTATCTTGTTGACCCACTCACCTTCTTGTGGACCCACTCACCTCCTTGTTGACCTACTCACTACCTTGTTGACCTACTCACTACCTTGTTGACCCACTCACCAGCTTGTTGACCCACTCACCAGCTTGTTGACCCACTCGCCAGCTTGTTGGCCCACTCACCTCCTTGTTGACCTACTCACTACTTTGTTGACCCAGTCACCAGCTTGTTGACTCACTTTTCAGCTTTTTGACCAACTTATTAGCTCTTTGACCCTCTCACCAGCTCGTTGATCACTCATTAGCTTATTGACCCATTCATTGGCTGGTTGACCCACTCATTAGCTTATTGACCTACTCATCAGACACTTGCTCCTTTCCCAGCTTCTTGACCTACTCTCTCACCATGTTGGTTGACAAACTCACCACCCAATGGACCCACTCCTCTATCTGTGCAACGTATCAGGGGTGCACATGTCACTGCTGAATGTTGACGGAGGCGAGGGTGCTGTGCAGCTTCCTGAGAGGCCCCCCGTAGACCTGTTTTTAAGGACATGACGTTGGGGGCATGTGAGTCCGTCACCAACATGTTGTTGGCGCTTGCTCCGCCCTCCCGCAGGTCAGAAACTAATCTTTGACGTAGTGATGTCCCGTTTCGTGCATGTATAGGTATGTATTTCTGTATATTTTCGTGTTTTTCGTTAGATAAGGGTCATTTGAAAGAAAGTTGATCGTATTCAAGTAGTTCTGGACCTTCAATGGTTTCAGTTTTGATTTAGGGTGAGAGAGTTTGACGCTAATACGGAGCTAGCGCTGGCACCGCTATTTCGCTGGTCAGGGACTACACTTTGGTGTAGTGTTGTTCTTTATTATGGTAACCTTTAGGGTTACACGTCTGTGTAACCCTTCCAGTATTGAGACTTTGAGCAATTGCTTGCTCACCAATGAATATATCATTTTTTAAGATCTGCCGACTTCGAAAATATACCACCATTAGGCACCACGAATGAACTGCAACTCAATTATCACGATTCCCTACTTTTATTCACATTCAAGGCAGCTTAAAAATGCCCTCGTTCCGTTGCAAATGAACCGTTCCCAAAATGTGATCACACCCCCTTAGGTATAAAACTGTAACGCTGGAATACGGAGGTCTGCTCGAAAACAATAAAATGAGGCAAGAGGAAATGAACAGAATTATGGTCGCCCTTCAGAAGCATGGTGTCCGAACCGAGGATGAGGAAGGACACACACGCTTAAGGTACAAGAGCTGCAGCTTGGATAGGTACCAGAGTTGAGCTGGGACCATGGTACCAGCGTTGAGTTGGGACAGGCATAAGAGTTGAGCTGGGACAGGTACCAGAGTTGAGCTGGGATTGGTACCAGCGTTGAGTTGGGACAGGTATCAGAGTTGAGCTGAGACAGGTACCAGAGTTGAGCTGGGACAGGTACCAGAGTTGAGCTGGGACAGGTACCAGAGTTGAGTTGGGACAGGTATCAGAGTTGAGCTGGGACAGGTATCAGAGTTGAGCTGGGACAGGTACCAGAGTTGAGCTGGTACAGGTACCAGAGTTGAGCTGGGACAGGTACCAGAGTTGAGTTGGGACAGGTACCAGAGTTGAGCTGGGACAGGTATCAGAGTTGAGCTGGGACAGGTACCAGAGTTGAGCTGGGATTGGTACCAGCGTTGAGTTGGGACAGGTATCAGAGTTGAGCTTGGACAGGTACCAGAGTTGAGCTGGGATAAGTACCAGAGTGGAGCTAGGACCGGTACCAGAGTTGAGCTGGGACAGGTACCAGAGTTGAGCTGGGATTGGTACCAGCGTTGAGTTGGGACAGGTACCAGAGTTGAGCTGGGACAGGTACCAAAGTTGAAAGTGGGACAGGTAGCAAAACTGAATCTGGGACAGGTATAAGTTGAGTGTGAGGCACGACGTGTGTTTGTGCTTGGCTTGTAGAAAGCAAGGTTAGATTATAATTAATTTGAACCTCTCTAACAAAAACAAATGAGTACCAAATTACCAAATAAAGTAAGGATGAAACCAATAACTAGAATGGAGTTCGGGGAACGCGGAGTTTATGCATAAGGTGTGCTTTTACTTCACACCTCCTGTTTATCGAAACAAGCTAAGGAGGAACTTTATGAAGCAGGACACGAGTAGAAAACGATTGTAGTAAGTGATGAAAAACACTGAAATAGTGAATCAAACTCTCATAGTCCTTAAATCAAACAGCCTATTAAACCGGGTGTCAGCTAAAAAGTCTCCGATTTAAAATTGCTGTTGTTTTGTAATATTAGTGATAAAGGTTAAATAAGTATTGAATAAAACACGATATAAATTTTTACTTACTTTTACTTCACCTCTTTCATATTAATATTTTGGCAAATTTGGCAATCATAAGAATCAAATTTTGCTTTCGTTTGTAGGGAAGGGAATTGTATGCGCAAAGGAACTAACAGTGATTATGGAAAATGGGTGCTGAGCCTCCCTGAAGACATCAATGATGCTCTCAAGAACGTGAGGTAAGACTGGTGTTAGGGTGTGTAGGGTGCGTCTCATACTGTTGTATCCCCTGGGGGCTGTGTGTCTTACTGCTGTTTCCCATGGGGCTGTGACTTTTACTGCTGTGGTTCCTGGGGCTGTGTTTCTTACTGTTGTGTCTCCTGGGGCTGTCTTTTACTGTTGTGTTTCCTGGGGCTGTCTCTTACTGTTGTGTCCCCTGGGGCAGTGTCTTTTACTGTTGTGTCTCCTGGGGCTGTCTTTTACTGCTGTGTCTCCTGGGGCTGTGCCTCTTACTGCTGTGTCACCTGGGGCTGTGTCCGCTAGTGCTGTGCCTCTTGTTGCTGTGTCCAATAAGCTGTAACAGCTGTTTCCATTGAAATAGCTATTCATTTACATGACTGATAACGTAAAGGGTTCAATTTATTTTAATTTCTATAATGATTGACCAATTTACTACCAAACAGGACTTTAGATTGAAAATATTGAAAACCTACTTCAACCTGTCGTAACTTAATAGAAGGCTACTGGTTCGTAAATCTGTACCCCGAGTGAAATACTTGATGTTTTCCAAATCAATTATTAATTTAGAGCTTTTCGTTATTTCCTTTCCAGGAGTTGAGTTTTTGAAGAATAAACATTTAAATACCTCACACAAGCAATCCCATGTGTAAAAGAAATTCCTTCGAAACTAGCCCATATGCCTAAAACAATGATTTAACGCTACAGAACCATTTGGTGCCATCTGCTTGTTCTCATCAGCGACTTTTTCTGATATTATGGCCGGTTACAGTGACCTACTCGACTTGCGTACCTGCGTTATAGAACTGTACGCAAGCAGCCCTGAACAGCTGCAGGCAGACTGGCCTACACTAAAAGGAGAGTTGCAGACTGCAGGTGCCTGCTTCATGGACTGGCAGCACTTGATGCTTAGCTGCCCCAACTTTGAGGACTTGGCCCAACTAGCAGCCGATACGTCGATGGATATGCACTCTGACTGGCAAATAAGGACCGGTGATTGAAGGGGCTTAAGCTTCATGGCACCCTGACTCAAAAATATGGACTTTTGAGCGGAGTGGCTTGATAGCTGCCCGACTCGATGATATAGACAGGTAGTGGAGTAAAGTTGCTTGGACTTGCTGGCTACACTCAGAGAAATTTTGACACACCCAGGTGTGTCAACCTTGACGCACTCACAGGTCGGGCGAGAGTGTAAAGTCACGGCCAGGAAGACATAAGTATCAGTTACCTGTTTGGGGGTTTTGTTGATCCAAATTTCACATTTTCAAGAAAATATTCAATTAATAAGTCATAACAACTAAATGTAGGCAAATATATGTCCAGTTTCTTTCACTTTTCGAAGTTAATGAGGTGAATAATGGAAAAATGTTAGGTAATTGCGTACGTTTTTTGCACGCATAAACGAGTTTATTCAGTTCATTCCAAGATATAAGATTTCACTTCAAGTGACAAGTTTCTTACGTTTTGGGACTATGTGTACCACTAGGTAAATCACTTATTTCCATACCCGTTTAAATTATTGACAGTTTATCTAAATCAAGATCTTTTCAAAAGAAAAATATTTACATTCCGAGCTGAAATGTTATCACGCATTTGTATTTCTCACATATCTCAGGAAGTATAAAATGTGTGCAAGCAGTGAAATCTATTTCCCAATTCTGCCACTTGCAGCGTAACCAAACCAACCATTAACAACCGCAAAAACGCGGTGAACGTGTTAATAACTAAAATGCAAGATATTAATGCCGATATACGAGAAGGAACTCACTATGAAAAATTTATAATGCAACACTTGTTTACGACTCAAGCTTGTAGGTGTAATAAATTAACTAGCACTTTCAGCTGAATTATGCTATTAAATTAGACGCGGCCTTTCATATTAAGAAAATGAAGTGCTTGCTAGAATGGTAACTATTAAGAAATAGCGCATGATGAGTGAAATTATCCCCAGTTCGTCGATCACTGATCTATTTATCAAGTATCGAAGTAAATAGCTCATTTGTGCTGTTTTCAACTTCGTGAGAAGCAACCGCAGCTCACGCAGATATCCCGCGGCCTCGCCACCATGCATGCATGCAATGGCATGATTAATTAGTATCGGTCAGCCTGTCATTGCGTGTAGTCACGCGTGCATGTGTAATCCGCGAAGCACCCATATCCAGCGTACTTTTCGTAAGAAAGTGGTGTCCACTATCTTAGTGGTCTCATTCAAGACCCGAGTGATTTGTTTGGTGTATAATGAAAGCCATATGTACTTGTGCACCTGTTAAAACATATTGCATTCAATTACGTAGCAGTGAAACAGCTACTGTGGCATCTTCATTTCTGGCCGCCATGATTTTTGTACCCGGGCTAACCTAGTTCATTCACTTCATGATGATAACCTGAAAGTCATTCGTTCCAAAGCCTGTTTAATGTTTTGATTTTATTTCACGACTAAAGAGGATATGTGTTTGAACGTCAAATGTGATTTTTTATGCATCAGCCGAAATACGGGCTTGTGGGTTGATAGATTACAGGTGACTCATCTTAAGCGTCGTTATGCGACCTTCGCGTTCAAGTTCAAGGTCGCATCCTCGACGGTTCGAATTTCTTTATCGTTTTCGGAAGGAATAGTGTAATAATTTATGTTGACATATAAATAAATGGGTTTGAATTAATGGTAATTAATTTTTAATGATGCGAATGTGTAAAGAAGTAATTAATTAGAATCATAAGCAATAGGGATGAAATACAAAACCATGTGTTACACTTTCATGTGTGTGGGACATGGATCAACCTTTGCAGTCAAAATCATGTTATTTTGTTAATAGGTAATGAATGAATAATCAGCAACCTTATTAGGATTAGATAAAATCAGGTATGATATGATTATTTTACTGAAAATTATCATTGATATGAAAATTCATTTAAACGCAGCCACTGTATATGTATTCATGGGAAATGGGAAATTTGGGAAATTCATTTATTCAATCATGCTCATGAAATTTCAAGTTCAATATTACATTCAGCAATGGCCATATGTTTCAAAAAAATAGCTTTGAAGAAAACCAAACAAGCTGGTATAAAACTATATTACCTGATTTTTGGACTAGGCTAAAGTTATTAGTCATGCTAAAAGAACCTGGTAAAACCATGAATGTAATTCTTTTACAATTATTATTGGCTTTAGTCATATTGTTGGATAGCCTAACTTTTTTCTTTTTGCTTGCTTTTCACTAAGACCTTACTTGATACTCATTTGGTATGTTCTTTTTCAAAAATATATCCTAATTTGTTTTAAAAGTTTTTGATATTTTTTCAGCTGTTGAAAATGAATTACAAACAGTGTTCCCTCTATTCTTGCAAGTCCAGATTTATAGCTTCACTTGAATATTATTCAACTAAACAGATCATTGGCCCAGTAATGGCTTGATAAAATTATTCTCAGTTCCTTCAACTTGTGCTTGGAGTGAGCCTTCTCCATTAACCAGTGGTTTTGAGTTCACTCAATCAAGGACGAAAACTCATGTAAGTACTACTGCTCATTATATTATTAGTGCTTCAATTTTCTCTGCATGAAATTCTTATTATAATTGATTAATGGTTTAGCCTATATTAATTATTAGGTTATTAACTTGTAAATGGTACATAAATTATTGAAAATAGTTTTTCTTCTAATTCAATTTCAGTAGAGTTTACTGATTAGTAGGTATGGGAAAGAAAGGCTTTAACTAAAGCGTAATATAGGACCCAAAGATAATCAAGTATTTTGGTTGCACGTGAAAGTATTTCTATTAATTTTCTGTAGTTTGATGTTTTGTACAGGATATTGTTAATGTAAATATCTATAAATAATGACTTTATAGCAGCCCTCTCAAGGATATATACCTACAGAATAGGATATGAGAAGACGTTCCTCAGAAAAGTTTGTTATAATGAAATAATTGTGCACAACTTCCAACTCAAAAGTGCTTGATAATCAATGAAAATTTAAATCTTTGTTACAGTCTACAATTTTTTTCAACGTGTTCAGTCTACAGAGGATTTCTTTTATGCAAAATGAAGAAAAGTAGAATTAAATTCTTTGTTATCTTCAAAATAAATGTTTTGACTTACTGCAATATATGTGACAGCCGAGTTCATACTGTATATACGTATAGATAATCAAAGCAACAAATATGCTGAACATAGAGTTGCCAGTTAGCTTAACCAATTCATAATTCATGATTGGAAATTCTTGAAACTAAAATAGATCCAATCAGAAGATGATTTTGATAAGAAGATGTGGATTGCACTTATGTTTTCTGCACAAATAAATGAAGAATGAACATAGTTTAAGGTATAATAGCTTGAATAGTTATGTTAGAAGAAGTACTTTAGTATTAATTTCTAACCAATAATTGCGTCTGACAATATAAAGTTACTGTCTACATTTCCATGTTCCAGAGTAACTGCAATTAACTAATCGTAAAAATTTGTAAATTTTAACATTGGTTTTCCGCACGTATGTTTCGCGAATTCCGCACACAACGAAGGCGGGCGAGCATTGACGTTCGTCCACAAAATGAAAATTTTGGCTATCGGATGTTTCACATTGTGATGATGAAAATAAAACACAATAATAATTGTTCGACGAAAACTCTCTAGGTGAGGAAAAAAATCATGCGAGAGTATATTTTTTGTCTTTCTTGAAGAATAACATAACCTTAATTTTTTCAGATATGCGTTGAATTTGTGGGAATCACTGAGATGAATATCATCGATGCAATGCGAGGGAATCTCCTGGAAATATGCAGCTGGAATACTTCAAGTGTCTCGTGAGGTGTCCATACCTCGCCCTGTGAAGACAAGTAAAAAGGTAAGAATTTCATTCTATTGTTATTTTGGCAGTTTTTGTCCCTCAATTATTAAGAAAAAAATGAAAATGAAACATTTGTCTTCTAAAGGCAGTTGTTAAAATAGTCCACAAGCGAACGCAAGAATGAAGGCAAAAGTTTCATTTGAAAAAAGTGAAAATTATTTGTTATAATTTCATAATTATTCCTTCATTGTAGAGTTGGCGTGCAGAGTATAGATTAAATTATTACACTAATGAAGGAATCCTGGATTTCGCTGCTGTCTTGGAGATAAATATTTTTTAACGAATATTGACCCAGTGTTAAATCATAACAAGTAATTACCCATCAAGTCAGTCTTCATATGGAAGATATTAGAGATATGAAGATCTAGAAAAATAAGTATTTAAACCCATCATGTTCGTACTACAATGCGAGGAAATTTATTTGAACCCTACGTTATGACTGAAAATGTAGTCGAACGTTATTCTCATAAGCATATCATGGATGCTTATGAACTTACAAACGACCAAGCAAGCATTTAAACAAACTAAATTATAAAAGTTTTATTGAATTCAGGTCAAATTTCTCAAGATTATAAATGACACACATACTAAAATTTTTCTTTTTTCACCCAGGAGCCATTACCGATGATCATCTTCGACGGTCCAAACATTTGGCTCCAGCCACATGCGAGAGACTTGTGGCAGAAGGAGGAGAGGTCTGCGCTTTTGAAGGACGCTGACATAGCAGTCGGGCTTGGAAGTTGCTACGGTTTCGATTGCTGCCATCCTAAATGCTGCTGCGCGACTTTCCATAAGATAAAACTCAAGTAAGTGACAATTAGGTCTCGTCTTCAGACTACACCTTTTCACTTCAAATTAATCTAAGTCAAATTCGAATTAATCCAAGTTAAGTTAGAATAATCCAAGCCTACTTCAAATTAATTCAAGTCAAGTTCAGTTTAATCCAAGTCAAGCTCCATTTGATCCAAGCCAAAGTTATTTTAATCCAAGTGAAATTCAAATTGATATAACCCTAAGGTGGAGTCGAAGTCATTAGCTGTACAACTGTGATTAAATACTTGTTCAGAAAATTTAGGTATTGACTACCCAGTTCTTAATTCAAGGTACACTCCGCATTATACTCCGTCTAACGAAGATAGTGAAATTCACAGCACTCATGTCCCCAACAAACTTACCTATTTAGTATAAAGTCTTAATTATTCAAACAGTCTCCTTTGTATCATTCATGAAAAAAAAATTAAAATTTCATTATAAAGCAGAACTTCCCTTTCTAGCTCCAGGTTGCGTTGATCAGCTGATCAAGGTTCAGTGTTGATTAGCTGATCTCAGAGCAGATCATACAATTCATAGCGCAAGTTGTAGGAGGCATTATAAAGGCAATAGGATACTGCTGGGTTACCTCATCTATTGATAGGCCTTTGAGACTTCTTTCTTTCGCAACCACCTGGGTTTTTAGTTTTCATATCCTCTTCGTTGACTTTCATGCCTTTTCTTTTTCTATTGCAATACTAACCTGCTGTTTTAATGTGCAGGGTACCCTTGGTGGGAATGCCTTCGTGCATAAGTTCAATGTTTTTTAACAGTCGATACTAAATGTTTGTCCCCTCAGGGGGATACAGCTGTTGTATCTATGGGAATTAGCGCTCCCAGGGGAATAATGTGAGGGCCCGAGCTGAGAGTTAGCTAAGTAAGCTTCTTTTTTTTTGTTGGAATAGAATAGGGTTTTGTTGTGTTACGGACCATCTTTTTTCGGTTCACTGCTGTCTTGTTTTTCACCACCTACTACTTTCTTCTTGAACTTTGATCTTGTTTCATGAACTTCTTTCTCATCTTACTGTTTCTGTGCCTTTTCTGCATAGATTCTACGATCCCTCAACTCCATATTAGATGGTGCCTTCTTCCTTCCTCTCTTTGGATTGAATTTGTTGCGGATAGGGAGGCTTAAACTAACTATTGATCTAATCTAATCTACTAAATGTTTGTCTCTTCTCCTTGCTTTCTTTGGATCGCGTATGTTGTGGTTAAGAGAATCTTAATATTAAGCGTACGCATAAATTATTAATGAAAATTGATAACTGAACTTCAGCAAGACCACGAATCTGACCCTACTGATTAATTACACTGTTATGAAGTTGTGTCTACCTATACCATAGATGCTCATCAAGGCAACAGTTTTACTAACATCATATAAAAAATGTGTCAAATTTGTTGATAAAAATTTATTGCATGTATTCCTACTAACCTTTAACCTAACCTTTAACCTTTGAGCAGGACAGGCTAGCAGGATCCGGTGCCCGTAACTCGACCAGGAGATGCGACAACCTCGTCCAGTCCTCACCTCCACCAAAAGATCTCGGTATCGCTGCCAGTGGCCGTCAACACATCCGAGTCATGGCCATTTGACATAGCTTAAGGTTGCGTTGTGAAATTTTAGTTTGGTGTAAACATTTTTCGTTCAAACTCGTATGTAGATCCAAAGGAACACGCTTACTTTACAGTGAATGAGAATTTCATTTGTGCGATAATAAGAAATAGGAAATTATTTCACCGTTTCAGAATAGAGAGAATGTTTCCTTATGTTGAATGAGACCTTTTTCGTGAACTTGAAGTAAATATGATACTAAAAGGATTAATGTAGCTTTTCGCTTGTTCATACATTCTCTAATTTATGTAGAAATATCCGTACTATTGTAAAAAAAAATTAATGGTCACCACACCTTTTTCAGTTCAAATTAATCCAAGTCAAGTTCAAATTAATCCAAGTCAAGTTCAAATTAATTCAAGTAACAATCGAATTAATCCAACCCTCAGTTGAGTTAAAAAATTATACCATCACTTGTTAATTCGAGCTTTTTTGTGTTATATATGGATCGATTGGATGTGATGAGCAAGACAGGTTTCGAGGTTTTATTTACACTCGAATGTATTTATATGCGTGAAATTTCACTTTATCACATGTATGAAATCATATACGCAAATACAAAAGATTATCATTGGACGGTATGAAGTTTAATCTTTAAAAGGAATATTGAAATGCGATTCACTGAGTACGAATGTACGATTCCGTTTGATTACAATTCAAAGGTGTACATTACTACACTGATACATTCATGCATTAGCAATGAAAATATTGCCATCCATTCTAACTCCGTGTTAGTCAATGTGGAGAAATGTAGGAACCTCTTACAATACACAATAATAATACAAAAACAATATTTCTAACTTAATGCTGATTTTATTTGTGTGTGTTTACAATTCGATATATGATGCTTTCAAGACTTGAATAACTTTTATGATAATCATTTAATAAATATTCAAGTCTTGATAAAATTATATATTGAATTGTAAACACATACAAATAATATCAGCATTATGTTAGAATTATTGTTTCTTGTATTATTATTGTGTATTGTAAATGGATCCTACATTTCTTCACATTGACTAACAAGGAATTAAAATGGGTGGTAATATTTTCATTGCTAGTGCAGGAATGTATCTGGGTAGTAATGTAATTGTACTCAAACGGAATCGTACATTAGTACTCAGGGAATCGCATTTCTATATTCCTTTTAAAGTTTAAATCTACATATCGTCCAATGATAATCTTTTGTATTTGCATATATGATTTCATACATGTGATTAAGTGAAATTTCACGTATATAAATATATTCGAGTGTAAATAAAACCTCGAAACCTGTCTTGCTCATCACACCCAATAGATCCATATAAAACACAAAAAGCTCAAATTAACAAGTGATGGTATCATTTTTAAACTCAACTGAGGGTTGGATTAATTTGATTGTTACTTGAATTAACTTGAACTTGACTTGGATTAATTTGACCTTGACTTGGATTAATTTGAACTTGACTTGGATTAATTTGAACTTGACTTAGATTAATTTGACCTTGACTTGGATTAATTTGAACTTGACTTGGATTAATTTGACCTTGACTTGGATTAATTTGAACTTGACTTGGATTAATTTGACCTTGACTTGGATTAATTTGAACTTGACTTGGATTAATTTGAACTTGACTTGTATTAATTTGACCTTGACTTGTATTAATTTGACCTTGACTTGGATTAATTTGACCTTGACTTGGATTAATTTGAACTTGACTTGGATTAATTTCAACTTGACTTAGATTAATTTGACCTTGACTCGGATTAATTTGAACTTGAGTTGGATTAATTTGACCTTGACTTGGATTAATTTGAACTTGACTTGGATTAATTTGACCTTGACTTGGATTAATTTGAACTTGACTTGGATTAATTTGAACTTGACTTGGATTAATTTGAACTTGACTTGGATTAAGTTGAACATGATTTGGATTGAATTGAACTTGATTTGGATTGAATTGAACTGTATTTGGATTGAATTGAACTTGATTTGGATTGAATTGAACTTGATTTGGATTGAATTGAACTTGACTTGGATTAATTTGAACTTGACTTGGATTAATTTGAACTTGACTTGGATTAATTTGAACTTGACTTTGATTAAATTGAACATGATTTGGATTGAATTGAACTTGATTTGGATTGAATTGAACTTGATTTGGATTGAATTGAACTTGATTTGGATTGAATTGAACTTGACTTAGATTAATTTGAAGTGAAAAAGGAGTAGAATTATCTGATTTTTTAGCGTACATTTCCTTTAACGGCGATTAGTAATATGTAATGTTCTATTAGTCGTGTAAAAAATACTATTATTAAGCTGTTGAGCCACAGTTATTATAAGAATTCTTATAAGTGATGAAATCGGGTAGAATTCTTTTGGCTGTTACAACTTGAAGAATATTTTCTCTACAGCACTGTAAGACTTTGTCCAATTCTGCAACAACTCCTGTTTTCTACGGAACCCAAAGTGAAAAATAAAATATTTTCCGTTCTTTCGAAAGCTCCTCGATTTATTCAGGAACGTTCAAACAGACGTTTTAATATTTGATTCTTCACTTTCATTTCGTTACTTGTGTCAAAGTGGGAAACTTGACCGGTATAAATAATTGTCAATGTTTTTATTGAATGAAAACATTATCATTCTGTGTGGAGATGAATCATGATTTCATTTGTGCGAGATAAGTGTTTGGAAAGTGATTTTAATTTTCGCAATGAAATCTTTTCACCTTTGCTTAAGACATGCATTATTTTACAAAAACTTGAATTAATAATGAAATTAATAGCAGAACTAAATTATTTCCTTCCGTATGAATATTTCTAGGTTCACCTGGAAATGAGTATAGAGCAGAATTTTTTTATTTCACTTTTTTCACCATAATTTTTATTTCACCATAATATAATAATATTCTTCATTAACTTGATCTGTGATTGATAGAAAAATATTTTATTTCTTTCTTGTGTAAAATGCGATTTAACATTTCTAAAGGTATTGCGAGAAAGTGGAATGTTACTCGTGTGACTTTTGTTTTGGGAACTTTTCGTTTCAAAATAGAGAATTCTTGTACTATAGCGTGAGACCTTTACGTTTCATATTAAATATGAAATTAAAATTGAAAAAATATGTTTTTAATTGTTAGGACATTTCTTGATTACGCATGCGGAAAGGTTCTCACAGATGTACACAGAATTTATCCTAAATGTTGAATAATTTTCATCACTTCCAGTTATAAGTAGATAAACATTTAGTGCTGAATTTGTTTCACCTTTTTTAGTGTTTAGACTTCAACTATTAATTTTCTGAGAAATGAATACCGAGAAAATGTGTATTTCAGTGTTGAATAAAATGGGCGAACTGAACTGATGCTGTTTTTATTTGAATGAATGAAGGATGTGGTCATGTTGAAGCCTATCTTTAGCACGTGAAAGTTCTTAGTTATTTAGAATACAATTCGTTATGAATTCAGGGCTTTCTTCGTTCGATGAATGTATAGGTATTGTAACCGTCACAGTGATTCAAGCTCATATATCGTGTTAATATACATTTAACATTGTTGTGGAGAAGTTATTGAAGCTGTTCTCAATTTATTTGCTGATTTCAATTAATCTGTTCTACTCAATAAATCTTTGAAGTTTCTCTGCACTACGGTATGCAATGTTTTAATGCTGTCTGTAAAATTGCTTAATACGCTGACTTTATTAGGAACTGATTTTGTTCTGTGGAAATATAGTGATAATTTTAAATTTGAAAGTCAAGAGTTGATACACCATAAGCCTCAAATACTCGTTGTTCAATAATCCTGTTTAACCATTTTTCTTGGTCCACGGGCGAGTCAGAGGGGTATGGTAAAAGTAAGTTGAATCTATGTTTTAGGTTCCGTAGATTTCCCCTAGGTGTGTCATGACGGCCCTAAGTGTGTCATGTAACACACTTAAGTGTGTCATGTCGCCTCCATGACACACAATTGTGTGCCGGTTTTGCGACAAACGTATGACACGCTTAAGTGTGTCAAAATGACCCTATATTTTTTTTCAGTGTACCTGAGTGGAATGTACGCACCGGTGAGTGGAGTGGCTAGGACATCGGGGGTGGTACACTGGAAGATGTATATCGAGGTAAGTGTAGGGTCTTAAGCCTAATAAAAATCCGAGTTTGAGATACTGATCCGTAACCGTAATGATAATGACAATCCTTTATAGATTGAGGACGGAGAAATTGTTTTCCTGTAAGAGACATTTCAGTTGGATATTTTGTAAGAGTTTGTTTACAGAGACTTGATTTGGTATTGCAGCGTCAGGCTTTCATAGATGAATGTGATCACACGTCACAATATGTGCACAATTTAGAAGCTGTATATCGCGCAATTCTTGAGAAGTGTACCGAAATGTGCTTGATCATTTGCAAGGTGAGGATCGTGAAGTGAAGCATTTTGACCATGATAAAACCTTTGTTAAAAATTAGGGAGCAATAAGCGGAGCTTTTTGTACGTGATGACTATCCAAATTAAAAATAGGGGCTTTACAGAAATTTGGTTTTGCACCTGATGGCGGTCAGAGTTTTGGAAATCAACCGGACAGTTTCATTCCTTGACTCGATGACATCTTAATGATCGATTTCAAGTGTTTCCCAACAAAAATGCATAAAATATTTTTATTGCAAGTTGCCTGCTTCATTTCACCTTAATTTGAAAAAGATAATAAGTTGCTCCTATCAACAGCACCTGTTATGCAAAGGTGCCCCGTATCTTTGGCATTTTGAAGCCCTAGATCGATATTTTGCTTCTCATCCATCACACTACTTTCCAAAACTCAATTTTCTTCCTCTTCGCCATGTTATACCGCCCATTTCTTTCGCCGATATGCGATTCCTTTTTTCAAATTTCTGCCCTGTGCTTGTAAATTATTGCAACCGTCCTTGTGCCGTGCAGGTCGCGATGCGGCGATCGTAGCTCGCATGTTGCCCTGGCGACAGCCCCGTCTGCTCAAGGTGAGGACCTCACCAGACCTGCTGAGGGGGGCTCCCTGGGGGGAGGTAGCCCTCCACCGGGTGGGGACATTATGGCTGGACCTCCCCTTCGACTCCCCCTGTGATGACTTGCTTATCGCCTTGAAGGAGACACGGTACTGTGACATTTTTGTAATTGGTGTTATTATAGTGTTTAGGGCACGGTCTGGACCGACGGAAAAATCCGTCGGTTCTCGACGGATTTTTCTAAGATTTTCACAGTAGGTGTCAAATGATGCAGCATTTCTTTTTGAATTCGTGTGTTTTTTTCGTAATTTCATAAAAAATATGATTTAAAAAAACTGAAAAAAGGTGTTGCGGAAAAATACACCTCGCCCACAATTGTAAAGTTACAGAACTGGATAAAAGTTTTCTAAGTAGATAATTGTGGTAAGGTTTTTCGATAATTTGATTTTTTGAATTATGAGAAATTTGTTCCTAAAAATTGACCACTTTTTCCGTTTTTTCAAATTCTTCTGCTTACAATTTTCAACATGGTTTGAAATTCAAAAAACTGTACCACTGCCTCTCTATGGTATTTCAATCGCTATCGATTGATATATTTGGCATTCCTGTACCTTCAAAACTGTGGGGGAAGTGTCTCTTCAAAGATCAAAAAGTTAACTTCTCTGGAGAGCCATTTTTCTAACAAAAATTTTGTTTTTCCGTTTTATTTCTGAACTAATCATTTTTTTCAAAAAATTTTACAGCTACTGTAGATCTTTCCAATCTCTATCGATTGCTATATTAGCCATTCCTGTAACTTCAAAACTGTGGGAAAGGATTCATATAAAAAAACAATGAATCCAAATTTAAGAACACCAGTCATTTTTAAAAATCGTTTTTTTCAAATTAATAGAAATTTTAATTTTTCCACTCTTTTTCTTGGTAGCTCTTCTTGAGCTCTTTCGAATGATATATTTGCCATTCTCGTACCTTCAAAACTGCGGGAGGTGATTGTATGTTTACACAACAGCTAATTAGCTGATGACTCAGAGCAGCCGGACTCAAAACAAACGCTCAATTACATCATCATAATTAACACTGAGAGTTAAAATGATCTGTTTGAGTACTAAAGCATTTCAAGCAAGGCCATGAATGAACTCTCTTGCTATTCTCGTAGAGGAACGCCCAAACTGATTCGTAATTAGGGGGGGGGGGGGGGAAATCACTCATACACTGGCGCGCCAAGGTCACGTTACTGCGCAACTTCTACTCCGTCTAGGAGACGAACCAATGTACGTACTCGAAAGCGGATTATACCGTTGGATGCACAAAAAAATTCTCTATAAGATGAGTTTATAAACCGTACACCTACCATTATTCAAAATTCGACCCAGACCGTGCCCTTAATTTGTAATGTAATTATAGTTTTCGTTAGAATTCTAATTATAGTGTATTATAATTATAGAGCAAGTACATTAATATTGTTCTTTGAGTTGTTATCAAGTCGATAGTGTGGTGATGGTGATAATAGTGTTGTTTATTTGGCGGTGGTGTGATAATGATTTTTGTGATATTATTATGGTGGTAATGAGGTAATGCTGTTAATAATGTTGTTGGTTAGACGATAGTGTGGTAATGTTATCATTGTGATACTCTGGTGGTAGCGTGGTGATGATGTTATTAGCGTTGTAATTATGGTGATAGTCCCCTCAAGGGATACATCTATTGTATCTATGAGAATTAGCGCTCCCAGGGGGAAAATATGAGTGCCCGAGCTCAGAGTTAGGTAGGCTTCTTTTTGTTGAAACATAAATGTTAGGCCCCGCGCCAGTATGGCCAGATGGATATTCTAGTATCACGCTACCGGCTTTGTAAATAATGTACGCCGGAATTTAATTCGAGTAACCTAGATACTCCCCAAGCCCCTTTGAATCCGGCTTGTCCGAAATTTGAGAGAGCGACGAAAAGAAAAACGGTCAGCTCTCTGGAATTTTGGAACCTCATTACCTGTCACTGAAATACTCCGCAGCTAACATTGTTCCCTGCAAATAAATCTAGAAATCAACCGAATATTATCTTCCTCGAGAAGAATACCGACTACAAAGAAAAAAAAGGGGTCTCAACTCCTAGAGAGTTTTCAAATGAGTGGCGCCCAATGAGCGGCAGCCCTACATCCGCAGAGACAGCCTCTACGAACTAAATTTCGGCATCCGTGAGCAAGGTCAGCCCGTAAAAGCATCCGAAAGATCTAGAATCTTGGGTCCGAACAAGGGCCAAAAATATTAAAAATTTAACAATTGGCGCCGAACAGGACAGCCTAACAATTATAATAATCATATCTAACAATAATGTTTATTTTTGTTATGTTAAGGATCCCCTTTTTTCGGTTCACTACTGACCTGTTATTCAGCACCTCTGACTTTCTTTTTCAACTTTTATCTTATTTCATGAACTTCGTTCTCAGCTTACTGTTTCTATGCCCCTTCTGCATATATTCCCCATTCTCTTATCTCCACACTAAATGGTGCCTTCCTCCTTCCTCTCTTCGATACGCTCATCTTTGTAGCGGTTAGAGAGGCTTAAACTAACTTATAATCAAATCTAATTATGGTGATAGTATATCAATGGTGTTCCTGGTGTCGTAATAATAATAATAGTAGTTTGGTGATGAAATTGATGGCGTGATAATTATGGTGATAGTATATTAATCTTGTTCTTGGTGTTGCATTTATAGTGGTAGAATGGTGATAATATTAATAGTGTCGCAATTATTTACCGCTGCAGCAGCTTTGCAATGGGCGTTGTAGCTAACTCACTGCCAATGTAATATTTTTCATCAATCTCATTGTTGTGGAGAATGTAGAGGTAATTACAACTATATTATGACAATCATTCAGTCAGTTCAGTAGCAATAAAATTCGTACGTCGTTATATTATGAGAATACAATTTATGGAGTTTGGGGAACATTTATGGTTGCAATATGAGGAGATTCTTATATTTGTTTAGTGTACATATAGTGTTTGTGTTGATTGAGATCGTGTAGAGTGCTGCTCATGTACGCACTTGTAGTGCTGAGTGCTGCTCATGTACGTACATGTAGTACTGAGTGCTGCTCATGTGCGCGCATGCAGTACCGAGTGCTGCACATGTACGCACATGCAGTGCTGAGTGTTGCCACGTACACACATGTAGTGCTAAGTTCTGCCATGTACGCACATGTACTGCTGAGTGCTGCTAGGTACGCACATGTAGTGCTAAGTTCTGCCACGTACGCACATATATGGTGCTGAGTGCTGCCACGTACGCACATGTAAACAGGACACAACTGCACCACAGCAAAATGAAGCTGCTCATTTTGTGTAATTTTCTGAACGGGAACTTCAGGGAGGCTTCGGTTTGCTCTCTTTGATGTTTATGTCTACTTTGGTGTGGTTTGATGAATTATTTCTCCTAGGACATTAATTTTATTGATAAATTACACTTGCTGAAATAATTTGATGTACGAGGGCTGTTGTTGATGCATCAGACTGCACAGTTTCAAGCACGGGGACTGTTGATGCATCACACTGCACAGTTTGAAGCACGATGACTGTTGAAGCATCACACTGCACAGTTTGAAGCAGGGGGCTGTTGATGCTGCTACTAAATAAAAGACAACGGACGCTCACTGAGGTTTTATTCGAGGAGCTGCCGTTCGTAACGCAAGGCGAGGAGTCAATACGCACTAGCAACCACGGAAGCATAGGTCACTGCAATAAAATAAAGAAGCTAATAAATCCAATGACGAGACTAAACGAAATTATGACCAAATTTAAATCAAACTTTCCAAGATTTAGCAAAGTATCACGCTAGTTTAGTTATTATTCCTAGCAACGTACCGAACTAACTTCGTGCAGTCTACTTCAGAAGTAGTGGCGAACAGGCTTTAATCGCTAGGGATGAATTTCGGCAGCTTACTGAAAGAAAACATTGAGTGTTTAAATTAGGTTACCTAGCACGCGAATGATATCAATCGCAGAGTTTATATAATTTTCCATCAATTACGTTAATCACTTAAGAGATTACTAACCTTCGAATTATATTCCTCGAAGTGGCGATTTCACCGCTTAATAGAAACACAGAAGGGGAAACCGAAGGACCGGCCAGAACAGTAAGAATGCTAAGGTTAATTAAGATTAGTACCGCAAGACGAGGGGTCCTCTAATTTTCATAAGTTAAGTTAGAGAAAGCGGAGCAGTCAAATTAGGACTTCGACTGCTGTCTAGCTGCTTTCTACTAGAGTAGTAAATTTAAATTGCAAAGTTAAAGAACTCGGCTACCAGAGTAGATAATTGAGCCAATTCGCTCTTCACATCCATTAAAAGCCCCCCTAATTAAGGATTTAAGCTGACCGGCCCTCCAACAGGAGTAACAAAACTCATGCAAAACTGAACATAACTGAATACTACATACTAGGGCCCTAGAAACCAAATTCGTTACCAAACAAAAGACGAGAAATATAGCCCTGACAGAGACACCGCTCTCTCAGGAAACTAAACATCAAAAGAAATGGTTTTTTTTCTCCTAAATCCCGGACCGCCGAGGAAACTTCGGACGACCTCCCGATGGCCCTGACGGTTCCATTCACTTTTTCGACAGTGAATAGAACACCTCAAATATAAATTCCTTTCAATGCATCACAGTGCACAATTTGAAGCATTACACTGCACAGTTTGAAGAATGGGACTGTTGATGCATCACACAGCACAGTATGAAGCACGGGGACTGTTGATGCATCACACTGCACATTTGTCACACACACACCCATTTGTTCAGCAGGATTGAATTAGAGCAGTTCAGTGGTGGCATAGCGGAGGCAGGCAGCGTCGAGGTGTTGGCATCCGCCGTCACGCCTTCGTCGCGTCTGGAGGTGCGCCTGCTGGCGCCCATGTCGCTCGGCTCCCTCCAGGGGAAGTACGATACCCTTAGTAATTGGTGAAGTCTCGATGAGTCGTGGAGTCTCGGTGATTAGTGGAGTCCCGGTAAGTGGTGAAGTCTCGACTAGTGATGAAGTCTTGGTGAGTGGTGAAGTCTCGGTGAGTGGTGAAGTTTCGGTGAGTGGTGAAGTCTCCGTGAGTGGTGAAGTCTCGGCATGTGATAAAGTCTCGGTGAGTGATGAAGTCTCGGTGAGTAGTGAAATCTCGGTGGGTGGTGAAGTCTCGGTTAGTGGTGAAGTCTCGGTGAGTGATGAAATCTCGGTGAGTGGTGAAATCTCGGTGAGTGATGAAGTCTCGGTGAGTGGTGAAGTCTCGGTGAGTGGTGAAATATCGGTTAGTGGAGTCTCGGTGAGTGATGAAATCTCGGTGAGTGGTGAAGTCTCGGTGAGTGGTGAAATCTCGGTGAGTGGTGAAGTTTCGGTGAGTGGTGAAGTCTCGGTGAGTGGGGAAATCTCGGTGAGTGGTGAAGTCTCGGTGAGTGGTGAAGTCTCGGTGAGTGGTGAAGTCTCGGTGAGTGGTGAAATCTCGGTGAGTGGTGAAATCTCGGTGAGTGGTGAAGTCTCGGTGAGTGTTGAAGTCTCGGTGAGTAGTGGAGTCTCGGTCAGTGGTGTCTCGATGAGGGTAAAATGTCACTGAGCGGAATGTCCAACTGAGAAATGAAACTTTAGTGAGTAGTGAGGGCATGGCGGAAAGCTAAGGATCATTGAGTCACATAGGGCACAATACTGAACATAACTAACTGTACAGCTCTAAACCAGATAATACTCGCAAAAATACTTACTGTAATAAAACTAAAACACCCTAAAATAATTCTTTTTGAATGAGGAAAACTGTTTGAAAACTGCATTTTATGTCACTTAGAAAACTAAGAATATTTGTTATTCTTAAATATTGGCTTCATAGTTGAACTGGGTCTTTATAGCTTTCTAGCCCTCTACATCACCACGTCCTGCGTGCTCCAACACACTACCTCGCTCTCAAGAACAACACGCAAAGCTGGCTCACGAAGGTTCAAACATTAAATGATCTCTCAGACGGTAGAGGGACTGTTGATGTTTCGTGACTTTATCACCAGAACGCTTATGCAAAGTGATGACTGATGAACGGACACTGTCGATGTTGCACGTCACTGTGAATGTTAGACAATGTGTTGCATGAAAATGCTATTCGAAGTAATGTGTTAAAATGCTGTTCAAAGCGGTATGCGAAACTACTTTTAAAGTGATGTGCGAACAAACATACCATAAAAAAGGAGTGGACTAAAAATTCCAAGTCTTTAAAATAGTTTACCAACGAAAAATAACTCTAAATTAGATAATGAATACTCAAAATTCAACAATGCAGGCTTTTTCGTGAGACAACTTCCCTACAACAATCTAATGTAAGCGTGATCATCAGCGGTTGTTGGTAGGTCAGTTGAGCTAACGTTACTTAATGGACACTTATTAACTTGTATGTGGGTTAAAACTGTGTTAAAACTTCAAGGGAATGATTTACGTTGATTATCGTAGGATGATGTTGGTACTACCGATACCACGTTAAGTGAAATAGGTGTGCCTCTAAATGCACTGTTTTCATCTCGCACATATTAACTATTATTATGAACTTGAGCATCGAATTCAGTGCGACCCCCTTTATTGATCATGCAGTCTAGTCTCCCACTGGGTTAAGTATACTAGATTATACATGATTGTACACGTTACAATAGTGTTGACGATAAGGTACCCCAGAGGTCGTCGAGATAATTCGGGTCCAGAAGTATCTTTACTCTACTGTGACCATTGAAATACTCTTAAGGAACCGATCCTACAGATATATTACTAGTGGCCAATAATATGTTTAAATCGTGAACATGTAGTGATCAACACCCTAACAAACGCTTGCAATGCTAATCGTTAAGGCCGTTTGTTCAGAGGTGACCACTCGGCCGTTGGAAGTAGGGGAAGCAGTGCCAATGCCGCTTCCTGATCACCCCCTCCCAAAGTTAGTAGTGACGGACATTCGTCAGGGAACCTGGGAAAATGTGGTCCGCACAGTGCAAAGTCTTGCTCCAGTCAGCAACAGGTCAGTTTTTCGTGTGTAGGCGAGTGATGTGCTCTTAACAAACTAGAATTACATGTATCTTTATTTCGTGATTTTGCTTTGTTCTATTATTTTTCGTTCTCTCTAAGGGTTTTTCATCAAGGAGGTATGGATTGACTTTTTTGTTTTTTCTACCTTGTTTATATGCATCTTCTACCTAGTTGGTTTCTTTCCTGGTGGTAGCGAAAGTCCTTTCGAGTACTAAGCCGTGTAGGGTTGTGCTCGGAAGTAACCATTCTGTGCAGTACACGGTGTACAGCAGTACTAGTAGGTAACCTGTGCAGTACACGGTGTGCAGCAGTACTTGTAGGTAACCTGTGTAGTACACGGTGTGTAGCAGTACTTGTAGGTAACCTGTGTAGTACACAGTGTGCAGCAGTACTTGTAGGTAACCTGTGTAGTACACGGTGTGTAGCAGTACTTGCAGGTAACCTGTGCAGTACACGGTGTGCAGCAGTACTTTTAGGTAACCTGTGTAGTACACGGTGTGTAGCAGTACTTGTAGGTAACCTGTGTAGTACACGGTGTGCAGCAGTACTTGTAGGTAACATATGTAGTACACGGTGTGCAGCAGTACTTGTAGGTAACCTGTGTAGTACACGGTGTGGAGCAGTACTTGTAGGTAAGCTGTGCAGTACACGGTGTGCAGCAGTACTTGTAGGTAACCTGTGTAGTACACGGTGTGTAGCAGTGCTTGTAGGTAACCTGTGTAGTACACGGTGTGCAGCAGTACTTGTAGGTAACCTGTGTAGTACACGGTGTGCAGCAGTACTTGTAGGTAACCTGTGTAGTACACGGTGTGCAGCAGTACTTGTAGGTAACCTGTGTAGTACACGGTGTGCAGCAGTACTTGTAGGTAACCTGTGTAGTACACGGTGTGCAGCAGTACTTGTAGGTAACCTGTGTAGTACACGGTGTTGGGCCAAGCATGAATGTAATCAGGGACACGATTTTTAAATATTTTACGTTGCCGTAATGGTTCAGCTAACAATACAAGTTAACTCGTTGATTTGGCTATCTCACGTGCGGGTTTTCTGGCAAATATTTAACAAATCAATGCTTTTTGGCCAATTAGATTTAAGAATCGGTTTACTGGCAGATAGAATAAATTTCGATACTCTGATCTTATGATGATATTTAGATTAGCTCAACTTTAGGATTTTGGACAGAAAAAAAGACACATGTGATAGTTAGGTAGACAGGTTCAATTTGTTTCCGCCCAATTCAAAATTGAATGCCGTAGACTGACGCATTTTTCGAGGTTGCAGATACATTAATGTAAGGATGCTTAGGCTTTTTCTGTCTTCAGGTCAGAAAGAACTTACTGTGGGATTGGGCAAACATTTACGCCTTCAGGTCAGACCAAAACTACTGTGGGATTGGGCCGACATTTACGCCTATAGGTCAGACCAAAATTACTGTGGATTTTGCTGACAATTATACTTATAGGTCAGACCAAAAATTCTGTGGGATTGTGCTGACAATTATACTTTCAGGTCAGACCAAAATTACTGTGGGATTTTGCTGACAATTATACTTTTAGGTCAGACCAAAAATTCTGTGGGATTGTGCTAACATTTATGCCACTCAAACAGAGTTTCGCTTCTATTTTTGGAGTCATGCCACCTGAACATGGAGGAACTGGACCGGACGATGGCAGCCCTGCAGAGGCTGGGCGTCAGAACCCCGCACAGTGGCCCCACACGCTGCAATAACTTTGTAATGTGCACTAGCACAAGGCCGGGGATGTCCAAGATGGGGTGAGTAAAAGCAGCTTCATTTTAATCGGTGATACGCTGTCATAGATTCATGGTGTATTAAATATTTAAAATCGGTTATACTGTTTCACGTATACATGACGTCATTACCATACAAAATCACGGTATAAAATTTTCGTGGACACCGTGTTTGGTGTCTGTGTGATATCGCCGTGCAAGTGCGTGTCCTGCCTTTTATTACTTGTCCTGCCATATACTGCCTTTTATTTGTGATCCCTCAGTGCTTACTGACTCTCTTCTTCTTCTCAGACCCGCTGGCAAGTTACTGGTCATCACAGACGAGCTGCCGAGAAAGCTTTGCTCTTCTCAATTGAGACTTGCAAGTCTTTATGGTGATATTGACAATATTACAATAGTCGCTCCTGACACATTCTCCTTCTGGTGATACGGACAATATTGCAGTAGTTGCTCCTGACACTGTCGCTTGATGGTGATGCTGATAAAAACTCTCAATACTTGCCCGAACGGTAAGATGAATGGCAGGAAATACAGGCTGCGTACTTAAAGAAACCTTTGTACAGAACTAGAACACTTGCGTGTGAAACATAGCTCTCTGTGATAGCATGTCCATTTTGCGGTCAAGTTCACGCAAATATCTTTGTTTGCCTTTGCCGTTTTGCTCATATGAAGGTGAAATTTTGGGACTTCCCGAACAGTAATACTGGGATTGCACAATTAATTCGCAAACTCTCACCTTAGACTAAAATAAATACCTTTTCCGTGCCTGTTAGTGGCATTCTGTGTCTGTATTACGAGCCTAATAATATAAATAACCATTTCCAAGTATTGTTGTTAAAAACATCCAGCAATACGCGACTAGTAACGTTATTACTAACCCACTCGAGAGGTCTAAAATGAAAACGGTATTTTTAAGATTGAGCTAAATTCGTTCGTTAAATCTGCTCCCGAACGAAGAGAGGGAGCAGTCTCACATCATGCACCCCCGTGCTCCAAGGATGCGAGTAGTTGAATTGTATGTCTGTGATAGAGATTAATCTCATAAGATTTTCTTAGCAATGGAATCGCGTATCTGTGATACGAATCTAATCTTACAAGATTTTAAGAGTAAGAGAAGTTTTATTCATGACTAATGTCTGAGGCGTCAATTTGGAAACCAGGAAGTGATCCAAGGCTCTATAATTTTCTAAATGTTTATGCTATTAGTTTTTCATGTACTTGAACTGACTTAATTCAGTGTTTTCTTTTGGTACTTAATTTTTCTCTTCACGATCATGAATGATATCTGTGGCGTGAACTTTTAAATCGTTATACGTTGCATGATTTTCCTTTTTACTGAATATGTTAATTGTTCTCGAGCAACTTGGAACTGATTTAATAAAGTGTTTTCTTTCTGTACTTAATTTCATTTCGTCACGTATCGCAAATTTTGTGTGAGTTACTTGATTCTCATTCATTTCGTGACACTGTGACATTCTGTGTTAGTTTCTCGTTAAAGCGCTAGACTCGGGTGGCCCAGAAAGCGCTGTTCAATAATGTTTTTATTATTTAAAATTTTTCAATAACTTAAGAGCATTTTTTTAACCCGTAGTTGGGAACAGAAACCCTGCCTTAGAAAGAACCGCGTATACTTCTTATAAACAGAAAAATTCACCCTCTGGTGCCACTAATTCAAATGCGTGCACCCTGATGCATTATATTTAAATGTGCTTGTATGATAAGCTGAGTGGCGTATTCCATCGTAAATGCATCAAAGATATAAATAACTTAATTTATTCATATGAAATCTGAAGTGAAATGCTGTTCAAAGAGTATCCTAAGTTCAATTTGCAATGAAATAACGTTAATTTCTTTACCGAAGATTTTCTTCATATGATACCACTTGAAAAATGTGTTGAATTACGATGCATCAAACTACTGAAATAATGATATCACATGATTTGGTTATCATAATTATGAGGGGATGATTATCTAATTCAAACCTTCTAAATACTTAAGAATTATGCCTAATTACTTGGTCAGATATTTTATTTCGGATAATAATTTAGTCCAAAACCTTCTAAATCCTGAAATCTTACATTCCCGGATGGAGATTACCGCCACGTATTTTCCTATTAACATTAGCAAGCTCAACTTTTCGATCCACCTAAAATTAGAAGCGATGACCCTGTTCAAATCTTTGCTTTTGAGTTCATACTTTGCTCCCGTCTGGATGCTAAATTAACGTCGGAATTTTCACTGTTCCCTTTACCACGTTTTACTGGTGCCGAACTGAATATTCTTCATTTGTGCGTTGTGAAGGGGACATTAAATAGACGAGGATTTGATAAGGATTACTTGCACTTGTCAAGTATTCCTGCCCACTCACACGTTCCCGTGGTGGTACCGTTAGTATACCCATTTGGAGTCTTGTAACTCTTAACATAGTTTATATGTAAATTGATAACAAGGCTTTTATAAAATTATTTATTGAACTGTTATCTTTGGGTAGAACCAACGGGGGGGGGGGGGGGGGGTCGCCCACCAACACCTGGGTCTTCTCTTTTTTGTTTTGTGTAGTTAAACTCATTTGAAATATTCAGTGTAGCATAGAGTTGTCAGAGCAAGACCCACTTGATTTATCAAGAGGACCCACTCCCGAAATAATGAATCACTCGAATGCGTGTGAGCGTTTCGCGTACGGAAGAAATGGAGGATCCGCAGCGGCAGCGAGGTGACGCTGGAGATGACTCCCTCGTCAGTAAAGTGAACCAAAATGATAACATCGGAAATATCAAGGGAAGAATTGAGGAAGCCATCACATCAATTGCAAGTGAAATAAGTGATGAGAGTCGGAAAAATTTGAGCACCTATGAAGTGGACCAGATTGTAAAGCATCTAGCAGAAATTGAGAAAGCGTTGATTTCAGCCAGAAGTGATCCATCTTCAGGGCAGGAATAGCCAGCACGGAAGGGTGGAAAGCTGCCAAAAAAGGAGAAAAGAAAATACGTCTCTCTGGTGTTAGCTGACGAGGAGTATTTTCACAGGTATTTCTCCATCACATTTGAACATGGAGGAAAGAGGAAAATAAACCCGTTTGAAGTTCTCCAACAAATCGCTGCTGTAACCGGCAAAAAACCCAAGAGGCTGTTTACCATGGGCCCTGAAATGATGATGGTCGAAGTGCGAAGTGCGCCGAAAGCGAAAGAGATTGTCGGTCTGACGCACGTAGAGAATGTACCGTGTCAGACTGCTGAATACAGCAGATTCAACTACTCGACTGGTTTAATACATCAATGCCTTTGACATCACCGACATGGAAGAATTCAAAACCAGCTTTCAGGAGCAGTACAGTGGGTAGGAAGTTACTAGAGATATCCCGAAACACAAGCCTTTCTGACAATGTTCAAACAACAAACCGTACGATACAGCATCTCTATTCCAGGAGAAAGCCAAGACACCAAATTATGTCCGTTTAACAACAAACCAATGATGTGTTTCAATTGATAGATGTATGGTCACACCACCAAGCGATGCCGAAATACCTCTGCAGTGTGCAGAAAGTGTGCTGAGGCCTGCCACTCCTCTCTGAATTGCACGTCTGACGAGACGAAATGTGTCCCCTGCGGAGGTCCGCATGCAGCAGGCAGCATCTAGTGTGACAGAGAAGTAGAAGAAAGATGCTTGTTACAAATAGTGGAGAAAGAAAAAGTGACCGTAAGAAGAGCAAAGCAGATAAGAGAAAGAGTGGGTCAAACTGTAGAAGCCCCATCATTTAGCAAGTACATCGCTCACTTTGACTGCAGGATGAATGAAGCAAATAGACGAAAGATGTCTCCATGGCTGCTCGAGAAGTGCATCACCGAACCTCGGCAGTAAACCCAAAGCCATAAGATCGCGGAACAGGACAGTGTTTACAATAGAAGTGAGTGACGCAACTCAGAGCCAGAAAATGAAACAAATGTCCACCACTGTTGAAGAGAACCTCAATTTTGCCATGCAGAGGCCTTATCTATATTTGTGAATACGATCTGAACAACTTTAAAAAGTTCAAGAGAGGGTTACTGGAAATGTGCGGAGTGCAAGATGCAGTTCGACCAGCCTGAATTAAACCGAGAAGTCACCTGGCACTACCTATTTTGTCGTCTTCCAGGCAGCCCGTGCTACCAGAATAAATTGCTGTCCCTGGAGAGCAGGATAGAACCAAGGTGTACGAAATTAAGCCCAGACCTATTCTCTGCAAAAAATACCAAGAATATGGCCACGGAATTGAACATTGCCAGGGGAAACAAGTGTGCTTGCTCTAAGAACAACTCGACTGGGCATCGAATTGACGAATGCACTTCCAGTGAAACCAAGTGCTACCACTGCAATGAGGAGCACCTAACGGGATCAAACGAGGTCAGGAATAGACGTATGTCGGCGAAGGAAGAAGAAATAGACAGGATGACAGAGGTTGTGTGTGAGAGTCCCAAGACCGAAAGGTTTTTCAGAACGACTGTAAACTTGCACCACTTCAAAATATCACCCGAAAAAGAAAGGGAATCTAGAAGGATATAAACCAGGAAAATATAAGATGAATACACAAAAGAAATAAGAGAAGCTGAAGAAATTGATAGAGATAAATATGAAGAAGAACTGAAGAAAGCTAACCGTCCACAAGCAAGAGACGGGTAGACAGCGTTCGCGTGCGACATCGAGGGAGAGCTTCAGGAAAAGATCTCCGAGAAGCAAAGATGAGAGGAGGAGGTCTGAGGACAGCAGGCGCAGGTGGAGGTGATGGCAGAGCAAGAGGTTACAGTTACATTCATACAGTGGAATCTACAAGGAATGGCGACTTCTAAGAAGGACCTCATAAACCTTGTCGAAACTTAAAAGCCAGTAGTGATAGCAGTACAGGAAAAGTTTTACGGTGGTAATTTTGTGTCTCCAATATCAGGCTATGTTAGTTTCTGCAAGCAAGGTCACTACAACCATAGGTTTCATGGGGGAGTCGCACTATATATACATTCATCAATACCCACCCAAGACATCCACATAATGTAGTGACAATACTTCAGTCACTTCAGAAATTCCATCTAGTCATTTCAAGTGTTCATTAATCTTAAGATGTCTCAAAGTAAATTCATTCATTAAAAAGTTCGGATTTCTCCTATGCGTATCACCGATACTCACTTCAGGAGAAGTGTAAGGCTATGTAAGGATAAAGGGCCGTTTACACTGGTCTACATTTTGCTGCAGGCTCACGTGTAGACGCCTCGTGTGGAGCTTCACAAGAGACATGTGCGTTTAGACTAGACACCATTGGAGCGAGCCATGGAGCGCGCGCTGCTCAACAGGGCTGCCACTCTAGATATTATATAGCTAGATCTAGATGTTTTTGCTGAAGCCTAGATGTAAAATTTCGAACCTAGTTATTAGCTACAAAATTTATATAGTTTTTTCAGCGTGCTAGAAATTTTCTAGCTAGAATTACATTTAAGCTATGTATATGATAGATTACTGTAAATTCGAATTAGGAAGTCACCATAATGGTTGGTTACTGCTTCATTCTTATTATATTTGTTAATTTACTTAAGCAAATTGTCTGAATAGTGAAGCAACCATATTCTGATCATGTTATGTTCAGATTATGAACGACACCAAGACGGCTATTTCACGGTTCATAAGCTACAGCACACTATCTCCAATTGCAAAACTAGTGATGATATCAGAAAATCATGGAATAAAATGCACATACATTATCAATAATGTAATGTGGCCTCATTTTGACGAAAGACCGACCAATGATATTGGTAACAAGGAGTTCAGTTTATTGTTGGATGGAAGCAATGATATTTCTATCATGAAACTACATGGTGTATCAGTTATATACTAAAGTAATGCATCTAATAAAGTAGAATCAACTTACTTAGTAATTGCAAAATTATTATAAGTGATGAAGATAGCGGTGTGAAAGCATTAAAACAATTGTTGATAAGTAGGAATCTGAGCATTGATAATATGCAATGCAATAGAGACTGACCTTTCTACTCGCAACACGTGTAAAATTGAA
Source organism: Morinoia aosen (assembly GCA_030386875.1). Taxonomy (NCBI): domain Eukaryota; kingdom Metazoa; phylum Arthropoda; class Malacostraca; order Amphipoda; family Talitridae; genus Morinoia; species Morinoia aosen. Next base: position 10,436,793 of record CM059558.1, on the reverse strand, counting down.
GAATATTTGGATACCAAGCTTTATTAGGGTAAATATCAGGATACTAGATAATTTATATAAAGATAAATTGCCTAAAATAAAGCAATTTATGAAATAAATATCCTTATATGCTATTGTTCAACTAATTTATTATAGTAGATAATTAATTTATTTCTAGATAAATTTTTGAATGTTTTATTATTAAATCTATATGTTTCTCGATATTTTTTGAGGTCACACTAGATATTTTGGTCAAACACAAGTGGCAGCCATGCAGCACAAAACCAAGTGGCAGCCATGCAGCTGTAGACGAGCTTGTGTGAATATTGTTGCTCCATCGTAGCTACGTAATCTCTTTTTTATTTGCATGAGTGAAATGTTACTATATTCGTTCATCTTCATTAAAATATAATGGAAAGCAGCCTCTTTATATTCACAGCTTTTAGTCTGCCAAAGGCATTGATGGGCTTAGTACATTTCAATTAGAAGCAGTGTAGTTTCTTGCGGTAGTGTTGAGTCAGCCATGACGGGTGAGAGAGAGGCGCTACCTCACTTGATGACTGCCATCCGCACACTGACCGTCTAGAGCTGCGCCTCGCACTCGTGTAGCCGCTGCACGGATTCAACCAAAGCGAATCGGGAAATTCGGGCTCACACACACAAATTTGAGCCTCAGTGGCGAGCTTCGGCTACACGAGTCGCGCCTCACAGCCGAAATGTCCCCTAGTGTAAACACCCCTTAAGGCTATACACTACACGCGCCACGAGCCGAGCCGCGAGCAGGGCCTCAGGCTCGCGCGAGCTGCTTGGCTCGGCTCGGGCTTTCTGCCTCCCCACACATTACATGAGCCGAGCATTAGTTTGCAGGTGTTTACTCTAGAGACAACATGGTCTTCTCCGATTCAGATGACCTATTAGAGATTGCAATTTGCTCAAGCGCTAAACAACCTCGAAAAAGGTGTAAATGGTGCAAGTCTTGGTTATTGAAGAGGGGAGAACTGTCTCATGGCCGGTTAATTCAGGAATTGAGACTAGAGCCTCGAGAGACGCTTATTACTTGAGAATGGATGAATCAACGTACTTGGAATCGCTATCAATGATGACCCCATTTATAAAAAAGAAAGGATTCATTGTTGAGAAACCAAGACCAAGACACCATGTGCTTTTTTTTTTTACTCTGTTTGAATAGTTTTGACTTTTCACTTTCTACAGACTAGGATAACTCCGATTAAGTTCAATATTTTCTACAAGAAAATCTATGTTATCCATATTCACTTTTATTAAATATACTTTTATACACTTGAAATTCTATAGTGCGTTGTACATCAAACACTTTCTGAAAAAGAAAAATTCGTTAACATTATGCACTAAGCTGACAGCAGGCTCGGCTCGTGCTATTTTACCACCACACACTACCCGAGCCGAGCCGCAAGCTAAGCCAAATATCTGGAAATGACAGATCAGCACGAGCCGAGCCACGAGCCTGATTTCGCGGCTCGTGGCTCGGCTCGAACATGCCCACACACCACACGAACTGGCTCGGGACTCGGCTTGTTATGGCTCGGCTCGTGGCGCGTGTAGTGTGTGGAGGCGTTAATTAAGTAAGACCGCGACTTCACTTGCCGCAATGGAACTCAATGGCCGAAGTACGTAGCAACATCAGGTCTTACAATACAATCACCAGCTCAGATAACTGCTCCGAGAATATCCTTTAGTAAATTCAAGATAATAACTGTCGCATCAATATACTTACCACCCAGAGAACAAATAAATATTGAAGAATTGTTCACCACCCTGTAGGAACTGGCCAAACCTATTGTTATAATGGGAGATTTTAACGCTCTCCAAAGTGACTGGGAGAACAAAAGAACAGATGGGAGAGGACGAACGATGCGAAACATTTTGGCGGGGGAAAACTTCAATATCATTAATGATGATTTACCAACTCATATATCAGGAACTATAATAGACCTCACACTCACATCCTCAGACACCACGTCGGTTCTAAAGTTTCATGTTCTGCTCTCGGTCCTGAGTAGTGATCCCTTCCCTATAATGCTCACCCTTACAGTTCTGCAAGCAGATGGACGACTAGAGACCGAATTTTAAGCATGGAATTTCAAGAAAGGTAACGGGAGGCTGTACCGATAAGACAGTATAAGGAAAGATGTACATCAGGTGGAAATACCAGAGGACCCAGAGGCTGCAGTCGTTGAACTCTACTGAAAATTCAATAGTGCAGCTGAAAAGTGGGTGCCCAAGTACAAGAGAAGACGGCTGTCAGGATACCAGGTTCTTTAGTAAGTGGGGATCAAGGTACAATAAACAGAAGACTTCAATTATATGATTATTATGAAAGAAATAAATAACTGACGACAATTCAAAATGAATAAGTGAATAAATAGTTTCTAATCGGATGAACAGGAAGAATTTTTAGAAGAAAAATCGAGCTTATAGGATAATACTGGGATTTCTAGATTAACGTTTGCTTCAGATTCCAAGCCAAAAATAGAATTAACGCAGTGTGGTACTAGGCAGGCCAGACCTAATAATCCAACCTGAAACAACGGAGAGAACACATTGACAACTTTATGATAGTGACCAGTGACAAAGTTTTATGATTTCAGATCTCAAAAAAAAAATTCATCAAGTGTCAAAAATAAGTCAAATAAATACTTGAAAATGCTAGCAAATTACCATACTTACTGAATGGTACGGCAGACAAGACACAACTGTATTAGGTTTCAATCCGCTCGAAGAACACTACACTTTACTGACAGAAGGGTTGCACCGCTATGTGATTTACAGAAGTCCTTTAACCAAGAGAAATTTCCCTGACAACGGCACTACGCAAAACCATGGTGGCCAGCGGACTGTAAAGTAGCTTAGCGAGAGAGGGAGAAATGGTACAGGATATACGAGAGGATTGGGGAAATGGAGGACAAGATAAGGTGGAAGAGGGCATAAGCAATCGCAGCGAAGACCTTCAAGGAAGACAAACAGAACACCTAGAGAGAGTGCGTGTCAACTTTGAAGACCACCACGCCAAGTGGTTATATTTGGGAAACAATAAATTCAATTCTAGGAAGGACAAAGAGGCAAATAAAAATGCTAAGTGAAGGAGGTATTTATTTTTCAACCACGATGGAAATAGCTCAGAAGCTGGCAGAGACCTTCGATATCATATCCAGCAACGTGAACTATTCAGAACAATTTGTGCGATGCAAGTAAATCGCTAAACAAACTCCCATCAACTTCATGAGCAACAATGAGGAACCATATAACAGCCTTTTCACAATGCAGGAACTTACATCCACCATCAAAAGTAATAGAATTACAACACCTGGAGCACATAATATCAGCAACCTGATGATCAAAAACATGCCGGACAATGCCCACCTATACCTGCTGAACGTGTACAATAAGATTTGGGTTAAAGAATATGTGCATCCACGTTGGAAAGAAGCCATAATTGTACCTGTCTCAGAACCTGGTAAAGATCACAGTAATCCGAAAAACTACAGGCCTATATCATTGACGAGCTGTCTATGCTAGACATGCGAAAAAATGATCAACAGCAGACTGATGGAATACCCCGAAAACAACAAAATATTTTCTAATATCCAGTGCGGTTTCAGGAAGAATCGAACAACTGTAGACCATCTCGTGATGTTCTATACCTCTGTGAGAAGATCGTTCACCGATAATAAAGTGATCCACGCTGTATATTGTATTTAGAAAAGGCCTATGACACGACCTGGCGTTACGGGATATTAAGAGACCTTGCAGCGGCAAGAATGCGAGGAAGACTACCAAGGTTGTTGAAAAAGTTCCTTAAGGGTCGAACATTTCGAGTGAGAGTGTCCGGTGAATTGTCTTCTTCTACTGGCCACTGAAACGCCGTAGGGAAGCACGCTCAGTGTTACTCTGTTTGCAATTAAAATTAACTCGTTAGCAAAGGAAATCCCCCTGAAGAGTTCAAATCCTTATCCTTCTTGTCGCTTTTGCTGGTCACAATAGCTACGAAGCTCAAACAACAGTACAGTCGACAATATTTCGAGTCAACAATTGGGCACAACATAATGGATTCCGATTTTCACCCACGAAGACTGTTGAAATACAATTCTACAGAGGAAATGAACCAATGGTAACCCCAACACTAAGGATGGAAAATCAAAATGTTCCCATAGTAGACAGTACCAAATTCCTCGGCCTTCATTGGGACAAGAAGCTTGACTGGATTACCCACATCAGAAGTATCAAAGCTAAGTGTAGCAAGGAACTTAATTCACTAAAATCCGTGTCTTCCTTTGCTTGGTGAGCGGATAAAGAAATGGTAATAGAACAGTATCGCTCCCTGATCCGCTCCAAAATTGACCATGGCTGGGTGGTCTATGACTCGGCGAGTGCAACTGCGTTAATGGAACTGGACGTAGTGGCAAACGGAGCAATACTTATTAGCACTGGAGCTTCAAGACGACGCCAGTAATAGATTTACGCGTAATGTGTGACGAACAAAGATTGGAACTCAGAAGAAACGACCTGCTGCTAGGATATTTCTTCAAACTCAAATGTCACTACCTTAATCCAGCATACAGCTCAATCTGCAACTCCAACCTAGAATAACATTATAATTTACTAGCCGGAATTACCCAGTAATTCAGAGACTGCGCCGGACCATCACGGAGTACGACATTCCGACCCAGCCAGTCCAGCCGTACTTCACCCCTGCATCATATTCATGGACTCTTCGCAGACCCAATTTTGAGAAGCAAATAGTAGATTTAAGGAAGGCAGAAATTATCCCATCTATTCAAACACATAATCATAACGATATTATGAGCAAATACCACAACTGCAAAGTAATTTACACCGATGGATCCAAGTCGCAAACTGGAGTTGGAGCGGCGGCCGTGATGGGGAACATCGTCAGGGTGGTATCTCTACCACTCGTATAGCAGGCATATTTACAGCTGAACTCCACGCAACCAAGCTTGCTCTGAACATAATTAAAGAAGTCCCGTCTCCCAACTTTGTTATCTGCAGTGACTCAATGAGCTCGGTACAAGCAATTGATAACTATCCCGGAGACAATGAACTTCTAAAAAAGATCATGTTAGAAATACATCATCTTATAGAAGATGGGAAAAATATTACAATCAGTTGGGTCCCGGCGCAAGTGAGTGTCACGTAGAATGAGCGTGCAGACGAAGCTACATGGGCAGCAGCGCAGAGACCCGTCGAATTTATATTGGTCCCTTACAAAGGTTGGTTCCCGTTAAGATGAAAGAGAACTTACAAAATGTGGAACAGGGAATGGCGTGAAGCGGATAGAGGCATCAGAGGTGTCAAATCATGCCCCGGAAAATGGAAGAAGTGTGTATTCAAGTTGACCCGCCAGGAGAAAGTCGTCATCAATAGGCTTCGAATAAACCACACGGCATTGACCAACAGCTATCTCTTCGAACCAGAAACTCTTGGGCAGAGACCTATATGCGGATGGTGTAACAATGCAGTCCTGACTGTGAATCATATGTTGGAAGAGTGTACTTCACTACAACACTGATTACTGATTACTTCGACCAGTGACTGGAGGAAGCATAAGTATGGCGATTATGCTAGCGGATGGGGAACCTACCCACAAAATGCTTGAATATGTGAACGAAATAGATGTATTCGGTAATTGGTTGTCATAAATGAATATGAGTGAGTAAAATCGGTAAAAGTTTTTTTAAAAACTCTAATTTCCCAACTGCCCTGAACCATAGCGAGAACTTAAGTGGTGGAAATGTTTAATACTTTCCGATGGAATGTATTAAAGAATATCCCTCAGTACACTTTTCGATGGAACGTATAAAAGAACAATGCCCGAGCGTCCGTGCCATTATCCTCTCTGATCTGGTGAGAGGGGGGTTCCAGCCTGGGTGAGACGCTTGGTCAAAGTGAGGGTGGGTAGCTGGAAACCCTGCCAGGGGGGTTCCTAACTACTGCCCTTAATAGAAGTTGGATGTTACTTCCTCGTCAACAATTTCAAATCTAATTAATTTCTGTGACCCTTGGTGATTCTGGTTTTCATTGTTGAGTTGCTATCGGGGCGTCTAAGGATGCTAAACGTTGGTGATTGTAAGAATAAATCCATTGTGAGGGGATCATGGTTCCGGTACTCGTCTATGTAGCGAGACTAAACTCGTGGCCCCGAATGTCTTACCTGTGGAATTACTTTAATTATTTGGACGTCTAGTTAGCTGAGGTGTACCCCAACCCTAGTTGTTTGGATTGAGTAAAGAAACAAAGTGAAAGTATTGGGAGTACCGTGCATAAATGAACGAAATTTGGTTATGGGAGGAAACAATGAGGTCGTGATTGTGAGAGAATACTTTGGTAGTCATCAGAGCAGCAACTAAATAGTCATTGACCGAGTTGCCGTTAGCTGAGATTATTATTATTTTGGCGTACGATTTATATATGCATGCCTATGAAGTCCTGTTTTCGTTTGTTTTTTGAAAGCTGATTTGATTGCGAAATATACATGGACATTAGTAGGTAAGTCAATAATAGACACACCATCAGTTACACGTAGAAAGTGATTTTAAATTATTTCAATGGAGGGTTCGAGGGAATAAACAGTCGGTGATTGAAAAAAATCAAGTTATATTTGTGTAATTTCAATCACTCTAGGGCTTACTAGAAAAATATGGTTTATTCTAAATTTTGGAAGACAATTTTCAGGATTTTATACTAAACGCTAAATCATTTGGTATGGAAGACGCCTACTCGGTCTTGATTTTTAAGCTTGGGTTTAAATAAATACATTATTATCTATTTGGGCAACGTAAAAAGTTATATTCATTCTCTTTTGGCTTGGAATCTGTTATTTCGTGTGTTATTTGCAAAATTATATGACCATAAAGATGTATTTAATATCAAAGAATGCGAAAGTTATATTTACGTTTCACTCTGTACGAAGAGCACGTGTGAGACCTTGGTGTGTTTTGTTAGATTCTACTTCGCAGACGAGTTTACTATGTATTCAATGAATTTATTATTTTTGTGCTCTGACGGCTTGCTCTTTGGGGAATTTTCACTGTTCTCTTTACGATGTTTTACTGGTGCCGATCCGAATTATTATTATTTTTGTCTCGTGAAGGGAACAGAATATAGAAAAGGATTTGATCGAGAGAACTTGCACTTGGTGCGCATTTTCGCCTACCAACACCTTCCCAAGGTGGTACTGTAATAGGATACCCACTTGGAGTTGTAACTCATTACATAGTGTTACTGTAAATTGACAACGTTGTGTTCATAAGGTTATTTAATGAGGTTTTGTCAGTGGATAGAACCAACGTGGGGGTGCCCTCTAATATCTGGGTTTGTTATTTTTATTTTGTGGGATTATCTCAAATTGTTCTGAGCTCGAATTGTGACAAAACCCGGCCCCCTCGATTTATTGAGAGGCCCATTCGTGGCTTTACCTTCAACCATTTCGACTTAGTTTCGACCAACCAAGCGAGACACCTCGTCCTCACAGATTTCATCTAAACCATGGGCAAATAGAGAGATCATGCTGAAGACGAAATGAAAAAATGCTGGTAACGAAAGGAGAAGATGCTGGTGACGGAAGGAAAAGATGCTTGTGACGGAAGGAAAAGATGCTAGTGACGGAAGGAAAAGATGTTTGTAACGGAAGGAAAAGATGCTGGTGACGGAAGGAAAAGATGCTGGTGACGGAAGGCAAAGATACTGCTGGCGGAAGGAGAAGATGATGGTGGGCGAAAAGCCTATCATTTAGACTTTGTCTTCATCAACCAGACGTGATATCTCATCTGCATGGACCGTTTCAGAACATTACTTAAATGAATTTGGAACTAAAAATGAAAACAGACTGTGTCTAAGTGCAGTTCCTATACTTTATTGCACACTCATATATATCTAAGTGAGCAATAACGTAAGAGGATTTTGCAAAAAGCGAATATGTTGGAGTCATTGTTTTTTTTATCATGCACGATATAATTCGCGGGTATTTGATATTCAACGTGAGCACAAAATTAAAAATAGATTTCACGAACAATAATCGCAAACTCTACTCCCCAAATATTTAGTTAATAAATCATGCAGCGATATATATCCGAGGTAATTTTTAAAACATTTGTACCCTAGTCTAGTTCAAGTGTAAATATTCCAGTTGCAAAACAGCTGTTTGTTTGTGTTCCGGTTGTAACAACTGTATGCTAAAAGTCACAAATCTCAAAAGTCGGATTTGTAGGCGTGAAAAATTAATTAGAAATTGTAGACATAATAATGATTGACTCTGGGCATAGTTCATAAACTTCGGGATGAAATTCGTAACCTCGGTACGGAGACGCCACTACGGTCTATCATGAACACCGACCACCTTCCAAAGGTGGGAACGTAATGCTGGTCTTCACAAGGCCGCACCCGTCCTGTTGAGCCTAAATAAATTTTGAGCCTAAATGTTGGCGTAAATGTTGGAGTAAATTTTGGCCTATTTGTTGGCCTAGATGTTGAGCTTGAATAAATGTTGAGCCGAAACAAATGATGAGCGTCCCGAAGGTGGGAACCTAATACAGGTCTTCACGAGGCAGCACCAGCGCTGTCACGTCCTCGAGCCTAAAAAAGTCTCGTCTTCAAATATATCCGCCTAAATTGTTTCAAATCAGTACACCTCCCTTTGTTGAGAAGGGGAGGGAATGATATTACGCTGCTGGCGCTGCGAGAAGGTCGAGGTGAAGATTTTTTTGGAGCACGCGACCCGTCAAAAATTAGGGGAGTCGATTATTTCCTAAAAATATACATCAAATATGGATTAAAATAATTATATCCAACGTAACAGAACCTTCAATTACAATATTATTAGTCTTGTGCCCTGGTGAAACTCCTATCAAAAATAGACGGACGGATGGACGGACGCGGCTCCTTTTATAGTATAAATATGCCTTGCAAGCGCCGAGAATTTCTGCATTTAGAATCGCAAGTATATTCGTAAGCGCGTTGGTGAGTCTTACCGCTTCCTCTCTCCCTAAACACAAAAACTGAACGATTCTCGATTTGAAATTTTACTTCAATAAAAACTGAGATTTGATATTCTGTTTTAAAGGCGAGCACAATTCAGTGGTACATTACAAGTGTTTTAAGCGCTTCTGAATTTTCTTACTGCAGGAGACACCGAGATGATAAAAGCAATGAGGTGCTCTAGGTTCTAATTATTGTCGGGCGACATATGTGCTAAAATGAAGAGCGGAAAAAGGCAAGGCAACGTTATATCGATTACAATTAGCTCTGCACAAAAACAAAATTAATGATCTGAAGATATTGAAATTACCTTCAATTTTGCAACTTGAACTTTGAAAGCAATATTTTTCATCAACTATTGGCTTTGGTTAAAAAATTTATAGTCTTTACCATTTCTAATTGGCAATACTTTAAGCGCACCTCAAACTTCGTAGCTTAACACTTTGACCGCAACGTGCGCCACCGGTGGCCACGGAGGGGATTTTCACAATGCTACTGACCAACCAGTAGTCACATACTCAATTTTCATAAATACTTAATTAAAGCTAAATGAAGGCACGATCCAGTTAATGTTGGCTATTTTCAAAATTGCTTCTTACCATGAACTTTGAATTTAAGTTGAATAATGAACTTGAGTTTAACCAATTGCGGTCAAAGTGTTAAGCTTCAAACGTTCCTTTTTATCTGAAATCATGATTTTAGCCTCGTAAATGAAACCCTGATCTTAGATCGGTAACTGAAACCCTGATTTTAACCCCCAAATTGAGCCCAGAGCATAACCCTGATTGTAACTCTGTAACTGGAACCCTAACTATATTTACGTAATTATTCCTCTGAAAATCTTAGCTGCACTCGTAAGATCTTCACATGATAATATCTAAACTATGATATTTATCCATGTGGTGTTTTCTGCTCTGAGGATGTTTTAATTTTACTTATTTCAAACAAACTCTGTTAAATCAGATATTACGTAATTTTAGCAAACTTTTCTTCATTGGAAATACTCGTTTGTAGTCAAATGTAGAATGAATTTGATTACTGCAGTACGTTCGCCTAAATTCTGTATCAACCGCTAAAGTCGACGGCTAAGTATCAAATAACAGAAAAAACGTAAATTGGCCAAAATTAACACTGAGTACGACCCAGTCTGAAATTTATCGTCTGACCGACGATAATTTACGTCTGAATTTACCGGTAATTATAATCTTATTCCTTCTATAAACCGACGATATATCTTCGGAATTAGTGTCGGGAATGTCTCATATTATTGTCCGATTAACGTTAAATTAGCGGTTTTATCGCAAATTTTGGACGGAGACCAACGTTATTAACCGGTTAATTACCGATAGTTAAACGGTTATTATAGTCGGTCTCTGTTCAGAAGTTACGATAATTATCGGCAATTTAACGTTGAAAATGGCTACTCCAACCACTATATTCCGGAAGATTCATAAGCAGTGCAGCGATTTTTCCGAAAAATAGCGAATTGCTCCCAAAAACAATAAGCCACACCTCGTGAAACGTATCTGTCCAATTACCGCGAATTTAAAGACTGCACATAAATTACCGCAATTACTTATTTAAATTCAACAAATTTGTTTAATACTGTCTATATTTTTCGTCAAGTTTTTTACAAATTGCCATAATTGAACAGATTAGTATTACAGGGTGAGGCCTGTTGTAACAAGTAACAATGCATTATTATAAAAAAATGTTGCGATGCTGATGAATGCTACAGCAAGAGGGCTCAAATTGTCATCTTCATCGTAGAACACGAGACTATTACGATAAGTCTCATAGTACAATATAAAACCATTTCAAATCGCCACTGATTTATAAATAGGTTAAAACATTACAGATGTTCAACAAATATATTTATTTCATTTTCAATAGCCGACATTTGACTATTGAAATAAATTCTTACAAAAATATCTTCGGCACGCAAAGAGTTCTATCACAGGTTGTTTGAAAAATTCATCACTGCAAACACTACGTATATAACTTTCATTTAAAATTGACTACCACCACAAAAGGACTCATCAAACAACCGATTACTCAAAAATTGTACCAATTTTAAATTAAATTTCCACACTTCCATTCTTAGACATCAAATCTCTACAATGACCAACCCTCTTAACCACTACACATCTTCGTCCTTTAATTGGGATGAGGAGACGACAGGGCCCGCACTAATGCTATCGAGTCGCAAGTAGCAGAGGGCGGAATTATCCTCCACAGCTATACCTCTTCAGAAGTTACCCTAAAGAAGTTACCCTCCGGCTTCTATGCAGCTCCGACGTTAGCACTCTCTATAGAATTCTTAATTTACAAGATATTCACATCATAAACAAACAAACCACTCAAATTTCTCAAATGAAACATTCCCATAAAACTCCTGCTATTAGGCACAGAAATTTTCGTAATGCCGATACCTCCTGTTCGATTAAACGAAAATAAAATCCGTAGAAAAAATGCAACATACATTGGGGTCTTTTTGATACCAAAAATAGATGAACAGATGCCACATCAAATTAGTACAATCAGTAAGCACTAGTTTTAAATGAACTCATTAATTCGTAGATAAAAGTATTATTTTAACATCCGTTTTGTGACCCTCCAGCCATAAAAATTTTCGTAATGCCGATACTTCGTGTTCAATAAAATAAAACTGAAATCCGAAGGAAAAATTCTACATATATTGGGTCTTATTTGGTACCAAAAATAGATGAACAGATCCGACATCACGTTAGTACGATCAGTAACGACTAGTTTCAAGATTAGATTAAATAATAGTTTAGTTTAAGCCTCCCTAACCGGTACAAAAAAGAGCGTATCGAAGGGAGCAGGAAGGCACTATTTACTATGGATATCAGGGAATGCAGAATATATGTAGGGGCATAGAAACACTGAGAGAAAGAAGTTCATGAAACAAGATAAAAGTTGAAGAAGAAAGTAGTAGGTGTTGAAAAACAGGACAGCAGTGAACCGAAAAATGTCGTCCTTTACCTTAATTCTCATGAATTAATTTAGAAATAATTTTATTATTAATATTTAACATATTTTAAAGAGTTGTTAGCTGTGTATTATGAGCAAATTGTGAGAGTATGAACAAATTTCACATAATACGTCTTGAGTTAGAACATGTGACCATAAGGTAACGCTATGACGAAATGAGTACAAGCTTAGGAATATAAATTCTTATTTACCGACACAGCTAACATGAGAAAATTGAACTTGAATGTTTCATAAATCAAGATATATACCCTTCATTTGATAAACAAATGCTCAGTACTAATAAACCCGTGCAAAAATTCATTAAAATAACAAACATGTGTACTTCTCATAATGTAATAACAAATATGTGTCCTTCTAAAAAATGATTGCCTGTTATCATGTGAATATACGGTAAGATATGCTCCTTACTTGGTATTATAGGCAATGAAACAGTATACACACAAACCAACGTCACAATTAGCACATTCTGTGTGTCCAACACTCTTGCAGCCTTATTCCATGGCAAAATGCCGCCTTTTATTGCCATTATTATTATTATTATTATTATATATTATACATATATATATATATATAAGAGAGTTTTAGCCTCTCTTTACCACGACAAAGATGTTCCAAGAGAGGAAGGAAGAGGGCACCATTTAGTATGAAGTTGAGGGAACGCGAAATCTATGCACAAGATGCATAGAAACAGTAAGCTAAGAAAGAAGATCATGAAACAAGAAAAAGTCGAAGAAGAAAGTAGTAGGTGCTGAAAAACAGGACAGCAGAGGACCGAAAAAAGATGGTCCGTAACAAAACAAAAACCTATTGTATTTTAACAAAAAAGAAAGCCTATCTAACCTTTAGCTCGGTCCCTCCTCCTGGGGAGTACCGAGTCCCCTGGGAGCGCTAATTCCCACAGAAACAATAGTTGTATTCCCGTGAGGGGTCTTTTAGTGCCAACAACGTTTTTCACAAAGTGAGACAGCTGATCATACCGTGAATCTGTTAGGTCAGGTGTGCTAGATGGTTTTATCCGGGACGTTGCGAGGGTGTACCATACTGTTTAACGTAATTCAAAGCGATCGCACGATGGAATTGCTTCTGAGTAACTTCATTCCCAAGTTAATTTTACCTTCACTATACTGGCTCAGAAACCGAAGCACAGATGTCACGCAAGTTTTAAATTTATCAGTTTCAATAGAAGCTGGACAGCTCCCAGCCTTACCTTGAAATGGTTAAAATTTTATAGGGACCCTGATATTGAATTTTGACACCATATCTTATTGCAAAAAAAATAGCTTTATTTCTGATTGAGTCCTTGCAACCATGTTTACCGAAATACTGTACTATTGCTTCGTCATGGGCAATATTTTGAAATGGTACATAATATTCCATGAAAGGTCGCTGCATGAATGTAATGAATGGTCGAAGCTCTGAGTAATTGTCACTGTTCTCCAAGTTCAAATTATCCATGAAATGAATCGCTCTCATTAGCTGATCGAATCTGCTGCAACGCATGGAATTGTAGAAAGCATTATTCCTCACATCGTCCCCATAGCACCAGTGATAACGCTACTGGTAGAGTAAGAATATCCTGAATATATATAAATAAATATTAATGCATATAAATTCATCTTCAGACTCTTCCAGAAGTTCACGGTTAAATTTCTTAAAAGATAAAAAAAGTACCCATATTGTAATAGTGTGACCATATGGTAACGCCTGAAAAATTTCATGTGCGCAAAAAACTAATACATTTAGAATCGCACATAAAAAATAATACAGCAAATGAATGTAACTTTGATATGCATAATCGACAATAAGCATAACTTGTCACAAAATCTGGTTATGCCTCACCCTTTCCTTGCCACCATTTTGAAGCAGTAGCAACAACTCCGCTGTGTTCATGTCATGAGAGTTGAAAGCTGAGTGAGTGAGTAAAAGAATAGCATCATCTTCGGAAAAGGAACATATTGCACCATCCTTACATCCCTGCTAGGTTTACTCATCAAGTTAGAATTTTTAAGAATTTATAAATGGTGTGACCATAAGGTAACACTATGAGAAGTAAGGTTAAAATAGCAAAAAACATTTTATTTCAACAAAAAGAAGGCCCACGTAACTCTCAGCTCGGGCCCTTACATCTTCCCCTGGGAGCGCTAATTCCCAAAGATACAACAATTGTATCCCCTTGAGGGAACGACTAGTTCCAAATAAATTCTTCAATTCGTTGATGAAAATATTATTTTGACATCCGTGTTTTGACATTCCAGCCACAGAAATTTTCGTAATGCCGATACCTCATGTTTTTAACCTGTAAACTATTCCCCGGAGGCCGGCACAAGAACATCAATGTATTCGTGAAGAATTCAAGAATTACACAAATACGTTAAACAAATTATATCCAAGTCCTATCACGAGTCATCCTGTGTTAAGAACAACATGACAGCGAAAAATATGCGTTACGATTATGAACAGGTACGTACTTTTGAATTAAATTTGAAATTATTTCAGCAACAGATCATTTCAAAGTCGGCAACCTAGAAGCGATAGTACTTCATAAAGAAATCATATTTACTGGCACAATAAATACAATTAGACTGACGCCTTGCTTTCAATAAATCTATCAATGTTAAAACTTTAGCCCTCGCTCCATTTCTAATTCAGGGGAAACTTTTTTGGGTTGGGATTAGGTATGATGACAGGACAGCAGAGCAACTGAGAGATACACCCTACTTTTATGACTGCCAAGTCAGTCGCTCCTGAGTTTTTCCAGCATGAAGGGTGGCAGCGACGACACGCATGGAGAACGGGTGGGAGGCATTAGATCTGGGGCTTAGGAGTTTTTTGAAAAGGCGGGGAGGGAGAAAGGGCATTGCCCCGGGGAAAGCACACTCCGTCTAAACCCAGCTGAAGGGAGGAGTATCATAACCTGATGTCGACGGAGCTAGCAAATATGGCAACTCAGAGGCGGTCAAAGTAAGCGATGAAGAAGCAAGTAGACTTTGAGGAAGTGTACTGCTTTCCGACGGCGACTTTTCTGATTCAATCCGTCGTCTCTTAGCCAGGCCAAATCGTTGCCACGACGCAGGACCTCTTGAATGGCTGACGCCTTTAGTTTCTGATCTTCATCATACCCGACTGCAGCAAAAGCATCTGATAAATTGGAATACATTAGTAAATACTAACTGTGCAAACGAAAACAAAATAAAATAAATTACCATTTGCCGAAAGAATGTGTTCCAACCATGGAGCCATGGTTCCAACTACCACTGGGTTCGGAGCAAGCCAGGCTAGCTCTACTTGTGATCGCAAAATTTGGCCCATTTGGCTTTGACTGCAATCAGAGAATAAGTCGATTAACCTAACTCTGAATACAACACTTGATATCGGTAACCTAATGGACAGCTGAGCGTTAAGTTATTGATAATTTATTTTTATAGGAAACTTTGAACCCATTTGGCTCGTTAAATTTCTTTCAAATGATGTTGTGTGGATAAAACAAACTGATTTTAAAACATAACATTGAGGACTGACGACCATGCTATGTTCAAATATATTGAAGAATAATCAGTTCTAGAACGAAAAAACAGATTATTAATAATAGCATTAAATTATCGGCTCTACCCACTGCAACGCTAATACGTTTTCAAACGTTGCCACCGATCTGTCAGTATTTGTTACAAAAAATTTGTATCAATAAATCTCTTTATTTGCGTTACTATAACGAAAGATAATTATTAGTTAGTTTAGCATTCCTGTCCGCAGCAAAATAAATGCGATCTAAAGAGAGGAAGGAGGAAAGCACCATTTAGTATGGAGTTAAAGGAACGCGAAATCTATGCAGAAGGGGGATATAGAAAATTAGTTGAGAAAGAAGTTCATGAAGAAAGTAGTAAGTGCTGAAAAACAAGACAGCAGTGAACCGAAAAAAGTATGTCCTTAACATAACAAAAGCATTAGAGTTCAACAAACAGAAGGCCTAACTAGCTCTTAGCTCGGGCCCTCACATTTTCCCACTGGGAGAGCTAATTCTTATAGATACAATAGTCGTATCCCCGGAGGGGTATTACTATAACGGAATGCTATATACTATATGCTACATTAGTTAAATAACATGTTAGTTTAAGCCTCCTCAACCGCTAAAAAAGCGTTTCGATTAGAGGAATGAGAAAGTTACTATTTAGTATGGAGATAAGGGTACACGGAATCTATGCAGAAGGAACATGGGAACAGTAAGTTGAGAAAGAAGTTCATAAAACAAGATAAAAGTTGAAGAAGACAGTAGTAGGTGAAGAAAAACAGGACAGCAGTGAACGGAAAACTGGTGAACCTTAATATAACAAAAACATCATATTCCAACATAAAAGGCCTTCGTAACTCTCAGCTAGGGCCCTCACACATTTTCCCAATGGGAGTGTTAATTCTCATAGATACAATAGTTGTATCCCCCAGAGGAGAAAGATATCAGTTAATGAACGAAAAGAACTGTATGAGCTTACACGAACCTTATATTAACTGTCAGGTGGAATGCTCCTTGAAAGAGGTTTTCGTCCGTTGACGAGTTTGTCCTGACCCAGAGTAGGACATTTCCGAGGCCACACCACCGTCCTCACGTCGTGATGAGCTGGTGCCGTGCAGACTGACGCCCACACATCGCGGAAGCTCCGTCATCTAGAAATTAAACAGAGAATGTAATTGTGTGTGATAAATCGAAATCAAATGCGCAACCCATTTTGGGAACTGTCTAATTGAAAAGAGAAAGAAGCTTTGTTTTCAAAAACCTTCACCACCCACCGAATACTAAATAATGAATGACCAGGACATTTAGACATCGAAGTAGGATCGAGATTCATGCCGCTTTTACCTCAGCAGGAAAGTTTTCATGGAGTGCTAAATTCTAAATAAACGATGGATAGGCCAGTCAGTCCAGCCTTTGTGCAATAATTCTCAGCCTCTGAGGGTAGGTACTGCAAAGTGAGCCATCACAGCGTAATATGTGTTATTCATTCTGGTAAAGAAAAGTTTTATGTGTGCAATCACTGACAAATTTACATTTTCACAGTATATTTTAATAACTTTATCCTTGTTGCCTACTGAATGCAGTTGGAAACTGGCACCTTTGATGTCATTTCTGTAATGAGTTTATATATATATATCCATATTCATAAACAAAATTCGAATTTCCAAATTTATTCCACACAGAATATTCGTGGAAAGTGATTTCTGGTTAGAAATGTACAGTTTCATATGTTTCTCATTCGAAGGAAATTAATTTTGAAATTTTATATTCACACAGAAACATGAAAACAATTCAAACATGAACATTATGCAGGATGTCTCCTGATATTTTATTTTCAAATTTTAATACTTATTACCACCTTTAACAGCAAAAAATGACTTCCTAATTTTTACATAATGAATGTTGTCCAAATGCCCAGGATGTAAGAAATCAGCCTATAATGAGTGGTTGAGTCAATAATACACGCAATAACATGGATTCAAACAAATTTAAAGGTGATTAATACATAAAATACAAAATCAAAAACTTATAACTAAATGAAGCATCGAACGCGAACGCATAATTGCAAAAAATACCCAAACATTTTATATACCCCTTCCCAAATGGACCCTAACAAATGTTTGACAAACACCCTGTCTTAACATCTTTTAACAATGAGAGCAACAGCTCATCATAAGCAAAAAAAATTAACTGATTGAAAACTAATAGACACCGCGAAATTGTCCAATCCCCTAACAGGAATATTTTCCATAAAATGCAGCAAATATCGCATTCTGAGAGCAATGAATTTTTGAAAATCTTCAAACTCTATATACAAATTTACTTTACTTTCCATTTTCAGTGATTTATCCCACTTCACAATTTTTTACAACCCTGACAGGTAGAGTAGACCCCTGAGGAAAATTTCACTACTCCTTTCTTTTTTGCTGCTTTTCAAATTTTTCTACTTTATACTACTTTATTACCTAGTAGACACCCTGTTATGGGAATGAAAGAAAAAATGTCACATAAACAACACAAAACATTATTGCTGAATCATAAGAGTTAATTAAAAACTTCACATTTTATCATGACCAGTCTTAGTTTACTCGAGGTAACAGCGAAGGCTTCATTGGAGGAATTGCATGAAAAGAACTTTTGTCTCTAGCTTCAGACTCAAGGAAAACTAAATGGATTTCACTCACTGAGTTTCCAAAGTTATATTGACTCTGGGCTGTTATCAATGGGAGTATCACATATTGATTTTTGACTGTTAAATGAAACAGATTTGCTGAACAAGTCTAAGCGTTTATCAGGAAGTGACTAAGAATTAGAGGGAACTAAGAGCTTTTCCCTTCATTTGCATTATTGGATAATTATGAAATTAATCAATCATTAACATAAGGTTTGGAGACAGTACCAAGTACATCAGGGCAAGTGTGAAAAACTAGATTATTCCTATTCCAACTTTTCAACATTACAAAAACTTTCCAGAACATCACGGTAAGAACAGTAGTAAGAAATTCAATGAACATATTTTTATTGATCCACTGTCAATAGTTGAAAAATTCACTGACTCTGTAGTCTATAAAAAGCAATATTTTAGTGTGCAAACATCATCTTCAGGCTGATAATACATATAAAAAAGGTTCCAAATACAATGATGAAATACAAATCTAATACTCAAAGCTACATAGACAGAGTGATAATTTTGAAAATGGCAGCACTAGAAAACGATTAGAAGCCAAATTTGAACCACAGCAATAGGTACTGGCAAAATGGCATTTTTTTACCTCTAATTTAAAAAAGCTCTGGTTTAATTTGAAAAAGCTCAGGTTTAATATAAAAAGCTCAGGTTTGATTTAAAAAAGCTCAGGTTTAATATAAAAAGCTAAGGTTTAATTTAAAAAAGCTCAGGTTTAATATGAAAAGCTCAGGGTAAATTTAAAAAAGCTCAGTTTTAATTTAAAAAAGCTCAGGTTTAATTTAAAAAAGATCAGGTTTAATTTAAAAAAGATCAGGTTTAGTCTAAAAAAGCTCCGGTTTTATTTGAAAAACCTCAAGTTCAATTTAAAAAACCTCAAGTTCAATTTAAAAAACCTCAAGTTCAATTTAAAAAAACTCAAGTTCAATTTAAATACCCTCAAATTCAATTTAAAAAACCTCAAGTTCAATTTAAAATACCTCAAGTTCGATTTAAAAAACCTCAAGTTCAATTTAAAAAACCTCAAGTTCAATTTAAAAAACTTCATGTTCAATTTCAAAAACCTCAAATTCAATTCAAAAAACCTCAAGTTCAATTTAAAATACCTCAAGTTCGTTTCAAAAAACCTCAAGTTCGATTCAAAAAGCCTCAAGTTCAATTTAAAAAACCTAATGTTCAATTGCAAAAACCCCAAATTCAATTCAAAAAACCTAGAGTTCAATTTCCAAACTTCAAGTTCAATTTGAAAAACCTCAAGTTCAATTTAAAAAACCTCAAGTTCGATTTGAACTTGAGGTTCAAGAGAGAAAGAAGAAGGCACCATTTAGTATGGAGTTAAGGGAACGCGGAATCTATGCAGAAAGGGCATAGAAACAGTAAGATAAGAAAGAAGTTCATGAAACAAGATCAAAGTTGAAGAAGAAAGTAGTAGGTGCTGAAAAACAGGACAGCAGTGAACCAAAAAATATGGTCCTCAACATAACAAAAGCATTTTATTTCAACAAAAAGAAGGCCTACCTAACTCTCTGCTCAGGCCCTCACACTTTCCCTGGGAGCGCTAATTCCCACAGATCCAATAGTTGCATCTCCCTAGCGGAAGCTATTTTTAAATAGAACTTGAGGTTTTTGAAAGCAAAAATAAAAAGGTGTAGGTAACAGTATTGCTCTAGGAGTAATACAAAAAATATGTTAATACTGTAACCTAATCTTACTACAGTCGTACATATTGGTGTGGTACAATTTAGTTTCTAGTCATGTTCTTGTACTGTCATTTCCAGCATTTTTAGTTTGTCTGATGTAGCTTTGAGTATTAGATTTGGATTTTATCAATAAGACTGAAAATATTTTTCAGTATAATTTTAGCCTGAACATGATCGTACATTGAAACGTCGCTTTTTATAGACTAGAGAGCTAAAGAATTTCTTAACAATTGACATTGTTTCAATAAAAAATATGTTGAGTGAATTTATTACTACTTTAACACATGATGAACTGGAATGATTTGTTAAAGTTAAAAATTATGACAAACTAATTCAAATTTGTCACTAGATTGAGAACAATCTTCTAAATTAATAATGCTCATGACAATCCTCTAATGCTTCTATTGCACAAGCAATCAAGAACATAATTTGAGCTTCTGCAAAGACATTGAATATAGGTAGTAGGATGTTGGCAAAGCCATATCAGAAGATAACTATCAGTAGAAATAAGTTGGAGTGGTTGTGAGAAAATATTACTTAATTTTTCTTCCAAAGATATGGCTAGTGTCCATTAAAAGTTTGATTCAGAAATACACCACACCTCATCTCGAAAAACACATCTGAGGTGACTCAGAATAGAATTTGTAATGTCAACACATATGCTAAAACAAGATCTTACCAACTTAATCATTTTTGACTGTTTTATGCAGTTGGAAACTGCTCTCTTTGATGCCTTATCTGTAATATTTTTTATGTCTAAAAATGAAATGCTAATATGCATGTACAAATAATTCTCCGAAACAAATACATTACTAAAAAGTAATTTCCTGTAGCAATTACACAAGGTTATTCTTTCAACCAGAAGGAAAGTCACTTTGAAAATTTACATTTACACTCATATTAATCCAAATAATTATTATACCAACATTATGAAAATAGTATGCTCCAAACATTACCTTAGTATTCAATGAATAAGCATTGAATGCTTCACATTTCATCAAGATAGGTCTTCCAGAGCCGGACTCAATGGTAATATTTTCAGGTTATTATTATACATCGTTATCAATAAATTTTTAATCTCTCAGAAAACAATTTGCACAACACAAACTCAAACAAAATTAGCAGTAGTAAGTAACCAATAATTTTCAGAGAGAAACTATAAGCACAAATAAATCTGAGGGTAGAAAAATATCTTCTATTAAAATTTTGCTCTAACCATGATTCTGCTGGCATGAATCAGCACTTTGATTCAGTTACACACCTATTTTCATCCACACTATTTTAAGAAACGCAGCTGAAGTAAATCATAATAGTAATTTTAATGGTACCAAACAACTTACGTAACTTCTTTATACCTTAATTCTTGTTTATTACAGTAGGGTAACTTGAATAGTAACTTTGATGTGTGTATACACACGCACATATAAAACGCAATTTATTCTTGTGAATGCTTAAGGAATAATTTTGAGATTTCACGTTACCAGTAAAACACATCGAAATAACTTAAAATACCAACATTTTCAAAATCTTGGTCCACATATTATTAGCTATGAAACAATTTCAATGTTTAGACCTTAATACTTTGAAGTAATCCAAACAGTAAACTTATCAACGCTCAAACTTGGACCACCGCAATGAACAACTAGGAGCAATATGATATCTTAAGTTAACATTACGTTAAGCTCAAATGCAAGTTCAAAATCCCGAAGGTTCCAAAAATTTTTCTATGTTGAAATAACTAATTTTAAAATATTTCATTAATAAAGCCTGTGAATTCATAAAGGTAGGGTTGTATTTTTTGATAAGTTCGTTTTTAATTACTTCACATGAAATTATTTCATTAGAAAATAGGTCATTAAGGTTTAGGATCATTACAAATACGAACGTGATAAGCAATTGTACTCTCGTATTCTAACTCTTTTAAAAACCGGCAGGCCGCAGCCGCGACGGTACAGAAACGGTTTTGTGGAAACTACAGAAATTTCTTGAGCGCGCAGTCAAAAGACTTGAGTTTACCACCCGTAACTTTTGAAAGAATGCACCTATTGACTCCAAATTACTCTCAAACGAAAGAGCGAAGCATTTTATGATAGCCCATTATAAACAAGACCCAAACGTTTTTCTGAAAATTACAAAAATTCTTCGATAAGCCTGTCCGAATCGCGCCTCGTCAAAAGATTTAAGTTTGCCACTCGTAACTTTTGAAAGATTGCACCTATTGACTTCAAATTACTCTCAAAAGAAGGAGCAAACCATTTTTTATTAGCCCATGAGCTAATTTAAAATGTTTTGCTCCTTTGTTTGAGAGTAATTTGAAGTCAGTACGTGCATTTTTTCAAAAGTTACGAGTGCTAAACTTAAGACTTTTACTGCGCGCTCAAGAAATTTCTGTGGTTTCCGCAAAACCGTTTCTGTACCGTCTCGGCTGCGGCCTGCTGATTTTTAAAACGAGAGATATTTCAAAGCCTGAGTTATAAAATGAGTAGAGCCTGAAATGCATTTAGTTTATTGGTATCAAAATATAATAGTGCATGAATGAGATATTTAGTAGGAATGTTCATATTTTCTATATATACTATTATAGTTCTGCGTTTTTTAACTTCACTGTTTCACTTTCAACATAAGGTATAAAGAGTTAAAATTGAAATATTTACAATTAAATTCAAAACATTTGAAGCCTTAGTTAAAGAATTTGAACTTCATGTTACAATGTATAAATATCGTAAGGTTATATGTGAAAATTACATTGAAATATCTAAGCTTCGAATTAAAGTTTTCACTTTCACAATAAAAGAACGAAAGCTCAAATTACATCATGTGAAGGTTACGTAAACTAATTCATGTAATATGATTTGACAACGAGTAATACATAACATAATTTCATCTGACTTGTCATTGATTAAACTTATACATGGGCTATCTATCATTGCCGTTAGTTTCAAATTGTGAGGTATAGTCTGAAAAAAACCGTAGTTTTACCGTCGTACTTCTACGGTGGGAATGGCAGTCAGAAATCGACGGTAAATATCGGTTATCATCGTCGGCGGGCATTTTTAGCGTCTAAAATTATCGTTGGTCACCGGTAATATATAAACCGTCGGAATAAACCGATCATAATTTCCGTTACGCCGACGATAAAATTCGGAATGGGGATAGGTGTTCATTCATTTGAGGTCATTTTTCTTTAAATGGTTCAAATAACATCAGAAATGTGGATAGAAATGAAATGAAAGAACTTGGTTACAGTAAAGGTGTTCAAACGCTCAGCTATGTTCTGTTTGAAAATTGATAGATTGATGATAGTGAACGTCATTGTTCTGTCTCCTCAACTTAAGCATGAGAATTGATAGATTGATCGTGAACGTCACTGTTGTGTCTCCTCTCCCATAAATAGAAATTTTTCATAAATACATTTACATATTTACTATGCAGGTTAAAGAACAATGTTTGATCCACAACCTAGAGGTCTGCTTTAGAACTGACGAGCTTCATAATCAAACGGGCAATTATGTAATTGAATCATTCGAATATACGGCCCGTCGTAGTTGAGTGAACGATGAGTTCGCACGTCAATATTGGATTATAAAGTAAATAGTACTGATCAGTTGAGGGCAGTGTCAATGCAAGGGGCCCGATCACTATCGTAAACCTTTATCAAATTTTGTACTTCTCTGACGCAAAACGAAACACTATTATCCAAATGTTGAAAGTGGCAATTTGCTGCTCGTGAGTACAATAAGAACACCGCGGGAGAACGAAATTCTCAAGACAAGCAAACATCATCTTCCTCGAACAATTTACTCTGCTGATTGACAGTTTTTCATTCATCGTTTCAACAAACAACGAACTGAAGTTATATTGTGTCAGTGTGTACCTGAATTTCACAAGCGAATGTGTGGACAGGCAGTCGCTGTGATGCATATCCTAAAGTTACAAGAGCACACTTTCAAGATCGTCGAGTTGCTTTGCTTCAACGAAGAGAAACTTGGAATACGCATAAGTATTCCTTGGTTGTTGAATGTAATTGCCTTACAAATATCCATTGCTTTTTGGGTTCTTTATGATCCAAACAAAAGCAAAAAAGGCCTGGACATCTTTTCTAACTTCTGGACATCTTTTCTAACTTCGATCATTTCATCGATTCGACGGGCACTTTCGTCCTCATCGTCCGATACAGAGGTTTGGCTGAAACTCTTCACTTCATGAGAAAAAGCGCACTTGCAATGTTTGCTCACCAAGGAGAGGCTGTAAAATTTCTTAAAGCAGACACTGTTACCTCAGTCTTGTTGGCTTGGGTAGAAATTGGAAATTTTGTGTACATGATTATGTTTCGATTGTTATGTTTCAATATATACACATTGATTGCGTCCCGGTGTCGGGCTGTACTGAAGAGTATTCTACGTAGCGAAAGCGAAGGAAAAATGAACAAGCTGAAGCCCGTGATGGAAGACGTTGTGGAAGAAGCTCATGAATGCGTAAACTTCCTGCTAATGGTGATGTATTAAATTTACATTATTCTTTGATATCGAAGAAATCACAGTTGTTTTGTTGAACGTAATACTGTTGTTGACTGTTTTATTTTTGCTTGGGTATGAATATTTTTCTTACAGGTAAAAGAAGTTAAAGAAAAGTTCACCGGTAGTTAATTCTTACGTCTTACTGTGCGAATCATCCCAATCACGAAATGAATGTCATTTTCTCTCCGACGAAATTCATTGTTGAAACTAAGAGTAATGCGGTAGTGGTGATACTCATTTATATCACGCAGCTCTACAACCCAACCCAACATAGTGAAACCTTAGCCTCCCCAACCTAACCTAGCGGAAAAGATGCCTACCCAACCTAACCTAGCGGAAAAGAGGCCTACCCAACCTAACATTACGGGACCTAAGCATCCCCAACCCAACCTAGTGAAACCTAAGCCTCCACAACCTAACCTAGGGGAACCTAACTTACCTAAGCATCCCTAGCCTGAGCTAGAGGAACATGACGGAACATGCCCTATTTTTTCAATTCTTATTATGACTCTTTATAAAATAATTAACATGTGAAGATAAAATCACAGGGCTTAAATACGTGGCATGATCGTTAACCACACATTTTCACATCACTTTTTGAGTATACCGGAGTTATATATTCTGAAATTTAAATGTTCAACAAAAAATAATTAGGTGAAAAATAACTCTAATTTACCATATTTTGACCATTTTCGTGACGCTGGCGGCATGTGAAGATGTGAAATATGAAACCTGAAATATGAAACCTAATAAAGTGATATATTTTAACACACCTTTATAGCTGTAGCAAAACATATTATAAAAATTTGTAATTTCTGGAAATTACGTCAACAATGACGTTTTTTGACTATTTTTCGAAATTTTGGCACCTCGGCGGCACGTAAAGATACCAACTTGGAGGGATAATATTTTACACGCATCATTTTCATGCGGATTCACAAGTTTTCCGTACTTTAGCGTTATCAGATTCATGAAATTTGGAAAAACGCTCCATCCTAATATATGTACATCATTGAATATACATTTTTTAAACATCAAAACATACTCGTACAATGAATGTCTTCCATATCTTGACCCTCTAAGATTTGTTATGTTTCGTAATTCATCTTGAATCAGATTTCCGTTACAAACAAAAAGAAATTGATATTTCCTGCTCACAAACCAATTATGATCAAATGGGTATGTTCTCGTAGCACAAAACAAATTTCCAGATCCCTTTTTTTAATTTACCTTTATTAAATGTTCCGAAGGCATTGAAAAGCAAGTATTGTCAGTAGGATCGTGCTCCAAATATTGTTAGCAGCAAAAAATTGTTGGAAATTCACTAAGATTACAATAAATTAATCTGAGGTCAGATTCCACCGCATGACGTTTCTCAAGGGTTTGCAGTACATTTATCATGACGTGTAAAAAGATTGTCTTTGCATGATCATTTTACGAATTCCTTTACCTCGTGGCTTCGATATATATTTCTACTTATATTTCCCATATTATATATATATATATTTCACGTATATTTCCTTTAGGATTGACACATTGTTGTGTAAAAGTTATATTGCATTTATCTTTGTTTAATTTCATTCTTTTACAACTATGAATTCATCATTTGCTTTGTTGTAATTCTTTTATACTCAATTTGTACTTATTAGGTATGAAAAAATATTCCTACCGAAAATAATTGAAATTTTAATACCTTGCATATTCATTCTTTTGGGAATCATCATACCATTGTAAGATTGTATATTTCAAAATGAAAGTATCTCAAGGCATTCAGAAGTCCAGTATTGGAACACTACATGGTGTATTTTGCTCAATTAAATTAATTTTGTTTAATAATGCTGCGAGAGGCTGCCATCGAAAATTATTTTGAGCATGTCTTGATTGGTATAAATTTAACATACTCATTGTTAAATGTCTGATCTCAAACCCGCTCTTTTCTAAGAAGTTGTGAGACATCTCTTTCAATTCATCGACTAATTTTTAGTTCACATTCCCAATTCCAGTTGACTCGAGTGAAGAAACAAGTGAAGAAAATGTCGCAAGTTAAACTGGGGGCGCCTACCCTTTGGAGAGAAACTCCGCACAGTGAGTGCATTTTGATAATAATCTTAGAACGAGAGCGTGAACGGATCTTCACATTTACACTTTATAATAATCGTTGTACTGGAAGTGTAAAATGAAAAGTGATAAAAATATAAAATAATTTCGGTTTGAGCTCGGGTTTTAGGAAGTCGGGGAGATAGTGTTGCGATTTGTGTTCAAATTCAACTACTGCAATAATATTCGCTCTCTCATGTACATTGACTGACACTATCGAAAAATTTTAACGTAAGAAAAGAAATGATTGTTTCTATTTCGCAAACGAAGAGACTCGGCTCATTTACAAGGATGAGACAATAGTAATGCATCTTGTAGTGTGTTCTCTCTCAGGCTCCTTTTCCACTCCGGGCAGAGTGTGAATATCTACGGACTTTGAATATCTATGCCCGATCGAGTGCCTAGGTTACAAACGAACCCGGCAGGGTAAGGAAAACACAACAGGAATAAATACCGTATTACTGTGAAGATCGCCGACAGTATGGCACACGAGGGAAATATTTACTGCCAGGTAGTACAGTACCCGAGAACGACTTGGAGGACCGGTGGTTGTCGGTGAGTCGCGGCGTGCCTGACGTGGCGTAATTTTGTTGTGGTCGTCGTTTCTTTACCACATCGTTGTCGTGATTTCCTTGTTCCTCCGTTGAGCATGTATATTTCGAAACGTAATTTATTCGTTTCCTATTGTCGTGATGCTTGGTTACATCATTTTAATATATTTTATTAATAAGGACGTGACTCAATGTCCTCGCCTTGATTTTAATCATTAATAATCTATTAATCTAGCTGCCACCACTTCTGAGAGGAATATTATTTTATTATAAAGACAAATGAGTTATTATTTTGGCAACGTATTTCATGCCTCCAAGAAATTTAGTCTTAGTCTCGTATTTTCAGAACACAGGTAAAATGATACACATTTGAAGATTATATGTTAAATTTAATAGCTAAGAATCAATCAATCGCGCATTACAGATCTCATAGCAACAATTACCTAGAAACTTCACTCGCTGTGCCTAAACATGATCATTGCCGACGGATTAAGATATTGACTGCGTGAGTTTTACATATGAAAGAATATACCAAAGAACACTCAACTTGCGGAAAAGGTAGAGATCGAGGTGTAGACTGCAAGGATGCCCAGAAGGCTGAGGCTGTAACGGAGACGCTGGACCCACACCGGTAGGACAGGACAGGCAAGATGGCACTTCTAGGCAAGATGGCACATGGCACTTCTATGCTTGGAAGCGTCACTGATGGTAACTGGCACATATGTTGAAGTAGTTCATCTTCGAATGTCTTACAGATGCCTGGCGTGTAATTAATTAACATCAGCTTCACAATATTAGTAGATGGAGTTCTTAGCACCTACGCCAGCCCGAGGGCAGCGCTTATATGATTGAGTAGCGCACTCTAGCTCAGACGGAGGTCGGTTCCTTACTGACTCTCCTCGTCTACCCCAGCTCGTTTTCAGGGCGTGAACCTCCGCCATGGTAGACTAAAGGAGGTACCGTCACTTCTACATGGACAGCCGCGCACATTCGCTAATTCGACTAGCCAATAGGAGGCTTCATTTCAATCAAGCCAGATGACGTCCCCTCCACACCATGACGTCAGCGGCGGCAGCGTACTACTACTACGTAGCGTACTCTGCCCTTCCAGACGTACGATCAACAACATTGCCGACTGCCGGTGTGCCTCCGCAAGGTACGGATTTGGATTTTTGGAAAATTGAATTCCGTCTAGCTACGTACAAATCTACCAGAACTAAAAGGTTATCGATCTTCAATTTTATCATTCCGGCAGCTTCATAAATTGACAGCTCTATCCAAACTGTAGGAAAATGTACTTTTTTCAATCATACAAAACGTTTTAGTACTTTTTCCATGCAGATGAAGGTGACTATTGCCCGCCGTGTTTAATCATAAAAAAGGATAATATAAGATTCAGTTTCAGATATTTATTTGAAATAAAACCTGCGATATATTCTGCTTGTAAGTTCACGAACTGAATGAGCAGGAGCATTGATTTACAGTTGTATATCCTTTTTCAGCGTCTAAACTTCTAAGCTAAAAAAAGACTTCCGATAAGAAGGCAACATTTAGTTTGGAGTTAAGGGAACGCGGAACCTACCCAGAAGGGGATATAGAAACAGTGAGTTAAGAAAGAAGTTTATGAAAAGAGATAGAAGTTGACGAAGAAAGTAATAGGTGCTAAAAAACAGGACAGCAGTGAACCGAAAAAATGGTCAAAATATCATTAAGACTACTTTATTTTAACGAAAGGCTTACCTAATCTTTAGCTCAAGAACTTGTACATTTCCCATGGGAGCGCTAGGAACAGAGAGCTTTGATTATTGTTATCGTTGTGAGGGGAAGTTATAATTACTCGCGTTCACATGGTTGCAATGATTATATGAATAAATAATAAAGTACAGAAAATCTAGATGAATATGACACCATTTCAGAACTTATCCCCACAAAAAAATGGTGTTTCATGAACAGGAAGGAAGAAGGCACCAATCGGTGTGGAAAAAAGAAATCAGGAAATCTATGCACGAGGTGTGTTCCCAAATATGTTTTGGATGGAACCATCAGGGTACGAAATTTGCAATGAAAAATCTACCATGGATATGTAAGGTTGCAGAGAATAGGATGGCAATGGACCGAAAAAAAGTCGGTACAAACTAAATAAAATATTTCAAGGTTAGATTATTGGTAGTACAAGCCTCCCTACCGCAACAAACTCCAATCAAAGGAAGTTAGAAATCATTCAATATAAACTTGACACAACGGGGAATGTGTGCACAAGATTTGTTCCTACACAAGACTCCATCACACACTTAATTAAATTAGTTTATTAGTTAGTTTAAACCTCCCTATCCGCAACAAAGGCGATCCAAAGAGAGGAAGGATTGATTAGATTAGTCGCCAGTTTTAGCCTCCCCACCCGCAGCAACAAATGCGATCCAAAGAGAGGAAGGAGGAAGGCACCATTCAGTGTGGAATTAAGGGAACGCGGAATCAACGCAGAAAGGGCATGGAAACAGTAAGTTGTGAAAGAAGATTATGAAACAAGATCAAATTTGAAGAGAAAGTAGTAGGTGCTGAAAAACAGGACAGCTGTGAACAAAAAAATATGTCCTTAACACAAAGACATTTCATTTTAACGAAAGGAAAGCCTACCCAACTCTCAGCTCGGGTCCTCTCATTTTCCCCGAGTGAGTGCTAATTCCCATGGATGCAATAGTTGTGTCCCTCTGAGGGGGAAGAGTGGATAAAAATCCGTTTATTTTGTTCATTCCATTCTGTGTTTCCCTATAAGGGCTACCGCATTCAATATCGCTCACGAGTTACGCCACAATATTTTCATATTGAAAAATTTTGAATAGTTCAATCGCCAATTAAAAACAAATAATGAGAGCAGTGAATCGAGAGATGATCTGCAACGGAATCAAAAACGTTTTCTATTTTCAATAAATTGATGGCTTACATAAGTTAGTCGTGGGACTTTAAAATCTTCTTCCATAAAACACCCAGTCTTCATTATGAATACTGACTAGTTCTACAGATTAGATTACGACATAGATTCAGCCTTCCTTGCTTCTCAAAGCGAGCACAGCTGCAGGACATTACATATTCTCTCGAAGAACACCAAGTTTTTATTAAAAATACTGACTAGTTCTATAAATTAGGTTGCGACATAGATTCAGTCTTCCTTACCACAACAATGCTGTTCAAAGCGACACAGTCGCGGGACTTTACATATTCTCACATAGAGCATCAAGTTTTTATTACAAAAACTGACTAGTTCAATAGATTGAATTCTGACTTGGGTTTAGCCTCCATTCCCTTACTACAAATACAACCGTTCAATAGAGGAAGGAAACGCCAAGCACCGGAGTTAAAAGGAAATGCATAATTAAAAAGCAGGGAGTTTCCACACAAGAGAACCTCAGTATAGGAACAATAAGTTGAGGAGTAAGGTTACGAAACAAAATTAAACCTGAAGAAGAAAGTCATAGGTGATGAATAACAGGACACTAATGAACCAAAAAAATTGGTCTTAACCTAAGGAAACGAAGCATTTTAATTTTAACAAAAAGAAGGCCTACTGAACTCTCAGCTCTGGACTTTACATCACTTGTTCTATAAGGATGGGAACAAAATATGAGCCAACAACTCGTCCCTGAATGAATACTCCTATTACTTAAAAATATATTTCGTGTCTAATATCTCGATGTAACGTAAAATTTTGACGATAATGAATTAGATAAACTATTTTTTTCATCAAAAACAATAAGTGGTACACGACCGACCACTCAAGGCACGTTCAACATTTTCCGGCTAATCAATTCCGAAATGTACACCCAAAACAACATAAAACTGAGCATTCAAATCTCGGTAAGGACTAGTCGTACATAATGGCTTACTAAACATCACAGAGCGCAAACGGCAGCCCTCCTAATGCACAAGCGCTATCTTCAAACATCAGGACTCGTGCTCTGCATAACAGTAAGTTATTATCATTATTATATAAGAAAGTTTTAGCCTCCATTAACCACGACAAAGCTGTTCCAAGAGAGGAAGGAGAAAGGCACCATTTATTATGGAATTTATGGAACGCGGAATCTATGCACAAGGTGCACAGAAATAGTAAGCTAAGAAAGGAGTTCATGAAACAAGAAAAAGTTGAAGAAGAAAGTAGTAGGAGCTGAAAAACAAGGGATGAGTGAATCTAAAAAAAATGGTCCGCAACAAAACAAAACGAATTCCATTTCAACAAAAAGAAAGCCTACCTAACCTTTAGCTTGGGCCCTCACATTGATAATAGACTATAGAGATAAACATTAGAAAGACCAGTTCACGTCAAACTTACTATTTGGGTACCGTTTCTTCTAGCTCAGTGCGAGTGGGAAGCCTACGACGCATCTTTCACCAACTATT
Organism: Morinoia aosen; assembly: GCA_030386875.1. Classification (NCBI taxonomy): domain Eukaryota; kingdom Metazoa; phylum Arthropoda; class Malacostraca; order Amphipoda; family Talitridae; genus Morinoia; species Morinoia aosen. The sequence goes on along the minus strand of CM059558.1, from coordinate 10,405,321 downwards.
GGATGCATGCTCCAAATCAATCATTCAAAACGGTAAAATAGTTTTTACACACAATTGTATGATCATCAATAAGCAGAAGTAAATTCATCGGCATACTCAGAAGCAAACTGCGTTGTTTAATAACAAGACAACACTCCAGATAACTTTTTAAAATGTATGTTAACTTTGTAGAGACTGTCGGGAAGTGTATCTATTCCAACATAAACCGTAGAATGCAAAAACTTGAAAGGTAAGCATAACTCTAGTTACGTGTGTATTTTCACAGCCAGTCTAAAGTTTATCAAAAAATTCATTTCGAAACCAAAACAATGAATGTGTCATAAGATTTCAAAGGTTTCAATGAGTACATCCAATTTTTTTTGCTGAGTTCCAATTACGAGAAGAAAACAAGGATAACAAATATGTATAGCGCGTAGATAGTAATGCTTATTTATAACGCTTCACCCTAGCAATGCACCGAACCAAATCAACAAATAAACCTTGCACTACCATCCGTTAATGTGTTTTAAGCGAGACAAGATTGAACGACATTATAGTTCACAGCCTTAAATTATAAACAGACAAAGAAAAAAGGTTTATCACACGCTTGATACAATATAACACATCAAAGCCTTAAATTCATCTGACACTAACAAAATAAGGCTAGCACAAGTCGAAGACTAAGTGGTTGTTCATTAACAGTCATTGGGACTTTAATTAACACCACTTACTGAGCTGAGAGCAAGTAGTGCGCAGATATTTGTACAAATGTAGGTTGTATGGTGCCTCTGACAGAATGATGAGCCTCAGCTTGCCTGACTAAATGTCTCAAGTTTGGCCACAGCAGACAGGAATGGCACCAGGCCATCCAGAAAACACAAACATAAGTTTACTTCTATGTCCAAATTTACTGGCGCCACTTGGCTACCAAATGAAACACAAATTATATCACACAGAAATTTTACCTCATCTCAATCATTTTTTTTTGCGTGTTCATTTTTAAGCTTTGTTATATTTCAATCGGAATGTATGAAGTGTTGCTGTACATACAGCAACGGGGAAGTTATGGGTTTTACAGGAGGAAACGGTAAATAGCACGTAATTGATTCTAATGAAATAACGGAACTATAGGCATAAATTAACTGTGAATACAGAAGCGCATTCAAACAGCTGCTCTGCAACATATCCGCCCAACGTGTCCATAATACTATTGCCAGCAGCCTACACCCATGTAAAAAACGATTTTTAATCCAAAAACAATCTAAAATAAACTGAATAATGTGATACAACAAAATTCATTATATTTCACCCTAGAACATGAGAACAAGGACTCAGGAGAAAAGTGCAGTGAATCACTTGTGCATCACAGAAAAGGTACCCTGCAGAGCTATATTGTAAGCTCTGATTGACTATAATATTCTACATCTGAAGAAAAACTTTATTTACATTTTTATTTTGGAACAGTAGGTGGGATGTTTAGGGCAGTTATCATGAATTAATTCACAAACATTTTTGCTGAAGCCTAGTAAGTGGCTGATTTGATTCAACAGATACTGCAAGAGCCTCTTATAAAAATAATAGCACGGAAAATTTACTGCACAATTCAAGTCCCTTGTACAGATCAACAGACCGAATATGCTTTTGAAACGACACAAAAAGATGGAAACAGGAAACTTGCTCACAGAAAATGGAACAACTTATAGTGCAGTGAGTCAAAGAATTTCTTCAGCTGCTGGTGATGCATGTCTGTTTTCATGACGAGGTAACCGGAGCTCTAGCGGCAGCATCTTCCACTTCCCGCAGCAAAAATTCCTCCAATATTGGTGGTTCAGTTGAATACCGCAGCAGCTTTTAGCTCCTCCTCATCCACCTTGATGACGTTGAAATTATTTCAGTTTCATCCGGTACCTGAAAGGCAATTAAAAATTCGTGAATTTCTCAAGTTAGCAGTTTTTGAATTTGTTTCTGGCTCAATAAGCACACATTTTAGTTGGTAGTAAGGGAACAGATTGAAATTTGTCACTGGAAATATGATGAATAAAGATGCAGGTGAGAGTATTTAATAAAAAGGTTCAGCTGTACAGAGAGATGATGTTGAATATGAAGCAATATTGAAATGCATACGCAAGGAAATGGAGGCAATGATAAACTATAGTGTAATACAGAATGTAAAAATACAAGGAGTCATAAGGGAGAAAGTGATAGGGGAAATGAGCAAAAAGGAGCTGTGGAAAAATTAAAAAAAATAAAGAAAAATGGTAAAATTAGGTGTAATAGGCAGTGAAGTACTGTACATAGCATCAGGTAGAACAAATAAGGCAGAGAAGCACTGCACATAGGTACAAGTACAACCAAACAAGGTAACACACTCACGCTGGTTCTCACAATTTTTCATTAACAGTTATTGTTGGGTAATATACGTAAATTTATCGGTGTTATTTAATAACAATCCCAATGTCACATAGCCTTATATATAAAAAACAAGTCTAAAAAAAACAAATACCAATTTGGTAAGACTCATAAAAAATGACAAGTAAAGAAATAAGCCCTTAATCTGGAGAATGTTCTACATTTCATTTTCGCTTGTATGTATTCCTTAGTGGATTACCAGACTCATTTTACTTCTATTAAGAAACATAAAAGGAGAGCAAAATATAAATACAATCATTGACATAACCATACGACATGCTTTTTTGAAACATGGCTCTGTTGCTTCACATGACATTTTTGAAGCACTCACAATAAAATTATGATAAGCAGCATTAATTTTCACCTCATATCTCGAAAACATTGATAGAAGCTCACCATGAATGGTAAGCATAGAACAGTTGGATATGTATAAAAATGCATTTCCAATTATGCTTAGAACAGTGTCATTTTCAAAAAGATGATTGCCATAAAAAGTAGCACTTTACAATGGAAAATCATAGACAAGATTTTGCATCTCTCTTGTCATCTTTCACCTTGACATTTAGCTACAAAGTAGAAAGATATTAAGAGTTAATCTAAAAATTTCAGATTAGATAGGCTACACAAGAAAAAAGAGCTAGGCCTACTCTGAATTATTATTATTATTATTATTATTATTATTATTATTATTATTTTTATTATTGAATAAGGAAGTTTTAGCTTCCCATAACCACGACATAAATTTTCTAAGAAAGGAAGGAGGAAGGCATCATTAAGTATGAAATTGAGGGAAGGAGGAATTTATGCATAAGGTGCACAAAAACAGTAAGCTAAGAAAGAAGTTCATGAAGCAAGAAAAAGTTGAAGAAGAAAGTAGTAGGTGCTGAAAAACAGGACAGCAGTGAACCGAAAAAAGATGGTCCGTAACAAAACAAAAACCTATTCTATTTCAACAAAAAGTAAGCCCACCTAACCTTCAAGCTATTCTGAAAATGCATCCAATATACAGTACACAAGTTTTACAGTCTGCAGTCCAAACTAGCTTTCATGCTGAGCACTGCAGATTCTAAGCCCACTACTTGCTAATTTCAACATAAAGGAGAGATCAAAATTTCAACAATGCCAGTGAAGTTTTTTCATTGTAAACCTGGTAAAATTTGTCATCTCATCTTACTTCCAGAATAATTTACACATAAAAATTTAGATACTATTAGAGATGATAGCACCCTACCACAAGATTTATGTTACCTTTTGTAATGAAAAGCTTATAATGATATTAATTTTTTTTTTAAATGAGCAGTATGTCATTGATCAGCATAGAATTTGTGCACATTATATTCTTATTTTTGTTATTTCCTTTATTCTTCAAATTTCAGGCGAGTCAACAGCATTTTCCTATGGAACTAGCATATCGAATTTGAACTGGTCTACTGCATCTGGTTTCAAAGATTTGATAGAGAGATACAACTTCATCAAGGGAAAAAGTCAGTTATGAGCAATCCTTTTTAAATTAAATTTAAATAATATTCAAAGTTCAATTTCTTACCTTCCAGGTCCAAAGTCCTGTGATCATAAAACCACAGCACAACACCAGTTTTCAACACCACTTAGTGCATCTTCAATGCCGATAGGATTCTTCGGTAGTCGGTGTTTTTGAAATGGCGGCTGCAAACATGAATTCGACATTAAAATCATTTAACTGGACAATTCCACTCGGCGCAATCAATTCTTTAAAATTGAAACCAGGGCATTGAAAAACCTAGGGTAAATTTTTAGAATTATTCGGACACCAACTAACTGAAAACTCTTTAATTTAACTTGAGGCGGCGACATTGCGCTTCACTCGACTCGTCAACACTTCGTTTGAACGGCACGGCTAGATTCAAGATTGTCGTACCAGTAACGCTGACAGTGATGCCAGATTTCGGGTTAGCAGTGTTGCCAGATGCAAACTGAGCGTTGCTATTGGTGCGATGTCATGACGTCACCTACACACCACTCGATTTTATAAAAGACTGGTTTGCAGCTACCTTGTTTCGTCTACCATGACCTCCGCTCTCTGGGATTTCGTTTAAACTTCGTTATGTAAGATTATGTAAGTCATCCTAACGTACATAGAAATATGCCTAATTGAATCAATAACCTACATATGAATTACTATGATAAAATACCTAATAAACTACAAGAAATATTCATAGGAATTAGAAGAAATACTAATTGAAGTTACATGAAAGAGCGGAAGATGGTAGCTCCGAGCGGTTGTTGGGAGACCTCGATGTAACACGTTCAAGACGATGAGATGCAACGTAGATTGGTCTAGAGATGTGACTCAAAAAAAACCGTGCCGTTTTTTAAAAAAAAAACACGTTTTTTTTACAAAAAAAACCATGGCCAAAACAAACTTGGATATTTTGTTTTTTTTTTAAATATTTTGTCTGTAAATAACTCAGCAAGGAAAAGAACCACTTTACAATATTTGTTTTCATGTCAGATTACAAAATAAAACAGCATACTTCTTAATTGATGGTTTTCTATGGTTTTATGAGATTTTTCATTTTCTCCGGTTCCATGTTTTGATATTTCATTTATTTTACAATACATGTGAATGACCTTCAACTCCCAAAATGGTGTGTTATAATAACATATCTTTACTTATGGTCATTGATAGAGATGTGACTAAAAAATCATTGTTTTTTTTAAAGCATGTTATTTATACAAAATTATGACTAAAAAACATGGATATTAATATGTTTTATGTGATCTAAAAAAGCCAATGCTGTTTTTTTTTAAACATTGTTTTTTGACAGAAAAATCATGACTAAAAAAAGATGACTTATTATATTATATGGGAACAAAAATTTTTTTTGAAAAAACATAAAAAAATCACGACCAAAAAACACGGATGTAAATATCAGGAAAGTTATTTTCTTCAAGCAGACAAACTTATAAACAAAGAACGCTGTTAATATTGAAATCATATTTATTAGAACTGTACTAGGTCTTAGAATAAAATATCTACTAAGAATCTATTCACTCCACAAAACCTTTTGGAGTCCAGCTCAATCCTTTGTCATTCAGTAAAATGTGGTAAAATGGACAATGAATTTTCACTGTTCCTTTAAAAAACATTTTGCTGAATGACTTACTGAGGATGGAGCTAGTCTCCGAAAGGTTTCATAGAGTGAATAGATTCTTTGTAGATATTTTATTCTAAGACCTGGTATGTTTCTAATGGATATTAATATATTTTTTGTGACCAAAAAATCCATGCTGTTTTTTGAATATGTTTTTGTTACAAATAAGTCATGACTAAAAAACACGGATATTAATCTTCATTTGACCATAAACAACCATGCTGTTTTTTTAACATCTTTTTTACAGAAAAATCATGACTAAAAACATGGATATTAATATATTCTATATGCCAAAAAAACCATGCTGGTTTTTTAAATCATGTTTCTTTGCCAAATAAAATCATCACTAAAAAAACATGGATATTAATGACTTTTTGTGAAAAAAACCATGGTTTTTAAAAATGTCATGTTTTTTTTTGGTCAGATAAAATTTATAATACTCATGTTTTTTTTAGTCATGAATTTTTGTAATAAAAACTTTTTTTCAAAAAGCTGGAATTTTGGTCACTTAAAATAAATTAATATTCATGTTTTTTTTACAATGAAGTCCTGACCAAAAAATGAATAATAAATAACTTTTCAATAAAAAAACATGTTTTTAAAAAAACATGTTTTAAAAAAAACAATAATTTTTTTGGTGACAAAATATATTAAAGTCCATGATTTTAAGACACAATTTTTACGGAAAACACGTGAAATAAAACAGCATGGTTTTCTTGGTCACATAAAATATATTCGTATCCAGGTTTCTTACGCATCATTGTTAGTAAAAATACATTTTTTTTAAAAAAACAGCATGGGTTTTTTTTAGGTCTCATAAGATATTCGTGTTTTTTTAGTCATGATTTTGTAGTAAAAAAACATTTTTTTGGTCTAATAAATATGTTATTCATGTTTTTTTCAGTCATGATTTTTTAGTAAAAAAATGTTTTTTTAACACATTCCCTGCAAAGGGACCCACCGGTGGTCACTTAGGTGATTTTCATAGTGCTGCTGACCCACCTGCAGTCACTAACTTATTGTTTGTTAATACTTTATAAAAGCTTAATATAGACAAGATCCACTTAATGTTTGCCATTTTCAAAGTTGATTAACGCAATTGACTTTAAGGAGATCATCCGGGGCCCTTGCGATGTCATAGTCATTTTGCATGTTTTTGTTGTAGAAGGACCCTTAGTTGGTGGAATATTCGTTCCTAAAATTTTATGGCGCTACGACAATAATTCCCCCCTCCCGGGGAGGGGGGGAGAGAGTGAAGAGACCAAAATCTTTCAATTTTCCCGATTTTGACCCCATATAAAAAGAAAACAAATGGGAAATAGAAAAAAAGCCGAATTTGAGTGTGTTAGACATGTTTCAAGGATTCTAAAACTGCATTTGTTTTTGTTCTAGCATCAAAACTGAAGGAGTCCCATTTTGAAATATCAATATTAGTGAAATATCAATACCTAAACACCAATATGTCAAATTTTTGCCAAATCTAAGGCCTGAATCAAAAAAATGAATGGAATCAATTGTGTTTCTTTTCAAAGGTTACATATCATAGTCATATTTCATAAGAATGAGACTGAAAAAAAAAATTATTTTTTTGATAAGAAAGGAAAAATTTTTATGTTTTTTTTTGAAATCACAATTCACAGTTTGAATATGAAGTTATGTATGGAAAGTATCGAAATAAAAATTAAAACTGCATTCAATTACATCAATTGTTCATTATATTACACTTCACCACATAATTTTTTTTTGCTTATACCCAACACTTCTAATTTTCAACATTCATCCCGGGACTAGTTCTCGAGTTTTGATGCTAGAACAAATCCAAAGACAGTGTTAGAATTCTTGGAACATTTCTAACAAACGTACATTCGGCTTTTTTTCAAATGTGAATTCTTTGAAGAAATATATAGCTCTAAACCCAAAAAATTGTTGCTGATTTTTTAAATTTCCAAAAATTTTGACAAAAACAGAAAAAATTTGAATTTGAAAAAAAAAACTGAATGTGCATTTGTCAAAAATGTTCCAAGGATTCTAAAACTGTCTTTGTTTTTGTTCTAGCATCAAAACTGAAGGAGGAGTTCCACTGAAAAATATACCAAAAACACATTTTTCGTCAAAAAAAAACAGGCCTAAATCGAAAAAATGACATCAGTAAATAAGGTTTACTTTCACAAAAGACATATACTGGCCAATTTTCAAACAAATCGGACAAAAAAAGGTCTCAAACCCGGATGATCTCCTTAAATTTGAATTGAATATTGAACTGAAGTTTAGCCCATCGCAGTTAACGTGTTAACTGCATGGGGTTTTTAGGTCATATAAAATAGATTGTGTTTTTTAGTATTGATTTTTTTGTAAAAAAACAGCATGGTTATATTTGGTACCAGAAAATATATTAATATATTTTCTGGTACCACATATAACCATTCTGTTTTTTTTACAAAAAAAATCATATCACGTGTCAGATTTTTTCGTAAAAAACATGTTTAAAAAAACAACATGTTATTTGGTCATCTAAAATATATTAATATCTATGTTTTTGAGTCATTTTTTTTAATGAAAACATAAAATAGAAACCATACAGTAAAAGTGGTGGCAGATAACCCACAATTACCTAGGAGTCTAAGAGGAACAGCAGGAGCCACATAACTTATCACAGAACTTATATTGATGGAATCAAAATTCAGAGCTTATTATCTCTGCTATGTCTGATTTTTTTGGTCACATAAAAATAAAATCAGACATAGTAGGGATAGAAAGCTCTGAATTTTGACTCCATCAATATAAGTTCTGTGGCTCCTGCTGTTCCTCTTAGATGCCTCTAGGTAATTGTGGGTAATCCGCCACCACTTTTACTGTATGATTTATTTTTAATGTTTTTATAACAAACAAATGACTAAAAACAATGGATATTAATATATTTTAGGTGTTCAAAAAAAAACAGACATATACCCAACAAAATTTAGGTGTGTGAAAAAAAAACAAAAAAAAAAACACAACAAAACACGTTTTTTTTGCAAAAAAAAACCACCATCAAATAAAACCGTTTTTTTGCATCACTAGATTGGTCTCGAACTCTCCTCGATGGTTTGGTGCGTTGTTCCGTTGTTAATTCGCGATGGAATATCTTCTCTAGTAGGATGATTGACGCAGTTCCTTTTTATAGCACAAAAAAAAAAAATTCTTGGACGCGCAGAGCAAAATCACAACAAAGCCGTCGAGTGGGCGATAGAGGCCATGAGGCTACTGCTTGCGGAGCGGCCGAGTCTTGTAGTGATAATCTGAGTTGCTGGGAGAGAACTGCAGCGTGGCGAGTCGCTGTGAGTAACCTGCTGCGAGGAGAGCCGCTGATGCGAGGCTCGTTGGGAGAAGCCTTGTGCTAGCCGTTGCTGTGAGGAGGCTCGCTGAGAGAAGAAGACTTATGTGAATATCAGGGTTGCTGCGAGTGAACTAAACTGCGAAGGGGGGGGGGGGGGGGGGGAGAGCGATGCCATTAGGAAGGAGGGAAAGGGGGGAGAGTTTGGCACAGAGTGTGCTGGAAAAGATAGAATGAGAAGGGGAAGGGGACAGTCGGAGGGAAAAGAGGAGAACAAAAGCGTATAATTTGGTGATCTTGATTAATTTCTATTGGCCAATATCCATGGAATTTGAAAAGCGGGAAAACCTTTCAAGGCTTTGTATACACGTATATATAATGGTCTCCCAAGTTGCCGAAATGAAATCTACAATATATACAGTATTTACAGTAGACTACCTTAATGACTGCCTATGACTACCTAAACTCTATATTACAAAATATTAAGGGTATAATAATATTATATGTACATAATTTAGTCTACTTGATCATCATATGTGTACCGGAGATTATTTTTATTATTATTATTTGCATATATATTATTAATTTTTTTATTTTTATACATATATACTTCCTATGTACCTATAGGTACATATATATATTTATATTGTTCTTTTTTAATTTGATATACTTAGGGTCCATCTCTAAGAACTCAGGTTGATATACTCAGGATATATCCCCCCGCCGGTACTTCAGAATTTAGGATACATATACACATATGTACATACATTTGCTATTTGTGCTAATTTGTACAAATACTTATATACTATTTTTCATTATTTAAAACTATACATTATATACATTAAAACGTCCAAGTAACCGGTGTACTCACCGCAAGTCCCGCTCGAGGGGGGAGGGGGTTTCACTTTGTTTGGAGATAATCAAATTGTTATATTGTTTGTATCTGTTAACGTTGCTGGGTTTTGGGTTCTAAAATTGTGATGGTTGAGGAGGGGTATATCTGATCGGTTGTCCAATTTTGGAGGCTGGGCTTTTATTGTGTTGAGTTGAAATTTTGAATGGAGTTTTGGGGTTCTGACTACCTACCCGTGGGGGGAAGACCGTTCCATCCTCTCGTCAGAACCTCAAATGAAAAACAAAGTAAATGTAAATAAGTTAAATTTGTCCGGACTTCCCAATATGATGTTGGATTTCGTTACTTGTATTTGGGTTCAGGCGAGGGTCCTAATGCGAGAATTTTGGAGCTCCTAAATCGAAAGTTTTGACTATTGGCACTATCTAATGGAAAAGTTAGTTGATGGGAATAAGTCGGGTTCTAATAACCGTAAATTCTCTCAAATTTTACGGGCGTGATTATGGAGCAAGATGTTAATCGGAGGAATATCGACTTGTTCGTGCAGTGTTCTGGATGCAATTCTGTCCACAAGTCTTGTATTGGTTATAAATCTTAGGGCTTTATTCTGTACTTTTTGCAGCTTGGAAATGGCTATAGGAGACATAGTGTGGAGTGGAATGGTCGGGTATATAATGACTGATCTTATGAAAGCTATATATAATTTTCTTTTACTCTCGAGAGATAGAAGCTTAAATCTGTATAATTTACTGAGATAGCTATATCCTATTGCTTGTCTATGTGTTATTTGGGCTGAAAATCCATGGTTTTGCATTTTTCCACTATTTGAATATGGAAGGTATTGGTTGTCAATAAAAATGTCTCCAGTGTTATGCCGACTTATGGGCATAATTTTACATTTTTGGGGTTGGTTGAGGTTTTTCATTTACTTTCAAATTGGTTGATTTCTTGGATTACGTGCTGGGTTTGGTGGGCTGCATCTCCTAGAGAATATCGGCCTGTTGAAATCTGGGTTATATCGTCAGCAAAACAGATGTAGTCAGTGTTTGGTAACGGTGGAGGGATATCGTGTGTGTAGAAGCTGTATAATGTTGGTGATAAGCATGCTCCTTGTGGTTCTCCGGTTTCTAATGTGAATTGAGGGCCTATGTAATTTGTAATCCTGATAGATGCTGTTCTATCGGTCAAGTAGTCTGCTAGTGTGCGTAGAAATAGTGAATGGATGGCAGATTAAGTGAGTTTGTATATCAAGCCTGTGTGCCAAACTTTATCAAATGCTTTGGTGACATCGCGAAGTACAATACATCTATTGTGTGTTTGTTGGCTAGGTTTATGGATATTGTTTCTGTGAATGTTGCCAGTGCTGTATGTTTGCCTCTGTCTTTTCTGAAGCCATGTTATCTCTTATTGTTCAGGTTGTGGATGGCTAAATGGTTGGTGAGTCTGTTGTTTAGAATCTTGTCCAAAAGCTTCCCCTGCATGTCTAATAAAGAGATTGGTCTATAGTTTTGAACCTGCTTTTGAGATGTGAGGGGTTTAGGAATAAAAATCATGATAGCATGTTTCAGACTATCAGGGAAATATCCTGCAGAAATGGAGTTGTTAAATATGTACAAGAGATATTTGAGCAAGTTTTCCGGTAATTTCTTTAATTGAAATGTGGTATCACCTATTGATCCGGGGGCTTTCTGTTTAAACGGTCTTTGTATTAGTGTATTTTTTGTATTAGTGAGTTCCATTTTTGCGTGTAGTTCATTTTATAGATCGTTTGCAATTCCTTTCTAAGATTTATGAGAGTTCTGTATAGTTCTCTAGATGGTCCGTTGTTGCGTATGTACTCTAATATATGTTGGTCTCTTACTTGAATGCTTAAGGTTTCGTGGGTGGGTTTGATGCAAGGAATTGTTGTTCTGTGGGTTATTGTTGGTATTACAATTTGCCAGGCTTCCTGAATATGTTTAGTCCATTTTTCCAGATACTCATCAAGTTCTTCTAGGGTTTGATTTTCTTGTAGGTTGGGAATAACGCGAGTTAATTCTTGTCTATATTGTTTCTAATCTGCTCTATGAAATTGTCTACTTGGTTTAATCGGGATTTGTATTGGGTTTGCTGTTCTGGTAGCTATGATTGGGATGTGATCAGATGGTGTAATAATTGGTCAGGGTTGTAGATGTATGTTGTGAAAGGCTCGTGGGTTTTGTAGTGCGATATCCGGTGGGGTAGAGCTTCTATCAATTATTAACGTGGGATTAAAGGTCGAATATGGTTGCATTTCCGTCTTTCGATTAAATATTATAGTACAAGTGTTTTCCTCTGTTGTTGTTGTTGTACGTGTGTCCTATGGCTCTGTGTGCTGCGGTAATGTCTCCTGTGAAGTATACCGGGTTTTGTCTATTGAATAGTGTATGGAAGTCTGCAAAATGGAGATAGTCAATTTCTGTAGGGGTGATTCAATAGTTACTACCAGCATATCTGAATAAAAGTTGTCGTGCAGTTTGAAAGGAACGTTTTTCTTTATTACAATCGCAGCTCGGGCGTGTATTTCGTTATTTTTAATTGTGTAAAATGTGTTGTAGTTGAATATTTTCAACTGATGGTCTCCTGTTAGACTATGATCGTTTATGAGGATGACGTCTGAATCTATTTGATTGTAGATATTTACTAGGGTTATCTTATATGTTTTCCAACATTGTACATTACGTTGTAATATTATTATTTTTTGTAGATTCATTTAGAGGATGCACCCTTTTTAGAATTTTTTTGTTACGGTAATTAGTGATTGGTGTCCTGGAAGTGCTGTAAATTGATCGTGAGGTATTAGGTTGATTTTAGTTCTAATGAATTTCATTCTTTGGGAAAATATATTCTAGTAATGTTGCTGAGTTGGTTTCCTGTACTGAAATGCGCGGCCAGGCAACAGAGGCAGGTTGTTTGGTTTCCCCACTACAATCCCTTAAGGCCCCGATACACTGGGCCAAAATCGCGGTGATAACCGCCAGCACGCCTCTCAATGTGCCTCCCATCCCTGCACACCAGCCAGTTGGCAGAGTGGCCACCGAGCTTTCAGCGATCCGACCATGTCTGGATTAGGACGGTCGTCACTGCGACGAGCAGTCATGGAGCTAGGATATACTGGAGGGAGCATATCCGATTCCAATCGGGTTCAAATTAGCTGCAAAAGTTTGGAGACTGGGGCATTGGCAAGGCCCCACACGTGAGCCAACCACAGACGCTTGGCTGAAGTTGGCTCCTCCTCGCCTCCTCACCTCCTCTACAATTCGCCCTCACTGGCCTCCCATTTTCCAAAGCAAGATTAGTACCGCTCCACAAGTCAAAGGATGAGGTGCGCGTGCAAGTCACTCTCTAATTTGTTATATTCAAGGGCCTGTAATCTTTATAGTTTTCAACTCTTAATGAATCTTTGCTAGTAATTTTGATATGATTAAGTGTCCTCAAGTGAGGAAACACAATTTATTATCTTTCGGAGTCTTAGAATACCAAATTAATGATTACCGATAAACTCAGCAGCTGGAAGAGCATTCAGCGAGCGTGTGCGCATCTTAGCGTAGTTGGTAGGTATCTGGCTTCCGTGCTGACGTCACACTTGCGAGACGGCTATTGGTTACCACAGACAGAGGAGAAATCTCAAAAACTGGTTCTCTTCACAGACGGCTATGCTCCCTCCATATATACTCCCTCCACGCGAGCAGTACAGTTTTGAACGTTGACGGGAGAGGTGCACAGCCATGTCTTGCTTCGCAATTGAGTTGATAAACCTCGAACGCTGAATTCTATAGACGCATTTAAAAAATTCGACTGCTTGCAGAATATGATGAGCAGCGCTTACAGAAGGCTAAAGCACAGCGCAACGTGCGCTTTGGTTTAATCCTGCGCTCCATACGGCTGGTCGCAATCGCGCACCTACCCGTACGACACGCTGAGGCAGACTGACGCCTTGCATTGCATTCCGCGGTGCTTCATCTTGCGTGCTGAGTGTATCATGTCGCCAGTTCTCACTTCAACTGGCGGACGGATCCACTGCCGCAATTTCTCGAGTCATGAACGCCAGTGTATCGGGACTTTTACCAAGCCAGCGTCGTTGCGACGTTTAGTCTTGGCTCAGCAGCCGTAAGGGATGGAGCTGTTATATTCTTCTTTCACTTAGAATCCGAGTTTATGATTTTTCAAATTTTCTTTCTTTTCAAGTCTAATCTTCAAATCAAAGGAGTTATTTTCCGAAAGAAAACACGATTCTTTCAACGTGGCCACGTCGTTTTACTTGTTATAATGAAAGATGTACACAAAATATGACAATGGGGTAGATGAGACTAGCAAATTTAAGAACAATTGCTACGAGGGTCTTACGCAACTTTGGATATGCAGCGATGACGGAGTGCGATATTAAGGTCTCGAATTGTACGTTAAATTATTACGTGAAGTTAACACAGAGTCAGGGTCTAATACGGAGTGCCAGCCGTATGCAAACAAAATAAGTGAAGTGGCACGACGAGACCTTCTAGTGACGGAGTTTCGCTCTCTAATGATGATGCCCTAGCCCTCGTCGTACCCTTTAAGTATTCTCGCGCTGTGACCGTTACTTCTGGAGCGTGCAGCAAAAGCCGCAGCTGAACACCGTTGTCGTCGCTTAGGCCCTACTGCGCTCTCGGGCAGCACCAGCCGTTGCCATCTGTGTTGCCGTCGCCACGCTGGTGCCACGTCGTTGCCACGCTGCCGCTGGGAGCGCAGGCGTTGCCTCTTTTTTTGTAACTGTCGAGCCGCCGCTGTGTAAGCATCGACATCTGGCGCGTTGTATATTGCTGATCTTTGAGATTTCCTGATAGCAGAGTCCGGTGTAAGCTCTCACGTCCAACCGCCTTTTACTCTTTTTTGTGGTGAAAACTTAACGGTTCGTACTCGGGACACAACAGAGCTTCCTCTTCGGTCTCCCGCCAGAAGAAGAAGGGTGCTTCCTTCCACTGCTTCGATTGCTCCTTTGTTTTCGGTGTCGTTTAGTGTACCCAGGTCTCGTCACCAGTAACAATGGAGTCCAGAAATTCCTCTTCGATTGTTTCGTGAAAAGTGAGAAATTCTTGGGCCGCTTCAACCCGCTGCCGCTGGTGGTCTGCAGTGAACATTTTTGGTACCCATCTTGCGCAGACCTTTGAATAGCCTAAATGTTCAGTCAAAATCTTGTCAATTGTGGTTTTGCTAACCTTCGGAATCTTTTCGCACAGCTCCCGAACTGTAATCCGCCGATCTCCAAGCATTGCTGCTCCGACTTTGGCAACTGTTTCGTCGGAAACCGATGGCCGCCCTGCACGGTCTTTGTCGTGGACGTCTGTTCGGCCATTTTTAAAGTCCCTGACCCATCTGCGCACCATCCCGGAGCTCATACACTCTTCTCCATACACTTGACAAAGTTCTTCGTGAATTTTCTTCGCCGATTTCGTCTTAGCGGCCAGGAAACGAATAACAGACCGCAACTCGCAGCTGGCGGGAGACGCAAGAAGAAGCTCCATCGCTGACGGCTGCTGAGCCATAACTAAACGTCGCAGCGACGCTGGCTTGGTAAAGAATTGGATTGGGGGGAACCAAACAACCTGCCTCTGTTGCCTGGCCGAGCAAAGAAACGATCCTAGCGCCAGCGGCAGCCCGTGGAACTTATTTTACGGACACTCCTCGTAAGTTCTCCTATGTGCCATTCTTCGTCTCGATCATCTGGGATGGGTGATCTATCTTGGAAGTTACGGTAGTGTTTTATTGGAACGTTGTGTTTGCCGTCAATTGAAATTTTAGAGTTTTCCATCTCGTCACTGATCCTCCTTTTTTGTCTTAGTTCGATTTCTGGGTCTGCGTCTTCGGTGCGAGTGTCCATAGAAATTTCAAGTGGAGGCTGTTCTAGCGTAGCTGGTTGTGTTGGCTCTGAAGTTTATTTATCGGCGTTATCGTAATAGAAATTGAATATGACTGTTGAATCTCGGTCCGGAAACGTAGTATCGATGTCAAAGTTTTCCTTGAGTGATTTTGATAGTATATCTCCAAATTTTTCGTTGCTGTCTAGGGCAGCTATTATTGGAAATAATTCCCATACAATCGTTTTTCATGGAAGGAATAGAAAAATAGATGTAAGATTTAATTTGTCAAGGCTTTTATTAAATCCACCCTTATATCGAGCGATTTAACGACATGAACGCAACGAACACAACGAACGCAAACACAACTCTTAATATTCATATCTACGTAGAATTTATGGATAACGGCTAACCGTCGCTATCCTGGTAGTTACTTTTCATTTAAAAGCTACTTTATTAGGTTTGTTAAAATTTAAAGAGAGTTAAAAGGCCGCTTATGCCGTGGGCGTTAAAAGGTTAGCAAGCGCCGTCCAAGACCGCAATCCAGGGCGCAGGCGTGGCGAGCACGTGGCGTTGACGGGCTCTGGTAGTAGCAGTTGGTAGCGCGGGCTCCATTAAGAACACGTAGACCCAGTTCCGTACACGGGCGACACCTCGAGCGGTGGCTGACTGAGTCACTGAGGGCAAGTAACTGGGAGACTCAATAAAGGGCTGGAATATGCGGTAGAACCCCGCGTCGACACCTCTGACACTCGCTCCACCTTCAACTGCTATGGGAAAGAAATATCAGAGAAAGTAAAAGCGAAACCAATGAATTTCAAGTATTACGCAAAATGCAACCTAATCTTCCAAGTTCCGCTAGATAGATACCTCAAAGCAACGCTGAGGCTAGCGTGTTAGAAATTAGCTGGAGCAGCAGGAAGACGGCTGCGACAACGTCAGCACCAGATGAAGCCTGCTCCGGAGTATACTATAAAAAAACGTACAACCTTAGACCCCCCTGAATAAACCTTGAAACTAATAAGGACAATATTTCACTTAAGAAGCAACAACACCAATGACAATGGCAATACAATACAATTAATGTAACAAACCTGAGTTTTTATTACACTCAGTGACGATACGTTCAGACAGAAGGTTTAATTAAAGAAATTTAAAAGAAAAAATAAATAATAATAATATTAATGAAGGCATCTACGGATGCTTTATTTCCAATTCAAGCCTGATACATATCACCTTGTATATTGGATTTTCAAATGCCTTATAACTAACGCCAGAACGCCATGACGCTTTCCCCCGGTCAAGACCGGTACCCATTTCAGACACCTGGGTAGAGTGGGGTATTGTGCTTGGAATTTTTCCCCTATACCCAACAGAGAAAATCGCCGCGAGCGCCGGGACTCGAACCCGGGTCTGCCGCACGGCAGCAGATCCTCTAACCACACGACTATAGAAATCAGAAAGAGAGTAAGTGCTTCAAGCGGAAAGATAGTAAAAATAGTTACGAGATTTCAGATACTTGAGAAAGAAGTTGAAGTTAGAAGATCGTTCTGATCCAGGCTAATCAGCCCATCAATAAGACGAACGACTTCTATAGTAATAGTAATTGACGTCCCAAGGACGAGTTAATTGTTAATTCACTTAAGTTTCAATGTTAATTTTAGTTAATTTACTTGAAGCACCGCAAGAAAATTGACACGATAGTCTACAAAATAAATGTAATTAGGTAATAGCACAGGCACACAAAATAATAAACAGAGAAAAAGCAGTCAGGAAGAGGGTGGAGGGTGTTAGCCTGAACTGGGTCCCACGGAACCAACCGCGAACCACATCACCGAAGCGTAGGCCGACGCTGAACACGCCTTTGTAGAGGAATGAACGGACCGATAAAATTGGCAGCTCAGTGCACTAAGTTAAACACTGCTTAACTCGACGTAACGTCATCAGAGAGTTTAGCTAACATCAGGTTTAACAGGGATCAAAATAAGTCTGCTAAATGAAAATTGCGTACCTACCACCTAACCTGCGACCCTACCGAAACATCTGAGCAACGCCCAGCGAGCGGCAACCCGACACCTATACGCGGAAAGGTTGAAAGTGCAACACCACCTCAGAGATGCCCAAGCGGTAGTGGGGAAATTTTTCCCACACTATTTGAGCTTCTAATATAAGGGCAGTTAATTTGATAGGTGTTCTGTTAGTGAGTGTCAGAGTGTTGAGTTGGATTGGTCTGTTGTATGGCTTGCTTAGCTATTTCGGGGAAAGTATTTTGATTTTTCAGTTGTTGTTTTGCTTGTTCATCTTCCTGTTTTTGTTTGAAAAAATTTTTTATGTAGGGACATCCTGCTGCTAGCGTCCTATGTGGGCCGCGACAGTTAATGCATTGTTTTAGGGTACTCGTGCAGTTTTGATAAGTATGGTCTTGTGATGAGCATTATGAACAAGCTATGTATTTATGCTTGCATTGGAAAGTGGGGTGGTCCTCGTATTTGTAACACTGATAGATAAGCAATAGATGAGTGTATTACTCCTGTTCGCATTGATATAGGGTTATTTTTGTGTGGAACATATAAAATCCATCTCTCATGATCCTTTGTGCCGGTAAGAGTGTCTGTCGCTATAATTTTTAAAAAATGGGTGTAGTTCTTAATTTTTATGATTTCTGTTACTTTATCCAATTGTTTTGATTTTCTATTTTCTCTTTTATTTCTTCAGAGGGTCTTGCTCCGATTTCGGTATCTATTTGTCTTAAAGACACTGTACGTTTGGCTCGTAGGTCTGGCGGAATGACTGGGATGAGGTTAATATTCTGAAATGACTGTGTTGCTTTCCTGGATGTTAATTTGTCTATTGAGTTGATGTCGTCTGTGACTGCATAATATTCATTTTTGGTTGTGGTTGATTGAATTAGATAGGCGTTCAGTTTCTAAAATGTGGTTTCAAATATTTTGGCTTTGTCGGTGGTTTTTGCGTTGTCAATCGTTTTCAGTTGAATGCGAAAAGTTGAGGATTTGGTCGCACGAGAAGTTGGAATTATTAATGGTTGATCCGGAGGGTGCAAAACGGTCTGTGGGGCAGACGCCTGGCCAGACCTATCCGAGAATGAGGAAGTCCTGATCCGTGAGGTTTGGGCAGACTGAGTTTGAATTGGAGGGGCTCGGGGCGGTCGTCCTTCCTGTCCCCCACGACTACCCACCGCCCCCTCCTCCTCTCAGGGGGGCATCACAGCGAACACACCGGCTACAAGTATATGAGTAAATCAAGATCACCAAAATACACAAAAATAGACAAAAAACAGAAAGAAAAAATAGTTATAGTTATCGGGCAATCGCCCTCTGCGCGACGGCAAAAAATGGTCACTTACCACCCTCTTCAATAATAATGTGTATCAGAGGACTTAGGTAGCTGCCAAGAGGACCAAGAAGGTTCACCAAGCAAAGAGTTCCAGCGGTGCAGATGTTCACTCGGCAAGGTATACGGAGTGACCTAAACTGCGTTTGTCGCGTAGCTCTTCGTATAAGTGCTTGGTGCAGCCTCACTGAGCCAAGCTAGCTCTCTGGTTAGGCGGCTCGCGGTGGCGCTTTTGAAGCGGTCGAGACTGAGCTAAACGTACGTGAGTGTCTTCAGATGTCGCCTGATTGCTCGAAGCGTGCGGCTTGTAGAGGCTCGGTCCGGCACCCCAGAGCCAAACTTGAGCACTGATTGGTCGGCCAGTAGGAGCGAGGCTGTGAGGTGGCGTTTTTAAGCTTGTGTGGTGGTGTTCGCGCACAGCTTGTTGAGACCACCACAATCTGATGGTCATCTAATGTATGTGTATACCAAAATGCTATAACCTCATTTTTATCTAGTGTATGTGTGTACTATAACCTCTAATATTCATCTAATGTAGGTGTGTACCATAACCTCTTATTTACATCTAATGAAGGTATACACTATAACCTCTTATTTTCATCTACTGCTGGTGTTTATTATCACCTCTTTATTTAATCAACTGTAGGTGTGTACTAAAATCTTATTTTCATCTAATGTAGGTGTGTACTTTAACCTCTTATTTTCATCTAGTGTAGGTGTGTACTAAAACCTTTTATTTTCTGCATCGCAGTTGCTGAACTCTGTACTGGGCTTCGCAATCATCCTCACATAAATGAGAGATGTGCAAAAATTGAATGAACTATAGGAGACTTATTTTGTTTTACTACTCTCCTATTCGAAAGGAAGTTTTCAACGATAAATATATTATTTGCAAACCTTCAAAATCAGTGCTGTACATATTTACTAAGCATCTTCTCTTCCATGTGATAGCGTACGTGGGCTGAATGAGTTTTTCAAGTCCTGTCAGTCTGAACCTCATTTACAAAGTTACTTTTAATGTTTTATTACACATTTTTCGATTAAATACGAAGGAAGGCGATGTTTTTTGGGTTTTTGATAAAAAAATCGTTTGTTCCTGCACATAGCATAGAATTCTAGCACCTCGAAAAATAACTCCGTAAGCGTAATTTTACTTTTCATCCTATACGCTTGATTCGGAATGATAAAAAATTAGAAATATTTTCACACTTTAGAATGGAAAATTTGGTACCTGAAAATGTGGCTACAAAATCAATAGGCGAGAATAACATTAAAAAGCCTTCACTCGATACTGATTTCGAATTGAAAGAAAGCCACCGAAGGAAAAACGTGTCCCTCGACTGGTGAACTTTGTTTCATTATTATGAAGATTCATAAGATCTTGACTCATCGATTGGATATAAATAATTCACTGATATATCAGTTTGTTCCTATTGCGTGTTACACAATCTAAGTTCTGGCGTACCTGATAAAGAAAACAAATACAATTTCAATAGATGGAAGCTCATGTTCATTGGTAAGCGGTTCCAGTCCTGTGAAATTTCCGACTTACTTCGGTTGTGACTATAAGCTACTAGAAGAAACCGCAAGGGGTTTGGAAGGCTTCTAAACCCTTCGCAAGTTTTACCGGCAGATCACCTACCACCGAACAGCTGCCTCGTGCCTCTACCTGTTGTGTCACTTCACGCAAGTTCGGGGCGTTTTCCTGTGCCATTCTGTCGGCTCTTCTGAGGCTTCAATGAGCTTGAGCGTTTTCTGTCTAAATGCGACCGAACTTCACGGGGGAACCATGAGGGCTACCTCTCACCGCACTGCACTGCCCCCCTTCCTCTTCTCGGCACCTGTGACTGCGTGGAAATCTGTGCCTGGACGGGAGTCTTCGGATCTCTTATTGTCGTCTGCGGAGCTCCCTACTTGATGGCAGCGAAAGTTAGTTCACATAAACTTGGCGCATGTCTGCCAGTGATTCAGCTGTCATTGAGCTTTCCTAAAAATTCGCTCCCATCAACAATTTACCTGGGGAAAGAATATACCTTTATAACTTGGATGGGCTACCACCCATACCTACTCTTATAACTTGGATGGGCTACGACCCATACCTACTCTTATAAATTGGACGGGCAACGACCCATACCTACTCTTATAACTTGGACGGGCTACCCAGTTAAAAAGATAAGACGTTTTCAAGTCGATTATGTGCCGCGGTAGGCAAGACTTCTAGCCGTGTTTTATTCGGAAAAGCAGCAGTTTTTTGGTCGCCATGCCCCCTTTTTATGGCAGTAAAAAACGGCTACAAAACCATTGAATTCCCTTTGCAGCTGTTCAGAAATTCCCACCTTTATCGACTACATTTCGACTTTCCGCGGCCCGAATTCGACCTTCCATTCTATGTATCGACTCTCTGCCGACCTTACTCGACTATGTACCGGCCTCCCACGGCAGCAGATCGACCTTGCCCGAACTTAGTTGCACTGGCTATTCATATACACACCCCCCCCACACACACACCCCTCCCCCCGCACCCACCCACCCATAACCCCCCTCCACACACACACACACACACACACACCCGCCCTCCCACACACACAAATATGTATCTGAACACATCGTTGATCACCTTCAAGGACGTCCTTCAATTCAGAAGTTGCTGAAGACTGACGAGGGAAAATTCAGGCTTGGTTTCCACATTTTGTTGTGTTTACGTTGCTCACATTGCCGTCACTACCAGCCCCACCACAACGATAAATCGTGATAAATATCAATTGACCGATGTGGTTAAGCTAATAGTTGGGCCCTTGCTCTTGAAATAGTGCCTCTGCAGACCAGCATTCTACATCTCTTCCATCTCTTGTTTCTTCTGAAGAATCCCCATCTTCACCAGAAGTTACGGGTCCAAACTCAACTACATGCGAAATAGAAGAAAGCGACTCATTGTGAGTTTCAGCGTCATTTTCTTATGAAGCTTCAGCCAGAGTAGCCAATGCAACCAACAGTCTTTTTTTTGCCGTTGCACAAAAATGTAAATGGTTTTCTTTTTTTATTTGAAATTCAGATCGAAACGTTAAAAAATATTTATAAAATCGTGTCATAACATTATTGATGTACCGATGTATCGGTATCGGTCATTTTACTAGCATTGGTAAAATCCGGCCGATACTTTCCAATAATACGTATTTTATCATATAAATGAAGGTCATAAATCATGAAAGTAAAAGCATGATCAAATAAAGAGGCTATTCATACCTAGCAAATTAGTTGCTAACTGTTGAATTACAGAGTTTAATCAGGCCCGCTAACTGAATTTAATACTTTGACTTCCCGATGAGGCACGTACGTTCAGTAGGGGAAAGCTATGTAGCATGAATAGTTGAAAACAGAAGCGACATAAAATTATTATACTATTACAACTAAACAGGCTAACAAAAATCCAACCAATTATGTAAATAAAGTTGATGGTGTATTTTGAAGTTTTTGAAATTTATTATAGAAAAAGCTGGAAATTCGATTTTAATTCATCTAGTAAATCTTCAATAAAATTTAAAGACGAAGAATACAGCACGGATAGGTATCATATTTAATACAATTTAACGAAGCTAAATTTAAAATATGTGAAGTAGTCAATTTTAAACGTTTCGGAGACCAGCTCCATCTTCAGTAAGTCTGAAAACATAAAAACCAAAATTGGTTAGTTCATGACAACAATGAGAAAAGTGACAAAGTGATCGGTAAGAAAAAAAAATCTATACAAAAATTTCTAACGGATATGAACTATTCGCATTATTTAAAGGTGGCTTCTCTTTGGCATGCAATGTGAAGGGATTCTAAAATGCGCAAATCTATCTCGTTAGGTGCAGAGCATAAAATAGAAATATTGTCCTCGGAAATACAGCTACACTGTTCGGTATGAAGGCGGATTGATGAATGAGGAGGTTGACCTAAAGGTCTCCCAGTTCGAAAGCTTACTCCGCTGTGCCATGGGCGATCCTGACGTAAAAAGGCAGCGTCGTCATGCCGACGTAGAAAGAAGTACACTGTACGCAACTAAATTTGTATACCAGGGATGCCCCCATCCGCTTAGGAATCCTATCTTTGTACCGAAAGAAAAAACCAACTCGCAGCAGATTCACAGTAATTACATTCAATTTTACCGCAGGAAAGTGGTGTTTAAAAAGGTTTTCAATATCCCGGGACATCTTGCTCGCAAAACACCAAAAAATGAAAATACACAGTAGAGCTGTTGCACCGAATCGGCAACATCGTTAATACCTGAATATTTCTTGGCTAAAAATTTTTAATATGAGCATGAACAATTGAGGAAGGAAATCCGTTTTTACAAAAAAAGAGACTAAAAAATTAAATTCAGCATGCAGATCCACAAAACTAGAACAAATGTTGTAGGCACGATTCAATATGGTTTTAATCGCATTAATTTTAAATCTATAGCTACAGTTACTGTAGAAACTTATGCCCAATCCAGTGAAAGTAGCCTTACGAAAACTGAAGAAGTGAAAGCTTCACCTACTCGAGTAATTTTTGAGTCCAAAAAAGATAACGAGCCATTATTCTTAATTTTGATTGTAAATTTTATTGATGAATGTTTCTCATTTAAATAGTCCCTGAACATTTGAGCATGACTTGGATCACGAAACAACAAAAACGTGTCATCAATGTAACGGCGATTAAATTCTGGTTTAAATTCCCCAGGACAATCGGCCAGCCATTTTGTTCCCAGTGACACATGAAAATTTTTGCAAATGTGGGTCATAACGGGAGACCCATGCCTTCGAGGACCCCAGGCCTTCGATTTGTTTATACAAATTGCCAGCAAGCACAAATATAGAGTTCATAACAGACAGTTCGAGAAGCGTCTTACAATAAGATTTGCCTAGGCCTAAAACTGTATCAGTAGGCAAAGCACACAAGGAATTTATAACTATTTCGATGGTTTCTGCAAGTGGAATATTTGTGAATAAACTTTCAATATCAAATGAAGCCATAGTAACTTTACCAGCATTTTGACACGATGTGATCTCGTTAACAAATTGAGTTGAGTTACCAAGACTCCTACTACTTGCCACGAAGGGTTCCCAATCTCAATTGTAATATGGATCGCAAAAATGTATTGATGGAGTATCCTGAGTACTATGTTAATCCTGATGGAGACAGTCAAAATGTGTTAGCAGACTGTTCTAGAGGTCGGGATGTTCCAGCGGACAGTTTCATCTCTGTGGACTCTGGATCTCCTGTCAAAAAAATGATAGAATCATACATGCAATCGATGATTGAGGATCATTTTACTCATTTGGGTTAGTTCATAGTTGAAGCTCTTTACTTTAATTTCACTTTTGAAAATAAATGTGATCGTAGTTTGTTGATTCTAAGTATGGTTAGAAATCATTTTGGACACAAAGTAGGTAGTAAACTGTTGAATGAGTACCATAATTCTGCAACCTCTCAAGATAGATGTGAGACACCCTCAGATAACTGTGTAATACTGGATAAAAACATTTTTCTGCATGAGTCTCAGCAGAAAGGTAGATCAACTAGAACAATCAAAATTCCATAGACAAGCCTTGCTCAACATAGAAGAGTTAAACTGCAAAAACTGAACAAAAGAAAAATGCAAAATAAATTGAAAATATGTAATCAGTCTATTCAATGAAGTGGTCAATCTGCAAAGCTTGTCAAATATCCCAATTAAATTGCAATGGATGGCAGAGTAAGCTCTCAGAAGTAAAACTATATTTGTATACCAAAAAACCAGACATCCTCTGCCTGTGTGAGACTTAGATCAATGCTCACAAACCAAAATTTGTTGGCTATCAGTGTGTGTGGCTTCATAGAGAAAATTGTAATAGAGGTGGTATGTGTTTTGTTATTAGAAATGATAAAAAATTTTGTCAAAAGAAACTCCTTCCTTTTCCAAATGGAAAGTTAGAATTTGTATGTGTTAGGATGTCCTCTTCTGGATATCTTGATGTTCTCAATATTTACTATCCTAATGTTCATATTACTGTTGTGTTTATTCATTACTTTGGTCAATTGGGTGAAATATTTATAATAATTGGGGACTTCAATGCTCATGCACCTCTTTCGGACTCCAGACAAAGATGGAACGCCACTGGCCGAAGCCTGATTCAATTTATGGATGATAATTTACTAGGTGTACTTAACCCTCCTGATCTTCACATTTATATAGATGCCAGAACAGGTACATGTTCCACCTTGGATTTGTGTATAGTTCCTCCAACTCTCTTGGCCTGTGGCTCCCTGCAGAGAGGTGCAAATTTCAGCAGTGACCATTTTCCCATTGAATATTCTCTTGGTGTAGTCCTTAAAAAATTAGATATTATGAACCCTCCAAGGTGGATCACCAAAGCAGCTAACTAAGTGGGCTTTCAGCATGAGCTGTATCACAATAAAATAAGTTTAATTCAACCATCTTCAATTGATGAGCTAAATTCCGAAATAACCAGTAAATTTCTAAATGCTGCAAATAACAATGTTCCCAAAACCTCGTCAGCTGGTAGAGTTGCTCTTAGTACACCTTGGTGGGATCAAGAGTGTGCACTTGCAGCGGCGAAGAGGCGCACGGCCTGCAATGCTCTGGCTAGATCCCCACCATTTGATAATTTGAATGCCTCTTGTAAGTATTAATTGATAGCAAAAATTTTATAAACAGAAAAAGCAAAAAAGTTGGAATGATTTCATTAGTCCACCACCAGCTCCTTCGTCTCGCCGAAACGATTGCGTCATGGCGACGTCTCCCCTGCCCTGCGTCACTGAGAAAGCTCAAAATCGTTCACCACAGACAGAAACACCAACGTCATCGTTAGAACGCGATAAAATTTTGGATGTGTGGAACCAGTCAGAAAGTAAAAGGGGTAATTTTAATTATAATTTTAATGATAAATTGTGTGTAGACCTTTCAGGCGGGGAAGTTATGTTTGAAAATGCATGCGCATCAGCTAATACTGGCAGTAAAATACCTGAGAGAGTAAACTGCGAGAATAACGTAAGATTATCATTTGAGAACAATACTAACAGACCTGTTACTGCTTTTGATGGGTACTTACACCCTCTACAAATGCCCAGTCGGAAATTTTGGTTGTATTTTTGGTAGAATATAGACGTCTATGGGAGATTAAGGTCGATCATGGTTAGTGAACCAAGTTGGTATAACTGTCAACCAAAATCTACCGTTAATTTTGGTTTATTTTGGTCGATGTAGGCTGGGACACTTATGGTGGTTTAAGGTTTGTCAGGAAGGCAAGGACGATGGTAGGCTATAGATGTTCTACGACCATAAATGGTAGAGCATAGACGAGCAATTTTAATACGGAACGCGCCGCAAACGTCAAGAATTTTCAAGTTTATTCACGGTATAGGAAATTATAATCTACTAATTTGCCAATATTTGGTTTTAAGAATACTCTATTATTCCACATGTTATTCATTACTCAATAACACTGAATAATTTTGAATACAGGTAATATTAATTGGGTGTCTCAATATAGTTTACACATATTTGGGAATATATATGTATATATATATATATATATATATACATATAAAAAAATCAAAAGTCTCTCAACATGAAGTTAAAGGAAGTTTTAAGTATCCGATATAGCAAATTTTCTTGTACAACGTTGAAACGCATTCGTTTTTAATCCGAATATGCCGTTCCAAACTCGTTTCAAACTGACTATTACAAGCTTGCAAGTTGCCAACGATGTGAATCATAAACGGAATACGAGTTTAGCACTTGTTCGATTCAATTAACTCCTCAAGTTAAATTAGCTATGTATTGTAGTATTTTGTAGCACCCAAATTATTTCACGCAGTTCTATTGAAAGATTTTAGCTGTATTTCAAAATTTTCTAGGACAATTACTTGCTGCATAGCTCAAGCGCGTATTAATTTGCTGCATTGGTAGGCTGATGTTAAGCAACTACCTGGTTTATTAAGAAGTATTAATTCATTCTGCCAAATATGGTTTCTAAGCATCATTTTAAAATATTAGAATCGAAGTAGCAGGTTGATCTTAAAAGCTATGAGGCCGTACATCGTAATAATTTCTTATAGCTTATCGCAACGCGATACTCGCACCTCTGGCACCGACAAACGATTACCGGCAGTGCTGCTGCCTGCAGCGGGCTGCACACACTCCAAACCCGCAGATTTGGACTCCGCCCCTCCACCTCCGTGTTGCTACATCACGTTGCCATTCGCGCCAATTATTTAACTATGTAGTACTTCTGAGGTTTATTAACCTATCTGTTCTTTATAAATTTATTATTATCCAATGCATTGTAAACACTACATGTATTTAGTAAGTGGATACTACAGCGGAATACCAAAGTTAACCTGTATTAAATCATTATAATAAGTTTTGACAACGACCGCTGGTGTTTGGCTATTCTACCCTCCACCTCGGCACGCAAAAACAGTCATTTTTAAACTTTTTTAAGTTAACCTTAAACTAACTGAACTTGGCCTAACCTTACCCAACCTAACCTAACTTAACCTAACCTCTTAACCTAACTTAACTTAACTTAACCTAACCTAAATAAATTTAACCTAACATTTCTGTAGCTGCTCGGAGGTGGTGCTGTAGCTGCTTGGAGGTGGAGGGAGAGGGGTGGGCGGCGTCCAAATCTGCGGGTTTGGAGTGTGTGCCAGCGGGCTCAGTTTGAATGCACACATTGCGCGATCTGTATCTGTCCTCATTTCAAGTTCAGTTCAAGCTCAAGTGATCGAGCGTCAGTTCAAGTTCAAGTGATCGAGTGTGAAGACAGTTGTTTTCGATTTAACAAAACAATGGGAAAAAGAAAAAATTTCTTCGATTTATCTCAGAAACAGAAGCAGCGACGTGTGAAAAAAATCATAGAAATGTCCTTATCAGGGACTGGGAGGAACAGTGACGACGTACAAACTTCTAGTGAATGTGAGAGGTCTGGGAAAGATGACAACAATAATTGTACTGCCACTGTAGTGAGTGGTATGAAAAGCTTCATTTCATTAGCAGAAACGTCCTGCAGTGAACCCTCTAAACCGAACATCCAGGTGAACACATCTAGTGCAAGTGATGAATCGAATGATTTATTTGAAAATATCCAAGGAAGCACAAGGCCTAAACAAGCTGCCAATGTGTGCACTATCCCTTGCACCAATTTTCTGCGATCTAACTTAGAGAACTGGTTAAACGCAGAAAAACAAGTTCCTCATGCAGCGGTTGATAGATTATTAACTATGCTAGCTCCTAGATATCCAGGCTTGCCTGTTTCAGCAAAATCATTAGTTCAAAAAGAAAATGAGTTTCATACAAAAGATATGGGAGATGGTGAGTTTGCCTATTTTCCAAACTGGCGGATACAGTTAGAAGAATATATCTTAAACTCTCCCACAGATTTGAATCAATGTAAAATTATTCACATAAAAATAAATATTGATGGATTGCCGTTATGTAATGGTTCCATCAGGTATAATTCTTATCCTATCCTTCTGCAAGTAGTGGAAATTCCCAGCCACATATTCTGTGCAGCAATATTTTGTACAAATAAAATATCTCTGTGTCACATGCCTCCAACTAAAGAATATCTAGAGCAGTTTTTGCTTGATTTTGTTACTTTGCAACAATCTCTTGGAGCTAAAGGTTTCACAGTAAAGCTGGGGCCATTTGTATGTGACGCCCCAATAAGAGCAACACTAAAAGGAGTAGTCAGCCACAGCGGTTATTCCAGCTGTGAGCGCTGCATTCAACGTGGCCAGTACCATGATCGAACGGTTGTCTTCCCTGAAATCCACTGTGTTGAAAGAACAGATGACAGTTTTTTACAGCGCATAGATGAAAATCATCACAAGTCGCCTCTAAAGTCTCCATTAGAAGAATTTGGATGCAACATGGTTAGCGACTTCATCATTGATTATATGCACTGCTGCCTTTTGGGCACAATGAAAAAATTTTTGAGCAGGCTTAAGATCAGCAGAGCCAATCAGAAAAAAATGCATATGGATACACGAGCAAAAATCAAATTCAATGAGAAGTTGGATCAGTGTTCTATGTATTTGCCAGATGAGTTTTCCAGAAAATTAGAAGGTGGGATTGAAAAAATGGTGCACTGGAAGGCTACAGAATTTCGTACATTTTTATTATACATTGGAACACTTGTTTTGTGCAGCTCTAAGGTTGTGAGTAAGGATGTCTACATAACCTTTTTGCATTTTTCACTGGCAATGAAACTTTTGCTAACAAAAGAACAAGAAAATAATTTGGGAACAACTGAAAATCTTCTTCATATATTTATTGAAAAATCAGCTGGCTTATTTGGAAAAGGTTTCATCTCCTACAACGTTCACTCTATGGCCCATCTTTCACAAGATTACCTTAAATATGGAAATCTTGATAACATCTCTTGCTTTCCCTTTGAAACGTTTTTAGGGACCCATGTTAAAGCTGCAGTGAGGTCTGGATATAAACCCCTGATTCAAATCTGTGAACACGTGGTCTATACTAATGCACACTGGAAAAGTGAGACAAAGCAAAAAATTGTAACCAAATGCAAAATTGTGAACAAAGAGTGTTGTGAAAGTACACAAAATAGAAGGTGCTACAAAAAATTGCTTATGAAAAATAATTCTTGTCTGTAAATAAGGTCTTACTCTGAAAAGAACAGTTGTGTTCAGCTTGCAGATGGAAAAATTGCATTGGTTATTGAAATTCATGAGCGCGACAGTGAAATAGAAATACTCGTGTCACATTTTTTACAAAAATTAGATTTCTTCACGGACCCTTTTCCATCATCAAAAGTATGGGTTTACAAAGTTTCTGATTTAACAAATCTCAGAACTTGGATGCCTTTCAAAGATGTTGTGTCAAAAATGATAATTTTCCCTTATAAAGAGTCATATGTTGTGCAGGTGCTGTCTTCATCATTAGCTGATAGCTAAATTAAGTCATTGCCATTATTCCATCTTGAAATAGGTAGGTAGCCACAATGATTGAACTTGAAAATGCAAAAAAATTTATTGCAGTAAAATTTAGTGACAAGACTCATGAAGTTGTGCCAAATATTTGGCTCCAAGAAACCAAGAACAAAACAAAATGCTTGTGGCCTGCTGATAATGACTTCAATAAAGTTCGAGAGCGGGCATCCAAAGGACTGCCTGCTGCGGATGATTGGAAACCAGTCTCAGTTAAATTACTGGCGCATTCAAGTAAGTCTTCTATATTTAGCTATTATGTATAATTTTTCACATAAATAAGTATCATGGATCAATGTCAATAACTGCCACTTCTGAGTCTTTGCTACTTGCTGCCAGAATTGCATTAGAAGTTCAAATTTGTTTAAAATATTCAGTTGAGTACAAACTATAATAAGCAATTAAACCTACACTAGCTTAACATTGTGAGATAGGCAAATGCAACAATTATTCTACTGTCATGTATCAGTTAGGCTACCAGCGCACATTTTTGTCTGCCTAATAGCAATACGTGGTGCCTGATAGCAAAATTTATTTCTTCTGCCTAATAGCAAAATTTATGCAGTGATTCCTTACAAATAAATTCCCCATACTTTTTGTCAGATATAGAGACTTTTTATGTGGAAATATTCTGAGTTTTACTTTAAGATACTAGGCAACTGTGCCAGTAACATACAATTTTTACTGTTAAAAAAGTTTTATTTTTATTCATTTTTCTTTAGTTATTGCTTTTTGTTCATTTTCAGATAATCTTGTTTTAATTTCTCGTTTCAAATTGAAAAAGTTCAAAACTATATCATTGAAAATTCACCTACATAATAGCTATTTCTAATTAGAGGGCAAAATGAGACTCACCACTATTTTGAGTCTTGATCTACAAAGACTAAGCATGCATTTAAAGGTTATATCGCCAGTGTATCACTATTTCAATGGTTATTTAATAAGTTGATTGGCTCAAGTAAACTATATGGGAACATATCTTGTGCACAGACACAGATATATATATATATGTTCCACATTTGTTTCTTCCCTATGTAATGGTCCCATTTCTTCTTGAGGATAGCCTTGCGGGGGTTAGGGAAGCTCAAACTAGGTGCATCATAATAATAATTATGGTGATTTACATCAACTAACATATGCAGCTAAAGATTTTTCTTTTTTCAGAATCAATTTCAGGCTGTGAGAAAAAACTTTACGTAGCTTCAGAAACGGATGGCTATACGAGCACGGATGTGGAGGGATGCCCAAGACGTATCAACATCACTGCGTCACTTCTTCCTCGCTGTAATGCCATGTCTGCTTCGGATAGGTAGGTAGTTGCTAATCATTTACCTTGCTTGTGTCAATTCACACTGGTTGCAATGCTATCATATTTTTTAGTCTCGTATGAGATTATTTCTCGAGTTCTAATGAATTTGGCATTAGGCTCCTATTTGAATACCTTATGATTTGTTAGCATGCAAAAAATTTTTTACATCATTGAGTTATTGCATCACAGAAGCAAGTCATTGTTAGCTTGTGTATTGTTAAGACTAATCTTTTAATATGTCTGTTCCGTAATAGTCTCATTGGTATGACTATTTTATAAGATATATTTCAATAAATGCATCAGACTAGCTGCTTTCTAATGCTGAAGGTAGTACATAACTCTTGTCCACATATAAATCAACACTGATCAATTTGGCAGTGGACTGGTGAATTGGAAAAACTATATGAAAGAATAGTAGTTCAGAAATGTCAAATATGTTCCACTCTCTGCTTTTTAAAGCAAACATTGTTGAATCTCTGTAATTTTCCATCAAAGTTAATTTGGTTTATTGTTTTTTTTTTCATTTCTGCCGTGACCTTTATTGCCTTGTGTGCTTCCAGGGAAGTAAAAATACGTTATAAGTAATTTGCCTTTAATTCCATTGTGTTTTAATTGCAGTTCACTGGCTTCCTCAGTTCCGGAATTAACAAGTGATATTGTCAACATTAAGAAAAGTTTGCAAGTGATTACGAAAAAAGTGGACATGGCTCTCGTCATGCTCCAGGAGGAACGCATCAATCGAGAATCTACTCAGCAGCAGCAGTTGGCTCGTGAGAGTGGAATACCTCCATCAGCTGATACTGATGAAGAACTAGAAGTTTTACTTCAGAATCCAGGACTCGTAAGTTAATTCAACTGCAGAACAGTTAATAACCGCATATATCAAAAGTGAAATTCATATTTCATCCCTTCTCAAGAATAGCAAAGTAGAGTGAATGTTGCCATTGTGACGTAAAAATATTGGTCTTCTGTATACTTATTGATGATCTAATATAGCGTAATGAGACCATTTAAGCTAATTTAATATAGTTATTGTCCAATAGAATTTTTCAACGGATTATTATGAAACATTTCGTTTCTGTGTCATTCTCAGTACAATTTTGTACTATAAATTCGTAAACAATTTACTCGTTTATATTCAGCCAAAGTAGTAGCTATGTAGTGGTATTCATTCCATTTCCTCATTGATTATGCTACATCTTCTAGTTTAGTGATAACATCAACCGTATTTAATTGAAAACTACACAAAAGGAATTACAAATGATAGACACTGATTTATTTGTTTGTGTTAATTTCAGCCTGCTGCTTTGAACGCGTTCGAAGGCAGGTCATCAGTTGACACTGTGCGGCGCCTCATTAGGAGGCTGATGACTAAAAAACTGGCAGCTTCCTTTAGCTGGACCGGATTGGGACCGCACAGGAAGGCTACAAAAAAAAGCTTCAGAGAACATCAAGCTGGAAAATGTTGTTATGGTATGACCGTATGAAAAATCTCATCAGGTTTATAATTTTATATAGTTTTATCATTTACAAAACATGGAATTTGCCTTGTAACTGATCGAACAGTCGTTGATGAAAAGGATTGCGATAGGTTATTTATGACTTTTAACGATTTTAAAACTTTTATTCGAGTTGGAGAACCAGAAAACCATTCTCTTGGTCCGTCTTAGTGTTCTCAGGTTTCAGACAATCTATCACTACAATTTAAACTATGAGCCCTATGTAAATTTTAGTCTAGATTCACGAACTTTATCAATGTTATTGTCCAGGCAAGGTCATATCTGTTTCGAAGTTGATGTGTGCCATGATAATAGTTTCATTAATGTTGGCACACGACGGCATTAACATTAACGGTATCAATACACTGGTTTCGTTTTGATCTAACCGATCAGCACTTTCATAATCTCTCTAATTTCATCAGATGCCTGGAAAGTAATCCATCCGCGTCTGGCTGTCAACAACTTCTCCAGTGCTGTTGTCGCTGTACTCAAATCTGTCCCCGACTGGGATGGTGGTCGATCGCGCTCCACATCAATGAGGAACATAACGTAAGTTTTAATATTTTGCGTTGCGAACATAGCAATTATATCGAATTTTGATGTTGTGGTGATGAAGAATTGGCCGCCGCAAAATCCCGAGAATTGGGGTCTGGCTGATGGCTGGCAACTGGCTGACTGGCTGGCGCAGCCTTTCCTGGCTGCCGCCACTGACTGGCGGCGGGAGAGTGACGTCAGTGTTCAAATTGATCTTGTCGAGTGCAGTCGCGCGTGTGGTTTCGCTCTTCGGTTTTTGCGTCGGTTGTGCCGGCGTGTTTTCTTTCGTTACGTCTGTGAGCAAGGCGGGTGCCTTGCTTTCGGAATTCCTCTGGTGCTACGAGGAAGGTCATCTAGCTGTGGCAGCTACGTGACGGGTCTGCTGGCGGTGAAGGCATCGAGCAGATTTTTGACGGTAAGCCAACAAGCTATCTAGGCTTTTTGGCGGTGGTAGCCTTCTTGTGGGCATCAAGATGGCGGCGGCTGGAACGGCTGCGTCGGCTGAGGTGGCTGACGCAGCTGGAAAGGCTGCGGCAGCCGGAGCTGGCGATGCGGCATCGCCAGCGCCGCCGGCGGGGAGCATGTCGGGTGGTGTGCTTGTGGATGCTAGCCTGCTGGCGAACATCCTGACTCAGGCGCGCGGGCCGATCCTCGACCGTCTGTCTAGGCAGTTGCCTAAGCTGACGGGCGATGGGTCGGTCGACGCGCTTGAGTGGCTGGAGAGCTTGGAGAGGCTCTGCCAGCTGGAGCGGGTGGCTCCGACCGACATCATCGGGTTCATGCTCGACGGCAACGCCGCTCGAGTGTTTCGCTCGATGACTGTCGGTGATGCGGCTCAGTGGTCGGTAGTTCGGTCTGCGCTGGTTTTGCAATTTGCGTTGCCTATGCAGGAAGCGTATAGGCGGTTCACCGACCGTCGGCTTGGGGCCGGGGAGTCGGTGGACGTGTACCTGGATGACCTGGCGCGTCTGGGTGGGAGGGTGGGGTCGACTAAAAAGGATTTGATTTTTAGGGTCAAATTCTACGAGGGTCTCCCCACTACTCTGTATACGTGGGCAGTTTCGCGGGGGGACGCGTATACTGCGCCGTTCGACGATGTAGTGTCGAGAGTGCGGGAGAGGATGGCCGCACAGAGGGCTGCTGCCGGGCGTGGCCAGGAGGTCAGGCGCGGAGCAGACCTTGCTGCTGCGGGGAAGCAGGGCAGTGGTGGCAAGGGTGCTTGTTACCGCTGCGGCGGTGCACACCGCGTGCGGGTTTGCCCGCAGAAGCCAGGCGCGGCGGCGCCTGCTGGCGGGGGGGCCAGGAAGGCTCCCGCCGCCAAACGGAAGTTTGCATGCTTTGCATGTGGGGAGGTCGGGCATTTTGCCGGTGACTGCCCGGCAGTAGGTAGGCCTGCGGTTGGTGGGTCGGGTTTCGCTGCGGAGGACGCCAGTCGGGGCGACGCGTCCTCCTCAATGGAATCCGCGTAAGCCAAGCTTACCGGAGGTCTCCTCCCCCCGAGGGAGGTGACGGCGCCCCCTCGGAGAGAGGGACCTTGAGCGGCACGGGTGTGTCGCTGGGTCGGGGCGATCTAGAATCGCTCGGAGCGACTGGCGTTACGACGGGGCGTCGGTTGCCAGTCGTTCGTGCCATCTTGAATGGGCATTGTTCTTGGTGTCTGGTAGACTCCGGGAGCGAGCGGACGGTGGTTTGTCCGCGGGTGGTGGTGGGCCAATGCCCCCGGCCGGGGCGGCCGTTGCTAACGGCGGACGGCAGGACTTCCCATGTGGGGAAGCACTGTCGTGTGGTAGTCGGGTTGCAGGGGCATTGTTTCGGTGTCACTGCGCTCGTCATGCCGGAGTTGGGGAACCTTGGCGTGGACTGTCTTCTCGGGAGTGATGTTATCGATCACATGGGGGGCGTCACCGTCAGAAGAGGTCCTGACTCGAAGTATGCGGTTGACTGGGGGAGATCCCGGTCAACTGGATGCTGTGGGAGGTCCAGCAATGGACTCGCCCGAGCCAAGCTGGGAGCCGGCCTGGTGGCAGGGGCGGGGCCGGTGGGGTCGAAAGGCGCGCCAGCGCCGATCGAGATCGTCGACCCTGACTTTGTTGCTAGGTTCGCTGACGGTCGGTGGACCGTCAGTTGGCGGTGGTCCGAGAAGCCGCCCGAGGGGCTGCAGACTCGGGTCGCGGAGTACGGATGTACTCAGGCGCCTCACGTGCGGGAGCGCTATGAGGCGGAGATTCAGAGTTGGATCTCAAAGGGTTGGTTGAGGCGATGGCATGGCCCCATCCCGGGCGTCATTCCGTTGCTGGCCGTCGTGCAACCAACGAAGGACAAAGTCCGTCCAGTCATGGATTATCGTGAATTGAACGGCTTTGTCGAATGTCATACTGGTGATGACATGGTCGCTGTGTGTGGCGACAAGATTCGGAAATGGCGGCAGCTGCGGGGCGAGCTTAAGGTCGTTGACCTTAAGTCCGCGTACCTGCAGATCCACGTTTCCGAGGATCTGTGGCGGTACCAGATCGTGAAGTTTAAGGGTGTGCCTTACGCTTTGACGCGATTAGGCTTTGGCCTCTCGTGTGCGCCTCGAATCATGACGGTGATTCTCGGCAAGGTTCTGTCGCTGACCGATCGCGTTCGTCGAGGGACGGACCACTATATCGATGATGTAGTGGTGTGTGAGTCCATTCTCAGCGCGCAGGAGCTCCGGGAGCATTTGGCACGGTACGGACTTGTGTCAAAGGAGCCTGAGTGCCTGGATGGAGGCCGGTTGTTGGGCATTTCCTTGCGGAAAGATGCCAACGGACATCTTCGAATGTCGCGGGGGACTGCTCTCTCCGAGTTTGGCTCGGTGAATGCCGGCCTGACGAAGAGGGGGCTGTTCTCCCTGTGCGGTCGGTTAGTTGGCCATTACCCCGTGGCGGGGTGGCTGCGCCCT
Source organism: Morinoia aosen (assembly GCA_030386875.1). Taxonomy (NCBI): domain Eukaryota; kingdom Metazoa; phylum Arthropoda; class Malacostraca; order Amphipoda; family Talitridae; genus Morinoia; species Morinoia aosen. The sequence goes on along the minus strand of CM059558.1, from coordinate 10,369,179 downwards.
TGTTGCAGTTTCTTGAAACGGCTGGGGTGCAGCGGCTCTTGGGACGACCCGGTTGACGGTTCTGTCAGCTCGTTGGCGGCGGAGCTGTTGGCGCGGGTTCGTCGGGACGACCCTGTTGGGGGCGTGTGGGGTGTCGACTCGCACGGCACGGTTACCGTGTGGGCCGACGCCAGCTCTATCGGAGTGGGTGTGGCCCTTGAGGTCGATGGCCGCATTGTGGAGGATGCGTCCTGGCTCCGAAAAAAGTCGGATCACCTTCACATTAATGTGGCCGAGTTGGAAGCGGTGGCGCGGGGTATCAATTTGGCGATTGCGTGGGGTTTTAAGACCTTCACGGTCGCCAGTGATTCCCGGACAGTCGTCACATGGATGGACAACACTGTCGATGGCCGCAATCGTGTTCGCACGAAGGGCGCGGCGGAGATGCTCGTGAAGCGACGTCTTGGGGTGATCCGTTAGACGATCGCTGAGCATGGTCTGGTCGTGTCTGTTCGCTTCGTCTCGACGATCGAGAACAAGGCCGACCAGCTGACCAGGGTACCTAAGAGGTGGCTTAGTTACCGCGATGGTGGGGAAGCCGGCGCAGAGGTGGCGGCCGTGCTTGCCACTGGAGAGAGTGTCGAGGATGCCATCTGGGCGGCTCATTTGCCGCATCATTTGGGCATTGATCGGACGCTCTACTTGGCGCGTCAGATCCGCAGTGATCTGTCGCGCGAACAGGTGAAGCGGGAGCTGGCTGGATGCGAGGCCTGCCAGCGGATCGACCCTGCGCTGCGGGGGGAAAATCTCCTGGAGCGGGGGGATCTGTCTGTGGAGGAGAGTTGGCGCCGGGTTGCAATTGATGTGACCCACTATGGCACTAAGCTCTACCTGTCATTGGTTGACTGTGGTCCCTCGCGGTTCGCCATCTGGCGACGGCTGCTGAATGAGTCAGCAGCGAGTATTGTCGCTCACTTGCGGGAAATCGTAATTGAGCGAGGGCCGTGTGACGAGTTGCTCCTGGACAATTCGACGGCGTTTCGATCAGCGACTGTGGCACAGTTCGCTGATGCATGGGGGATTTCGCTGCGATTCCGTGCCGCCTACGCCCCGAGCGGCAACGGGATCGTGGAGAGAAATCATCGGACGATCAAGAGGATCGCCGCCAGGGGAGGTATTACTCCTGAGGAGGCTACATTTTGGTATAATGTGACGCCCCGGAAGGACACTGAGGCGGGCTCAGTCCCTTCGAGCGGTATTTTTCGGTATCGCTGGCGAGTGCCGTTTGACGTCAATCTTCGGGTGATTGATGGCGGCGCGAGCAACAGTTTTGCTGTCGGCGATGAGGTGTGGGTGAAGCCCCCGCTGCCTTCATGCACGAAGCAGTGGACGTCAGGTGAGGTCACCAGCGTCGTGTCAAAGTACGTGGTCTGCGTAGACGGCATGCCCAGGCATGTGCGCGACGTCAGGAGACGACGCATTGGGGGTGATCGGGGCCGTGTCCCCGAGAATCACCGGGGCGCCGAGGGCGCTGCGGCGCCCGACGTAGTTATCTTCGGCGGAGGTGGCGGCGGTGGCGCAGCTCCTCTTGCGTTGCCTGAGAGGGTGGTGGTGGACGCATTAAACGCGGCGCCAGTGGCGCCGGCGGCAGAGAATGAGTTTAGTGAAGACTCACTTGAGGAAGAGGGCGAGGAGCCTGCCGCTACTGATGGAGAGGCAGAGCAGCCCCAGGGGGAGCCGGCGCAATTAAGGCGGTCACACCGTGAACGACGGCGTCCCTCGTACCTAAACGAGTACGAGTGCTAAGCACTGGACACCGGGAGTTTCGTGAGAAACTGGAGGAGATGTGGTGATGAAGAATTGGCCGCCGCAAAATCCCGAGAATTGGGGTCTGGCTGATGGCTGGCAACTGGCTGACTGGCTGGCGCAGCCTTTCCTGGTACGTCAAATGGATCTTGTCGAGTGCAGTCGCGCGTGTGGTTTCGCTCTTCGGTTTTTGCGTCGGTTGTGCCGGCGTGTTTTCTTTCGTTACGTCTGTGAGCAAGGCGGGTGCCTTGCTTTCGGAATTCCTCTGGTGCTACGAGGAAGGTCATCTAGCTGTGGCAGCTACGTGACGGGTCTGCTGGCGGTGAAGGCATCGAGCAGATTTTTGACGGTAAGCCAACAGATGTGAATAAAGTGTTATGAATATTGGCCATAATACATTTCACTTTGTGCAGTCTTCAATACTATAAAATATTATCTACAATTGCTGGACCTCAGATAATTTCATGAATTAATGGAGGAACAGTTATTAGTGCACTGACTCAAGAGGCCTGTGAATTAATGAAGCAAGTAGTTATTGTCTGGTGAAAATATTAGGTGAATACCTTCTTTCATTTACATTCGTGCCCAACCCGTGGTGAACGCAAGTAATTCGTTGGTAGCTACTCTGATAAGCTCATGTCCCAGTAGGTGATGTTACTCTTTTAGTCAACGTAACAGTCATACTTAAATCAAAAATCTTTCTTCCCCTTACCAAATCAATTACACAGTTATTTGCTTCATCACGCGTCTTTCCCACACTAAGTTCCTTCGACACAGTCTATCCAAGCAGTTGGAGGTCTCCTACTTCTGTTTCTTCTTGACTTTGATAATGTAAGTTTCTTCACCAACATCTGATCCTTCATTCTCACCACATGACAGAAACATCTCAACATTCAACTTTATTCTCTCGCCCTACCGACATTCCAACCACTGCCGCTTTATGTCTGACTTAATTTCTGGGTTGATCAAAATCGTACCAAACATGCTTCTCAGACCTTACATTTCAAACCCTTCCAATATTTCGCTCTCTATTGCTCTAAAATTCCATGTGTCACATGCATAGCCAGCACAGCTGGAACACAGGCTTCTAGTTGTAACATTTTTTTCAGCGGAGATGTGCTTGGGTCAGCAACAGCACTGGCGGGTCCATCATCTGCTACTTCGGCAAGCTTTCAGGAAGAGGAGGAGGCTTAACCCTTTCACTGCGGGCGCAATGCGGTGGTACTGAGCGCGCGTTTCGAGGCCCACTGTGCACCGACGTGACGACAGCGCTGCGCAACCCGTGATGTCCCTTGATATCGAGAGCTCACCAAGCATATATAATGTGGTGCTAGTTTTTTGTACCACTTGATAGTTTTTCTACTTATTGTTTGGTAGTGCAGCATTTGGTCCGTCTTATCTACAAAGCCCATGTTCAAATGATAGTCGTCTATGCAACTTGGAATTTGAACACAAACACGGCCTTCTTTCGATCTTCGAGTAACTGTGGTTTCTGCATTCCAATGGACATTAGACGGCATAAACACATCTCGTTTATCACTGTAAACTAGTGCAAGAAGAAGATCACTGCTTTCGAATGCTTTTTTTTTGTTCTTTCGCTAATTTTATATTTCAGATGATACGCCAACTATATTTTTTCTGATTATTCCAGTAGCATTTGTTTTATGTTCTTTGATGAACTGGTACAGTTTGGGAAACCTGTAATAATAACCAGTGAATATGTGGTGTCCTTTTCTCAAAGTACTTTCCCATAATGTTGAAAGGGGTCTCTGTCTGGAGAAATCAACTTTTTTGTTCATCGCCCCAGTGCATATTTTTGTGTTCAGAGTTTCGCCATTTGCGTCAACTAGTTTGAAAATGTTTACCGTAGATTACGGTCGGTTACAGCGGAATTCGTGTATGTATGGTGACTTGAATTTGAAATTAGAAGCTACGATAGCCTATTTCGTATAAATAATTAATCTTATAATCTGCCTAAAACCTCAACTCATGGTATTTCATTCAATTACCAAAGTCAATTTTTTGTTTACGTTAAAAGAGAGGTTGTTGAATGTTTTAGGTTTATGTTTAAGATGTTCACGATTAATTATATCTTGAATCCTCTTGCGTGCTCAAGACGTTCATTGGATGTCTCCGGGATGTTTATTTTTTGTGAGCAGTTATGGCGCTTGATATTCTTCTAGTCTTACATATCTGGCTAAATGATTTATTTGTTGAAACGCGTATGAAAGTATTTTCTTATTACAATATTGAAAATATTCGGTCTTTTTTTGACACTTCTTGTAGATAAACATGGGGTTAAAAGAATAAATTATTCATGCAAAATCAATAGTCTGTCTTTCTAAACATACCAACCATAATCTCACAATAACTATAATTTCATGCCAAATATAGCATATGCAACTAATTTCAATCTTAATGATTTCGTCCGTGCGACCTTTACCATTGAAACAGTCACATTTAACTATTTACAATTACTGATGGAACTATACGAACTACAAGGGTCAACCTTTTTCATTTTTTTTCATTTTATATTACTTTGAAGAACTTGATTTAAGCTAATATCGCTGACCATATAATAGCGTCAAGCGGTCGATAATTTGTCTCTTCAACCCCTTGACGCTACCGTATGGTCTCTAATATTGGCTCTTCAAGTCCTCCAGAGTGATGCATAGTGAAAAAAAAGATTGGAAATGTTTGATTTTGTAGTTGAGTTCTATCAGTAATTGTGAACAGTTGATTTTGGCTGTTGTAATGGTAGATCATGGTTGCGCGTTCGAAATCTATATGGTTGTAATTAGTCGAATATGGTTGAATGTAGTATGAAATTAGGGTTGTAGTTAGTCTCATATGGTAGATTATGGTATGAAATTAGGGTTGTAATTAGTCGCATATGGTATGACATGGTTGTGATTGGTCGCACATGGTATAATATGGTATGATATTATGGTTCTGAAGTGGTAGCATATGGTCGAATATGGTATGAAATTATGGTTGCTATGGTCGAAGATTCGGGACATATCTACACCATAATGTACCCCATAAAGGTAGGACATGGCAGATATTTCGCCGATAAAACACCGATTATCTCGACCATAATTATCGATGATGCATACCATAATTTCCGACTGGGTGACCAGTTCCCAAACTATTCACGAAATAAATAACACACTGTCTCTTACAGCTGCAATTCTCAATAAAGCTTTGAGACAAAATTGTCCCCCAAGCCCAGCGTCGATTTTTTCCACTGTATCAAATATTCAAATGATTACAGAACATCTTTTTGCTTTAAATCATTGTATCAGCACTCATGATTTTACGCCGGTGGTAAGTGCGAGTAACCATTCAAATGCGGAATCCCCTCTAGACACTTTTCTTGTTCGAGACAATAGTCTCACAAAAATAAACAGAGATGACATAGATAGTGTATGTAAAATACAAACTATAACTACTGAACGTCTAAATGATCTCTATGATGTGATTGAACGCGCACCTCCTTTCAGGAACTATATAATCAGTTTCAAAGGTTTGAGCCTTTCGTCCCATAACCTTACTAAGGTAAAAAATCTCATCATGTCATGGAATGTTTCTTCTCATATTTATGTGGTGAGCGCCTGCAGTGGTCAGCAATTGTACATGGCATCGAGTCTGTGCAGAAAAATTTGTCTTAAACTGATTCCGCTGCGAACAAACGCAAAAACATTTACTGTTAATGAAGCTTACAACAATGTCCGCACTTGGCCTGTTACGCGAGAAGACACGCATCATTTTCTTCAACAAACTGCTCTAAGATCACCATTGACACTAACTTCACATTTTATCTCCTGTGTCAGAAACTCCCATAACCTGAATGAAGAAATTGAATACGCTAACAGAAAACAGAAAACAGAAAATTCAAAACAGAAAATGAGTTGAATGACTACTCTAAGTTGACAGCCATTACACGTGAAGCCTTTCCCCGTGAAACCTCCTGCAGCATTAACCGATGTTTGCCTTCATATAACAAACCTTCTCCTCCCCTCTCCTCCCGATGTTTGCCCTCATGCATATAACAAGCCCTCTCCTGCATCTGCCACAAGCAACTGCCGAGTACCCACAAAAAATAGGTTTTCATTGCTATTCGATGCTGATTTAGCGGATGAAAAGCCCCTCTCAGACGCGAGTATAAATCAACATCCAACCACATACTCAGAAGCAGTGAAATCAACAGGAAGAGAGAAATCGCTGCAAAATTGTAGTCAAAAATCGATGGAAAATCCACCATCCAACTGCATCCACGATCATCACCAGATAAATAGAAATGACACGGGCTTTTCTCAATTTTCTGCAGAACCCCATACAAGAAATCACAACAGCCGGGCCATTCAGAGCCAGAAAAACGTAATTTCCCCGCACCTCTCCGAACCTTCAAATTACGTGAAAAGTACGAAAAAAATGTCTCCATTCCCATTTGTGAACGCATGAATTCCACAATGGATGAATTGAGACGATCCTGGAAAATAGAGCTGATTCCCACCAAAGCTGATGGACACTGCCTGCTTCATGCAGTAGCTCATATGCCTACGAAACAACCAGCATCAAAATGGAACTACAATTCTTTAAAGACTGCAATCAAAACGGAGAGCAAAACAAACCAAAGCACATATGCCAAATTTGTTGACAAGAACAGCGGAGACATGCAAAACCTCATAAATAATTACATTGACGACAAACATTTTGATCAAGCTGCTGTAGACCTTATACCACTAATCATCTCGAACGTGACAGGCCAAAATCTTCTCATCCTGGATGAGCAGGATCATTGTGTCTTGAAAATATCAGTTGATCCTACATCAGAGTTATCAAATAATGACCCTCCACTACTGCTCCATCGTACAAACGATCACTACAGTGCCCTTGTCACAAAAGGCAAAAATCAGACTGGAGTTACCTCATCTTGACAAACTGCTCCTGCCTAGCTAAATAGTAGGCTTTCTTACATAGCAGATGCTGGGCCAAACATCTTGGGTAAGGTAGGCAAGATCGATAAATCCTCGGAACGAACCCATCGAGATAGTATCTTTGCTATCTTCAAAAAGAGTCCTAATACAAGTAAAATCAAAATAAAGCACATAAATGCTCAAAGCCTGAACGGGAAACTGGATGACATCAGAGTAATGTTGGTCACTGAAGAAATTCACATTTTGTGAGTTTCAGAAACTTGGTTTGATTCACGAACCCAAAGTTCATTTTTTTACATTCCTGATTACGTGTTGTACCGCTACGATGGCGCTAAAACCAGCCGAGGTAGTGGATCTCGTATATATGTGAAAGAAATGTACTCAACATCTTCAATTGTAGCAAATAATGTTTGCGAAGGCATTGAAATGGTTTGGTTAGAAGTGCAAAAAAATAAACATAAATCCATAATCATTGGCAGCCTTTACCGGCACCCATCGTCTCCCCTAAGTCCAACACCAGATTTCATTGAGGAAACCTTCAAAGAAATCCTTCAGGCAAAATAATCATTCTTTACTTTTGGAGATTTTAATGTTGACTTAACGGACAAGAACAATCAGCAAAGCAAACTGTTGTATAAACTAAGCCTATCACAAATGTTCAAAGAACCAACTCGCATCATTAAAGTCTGCAACTCTCATCGATCTGGCAATCACAAATAATCCTGCCGCAATACTTGATACAGTAATATCACCTTATATTTCCGATCACCACTCTATAGAATGTGAAATTAATATTGCAAAGGAAAGACAGAAATACCGCTTAATGACTTATCGCTCGAAAAGGCACTATTCTGCGGAACTATTTCAAGAAAAACTACTCAATAGGTCCACCGAATTCCAGAATATGATGCTGTACAAAATCTGTTTTTATTGTATCATTTTTTCCGGACTTCTAAAATCTTCCAATGCAGAATAAAATCAGTTCATTTTAGGATGTTATAAAGAGCTTGTAAATTAAAACAAATTTAGCATTCATCACCATCTCATCACCTGCTTTTGATTATACCGAAGTTCTTCTCGAGTGTGCATAACCATTGCGGGCTGTGAAGTCCTACCTTAAACGCGGTGGAAGAGCGGAGCTCCGGCACTACCGGTCCGTAAAGCCCCCTACAGACCTTGCATTACCATGTTGCTTGATGCCGCTTAGACGAGCTGTAGATAGCTCTTCGACCGCTTGAGAAGCCAATTTTTCATGCCCACCAAGAAGCTGAGCGTTCCTGATTGCTGTCGTAGGGCGACGCGAGTCAGTGTGAGAGCAGCAGGCATTGCGGAAGGTCGTGTCGGTGGCGCTCTCCGCGATGACTGACGAGCTATAGTCCAGGGCTGCCAAAGCTGGGGTTTTAACCCCAGATCTTGGGTTTTTAGCTGTGGCCTAAGGTTTTGGGGTTTTTATCAAAAATTTGGCAAAAATCTGGGGTTTTCTATGCAGAGGTAACAAATTGAAGGTTTTTATACATAATAATTTTTTTCGGCGCTTGCAATGAAAATTATGGTATTATATTATCAAATTCGTTTAATTGAAATTGGGTGCATTAGTTGCTATTATATTCCTGTTGCATCTGCATTCTGTCGAAATCTAAGTGACGTCTGTTTACTGCCAGCAAAAAATATCGAACAATTTAAATGTTCAAGTACCATTTATGCAGTACCTGTTACTGTGGTACATGAAACACATAATTATTGAAAGCACCTACATAGTAATTGTTCTTCTATAAAATCCTCCCAGATACTGGAACAAACTAAAAGAAATCAAGGACGGTTTTCTAAATTCAAAATTTGGCCTCTTGTCTGCTTCTATGACAAGTCTAACTATTCTGCCACATTCGTCTGCTTCGGTTGAACGAATTTTTTCAGTCATGAATTGTGTTAAAACGAAACAAACCAGTTTTCTGAAAGCAGAAACTGCAAGAGATAGAATTTTGGCAAAACAATTAATTTCGAGAAGCAACAATGATTGTACTACTTGGCAACCACGAAAAGAATTAATACGCGATATGGAAATCGGAGCAATATGTCACCGATATTTGGAGAGGCAGAATGAGAAATTACGGAGCAACGCTATATGTTTTACGGCAGCAACTGATTCAGAGTAATACGAGTACAAAGGTAAGCAAATTACTTCATTAACACACTTTTTCGCGAATCTGGGGCTTTAAGCAGCAATCTGGCTTTTTTTTCTAGCGTATGCTGGGGTTTTGGTAAAATTCTCATTGACAGCCCTGAGCTATACGCGGGAGTGAGTAGCTCCCGCGTATAGCTCGCAAGCATCCTTCCCCTCTCAGAGCTCTTGAGCAACTGAATGCCATTGCAGTGCGGGCTTTCCCACAAGCCAGTCTGGTCATCAGCGGTTCTTTTGCAGCGCCACTCCGACGTCCAGAGGCAACATGGTAATGCAAGGTCTGGAGGGGGCTTAAGGGTGGTCGTTGCAGAGGATTCAGGGACTCTGTGATTGCCGAGGTAGTTAAGCCATTTATGGTTTTAGCTCTCTGGAGCCCGAGCCCTCGTACTTATAACTTCTTGAACTACGTATTAGTAGTACTTCGCAATTTGGGAGGCAGACCCTGGAGGGTGGTTTTTACGTCTTCATCTTCAAGTTCCACATTACGGAATCCGCGGGCGGATATCACTCCTCTTCCTCTTTCATTTATATAGTTTTGCGAATGGCGCCCAACGTGGGGCTCGAGGTTTCAGCTCTTGTGTACCTGCGTTTCTGTATGTGACTCACGCCTATTAATGTGCCTTGTAATTAGGTTTGCCCTCGAGAAGCTTTTACTTTGTTTTATCTTGATATTTTGTGCTTTCATAATGACGACCTTCGATGGTTCTGATTTAGCTGGTGTTGATGCTCGTATTAAGCAGCTTTTTATTGTTAGAGGTGGTAAACGCCAATCTCTAACGAAAACTTTGAATGCCGTTGAGAAGCCAGACCTGTCTATCGATGAATACGAATTTTATATCGAAAAACTTCAGATCCTTAAATGTGAATTGTGTGACCTAACCGAGAAAATTAATGATTACATGCTCTCTAAAGAGAAGTGGGATTTTGACGTGTACACCAAGCACTGTGACTCTGATGAAGAGTATATGGACAAGTTAGGTAAAGCATTGGTATCTCTGAACAACGAAATTAAAACTTTGAAGGGTGTGGCAGCTGCTGATGATTCTGTTGTGTCTATTGAGAATAGTTATGATGCTCAGGCTGGTGGTGCTGCTTCATTTACTAACCATAAGATTTCTTTACCGAACATTGACTTGCCGGTGTTTGATGGTAGTCCAGAATTGTACCACCGATTTATAACTTCTTTTGAGAGCCTTATTTCTAAGTACAATTTGTCCTCTTTTGAAAAATTTTCTTATCTTAGTAAGCAATTGTCAGGCACGGCCAAAAAACTATTAGTTTCCATTTCTCTGGAGAATCTTAACTACGAATCTGCTGTCCACTTGCTGAACGATGCTTATAGTGATAAGCTAGAGCAGCAATACTCTGTTATTCGTAAGCTGTGTGCCCTAAGACTCCACGAAACTGAGCGTGACGCTTTTCGGTGGATTAGCGAGGCGAAGGTTTTGTGTGAGCAGGTGAAATCTCTAGATATCAGCGGGGACATTTTCTTGCAGTATTTTCTCTGGAATAGTATGTCACCAGGTTTTAAGAAGCAGTTTGTGGCCATTTCCAACAAGTCGAAGCCGTCTTTGCCGGAGATTCTGGGCAGTCTGTTTGATGCAAATTTCAGATTTATTGATAATCAAAAGCTGCAACTACGTAATCGTGATCTTACTTCTGCCGCAGTTGCCATAGACTCAGTTGAGATAAGTAAAGTGTCCTTATCAAAGTCAGGGTGTTCACTGTGTATCAGTGATAAATCCTCGAGTGCTCACGATCATAGGCTTGGTGCTTGTACGGTCTATCCCGATGCAGAGAGTAAGGTTGCGGCATTGAAAAAACTTGGCGGGTGCATAAAGTGTGGCTCTGTTTCTCACCAAATTAGATTTTGTCGTTATAAATTTTTCAAGCCTTGTTTCAAATGCAAGCGAATGCACATGGCGTATCTTTGTCTAAACTCCAGTGATAAGAGACCAGATGGTCATAAGGTTTCAAAAGAAAACTCTCAATCAAAGGAATGTCAACGGTCTCGAGAAGACCCTAGATTTGCTTCCAATAATATGGTGACATTCGCGTCTGTCGGGTCTTCCTATAACGATGTAGTTTTGCCCACCGGGACTGTGTACGTATCTTCCGGTAAGAGGAAATTGTCTTGGCGGGTATTTAAGGGCCTTGGTTCTCAAGCCACATTTGTGGAAGGCAGTCCCAAAGATATCCCCAATTGTACGATTTTAGAGCAGACTACCATAGGCATTAGGGGAATTAACTCAGAGCAGACGAAGAATTCTACCATTGTTGAATTCCCGATTGATGTACCTGGTCAGGGAACCGTAAAGATTACTGCCATTTTTATTGATAAAATTAACACTCGCATTTCTGTACCTAATTTGTCTCGTGCCGTGAAGCTCTTAAAGAGAAAGGGCTATTCTCTCGCTGATAATCATTTAATCCATGATGACTTGAAGGGTATCAAAATACTTCTCGGTAGTGATCATAGCCATGTGTTTCCTATTCAGCAGGAAGATTTCGGCGAGGGCGATAAATCTTGCATTTATCACACCCCATCAGGGATAATGCTGGCTGGTAGCGTGTCCGCTTATTTGCGTGACCTGGCTTCCTTACCTGACCAAGCTAGCAGCACTTGACTAGGGACTAGTAACGCGTGGTCACTGGCGGTCTCGGTGAATATCAGTTCGGTAGCAGAGCAGGCTTGTCTTGAAAATTTACAAACTTACCTTAATTATCTCTCTGAAGAAGAGGTAGATGGTTTTTCTAATCAGAGTTCAAGTTTGGTAAGTTATGTTCTGTCCAATCTATCTAGAGACGAGATCAGCGGAAGGTTGATTGTACCTGCTTTGTGGAAAAAGGACCTTGAAGGATTGTTGTCATCCAACTAGAAGTTGGCCCGTTCTATTTTGATTTCTCAGCGAAAACGCTTGCATCGACCTAAGTTACTAGAGTACGATAAAGTTATTAAAGATCAGTTGCAAAGCCAAATTATTGAACGTGTCGATAACATAGATAAATTTGTTAACCGTAATAACGTGTCCTTTCTCGCCCATAATGCCGTTTTTCGTGAAGAGCATGACTCGACTAAATGCCGTGTGGTATTTTTATCTAACTTGAAGGATCAAAATGAGGGTGGCTTGTCCCATAATCAGTGTTCGCTAATGGGGGCAAATTTGAACAGCAAGCTGAAAATGGCTGCTTTGTTTCTCAGATTTGACAAATTTGTCTTTCTCTTCGATTTGCAAAAAGCGTTCCTTCAGTTGCAGCTTCGGCTAGAGGACACCAAAAAATTATTGTTCCTGTGGTTTAACGATGTATCGAAAAGTGACTACCAAATAGTAGGATATCGTTTTACTAGGGTGCCCTTCGGAATGAGATATTCTCCATTTTTGTTGATGGTATCTCTTTATTATATTCTTGTCCTCCGTGCTACCTCTGATACCGAAGAAGTTCGCCGCATGAAGCGCTTGATGTATAATTTGGCTTACATGGACAATTTAGCATACTCAAACGATGATCCTGTAAAGTTAAGAGAGGCGGTGCGACTTTCTATCGATACTTTTAAGGAATATGGGTTCAACCTCCAGCAATGGGCTACCAATTCCGACTCTTTGAAGCAAACTTCCAAAGGCATTTGTGAGTTTGCTGAAGGTAACGTGAAATTTTTGGGTTTGATGTGGGATACCACTCATGACACTCTTAGTACTCGTAAACCTAGCTTGTCGGTGGATGCTACTAATAAACGTAGGATACTTAGCACCTTGCAGTCAAATTTTGACCCTTTTGGCATGAATTTGCCGGTGCTTAACAGGGCTAAACTTTTCTTGCATGGCTTACAGTGCGACCAAGCTGTTGGCTGGGATTCTCCTTTAAATCCAGAAAGGATGAAGGAATGGCGCAACATAGCTAAGCAGGTGAACAGCGGTCCAGAGAGTGTCATTCCTCGTAGCATAGGTGCTCGAGGGGCTAAGTATGAATTGTCTGTGTACTGCGATGCAAGCAAAGATTTTATTGGATGTGCAGTTTATCTTAATGTTGATAGTGCGGAAACTTAGTCCTTTGTTGTTGCCCGTAACTCTGTTGTGGCTAAAGGCTTAAAGTCTAAATCGATCCCGGCTTTAGAGCTGGCTGCATTGGTCATGGGAATTGAGACGGTTATAGAAATCTATCAGAGTTTTCAGTCAGCTGTTTGTCCTATTGATGTAACGAAAGTTTATGCTTTTACCGACTCGTTGATTGTTGTTGGTTGGATAAGGATGAAAGAATTTGACTTAGGAAAAATTGAACGTAAAAATGTGTTCGTAAATAATAAACTTGATAAAATTGCTGAAATGTGTAAGACACACGCCGTTACTTTTGATCATGTTTCTGGGGATAAAAACCCTGCCGATGTTGTGACTAGGTGTGTATCCGCTAAATTGTTGAAATGTACAACTTTTTTATCTGGTCCTGTTCCTTACCGATCTGTTTCTGAGCACACCGTGATTGTACCGCGATTTTGTCCTGCTGCAGCTACTGCTGCTTCTTCAGAGTGTCACGCTGGAGTCGTAGAGCGGTTTCACGATAGAGAATGTGTAATTCCATTGAGTAGATTCTCTTCGTTTGCCAAAGCTGTCAGAGTACTCATGGTCGTTTTTGGTTTTATCAGAAATTTGAGAAGTAAATTAGCCTCGAATGTCCCTCGCGAGCCGAACGAAGGCGAATCACTTAACCTGTTCACGCATTGTTCCAGTTACTTGCTCAGATGCGCACAGTTCGAAGCCTTCCCCGGCGTAGTGAAGTCTCTTTCTGCACGCCTCTTTACCGACCCATTGGTTCTGCAGTTGAACTTGTTCATGGATGAGGACGGCTTAGTTAGAGTGCAGAGTAAGTTGAGAAGGTTAAAGGCTGACTACGCCGCGAGGTGCCCTATATTACTGTCAAAAAACTGTCCTGTTGCGAAGAGCATCATTTGTGATGCTTATGTTAAACTTGGTCATGCTGGTATATATAGGATGCTTGCGTTCCTGCGCCGAGAATTTTGGATAACAAATGCCTTTGTAATTGTTAAGAAATTTGTTAAAGATTGTGTTGTGTGCCGTAGAATTAACCAACGGTCGATTAAGGTGAGCCAAAATGCCTACCGCGATTTTCGAGTGAATCCTGAAGCAATTCCTTTCAGAAATGTTGCGATTGATCATTGTGGACCTTTTTTCATAACGGAACACGGCAATAGAATAAAAATCTATGTATTGGTGATATCTTGCTTGTGGTCGAGAGCCGTTAATCTGTTTGTGTGTTAGCAAATTGATAAAATGTTTTTTGCGAGCTCTGCAGCTTCATATCTTTGAATATGGCCTGCCGTCCTTTGTATTGAGTGATAATGGCACTCCCATAGTGTCAGGAATGGAACAGACGGTAGAGTATTTGAAGGATGACTTCTCGGTTAAATTCATGAAGCAGCACGGCATAACCTCGCTTGCATTTCATCCGTACCCGGCCGGCGCTTCAAAGCTCGGAGGTGTGGTCGAGACTATGGTCAAACAGGTGAAGAGACTTTTAACCGCTTCTGTTGGTAATGGATTGCTTTCGCTTGACGATTTCTACTATTTTATCAGTGAAGCGAAAATGATGGTCAATAAACGCCCGATTGCTTTTAAGAATTATTTAAATAAATTGGATTTTACAGACGAGATCCCTATTCCTTTAACTCCGGAACTGATAATAAAAGGTTACGAAGTTCCATGTCTTAGCATTTTGCCACAATTGGAGTCTGATACTGATGCATTGAGAGATCCAAATTTTGAGCTAGTGTCAGATTTTTTGTGGGATTACTACGAAAAATTGAGAAATGTGCGCCTTAACTTAGCGACTGTGTACCGTACTGAATTTGTCTCGACATTGTTACAGCAGTCGATTGACCGGAGGGACCGGTATAAGCGATCGAGTCATTTTGATCTCGCGCCAGGAGACTTGGTAAGCCTCAAGTGTCCTATGGCTAAGCCGTTCACTTTTCCTCTTGCGATTGTAAAGGAAGTGAAACGCAATGACATAGGAGAGGTTGTGTCTGCGCATGTCCGAAAGTCAAATGGCGAGATTGTTCGTAGACATGTTGAAGGATTAATATTCTTGTATCGCTCTGAAACTCCCTCGGAAGTATCACCTATACCTTCGCAAGGTGCACCATTTGTTCCCGAACGTGCGTCTGAGCAACGAACGCCTAGAGTAGCTGCTGTTCGTTCGAGAAATAAAACTAAATTTCTAGCAGATAGTAACCTTGTGTAATGATGTAAATAACCTTGTATGTTTGTAAACTTTGTTACTTTGTTACCTTGTTACCTTGCTTGTTCGTTAGATTTGAATGTTTAGAATTTATGTAAAAGTTTAGTTTACCATGTTTCACATTTTGTACCAAATGTTCACCCGCCCCCGCCAGTGTACAAAATCTGTTTTTACTGTATCATTTTTTCCGGACTTCTAAAATCTTCCAATGCAGAATAAAATCAGTTCATTTTAGGATGTTATAAAGAGCTTGTAAATTAAAACAAATTTAGCATTCATCACCATCTCATCACCTGCTTTTGATTATACCGAAGTTCTTCTCGAGTGTGCATAACCATTGCGGGCTGTGAAGTCCTACCTTAAACGCGGTGGAAGAGCGGAGCTCCGGCACTACCGGTCCGTAAGGGTGGTCGTTGCAGAGGATTCAGGGACTCTGTGATTGCCGAGGTAGTTAAGCCATTTATGGTTTTAGCTCTCTGGAGCCCGAGCCCTCGTACTTATAACTTCATGAACTACGTATTAGTAGTACTTCGCAATTTGGGAGGCAGACCCTGGAGGGTGGTTTCTACGTCTTCATCTTCAAGTTCCACATTACGGAATCCGCGGGCGGATATCACTCCTCTTCCTCTTTCATTTATATAGTTTTGCGAAGATGCAATCTGAGGATGTTGACATTCAAGTGTCCATCTTCAACGAGAACTTCACATCAGCTCTCGACGAATGCGCACCTTACGTCACAATAAAAACAAGCCATAACGCATTGTTTGGATTACTGACGAGATTAAAGAGATGAGCAGAATTAAGAAAGCTAACTTGCGAGAGTACAAAAACAATAGATCTAACAGTACCTTATACAAAAGATTTAAAGAACATGAAAAAATTCTTCGAAAGAAAATCACTGAAGCGAAACAAACTCACTTCCACCGGGAACTGAAAACGGCTAAAAATAACCCGAAACGAACTTGGGAAATCATTAGTGAGGTTGCCCCATATAAAAGTTTAGACCGTGCAAGTAATTTTGAAAATCCCTTGGCAACAGCCACAGATTTCAATGCATTTTTTCATAAGTAGGGGCTCAAGTTTTCAGTGAGGTGTGTACCAATCCATATAAAACGTCAATGCCCCACTGCACCCTCGAGGGCTGGTGTCAAGTGGAGACCACGTCCTGTCGATTTACGGGAGTTAAGAAATATCTTATACTCGCTAAAAACACAATGGCAGTTGGACATGATGGTATAAGTCTTCAATATGTCAAAGACAGTTTCCCAGTCACAGCACCATGGATTCGTCTGATATAATTGATACATCGATAGCAACCAACACGTTTCCAGACCAATGGAAACACTCCATTATTAGACCGTTGCACAGAAGTGGTGACCTAAAGACCTAAACACAGCATCAAACTACAGGCCCATCAGTCTTTTACCTGTAATGGCCAAAATATTGGAGAAAGTGGTCACAAATCAACTACCGTTTCACCTGGACGAGTCAAACCTACTCCACCGAAATCAATACCCCTATAGAAGAAACACTAGCACTCAAAATGCTCTGCTCAATATCTCTGAAAAAATATACAGTGACATCGATCAGAAGAATGTAACACTCTTCCTGCTACTTGATCTCTCTAAAGCGTTCGATAGCGTCGAACATGATAGACTTCTACGTAAAATACTGAACTTGGGAATAGACACGCAAAGGTTTGAAAGTTACTTGTCAAATCGATCTCATGCAGTCCGCATAGAAAAGAAATTGTCCCCATTCATTCAAAACAATTTTGGTGTTCCCAAGGATCCATTCATGGTCCGCTACTGTTTTCTATTTTCGTTAATGATTTCCCTCCAACGCCTTCTTACACACGAATCTCAATGTATGCAGATGATGTTTAAATTGCAATAACAAGTTCTGTATCGGAAATACCACAGACGCAAATAAAAGCCGAAACTATTCTGACTAGCTTGAAATCATGGTACAACCGAAATGGTCTCAAATTAAAAGCTAATAAGACACAATGCATTATTTTCGAATCCAATGATGCTATTAAAAAAACTTCAGATCTTACTCTTTCAGTTGGAAATGATAAAATTAATACATCAGAAAAAGTTTAAAATCTAGGTATCTGGTTCGAAAGAAATATGTCCTTCAAATCTCACGTTGAGACTACTTGCAAAAAATCTACGGAACTTTAATGTTTTTTCATCGTATAAAAAGTATGCTAGACAAAAAATCCAGATTATTAGTCATTCAATCCCATTTGTTATCGCTCATTGACTACTGCAGCCTAGTATGGGGAGACTTACCTCAATGCCTTCAAAGGGATTTACAAAAACGCGTAAACTTTGCAGCCAATGTGGTATGCAACTGTAATTTCAAAAGAAGCGATCACGTAACCCCTCTCCTTAATAAACTCGGCTGGATTCCTATTCAAGAAAAGCTCCTCATGCAGAGGACCCAATACGTATTCTCCTCGTTGTATCTTCCTCAGAGCAATGCTGAGATAGTGCGTTTCCATCCACCCACTGTAACCAACCAAAAGCCGAACAGAAACAAAAATGTCTTAGTCAACTATCGTTCATCTCACATAGGGCAGAAGGCTGTGTCAATATCAGGCGTCTTACTGTGGAACAATTTTCCCCTGAGTGTTGGAATCCCTCAAAGACCGAGAGAATTTAAAGCCAAAATAATTCGTCATCTTTCGTCTCAACGATAATTCTTAGTTAAAGAACATACTGAACACGTATTGACGAATCTCATTTTGCCTGGTATCTCCATTGCTTAATACTTTCCTTTGCTCATTTTCTTTATAATTCAAGACATCACACAACAGTCTCAAAGTATGCGTAGGAATTATGATTTAATCGCCTATACGCTGGGATTTGCCAGCATGCTTACTTGTATATGTGTGTACGAACATGGGTGTGCATGAGTGCACAATACACCTGTGTGCACTGGACTAGCAACTGGTATGTAAACTATAAATACCAGACTTTATTTTCACTCCCAACTTCTAACACTACCCAACACATCATTTCATTTTATTTTATTATTGTAACGCAATCCAAAGCTTAAATGTCTTGTACATGTAAAATGTGGTACCCATGCATCTTTATTTAATTTGCAAACATTTTGGGCCATATTTCAAAGATAATGTGATTTTTTTCCTAATATGACACCCTTATAGAACATTCATGTTTTTTTCTTCTTCACGTCCAAAAATGCTCTTGGTAGGCTAGTGTAGTGCAAATTATCATATCATCTCTTACGCCCTAGAGTGTATTAAAACAACCGCACATTAGCCTCGCGTACATCTGGAAATATTTCTGTACTTGGGAACCGTTGTAGAACAATCGTTTTCATGTTTCTGACTAAGGTAGACTGTTTTGTGCCAATATTTTTAGTACGGAAATTTTATAAAATTCATGCCATAATAAAAGATATTTTCTCCGATTCCCTCGATTGGACTGCTAGTTTATACTGATTAGTTTACGCTGATATTTCCGCACATGCTTACTTGTGTATATGTGTACTTGTGCACGCTGTGCGTACGTAGATAGGTGAAGGTGTCACTACGTAATACTTCATTTCACTTGATTATTGTACAGCATTTATAAAGTTTATAACTATAGAAATATATTTGTTGCGCGATCACCCACATATGATAAATAAGACGCTTATCAACCAATGATCTGTTTGATACAATATATAATAGAACATCGTTACAATATTTCATTGGAAATTGTAAGCAGCAACACATACTGAAAAATTTGTCGTGAATTTTCCTTTGCTCATTATCCTGTATTTCAGAACATCGCACAGCATTTTTATTGAACGCGCATATATTGTGATTGCCTCGATGCATAGAAATGTATTTGTGTGTGTTTACGTGTTAGGTGTATGTATGTGCGTAGGTATGTATGTGCATGTATATGTGTATATATTTACACGTATATATGCACATATGTGTGTATTAAACTGACTACTGGCATTTTAACTAGAGATAATTAATAAGAATTTAAAGACGAAGAATACAGCACGGATAGGAATCATTTTTAATAGAATTTAGCGAAACTAAATTATAAAAATCTTTAATTAGTCAATTTTAAACGTTTCGGAGACCAGCTCCATCTTCAGTAAGTCTGAAAACATAAAAAAAACAAAATTGGTTACTTCATGACAACAGTAAGAAAAAGTGACAAAGTGATCAGTACGAGAATAAAAACAATTATACAAAAATTTCTAAAGGATATGAACTATTGGCATTATTCAAAGGTGGCTTCTCTTTTGCAATGTGAAGGGATTCTAAAATGCGCAAATCTAACTCGTTAGGAGCAGAACATAAAATAGAAAAATTGTCCTCGGAAATACGGCTGCTACACTGTTCGGTATGAAGGCGGATTGATGAATGAGGAGGTTGAGCTAAAGGTCTCCCGGTACGAAAGCTAACTCCGCGGTGCTGGGCAATCCTAACGTAAAAAGGCAGCGTCGTCATGCCGACGTTGCCAGACGTACACTGTACGCAACTAAATTTATATACCAGGGATGCCCGCATCCGCTTAGGAATCCTATCTTTGTACCGAAAGAAAGAACCAACTCGCAGCAGATTCACAGTAATTACATTTAATTTTACTGCAGGAAAGTGGTGTTTAAAAAGGTTTTCAATATCCCGGGACATCTTGCTAGTAAAATCGCCAAAATATGGAAATACACAGTAGAGCTGTTGCACCGAATCGGCGACATCATTAATACCGGAATATTTCTTTGCTAAAAATTTTTTAATATGCGCATGAACAATAGAGGAAGGGAATCCGTTTTTACAAAAAAATGAGACTAAAAAATTAAATTCAGCATGAAGATCCACAAAACTAGAACAAATGTTATAAGCACGATTTAACAATGTTTTAACGGCATTAATTTTAAATCTATAGTTACAGTTGCTGTAGAAACTTATGCCCAATCCAGTAAAAGTAGCTTTACGAAAAACTGAAGTAGTGAAAGCTGTACCTGCTCGAGTAATTTTTGAGTCCAAAAAAGATAACGAGCCACCATTTTAAATTTCGATTGTAAATTTTATTGACGAGTGTTTCTCATTTAAATAGTCCCTGAACATTTGAGCATGACTTGGATCACGAAACAACAAAAACGTGTCATCAATGTAACGGCGATAAAATTCTGGTTTAAATTCTACAGCACAATCGGCCAACCATTTTTGTTCCCAGTGACACATGAAAATATTTGCAAATGTGGGTCCTAACGGAAGACCCATGCCCAGGCCTTCGATTTGCTTAAACATATTACCAGCAAACACGAATATAGAGTTCATAACAGACAGTTCGAGAAGCGTCTTAAAATAAGATTTGCCTAGGCCTAAAACTGTATCAGTAGGCAGAGCAAACAAGGAATTTATAATTATTTCGATAGTTTCTGCAAGTGGAATGTTTGTGAATAAGCTTTCAATATCAAATGAAGCCATAGTCACTTTATCAGCATTTCGACACGATGTGATCTGTTTAACAAATTGAGTTGAGTTACCAAGAGTATATTCATTTACAGTCAAAGGGCTTAACACAGGTACTAGAAATCGTGCTAAGTTAAAACTAGGCGTATTCATTGCAGCAAAAATAGGACGAAATTGAAATTTAGATGGAAAGTCTAATTTATAGATTTTCGGCAAACCATACAGGACTCCCGGACGTGAACCTGACACATACAACTTCGAGTACAGTTCAGCAGACAAAACCTTCAGATTTTTAAGCTTGCGTAAAAAATTATTAATTTTATCCTCAATTTGAAGAATGGTTTTTTCCCATGGCTCAGTAATAAGTTTAAACATCGATGGATCAGAAATTAGGGATTGAACTTTATCAGTGTATACACATTTGTCAAGAATAACTATTCCCCTTCCTTTATCGGGCCTACACACAACCACCCTCTCGTTGCTTCCTAATTCCTTCAAAGCAGCAATATCATGTTTCTGAAACACAGCCGAGAAAATTTTGTGGGGTTTGAAATTATAGAAATACCGATAGGCAATGGACCTTAAATCTTGTAAAAATCTTGTGCGGTCGGTACATGGCAGTTTTTTACTAGAATGGGCAAGCTTCTCGTATGATAAAAAATATTTGAAGAAGTCTAATTTAAAAATCGGTAAGCAGAAGTCCAGGCCAAACGCAAGTAGAAATTTTGTTCGTTCAGATAAAGTTATTGCACTAAAGTTGAAAATCACAGAGTTAGGATCACAGGGGTTGACATCATATTGCACACCTAAATTTTCCATCTTCTTCTCGTGAGTCCTGAGTGTAGCCGCCTTGAACTTGTCATCTTCTGACTGCCGGAAACTACGAACACAAAAGGCGTCGAAGTGAGAAAAGAAAGCGCAAACTTCAGCTTCCGCAGTGGCCACTTTCTCAGTCAACCCACGTAACATGGATTTCTTATGATTAAGCTCATTGACAAGCAGCTTGTTTTGCCATGACTTGTAAAAATGCACAAGATTTTTACAAGATTTGAGGTCCATTGCCTATCGGTATTTCTATAGTTTCAAACCCCACAAAATTTTCTCGGCTGTGTTTCAGAAACATGATATTGCTGCTTTGAAGGAATTAGGAAGCAACGAGAGGGTGGTTGTGTGTAGGCCCGATAAAGGAAGGGGAATAGTTATTCTTGACAAATGTGTATACACTGATAAAGTTCAATCCCTAATTTCTGATCCATCGAAGTTTAAACTTATTACTGAGCCATGGGAAAAAACCATTCTTCAAATTGAGGATAAAATTAATAATTTTTTACGCAAGCTTAAAAATCTGAAGGTTTTGTCTGCTGAACTGTACTCGAAGTTGTATGTGTCAGGTTCACGTCCGGGAGTCCTGTATGGTTTGCCGAAAATCCATAAATTAGACTTTCCATCTAAATTTCAATTTCGTCCTATTTTTGCTGCAATGAATACGCCTAGTTTTAACTTAGCACGATTTCTAGTACCTGTGTTAAACCCTTTGACTGTAAATGAATATACTCTTGGTAACTCAACTCAATTTGTTAAACAGATCACATCGTGTCGAAATGCTGATAAAGTGACTATGGCTTCATTTGATATTGAAAGCTTATTCACAAACATTCCACTTGCAGAAACTATCGAAATAATTATAAATTCCTTGTTTGCTCTGCCTACTGATACAGTTTTAGGCCTAGGCAAATCTTATTTTAAGACGCTTCTCGAACTGTCTGTTATGAACTCTATATTCGTGTTTGCTGGTAATATGTTTAAGCAAATCGAAGGCCTGGGCATGGGTCTTCCGTTAGGACCCACATTTGCAAATATTTTCATGTGTCACTGGGAACAAAAATGGTTGGCCGATTGTGCTGTAGAATTTAAACCAGAATTTTATCGCCGTTACATTGATGACACGTTTTTGTTGTTTCGTGATCCAAGTCATGCTCAAATGTTCAGGGACTATTTAAATGAGAAACACTCGTCAATAAAATTTACAATCGAAATTTAAAATGGTGGCTCGTTATCTTTTTTGGACTCAAAAATTACTCGAGCAGGTACAGCTTTCACTACTTCAGTTTTTCGTAAAGCTACTTTTACTGGATTGGGCATAAGTTTCTACAGCAACTGTAACTATAGATTTAAAATTAATGCCGTTAAAACATTGTTAAATCGTGCTTATAACATTTGTTCTACTTTTGTGGATCTTCATGCTGAATTTAATTTTTTAGTCTCATTTTTTGTAAAAACGGATTCCCTTCCTCTATTGTTCATGCGCATATTAAAAAATTTTTAGCAAAGAAATATTCCGGTATTAATGATGTCGCCGATTCGGTGCAACAGCTCTACTATGTATTTCCATATTTTGGCGATTTCACGAGCAAGATGTCCCGGGATATTGAAAACCTTTTTAAACACCACTTTCCTGCGGTAAAATTTAATGTAATTACTGTGAATCTGCTGCGAGTTGGTTCTTTCTTTCGGTACAAAGATAGGATTCCTAAGCGGATGCGGGCATCCCTGGTATATAAATTTAGTTGCGTACAGTGTACGTCTGGCTACGTCGGCATGACGACGCTGCCTTTTTACGTTAGGATTGCCCAGCACCGCGGAGTTAGCTTTCGTACCGGGAGACCTTTAGCTCAACCTCCTCATTCATCAATCCGCCTTCATACCGAACAGTGTAGCAGCCGTATTTCCGAGGACAATTTTTCTATTTTATGTTCTGCTCCTAACGAGTTAGATTTGCGCATTTTAGAATCCCTTCACATTGCAAAAGAGAAGCCACCTTTGAATAATGCCAATAGTTCATATCCTTTAGAAATTTTTGTATAATTGTTTTTTTTCTCGTACTGATCACTTTGTCACTTTTTCTTACTGTTGTCATGAAGTAACCAATTTCGTTTTTTTTATGTTTTCAGACTTACTGAAGATGGAGCTGGTCTCCGAAACGTTTAAAATTGACTAATTAAAGATTTTTATAATTTAGTTTCGCTAAATTCTATTAAAAATGATTCCTATCCGTGCTGTATTCTTCGTCTTTAAATTCTTAATGATAGTCCGACTAAGGAGTGTTAATTTTACGGAGATAATTATTGTTTTCTTTTCACTCTCAACTTGTAACATTACATAACTCGTCATCTCTTTATTATTGTAAAGTGTTCACGTAAAAAAAACTAAATATATGTTGTGTGATCATCCATTTATATTTAAATAAAATGCTTATCAACTAATGACCGTTATGTAAAAAATTTCTTAATTAGAAATATAAATCTTGCAATTTTAGTGGTCCTCATGCTTATATATGTGTATATATATTTTTTTCGTGCTTCCTTAAAATGACATTTTTGAAAATTTTCCGAAACAAACATTTCTAATATTATTTCCTGGCGTCAAGAATTGCGAAGTTTCATATCATGTATACGTAAATTACCAAAGGTGTTCTCAGCCCACAATGAAAATGCATCGTCCATGAAATTGTGTTGTTTCCTATAATTATCATTATGTGTATCGTAAAATGTAGATTAAACAAGATTAGAAGTACATAGCCCTCAATCAATTCTTTTCGACTAGTGACATGAGTATTGCAATACTCATGTGTGTGTATCACCTAAGTGTATTACCTTTAAGATATTTTAAAAACCAATGATGGATTTTTGTCCCATCTCTATTGGAAATAAAATGTTTTTTTTTCTAGTGGCCTAGACTCCAGAGCTGGTGTGGAAGATCTTTGGAGACCAATTCGCTCAATGAAGAGTAGTACTGCGAACCCTCGAATACAGGCAGGTGATATTGCAGAAGACTCAGCTGGTAAAGCATCTATATTACTGAGTAATTTCACCAGACATTATATATATATATGTAACAGATTTGCATAGTACATTGGTTGAGAGCACCATTTCAAGTATATCTTTAGTAGAGATAGAGAAGACCATGTATAACTCCAGACTAAAACTGAGTGAACTCAATAAAAATCTGGAGAAAATAAGACAGACAAGCCCTGGATATGATACAATTCTTTGCATATTTCGGTTGAAAGCACCGGAAGCAATTAGGAAGCACATGATTTATTTGTTTAATCATAGTTATTTTACTGGTAACTTTCCTAAGGCTTGGAAATTGGGAATAATCTGCCCAAACAAAAAGCTGAAGAAAAAACAGTCAACTCCTGAGGGATATAGACCCATAACCTTATAGTCATGTTTGTCTAAGATCATGGAACAAATTATAAAAATTAGACTAACTTCTTTTGTCGAAGCAAATAAAGTGTTTTCATGCTACCAAACTGGATTTCGTTAACGACGATCCACCTATGATGCCATGGCTTTTATCAATAATGCTGTCACTCGTGTTTTTGCTTGTCGAGGCTACTGTTTGGCTTTTTATATTGATTTAGTTAACCTTTAGAAAGTTCCTTTGATACTGTGTGGCATGCTGGTCTCCTTTATAAGCTGCTGAGATTAGGCTGCGACCTGCGCACACTTCTCTGGCTGCGTTCTTATTTATCAAATAGAATAGTTAAAGTGAGAGTTGGGAGTATGCACTCGCATGACAAAATTCTGACATGTGGCCAGTCCCACGGGGCAGTTTTGAGTCCATTGCTCTTTAATGTGTTGCTGCATGACTTACCCCAAATAGAGAAAGTTGAATGTGTTTCAAATGCAGATGATATCACTATCATCACAAATAGGGGATCTCCTGCGGAAGTTCAGCGGACGATGCAGGAGTACTCGGTGGTTCTCTACATGGAAATTGACAGTCAATACAAATAAAACTAAGTATCAAGCATTCACTAGAAAAAAATGTTCCTATACCCAACTTGCGGTTGAATTTCAAGCAGAAATTCAAGTGGGACAGAAATCCAACGAGTGCTCGGAATTATTTTTGATGCACTAAAACTTACCATTCTCCCTCAGATAAAAGATCTCCAAATAGATGGACAAAGACGAGTGCAGGTACTTAAAGCGTTGTCCGGGATCTCCTGTGGATCCTCCCAAAAATTACTGCGGCAAGTGTATGTCTCAATTTTTTTTTGTCTCATTTGTGAGAAGCAAACTTGTTTATGGTCATGTAATTTTCCCTGAACTTACGAAAAGGAGCCTGGATTTGCTAAATAAAATCCAAAACTCAGCCCTCAGATTTATATTGGGAGTTCGAAAGACATCTCCTATATCTTCAATAAAGGCTGAAGCTTTCATTTTGCCTTTTAAGCTGTATTTACGTTTTCTTTATATTAAGTGGTGCTTGAGGTACAACAATTCTACCCTTCAGAGTTTGTTTCAAAATTGGACTATTTGCTCCCCTCTGTAAAAGCTGTTTTTCCTCTAAAAGAGTATAAGTACTGAATAGCATTCACTTTACTTTTCCTCACCTAGAGGTAAACACTGAACTCCCTGTTGCTGCATTTGAACTTCCCACTCTGCCCATTTGCACATCCTTTCTGGATGTGCAGTCTCTTAGCACAGACGAGATCAGTAGAAAATTAGAGGATTATGTTGTGAGGCAATGTGGGGATTACTGCAGGGTGTATACTGATGGGTCTTAACTGGAGTCAGGTTCTACATCAGCTGCCTTGTACATTCCGCATTTGAATTTATCCAAGGCTTGGTTGCTCAATCCTGCTCACTCAATAGTAGGAGTAGAGTTGTTTGCTCTACTAAATGCAATAACGTTGATCAAATGTAGCATCTTAAACCAAAAAGTGATAATTTTAAACGATTCCAAGAGTGCCTTGAGTATTATCTCCCATTTTGTTAATCCACCATACAAAACTGTTAGTAGGAATATCAAGAGAATTTTGCTTGAAACCTCATCCAGCATCCACCTTCAGTGGATTCCCTTTCATACTGGAATATCAGGCAATGAAATTGTTGATAAATGTGCAAAACTGGGCCACAGAAATTCAAAATCAGCTCTCACTCAACTCAGCTATTAGGAGAATGTGAATCGACTAAAGGTGAGGATGATAGACCATTGGAGTGGGTGCTGGCAGAGACAGGTGGAAAGCTCTGGGAGGGGAAGATTCTATTTTGAGTTGAGCAGAAAACCTCAGTTTCGATTGGATGTGAACCTCGCAAAGAAATGTCAATGTATTGTTAGTCAATTCCGTGTTGGTCATGTTGATGTTTTTGCTCACCTGAATAGATTTAATATGTTTCCTAGCCCATTGTGTCCAGAGTGCTCCACTCCTGAAACCATTGAGAACTTCCTGTCGGTGTGCCCAAGGTATGCTCTGGCTAGGTTGAACCTTACCATGTGTCTCTCTAGGTTCAATCTAGAACTATGTATTGAGAATGTTCTTGGCTGCGGTAATTACCCATCTACTGTTCGCTCAAGGATCCTCGATTCTTTGATTGGTTTCATAACTATGACAAATAGATGGAAAACTTTCTGATCTCTATAATTGATTTGTGCACATGAGATTCAGCATTTAAAGTGTACATGACTTTCTCTGTTTTTTGGAGCTGCTTGTGCCCTTGAGTGCCACTACAAGCTGTCAGGTTGCACGGACTTTTGCTGAAGAAATCCATCGATTTTCAAGATCATCCTGGATCCCCCCTGAAGAAAAAGAAGAAGTGTCTGTGCATACTGAACGCACTGAACAGAAAGAAAAGAAAAAAAAGAAGAAAAACATTTTATTTCCAATAGAGATGTTACATAAGTACAATCATTGGTTTTTAAAATATCTTAAAGTTAATACACTTAGATGATACACTCACACGAGTATTGTAATACCAATGTCAAAAAGAAATGATTGAGAGCAATGTACTCATAACGTTGTTTAATCTACATTTGATGATACATGTAATGATAATTATTTATAAGAGACAACACAATTTCATGGACGATGCATTTTCATTGTGGGTTGAGAACACTTTTGACAGTTTACATATACATGACATAAAACTTCGCAATTATTGACGCCAGGAAATAATATAATTGCTTGTTTCGGAAGATGTTCAAAAATGTCATTTAAAGGAAGCACGAAAAAAATAAATATACACATATATAAGCATGAGGACAACGAAAATTACAAGTTTTGTATATCTATTTAAACAATTTTTATTTAAATTTAAATGGATGATCACACAACAAATATATAGTTTTTTACGTGAATGCTTTACAATAACAAAAATATGACGAGTTAGGTTAAAATGCTAGTTGTCAGTTTAGTACACACATTTGTGCATGCATACATGTAAATATATACACATATACATGCACAAACATACCTACGCACATACATACACCTAACATGTAAACATACACAAATAAATTTCTCTGCATCAAGGCAATCACAATACATACGCGTTCTATAAATATGCTGTGCGATGTTCTGAAATATAGAATAATGAGCAAAGGAAATTCGTAACGACTTTTTCAGTATGTGTTGCTGCTTACAATATCTATTGAAATATTGTAACGATGTTTGATTATACATTGTATCGAAAAGATCATTGGTTGATAAGCGTTTTATTTATCATATGTGGGTGATCGCGCAACAAATATATATATATATATATATATATACATGCATATATATATATATTACATATATATCTATACGCACATATTTATATTATAAATGCTGTACAATAATCACGTGAAATGAAGTATTACGTAGTGACACATTCACCTATCTACGTACGCATAGCGTGCATACGTACTCATATACACAAGTAAGCATGTGCGCAAATATCAGCGTAAACTAGTCAGTATAAACTAGCATTCCAATCGAGGGAATCGGATAAAATATCTTTTGCTATGTCATGAATTTTATAAAATTTCCGTACTAAAAATATCGGCACAAAACCGTCTACCTTAGTCAGAAACTTGAAAACGATTGTTCTACAACGGTTCCCAAGTACAGAATATTTCAAGAAATACGTGAGGCTTAGGTGCGGTTGTTATAATATACTCTAGAGCGTAAGAGATGGTATGATAATTTGCACTACACTAGCCTACCAAGAGTATTTTTGGATGTGAAGAAGAAAGAAACATGAATGTCCTATAAGGGTGTCGTATTATGAAAAAAATCACATGATGTATGAAATAGGGCTCAAAATGTCTGCAATTGATAAACATACATAGGTGCCACATTTTACATGTACAAGACATTTAAGCTTTGGATTGTGTTACAATAATAAAATGAAATGATGTGTTGGGTAGTGTTAGAAGTTGGAAATGAGAAAAAGTCTGGTATTTATAGTTAATATACCAATTGCTAGTCCAGTGCACACCGGTGTATTCTGCACACATGCACACACATATACAAGTAAGCATGCTTGCAAATCCCAGCGTATAGGCGATCAAATCATAATACCTACGCATACTTCATGACTTTTGAGTGATGTCTTGAATTATGAAATGAATGAGCAAGGGAGAGTATTAAGCAATGGAGATACCAGGCAAAATGAGATTCGTCAATACGTGTTAGGTATGTTCTGTAACTAAGAATTATCGTTGAGACGAAAGATGACGAATTTGTTTCTTTATATCTCGGTCTTTGAGGGATTTTAATACTCAGGGAAGTTTGTTCCACAGTAAGGCGCCTGATATTGACACAGCCTTCTGCCCTATGTGAGATGAACGATAGTTGACTAAGACATTATTGTTTCTGTTCGGCTTTTGGTTGGTTACAGTGGGTGGATGGAAACGCACTTTCTCAGCATTGCTCTGAGGAAGATACAACAAAGAGAATACGTATTGGGCCCTCTGCATGAGGAGCCTTTCTTGAATAGTAATCCAGCCGAGTTTATTAAGGAATGGGGTTACGTGATCGCTCCATTTGAAATTACCGTTGCATACCACCTTGGCTGCGATGTTTACGCATTTTTGTAAACCGCTTTGAAGGTATTGAGGTAAGTCTCCCCATACTAGGCTGCAGTAGTCAGTGCGCGATAACACAAGGGATTGAAGGGCTAATAATCTGGATTTTTCGTGTTGCATACTTTTTATACGATGAAAAAACATTAAAGTTCCGTGAATTTGGTTGCAAGTAGTCTCAACGTGAGATTTGAAGGACATATTTCTATCAAACAAGATACCTAGGTTTTAACTTTTTCTGATGCATTAATTTTGTCATTTCCAACAGCTAGAGTAAGATCTGAAGTTTTTTTAATAGCGTCGTTGGATTCGAAAATAATGCATTGTGTTTTATTAACATTTAATTTTAGACCATTTCGGTCGTATCATGATTTCAGGCTAGTCAGTATAGTTTCGGCTCCAATTTCCGTCTGTGGTATTTCCGATACAGAACTTGTTATTGCAATTAAACCATCATCTGCATACATTGAGACCCGTGTGTTAGAAGGCATTGGAGGGAAATCATTAACGAAAATAGAAAACAGTAGCGGACCATGAACGAATCCTTGGGGAACACCAAAATTGTTTTGAATGAATGGTGACAATTTGTCTTCTATGCGGACTGCATGAGATCGATTTGACAAGTAACTTTCAAACCATTGCGTGTCATCTCCCAAGTTCAATATTTTACGCAGAAGTCTATCATGTTCGACGCTATCGAACGCTTCAGGGAGATCGAGTAGCAGCATGAGTGTTACATTCTTCTGATAGATGTCACTGTGTATTTTTTCAGAGATATTGAGCAGAGCATCTTGAGTGCTAATGTTTCTTCTATAGGCGTATTGATTTCAATGGAGTAGGTTTGACTCGTCCAGATGAAATGACAGTTGATTTGTCACGACTATCTCCAATATTTTGGACATTACAGGTAAATGACTGATGGGCCTGTAGTGTGATGCTGTATTTAGGTCGCCACTTTTATGCAACGGTCTAATAATGGAGTGTTTCCATTGGTTTGGAAACGTGTTGGTTGCTATTGATGTATTAATTATCAGACGAATGAATGGTGCTGTGACTAGGAAACTGTCTCTGATATATTGAAGACTGATATCATCATCTCCAACTGCCGTTTTGTTTTTTAGTGAGTATAAGATATTTCGTAACTCCGGTAAATCGACAGGGCGTGGTCTCCACTTGACATCAGTCCTCGAGGGTGCAGTGGGGCATGAATTTTCAATTGTCGTTTCATCTGGATTGATACACACCTCACTGAAAACTTGAGCCCCTACTTTTGAAAAGAATGTTTCGAAATCCGTGGCTGTTGCCAAGGGATATCCAAAATTACTTATACGGTCTAAATTTTTATATAAAGGGATAAGGGGCTATCTCACTAATGATTTCCCAAGTTCGTTTCGGGTTAATTTTAGCCGTTATCAGTTTCTGGTGGAAGTGAGTTTGTTTCGCTTCAGTTCTCGTTGAAGATGGACACTTGAATGTCAACATCGTCAGATTGCATCATTTTCTGGAATTCGGTAGACCTATCGAGTAGTTTTTCTTGAAATAGTTCTGCTGAATAGGGCCTTTTCGAGCGATAAGTCATTAAGCGGTATTTCTGTCTTTCCTTTGCAATATTAATTTCACATTCTATAAAGTGGTGATCGGAAATAAAAGGTGATATTACTGTACCAAGTATTGCGGTGGGATTATTTGTGATTGCTAGATCGAGGAAAGTTGCAGAGTTGATGCAAGTCGGTTCTTTGACCATTTGTGATAGGCTTAGTTTTTATAATAGTTTTCTTAGCTGATTGTTTTTGTCAGTTAGGTAAACATTAAAATCTCCGAAAGCAAAGAATGACTTATTTGCCTGAAGGATTTCTTTGAATGTTTCTTCAATGAAATCTAGTTTTAGATTTAGGGGAGACGATGGGTGCCGGTAAAGGCTGCCAATGATGATTGATTTGTGTTTATATTTTTGCACTTCTAACCAAACCCTTTCAATGCCTTTGCAAACTTTATTTGCTAGAGGTGAAAATGTTGAGTACATTTCTTTCACAAAAATACAAGATCCACTACGTCGGTTGGTTTTAGCGCCATCGTAGCGGTACAACACGTAATTAGGAATGTTAAAAAATGAACTTTGGGTTCGTGAATCAAACCATGTTTCTGAGACACACAAAATGTCAATTTCTTCAGTGACCAACATTACTCTGATTTCATCCAATTTACCATTCAGGCTTCGAGCATTTATATGCTTGATTTTTATTTTACCTATATTAGCACTCTTTTTAAAGTTAGCACCTATATTAGCACTCTTTTTGAAGGTTCAGGGGATTTATCGATTTTGTCTAAGTTGCCCAGGGTGTTTGGCCCAGCATCTGCTATGTAAGAAAGTCTACTATTTGACTGGCCAGCGGCAGTCTGTCAAGATGAGGTAACCCCGGTCTGATTTTTGCCTTGTGTGACATGAGCACTGTAGTGATCGTTTGTACGATGGAGCAGTAGTGGAGGGTTATTATTTGATAACTCTGAAAAGGGTTCGACTGATATTTTCAAAACTCAATGATCCTGTTCATCCAAGACGAGAAGTTTTTGGCCTGTCACATTTGAAATGATTAGTGGTATAAGGTCTACAGCAGCTTGATCAAAATGTTTGTCGTCAATGTAATTATCTATGAGGTTTTGCATGTCTCCACTGTTCTTGTCAACAAACTTTGCGTATGTGCTGTTGTTTGCTTTACTCTCTGTTTTGATTGCAGCCTTTAAGGAATTGTAATTCCATTTTGATGCTGGTTCTTTTGTAAGTAGGTGAGCCACTGCATGGAGGAGGCAGTGTCCATCGGCTTTGGTCGGAATCAGCTCTATGTTCCATGATCGTTTCAATTTATCCATTGTGGAATTCATGCGTTCACAAATGGGGCTGGAGACGTTTTTTCATACTTTTTACATCATTAAGAGGTTCTGAGAGGTGCGGGGAATTTTCGTTTTTCTGGCTCTGAATGGGCCGGCTGTGGTGATTTCTTGTATGTGGATTTGCAGAGAACTGAGAAATGCTCGTTTCAGTTCTTTTTTTCTAGTGATGATTGTCCATACAGTTGGGTAGTGGATTTTCCATCGATTGTCGACTGCAATTTTGCAGCGATTTCTCTCTTCCTGTTGATTTCACTGCTTCCGATTATGTGATTGGATGTTGATTTATACTCGCGTCTAAGAGAGGCTTTTCATCCTCTGTATCAGCATTGGATAGCAATGAAAACGTATTTTTTGCAGGCATTCTGCAATTGTTAGTGGCAGATGCAGGAGAGGGTTTGTTATATGAGGGCAAACATCGGGAGGAGAGGATAATGTTTTGCATAATCATTAGAGTATTCAATTTCTTCATTCAGGTCATGGGAGTTTCTGACACAGGAGATAAAATGTGAAGTTAGTCTCAAAGGTGATCTTAGAGCAATTTGTTGAAGAAAATGATGCGTGTCTTGTCGCGTTACAGACCAAGTGCGGACATTGTTGTAAGCTTCATTAACATTAACGGTTTTTACATTTGCTCGCAGCGGAATCAGTTTAAGACCAATTTTTCTGCGCAGGCTCGATGCCATGTACAATTGCTGACCACTGCAGGCACTCACCACATAAATATGAGAAAAAAATTCTTTGTCATGATCAGATTTTTTAACTTAGTAAGATTATGGGACGAGAGGCTCAAACTTTTGAAACTAATTATATAGTTCCTGAAAGGTGCTGCGCGTTCAGTCTCATCATAGAGATCATTTCGACGTTCCGAAGTTACGGTCTGAATCCTGCATGCGCTATCAATGTCATCTCTGTTGATTTTTCTGAGACTATTGTCTCCAACGAGAAAAGTGTCTAGAGGAGATTTCGCATAAGGATGGTTACTCGCAGCTACCACCGGCGTAAAATCATGAGCACTGATGCAATGATTTAGTGCAAAAAGCTGTTCTGCAATCATTTGAATATTTGATACAGTGGAAAAAATCGACGCTGGGCTTGGGGGACAATTTTGTCTCAAAGCTTTATTGAGAAATGCAGCTGTAAGAGACAACATGTTATTTATTTCGTGAATAGTTTGGGAACTAGTCATTTGGAGAGGATGTAAGTACCCATCAAAAGCGGTAACAGGTCTGTTTGTATTGTTCTCCACTGAAAATCTTAAGTTATCCTCGCAGTTTACGCTCTGAGTTAATTTACTGCCAGTGTCAGCTGCCGCGCATGCATTTTCAAACCTAACTCTACCGCCTGAAAGGCCTACACACAATTTATCATTAAAATTATAATTAAAATTACCTCTTTTACTTTCTGACTGGTCGCTCACATCGAAAATTTTATCGCGTTCCAACGTTGACTTTGGTGTTGATGTCGTCGTCGTTGGTGAACAATTTTGAGCTTTCTCAGTGACGCAGGACAGGGGAGATGTCGCCATGACGCAATCGTTGGGACGAGACGAAGGAACTGGCGGTGATGCTGTGGCAGCTCCCGCCAGTGATGAGGTACAAGCAGCGCTTGGGAGATTTTCTTCAAAGACGGGCGACTCTGCTGCTCGACTCTCAGTTTCTCAACGTTTCATAATTACAAAATTTGTAATCCCTCTTTCACATTTTATGTCACCATTCACCAAAGTTAACTGGTGGGTCACTATTTCACCAAAAGAAAAGTTAACTTTGTTTATTCAGAGGAGGAGGTTGAAAAATTAGGTGATTAACTTTCAACAAGAAAGATAGCCATCATTGAAATATTTGCGGATGAGGGATTGCGTTGCTCGTTCACATTTGAAAACGAAAAAGACCGCCTTTTAATGCCAGATGAAGAGAAGCCGTCCGTAAGAAAGAGGGGAAGGGGTAGAGGAAAAGAGAAGTTAGAGTAGACAGTATAGACCGACCGGGGTTGAAAATTTGGCCGGGGCCGGGGTCAACAAATTTGACATGGCCGGGGCCGGGCCGGGGCCGGGGTTATCAAATTTACCACGGCCGGGGCCGGGGCCGGGGCCGGAGTTCAGCCCGTGTAAGGGCGTGTCACGACGACGTAATGCATAACGCCGGTTAGTGGCTCAATGCATGTTGAATTACGGTTGCGATTGGGTGTGTATTTATGCCAAGTCAATAAAGTTTGTAGACTTGCAGTTGCAGTGCTTGTTGAATTAATTAATACAGAAACAATTATAGTAATTTAATGTACCGGGTGTTCCACAAAAATGTCCCCGACTTTTTAATTGATTCTATCTCCGCTTTAAATTAACATATTTGAATTGCCTTTTTCACAATGTGGTAAACATTATTTCCTTTTCTAATAATTTAATAGAATTAAAAGGGCATTTTTTGGGAAATCTAATACGTAAAATGAAAAGAAGAACCAATATAAAAGGGAACATTCTTTTAATGGCAAACGTTTCGGAATCTCTGATTCCATCATCAGTGCTGTAAAACAAGGAATAAAAAATAATAATGAACAAATTGCGAAAAAGCTATAAGAAATTAATATCACTATACCTACATCGAAAAATAGCTATCCTCAATCATTAAAAATAAAAACACGATTTCTCTAAAACATTCGAAGCAATACGTACACTTCTACCTAAATTCTAGCAACCAAACCAACACACAATAACATCTACACAAAGAAACAGAACTGCATGCACACACATATACACAAACAAAACACACACACACACGGACACACACACATTCCAACACACTTCTACTAACACAGTTGGGGCAATATTTAATTTCATCGCACTTTGATCATTGTTTAGCCGAGGCCTATGGGTAAAAATGAACAATGATTCCAAAATTCTAAGGTCAAATTCTTCTGTAGTTCTACAAAGTATGGAGAAATTGGAACTTTTGAAAGGGTGGTTTGAACTATGGCAATGATCTCTGATGGCTGACTGGGAGGGAGATGAGTATGGACGGCCGATTCTATGGGGGATACCAGAGTGTTGGCTGTGACGAATAAATTGCTGGAGTTTAGTACTTCCAACATAGGACTGCAGGCAGCAATCACATTCATACAAGTAGACCCAACCATTTCTCAGGCACTCTTCCAAACGCTCTCTCCAATTGAAAAATGAACTTATTTTAAAACTATTTCTCTAAAATGGTAACACGTCAATGAAAGTAAAATGAGAGTGTATCAGAGATAAAAGATCCTTTCCCATCTCCTTAAAACGATAGCCCGAGAAAGAGAGCTCGACGAAAACATTCTGCTTTAGTGCGGTCAGAATTGTACACGGAGGGGAAAGTTTTTTGCCAAAAAACTTTTTACCCAAATTGTTAATTAAAGATACAGGGTATTTATTTTGTACAAGTAACTTTGTGAAATATTTCACTTCGTCATGAAATATTTTATACGAATTTGAAATACAGTATGCTCTATGCAATAATGTAGTGACACTTGTTTTACTATAATTCTTGTAAATACAACTGAAGAAATTGGTACATAACCCCGTAAAAGTAGGTTTTCTATAAACAGAGGTGGTGGATGTTGAATTAGTTTTCTTTACGAGAACGTCTAAAAATGGCAATTTATCATTCTGCTCAGTTTCCCTTGTGAAATTTATCTTTGCGTGATATCCATTTATGTAGTCCAAGAATTTTAGGGCCTCTTCCTGTGAACGATACATTCACAGTAGGCGTTTCACAGTAGGTACTTCACAAGGTATTTCACAGTAGGTATTTTATTCCTTGTTTTACAGCACTGATGATAAAATCAAAGATTCCGAAACGTTTGCTATTAAAAAACTTTCCATTTTATATTGGTTCTTCTTTTCATTTTACGAATAATTTAAGTTTTTGAAAATCGTTTAATAACCACTTTACAGTGATCGATTTACTGAAAGAGGCCGAAAAACTATTTGTTCGAAGGAAAAGTTTTAAAAACAACACTGGTGATCTTCTTCATTTCTCAATACCTACTGTGAAGGAACGCGTTTTCAAAACATCACCTCCATCATTGATAATTCTTCGACAACGAGTTGATGTGTTTCAAGAACTAAAAGAAAACGGTGAAATGATCCGCAAAACTCTTCGTTTAATGGTGGCTAGAAGTAATGCTGGCCTTGGGAGAAATGGTGGGCATGTCGAAGGATACTAAATTACTTTTTTATTTAAACTCTATTTAATGTATTGATTTGTTACTCTTTTAAGTTTTGTTTGTTCGGTTTTTTGGAAAGTGCAAAATAAGGAAGAATATCAATAATGTTTTAAAATGTTTTCCTTCGAAAAATTAGTTTTTCTATCCGTTTCAGTTAATCGATCAATGTAAAGTGGTTATTAAACGATTTTCAAAAACGTAAATTATTCGAAAATAAAACAAAATTTACTACATTGTGAAATAATGAAAATTAAAATATGTAAATTTAAAGCGGAAATATAATCAATTAAAAGTCGGTGACATTTTTGTGGGACACGCGGTACAATGACTAAAAGTAGTGCGTCATCAGTATGGTATTACTTATACACATCGGTGAAGAGTGTAGAAATTGAAGTGTGCACCATTTGTGAAGCAAATATACGACGAGGAGCGGCTGGTGCATCCTAGAAAACTTTCTCAACTAAATATTTATGGGGCCATCTAAAATCGACACAAAATGATCAATTCCTGGAAGCTGAAGAAAACCCAAACAACGAAAAAGAATTGAAAAAAATAAAAAAACGAACAACAATAAAAACTAAATGTCTATGTATTGAAAACAAACCAAGACAGTTTAGGCTGCAGCAGTGGCAAAACTGCCGATTGTAGCAAGTCGTCTTCGTCTATTGGCAAACAGCTGACTTTAAAAGAAACATTTACTCTATCTAAAAACTGGGAGCGTAATAATACTGACCAAATACATAGAATGAAATTGTTAATTTACTGGCTTTTTGACGCGCTCAATCCTTACGACCCTACTGAAAAGGAAGCTTTTTTAAATTTTGTAGGGTTTTTGAATAAGAAGTCTCAAGTTCCATCCGAGAAGGTAATTACAACAAGACTAATTCCAGACCGCAGTATCCAAATTCAATTTGCCATTTCAGAGGAAATACAAAAGTAAATTAACGAAAATAGCGTCTTCTCAATATTTGCTGATATTAGGACCTCTCCAAGTCGAGATTCTTTCATGTCAATAACTGCACACTGGATTATAATTACACTGGATATTGCTTTTTCTTCTCAGTGACTGCATGTTCTTCAGGATTGCAATGAAATCGCAAATCTCTTGAGAAATCGTTTTAAATTTGTTTAAAAGAAACGTGAATTTTTCAAGTGCGAGTAGCCGGGCACACTACGCTTTATTCACTTCAAATTATTAATCTAAGTCAAGTTCAAATTAATCCAAGTCAAGTTCAAATTAATCGAAATCAAATTCATATCAATCCAAGTCAAGTTCAAATTAGTCCTAGTCAAGTTCAAATTAATCCAAATCAAGTTGAAATTAATTCAGCCCCATGTTGAATTAAGAACCGACATAAATCCCTCGTTAATTTGAGCGTTTATTGTATTAAAAATGTATCTGTTGGATGTGATGAGAAAGAAAAACGTTTTTCCCTTCAGCAAGGAATACATAAAATTTCTGCAGTATTAAAACAAGCTGTCGTAAAATGTGCTAAGTATCCAGCATCAGGAGGCAGAGTGTGATTCAGATCTTTGAGCGGAGTAACAGTTAGAAGTCAATTATAAAAACTTCGTATTATACTACACATTAAAGTTGTTTTATAGTTCTAAATTAATGGCAGTATGCATCCATTCAAATAATTATGTTCAAAGGTACTTTTATGTTACAGATACACATAGAATCGAGGACTTATTTACACTCATTTAAAGATTTACTTGCCTGAAATTCCACTTTATCACAGTTATGAAATCATATGTGCAAATAATTACAAATGATTGCCACTGGACGATGAGTAGATTTAACCGTTAAAAGAAATGAGCAAATGCGATTCACTGAGTACTTATGTACGATACCATTTGATTACAATTTATGTGAGTACATTACTACAAAGATACAATCCTGCAATAGCAATAAAAATTGTGCCATTCCTTCAGATGAATAGGCCTAGGCAAATATATCTTCTCGATCGATGAAAAAAATTGAAACTTGTTTTTACAAAAAACGTTTGAACAAGCAAAAACAGACTGCGTTGCTATTTTTCTTTTGAAGTTTAAATCTACATATCATCCAATGGTAATCTTTCGTAGTCGCATGCATATATGACTTTATATATGTGATTAAACGAAATTTCACGCAGATAAATGTCTATATGAGTAATTAAATCCTCGATACTATGTGTATGTGCATGTGTAACATAAAATTATCTTTGAACCTTAATATTTGAATGGATGCACGCTGCCATTATTGTAGAATTGAAAAACAACATTAAATGTATAGTTAATTTGAAGTTTTTATAAGTGATTTTTATATGTTACTCAGCTCAAAGATCTGAATCACACTCTGCCTCCTGATGCTGGATACTTAGCACGTTCAATTTGAACTTGACTTGCATTAATTTGAACTTGGCTTGCATTAATTTGAACTTGACTCGGATTAATTTGAACTTGACTCGGATTAATTTGAATCTGACTTGGATTAAATTGCACTTATCTTGGATTAAATTGACCTTGACTTGGATTAATTTGAAGTGAAAAAGGTATAGTAAAAACTAAAAACCCCGGCCAAAACCCCGGTTTAGGGCACTATTTTGCCGGGGCCGGGGCCGGGGCCGGGGTCTGCAAAAATTGTCGGGGCTTGCCGGGGCCGGGGCCGGGGTCAGCCAAAATGGCCGGGGTTGGCCGGGGCCGGGGCCGGGGCCGGGGCCCCGGTCGGTCCATAGTAGACAGAGACGGGGGAGCGGGGAGTAGGATACTTGCGGGGATCCAGTATGGCGTTTCTCGTTCGTCTGCTTGTGAAGAAAGAAAGGGTTACGATCAAGTTGGCTAGGCAACAACGCAACCAACTGAGGAATCTGAGAAGGACGATGTGATCGTGTCTCAGTGTAAACAGGGAGCTGTGGAGATGGTGAAGAGTTAGTAAACATGCTAGTATCAGAGATACATGCAGCTTTTAGACGACCAATACTTACGGAATCGGAGGAACCAAATTTTTCTATTACAAAATATATTTGAGTCCTCTTGATGACTTTCAATGGACTATCATAAGGGCGAGTCAACGTCGGTTTTATTCCATCTACACGCACGTACACATGAGTGCAGGTTTGCAAAGCAGGGTCTAACTTGTCTTCAGAATGCGGCATTCGTGGAGCTACATATTGGATCTGATGCATGCAATCTTTCAGACATTATATATACGCGGACTGGTCAGCATGTGAAAACGAAGGCATCGGTTTTGGACCTACAATGTCGCCGGGAAAGCGTAAGGTTTTTCCGTACATCATCTCTTTAGCAGTACCTTGCTGATCCTGTCTGTACAAATTACGAATGCTCAATAGTACTACTGGAAGTCTGCCGACCCAAACGTGGCTGCAGTTCAGGTAAACGCAGTGCACTTTTGAGGTCCCTATGAACTCTCTCAATTAGTCCGTTCGACTGCGGATGATAAGCAGTTATGCTCACATTTGAACAACCTAACGCCGCACTAAGCTCATCCAGAATTTTGAAGTGAATTGTGAACCAAG
The DNA here is from genome assembly GCA_030386875.1 of Morinoia aosen. NCBI lineage: Eukaryota > Metazoa > Arthropoda > Malacostraca > Amphipoda > Talitridae > Morinoia > Morinoia aosen. Next base: position 10,329,114 of record CM059558.1, on the reverse strand, counting down.
ATCGTGCGTGATCCTCAAAGGAACACCAAATCTAGAGATCCAAGTGCTCACAAATGCACGAGCTACGGTGTCTGTTTGAATATCAGGAAGTGGTACAGCTTCAACCCAATGGGTGAATCTATCTATGGTTGTTAGCAAGTAAGAATGACCGCGCGATATGGGCAACGGACCCACCAAGTCTAGGTGGACAGCATCGAATTTGTGACCTGTGAAAGCACAACCCATTAAGGCAGCTCGGTTGTGTTTAACGACTTTACTGCTCTGACACGCATGGCAGCTCTGAACAATTTGCTTAACCTCTTTACGCATCACTGGCCAGACGAAACGGTCGGAAATCAAATGCAGTGTTCGGTTAACTCCAGGGTGTGACAAGTTATGATAGTAAAGAATGGCTACTCTGCGGAGAGTCGCAGGAAAATACAAACGAGAAAGTCGGCCAGCGTCGCGGTGCATTCCGTCAACGCAAGTTAATTTTAAGGAGTTGTTATTATCAGGTTTTAGAAGGTCCTGGAGTTCAGGATCGTCTTTCTGGACGTGCATGATGTCTTTGAAAGTTAGTTCGCCATTGGTTTTGATAACGTTAATCCTAGAAAGGCAGTCTGCAAATGTATTATCGCTACCTTTGATATAGCGTATATCAGTCGTGAACTGGCTAATGAAAGACAAGTGTTGTGCCTTTCTCGGAGAATGTCTCTCCGTGGGCATGGAAATCGCTGAGGTCAACGGTTTGTGATCCGTGTAGATCACAAACTATCTCGCCTCTAAAGCGTATCTAAAGTGCATCACAGACAGGTATATAGCAAGAATCTCGCTACCGAATGCGCTGCAAGCACGCTCAGTGGACGATAGTTTCTTAGAAAAGAAAGCAAGAGGAGGAATATTGTTCCCTACTCTTTGTTGCAACAAGGCACCTACAGCAGCATTACATGCATCAACTACTAAACTGAATTCAGCACCAGCAATAGGATAGGACAGTTCTGTCGCAGTCGCTGGCTTAACTTAACATAGATATCCTCAAAGGCTTTAAGTGCTTCCGCATTCCATTTGACAATCACGGATTTGCCTTTTTTCTTGGGTTCTAACAAATCTGATATGGGAGCTAACATTTGAGCACAATTTTCAAAAAATCGGTGAAAAAGTTAACAGAACCCAGGAACCTTCCGAGTTCCTTCTGGGTCTGTGGTCTTGGGAAGTTTCGGATGGCTTTTACTTTTGTCGGCAATGGTTTAAGACCTAGGCGAGAGATTTCATAACCTAAGTATTGAAGTGACAGCTTTCCGAGTTCGCAGTTAGCAGGGTTTACGAGCAAACCGTGGTTTACTAGTCTATCGGAAACAACGTGCAAGTGTGCTCTGTGTAGCTCCGTTGCTGCGGATGCTTCCAGTATGTCGTCAAGATACACATAAGCCCAAGTTGAGATCCGAGAGTATTTCAGACATGTGTCGTTGGAAAGCTTGCTGTGCATTTCGCAAGCCATATGACATTTTTAAGAACTCGAACAGTCCACAAGGTGTTATTACAACAGTTTTTGGTATAGAGCTTTCCTCAAGTGGAATTTGATGGAAAGCATGCTGCAGGTCGATTTTCGAGAAAATCGTCGCACCGTCGAAATTAGCACAGAAATCATGCAAGTGAGGTATTGGAAAACGATCAGGCTGCGTAACGGCATTTAACCGTCGAAAATCATCACAGAGTCTGAAATCGCTATAAGCTTTGGGCACTAACAAAAGAGGGCTAGCCCAACGGCTTTTGGAACTACGAATGATGCCATTTTCGAGCATCCTTTGGAATTCTTTCTTGGCTAAAGCTAATCGATCAGGCGGTAAACGTCTAGCTTTTGAGTAAACTGGAGGACCAGTCATGACTTTGTGATGACTAGTGCTCGTGTTCTCATTTCTAAAGCTAAGTTAGAGTTCGTTAACGCAGGATACTCAGCAAGTATTTTCTGGAATTCGCACTCAGTATTAAAAGCTATTGAGAAAGAGTGCAACGCATTTGATCTAGTTACTTTCCAAACAGGATAGGAACTCTGCGAAAATTCATCTCTGATTAGTTGGTTTTTGACGTCTACTGCGAGTCCAAACTTGGCTAAGAAGTCGGCGCCAATGATTGGTTCTTCGACGTTCGCGATCATGAAATCAAACGTGAAGTTTCTGCGCAACCCCAAGCTACACGTAAGAGTTTTGGAACCAAAACACGCTATCGGCGTTCTATTAGCGGCTCGAAGATTCGCTACACTTTATGTGTTATGATCTATCGCCGTGACTGGAATAATCGAAACGGATGCACCAGTATCGATGAGAAATCGGTACTTGGTTAGTGGATCGCAAATTACCGATAAGAGAATAGTTTGGGGGTTGGGCAACGCAGTACTCGCTACTGTGCGCCGCTGCATGTTCGCGTTTCCCGGAGTTATTTCGGCATAACGGGGACAGAATGGCGAGGCGCACTTGCGCGCATTATCGCCGAATTTGGCGTGACACCAACTTTGTTATTGTTAAGGGAGCGTGACAATGAACGATGGTTTTGAGGTGGTCTACTGTTGGACCATCCTCTTGCAAAATGCTGAGGGGGCGCGTAACTGTAGCTGTTGTCATAACGTGGAAATTTACCTGGGCCTGGCTGAATATGGGCTACACTGTGATCTGTTCCTATCTGACATCTCTCGAAAGCAGGTTTTAATTCAAAAATTCTACGATACATTAGATCCATTGTTATAGGGGATTTGATGTTGGATAGATTTGGCGGACTAAAAATCGAGGCTGAAACGTTTAGAGAAGCTACTTATGGAGTTTGAAACATGCCTAAATTTCGCATCACCGTCTCTGTCGCTTGGGCAATTGAATCTAAACTCTCATTCGGTCCTATCGTGGGACGGACAAAGGGACGGACATTTGGTGGAAATTTTGCTATAAACAGTTCCTTGAGGAACCTTTCTGCTATTCCAACACCCGCGGCGAGTTTTCTAAGCTCTCTCAACAACAGTGCCGGGGAAAATGACGCAGATACAGACGGAATAGCTGACGCATCAACAAATGTCCTAAATTTGTCCGCATCGGACATCTGAGGCGGTTTTCCAGTCATAACCCCGAGAGTTACCCGCGTAACTCTCATCGGGGTAACTCTCGACCAGATCCGAAAATGCAACTGTGAACACGATTTTGAGGTTACTCAAGCAATGTTTACAAACAGATTGCATCAGCTGATAGTTGACGCAATGATTTGTGTGAAAGAAGCGTGTTAAGAATGAATTTTTGAATCAATAAATGATTAATAATTGACTAATTACAAGCACACGTGTATTTAAATTGGTCATTAATTTTCAATATTACAGTCACCTCAATATCGTCAGGAAGAGCTGCAAAAATGTATAAACTTCGCCGCCAAAGTGGTATGCAAAGGAAATTTCATTAAATACGATCATGTCACCCCTCTTTTAAGAAAACTCGACTGGATCCCAATACCGAACAGATTCATGATCCAAAAAGCTCGACGAGTGTTCTCCTCTCTGTAATGCAGGCGGTAAACGTTTACCGCCCAAAGTGATGCAGAGGTGGTAAAAAATTTTCCATCTAATGTCTTAAACAAAAAACCAAATCAGAGGAATGATGTATTAGTTAGTTACCGTTAAGGGCACCATCCCAGGTCCTTGCCAGATGCTGTCGATTCCATGGTCATTTTGCATGTTTTTGTTGTAAAAGGACCCTTAGGTGGTAGACTATTCGTTCCTAAAATTTTATGGCGCTACGAAAAATAATTGGTAAATGTTAAGGACTTGACCATAATTGATATTCGAATTTTCGATGCCTAAATAATGCTAATCAGATCAAAAGAAACAAGTTTTCTTCAATGGACTTTCCGGCGGAAACGAGTATTTTAAAAGTTATGGCATTAAATGAGTTACCGTAACTCCAGTGTTTGAGGCGGGGAAAAATATACCGCGCGGTCCGACGTGAAAGTAAACAGGCGTTCCCGCGCGCCAACCAAGCCGACGAAGAGCAAACCCCCTATTACAAACGTAAAGAGGTTGGGTCGTGAGGGGTAGCAACAGTTCTTTTAGTGAAAATTATAAAACTAAAAGAACTGTGGCTACCCCTCACGACCCAACCTCTTTACGTTTGTAATAGGGTGATGCACAATGGAGTTCCGGTAACTCATTTAACGCCATAACTTTTAAAATACTCATTTCCGCCGGAAAGTGCATTGAAGAAAACTTGTTTATTTTCATGTGATTAACATTATTTAGGCATTGAAAACTCGAAAAGAAAATATGGTCAAGTCCTTAACATTTACCAAATAATTTCCCCCCCCGGGGGGGGGGGGGGGGTAAGGCGACCAAACTATTCCAATTTTTCCGATTTTGACCCCACATAAAAAGAGAACAAATAGGAAATGGAAAAAAAGCTCAATGTGAGTTTGTTAGAAATGCTCCAAGGATTCTAAAACTGTCTTTGCTTTTGTTCTAGCATCAAAACTGAAGGAGGAGTTACATTTTGAAATATCAGTATGAATGAGAAGCACCCAAAATTTCAAATTTTTTCCCGATTTTGACCCCATATAAAAAGAGAACAAATAGGAAATGGAAAAAAGCTCAATGTGAGTTTGTTAGAAATGTTCCAAGGATTCTAAAACTGTCTTTGCTTTTGTTCTAGCATCAAAACTGAAGGAGGAGTCCCATTTTGAAATATCAATATTATTGAAATATCAATACCAAAAAACCAATATGTCAAATTTTTGCAAAATCTAAGGCCTGAATCAAAAAAATGAATGGAATCAATTGTGTTTATTTTCAAAGGTTACATAGTATAGTCAAATTTTATAAGAATCAGACTGAAAATATGAAAAAATCATTTTGTTGAAAAAAAATGATATTTTTTTTTTTTTTTTGAAATCACAATTCACACTTCGAATATGAAGTTATGTATGGAAATTATCAAAATAAAAATTAAAACTGCATTCAATTACATCAATTGTTCATTATATTACACTTCAACGCAAAATTTTATTTTTTGCTTATACCCAACACTTTGAATTTTCAACATTCATCCTGGGACTAGTTCTCTAGTTTTGAAGCTAGAACAAATCCAAAGACAATTTTAGAATCCTTGAAGCATTTCCAACAAACGCTCGTTCGGTTTTTTTCAAATTCGAATTCTTTGAAAAAATATATAGCTCTAAACCCAAAAAATTGTTGCTGATTTTTGAAATTTTAAAAATTTTTGAAAAAATAGAAAAAATTTGAATTTGAAAAAAACTGAACGAGCGTTTGTTAGAAATGTTCCAAGGGTTCTAAAACTGTCTTTGTTTTTGTTCTAGCATCAAAACTGAAGGAGGAGTTACAATCTGAAATTTCAATAAAAATATACCAAAAACACATTTTTCGTCAAAAAAAAAAGTAAGGCCTAAATCGAAAAAATGACAGGAGTAAAAATGGTTTACTTTTACAAAATACATATACTGGCCAACTTTCAAACGAATCAGACTAAAAAAGTTGAAAAAGTGGGATGGTTTCCTTCATCTAACATGGGACAAAAAGTTCTCTGAGTTTCTGGAGCTTTTTTGTGGAACAAGCTTCCCCAGCATTCAAAAACTCTAAAACTATAAAAGAATTTAGAGTTATTGTGTCACGTCATTCTGCATCTCTGTCATAGGGCCTGCAGCATTACAGTGTAAATTTCCCATCTACCTGAAATTTTAATTTTCCTGAAACTTCTGTTGGAAAATTAGAAATTATTTCATCTTACGTTTGCTAAGCCATTCTAATATTCATTTTACTTATTTCTGTCGACAATAATGAACACCACAGCCGTCAGTTCAATGCAGCAAAACGAACGTTTTTTCCATAATTATGAGTATTTTCTCATCTTTATTTTGTTATTTTTCATTTTTCTGTATTAGTATTTAACGTCCGTATGACAAACATACCCTGAAATACATTTTGTGTGTACACCAATATACAGGTTTATAGATGTGAGGGTTGTGCAAAGTTTTTGATGAATTAAATTTTGCCAAGGGTTGTCTTGCTATTTCAAAATCATTCTCAAAGATGTTTTCAATTGATTTCAGCTGAGCTGGGGGAGGGGTTAATTTAAGCATTTCATTTATTCTTTTTTATATTTTTCCTTGCGTTCAGCGCACACTAGCCTCGAACTTTCTAATCGAAAAAACTCTAAATTTCCGTAATTAAAATTATCACTTTGGCCCATTGTTCAATCTACCTATATGTGCCAAATTGTGTAAATATTCGCCACTCAGACGTGATATCCGGCCACAATGTTACTCCATTTTATCCCATGTACACATGCCCGTACAATGCTGAAGAGTTGTGTTGTTTCTTGACTGTAACCTGAGTTTTCTTAAAAATTTTTATGAAGATGTTAAAAACCAGTTCATTTTACGTTTTTCGAAGTCTTCTTTTCCTTTTAGTTATTTTTTTCCGAATAATTTCTTAGGATTACAGTGAGCTCGACTGTCATTTTCGGTGTAGTAGACGGTAGGTTTGTTTTTTATCTTTTTATTTCATATATGTATTTTTTTTATATTCATTTTCAATAAGCATGTATAATAAAATGTGTGTGTACGTGTGTAGATATATATATCTATATAAATAGATATACATGTTTCTATTTCATTTCTTTACGCGAAAACCATTCGGTTAATAAATTTTATTGCACTAGCGAAATGACTCAAAAATAGATCTATCACTTCCACAGGGGGCGTTTCTGTGAATCGGAAAAATGACAAATACATTTAATGAAATAAAGCGCAATTTGAGCATATGAATCGTGGTAATATTATCTTTCTGTCCGTAAGCTGTACAAATTATGAATTTTGATGTTGAGTATATGTTTGTTTACGCATTTCTGCCAAAATTTTGTAGATATTTGTCAATCATGAGTGGTAACAGGTTTACACTGTACCTCCATTTTATCCCATGTACCCATGTCCGCATGATGTTGCAGAGAATATCGAGAAGATATGAAATATGTTTTTTTTGTTGTTGTTGTTCCTCAACGGTAACTTGAGTTTTCTCAAAATCTCTTTTCGGAAATTAAAAAAAAAACATTTCATTTATACGTTCATCGAAGTTCATTTTCTATTCCTTATTTTTCCTCAGGTTATTTCTTACGATTACACAGAGCTTTGACTGTCATTTCAAATGTAGAAAGAGCAAGATTATTTTTTTTAGGTTTATTAGCATTTTTCTTACATTCATTTTCAATACGTATGTATATGAATATGTGTGTGCAGGTGTGTGCATGTGTGTGTATGTGTGCGCACGCAAATATGAATGTCAATGTATCTGTGTGCACATGCACACGTTCGTACATATATATGCACACATGTGCATATATGTATCTGTTTCTTATTCTATTTTTTGCGTAGAAAGCAAAACCTCAAGACATATTACATTTTACCTAAAGTTCTGCGATCAGTTAACACTGAACCAAATTCCAGAAATAAACAAATTGATTGCGCTTGCTTAATGATTTATAACTCGATCTATCACGGCATGAAGGGCATTTCTGTGAATAGTAGAAATGAAAAAATTTAAACAGACAAATGAAATAAAGCGCTCGTGCAAAAATTATCTCTATATTTGTATGCCGAACAAGCCATGCATTTCATTTTTGAGTGTAAGTTTTTTTACGCATTTCTATATGTGCGTGCTGTGTTGCGCAATGTTCTTTATAAATTACTTCGTGACTAACCTCTTCTCAATATACTTGATTGTCATTTACGATGGTGTTTCAATCTGCTCCGTTATATCGTTTTTTGTCTTTTTCTTACTTCGATAATTTCAACTAATAACTTGGGAGTTCCGAAGAATTCTTTAGTAGTATTCGAATTATTTGTAAGTTGTTAGCAATTTCTTGGAATATAAAATATCCAAGAGATGATATTTTTCATTTCTTATTAAACTACCCCTTGACAGAGTTAGACTATTAGCACGCCACGTATGGTTTGTCTATTAGTACGCCTCGTTTATTTTGTCAATTAATGGGGTCCTCTGGAAAAAAAAAATTTTTGCTCCGATTGGTCTGAAACTTGGTGAGTATATGTAGTATTGCAAGACAAACATATTTGAACTCGAAATTTTTTTATTTAGGCCTTAGTTTTTCCGAAAAATTTGAAAAATAGGTTTTTTGGGTCATTTTTATCCATATTTCAAAGGAATAGAAGTCATTGAGTTTTTATGCTAGAACAAATTCAAAGACAGTTTTGGAATCCTTGAAACATTTCTAACAAAGATATGATCGGGGATTTTGCATTTTTTTTTTTCTTACTTTTTTTATGTGCAAAAATTTATCAATATATCAAAAAACCTACATTTTTGGATTTGAACTATTATAAAAAAAATAAAATGTAAAAATGAAAAAAGTGGATTCATAACTTTGTTAGAAATGTTTCAAGGATTCCAAAACTGTCTTCGTTTTCTTCCTAGCATAAAAACTCAAAGACTTCTATTCTTTTGAATTTTGAAAATGAGTAACTTTACAGTATAAGGCATAAACCAAATATTTTTGTTGGGGTTTTGTTGCTTGATAAAGCCAACGGCTGACCTAATTTTAGAGTTTAAGTTCCAGCCACCCTTTAAACTTCCAAACGATATGGGATTTCACACGAGTTCATTATAAGACTTTAATTTTACAGACAAGTTCACATTTTTACAAATAATAAGTACACTGAATTACTAGCATTAAAGTCACATCCAATTAATTTAGATCCCGTCCCCAGAATAAATAGTACTAGATTATACACTCCATTGGGTAGCACGACCGAAGCCCGAAGATGAAGCAAGTAGGACAAACAGCGATCAGGCATCAGCTACGGAACAGGCTCCTTGAGGTGTCGACCACAGTGCCGCCTACAAAGAACGGACTAATTAAGACTCTAAACAGTAACTAAGTTGAATATGCGACAACGAGAACTGAATCTTATGTCACAATATTCAAAAGAGATTAATAAGGCAGAACGAACTTTCTATTTACCTGGGTCGGAAGACACCTATGAGAGAGTGAAGGTAATAAGAACCGATACCAAGAGGTCACGTCGCAAGAACAGAAAGAAGTAGGATTCTATCGTCAGTAATCCGGACTGTTTATTTGTGAATCACTGACAATTTTGTTTTAGAGTGATATACTGGAAAATTTATGGAATTGAATGCTGTTTTCATTTTTATTTCGACAATCTCCATGCATAATATCATATTCACCCTGTGAATTGTAAAAAAAATTGAAAAAATTTAAAAAATTTTTCCATTTTATAAAAATTTCGAAATTTTTTGTTTTCAGTCTAATTCTTATGAAATTTGACTATTATTTGTAACTCTTGAAAAGAAACACAATTTCCCCTATACATTTTTTTGATTCAGGCCTTAGTTTTTGAAAAACATGGACATTTTGGTTTTTTAGTCAACTGGTATTGATTTTTCAAAATAATAGAACTCATTGAGTTTTTGTGCTAGAACAAAAACAAAGATAGTTTTAGAATCCTTGGAACATATCTAACAAAAGCATGTTCGCAAGTTTTCCATTTCTTTTTTGTTCTCTTTTTATATGGGGTTGAAATGGGCTCAAAAATTTACTATTTTAGTGCTTTTTCACTGGTGTTGATATTTCAGGATGTAACTCCTCATTCAGTTTTTATGCTGGAACGAAAACAAAGACAGTTTTAGAATCCTTGGAACATTCCTAACAAACTCAAATGGACTTTTTTTCCATTTCCCATTTGTTCTCTTTTTATATGTGGTTGAAATGGGGTAGATGATTGAAATTTTGGTCCCCTCCCCACCCCCCCTGGGGGGGGATCTATTGTCCGTAGTGCCATCAAATTTTAGGACCGAATAGTCCATCACCTAAGGGTTCTTTTCCAACAATAACATGAAAAATACCAATCCTAGAGAAAAGGGGCCCCGGAGGACCCCCTTAATACGAGGCCTGTCGAAAAAGTATCCGACCTTTGGCCAGAAAAAATACTTCAACAACCTGACGGGGTTGGGACCCTAATCCCCTTCAAAGTAGGCTCCTTGTGCTTCCACACACTTAGCCCACCGATCCTTCCACTGCCGGAAACACCTCTGGAAGTCTTCTTTTGGAATGGTGTTCAGCTCTGTCGTCGCGTTCCGCATTATCTCTTCTCTACTCTCAAAACGGGATCCTTTCAGTGGTGTCTTCAATTTTGGAAACAACCAGAAGTCGCAAGGAGCCAGGTCTGGAGAGTAGGGAGGTTGGCGAACGGTCGTAATTCCATGTTTGGCCAAGAAATTGCGGATCAAATGGGATGAATGTGCGGGCGCGTTGTCGTGATGCAAGTGCCAGTTGTTCGCAGTCCACATGTCTGGTCTTTTGCGCCGAACTGCATCACGAAGTCGCCGGAGAACATCCTGATAGTACTCCTTTGTCACTGTTTGTCCTTCCGGTGCGTATTCGTGACGCACAATTCCACGGACATCAAAGAAAACAGTCAGCATCGACGGAGTCAAACAGGCAACGCGACGATGGAGCTGAACACCATTCTAAAAAAGACTTCCAGAGGTGTTTCCAGCAGTGGAAGGATCGGTGGGCTAAGTGTGTGTGCAAGCACAAGAGGCATACTTTGAAGGGGATTAGGGTCCCAACTCCGACAGGTATTCGAAATATTTTTTCTGGCCAAAGGTCGGATACTTTTTAGACAGGCCTCGTATGCCTCGTGTGGTCTATCTATTTTTACACCTCTGATAGTTTGTCGATTAGCACACCTCGTATAGTTTGTCTATTGTTATGCCTCGTACGGCTTATCTATTTCTACAACTCGGATGGTTTGTCAATTAGTACTCCTCGTATGGAACTTTTGTTTTAGGACGTCTTATATTAAGAAATTTTTAAAAGCCAATATGTTGGCATGTATCTCATGCGGCAACTTAGAAATAAACGGTTTTCTTTCTTTCTTACTATGACGTAACCGTCAGCGGATATAGCTCTGCCTTGCTATTGAATGTTTGATCGAATATTTATTGGTTCAAATTATTTAATTGCATCGAAAGGGACGGCAGATTTTTCTGTTGATACACAACGAAGAATTTTTAATTGAATGATATGTTGTTCGCCATCTTTTTAAGCAATGTACATTAATCGTTATTACACATTATAAATATGAACACAAATGTTCCCGTATATCTAGTTATTTCACTCAATTTACAACTTTTAATAAAAATTTAGTAGCTTCTGACTTATAATTTGTTAGCAATCTTCTTAAATTTGAGGAAGAATTATTGTATTTGATGTGACGGATTTAGCAAATAATGACTCTTATGTAAAAGTTAGTCTGCGGTAGAATTTTCTGTTTTTCTCGAGGCTTCCTTCAAATGTTACTATTATCAAGAATTTCCCTGTAAAACAACAAGGTATTTAATCCTTGTACTTAGGTAGCATGCTGTTGGGTAATTATTGTATACCCTCTTACTCAGCAATAGTATTTTGATATGGTTTCCTATAACTCTTTCAATATAATGTCCGACGAGTAATTATATTAAAATCTATGTTTTGGAATATTTTAGATAGAATCATCTTGATTTGCCACTTGATGTTATGAAATTATTGAAAATTTTTTCTGCCAGCATGACCTAACTTGTTGTAGTTCCATGGAATCTAAAAAATTTCTATGTCATTACCGCAGTGTAGTATCTACTTCCCTAGTTTCATGATTTTTGTTTATTTATTTTCAATAAAAGAGCTAACTAATTTCTGTTTCATTTAAACCAATAACACAGTTACTGTATAGCTTATTTAGATGCATTACTTGGTTGCTTGACACTTCAGCATAAGCATTTTAATCCTGGTATGAAAAGAATCCATAGTTCTTCGATGAATACAGTGAAATGTAAAAAAAACGAGGAGCATTTAAATTTTTTTGACAATAAAAATTTGATTAACAGGAATTCGGAACTTTATTCAATAGATGCACACATTTCACATACAATAACTGAAGAAACACGAGTGTTCATGCAAGATCTTAAAGTCATGCACGAAAATCTCTAAATTTATTTAGCATTCAGAAAAATCACAGGTAGTTTAATAAAAAAATATATAATAAAGCTATCTATTTCGAAAAATATCAAGCTCAAGCTCTAGTTAGCCCAAAGTAATTTGTAAACAGAGTTTATTTTTTATATGAATGTCAATTATAAATGAAATGATCACTAAAATACTTCAAAATAATGAGACCTTGCAAAAGGAATTAAGTATAACAGCCAGTTTGTGTTCAGAACAATTATATAATTCCATAAGTTCTTTGAAACGACATATTATAAAAAATTACCGGGTCAATTCTTTTGCAATGAAATAATGGACAGCATGACTCAAGGACCACGTAGATGAAAATTTGTGCAATGCATCGATTAAATCAGTAGGTATCTTTTAATTTGGCTATCATTCAGATTGTAGCTAAAGCAAGAAAAAATACTTCAGTCTGACTAGAAATATGAAGCACGCATGAAGTACATAAGTTGGGTATAAGTGAAAATTTGTCATTTTTTTAGTAACTGCCAAATAAAAGACGTCAATATTTGAGAACTTTTTATCATTAACACTACCAGCCCCCCAAAATGTTGCAGTTAGGTGCTTGGTGCTTGTCATTCAATTGTTCTTGAATACAAGAAATATTTTCAAAGCTATTTTTCAGTAACTGAAATGAATAATGAGAGGATAGAGAAATATATTCACAAATTATATACAATGACTCAAACTCCCAGCATCAGCATTTACTAGTTTTCCGTCTTGCACTAGTATTGAACATTTTATTATACAGCAAGCTCTACTAAAAATTCACATTTAGATTGCTCTCTTTTTCTTTCCACAGCACTAATTCACTCTAATTACTCTGATAGAAATTAAAATAAACTCCTGATGGAAAGCAGCCCAGTTTTTCAAATATTTATGAGCAAGATAATTGAGGAATACTGGATTCAAAGAGATTTTATTTTTTTAATTTTTGCAGTCTATATCTGCTAACACAATTTGTTCTTCCAAGAACAAAATATCCTCTTCCTTAATCTGTAAAACAGGTGAACTCACTCGTAATGAAGCAAAAGCCATTGATCTTTGGGAGCAAGTGTGAATTATGCCAAGTGCCTTATATATGTGAACTTCATCAGCACTAAATTCACTACATATGCAGGATTTTTTCAAAATTTTCCAATAAGAAGAGGCGAGTTGCTTTACAATGCAAGAGGTTCTGTGCCAATATTTGGTGGTATGGTTTTTCAAGTCTGCTAATATACCCCACTGACTAAATAAATTTATGTAAATCACAGCCATTTACGCAGGGCTTTTGCTAATAATGTACTGTCGCGTAAATTTGTGAATTTGGATCTTCACTCCGTCAACGCGAATAAACGGGCATCAAGGGACGCCAAAGACACGAGGTTTCTTCAGTTTTATTTCTAGCCCCGTTGACTCCGTGAACTGCACAAGGATATTTTCATAATCGACGAAATACGGGAAATAACCGCATGAAAAGAAAACTCCTAGTTCAAAGATAAAGATTACTGGCTGATTAAGGTATATAATACCGCATAATAAGAAAACTCCTAGTTCAAAAATATAGAGGACTGACTGATTAAGGTATACAATACTGCATAATAAGAAAACTCTTAGTTCGAAAATATAGATCAGAAGTAGCTGACTAAGGTACGAAGAGCAACTAAATCAATACATGGAAAGGGATGCAACTAAATCAATTCATGGAAAGGGGTCAATAATTGTCAGGCCAAACGCATAACACAATGAGACAACTATTGGAATATCTGAGGCAGAATATTAAAGAAGTTTTGACTTTCTAAATAGGAAATACATTTTTATACTTTGTTTGAGCACATAGTAATTGTAATTGCAGGGACTCGGTTTTAAAATCAGTTCTAACGGTTCACACAAATTAAATGATACAGTGGTACTGGTTTACAACCTCGGTGAGACAACCTGACAACACCCCAATATACTCACAAACAATGGAGGAAGGTCCCTCACATGTTGGAATAGCCTTTCTACTTCAACCTACAGAAATGAAGAGACTATCTTATTTTTCTTTACTCTAACTGGGGAGAGAGAAAAAGTTTAAAAGGGTTAGGTCTCTGATGCAGGGGCAAAGCTAAAATAGTAACAGCAGACTAGCACTACGGCCTATTCAGCCGCAGAATAGTCAGAGCTTAAAGTTAATGTACATGACACAGCTGATCAGCTATAATTATCTATTGTCAAACAACGGCTATCTCATTGATCAGCCTAATACTTGAAGGGTTTGAAATGAGTCGCCAAGTTTAAATTACTTAATTTAAATACATGTGACCTGTCCATAGGGCAACAAGTACACGTTGGCCAACATCACCCTGAGAACCCAAAATTACATGGACGAGTGGTCGCATAAATTTCTGGGCATATTCCCAGTCTACTTTTGAAAGTGCTTTAGCCCTAGGCTTCTACCCTGCTGACTGGCGCAACTTGCCCAGCACAACTCATGGGTGAGGAGCCAACAAGATATTGACATTCAACAAAAAAAAATATTTTATTTCTTAGTAAAAATTTGAGCTAAGTGTATGAAGTTGCTAGTACCGACCAACTGTTCACATCCTACGTTTTTATACTTAAACACGTCGGTTGTGATGGGTTAAACTGAAGTTCAATATTCAACTCAAATTCAGAGTCAATTTAATGAGCAAATTTGTAAAAATCACACATTCACTTGGGCCTGCTAAATACCGTTAATATAGAAAGGTTGTTAGAATTTGTAGTGCTGACTACCTTAGTTTACACAATCTGGATTATTAAATTCCTAGCATCACAATACAGCATCCTAGCTGGAGGGAACATCAGAGATTAAAGGAAAAGGCTAGTCTAACTTGATATAGGTGCTTCGCTGGTTGCCAGCAGCATCATTGAATGCTTTAGCAACCGGCTGTTCACCACTATCAAACACACAATACATGGTGGCGGAGCAACAAGTATAGCTAGGTCGAGAACACAAAGAATTAAAATTGGTAGTTTTCTAACACGTAATCACACTGCTAAGCACACAGAAACTTAAGATTATCCGGGGAGAAACTCTCTCCACGAGCACTTGAGTCAAACAGAACGTTACATCAGTCTTGCGGACCAGTACGGATCCGCAAAATGTTGCCACAAAATTATTTCAAAATTCGCGTCTTGTAAGACGCGACATGTACTCTATACACGGAGACACAATAATTATATTCTTGCTGCCCACACTTTTTATCCTGCTGCGTATATTAGCCCCGGCTTGCTGCTCACACCCGACATCTCACGCCGCTCACAGCCATCACTCTGCCGTGACTGAGGTATTTTTTACAAACTGGAACGTTGTTCTTGCCTTTTGGGACAGTTGCTCACAGGTGAAGTTCTACAACATTCTCTGCAATAAACAAAGCTAATTAATACATTTTTATATCATGATAAATTACACAAGCTCGAACTTCTATGATCTATGAGTTCATTCAGGAGAAAATTAGTTAATATAAAGTAGTAACCATGACATCTATAGCATATATAGAAGTTTATTTTGGTATAAACAAGGTTTATAATTGATTTCAATTCATAAATCCTGTATGTAGCGAGGATTATTGGACTAGAACATAAGTTGGTCAAATCTTTCCCTACCATAATAGCTTTCCAAACTAAAACCACAACAAGAAGAGAAAAGAAGCCTGAAAATATAGTATTAAATAAACAATGTGTGTTGCAACACCCTACGCATAAAAAGTCAGCTCAACAAAACTTTGAAAAATATGATAGAAAATCAAGAAAAAAATAGATGCATAAATTGTTAAAACTAGGTTAGGGAAAGTAAACTGAGACACTTAGGATCTATGTATTGTCAGTAACACACAGCAGGAGTACAGTAAGTTTACATCACGAAGGTTAGCGGTGGAGTGGGGTTTAGCAAAGCATGAGAACCATGAGCTAAGTTCTATGAGAACCATGAGCTCAGTTCTCAACGCAGAGTACTGTTTAAACACATTCTAACACAAGAGCACTTTAACATTATTAGTATTATACACATATACATTCAAGGTACTACAATAAAGGTTTCAACACTCCTTCTCACATTGAATGTGTGTCAGATGAGACAATTCCTAACTTCGTTCTTAGTCTGGAGAACTTTTCTATGGGCAGGTTTTTAGTGAATATGTCAGCGAGCAATTCGTCGGTAGGGCAATACACTACGTCTATATCTTTGTTACTCACAAGATCCCGCACATAGTGAAACTTAATATCGATGTGCTTGCTCCTCCCATGATATTTGGGATTGTTGGCAAGACAGATGGCTGACTGGTTGTCTTCGTTTACAACCATTGGTTCCATCGTACCAAAATTTGGATCACTGAGTAAGTGCTTCAACCAGACAGCCTCTTGAGCCGCACAGGCAAGAGCAACGTATTCAGCTTCAGCAGTTGAGAGAGCTACACAAGTTTGTTTGTTAGATCTCCAAGTGATTACCGAATTACTGAGGGTGAAACAGTAACCAGAGGTAGACTTGCGGTCATTTTTATCACCAGCCCAGTCAGCATCTGAATAACCAATGCAAGTATCAGAACATTTGCTATACAAGATACCTAGTTTAGAGGTGCCTCTCAGGTACCTGAATATTCTCTTAACACACATCCAATGCTGTTCAAGAGGTTTAGAACTGTATTTAGCGACATTATTCACTGCGAAAGCAATGTCAGGTCGAGTTCTGGTGGACAAATACGAAAGGCTACCTACAGCACTTTGATAAGTAGCAGGGTTAAATTCGACATCATTTGGGGAGCATATCGGATTTACATTTACATCAGCGGGAGTTGCAACAGGTTTACAATTATCAAAGCCAAATTTTGATAACAGAGCCTCAGTATAAGCAGTTTGATTTAATTAAGAACACATTGTTTTTAGATTGTACAACACTCACACCTAGGAAGTAACTCAGCACACCAAGGTCCTTCATTTTGTACTGAGTAGAAAGACTCATCATTATTTTATTTATTTCGTCACCAGACTCAGAAGCAATTATTAGATCGTCTACATAAACCGCCACAATACACAGTTTCTCATCTCGAACACGAGTGTATGTACAAGCATCACTCTTAGATTGTACAAAACCCAATTTCTTCAACTGGCTATCTAGCGTAGTATTCCAGCACTTAGGGGCTTGTTTTAGTCCGTAGAGCGATTTTTGTAGTTTACACACCAGATTTTCCTTGCCTTTGACTATAAAACCATCAGGTTGAACTAGGTAAAGTTCTTCATTCAATTCTCCATTAAGGAAGGCTGTTGTAACGTCCATATGATGAACTTTCATATTATATTTGGCAGCTAGAGCTAGTACTGTCCTGACAGACTCAAATCGAACCACGGTACTGAATGTCTCTTCGTAGTCGAATCCGTATTTTTGTGAGTAGCCCTGAGCCACAAGGCGAGCTTTGTATGAGCAAATGCTTCCGTCAGGTCCGGTTTTTCTTTTAAAGATCCACTTTGATTTAATAGGTTTTTCTCATTAGGACACTCTACATGAGACCATACTCTGTTTTGATTTATAAACTCCATCTCATTCTCCATAGCTGTCTCCCATAGTTTTGCTTCTGGTCCACTGAGTGCTTCTTGAACACAAGATGGTATATCAAGCTCATTTTTCATTAAATACACCCATTCACCAAGCCTATCAGGAGCCAGTCGATACCTGGCTGATTGTGTATGCTCCACTCCCTCCATCCCAGCCTCTGACTGTCTATGCTCCACCCCTTCCTCAGAGTCTTCTGGTTCTGACTCCCTGAGGAAGAAGAGTAAAATTACCATCATTTACCTCTGAAGGCTCCTTCTCAATTGGCATCTGCTGAGATTCATTAAACATAACGTCTCTACTCATAAATATCCTTTTGCTGCTAATATCATACAGACGATATCCCTTGGATCCACTTCTATATTCTACAAGAACCCACGGTTTAGATTTTGGATCAAGTTTTTCCCTCTCATCTTTGGGGACATGAGCGTACGCACTGCAGCCAAAAATTCTGAGGTGCTGTACATTGGGCTTGTGTCCATTAAGGGCTTGATAAGGAGTCATATCATTCAATGCACTAGCAGGGCTCCTATTTCTGATATACACGGCAGTTGAAATAGCTTTACCCCAGAATAATTTTGGTAATTTTGAACCAGACAGCATAGCTCTGACAGAGTCAAGGAGAGTTCTATTTATTCTTTCTGCAACTCCATTTTGTTCAGGTGTCTTAGGCACAGTTTTTTCATGGATAATTCCTTCCATATTTAGGAATTGTTCAAAGTCATTAGAGATGTATTCCCCACCGTTATCGGAGCGCAGAATTTTAATTTTGTGAGCATAGTGATTTTCTACCAGAGATTTGGACTCCTGAAACACCTCAGAAACATCACTTTTATGTTTGATAATGTACACCCAAGTATATCTGGAGTGGTTCATCTGTGAAGGTTACAAAATACCTTCCACTCCCAAGTGATTTGGGATTAAGCTTGCCACACACATCACTGTGAATTAGTTCTAAGGGTCGACATTCCCTTTTGTGATTTGTTTTGGGGAAGGGAAGCCTGTGATTTTTCCATCACAAAAGTTTTTACAAAAAATGTTATCTCCGCTCACAGAACAATCAAAACCTTTAACAAGATTCTTAGTGGCTAATTTCTTAAGATTATTGAATCCTAGATGACAAAATCGTTAATGCCACAGAATTTCATCAGAGGAAACGTTCATGCATTTAGCAGCTGAATTAAGGGTACAATTAAGTTTATACAATTTTCCTACTTTACTGCCTAAGGCAACTAGTTTGTGGTCTTTATTCACAATCTTACATGAGCTTTCGTCAAAGTAAACTAAGTTTCAACTTTCTGTAATCTGAGGCACAGATAGTAAATTGTAGGCTAAGCCAGGTACATACAAGACATTCTTAACAACACAGGTATCTACTAGACCTTTAGGCAACAACACCATAACTTCAACATCACCTACACCAACACCTTGCAAGTTTTTACCATCACCAACTTCAATGTTAGTTGGACTAGATAGCTCATTCATACAAGAAAAGTCATTCCTATTATTACACATGTGTGCAGTTACTCCAGAATCTATAACCCAACAATTGTGTTACATTTATCACAGACAGTGCACTGATATAGTTGGTTTTACCTGCTCCAAAATTTTTCTGGTCTTCTGTGTGGTTCAGAATGTCTTTCCCATCTTCTTTCTTCAATTTTTCTTGATAGATCCAGCACTTGGCGCGTAGGTGTCCTGTTTTTCCGCATTCGTAGCATCTTGAGTTTTTCAATTTGGAAGTCACAAGGGATTTTTCACTGAAGGCTGAAGCACTTTAGTTTTTCAGTTTTGTATCTTCATTCAGAAGGTGCTCTGTCACCACATTCCATGACGGTAGTTTTTCGTGAGCTTCAAGTGCAATCACCAGTGTGGAGAGTGGTCGGAAAGTGACGACAATAAGATTATTACACGCTTTCTTCATCAACAACGTCATCTATCACACTCAAGGACTCAAATATTTCGACGAATGCTTTGAGGTGAGTTTGTAAGTCGTGGTCTTCTTTTAGTTTCATGTTGTAGAGTCTTTTGCGTAGTCTGAACTTGTTAGACCAAGTTTTCTTTTGGAATGTATCTTCAATTTTGTGCCACAGTTGTACAGGGTCAGTGGGGTCACCCAACAAATACAGTTGACTCGTTTCGACACCAAGCACAATTGTTGCTAGTGCACTGTCACGTCTTTCTTCAAATTTCCTTCGAGCAGTCTCGTCCGTAGTCTGTGGCATGGTTTCCGTTCCTCGAACCAAGTTCCATAACTTTTCTTTCATTAAAATCATCTTCATTTGCAGCTTCCACGTAGGATAGTTTTTATCGTTGAGCCGTGAGGTAGTTCTTAGCACTTTCCATTACGGAGCCTGCCATGTTTCTTTCTTTTTCACTTTCACTGTTTCTGTCTCAAACTTATTAACAGATCACCAACGTCTGTTCTCACTGTCCCGGGCGGTTTTTCGCATCGGGACTTAGGATAACCTTACTGAAATTGCTTCTTCGGAAGGTTGTCTGGGCCCATAACCTGTTAAAACTAGGTTAGGGAAAGTAAACTGAGACACTTAGGATCTATGAATTATCAGTAACACACGCAGGAGTACAGTAAGTTCACATCACGAAGGTTAGCGGTGGAGTGGGATCCAGCAAAGCATGATGTCAGTGATTCACAAATAAACAGTCCGGATTACTGACACTAGAATCCCACTTCTTCCTGTTCTTGCGACGTGACCTCTTGGTAACGGTTTCGTATTACCTTCACTCTCTCGTAGGTGTCTTCCGACCCAGGTAAATAGAAAGTTAGCACTGCCTTGCTAATCTCTTTGGAATATTGTGAAATAAGGTTTAATTCCCGTTGTCGCATAATCAACTTAGTTACTGTTTAGCGTCTTAATTAGACCATTCTTTGTAGGCGGCACTGTGGTCAACACCTCAAGGAGCCTGTTCCGTAGCTGATGCCTGATCGCTGTTTGTCCTACTTGCTTCATCTTCGGGCTTCGGTCGAGCTACCCAATGGAGTGCATAGTCATCTAACATTATTTGTTCTGGGGATGGGGTCTAAATTTAATGGATGTAACTTCTATGCTACAAATTCAGTAGTTATTATTTGTTTGTGTTAAGTGATAACTTCTGTCTGTAAAATTAAAGTCTAACATTGAATTCGTCTAAAATCCCGTATCGTTTGGAAGTATAAGGGGTGGCTGGAACTCAACTCTGAAATTAGGTCAGCCGTTGGCTTTAAACAAGCGACAAAACCCCTACAAGTGGCGCTGCGGACAGGGTTAAATTGTTGTATAACTTCCATTCGATAGTGCTCGTACATTGTTAATTGTTCCCGTTTCCTTGTAAGAATTATCCTAGGGGTTTGCAGCCGAAAGAAAAGAAAAAGAAAAACATTTTATTTCTAATAAAGTACAAACATGAAATGTCGATACATTGGTTTTTAAAACACCTTAACATTAACATCCTTAAATGATTATAACACATTGGTATCGTAATACCTGTGTAGAATGATGAAACAAAATGATTGATAGAAAAGTACAACAAAATTGAGTTCCTTTCCTTGCCTAATCTGATTTTGAACAAAGAGAGCACAATCCTTGCGACGTTCATTTGAAAAACACTTTCATTAGGGCGCACAAGTATTGAGAAATGACAGCAAAAAATGCATTCAAATACCTTAGCATAGAAACCCTTAATTGCTATTTATACAAGGTTATCGTAATACCCATGTTAAGTGTTGGAACATATGATTTAGATCCTTAATTGCTATTCATACATGGTTATCGTAATACACATGATAGTTGTCGACACAGGATTTAGGGAGAAGCACAAGTTAATAAAAAAAAATAATATGTATAAGAGGATCGTTTGCATTTGGAGGGCGGCACTGAGTTTCAGTTTCTGTGTTTCAATTTCTAAGTTTCAATTTCTGAAATTTTTGCAAGGAAGTGAAAAATTTATCTTTTTTACGTTCGCTAAGTCATTCTAATATTGATCTTACTTATTCAAGGATAACTCTAGAGATACACAAATTGATAAGAAAGCCTCACACGAGCATCACAATCATCAAACAGCCAAAGAAGTGTAGTTTACACAAGGCGACCTTTCTCAACAAATAGTTACAATCGCCTGCCTTATTCCTAGCTGATCTAACCTGGTTCCTGTGCACAGTCATTTGGCTATCGACATTAAAATACATCAGGAGCATCAGAAAGTGGAGACAGTGATGCTCTTGATGTATTTTAATGTTGATAGCCAAATGACTGTGCACAGGAACCAGGTTAGATCAGCTAGGAATAAGGCAGGCGATTGTAACTATTTGTTGATAGGTCGCCTTGTGTAAACTACACTTCTTTGGCTGTTTGATGATTGTGATGCTCGTGTGAGGCTTTCTTATCAATTTGTGTACCTCTAGAGTTATCCTTTCGTGATTTCCGTGATTTTGTCAGTACCTGTTGTTGTGCCGCCAACGCTGGTAAAGCCTCGTGAGGCCACGATAGCTGTTAAATTAGGGTTATTGTGTTCTAGTGAATCTTTGAATTAAAACACTGTTTTCTTTTGTTATTGGGCACGTTAATAAGTACCTTCCATTATGGATCGGCCTATGCCTACTTTGATGGAGTTAAGGAAGATAGGTGAGGACATGGGTATGGCCACTCAGAGTTAGCTACGTTCATTTGCTCTCAGCAGACCGCTGCTCGTGAAGATAGGGCACAAGAAAGGGAGGAAAGAGAGAAACAGAGGCAGAGAGAAGAAAAAGCAAAGCAGAGGGAACATGAGTTAAAGTTAGCTGAACTGACTGGCCGTGCCGAGCCAGCTCAGAATGTTCTTCCTTCGCAATATTTTCCTAAGCCGACTCCTCTGGTGGACGGTGACGACCTGGTCGCCTACTTGATTCGGTTCGAACGTCTGGCTGAGCTGCGTGGTTGGATTAAAACGAGTGACTACGCTATTCAGCTCGGGTACTTACTGACAGGTAAAGCATTGTCCGTTTACTCGTCTCTCCCTACCGAAATAACCTCCAACTATGACGATCTGAAAAATGCATTACTTGTAGCATTTAAGTACACTCCCGATCAGCATAGGAAAACGTTCAGATCAGCTTGCCTCTCCTCCAACGAAAATTATTTACAATTTGTTACGACTTTGGGTATGCTGTTCGATCAGTGGCTTGAATCTTCCGAACTGACGAAAAGTTTCGACAGTGTAAGAGAATTTATTTTAATTGATCAATTCTTGTCAGTTTGTTCTCCAGAAATGCGTATCTTTATTAAAGAACGTAAACCAATTTCACTTCGTGAAATGGCCCAATTAGCTGACGCATACTCAGACGCACGACCTTCACGAGCGAAACCCCTCGATGTAAAAACCAGTATCGAACCCATGTATCCCAAAACTAATGCTACTAATGCTCAACCTGTTCAGAGCCCTTTTAACACTAAATGTTATGCCTGTGGCTCATCAGGTCACATTAGGCGTAATTGCCCTCAAAACCCGGCGACGTTTGCCAAGAGCGGCTCGAATTACCAAGTGAAGTTCGCGCTGAATGAAGTAAAGCGTCCGGGTGAGCATGTGTGTGGTACCGTTAACGGCGCTCACGTGTCAACTTTACTCAACTATTTTAAGAGATACTGGATGTTCATGTTTGATTGTATTGTATTCCATGTAATGCAAATGTCCTGCGCACAGTGTCAGTTTCTGATTATTTGGGACGAAGTGACGAATTTCCGGTAGTCCGCTGCCATATTTCTTGTCCGTACCTGACTCGCTGGGTTGAAGCTGTGAAAGCCCCTATTAAGTTCTGCTCAGTTTTAATTAGTAATGATGTGGATGTAGTGTCTGTTGTTAAAAATTTTCCTAACCCTGTTAACGAAAATTCCACCGTAACTCTTAGCGGAGACTAAGAGTTACTCTTAGCGGAGACTAACTCTTCCACTCAACTTGCTGGAGCAGTGACTAGGTCAAAGTCAAAACTTTCCGATGATGTTGCTAGTCTTGACTCTACGCCAGCAGATCTCAATCGCCATCAAATGTCTTGCGAATCTGTAGCAGAAGTCAGGGATGAATTGACCAACGGAGTAGTCGAACAGAGTAAATCCGGGTTCAAGTACAAGTACGCTAACCATAACTCTCTAATTTAAAGGGAATGCATTTCAAGCAAAAGTGGTACGGATATCGGTAAGCGTGTTCTTGTAATACCTAAATTGTACAGCGATCTGGTCTTAAAGTTAGCTCATGATAATCTTTTCTCGGGTCATTTTTCTTTCAGGAAAACTGAAATGAAAGTTTTTGACAAATTTTTCTGGCCAGGTACCGGTGCTGACATTCGCAGATATTGCCAGTCGTGTGACGCGAGTCAAAAAGTCTCAGCTCGTGGCCGAGTGAAACCTGTACCTCTTCAAAAGACCCCCATCATTACCGAGCCATTTGCTCGAATTGCTATTGATATTGTCGGGCCAATCTATCATGCTTCTTCGGATGGCCATAAGTTCATTTTAACTATTGTCGTCATGGCAACGTGTTTTCCAGAAGCAGTACCTTTGGTAAATGTCGATACAATTTCAGTTGCTGAAGCCCTAGTAGGAGTGTTTGCGCGAGTTGGCATCCCTAAAAAGATTTTGTCTGAACGCGGCCGACAATTCACCTCAGATCTAATGGGCGAAATAGACAAGCTTCTTAGTATTAAGCCATTATTTTGTGCCCCTTATCATCCTATGGCAAACGGTGTGTGCGAAAAAATGAACGGTGTCTTAAAATCTATCCTTAGGAAATTGTGTACGGATCACCCAACTGAGTGGCATAAATATTTACCTGCTGTGCTGTTCGCGTGTCGTGAAATTCCTCACGATACCCTAGGATTCTCTCCCTTTGAACTCCTGTATGGCAGGCGCGTACGAGGTCCCCTAACCTTGCTATGTGAACTTCGGGAAAATCGCAATCTCGATAAAGAAATTCGTAATTCTTACCAGTACGTCTTCGATCTCCGGCAAAAGTTAAAAGAAAGCTCCCGTATTGCTGCCGAAAACGCGAAAACTAAGGCCTCTCTTTATAAGAGTTATTTTGATATGAAGTCCCAAAATAGAAAATTCAAGGTAGGTGACGAAGTTCTGTTGCTGCTACCAACTAACCACAATAGACTCCTCATGAAGTGGAAAGGACCGTACAAAATTGTAGAATGTCGTAATCTAGTAGACTATGTTGTGAAGGTAGGAGGTCAGAATAAGCTGTTCCATGCAAATACTTTGAAACTTTACCACCGGAGGACTAGTGTTCACAAATTAGATCTAATAGATAGAGTCGTAACTGCCGATGAAACAAAATTAGGCCCTAGCTTTGAAGTAGTTCAGGCTAGCGTGATAGAGGTCGTCAAACACGAAGACCCTAATGTACTTGCTCTCGTAACTCTTCCTAAGACTACGGATTACTCTCAGGTGACGGTGAATCCAGCTCTAACGATTGGTCAGATTGAAAAAGTAAATTCATTACTTGTTGAATTTTCTGACGTCATTTCTAATAAGCCTGGTACGACCGCCACCATCGCTCACAAGATCGAGGTGACGACAACTGAACCCGTAAGGAAAAAACCGTATCCTGTTCCATTAGCTCTAAAGAAAATGTTCAACGAAGAGGTCGATAGAATGTTAGAATTAGAAGTTATTGAACCTTCTTGCTCCCCTTACTGTTCACCTGTGGTCATGGTTAGGAAGAAAAATTCAGACTACCGCATTTGCGTAGATCTGAGAGGAATTAATTGCATATCGTGTTTGATGCAGAACCGATGCCGACTTTAGAAGAAGATCTCGATAAATTTATTGGAGCACGTTATATCTCTGAGATAGACATGTGCAAGGCCTATTTTCAAATTCCTCTCGATAAGGATTCAAAAAAATGCACGGCTTTTCCAACTCAATATGGTCTGATGCAGTTCACTAAATTACCTTTTGGTTTTTCTACAGCCTGTGCAACGTATGTCAGATTAATGCGAATAGTTTTCAAAGGGGTAGAAAATGTGTCGTGCTATTTTGATAATGTATACGTGTTCTCTTCAAATTTGCAGGAACATCTCTCTGGCTTGAGAGAAGTGTTCTCGCGACTACGGAAGCATGGCCTCACTGCCGGCCCGAGCAAATGCTTCATTGGCTTTAACAGAATTTCTTATTTGGGCTTGGAGCTGGGTGATGACCGGATCAAACCTACGGTTGACAGAATTGAAGCAACCGTCGCCATGCCGCAACCTAAGACTAAGAAAGAACTTAGATCTTTCCTGGGAACAGTGTCATTTTATCGACGCTTCATTTCGAATCTAGCAGAAAAATCTGCCGCCCTCAGCGACATGCTGCGAAAATCTTCGCCTGAGAAATTACAGTGGTTGCCACAGGCAAGTGCAGCCTTCATCTCTTTGAAGCATGGAGCTAGGATATATGGAGGGAGCATAGCGCACTCCGATCGGGCTCAATTTGGCTGCAAAAGTTGAAACACTCGGGCACGCTCCATGCCCGATTCTGAGCCAACCACAGACGCTTGGCTGAAGTTGCTCCACCCACCTTCCCTACAACCCTTCCTCTCAATGGCTCTCATTTTCCAAAGCAAGATTAGTACCTCACCACAAGTCAAAGGGTGAGGTGCGCGTGCAAGTCGCTCTAATTTGTTATAATCAAGGGCCTGTAATCTTTATAGTTTTCAACTCTTAATGTATCTTTGCTAGTAATTTTGATATTATTAAGTGTCTTCAAGTGAGGAAACACAATTTATCATCTTTCGGAGTCTTAGAATCTCAAATTAATCAATAACGACTGAATGATTAACTAAACAGCTGGAAGAGCATTCAGCGAGCGCGTGCGCACTCTAGCGTAGTTGGTAGGTAACTGGCTTCCGTGCTGACGTCACACTCGCGAGACGGCTATTGGTTACCACCGACACAGGAGAAATCTCAAAAACTGGTTCTCTTCACAGACGGCTATGCTCCCTCCATATATACTCCCTCCACGCTTTGAAGGAATTTCTCATGAAGATTCCAGTGCTGAGGCTACCTGACTCGAGTAAAATCTTCGTCGTCCGAACTGATGCTTCAGGAGTAGCAGTCGGAGCAGTCTTACTGCAGTACCATGACGACGTCCCGTTTCCAGTGGCCTACGCTAGTCGTAAACTCACCGGGAGCGAACAAAACTACGCGGCTATTGAAAAGGAGTGCTTGGCAGTAGTCTGGGTCTTTGCAAAGTTCCATACCTATCTTTATGGAAAAGAATTCGCTCTAGAAACTGACCACCAACCTCTTACCTGCAGACGATGAAGCCAATGGTCGTCTGATGAGATGGGCTCTCGCGTTGCAGAGTTATTGCTACAGAGTAGCCTACATTA
Source organism: Morinoia aosen (assembly GCA_030386875.1). Taxonomy (NCBI): domain Eukaryota; kingdom Metazoa; phylum Arthropoda; class Malacostraca; order Amphipoda; family Talitridae; genus Morinoia; species Morinoia aosen. The sequence continues at coordinate 10,302,180 of CM059558.1, read as the reverse complement.
GGGGTTCTGAAAATGTTGGTGCAGATATGCTCAGCAGGATCTGCCATCAATAATCTGCGCCTAATTGTATTACCCTTGTTACCTACCGTGTCTGCGTTTATTTATTCTTAAGAAATTTTGTTCTGTACTACAGCTCAACTTTGTTTTTGAGCGGAACTGCTGGTTAGGAATAACTAAAATGTTCGTGTTTGCTACCGGCTAGCTATTTTTGAGAACCCATCTAAGATCCATCGCGAATTACCCTGACAAAAAAGGTAATTTCTAAACTATAAGACGTACAATCTTAAATTTAGTACCAAATTGATGCGCGTGACATGTACAACATATTTATGTAATTGAAAAAATTTTTACGCCCCTAGCGGGGGCAGGAAGCAGGGCTTTCGTGGCCCGTCAATGGTCGGCTGATTTTCTCTATAAGGCTCATTTTGATACGCTTATAATTCCTGAACAATTGCACATAAAAGCTTGAAATTGGTCTCATTATAAAGATCGATTTATTCTCCAGCTCTGAGTGTATAATAAAACTGTCATAAGCTCCCTGGGGGATGACAGAGAGCAAGGTTTCTCCACCTTCTCCTAGCCCGATAATCCGCGCTCGCAAATGCCGCCCTCACCTAACTTATGATGTGCTGTTCGAATGCTGGTCGTTCGCTGGTCGTTTTGCCTTGTCGTTCTAGCTCTCAACTCACATCGTGGGTCTTCGAATCCCGGAGGTGAAGAATTTTTTTCTCAGCGATCACTTTCATGTTTTTCTTACTGATGTAGACTTTTGTGAGGCAATATTATAAGTAGAGCTGTGCCAATGCATAACTTGCATACATGCACTCAGAGAGATGAGATATGCAGAACGTTTTATGCAATGCAAAAAATTTTCTTGCGCATATGCAAAATCACATATGCAATTACGCATATACACTATAACAGATGTAATATGCAAAGTGCTTTTTGCATATGCACAATATCATATCACATATGGTGTCATGCGAGTGGTGCAATTTGATTGTCCTGTTTTTAATCTAAAACTGCACATTTGTTCCTTAATCCAGAAATTTTGTAGATTGATGGCACCTCTCGCATACATACTCTCAGTTGCAAGCAACATCACAAGTTTTAACCGGTGCACTGTGGTCAGTACCTGATCCCCAGGTTACCTTTTTGACCTGTTCTTCAGTTGTTAAATATGGTTCATCAATAAAATACAATAGAGGTGTCCGAACTGAATTTAATGAAGTTTGAAGTATTTCAGGATTGCATAGTGTGATAGTTTTTGTACATCTAGTGATAGTTTTGTTTTTCTCTTCTACACATTGGCCTACCTATACTTACAAAAGTGTTCAAGTGAAAATACAACTGTGAAATTTGTATCAATTTCCGAAACATATGCATTCAGTGAAGTAATAATAAATACCTCTGTTGTGCTCTGCCTGTTCATTAAAAAATGAGAAAAAGCTCAACAAAGTAATCCCTCTAATTCCAAAAATCCAACGAATTCCCAAAGTTTGCATCATTATAGTGATTTCGCTTTCTGGACTTAGAGCTGCAATTGACATTTAGAGATTATATACTGATTTGAATATTCCTGCAATACTTGGTTATTCAAAACCTAATGCGAATGTTTGGTATTCTGGGATCTCCGAAATGAGAAGGATTACCTAGAGGAAAATTATGATAATTATTTTCTAATTTTTTTATTAATTTTCGAATCGAAATGTAGCGATATATTTGATATTATGTAGATGATTGAAGAAGTGAACAAATTTCTTATACCATTCTAATGATTTTCATTATTCAGTAATTACACCATGCCCAAAGTACCCCAAAGTGTAAGGAATGATACTTTCATGAATAAATTCCCAGAATATGACTCTGGGGACGGAAATCTGTACAATACTTATTGCGGGAAAACTGCTCGTTTATCGTGAAACATTATAAGAGTCGACACTGTTTTTGTCCAATATCGGCTGAGACTTCATCTTTATCAATAACGAAGATAATCCTTTTGGTTCAGCATAAAGTAAACTAAAATTAACCGTTTTCATCTACGATAAAATCACAGAAAGCTGGTAGCTCGCTTTGACTTTAATATAAGTTCCTTTCTGTCAAGGTGTCACGAGTTCGAATCCCATCGCTGCACGGCGATTTTTGCATGGCATCCAGTGAGTATTTTCATGTTTTCTTCATTAGCAGCAAATGCATGATATTTTAAATATTGAAGACTATCGGAAAGAATCATTACTTTACGGTTCAATATTTGATATATCGCACAATATCCAACTAACTGAAGTCCTTCATTCAGCAGTCGCATATTGCTTGCAAATAATTGCGAGTACTGTGCATACCACACTCCGCAATCGCATATATCTAACCTGGAGCCGCATATTTTAAGCGCTGACAATTTCACACACGCGTCCATATATGCATGTGTATATTGGCACAGCTTTAATTATAAGCATTATTAGGTTTCCTCAAAGCGTTACTGCAGAAATAGAAAGTTAGTATCAAGTTCTTAGTTGGAAAATTTATGCCAATATGCCAATACAAAATACGCCAATACAAGCGCGCCCCAACGAGAGTGTTCTCAACTATCCGCAGTTTTGGGCAGCTGCGCCGCAACCAGTTGCGGGCGCAATTGCGATCGCAACTTTTTCTGTTGCGGTTGCAACCGGTTGCGCCGCAATAATTTTTGGAAAGTTGCGCACCTGTTGCGATCGCAACAATTTTCGACGTGTCAGGCCACAACTCGCAACCGCAACATCACGATGTCAATTAAATTTGCAAAATAACTTCAATAAAGTTCAATACGCGTTTCATTCTCGTTTGAAACTAAAACGTACAGGATACAACCCATCTGGCAACTGTTTATTATTAGCATTAGGCGATACAGTGAAACACATACACTTTGCTTACAGTATATAAGTATATTTTAATGTAACTCATTATATAACATATGTTATTAGGAATGATGTGAGTTGTCAGTGTAGAATTATGTGTTATACGGCAAATTTACATAGCTAGATGATGCGATTTGCCAATGTACTTCAAATCGACGATTTTATCTTGGCGTCCTCTCTGCATCAACATTTTAAGCTAAAATGGCTAAACGAAGTGCAAAGAGTGGAGGTAATAACAACAAACTAATCGCCCATCTTAATGACTGATCGGAAAATGGTATTTCAGCTTAGAGGAGCAGTGCCGAGGACGTAGATGACGAAGATGACTTCTTCAACGTCGTAATGAAATCGGATGAGATGGAAAAAACGAAGAGAAGTTCGTTGAAACAAGTCGATGATTGGCTGAAACATTTTTGAGAGGCAACGTTGATCGTCATTAGAGTGCATAGACATTGTCACATCGAGATCACGAACCAGTATTAAAATCATAGGAGTGGAATAAAAAAAAGCAGAGGAATATCATATATTACAGGAGCATATGCATGGTTTTTCTTTATGCGTCATATAGGCAATACAAATGTTCTGCACTTTTTTGTTTTCTAATTTATTTGCTATATATACGGAACTCCTATCAAAATATAGCTACTAGCTAAGTACCTTCTCATTATTTTTAGTAAAAAATGAAATTCATTTTATTTTAGGGTGTCACAAGAAAGCGAAGTGAATCGGGCACACTCCAGCACTTGTTGCCCTTGTTTCCTGTCGTAAGAAATTTAACCAGGGAAATTTTCAGCTTCATATCTCGTCTTTTACTGGTCGCGCATTTCATTCAGTTTTGCGCTGGGCGTCAGGTTGTGCAGCGGTCACTGGTATAGCGTGCAGCGGTCACTGGTATAGCGTGCAGCGGTCACTGGTATAGTGTGCAGCGGTCACTGGTATAGCGTGCAGCGGTCACTGGTATAGCGTGCAGCGGTCACTGGTATAGCGTGCAGCGGTCACTGGTATAGCGTGCAGAGGTCACTGGTACAGCGTGCAGCGGTCACTGGTATAGCGTGCAGCGGTCACTGGAATAGCGTGCAGAGGTCAAAGGTATAGCGTGCAGCGGTCAATGTTGTAAGGGCATTAGGTAGGTGAGCTCTATTTTACAATAACAAATATTTTTATTATTTCATGAACTTCTTCCTTAGCTTAATGTTTCTATGCACTTTGTGCAATGTGCATAGATTCCGCGTTCCTTCAACTACATACTAAATGATGCCTTCATCCTTCCTCTTTTTGAACATCTTTGTTGTGGTGAAGGGAGGCTAAAACTTGCTTATATAATAATAGTAATGCTTCCATAGGATAAACCGAGCTCACGTCTCGTAGGTACTTGTGAATCAGACTTCTATGACGATTTTCAAATTTTCGTCAGCTTGTTTGCTTTTTGCTTTTTTACCTGACTTATTGCGGAAATTTAGCTTTTACAAATCTTATGGTGCCTTATGGGGTGAGTAGAGGTGTGAGTGGTGCCTTATGTCGCCACTCACACCTCTACAGCGGGGCACCACTCACCCCTCTTCAGCGTGGCACCACTCACCCATCTACAGCGAGGCACCACTCACCCCTCTACAGAAAGGCACCACTCACACCTCTACTCACCCCATAAGGCACCATAAGATGAGTGAAAGCTAAATTTCCGCAATAAGTCCGGTAAAAAAGCAAAAAGCAATCAAGCGGACGAAAATTTGAAAATCGTCATAGAAGTCTGATTCATAGGTATCTACGAGACGCGAGCTCGGTTTATCCTATGGAAGCATTACTATTATTATATAAGAAAGTTTTAGCCTCCCTTTACCACAACAAAGATGTTCAAAAAGAGTAAGGATGAAGGCATCATTTAGTATGTAGTTGAAGGAAAGCGGAATCTATGCACATTGCACAAGGTGCATAGAAACGTTAAGCTAAGGAAGAAGTTCATGAAACAATGAAAATATTTGTTATTGTAAAATAGAGCTCACCTACCTAATGCCCTTACAACATTGACCGCTGCACGCAATACCAGTGACCTCTGCACGCTATTCCAGTGACCGCTGCACGCTATACCAGTCACCGCTGCACGCTATACCAGTCACCGCTGCACGCTATACCAGTGACCGCTGCACAACCTGACGCCCAGCACAAAACTGAATGAAATGCGCGACCAGTAAAAGACGAGATATGAAGCTGAAAATTTCCCTGGTTAAATTTCTTATGACAGGAAACAAGGGCAACAAGTGCTGGAGTGTGTCCGATTCACTTCGCTTTCTTGTGACACCCTAATATAAAATGAATTTCATTTTTTACTAATAATAATGAGAAGGTACTTAGCTAGTAGCTATATTTTGATAGGAGTTCAGTTTATATAGCAAATAAATTAGAAAACAGAAAAGTGCAGAACATTTGTATTGCCTATATGACGCATAAAGAAAAACCATGCATATGCTCCTGTAATATATGATATTCCTCTGCTTTTTGTTATTCCACTCCTATGATTTTAATACTGGTTCGTGATCTCGATGTGACAATGTCTATGCACTGTAATGACGATCAACGTTGCCTCTCAAAAATGTTTCAGCCAATCATCGACTTGTTTCAACGAACTTCTCTTCGTTTTTTCCATCTCATCCGATTTCATTACGACGTTGAAGAAGTCATTTTCGTCATCTACGTCCTCGGCACTGCTCCTCTAAGCTGAAATACCATTTTCCGATCTGTCATTAAGATGGGCGATTAGTTTGTTGTTATTACCTCCACTCTTTGCACTTCGTTTAGGCATTTTAGCTTAAAATGTGGATGCAGAGAGGACGCCAAGATAAAATCGTCGATTTGAAGTACATTGGCAAATCGCATCATCTAGTTACGTAAATTTGCCGTATAACACATAATTCTACACTGACAACTCGCATCATTCCTAATAACATATGTTATATAATGAGTTACATTAAAATATACTTATATACTGTAAGCAAAGTGTATGTGGTTCACTGTATCGCCTAATGCTAATAATAAACATTTGCCAGATGGGTTGTACCCTGTACGGTTTAGTTTCAAACGAGAAAGAAACGCGTATTGAACTTTATTGAAGTTATTCTACAAATTTAATTGACATCGTGATGTTGCGGTTGCGAGTTGTGGCCTGACACGTCGAAAATTGTTGCGATCGCAACAGGTGCGCAACTTTCCAAAAATTGTTGCGGCGCAACCGGTTGCAACCGCAACAGAAAGAGTTGCGATCGCAATTGCGGCCGCAACTTGTTGCGGCGCAGCTGCCCAAAACTGCGGATAGTTGAGAACACTCTCGTTGGGGCGCGCTTGTATTGGCGTATTTTGTATTGGCATATTGGCATAACTTTTCCAACTAAGAACTTGATACTAACTTTCTATTTCTGCAGTAACGCTTTGAGGAAACCTAATAATGCTCATAATTAAAGCTGTGCCAATATACACATGCATATATGGACGCGTATGTGAATTTGTCAGCGCTTAAAATATGCGGCCTCAGGTTAGATATATGCGATTGCGGAGTGTCGTATGCACAGTACTCGCAATTATTTGCAAGCAATATGCGACTGCTGAATGAAGGACTTCAGTTAGTTGGATATTGTGCGATATATCAAATATTGAACCGTAAAGTAATGATTCTTTCCGATAGTCTTCAATATTTAAAATATCATGCATTTGCTGCTAATGAAGAAAACATGAAAATACTCACTGGATGCCATGCAAAAATCGCCGTGCAGCGATGGGATTCGAACTCGTGACACCTTGACAGAAAGGAACTTATATTATAGTCAAAGCGAGCTACCAGCTTTCTGTGATTTCATCGTAGATGAAAACGGTTAATTTTAGTTTACTTTATGCTGAACCAAAAGGATTATCTTCGTTATTGATAAAGATGAAGTCTCAGCCGATATTGGACAAAAACAGTGTAGACTCTTATAATGTTTCACGATAAACGAACAGTTTTCCCGCAATAAGTATTGTACAGATTTCCGTCCCCAGAGTCATATTCTGGGAATTTATTCATGAAAGTATCATTCCTTACACTTTGGGGTACTTTGGGCATGGTGTAATTACTGAATAATGAAAATCATTAGAATGGTATAAGAAATTTGTTCACTTCTTCAATCATCTACATAATATCAAATATATCGCTACATTTCAATTCGAAAATTAATAAAAAAAATTGAAAATAATTATCATAATTTTCCTCTACGTAATCCCTCTCATTTCGGAGATCCCAGAATACCAAACATTCGCATTAGGTTTTGAATAAAGAAGTATTGCAGGAATATTCATATCAGTATATAATCTCTAAATGTCAATTGCAGCTCTAAGTCCAGAAAGCGAAATCACTATAATGATGCAAACTTTGGGAATTCGTTGGATTTTCGAAATTAGAGGGATTACTTTGTTGAGCTTTTTCTCATTTTTTAATGAACAGGCAGAGCACAACAGAGGTATTTATTATTACTTCACTGAATGCATATGTTTCGGAAATTGATACAAATTTCACAGTTGTATTTTCACTTGAACACTTTTGTAAGTATAGTTAGGCCAATGTGTAGAAGAGAAAAACAAAACTATCACTAGATGTACAAAAACTATCACACTATGCAATCCTGAAATACTTCAAACTTCATTAAATTCAGTTCGGACACCTCTATTGTATTTTATTGATGAACCATATTTAACAACTGAAGAACAGGTCAAAAAGGTAACCTGGGGATCAGGTACTGACCACAGTGCACCGGTTAAAACTTGTGATGTTGCTTGCAACTGAGAGTATGTATGCGAGAGGTGCCATCAATCCACAAAATTTCTGGATTAAGGAACAAATGTGCAGTTTTACATTAAAAACAGGACGATCAAATTGCACCACTCGCATGACACCATATGTGCTATGATATTGTGCATATGCAAAAAACACTTTGCATATTACATCTGTTGTAGTGTATATGCGAAATTGCTTATATGATTTTGCATATGCAAAAGAAAATTTTTTGCATTGCATAAAACGTTCTGCATATCTCATCTCTCTGAGTGCATATATGCAAGTTATGCATTGGCACAGCTCTACTAATAATATTGCCTCACAAAAGTCTACATCAGTAAGAAAAACATGAAAGTGATCGATGAGAAAAAAATTCGTCACCTCCGGGTTTCGAAGACCCACGATGTGAGTGTGAGAGCTAGAACGACAAGGCAAAACGACCAGCGAACGACCAGCATTCGAACAGCACATCATAAGTTAGGTGAGGGCGGCATTTGCGAGCGCGGATTATCGGGCTAGGAGAAGGTAGAGAAACCTTGCTCTCTGTCATCCCCCCGGGAGCGTATGACAGTTTTATTATACACTCAGAGCTGGAAAATAAATCGATCTTTATAATGAGACCAATTTCAAGTTTTTAGGTGCAATTGTCCAGGAATTATAAGCGTTTCAAAATGAGCCTTATAGAGAAAATCGGCCGACCATTGACGGGCCACGAAAGCCCTGCTTCCTGCCCCCGCTAGGGGCGTAAAATTTTTTTTAATCGCATAAATATGTTGTACTTGTCACGCGCATTAATTTGGTACTAATTTTAAGATTGTACGTCTTATAGTTTAGAAAAAAACCTTTTTGTCAGGTTAATTCGCGAAGGATCTTAGATGGGTTCTCAAAAATGGCTAGCCGGTGTGTTTGCTCGCATTCGTTCGTGTTCGTTGTTTAGGATTAAGGAATGTGAAACTTTTCTATTTGTGTGATGCTTTCGTGTACCCGATTTTTGTTAATCAGATGTTTGTGTATCTGTGGCAGTTATACTACAGTTGGGGGGGGGTATTGTCAGTGATTCACAAATAAACAGTCCGGATTACTGACACTAGAATCCCACTTCTTCCTGTTCTTGCGACGTGACCTCTTGGTAACGGTTTCGTATTACCTTCACTCTCTCGTAGGTGTCTTCCGACCCAGGTAAATAGAAAGTTAGCACTGCCTTGCTAATTTCTTTGGAATATTGTGAAATAAGGTTTAATTCCCGTTGTCGCATATTCAACTTAGTTACTGTTTAGCGTCTTAGTTAGACCATTCTTTGTAGGCGGCACTGTGGTCAACACCTCAAGGAGCCTGTTCCGTAGCTGATGCCTGATCGCTGTTTGTCCTACTTGCTTCATCTTCGGGCTTCGGTCGAGCTACCCAATGGAGTGCATAGTCATCTAACATTATTTGTTCTGGCGATGGGGTCTAAAATTAATGGATGTAACTTCTATGCTACAAATTCAGTATTTATTATTTGTTTGTGTTAATGTGATAACTTCTGTCTGTAAAATTAAAGTCTAACATTGAATTCGTCTAAAATCCCGTATCGTTTGGAAGTATAAGGGGTGGCTGGAACTCAACTCTGAAATTAGGTCAGCCGTTGGCTTTGAACAAGCGACAAAACCCCTACACATGAGAACCATGAGCTCAGTTCTATGGCACAGAGTACTGTTTAAACGCATTCTAACGCAAGAGCACTGTAACATTATTAGTATTATACACATATACATTCAAGGTGCTACAATAAAGGTTTCAACATAAATGACAGAGAAAAGCTTAGCACTGATGCAAGAAAAAGTAGGCGGTCACCTGCAAAAAAAATTGATATTTAAATTGATTTAACAGATGTAAAGTCTACCTAATGTCTACTAGTATACCTTCAATTTTTCACTATATATGAGTTTAATTTAAACTGTTTTCCAACATTTTACTGTTTAACTTATTGAACAAGACTTTAATTACTCACAAAACTTCAACTAAGGCAAATAAGTATCATGAAAAAGTAAACATTTCGTCTTAGCCCCCAAATTTAGCAAAATTTGGTACAAGAATAAATACTAAGCTTTGATATTATTAAAGCAATTTGAGGGGAGACACAACCTTAATTTTTAATTTAATTTACTTACATTTTATACAAAAGAAATAAAGCCTACTTTGGTATAGGTAGAGCAAAACTAAAGTCATCACTTCAAGGCAGTTAATAATGCTGAAATAAAATAAAAATATGTATTAGCTCAAGAGATGGAAATTTTTACCAGGGTAAAACATGAACATTTTATAAATAAAATATAGTAAGGTCTATCTCACAATATTGGAGAGAACATTTATGCTGATACAATGATGAATTTCTCACATGTAGCTTAGGCAAAACCATTCAATTATTTCAACTTTTTTGAGTGTTAGATAATTACTACAACATATAATAAAATATATGAATTGAGAAATGTTAGACTTACAATATGAATTGTATTGCAGATTTTATCCAAGTTTAACCAGTCAAAAGTGATTTTAGAGATCTAATCTTCCATGCTTTTTACAGTGGAAGAATATTTGCGGTAAATGTACACGAGAGGACCATAATCGATTTTCCACTTTTCGTTGCCTAAACGTAGTTAATTAGATATAAAGAAACAATTTTTCTTCTATGCAATTCCGTTGGAAATGAGTATTTCACGAGTTATAACGGTAAATTAGTTACCGCAACTCCAGTGTTTGAAGCGGGAATAATTTGAAGCGGGAAGTAGCGTGTCGGATGGCAGCACTACAATGGACTCTCTCTTCCGACGCGCTTGAATGATCGAGCGCATTCCCGCCATCTAAGACTGAAGTTTACATACCGCTTTAACTTGTTATTTTTGGGTAATAATTTCTATTGTGTTATCAACTAAAAGATCCTAGAAGTGGGTTCAGGCTCCGCTGGGTGGGCAGAGACGAAAATTAACATTCGGCTATAACTCGTTAAATATTCATTTCCGACGGAAAGTGCGTGGAAGAACTATTGTTCATTTACATCTAATTAGCTATGAATAGGCACTAAAAAGTGGGAAATCAATTATGGTCCTCTTCTCAACGTTTACCATGTATGCCAATAATCAGTTAAACTTGATATTTTAAAAAAGAAATGAAATTTGAAAATTCATTTGATAGTTTTCATCCTTCATAGGGAAGAGTTAGTTCACAAAAGAGTGAAAAGAATTTCAGAAACGTAATTCACATCGAAGAAGAATAAATATTGAATTATTTAAAAAAATGATATTACATCCATGATTAGTTTTTGTACAATGAGAAATATTTGAACTTGGATGGCAATTTATTTTCCTCAGCCTTGCAATAAATGGCATAAAATCAACACTGTGTGTGTACACATTAAATATTTATTTCAAATAATTTACCCTTTTAGTGCTCAAAAACTTCACACAATATGTTTATATAATAAAAATAATTGATAAATTTTTCAATTTTATCTTTAAACATCACTCATTTATAAGTACATACGAATATGTCACTCCATAAGCAAATTCCCGCCTAAAACTTTTTTGGTAAACATTAGTGACGTCATAACCCAACCCGATAATAATCCTTTTCAAAACGAGGTTGCGGAGAAAGTTACTTGGGTGACACTAACCGGTGTTTCTAAAAGCAATCTTGGCGACGGATCACCTTTGGAAACACTGTTTTTGACGGATCGAGTAACCGGCGTACCTCTGAAGGTTACTCGATTACTTCGAGATTACGACTGGAAAACCGCCTCTTGAGTTTCTCCAGGATCTTCTCTTTCAACGCCGACTACAACGCCGAATAAAGGACCTGCAGGCCACAGCCGAGAAGGTTCAAGAAAAAGTTTGTGAAAAGTACAGAAATTTCTTGAGATACCTTCTCGACTCGCACACCGTCAAAACATAAAAGTTCATTAACTTTATTCACATGTAACTTTCGAAATAATGCACCTATCGAGTTCAAATTACTCTCAAAAGAAAGAATGAAACTTTCTTAAGAGAAATTCGTAAATGCCAAAACACTTCAGCGTTCACAGACAACTGGAAGTGAAGTTCCCGTAAGCCCTCGATGAGAGCCACATTTTTTCGATGAGCCTCATCTTGTCGAGAAATTGAATATGAAATTATTATTTTATGTTGAAATAAGCGCTTATCTTAATAGAAAGAATAATTTCCTATTTGCTGGGAGTGATGAACATTGAAAACAGAAGGCGGATACACTGCCTAAAATGTCAAATAACAGCTTTCTTCTTTACTCGGCAAATGGTTACAAAAATCGATCAAACAATGGTTTTTAGTGGCGTCAATTTTTTTTTCCGTAGCAAAAACATATAAAGCATCATATGAGTGAAAGTTATTAAAAAACAAATGGGAAAAATATCAATCAATTGCTCATGCACAAGTGGACCCAGTAAAAACACAAAAATTCCATTGTAAGACGACTAGATATGAGACGTTTTTGTAAAAATATCGAACACCACTAATATTGCACAGCAGTTACACGTTCATTGGACCAGAAACACAGGAGAAATGGTCGATCAAGCGTATGTTTCAAACATTTAGGCTGCATTCCTAGTGAATAGTTTTAAAGCAACGAAACCATTATTATTTTCATTGAGGGCCGATTTAAGGTTGTTAATATGTAATGCGTCTATAATTTTGAAATGCGCTTTGTTAACTACATGATATAGAATTTGTGTGTTTGGATTAAGACCTTCATGTGAGGGCTTTACAACCATGATGACTAAGGAAAGGATTAAAAATATAGCCATGATATTTATGTGCAGTTGGTGTTTTTTTGGAGTCATCATAGTGATGCCAATGTTTATTAAGAAAAAATAAAGAAAAACATTTTATTTCCAATAGAGATGTTACAGAAGTACCATCATTGGTTTTTAAAATATCTTAAAGTTAATACACTTAAATGATACACTCACACGAGTATTGTAATACTCATGTCACTAGTCGAAATGAAATGATTGAGAGCAATGTACTCCTAATGTTGCTTAATCTACATTTGATGATACATGTAATGATAATTATAAGAGATAACACAATTTCAAGGACGATGCATTTTCATTGTGGGTTGGGAACACTTTTGAAAGTTTAGATACACATGACATAAAACTTCGCAATTCTTTACACCAGGAAATAATATTAGAATTGCTTGTTTCGGCAGATGTTTAAAAATGTCATTTCAAGGAAGCAGGGAAAAAATAAATATGCATATATATAAGCATGAGGACCACAAAATTACCAATTATGTATGTATTTATAATTAAACAATTTTAACATAACAGTCATTAGTTGATAAGCTTTTTATTTAAATATAAATGGATGATCACACAACAAATGTATAGTTTTTTACGTGAATGCTTTACAATAATAAAGAGATGACGAGTTAGGTACTGTTACAAGTTGAGAGTGAACAGAAAAAAGACCGTTATCTCCATTTAAAATGCTAGTTGTCAGTTTAGTACACACATATGTGCATATATACGTGTAAATATATACACATATACATGCACACACATACCTACGCAAATAAATACACCTAACACGTAAACATACACAAATACATTTCTATGCATCGAGGCAATCACTAATACATACACGTTCTATAAAAATGCTGTGCGATGTTCTGAAATACAGAATAATAAGCAAAGAAAATTCGTGAAAACTTTTTCAGTGTGGGTTGCTGCTAACAATTTATAATGAAATATTGTAACGATGTTTTATTATATATTGTATCTAAAGGATCATTGGTTGATAAGCGTCTTATTTATCCTATGTGGGTGATCGCGCAACAAATATATATATATTTTAAATGCTCTATAATAATCGACACATTCACCTATCTACGTACGCATAGCTTGCACACGTACACATATACACAAGTAAGCATGTGCGCAAATATCAGCTTAAACTAGTCAGTATAAACTAGCATTCCAATCGAGGGAAACGGAGAAAATATCTTTTATTATGGCATGAATTTTATATAATTTCCGTACTAAAAATAGTGGCTCAAAACAGTCTACCTGAGTCAGCTACATGAAAAAGATTGTTCTAAAACGGTTCCCAAGAACAGAATATTTCCAGAAATACGCGAGACTTAGGTGCGGTTGTTATAATTTACTCTCGAGCGTAAGAGATGATATGATAATTTGCACTACACTAGCCTACCAAAAGCATTTTTGGATGTGAAGAAGAAAGAAAACATCAATGTCCTATAAGGGTTTCATTTAAGAACAAAAACACATTATCTTCGGAATATGGCGTAAAATGTCTGCAATTGATAAACATACATAGGTACCACATTTTACGTGTACAAGACATTTAAGCTTTGGATTGTTTTACAATAATAAAATGAAATGATGTGTTGGGTAGTGTTAGAAGTTGGGAGTGCGAAAAAAGTCTGGTATTCATAGTTTATATGCCAGTTGCTAGTCCAGTGTACACAGGTGTATGTGCATATATGTACACCCAAATGCGCACATACAGACTACAATCTCTTCTTTTCAACTTAAATTGACTCATTTCACTGGCTTTGTCTAGGTCAATGCTCGAAATATATTGCGAAAGATTTATTTTCCAAATTTCAGGAGAAAAGTCAATAAGAAGAAGACCTTCGACATCAGACAACTGAAAAACAGAAGAATCGGCATGACGAGAAGGACGAGTACAGTGACTTGACTGACCGGGGGACTTGTGAGTCAGAGGATGATTATCAAAATGACTCGAACGATGGTGAGTTCAATGACATGACTGGCCGGGGGGCACTGGGTCCAGTCTCGCGAATTTCTACACCGCCGAAGCCTCTCGCTCCACCTCCAAGCAGCTACATAATGTTGCCATTCGCGCCAATTATTGAACTATGTAGTACTACTGAAATTTGTTAACGTATCTGTTCGTTATACATTTATTATTAATCACTGCATTATAACCACTACAAGTACTTAGTAAGTGGATACTTGAGCGGAATGTTAAAGTTAACCTGTATTAAATCATTATAATAAATTTAGAAAACGACCGCTGGTGTTTCGCTATTCAACCCTCCATCTCGGCACGCAAAAACAGGCATTTTTAAACTTTTTTAAATTAACCTTAAACTAACTGAACTTGGCCTAACCTTACCCAACCTAACCTAACTTAACCTAACCTCTTAACCTAACTTAACTTAACTTAACCTAACCTAAATTAATTTAACCTGACATTTCTGTAGCTGTTTGGAGGTGGGCACTGTAGCTGCTTGGAGGTGGAGCGAGAGGCTTCGGCGGTGCAGAAATTCGCGAGACTGGACCCTGTGCGGCCGGGGGACTTGTGAGTCAGAGCATGATGGTCTAAATAATGACACCAACAACTCGTCCAACATAGCTCATGATGAGGAACATGAAGATAGCAATGAATACGAAAGTGGAGTAAATGATACTTGCGATAGGGTCAGTGAAGTGTCTCGGGCCTATAACTCGAGTAGCTATCCGAGAACGCACCGGGATGAGCACCAATACGGGTCCCAATGGGAGCTGAACCACGAAAATCTCCAAGAGTATTGCGAGGAAAGGTCGAAAAACAGAAACCAAGATAACGCCGATAATGAAATTTCCGATGCAGTAGAATCGGAAACTATTCACTAGGAATGCAGCCTAAATGTTTGACACATACGCTTGATCGACCATTTCTCCTGTGTTTCTGATGCAATGAACATGTAACTGCTGTGCAATATTAGCTGGTCTGCTGGTGTTCGATATTTTTTACAAAAACTACTCATATATAGTCGTCTTACAATGTAATTTTTGTGTTTTTACTGGGTCTACTTGTGCATGAGCAATTAATTAATATTTTTCCCATATATTTTTTTAATAACTTTCACTCATATGATACTTTATATGTTTTTGCTACGGAAAAAAAATTTGACGCCACTAAAAACCATTGTTTGATCGATTTTTGAAACAATTTGCCGAGTAAAGTAGAAAGCTGTTATTTGACTTTTTCGACAGTGTATCCGCCTTCTGTTTTCAATGTTCATCACTCCCAGCAAATAGGAAATTATTCTTTCCAAAATGAGGCTCATCGAAAAAATGTGACTCTCATCAAGAGCTTAGGGGAACTTCGCTCCCTGCCCCCCCAGGAAGCGTTTGAGAGTTTTGTCATACATGTCGGCGTGAAGAATTATTTGCTCTAAAAATTCAAATTTATTTGAAGTTTATAGGTGCTACAGTTTAGAAATTAACTTCTCGCAAAATGAGGCTCGTCGAAAAAATGTGACTCTCATCGAGGGCTTAGGGGAACTTCGCTCCCTGCACCCCTAGGAAGCGTATGAGAGCTTTGTCATACATGTCGGCGGGAAGAATAATTTGTTCTGAAAATTCAAATTAATTTGAAGTTTATAGGTGCTATAGCTTAGAAATAACCTTCTAGACAAAATGAGGCTCATCGAAAAAATGTGACTCTCATCGAGTGCTTACCCAGTTAAAAAAATAAGACGTTTTCAAGTCGATTATGTGCCGCGGCAGGCAAGACTTCTAGCCGTGTTTTATTCGGAAAAGCAGCCGATTTTTGGTCGCCATGTCCCCTTTTTATGGCAGGAAAAAATGGCTACAAAACCATTGAATTCCCTTTGCAGCTGTTCGGAAATTCCCACCTTTATCGACTACATATCGACTTTCCGCGGCCCCAATTCGACCTTCCGCGGCTTCTCCATTCTATGTATCGGCTCTCTGCCGACCTTACTCGACTTTGTACCGGCCTCCCGCGGCAGCAGATCGACCTTTCCCGAACTTAGTTACACTGGCTATTCATACACACACACCCCCCCCGCCACCCCACACACACACCCCTCCCCCCCCCACACACTCACCCCTCCCCCCCCCCCACACACTCACCCCTCCCCCCGCACCCACACACCCATAACCCCCCCCTCACACACAGACACACAGACACACACACACACCCGCCCTCCCACACACACAAATATGTATCTGAACACATCGTTGATCACCTTCAAGGACGTCCTTCAATTCAGAGGTTGCTGAAGACTGACGAGGGAAAATTCAGGTTTGGTTTCGACATTTTGTTGTGTTTACGTTGCTCACATTGCCGTCTCTACCAGCCCCACCACAAAGATAAATCGTGATAAATACGAATTGACCGATGTGGTGAAGCTAATAGTTGGGCCCTTGCTCTTGAAATGGTGCCTCTGCAGACCAGCATTCTACATTTCTTCCATCTCTTGTTTCTTCTGAAGAATCGCCATCTTCACCAGAAGTTACGGGTCCAAACTCAACTCCATGCGAAATAGAAGAAAACGACTCTTGTGAGTTTCAGCGTCATTTTTTTATGAAGCTTCAGCCAGAGTAGCCAATGCAGCAAATAGTCTTTTTTTTTGCCGTGGCACATAAATGTAAATGGTTTACTTTTTTTTATTCGAAATTCAGATCGAAACGTTGACAAATATTTATAAAATCCTGTCATAAAATTATTCATGTACTGATGTATCGGTATCGGTCATTTTACTGGCATTGGTAAAATCCAGCCGATACTTTCCAATAATACGTATTTTATCATATAAATGAAGGTCATAAATCATGAGAGTAAAAGCATGATCAAATAAAGAGGCTATTCATACCTAGCAAATTAGTTAGGTAACTGTTGAATTGCAGAGTTTAATCAGGCCCGCTAACTGAATTTAATTAATACTTTGACTTCCCGATGAGGCACGTACGTTCAGTAAGTGAAAGCTATGTAGCATGAATAGTTGAAAACAGAAGCGACCTAAAATTATTATACATTTACAACTAAACAGGCTAACAAAAATCCAACCAATTATATAAATAAAGTTGATGGTGTATTTTGAAGTTTTTGAAGTTTATTATAGAAAAAGCTGGAAATTCGATCTTAATTTATCTAGTAAATCTTCAATAAAAATTTAGAGACGAAGAATTCAGCACGGATAGGTATCATATTTAATACAATTTAACGATCCTAAATTTAATATATAAGAAGTAGTCAATTTTAAACGTTTCGGAGACCAGCTCCATCTTTAGTATGTATGAAAACATAAAAACCAAAATTGGTTAGTTCATGACAACAATGAGAAAAGTGACGAAGTGATAGGTAAAAAAAAATCTATAAAAAATTTCTATCGGATATGAACTATCAGCATTATTTAAAGGTGGCTTCTCTTTGGCAATGTGAAGGGATTCTAAAATGCGCAAACTAACTCGTTAGGTGCAGAGTATAAAATAGAAAAATTTTCCTCGGAAATAAGGCTGCTACACTGTTCAGTATGAAGGCCGATTGGTGAATGAGGAGGTTGACCTAAAGGTCTCCCGGTTCGAAAGCTTACTCCGCGGTGCCATGGGCGGTCTTTACGTAAAAAGGCAGTGTCGTCATGCCGACGTAGCCAGACGTACACTGTACGCAACTAAATTTATATACCAGGGATGCCCGCATCCGCTTAGGAATCCTATCTTTGTACCGATAGAAAGAACCAACTCGCAGCAGATTCACAGTAATTATATTCAATTTTACCCCAGGAAAGTGGTGTTCAAAAAGGTTTTCAATACCCCCGGCACATCTTGCTCGTAAAATCACCAAAATATGGAAATACACAGAGCTATTGCACCGAATCGGCGACATCGTTAATATCTGAATATTTCTTGTCTAAAAATTTTTTAATATGAGCATGAACAATTGAGGAAGGAAATCCGTTTTTACAAAAAAAATGAGACTAAAAAATTAAATTCAGCATGCAGATCCACAAAACTAGAGCAAATGTTTTAGGCACGATTCAATAAGGTTTTAATCGCATTAATTTTAAATATATAGCTACAGTTACTGTAGAAACTTATGCCCAATCCAGTAAAAGTAGCCTTACGAAAAACTGAAGAAGTGAAAGCTTTACCTACTCGAGTAATTTTACAGTCCAAAAAAGATAACGAGCCATTATTCTCAATTTCGATTGTAAATTCTATTGATGAATGTTTCTCATTTAAATAGTCCCTGAACATTTGAGCATGACTTGGATCACGAAACAACAAAAACGTCTCATCAATGTAACGGCGATAAAATTCTGGTTTAAATTCCACAGGACAATCGGCCAGCCATTTTTGTTCCCAGTGACATGAAAATTTTTGCAAATGTGGGTCATAATGGAAGACCCCAGGCCTTCGATTTGTTTATACAAATTGCCTGCAAACACAAATATAGAGTTCATAACAGACAGTTCGAGAAGCGTCTTAGAATAAGATTTGCCTAGACCTAAAACTGTATCAGTAGGCTAAGCAAACAAGGAATTTATAATTATTTCGATGGTTTCTGCAAGTGGAATATTTTTGAATAAACTTTCAATATCAAATGAAGCCATAGTAACTTTATCAGCATTTTGACACGGTATGATCTCCTTAACAAATTGAGTTGAGTTACCAAGAGTATATTTATTTACAGTCAAAGGATTTAACACAGGAAATCGAAATCGTGCTAAGTTAAAATTAGGCATATTCACTGCAGAAAAAATAGGACGAAATTGAAATTTAGATGGAAAGTCTAACTTATGGATTTTTGGCAAACCATACTGGTCACCCGGACGTGAACCTGACAGATACAACTTCGAGTACAGTTCAGGAGAGAAAACCTTCAGATTATGTAAATGTTCTGTGGCTCAACCTCCTCATTCATCAATCCGCCTTCATACCGAACAGTGTAGCAGCCGTCTTTCCGAGGACAATTTTTCTATTTTATGCTCTGCACCTAACGAGTTAGATTTGCGCATTTTAGAATCCATTCACATTGCCAAATAGAAGTCATCTTTAAATAATGCTAATAGTTCATATCCGTTAGAAATTTTTGTATTGATTTTTTTTCTTACCGATCACTTTGTCACTTTTCTCATTGTTGTCATGAACTAACCAATTTTGGTTTTTATGTTTTCAGACTTACTGAAGATGGAGCTGGTCTCCGAAACGTGTAAAAGTGACTAATTGACATAGTTTAAATTTAGCTTCGTTAAATTTTATTAAATATACCTATCCGTGCTATATTCTTCGTCTTTAAATTTTTCAATGATAGTCCGACTAGGAGTGTTAATTTTACGTAAATCTTCAAATACTACAAAGCTAATAATTTTATTCGAATTTAGCATGTGAACCACCGTACTTTAGGAATATTGCATTTTTCTTCTATTTAAGGCGTTTGAAAAATTCACGACAATCTTATAAGATTGTTCATGAACCAAAACAATTATTTCTCCACAGAATAGTTATTATTTTCATGTTTTTCACACCAAAATACATACTTTGACGAAAAGAAAACATTAAAATTCGATAGGATCCGAAACCGGAAAGATGCGCAAACGCAACCAATTATAAGATTGTTCATGAATTTTTCAAACATATTAAAATGAAGAAAAATGCTAGATTCGTAATGAACGGCGATTTACATGCTTAATTAAAATAAAATAATTAGCTTTGTAATACTTTACGATCTACAAGCTTAATGAAAATAAAATTTTCAGTTATTTCTATGTTAAATTTATGAAAACTTTAAAATACACCTTCAACTATATTTAATTGGTTTGATTTTTGTTAGCCTGTCACATACTTTAAGAAATGGAAATTGGTTCAAACTATATAGGTTTCAGTTGTAAAAGTATACTAATTTTATGTCCCCTCTGTGTTTAACTATTTACGCTACAAAGCTTTCACTTAAAGACCGTCCGTGACATCGGGAATTCAACGTAGTGGATTCACTTAGCAGGCCTGATTAAACTCTGTAATTGAACAGTTAGCTAACTAATTTACTTTGAATGAATAGGCTCTTTATTTAATTTTACTTTCATGATTTATGACCATCATTTTCAAGATAAAATACGTATTATTGGAAAGTATCCATGAAATATCGGCCAGATTTTGCCGCTACCGATATATCTGTACATCACTAGCCTACGGTCACACAACGTTTGCTGGTAGGACGCTCCTAAATTTAAAGCATAATTCAACCCTAACTCATCGATAATGCTGAGGTTCATCAGGTGATTAAGGATTTTTCTTCGGTCAGTATTTATTTTGATGTGCTCACGGAAATCACGACCTCTGATTTATGGAATCACTAAAAGAGCACGAATGACATTTTGCTCGCTGATACGTAATTTTCGAGCTATAACATGAATTACGTTCAGGTAAACATAACGTTATATAATCGTCTACATCGTAGCTGCATTCTTGAAACACGCCCAGTATTTTTGCGGTAACCATCAGTGTCAGTACGGCTAAGTTAAGTTATTTTAGGTTAGTTCATTCAGCTAATCTAACGTTACCTAACCTAATTTAACCTAGCATCATGTTATGCCGTATTACATCATATTTACGCGTCCGTTTCTCCATTTTTATATACTAAGTTCCTATAACTTCACAGATTAAAAACTCAAAAATTACGCATCAGCGAGCCAAATGTCATTCATTTGAAACGTTCTTAAATGTGTTCCTTTAGAGATTTTTTGAAACAGAATTCTTAATTTCCGCGAACGAATTTAAGTAAACTATTGACCTATTCTTCTCACATCATTGTTATTCCTTAATTTTATAATACAGCTCGTCAGATATTTCTGAAGTTTACTTTTCTTACAGAAAATTGAAAACTAGTGATGTACTGATAATAGAAAAAGGCCGATACCGATACTATCCGTACATCTAAATTGAAAACATTGAACATTGTTGCTTGTCAAAGGTTTCTCAAGTGGAATTATACTGCAACTTGAAAATTTGAAGCTAAATTGTGTTAACACTTACTGTAAAATAAGAATGAAATTAATAGTGAATAAACATACACTATTATATTTTGCTTTTATTGCTTCTTTAAACTGCAGTTTAAATTTTGAAGTATATACAATTGTGCACTACCACATATGAAGTCAACATTGGCCGCACAGTAGTGCAATCCTGATTAATGATTGACCTTAAGTGCGTAATTGTTCCTTCTCATTAATATATGTATATTACTATTCATTCACACTCAAAAATTATTGAGACGACAAGGTCAATTACTCATCAGGCACTTGACAACATGCCATACCGGCTTAACGTCTTCAATGGAATAAGAAACTCGAGTGAGAGCGAACACCTCATACCTTTTTAGAGCAGAAATTTTTTCAGAAGTAAGAGACACTTCAACGTACTACACACTCGCACTGAAATACATTCTGACATTGCGTGAAAAAACTTATTGCATAATGAGAAGCCACCACAACACCTGTGACGCGCAACACCATTCGAATTACTGCCGCGAAAAGGCTTGCTTGGGCAGCTTGAGTCAGACTTGTCACATGTGCGAGCAGTGTTGCCATCTCTAACTCGAATGGAAATAAAAATTTGGCTCAGATGAAAAACAGGATAATATTATTGAATGTACACTATACAAAATGTGAATTGACATTTAAATACCTTATACCATCATAACTATCCGTAAGGTAAAGTTTTATGTAAATGTACCATTTTTTAGTTGACAGCTTTGGCTAGCAAGTTTTCCTCGGCAGCTACCGACTGTAATTTTAATGGCAAATGAATTTTGCTGTCAGAGAGTGCTCAAGAATGTTGGTATGTACGATTTTCCCTTAAGAATGTTTTTATCTTTCATTTGAGAGTAATTTGAACTCAACAGGTGAATTATTTCAAAAGTTACGAGTGTTAGACTAAAATCTAAAGTTGCACTTAAGATATTCTAAAGAATTTTCTGTAGCTTCCAGAAAACCGTTGCTCGACTGGTAATCAAATAGGTCGAACGCAAGCGACATTCTCCTCTTGAATCCGCCTTTGGGCAAGGGCTCGATTTTTCCGGCTTGTTTCCGTCTAAATGAGACTAGCGGATAGCCGTCGAACGGCAAATTTTGGTCGAGAGCGGCCGACAGAGGAACGTTCTGACCTTCAACGGCCATCTTTCACTGTGTTCTGCTACCTGTCGACCTAAAAACGGCATGAATTTTTAACTGGGTACGGAAACGTCGCTCCCTCTCCCTTTCCCCCCCAGGAAGCGTATGAGAGCTTTGTTATACATGTCGGCGGGAAGAATAATTTGTTCTACTAATTCAAATCCATTTGAAGTTTATAGGTGCCATAGTTTAGAAATTAACTTCTCGACAAAATGAGGCTCATCGAAAAAATGTGACTCTCATCAAGAGCTTAGGGGAACTTCGCTCCCTGCCCCCCAGGAAGCGTATGAGAGTTTTGTCATACATGTCGGCATGAAGAACAATTTAGTCTAAAAATTCAAATTAATTTAAAGTTTATAGGTGCTATAGTTTAGAAATTAACTTCTCGACAAAATGAGGCTCACCGAAAAAATGTGAATCTCATCGAGGGCTTACGGATACTTCACTTCCTGTTGTCTGTGAACGCTAAAGTGTTTTGGCATTTACATATTTCTCTTAAAAAAGTTTCATTCATTGCTTTGAGAGTAATTTGAACTCGATAGGTGCATTATTTTGAAAGATACATGTGAATGAAGTTAATGAACTTCTATGTTTTGATGGCGCGCGAGTCGAGAAGGTATCTCAAGAAATTTCTGTACTTTTCACAAACCGTTTCTTGAACCGTATCAGCTGCGGCCTGCCGGTGTTCATTGGGCGGTGTTCATTGGGCTAGTGTGACCTTGGGGCGGGCCAATGGATGGGTGACCTCCCTCTTTCCCCCTTATTAAAAGTCAGTTTTGAGTGTTCCTTTACGAGAATAGAGAGTTCATTCATGGCCTTGCTTAAAATGCTTTCGTACTCCAAAAAAACATTCTATTACTCAGTGATAAATTATGATGGTGTAATTGAGTGTTTTCTGCTGAGTCATCAGCTAATTAGCTTGCTGTGTAAACATATAACTGCCTCCTGGAGTTTTGAAGCTACAGAAATGCCAAATATGTCAAGCAAAAGGGCTCTAAATGAGCTACAAACAATTTTAAACAAACAATTTAAACAAAACAATTTAAACAAACAATTTATTTACCACAGGTGATACAGAGGTAGAATTTTACTTAAGTCTAGTACAATGGTCAAATTTGAGTATAGCTACCTGTGGGCCCGAATAAGTTCAGCGACTTCTAGGGCATCCTACCATCACGTTATTCAAGGGTGTACAAAAGTTTAACCTAGTTCACTTAACCTAGTTTCGCATTAGACTGATCATTGAGATAATTTACTCGATATTTTATGCTGTATTTTACAATATAGGTCAAGTCGGCTATATTTAACAGTATGTTCGATAAAACGATTCAAGAGCAGAGAGAAGATTGGTTATGGTACACAAGGCAAGTTACATTATGACATTATCATTAGTTACATGTAGGAGGCAAGATTTCGACACGGTGATCTTACACGACTAGTATTCTGATAGGAAGTGAGACTCAAGATTTCTTTTGAATACTGTGTACGAATTACATTCACGGATCTCTGCAGGTATAGAGTTCCAAGTTTTGGTTCCAACGAAGAGAATACTGTGTTGCGACCTGGCTTTTGAATAATAAGGAAGCATGAATTTACTTCTATTTCGGGTTAAATGGTCGTGATGACCAGTTTGCGCAGTCAATAATTGTCTTAGGCTATTGTCGCCATCATTTCTTAATGTTTTGTAAATGAAATTACAGATGGAGATTTTGTAGAGATCCGAAAGTTTAATTATTTGTAAATTTTTGAAAGAATCATTTGTGTGAGCATTATATTCTAGGTTCTATACCGCTCTGACAGCCCTTTTCTGCAGAGTAAAAATTTTGTTGGTTTTATTTTTATCAGTTCCGTGCCATGCTTCTATTCCGTATTGCAAGTATGGAGAAATGAGCGTTCGGTAGAGCATTTGTAAAGCTGTTTCAGGCAGAAAATTTTTAACTTTATTTAGGATTCCGATGGATTTTGATAATTTGTAACTAATATGAGTGATGTGCTCTTTGAAGGTCAGATGTTTATCTATTATGATGCCCAGAAACTTACATGAGTTGGTTTCTTCGATTTCACCTTCGCCAATTTTAATGCATGGGAGAGATACATCTTTCTTGTATGAGAAAGTAATATAATTTGTTTTATCGATATTTAGGCTTATTTTATTAGCTTTGAGCCACGATGAAACCTTGTGAAGTTCAGTATTTATACTCTCCACAATCATAGCAGGATTTTGGTTCGGAAGGACCGCAAAAAGCGTACTGTCATCGGCAAAAAGTATGAATTTGAAGAATGATGTAGATTTTACAATATCATTGATAAAAATCAGAAACAAGAGAGGCCCGAGAACAGATCCTTGTGGAACTCCATGGCTAATTGTCTGTGGGTCCGATTTTGCGTCGTCAATGACAACGTATTGCTTCCGATTTGTTAGGTATGATCTGAACCAATCATGGGCAATCCCTCGAATGCCATAACAGTGTAGTTTCGATAATAGTATTTTATGGTCCACGCAATCAAATGCTTTTCGGAAGTCAAGAAATACAGAGAAGACAGGCTTTCCTTCATCTATATTAGAATAGAGGAATTGTAAATGATTTAATATAGCCTGTGTTGTTGATTTTTTAGAGCGAAAACCGTGTTGTTTATCGTAAAGAAATGATTTTTGTTCAAAATAAGAGTACACTTTTTTATACACAATCTTTTCGAATACTTTGCTAATAATTGGTAGAATGGAGATAGGTCGATAATTGTTTACACAGGTTTTTTCACCACTTTTAAAGATTGGGGTTACTCTAGCAATTTTGAGGGAGTTCGGGGAAGTGCCTAGTAAGAGAGACTGGTTAATAATATTTGATATCAGTGGGGCTATAATGTCAGCAATAACTTTAAGTACTTTAGTCGGAAACGTTTGTAACCCACTCGATTTATTTTTCATGTTGTTTATGCACGTAATTACATCGGAGGAGTTTGTAGGCGTAAAGAAAAAGGAGTTGGGTTCTCGAATATGATCCATAAATTCCAGGTGATCAGTAGGTTCACTTAGAATACCATCAGCTATTGTTTTCCCTACGTTTACGAAGAAGTTGTTAAAGAGATTAGCAATTTCTTTCTTCTCATGATATTTTACATTATCTTGAACAACATATTCAATTTTCTTTTTATCGGCATTATTCGGTTTACAGCAGGAGTTAAGGAGATGCCAAGTCTTTTTAACGTCAGTTTTGAATTGAGTAAACTTGAGCGTAAAGTAGTTCTTTTTTGATGTTCTTATCTGGTTTGTTACATAGTTTCTAAATCGGTTATATGTTTCTCTAGATATTCGTCCTTCGCAAAGGAGGGCTAGGTACGCTTGACGTTTCTTTATATTTATCACGATGTCTCTAGTAATCCAGGGCTTATGTTTATTTTTCGGGGTAACTGTACGAGTTACAATTGGGCAACACTGATTGTATGCGGTCATTATAGTTTCAGTCAACTTTACTACTGCTTCATCAATGCTCGTAGTATTATTGTTTTGTTGAGAGATGTGCAATGTAGGCATTGATTCTTCTAGAACGGTGCGCATTTCTTCAAGATTTGATTCGTTTATTTTACGATATGAGTAAGTTTCAGCCCGTGCCTTGGTGCAAGCAATATAGACATTTTTCTTAATAAGGAAAACTGGTAAGTGATCTGATAAGTCAGAAGTAATTATTCCAGCAAGAAAATCACTAGGGTCTGTCATAAAGATGTTGTCAAGCAGCGTAGCACACTCTGAGGTTATTCGTGTAGGCTTTGTAATGATCGGAAGGAAGGATTGAGACTGAAAGGTAGTTAGGAAATTAGAGATTGGTTCATGGCTTTCATGTTTCAGTAGATCATAATTGAAGTCACCGCATATTATTATGTCATTGTATAAGGGCCTGTTGAACTGAGAAATAATACGATTCAATTCATTCAGGAAGGATATAGGACAGGCTGTAGGAGGCCTATACACCGTTCCAAGCACAATGCGTTTACCATCTCTAAAAAGTTCTACGAAGAGTGATTCTTTAAGATCCTGATTCATGGTTGCACTTGCTATGGTTCTCGAGTCTATGTGGTTAGATATATATGTGCTGATGCCTCCGCCCCGCTGGTTTTTTCTTAGCGAATGGTAACTATGATAATTTTCAAATCGAATCATGTCTTTTGTCGAGTCATCTAGCCAGCTTTCGGTGAAGCTAATCACGTCTAGGTTATATTTAAGTTCAGTAATAGTACATTGTATCTCTTCCAATTTTGGATAGAGTGACCTACAGTTCCAACACAGGAGTGAGAAATCTCGGTCAGTTATTCGTATAGTTTCGTTGAATTCTGATATATTAGTATACCTACACTCTTGAGAGTCGTTTAGGTTTGGATATGTTCTGTTCAAATGATTGAAATCTGGATCGATTTCCTCAAATATTACAGGGTGATCAGTCATTTAAAATAAGTAAAAGTAAGAATTAGGTACTATAGAGCTTAAAACGAAATACAGAGTCAAGCTTAAAGGGATATTCCAGTCTAAAAAGTAGCTTATTAAGTAAGAGAGAATAGAGTAAAAAAGAAAAATCTAGCGCGATTTCGTGAGTACACACAAACTCAGTCCATGAGCGAGTGATAATGGAGTTCAATATCACAACATTGGTGCAAACAGATTGCTAAGGGCGTTTTCGCAAGTTCACATACAACAGGTAATAAGTTTCTAAAGATTATGACGACAATGATACAATCAGCTAATATGGTTTACGCGTAATAATAACTGTAGTGGTAAATAAAGAAGAATTCACAGTAACATTGGTTGGTGAAAAATTACTAATTGCGATGTTACAAAATGTGACACACAGATGTCATAGATGTTTACACACATCTATTATTTATTTGTTATAATATTGGAGTTCGATATCACTACATTGGTGCAAACAGATTGCTGAGGGCGTTTTCATAAGTTCACATACAAGAGGGAATAAGTTTTAAAGATTATGATGACAATGATACAAGCAGCTAATATGGTTTACGCGTAATAATAACTGTAGTGGTAAATAAGGAAGAATTCACAGTAATATTGGTAAGTGAAAAATTGCTGATAGATTATAATGACAATGATATAATCAGATTATAAGATTACAACGACAATGATATAATCAGATTATAAGAAGATTACAACGACAATGATATAATCAGCTAATATGGTTGTACGATGGCAGTGGAGGGCAGAAGCGATTATCAGGTTATAAGAAGATTACAACGACAATGATATAATCAGCTTATATGGTTTACGCGTAATAATACTTAAGTGGTTAAGAAGAGAAAAAATTCACAGTAACATTGGGAGGTAAAAAATTGCTGATTGCGTTGTTTCAAAAGTTCACACACAGCTGTCATAAATGTTTACAAGCACATCTGTTATACATTTGTATAGATTCAGGTTGAACTGGCATCAAGTTGAGGTTTACTGACATGATACCTAATTGAGGTTAAATTAATACGAAATTGACATATTTAGGGGATGAAAATGAAATTGACTAATTTAGGGGATCACCTAGTCTAGTCACCCATGATCTGCTGTGATGACATGTTTAGTTGTTGCATCAGGTATTGCTCGAGGTCATCTGGCGTGTTGATCTCGCGGCGTCTTGAATCTGGGTTTCCTGGGTTGAATATGAAGATGTTTCCATCCTGTGTTCTTGGGATTCCAACTTTATCCGGGAATTTCCTTTTGGCCATCCTTAGAATGTACATGACGTTAGCTCGTGAAGGTATGAGGTATTCATTTATGAAGAAGAACTGTGGTTTCTTTTCTCGGCAGGCGTTGAGAATTTCACGTTTTTTGTTATAATGTTTTAGTTCAAATGCAATGTTTCTTTGATCTACATTCCCAGTTATTGTTTTTTCCCCATTCTTGTAGCTGACGTAATGTCAGTGCCGGGGAGGTCAATGTGGTATCTTGTCCTTCAGGAGCTGGCAGACTGTATCCTTACAGATTTCGCCTGCGTGAGATGGCGGTATTTCCCTTCCAGAAATGACGAGAGTACATTTTTTGTCTTCAATGTCTCGGCGCTGATCATTTTTTTCCAACTGGTCCAGGCGGGAGGTTAAGCTATCTATTTTCTCATTCTGTTCTTCGAGAATTTTTTTGTGTTCCGCTTCTTTTGTTTCAAATAGCGTTTTAAGGTGGCTTATTTCATTTTGCACTTGAACAATATCACTATTAAATTTTGTCATCACTGAATCGAAGTATTTTATAAGGACAGAAACCACTTCTTTACCGTCTTTCGTAAGGCTAGACACATCAGGGTATTGACCAAACTTCGGTTCAAACTCGATGCTGTTGTTGCTGCTGTTGTTGGTAATGCGTCGTTTGTTAGGCATCTTGAGGATGGAGTCGTTGAGGATCTTGAGGATGGAATTCGGTCGTTGTGTAAACGAGGGTTGATTACTCTCACACTTTTGAGGGAATATTATACTCTTAGTTTGATTATTTTTATATATGGGGTATTTATATCACATTTGAATACTCAGGACGCGAGTGGGTAACAGAGTAACAGAGTGGATTTTAAAAAAATTAGTCAGTGGGGAAGAAAAATATTCATCTAAAAAAATCCTGTTCTGAAACTTGCATTTACTGACTTTTGAAAAGGATCCTTCCCCACAGTTTTGAAGGTACAGAAGAAGGTACAGACTTGCTAATAAGACTCAGTCCAAAAATTAGGAAAGAAAGAAAGAACAAATTATAGAAAAATGGCTCTCATGAAAACTTACCTTTTTAAATTTTGAAATACTTCTTTCTCCACAGTTGTGAAGGCACAGAAAAACCAGGCATATCAAACAATAGCAATTGAAGAGATTTAGAGACCCAGTAAAAAAGTTTTTTTAATATCAATTCATGTTGAAAATTATGTGTAAAATAATTAATAAAGTAGAAAAAGGGGTCGGTTTTTGGGGAAAAAATTATCAAAATTAAATAAATCACATTTTCGAAAAAAAATTGTACGGGATCTCCAGACAAAAAAAAATCTAGAAATTATTTTTCCAGTTCTGAGTTCAAAATTTAAGAAGGATTTTCTGTGAGTCATTTTTTCATATTTTCAAACAAAATCATATTTTTGCATAGAGTGGTACCTCGAGATACGAGCAGTCTGACATTAGAGTTTTTTGAGATACGAGCCAGAGCTCGGGCCATAATTTCGTTCAAGATACGAACTCAAATCCGAGATACGAGCCGTGTTTCCGGAGCGTCCCGCTATTTGGCGCGCAGGGCCTAGCATCTCTCGCTCAGTCGCACGTGTTACCCGCTTGAGTCAAAGTGTACCTTGTGCGCTGTACTATTTTTTGCTTTATTTATGCGTAATTACTTAACTTTTTCGTATGTTTTCATGGGGCCGAAGAAATTGAGTGCTAAGGACAATGGTGACAGGAAGAAGAGGATGATGTCGATAGAACTAAAGTAAGAAATAATTGGAAAACATGACCGTGACGTACGAGTGATTGAACTTGCAAAGATCTTTGACCGTAGTACATCGACAATTTGTACGATATTGAAGCAGAAGGATGCCATTAAGAGTGGTACACCAGCAAAAGGAACCACAATTCTTTCCCAATTAAGAACAAATATCCACGAAAAAATGGAGAAGCTTCTGCTCGTGTGGCTGAAAAATGAGTTGGCAGGAGATACAGTGACGGAGACGGTAATATGCGAGAAGGCACGGAGTATTTATGCCGACTTAGTGAAGAAAGAAGCATCAACATCTAAAGAGGCATCAGAAGAAGCGTTTAAGGCAAGCCATGGCTGGTTTGATAATTTTAAGAAGAGAACTAGCATCCATTCAGTTGTGAGGTATGGCGAAGCTGCGAGTGCAAACGTGAGAGCAGCCGATACGTGCATCCAAGATTTCGCAGCGCTTGTTGCGAGGGAAGGCTACATCCCGCAACAGGCGTTCAACTGCGATGAAACGGGCCTATTTTGGAAGAAAATGCCACGGAGGACTTACATCACAGCAGCGGAGAAGATGATGCCAGGCCATAAGCCCATGAAGGACCCGTCTGACCCTTGCATTGTGTGCAAATGCTAGCGGTGATTGTCCGGAACAGATTAAATCAAATTCAGTTATTTTAAATAGGAGAAATTTGTTTGAGAGACGAGCTGATTGACTTACGAGCTCGCTTCTGGAACAAATTAAATTCGTATCTCGAGGTACCACTGTAGTTACGAAAAAACATCCAATTAAAAAAAATATTCCGAACAGTTTACACCTATGGTATATACCTCAGAAAAATTCAACTTACTGACTTTTCTTACGTCAAACAGTCCCTTTAAACACTTTTCAACTTTATTCTTATTTACATTCATCTGGAGTTTCTTTAAATAACAGAACATGGGAAGCACTTTCTCCTATCTAAGTTTCTCTTAGACGTAGCTACAAATGGTAAAATACCAGCACAGAGTGGCTGTGAAGTATTGATGATGGAGCCCTGGGCAGCCAACATTTCCAACCCCAACCAAACACCTGACACAAAACTCCTTCCCCTGACACCAAACTCCATCTGTGAATATATTTAACATACATAAGACAATACATACCATTGATGCAAACTCACTCGCATTTCTTACCGTTCACTCACTACATTTCCATTCTTAACACATGCTCAGCTATCTATCTAATAACTTATGACCTTGAGCACATAACTCTTTATACCAGACACTCTTAGCATTTCCAACATTTTCTGATCATCAGTATCATTCACTTCCCCAAGTTTTTGCAAGCTCAAAACACCTATTGCTTCTATCATTCACATATTTGTTACAGTTCTGAAATCAAATCCTCAAACCTTTCAATTCAACCAAAAATTACACAGCTTGTTTCCTACTTCACTTTCTATTTCCTCTTCAATATGATTCAATAGTACTCAGCTATACAGGTAACCAACCAAGCTCAATATACTGATACTTTAAAATTAGAGCTCTCATACCTACCCCCTTACTTTTACACAATGAAATCACAAACACACTTCGCAAATCTGTCAGCAATGAACCTACAACACAAAATTCAATAACTGCAACAAATAATATACGTCACCCAATATTTATTTGTATGCTCAGATACAACTCTGTGTAAATTCAGTCCTTATCCGTGTTATTTTTAGTGGAAGTGACAACTTTTACTCTCTTGGGAGTTCAACTTTAGGGCTTTAACTACTATTATTCTCCTTCCCTTTCACAGGCATTCTCCTCCCCTTTTGTTTTAGTTTAATATCAGAGAAGTAAAATTGTGTCAAATGATGCTTTCCAGCGTCACTTGGTATAAATCTGATAGCACAAAAAGTTAAGTAGCACGCAAATGCTTTTTAGCTGACATACGTTTATTCAGAAATTTAAATTCCACAGACTTCTCTGACAATAAATCATTTACTGACAAATAGTGAACACTATCCATAAAAAATGACAACAATTAACATCTGAATAGTTTGAATGAGACCTGCGCAGAAATTTTAGTTGGTAATAAAATTTTCATATATCATAATGCTTCTTGAATTAACGTTTTCAAGTGATTAAAATGTGATTACAGTGTAGTGAATGAACCACTACTAATTAATGTAAAGTTGATATCTATGTTATGTGTTTTTGAGAAAATTTTCAATAAGCTCGGCATGATCAAAAATGTAATAATGTTAATGATTGTTCTAATTTTTACAGAAAGAAATTAAATTCATAATAAGTCATTTGAAAACCTTTGGTAAATAATTTAAGTAAATTGCTATAAAAATAATAAAAATTAAAATATATATATATATAGGAACCAAACAGAGGGACTTGCAGCACGGTTGAATCTTTCGAATTCAAGCTCCAAAGGGTAGGAATGAATTTCTGTAATCGAGATAATACGGGGAAATTAATATGTAACGTGTTTTTATCCATTAAAGTTGGTGTTCGAGGTTAATACGTTTGTAATTCTATCGAGTCATGCGTTTAAAATTATAATGAATAGTGGACTGCTATGAATACAGGGTGTTTCAAAAATACACGGCATAATTTCAGGTATGTATTTCCCACATGTAGACAATCAAAATAGTTCATTACAACATATGTCCGAAAATGCTTCATTTCCGAGTTATGGCCTTCACAACATTGAAATTCACCGGAACGTTTTTCTTTCCGCAGGTCGTTGCCATTACAGAAGATGTTCAAAATGACCACCTCTTGCTTGAATACAGACCTCACATCGATGTCTCATTGACCTGCGAACACGATCCCACACTCCAGGAATGTTGCGTATGTCCTCAGAGCGTGCCACAATTCGATTCCGAAGGGATTCCAAATCAGGCACCGGAGACGAATAAACCAATGATTTTAAATGGCCCCACAAGTAGAAATCGAGAGGGTTCAGATCAGGTGAGCGTGGAGGCCAAGCAATTGGGCCACCTCTACCTATCCATCGATCAGGAAATCTTCGATCCAAGTACCGGCGAGCCGTACGACTGAAGTGTGCAGGAGCGCCGTCATGCAAGAAGTGAGCGTGCTGACGATCGATCAGTGGAGTGTCGTCATAAACATCAGGTATGATGTTTTCCAGGAAGTTTGTGTACGCCTGCCCCGTAAGTCTGTTTACAAGTACATGGGGTCCAACTAACCGATCACCAATGATACCGGCCCACATGTTGAGGGAGAACCGCACCTGGTGATGAGATACAACAGTTGCATTTGGGTTTTCATACGCCCATACATGCTGATTGTGGAGATTTGTTATGCCATCTCGTGTGAACTGTGCTTCATCTGTAAATAATACTAAGGCAGGAAAGTTCGGATTTGCAGCACATTGCTGCAAGAACCACTGACAGTACCTAACTCGTGCAGGGTAATCTGCTGGTGACAGCGCCTGTACACGTTGCAAATGGTAAGGATACAATTGATACTCTTTCAGCAGTCTCCAGACAGTCGTATGGGGAACATTCACTTGCAACGCTAACCTTCGTGTGCTGATAGAAGGAGTTCTGTTCACAATCTCCAGAATCTCCTCCTGTTCTTCTGGAGTTGTAGATCTTGGTCGTCCCCTTCCCAATCCAGGAGAGTCAAATTTTCCATACTCGCACAGACGCTGATGGAGACTTACAAATGTCTTCCGATCTGGACATTGTAGCTGTGGGTACCTCTCCTGGTACAAACGACGAGCCAGCGCAGCATTGCCGTCTGCCTTACCGTAGATCAAGTGCATCTCTGCCAGCTCCTGATTTGTGTACATGACACACAGTCGAACGCCAAACACAACACTGAATTTAACCTTCGCCTAGGAATGATCTGTCAGAGTGCCCTCTTAATGTGTCCTTTGACGGCAACGACCTGCGGAAAGAAAAACGTTCCGGTGAATTTCAATGTTGTGAAGGCCATAACTCGGAAATGAAGCATTTCCGGACATATGTTGTTATGAACTATTTTGATTGTCTACATGTGGGAAATACATACCTGAAATTATGCCGTGTATTTTTGAAACACCCTGTATAGGTAGAGGCTGTGAAACACGTATGTATTGATGTATTGAAGATAAGATATGAATTGTACTTTCTTGTGAATTAAGCAAAACTCTGTAATGATATATGGTCGGTTATTTTCATGAATTTGAGAAATAGCTCACAGAGAATATAGTCGATAGATGAGTATTAAGAATTGTTTTACGGCGTAGCACGATTGACCAGGTTTACATGTAAATCATTATCATTAAGAACAAAATGCATCCATGTGGGTTGTAACTCTGATTGTCTGAATAGGTTTAAGATGTAAAATGATGTGCAATGAACGTGTTTCTTGGAAAAGGAAATTTATGACACCCTGATATCCAGGGAAGGCCTCCCACTGCTGAGAGCAGACCAGTCCAGCTTCGGCAAGCTTACCTGAGGGCTCCGGTGGCTGGTACCGGCGTGCTGCACGGACAGGCTGATTAGCGCGTGCATCACATCTGATTGGCAGCTACTACTGCAGCCCTCTTGCGCGTCATCTGGCTCGCTGATAGCCTAGATAGCCTTTGGGCTATTGTTGATTGCCACCTGTCCAATATGGAGGATTCAACTTGCAAAGAGTCGGTACAGCTCTACCTATGGTGTGGTAGGAGCCACATGCAGTCTATTGCTCTCAAAGGACCCCGGAATAGAACTCTTACCTGGAGCCCATCGTTAGTGTTCTAAAATTAATGTATCGCCTTGTAAGTGTTCAATGTTTGTAAAATAATGGTAGTGTACACCGAAGCCGCAAGGGAGGTTTCGTAGGCTGTAATATCGATACATGTGTACTAACGTTTAAACGAGTATTTATAGTCTAAAGTGGCCTAGCCACTGCTGGGATATATCTTCCTTCCACGACGACTACCTCGTTAACAGCTAAGTTGTATGCCTGTGCTGTACGTAATAATGCAACCATTAATATATTTATTATTGCCTGGTCACGTGCTTTGAAAGTAGATTTTAATAGTGTGTTAGGCTTGCGAGCAGAGGTAATTAATTGATAGGAAGTGTAACAGATATGCCTAATAAGCTTGTATCTCTTTTGGATGGTATTACTACGAAAATAAAATAAAAACAGTTTCGGGGATCGAATCTTGGATTTGTGTTATGATCATGTTTATCGTATATAAAGTAATAGGCATTTAGAGGAACCGGTCAGCGCCATGATACTGACCTGCAGCACGCGGTGTAAATCCCCTGTATGATTTGGCCACAATATACGTGGGGCGGTGTAGGACTGTACCATACGGTAAGTATCGTGAGCGTATAGTGCCTCCCACTACAACAGTGATCCCTTTTCAGTTCACATTATCTAAATCTTACACATGCCCACAACAAACCACTATATCCATCTTAACCCATTCCGAGTGACAGGGTACCTGCTGGAGCGCACAAATTTTAAAATGATCGATATACTATAGTAGCTGCCGCTGTTCAGGAGTCACTTCTACTTACTATAAATAGTCGCGTCACTAAATGAAAGGGATGTGCTTATGAATATGCATAGTTTCTGCCACTCAATGAGATTAAGTTGGACTTGAATTTTTGAAATGTAGGAATGAAAATGGTATATTTACTAAAGTTTATTTGAAATCTCACATAAATAATGGAGGAATAAATTTCATTTTAAATAGTTTCTAAAGTATAGACTTATATTGGATTTTTACTTTCTATAAGTAGTGACGTTTTTTATAATTGAGAATTGACGTAAAATAATACGTCTGTGGTTAGACCACGAATTTTTTATTTTACGATCACAGGCGGAATGGTATATCTGAATATGATAACTGATTTTTCAGATACAAAGTCATAAGCTGGACCAGATTGTTTAAGAAGTATTTTGCTTAGAAAAGCATACAATATTTTTGAAATAAAATTATTACTTCTATAATTATTAGCGAAGATTATTATTTTTTTATTATTAGAGGTCAATAAATATCAGCAAGTCAATACATTTGTGGGAAAAATCACCACAGTGTGAACGTGAGGTCAACATTTTAAATTGAATCCTTAGTTATTTGTCTCAGTGCGTGTTTCCTCAGAGAGGTGTTTGCCTGGATAGACACTTGTTCGCTTGCCATCGACGAGAACGAACGCTTCCTGGCCCCTGGTCTCTGGTCGTACTACCTTGGTTGTCAGACCTCCTCTGTACGGTCGGTCGTGCGTGGCGCTGGTAGTTACTCGTCCTCGGAACGTACGGTCCTTCGCTGTGGCTTTGATTGTAGAGTCGCTGGAGTTTTTTTTGTTTATACTGTCATTGTTTATTAAAGTCGGTGTAGATTCGGTAATTGGGGTATTTGGTTGTGAATTAGGTTTACGTCACTTGAGCTCGTCTCTCTATTCGTTCTCCCAGCTCTCATGCTTAAGAGTGTTATTTGCACTTGGTTTTGCTGGGGAACTTGACTGTCCTCAACCTTGGGACACTTGATCTCGTTGAATTACTTGACATCTTGTCATCTTGACTAATTGCATCGTCATCTATCTCTTTGTTCTGCAAGTTAACACACTGAGCGCACCATTTCCTTAGGTGGGTATAGAATAATTTACGTAAACATAATAGCTGAACATAATTGCATTTATTTAGTTGACCTTTTTACTGCTGGCTCGTCTGCTTTCAATACACTTATCCTTACTTTCTCTTTCCACACATGGTATACGTTTGGAGTGTCTCTGCGGGTCGACTGGGTCTACGGTTGGAGCAGCCGCTAGTTACAAAAGGTACCAATATCTGATCTTTGAACTTTTCTTATTTCTTATTCGCCCATTAATTGAATTCCTCGTCATTACTATTATTAACATCATTGCTATCTTTTCTAACCTGAACATTTTTTTCCAGCTACTCTAGCGATCGCCCAATAGTTCTCGAGCAGTGCCTCCCTTTGACCGACTGAGTGTGTCAAGCCGTCTTCCAATCGGCTGAACCACGACGACTGCGACGACGACATTGCTGTCCGTCCGTGCGTCGCAGGACGAGAGATGGGTCACAACTCACAAGGGTGCCAGCTGTCGTCTAGTCAGCTAGACGCTGACAGACTCACTCCGTGGCGGTCAGTTTTGTGCGGACCTGGAGAGGGGCTACAGGAGCTACCGGGACTGGCGGGCGTTCGAGCTGCGAGTGTTCAAGGCCGTTGGCAAGCGACCTATTTTTGAATATTTTCGTATTAGGTTTTAACGGACGGCGTATTCGGCACGAGGTGCTAAAGGCCCCGATACACTTGGCAAAAATCGTGGTGATAACCGCCAGCACGCCTGTCAATGTGCCTCCCATCCCTGCACACCAGCCAGTTGGCAGAGTGGCCACCGAGCTTTCAGCGATCCGAGCATGTCTGGATTAGATTTAGGACAGTCGTCAGTCACTCGTCACTGCGACGAGCAGTACCGATTTGAACGTGGACGGGAGAGGTGCACAGCCATGTCTTGCTTCGCAATTGAGTTGACAAAACTCGAATGCTGAATTCTATAGACGCATTTAAAAAAATCGACTGCTTGCAGAATGTGATGAGCAGCGCTTACAGAAGGCTAAAGCACAGCGCAACGTGCGCTTTGGTTTAATCCTGCGCTCCATACGGCTGGTCGCAATCGCGCACCTACCCGTACGACACGCTGAGGCAGACTGACGCCTTGCATTGCATTCCGCGGTGCTTCATCTTGCGTGCTGAGTGTATCATGTCGCCAGTTCTCACTTCAACTGGCGGACGGATCCACTGCCGCAATTTCTCGAGTCATGAACGCCAGTGTATCGGGGCCTTAAGAGACCCGCCGTGTAGCGCCGGCCTTCCGTCACAAATTAGTGACTGTGAATGTGATTCTCATGTCATGAAACTTAAATAAAAATGAAACCTATTATCTAAAATTAGTATTGAATTAGGTTTGAAAATTGTTTGTGCTTTGAATGCCAAGATCGCCTTCCTTCGACTTGGTTATTTCAACATTGTTTTAAGAAGCGCTGACTAAGTGCGTCTGGTTTCTTGAATAAAATTAATTGCACAATCTTCATGTTTTCATATTTGCACATTATCCCTTCATGGCGACTTAATTCTAGTGCAGTCTTCAGTTTTCGCCATACATTTAAACACAACTGGGAAAACGAGCAAAATATATTAGCAAAGCAGGTACAGGAGCAAGTCTACAACCTCTCCTGGCCCGCAATCATGTGCCACCCATATTGACGTCTAGTAAGGCACTGAACTCATAGTAAAACTTGCTTAAAATTGTCTGAGGAACTGGAAAGGAAATCGGACAACACTTTTTGCATGCAGTCTTTATATTGTAGCCACCACTTTTGTGTAGCAGGTGGAATGAAACAGCGACTATATAGACGCGTCGCTGAATGGAACCATTTTAGGGACGAAATATATTTAGTTCCGCCGCTTGGAATGGTTTAATGGTACCCTCAAATTATATATACATCATATTGTGTGGCAATGGAACTTATTTCAATAATGCACTGCTGATGTATTAAGGCCTGTAACAGACAAAAAGCCTTCAACTACCCAACAATAATGAGTATGGGTTACTCTATTCATATCATGAAAATCAAATGTATGTAAAATGCTAGGTGCACTCCCATCAAATTTCCTGACATACATTATTGTATGAATTTTTTCTGAGAGCAACACCATCACTGTAATAATGAAGCTTCAACAGAAGTATCTTTTCAAATGCACTCTCTAGAAAAATCATGAACAACATTATTACTGAAATATTGCAGTTTCACGCACAACGTTCTTAAAAATGCATCCTGAAAAGGTCATCATAACATTATGGAAAAGCAAAACAAGATCAAACAAGATCAAAGTTGATGAAGGAAGTAGTAGGTGCTGAAAAACAGGACAGCAGTGAACCAAAAAAAGTGGTCCTTAACATAACACAAATATTTTATTTCAACAAAAAGAAGGCCTACCTAACTCTTAGCTCGGGCCCTCACTTTGTCCCCCTGGGAGCG
Source organism: Morinoia aosen (assembly GCA_030386875.1). Classification (NCBI taxonomy): domain Eukaryota; kingdom Metazoa; phylum Arthropoda; class Malacostraca; order Amphipoda; family Talitridae; genus Morinoia; species Morinoia aosen. The sequence goes on along the minus strand of CM059558.1, from coordinate 10,263,125 downwards.
CTATTTAAAAAGTTTAACTTGTATTTCTAGGGAGTAATATATGCAAAAATTCACTAGTGCAGGTTTATTCACTTAAACTTCCATTTTCATTCTTCAGAATTAACACAGTTTAGCTTTAGGCTCCTACGGTGCAGTAAGATTCCTCTTTAGAAAGTTTTGACAAGCAACAATAAAATGGGTTTTTAAGTTATTAGTGTAGTGAAATTATTTCACTACTAGTTTTGTACCTTGAGGGTACCGCTGTTATATACATAGAACTCCGTCCTGCGACTGCCTGGCTTTGGCCATCCTGAAGCCAAAGTTGGCGGCTGCAGTCTGCACCACGGAAGCTTGTCAGCATAGTTGCCACTCTAGCTATAAAATAGCTAGACCAAGATAGTTTTCATTCAATCTAGATAGCGAATATGGTATTCTAGCTAATAGCTATAAATCTAGATAATTTTTAAAATTTCCTAGATAGTTTCTAGCTAAAAGCATAACTAATGAGTTGCAAGCTGAAATGCGTTGAATATGGCCACAGTAGAGACCGTTCTTTCTATGTTTGAAAGGCGTTCAACGTTGTTTGAGCGTCGTTACTCGTTTAGTCACGTGAATCAGTGTGAGATTCCGCGGGAAGTTAGTTACTAATAGTTAGACTTGGGTAAAGTTGGGTTTCTCAGTTGCAGTCAGCTTGTGTGGATACTTGTTTGTGATACTGTGACTCCCGTGTAAATGCCAAAATTTAAACAAATATCAGCAAAAATTCAGAAAAGAGTGGTTGCAAGATGAAATTTTTTAGGTGTGGGTTATGCAATCTGAACTTGACGAAAGCGAGGCTTCAGCAGTCCCCGGACGATCAAGCTGATTGTTCAAGCTATGATATCAATCGATTGACGCAAGCGTAATCGACCTTCAATCAATCCTTCAATAAGCATTCGAAACCCATTTTAGTTGACTTTCTGAAGAGGATAGTCTGTCGTGAAGTGCTTAGCAATAATTTCCTATACAAATTTGGCTTTTCCCGCTTTGACTCTACTTGCCCTCAAACGGAAAAATCGAGTAAAGAGGAAACGACGCTTGTCTAACAGCAGTGGTATAAAATGAGAAGCGGTTCCACTCGTCAGCATTTACTCAACGTTCTGCCCGAGTGAAGAGAGCTTTTATTTTTGCAAAATTTAGTACGTCCCAGGATAGAGAAAATTGACGCAATGCTTGATCAAAGTTGGCCTAGACGGTCAAGCATCAGTGCTTGAGATTGAGTCATTCTAACTTTCTATCAATCATCGTCAACGCTAGGCTCAATCGTCTAAACAGCTTTTAGACGGTCAATTATGCTTTATTCAAGGAATGGCTTGAAGTTTTAAATCAAAATGACTGATCGTCTAGGGCCTACTTTACTGTCAGTACTGCAGGTGTAATTTTAGAAGTAAAAGCCATTTTTGAAAAGAAGAAAAGTAATAACTCTTGCAAACTTGAAGGGTCCATAGAAATGTTCTTGAGTTTTCATTATGCTATTTTTTTCAGTGACCACATGATTGACTTGTTAAAAAACAATATATCCAGCTGAAGGACAATCGATCACATGAAAATGCATTGCACTAAGTAGTCGAATATTATTCAAAATGTGCTCTGTCCTCATTTCGAGGAAGAGCTTAACAACAAATTTAGTTTGTTATTGAACGAATCAAATGATTTTTCAGTTACACAACTGTTAGGAGTTACAGTAATATATTTCAGTAATGTATCTAATAAAGCTGAATAGACTTACTTAGGACTGGAACAACTGGATTAATTTGATACAGATAATATAATCACAGCACTTATTGAGAGGTATTCATTTTTGTGTTTAGCTATTTTTCTGGATTATGTTTCATCGTCTAGCTATTTCTAGCTATATTTTACAACGATTCTAGATATTTTAGCACAAACAAAAGTGGCAACCCTGCTTGTCAGTTGCGTTAGGACCTTCATACAGTGAACTTGTCTGCGAGCAGGCCAATAAAGCTGCTTTTGCCTGATGCTCGTGAGTCCTGTGCCATGCTTGGCGAATCCTATGCCTTCTTTTACTATTGTACCTTAGTGGTCTCTTGAGTTGTGCGGGGCTTGCGGTTGGCGGGAGAGTTACGATCTCGTGCAGAGCGACGGCCTGAGTTGATACATGTTCCGTCTGTCCTACTTACCGTTTTTAACTATAATCGTTGTTCCTTATCCGTGCCGCACCTTAACCTAGTGTCTGGGCCTATCTATTTTAGCCTGAATAGCTAACCCATGCCTAGTCGTCATCCTGACAGTTACGGCGTTCTAGTGGTGAAGCACTAAGCAGGCTAGTTTCACTACATTTGGTGTCAGGAGTGGGATTTAGCCCCGGGGACTTGGTACAGTCAGCAGGATAAAAAGGGAGTGCAATAAAATTAAAATTTTTAATATAACCATATTATCGTTTGAATTCAGTAGACATTTTTAAGGAAATCGTGGCACAATTTGGGCTAAGCGTAAGAATGGAAAATACGTCTGAGTTAGCTAACGTAATGCTCAGTCTCACAAACGCAATCAAGGGTTTGCGTTCAGACAAATTGCCTCCACCAGTAAAGTTTTCGGGCAAGCCTAGTGACGGTCACTCGGTCAGGTCTCTGTATTTTTGCCTACATTTGAGAACAACGCAAGTTCTAAGGTTCAGGAAAATATGAGTGCATGGGTTCAGGAATTAGGCTTGTCGCACACTGCTTCAGAACGGAACCGCCGCCGAAGCTTCCGAAGCCTCAGAACAGAACAGAAACGACTGTCAGCTCGCACACTGGCGCAGAAGCCATCAGATCGGAACCGACATAATCAGGCTTCAGTAAGCATTGACCGAAGAAAATCGTGCTTCGCGTTCTTCAAAACCATAGAAAATTATTAAAGCATTACCTTAATTCCATTTACATAATATGAGCGACTCACCGCTCAGCAGTGATGAAGAAGTATTAATGCTTTGTTTAGCCTTAAAAGCTGAAGAGAAGAAAGAACAATTATTATTATTCTATTATTTCTATCATTTTATTAATATTATTATTATTACTATTATTATTATTACAATTATAAGTTTTAGCCTCCCTTAACCACGACAAAGATGTTCCAAGAGAGGAAGGATGAAGTCACCATTTATTATGGAGTTGAGGGAACGCGGACTCAATGCACAAGGTGTATAGAAACAGTAAGCTAAGAAAGATGATCATGAAACAAAAAAAGTTGAAGAAGAAAGTAGTAGGTGGTGAAAAAACAGGACAGCAGTGAATCGAGAAAAGATGGTCCATAACAAACAAAACCTATTCTATTTTAACAAAAAGAAAGCCTACCTAACCTTTAGCTCGGGCCCCCACATAGTCCCCCTGGGAGCACTAATTCCCATAGACACAATAGTTTTATCCCCTTGAGGGGGATGAAAGAAGAAAAAGGAGCAAAAGAAAAGTGGGTGCACGATATATGCGGTTCAAGAGAGGAAGAAGGGGAATACAAAACGTTTCCGCATTCAAAGCACGACAATAATAAAATTCTTCCAATATTTTCGCATGAGCAATGAAAATTTTTGTGAACTCCTATCGCATATAGAAGGAACTCCTCGACAACCCCCTCAAACACCCCCGCAGCAGCCGTTCTGCGTATGCGCAGCTTGTCAGACGCTTCAGAACCTTCGGAAAAAATATCTTTCAAAGAATTCTGAGGCAGTTCGGTTCTGATCTGAAGCTTCGGTTCGGTTCTGGTCTGAGGCAGTGAGCGTTGCCAGGTACAAATGTTCGTTTTCAATTTCTTTCAGACGTTTCGTTTCTGATCTGACGCGTCGGTTCTGAGACAGTGTGCGGCATGCTTTACCGGAGTTCCTTGAGGGGGAAGCCAAGAAAATAGTTCAAGCGCACGACTGGAGGTGACTACGAGGAAGTAAAAGCTAGGCTAATTCAGGAACTAGTACTTCAGGAAAAGTTAAGGGATGCTGGGTATACAGATTTCTTGAGTGAAGAAAGAGATGGGGCGAGTCGTTTCCATGCTATAGTATTAGGCTCGAGAGGTTGGAAGCACAAGTGACTATCTGGGAATAGAGGGGAAAGAACTCTTGGTTAGAAATAAATTAATTAATTCATTGTCACCGGAACTGGTACGTCGGCTTAAATTATTCGTGGGCCATCAGGATTCCGTTGCACTTAGTGCACTAGTTAGGATAGCAGCCAGTTTAGAAGCCGATATGTCAGCTGCCGAGGAAAGGAGAGGGAATCGGACACGACAGGAGCAAATTTACTTAAGGCCCCAATACACTGGCGCTCATGACTCGAGAAATTGTGGCAGTGGATCCGTCCGCCAGTTGAAGTGAAAACTGGCGACATGATACACTCAGCACGCAAGATGAAGCACCGCGGAATGCAACGCAGCCCGCAGGGCGTCAGTCTGCCTCAGCGTGTCGTACGGGTAGGTGCGCGATTGCGACCAGCCGTATGGAGCGCAGGATTAAACCAAAGCGCACGTTGCGCTGCGCTTTAGCCTTCTGTAAGCGCAGCTCATCACATTCTGCAGGCAGTCGAATTTTTTAAATGCGTCTATAGAATTCAGCGTTCGAGTTTTGTCAACTCAATTGCGAAGCAAGACATGGCTGTGCACCTCTCCCGTCAACGTTCAAAACTGTACTGCTCGCGTGGAGGGAGTATATATGGAGGGAGCATAGCCGTCTGTGAAGCGAACCAGTTTTTGAGATTTCTCCTGTGTCTGTGGTAACCAATAGACGTCTCGCGAGTGTGACGTCAGCACGGAAGCCAGGTACCTACCAACTACGCTAGAGTGCGCACGCGCTCGCTGAATGCTCTTCCAGCTGTTTAGTTAATCATTCAGTCGTTAATGATTAATTTGGGACTCTAAGACTCCGAAAGATAATAAATTGTGTTTCCTCACTTGAAGACACTTAATAATATCAAAATTACTAGCAAAGATACATTAAAAGTTAAAAACGATAAAGATTACAGGCCCTTGATTATAACAAATTAGAGCGACTTGCACGCGCACCTCACCCTTTGACTTGTGGTGAGGTACTAATCTTGCTTTGGAAAATGAGCGCCATTGAGAGGAAGGGTTGTAGGGAAGGTGGGTGGAGCAACTTCAGCCAAGCGTCTGTGGCTCAGAATCGGGCATGGAGCGTGCCCGAGTGTTTCAACTTTTGCAGCCAAATTGAGCCCGATCGGAGTGCGCTATGCTCCCTCCATATATCCTAGCTCCATGACTGCTCGTCGCAGTGACGACCGTCCTAATCCAGACATGCTCGGATCGCTGAAAGCTCGGTGGCCACTCTGCCAACTGGCTGGTTCGCAGGGATGGGAGGCACATTGAGAGGCGTGCTGGCGGTTATCACCGCGATTTTTGCCTAGTGTATCGGGGCCTTTAGCGACGCCATATGCGCCAGAGGTAGGTAATGGGACCACTGAGCACCAGGAAAACAGACAGGCCAGATCGCTGTGATGTTTTCGTTGTAGACTGGTAGGACATTTTGTACGGGACTGTGCACTGCAAGTAGCAAATAGAGACGGGCGTAGGGAAGATGTCAGTTCGGAACGCGGTTTGGAATGTGCGTACTGTGGCACAAAGGGGCATTTGATGAAGGACTGTCAGGGATTTATGGAGAGGTGCGCAGCTTGTGTATGGGGTTGGGGAAATCCCACACCGTAGTTTTCAGAGTGCACACAAACCAAGATGACAGTCGGGAAACTAGGTGACTCCGGTTTGGAAGGGGCACAACCGGAGCAGTTTCATGATAGTCCCCAAAACACAAAGATGGTACGGCAGAGACTTGATGTGGCAGTAGCATACTCGGTGGTTGTTGAGATTGGGCAGTTGCAAGTTGATGGTCTAGTGGACACGGGCGCTTCAGTTTCTTTAATTACAGAAGAACTGCTTCAGAAAATACCGGGTGTGCAAGGACAGCTTCGCGTTTCTTCCATTAACAATGTAGTAGGAATTTCGGGAAATGAAATTGGAATAGAAAGAGAGTTAGGCTCAGCAGTTACGATTGGAGCAACTATTTCTCGATGCATAGGTTTTTGGTCATGACTAAGCCGGTACAGCCGTTCAATTGTGTGTTGGGCTTGGATTTTCTTGATAGCTTCAAACTAACGTTGAATGCGTCAGATTGGACTTTAGAGAAAGGAAGTACCGAAGATCGCACAAGAATTTCTCCGATAAAGGTGGTGACTTCGCGTAGGGCTGAATTCCCTGTTTTCAGCATGGCAGGAGTGACTGTTGCTCCTAGGCAGATGCTGCGTTTGTCCGCTCGAGTGAAGAGGGCACCAGATAAATTTGAAGGGTATTTGGAGCCAGTCGATAATGGGGCTCGTCCGCTGATGGTTGCTTCACCGGTAAATGTCGTGGATAATGAGTATATTAGAGTAGAAGTGATGAACCCGTTTGACAGCGATGTGACGTTGGCCAAGCATACAAGACTAGGTACTTAAATGGCTTTGTGTCGGGAAAAAGTAGAGGAGGAAGAAGAGATTGACGATGTGACGAGTGACCTTGACTTGGATGTTACAGATCTGACTTCGAAGCAAAGGAAGATAGTAGCGGCACTGATGACGGCACATGAAGACGTTTTTGCGACAAATGAGGCAGACGTGAGGTGTACGGAGATAGTGCGGCACCATATACATGTGCAGGGTGCAGCACCTGTGAAACAAAGAAATAGACGTTACAAGGGGCCAATGAAAGGGGAAATTGACCTAGAGGTAAAGAAATTAGCAGAAAAAGGTATTATTGAGCCTTCAGCGCCAGCATGGTCGCCTCCTTTAGTTCCAGTTCGAAAGAAGAACGGAGAACTAAGACTTTGTGTTGACTTTGAACTGTTGAATAGCTTGACAAAACCAGATAGTTTTCCGCTGCCTCATATAGGTGATACGATTAACAAACTTTCGAGAAACTACTATTTTTCGACGCTAGACTTAAAGTCGGGATATTATCAGGTGCCACTGACTGAATCTTCTCGAGAGCTGACTGCGTTCTCTACTGGTACGGAACTATATCAATTTACTCGACTTCCGTTTGGGGTATGCAACGGGCCAGCTACGTTCTCACGGCTAATAAGTTAGGTAATTAAAGGGTTACCGAGTGACTCTGTACAGGCTTACCTCGACGATATTTTGGTGGCTAGTGGGACGTTTGCTGAACATATCCAAGCGCTGGAGAAGGTGTTCGGTCGGCTTCGGGTTCACGGGCTTAAGCTGAACTTGGAAAAATGCTGCTTGTTTCAAGAGCAGGTCGATTACTTGGGCACTCTGTTGGGAGACTGGGCGTGAGTCCGCTAGAGAAGAATCTTGTAGCGATCCAGGAGTTCCCGGTGCCACGAACGGTGCGACATTTAAGTGCGTGTCTATTCCCAAGTTCAGTATTTTACGCAGAATTCTATCATGTTCGACGCTATCGAACGCCTTTGAGAGATCGAGTAGTAGCAAAAGTGTTACATTCTTTTGATCGACGTCACTGTATATTTTTTCAGAGATATTGAGCAGAGCGTCTTGAGTGCTAGTATTTCTTCTATAGGCGTATTGATTTTGGTGGCGTAGATTTGACTCATCCAAGTGAAATGACAGTTGATTTGTCACCACTTTCTCCAATAGTTTGGACATGACAGGCAAAAGACTGAAGGGCCTGTAGTTTGATGCTGTATTTAGGTCACCACTTTTATGCAACGGTCTAATAATAGAGTGTTTCCATTGGTTTGGAAACGTGTTGGTTACTATTGATGTATTAATTATCAGACGAATCAATGGTGCTGTGACAGGGAAACTGTCTCTGATATATTGACGACTGATACCATCATGTCCGACTGCATTTGTGTTTTTTAGTGAGTATAAGATATTTCTTAACTCCGGTAAATCGACAGGATGTGGTCTCCACTCGACATCAGCCCTCTAGGGTGCAGTGGGGCATTGACTTTTTATCTGGATTGGTACACACCTCGCTGAAAACTTGAGCCCCTACTTTTGAAAAGAATGTGTTGAAATTCGTGGCTGTTGCCAAGGGATTTTCAAAATTACTTATACGGTCTGAATTTTTATACGGGGCTACCTCACTAATGACTACCCAAGTTCGTTTTGGGTTATTTTTAGCCGTTATCCGTTCCTGGTAGAAGTGAGTTTGTTTCGCGTCAGTGATTTTCTTTCGGAGAATTTTTTCATGTTCTTTATATCTCTTGTATAAGGTAGTGTTTGATTTATTGTTTTTGTACTCTCGCAAGTTAGCTTTCTTTATTCTGCTTATCTCTTTAACTTCGTCAGTAATCCAAACAGTCCATTTTAGCTTTTTTTTTGGTGACGTAAGGTGCACATTCGTCGAGAGCTGCTGTGAAGTTCTCGTTGAAGATGGACACTTGAATGTCAACATCGTCAGATTGCATCATATTCTGGAATTCGGTGGACCTATCTAGTAGTTTTTCTTAAAAATGTTCTGCTGGATAGTGCCTTTTCGAGCGATAAGTCATTGAGCGGTATTTATGTCTTACCTTTGCAATATCAATTTCACATTCAATAGAGTGGTGATCGGAAATAGAAGGAAATAGAAATACTGTACTAAGTATTGCGGTGGGATTATTTGTGATTGCCAAATCGAGGGGAGTTGCAGAGACTTTAGTGATGCGAGTCGGTTCTTTGATCATTTGTGGTAGGCTCAGTTTGTACAATAGTTTGCTTAGCTGATTGTTTTTGTCCGTTAGATCCATATTAAAATCTCCGAAAGCAAAGAATGACTTTTTTGCCCGAAGGGTTTCTTTGAAGGTTTCCTCAATGAAATCTAGTGTTAGATTTAGGGGAGACGATGGGTGCCGGTAAAGGCTGCCAATGATAATTGATTTGTGTTTATTTATTTTCACTTCTAACCAAACCATTTCAATGCCTTCGCAAAGTTTATTCGCTAGAAGTGAAGATGTTGAGTACATTTATTTCATAAAAATACAAGATCCACTACCTCGGCTGGCTTTAGCGCCATCGTAGCGATATAACACGTAATCAGGAATGTTAAAAAATGAACTTTGAGTTCGTGCATCAAACCATGTTTCTGAAACACAAAATGTCAATTTCTTCAGTGACCAACATCACTCTGATTTCATCCAATTTACTATTCAGGCTTTGAGCATATATATACTTTATATTGATTTCACCTATATTATCACTCATTTTAGAGGTAGCAAAGTTACTATCTCGTTGGGATCGTTCAGGGGAATTATCGATCTTGTCTACGTTACCCACGGTGTTTGGCCCAGCATCTGCTATGTAAGAAAATCTTTTATTTTGCTGGAAAGCGGAAGTCTGTCAAGATGAGGTAACTCCGGTCTGATTTTTGCATTGTGTGACACGAGCACTGTAGTGATCGCTTTTACGATGGAGCAGTATTGGAGGGTTATTATTTGATAACTCTGAAAACGGATTGACTCATATTTTCAAAACACGATGATCCTGTTCATCCAGGACGAGAAGTTTTAGGCCTGTCACATCTGAGATGATTAGTGGTATAAGGTCTACAGCTGCTTGATCAAAATTTTTGTCGTCAATGTAATTATCTGTGAGGTTTTGCATGTCTCCACTGTTCTTGTCAACAAACTTACCTTATGTGCTTTTGTTTGCTTTACTCTCTGTTTTGGTTGCAGTCTTTAAGGAATTGTAATTCCATTTTGATGCTGGTTGTTTTATAAGTAGATGAGCTACTGCACGGAGGAGGTAGTGTCCATCGGCTTTAGTGGGAATCAGCTCTATTTTCCATGATCGTTTCAATTCATCGATTGTGGAATTCATACGTTCACAAATGGGGGTGGAGACGTTTTATCGTACTTTTTACATCATTAAAAGGTTCTGAAAAGTGCGGGGAATTTACGTTTTTCTGGCTCCGAATGGGCCGGCTGTGGTGATTTCTTGTATGGGGATCTGCAGAGAACTAAGAAATGCTCGTGTCATTTCTATTTTTCTGGTGATGATTGTGCATTGAGTTGAGTAGTGGATTTTCCATCGATTGTCGACTGCAATTTTGCAGCGATTTCTCTCTTCCTGTTGATTTCACTGCTTCCGAGTATGTGATTGGATGTTGATTCATACTCGTGTCTAAGAGGGGCCTTTCATCCCCTGTATCAGCATTGGATAGCAATGAAAACCTATTTTTTGTAGCCACTCTGCAATTGTTTGTGGCAGATGGATGAGAGGGTTTGTTATATGAAAAAGAAAGAAAAAAAAACTTTATTTCCAATAGAGATTGTACAATATTACAATCATTGGTTTTTAAATATTTTAAAATTAATACACTTAGATGATACACACACACGAGTATTGAAAAACTCGTGTCACTAGTCGAAAATAAATGATTGAGGGCAATGTACTCCTAATCTTGCTTAATCAACATTTGACAATACATGTAATGATAATTATAAGAGATAACGCAAATTCATGGACGATGCATTTTCATTGTGGGGTGAAAAAACTTTTGACAGTTTACATGTACATGACATAAAACTTCGCAATTATTGATGCCAGGAAATAATATATGAATCGCTTGTTTCGGCAAATGTTCAAAAGTGTCATTTTAAGGAAGCATGAAAAAAAAATATATATATATATAAATACAAATCCATATACATATATATACGTACATACATATATACATACATACATACACACACACATACAGATATATATATATATATATGTACGCATAAGCATGAGGACCAAGAAGATTATAAGTTTTGTATTTCTAATTCAACAATTTTAACATAACGGTCGTTAGTTAATAAGCATTTTATTTAAATATAAATGGATGATCGTACAACAAATGTATAGTTGGTACATGAATGCTTTGCAATAATAAAGAGATGACGAGTTAGGTAATGTTACAAGTTGAGAGTGAACAGAAAATGACCATTATCTCTACATTGACCGAAACAAGCGATTTCATATATTATTTCCTGGCGTCAAGAATTGCGAAGTCTTATGTCATGTACATGTAAACTGTCAAAAGTGTTTTCACCCCACAATGAAAATGCATCGTCCATGAAATTGTGTTATCTCTTACAATTTTCATTACATGTATTATCAGATGTAGATTAAGCTAGATTAGGAGTTCATTGCCCTCAATCATTTCTTTTGACTAGTGACACGAGTTTTTCAATACTCGTGTGTGTGTATCATCTAAGTGTATTAATTTTAAGATATTTTAAAAACCAATGATGGTACTTTTGTACCATCTCTATTGGAAATAAACCATTTTTTTTTTTTTATGTGTACATTCTTTTTTATGTGACATAAATGAGGGCAAACATCGGGAGGAGAGGGTTTGTTATATGAAGGCAAACATCTGTTTATGTTGCTGGAGGTTTCACGTGGAAAGGCTGTCAACTTAGAACAATCATTCAACTCATTCTGCTGTTTTGCATAATCATTAGAGTATTCAATTTCTTCATTCAGGTCATGGGAGTTTCTGACACAGGAGATAAAATGTGAAGTTAGTCTCAAAGATGATTTTAGAGCAATTTGTTGACGAAAATGATGTGTGTCTTCTCGCGTAATAGGCCAAGTGCTGACATTGTTGTAAATTTCATTAACAGTAACAGTTTTTACATTTGCTCGCTGCGGAATCAGTTTAAGACCAATTTTTATGCACAGGCTCGATGTCATGTACAATTGCTGACCACTGCAGGCACTCACCACATAAATATGAGAAAAAAGATTCTTTGTCATGATCAGATTTATTTAACTTAGTAAGGTTATGGGGCGAGGGGCTCAAACCTTTGAAACTAATTATATAGTTCCTAAGAAGAGGTGCGCGTTCAATCGCATCATAGAGATCATTGAGACGTTTCGTAGTTATGTTCTGAATCTTGCATGCGCTATCAATGTCATCTTTGTTGATTTTTGTGAGACTATTATCTCCAACGAGAAAAATGTCTAGAGGAGATTTCGCATTAGGATGGTTACTCGCAGCTACCACCGGCGTAAAATCATGAGCGCTGATACAATAATTTAAAGCAAAAAGCTGTTCTGTAATCATTTGAATATTTGATATAGTGGAAAAAATCGACGCTGGGCTTGGGGGGACAATTTTGTCTCAAAGCTTTATTGAGAAATGCAGCTGTATGAGACAGCGTGGTATTTATTTCGTGAATAGTTGGGGAACTGGTCATTTGGAGAGGGTGTAAGTACCCATCAATAGCAGTGACAGGTCTGTTTGTATTGTTCTCAACTGAAAATTTTACGTTATCCCCGCAGTTTACGCTCTGAGGTGCTTTACTGCCAGTGTCAGCTGCCGCGCATGCATTTTCAAACCTAACTCTACCACCTGAAAGGCTTACACACAGTTTATCATTAGTAGCCCGTGTTTTAAATAATTTTAAACAATTTAAACAATTTATTTACCGCAGGTAATACACAGGTAACAAATCGGAATGACGGTTTGACGGTTTAGGACATCCTCTACGCCCAATTCCCCGGTTTAGGATCACCAACCTCCTCTTAATGCTCACCGGGCTCAGGACGACCTGTAACGTGATGCAAAATAATCATGTTGTTGGCTAGGGCAACTATAAGGAAGGAATTTGAGGGCAAATTTGGCGACATGCTAGCGAAGACTATCCCATTTATTTGTGTGCAGTTCTCATTTTCGTGCCAACAACTTGACCATCCAATGAGGCAATGGACTCGAGCACGCCTGGTCAGTTACGATCTACTTGTGCCACAACTGTTCGTTATCACCTCAAATGTAGCCAACCCATGCTTTCATAAATTCATACACTCATTTTTATCATATTTGTACACAATACCCAACACTATCATTGTAAGTCCCTCAAGAGAACACTAATGATATTGTGCACCTGAGATGAAACTACGAATCTATCGCAAGCCTATGTACATACAATACCGCAACCTTTCAGGTCCGAGGAGAACTTCTGTACCACTTTCTTCCAATTTTTTATTCCATGTTAATGTATTCTATGTACACTGCTCTTTTTTAATCTTACGCTGCCTAACATTCAGCATCAAATGTGAGAGTTATATGAAAATTTAATTTTTTAATATTTTAGTTACGGAAGTTAAACAATGGTTTGAAAAATGCAGTTTCGCCAGACACCGTTTCAAATAAAACAAAAATTTTCACATAATCGATCGTATGATATGAAATTTGGTATTTTCATAAAATTTATAAAATATGAAGGATTTACCGTACTTTATCAAATTTCACCTTATATAAGAAATATCGACGTTATTCGAAACCGGAAATACTCGTAATTAGACACGCAGAGTAGCGAGTATTCAAAAAATGTTTTGCAAAACTATATTATTTTAGCTTCCTAGGGCATGCATCCGTTGCGAAGTAGTGCAGTGTGGACTGTTAGATATTCAGCCGGTATTAGCCCGTGTACTAGTGTATGTGTTGTGTGTGTGTGGGGGAGGGGGCATAGGTCTTGATCGATTGTGGTTTTGGTGAGTGCTAGGAACACGTTGATTTATGCTAAAACAATTTTAAAAGATTATTAGATCGACGAGTGGGTCCAGAAATGGTCCCAAAATGGCACTTCATCCCATTTTTTTAAATCTGCAATTCAGTTTACGCAATAAGCTTTCAAATCGATTAACTTATGAGTAAAAGCTTTCAATTTCACTTGAGATAATCCATCGGACATGAAAAAGGAAAACCTGATTTGTTTTATTTGATTAATGTCATTCCAATTTATTTACGAATGCATCAATACGTTAATGTATATAATATACATACAGATGTTTTTCAGATTATCAGTAAGAGAATCGAGTTCCTTTAAAAATATCTGAGTTTAATTTGAAGAAATATTTTTTTGTTGACTTTTGTTTCCTATAGAGGTGCGGAGGTGAAAAACGCTCCACGTAATCGCGGTGTCAAACATTTCAAAATGTGAGGGAACGAAACTTTCCGAAAACCCCAAACTCGAACTGAGTATCTGTGAATGTGCTTTCTACCTAATTGAATTGAGAAAGTGGAAAACAGTCATCAAATACAATCAGTTGTGACCAGTTTTATCGTGCAAAAACAGACTGGTTATTTCTGTAAACTTTGTCTCAACTCGAAGTCTGTGTAGCAGCCCTCGGTGTAGCCTCCCTCTCTGGTCAACCGCAACACCCCCTCCTCCCTTTTCCGCATCCCCTTTTCAAGCATCACTGACGTGAAATAAAACAAACGTACCACGAATACCAGCGGGGAAACAAAAAAGACCCGATGCAGTTGCAAATTTTGTGAAGACAAACATAAAACACAGTGACAATTTTTTTTTTAATTTTTATCCGTTATTGCAAAAAAAATTAGGTTGAGTGTCTATGACGCTCAATTTTGACCTTTAATCCTCAAAACTGTGTTCATATTACTTTACCAGTAAGTAACTCTGTCCTATTATTGAGAACTTTTGATGAAACAGTGACGTAAAAAGTGATTTAGGGAAAATTAATTCTGTAAATGTTGAACGTCGCAAACAGAGTGAATAAAATGTGAAAACCTGAAACAATAGACCTCTATGAGGGCCCAGCTACGCCAAGTCTGCGCCCGCACCCCTTCCTCCTTCCCAGCCCACCCTCTCCTTGGAAAAATTGCCACGCTGTAATAGAGGCTAACTTAAATCTGCGTTCACTGCTAGAACATAATTCCACAACGTGAGGCAAATTTTCAGCAATATGACGTCTCTTGGATAGCTCACCATAGCAATCTTAACACAAAAAATTGTATTGTTATTCTTCACAAGCAGACGAGCGAGAAACGCCAAGGTGGATCACCGCAAGCATCCTGCTCCTACTCCCCCCCCCTCTCCGTCTCTGTCTACCCTACCCTCTCTTTTCCTCTACCCCTCCCCCACTTTCTTACGGGCGGCTTCTCTTCATCTGGCATTAAATGGCGGTCTTTTTCGTTTTCAAACGTGAACGAGCAACGCAATCCCTCATCCGCAAATATTTCAATGATGTCTATCATTCTTGTTGTGTGTTAATCACCCAATTTTTCAACTTCCTTTGAATAAACAAAATTAACTTTTCTTTTGGTGAAATAGTGACCCACCAGTTAACTTTGATGAAATAGTGACATAAAAAGTGAAAGAGGGAATACAAATTTTGTAATTATGAAACGTTGAGAAACTGAATGAGTAAAATATGTCAACCTGCAAAGGTCTGAACGTCATTGTCGTCATTGTTCACGGCCGACCAACACTCTCCCAGTTCCTCGCCTCCTTTCTCCAGCATTAAAGGGCAACCCTATCTTTTTATGTTTCTGGTAATGTTTTTAGGTGATGTTTTTTATGGCAATATTTTATGTGTTTTAAAGTCTAAATGAGAAGCTAGTCCTCACTCATGTGTAAACGATTACCCTTCTACCTAAGACGATCGTTAACCACTCAGCAACATCTACTCAGTGAAGAAAATATTGAATTATCCTCTCCTCTATTCATTCATCCAATGCAACTTCACAATGTCTCTGTTACGACATATGATCTATGTTTATATCATATGATATGTTTTTGGCTAAATCACGTAAAGCCAGTTAGGAATGTTGGAAAACCGTTGGCTTCAGCTTGAGTGTGAGAACACCGATGAATGCGTTAAGGGCGATTTTTCTCTGTTCTAAGTGAACCGTGGTTCTCATATTTCGAAGGGACAAGAGTCGGTCTATAAATCTGTCGAGCTCAAGTGGTTAGCGTTTCGACGAGAGGGCTGGCGCAGGCGTCCACATAAACACAAAAACACAACCTGGCACACAAAACACATTCCGGCAACACAACACAAGACTCACACACAACACACATGCGCAGGCCGTGAAGATATTCACGGTTGAGAACAGTGCTCCCAATAGGCGTGGCTCCGGGTCGAAACAACCAGTCGTGAAGTGGGAAGGAAGTGAACTCGAAACTGCCCACGATACGAACCAATGGAAGCAACGAGTGGAGTGCGGACACAAAGAAACAGCCAATAGTACTTCTAGAAGCCGAAGTAAGCAAGTCTCCAACCAATAAGAATTGAGATGCTGTCCCAAAAACGGCGAAGGATCTGGATTTTTTCGAGAAGGAATGAAGCGACGCGGATAAAGATAATTCACGACAAGAATTGTGAGGATTCTGGTCTCAGTGACGCTGTGCGCGAGCGAGGTCGATGTGCCGTCACTCACTATTGCCACCTATGTCTGTGTTATCTTGATCTTGAGTTCTGTGTCTTGACGCACCTTTATAAGCCGTACTTGTCGAGGCTGAGGTGCTCAAACATTCATAATCCTACCTGCCGCCAACACACCTGGCCAGTAAACTCTACCTCCAAGTCCCATCCTGTTTACTCTTTGCCTCCGCCTGCATATTTGGTGGCACAGTCTGCGGTGAACTCACGTGCGCGTGTATTTTTTAATTAGGAGGGTATCAAGTGTCCCGAACTTTATACAGTCATTGGAACATTATACAGTCTCTGATGTGTAACGAGAACAATACCCAACTGTGGCAGCCGCAACCATCGGTGTTCGTTTTTGGTTTCGGAATACCAGCGGAAGAGTTGGTAGAGGTTTACACTCAATTCACTGTTTTTTATAATATAGGCTCACCATTTCGCACCAGAATCCTTGTGTATGAATCTGGAGCAGACATTGAGATAGTCTTTGAGGTGACGATAAGTGCATTTCCAGCAACGAGTGATCACTAAAGAAACAATTTGTTTTGAACAATAACTTCAATGTGCATACATTACTACGTACAATAACTGTCAGTGAAATTAAATAAACAGTACCAGTGGTTTATTGTGACGAACAGAACAGTGATTCACTATTTTAAGCCATTGTAATTGACAACTACGTCCTTCAGCATCGTTCCCAGCCATCGTGTAACTACAGCGACGTTTTCCCTGCACGTATCAGCGGCAGCCTGCCTTCAGCAACAAGCAACGTACGCTGCAGTCTACATTCTTTTTGCAGTTAAGTTTTCTTCTGAAATTTTTTTTTTTCTGCAGTGCGGGTGCACCGAGAGCGTTGCCGAGTATTATTTTTTTTTCTCTACCGCAAATGCGGGTATGAACTCAAGGCTCTTTGCCTCTGCAGTGCAAGGTAGTATCAGTCTTATCCTGAACGCAGTGAGAGGCAGACTGCGTAGCGGTTCCTTTGGATTTAGCTGTACAGACGTCAGATTTCATTTCAATGCCCAGAGTAAGTGTAAATTTTTGCTGTTGTGATTAGCAAGGTTGATATAAGGTTTAGGCGCCTTGATTTTGGCTATCCAGTGCTGGAAAAGTATAGGAATTTCGTTTTGTTTTTGCTTTTGTGTTGAAGCACTGCCCAAAGGTGCCTGGAGTGTTGCCAAGTTTTCTGTAGAGTACGGAAATTTCTGTGTAGATTGCGGAAAATTTTTCTGTAGTGTTCGAATTTTATTCTTTTCGAGGTTAACTTTCCAGTACCAGGGGGAGATTGATTGTGTAATTGTATTTTCATTTGTATTGCTCGTGTATTTGGAATTTAGATGTGTTTTTCTCTTGTTGTTTGCGAGGTGTGACATTATTTTTTGCATATCTTTGATTGTGAATAGGAAAATTCCTTGAAAATAGTTCTGTAGTAGGATAGGAATGTAGTAGGAATAGTTCTGTAGTAGGATCCATGTCAGATTACTCGGATAGCGAACCGGAATTCGTTCGCACAGAGCCCACAATAACAAAGAGTGGCAGAATAAGTATTCCTACCGTTACGACTACTCCAAAGACCACTATGACTACTCCTAGTGCTAGTACCAGTACTAATAATGATAGGACTCAGTTAGCTCGTGAAATAGTAGCAAACATGCCTCCTACAGTAGGAACCATAATGACGAACGCTGAATTGCCCCTGTTTAAAGGTCGCCGACGCCAGCAGGATCCAGAGTTCCTAGAGAACAAATCCTTTGATACGCACATACAATATTTAATGGCGTACATGACCTGCTTCCAGACGTGACAAGTGACGAACGAAAAAAAGAGTTCCTAGTGAGGTCCGCCAACAAAAACGTAGGTGATTTCAATGCTGTGGTGACCAAGCTGGTCAACGCAGATTTAAATTATACTTTTGATAAAGTAGTAAAAATTTTGGATGACATATATGTGTGCCGCGGCGAAAAATCCATACACGCCTTGGCATGCGGTTTAAATGAATTGCAATTAACACGAAATAATGCGTTGGCAGCCCAGCTAGTGACGGCTTTTTCAAAGATACGAAATATGACAGAGAACATCCTGACTTCAACCACACTGGGTTGGCAAAGTCATCCTTATTATCAGGCTTGTACGACACAGGCAGAACTGAAACGCTTTGTAGGTGACAGCATGTCTTTCAGTCTAGCGTTAACAATTTTAGGCCCATTGTTGGACGAGTCATTCGCTAGGAAAATTTTTGAACATCAGTTTGGCACCGCAGAGGAACTTTTAGCGAAGTTAATTTCCGCGGTCAGAAGTCAGGCGGAAAGTAAAAAATTATCGCGTCACAGCACACAGTCAGGAATGAGAGTGAAAGTTATTTAGCGGATGTAAACAGTGATTGGGATGGCTGCGTTGAGGCGCAGGACTCTTTTCAGGAGAGTGAAGTTCTTTATGGGAATTTCGGAACCCAGCGTAGTAATCGTGTAGGACCACGTAGGATCACAGGTCCTAGACCTTGGTTGCGGAATCCTCGTGGGAGAGTTAGAGAATTTAGTGGTTACGTAGGAGATCGAGCAAATGAGTATTTGGAGTGCAACGCAGTAAGAACAGACAGTGGTTCTAGTTCTGGGCAAGCTTCAGGTCCTGGTTTCAGTCAAACTTCGGGTAAAAAAAGAGGCTTTCCGTTTTGCACCTCATGTTCAGTGGTTGGTCATTTTGAATGTAGAGGTAGAGGTCAGTCACAGAGAGGTCAGTTTAATGGGAGAGGATGCTTCGCGTGTGGTGGAGCCCATTTAGTGAAACATTGTAGAGCCACGGGAAATTTACGCGGTGGTAATGTAAACAGAGGGAGCACCACGCGCGGAAGGAGTGTGGTACACTTTGTAGATGCCGAGCCGGGTGCTCGGGATTTTTTAAGCGAAGAATAGAAACAGGTAGAGGTAGCAGAAGGAAATTGAAATTGTTTGAGCCCGAGGTTGGCAGCACCCTCGTTAATCCTGCGGCTGTGGTCGAAAGTCCAGACACCACCGTGACAACCAAATCCTTCATTGATCCATTGTTTAAATGCGAAAATAGGTATAAATTATTGCAAGACGAAGAGCTCGCAGATAGACAAGAACGAAGCAAAGCAGTCGAGGCCTATTTCTCCGCTAGTGTTGTAAAAAGTAATTGCAATAAAAAAGGCGCTGGTTTAGTTGCGTTTAAAGAAAGCAACAAACCCACAATAATAATAAAAAGTAATGATCAGTATTTAAGTGCCTTGCTAGACAGCGGTTCAGAAAATGCCTAATAAGTTACAAGCAGGTTAAGAACTTAAACGAAGAAGTTAAGCCTAGTCGTTTAATGGTGAAGGGCATTAATGGCAAGAGTAACGTAAGCGGAGAAGTAGAGTTGTCTATTACCATTCCAGGCACTAAAAAAGTACTAAAAACTAATGCCCTTATCGTAAAAGAGGCTAAATTTAATTATGATCTAATTCTCGGCCGCGATGTTCTGAACAATGCAACTATCGACTTTAAAAATAGAACTCTTCATTGGGATGGTATTTCAATCCCGTTCTGTGAATTAAGAATGGAGCCAATTTTAAGCAGAGAGGCAGTAATGAAAAAAATTGTAAACAGCGACTGTCTGATATCTGATGTTGCTATTGCAAGGAAGAGCGTCAGGGTCAGTCACCTGGCAAAAAATAATGACTGCAGAGAAAAGAAAAAAATCCCCGCTGTGGCTGAGGCGTCACAATATCCGAAGCAGTGATAGTTCATTGCTCTCAGGAAGAAGTGCTTGGTAACTCAATGAAAGTAGTTTACGGTTTCACTAAGAAAGCAACTCCAGGAGAGTATATGATTTTGAAAAGATGTCTAAAAAATGGAGCCCTTGTGGCTGACTCCATTGTTCGTATAAAGGACGACGGTTTGGTGCCGGTGATGGTTCTAAATGCACAAGAAGATGCGATTTATTTAACTGAGAATATGATGTTGTGCAATATTGAGTTAATTGCAGCTGATGATATTGAGAGCGAAATGTATTTGACGAATGTGGAAACAGCACTCAGAGACGCTAATGATGTTGAAATGAATTCTGACGCAATGTCGGATACGGTTCAGGTTGTCACGGCTGGTGGTGGAAATAAGACCATAGCAAAAGGAAAACTTGGGTTGGATGCTGACGCTCGCGATAGAAATCAATTTCTCGAGGGAGTTGATGACGAGGAGTTGGGAGTTAATGCACAAGTAGGTGTATCGTGTGGATGAAATCAGGAAGCACGACGTGGTTTAAATAATGATGATGTTTCTTGTGATGAAGAGGACATGCGTTCACCTCTAGTTAAATTATTAAATGAATTTCGAGATGTGGTTACACTCGAAGGAGAAGCTATAGGTGTTACGAGCATTATGAAGCACCGAATTCAGTTGAAACCGGATGCACCTGTACTAAACTTAGCACCATACAGAATTCCACATAAGTATCAGGAAGAGGTGATGAATATTACTAATGAAATGCTTTCGCAGGGTATAATTGAGGAATCTAGTTCAGACTTCAACTTTCCTGTTATCGTCGTTAAGAAAAAATCCGGGGACCTTCGTCCCGTAATTGATTTTCATGCCTTAAATAAGGTTTTAGTAAAAAATTCTTATCCGATACATCGTGTTGACGAAATCTTATCGACCCTGGGAGGTAATGCGTGGTTTACTAATTTGGACCTCCGCTCGGCCTTTCATCAGGTCGAATTAGAACAAGAGAGTAGAAAATTCACTGCCTTCAGCATTAATTATCGAAAATTTCAATTTTGTAGAGTTCCGTTTGGCCTCAGTACGAGTCCGGGAGTATTTCAAAGGGTGATGACCTCTGCACTTGCATCTATCCTGGGCAAATTAGCATTCGTCTTCCTGGACGATATATTAGTATTTTCCAAAACAAAAATTCAGCATTTGGCTGATATTGGAAGCGTACTTAAGATGCTTCGTTCCAGTAACTTGTCATTAAAGCTTGAGAAATGTCATTTTTTCAAAAAAGAGATTGAATACTTAGGACACATTATTGCCGCCGATGGTATTAAATGTAAATATTCACAGAAATTGCAAGACTGCAGAGCTCCCGCTAATGTGAAAGAACTGCAACAGTTTCTAGGTTTAGCAAATTATTTTCGTAATTTCTTACCTAATTTTGCTGAAGTAGCTCACCCTCTGTATAATTTGTTACGAAAAGACGTTGACTATACGTGGACCGACGAATGCCAGAAGAGTTTTACTTTTATAAAATCTGCTCTGACGTCTGACACAGTTTTAAGACATCCTGACTACACTAAGGATTTCCACGTATTTACGGACGCGTCTAATTCTGGAATTGGAGCTGTCCTAATGCAGACAGATGATTCAAGTGATCGAATTATGAGACCTGTGGCTTATTATAGTAAAAATTTGAATTCTAGCCAGAGGCGATATTCAACTACTGAAAAAGAGTTTTTCGCGATTTTTTCGGCTATAAAATATTTTAAATATCTAATTACGGGATACCCTGTTAAGGTCTACACAGACCACCGCCCCTTGGCACCACTTTTCACAAAAAACTGCCTGAAGATACAAATATGGCACGTTGGTGTATAAGCGCTCATTCTTTTGACCCAGTTGTTAAATATTTACCCGGCAAAGAAAATGTAGTAGCAGATTACCTGAGCAGATTACCTATAAACAATGAGAATTTAACCATTAAAGAACTAGAGCTTTGTGACGCTCTGGAATCCGCGCTTGAATCCGACTTTTGCATTGTGGAGACTCGGTTACAGAAAATGGCATGACTAGACATGGGGTGGCTGACCCGCCGCCTAGAGACAGTGCTGACGACGCAGCAAAAGAGACTCGTCCCAAGCTGCTAGACTATGTACCAAAAGATGAGGAAATTTCTTGGACTATAAAAGAATTTATTGATGAACAAGACAAAGACCCTTTTTGCATGGAAGTTAAGGACGCTTTACTGCACGGTAGTGTTTCGAAAATTCCAGACCTAGAAAAGTTTTTAATTTTGAATGACATTCTATATCGACGTAGACAATTTGACTACAGACCTAGTACCATTCTTACAGCAGTGGTACCTAACTCATTGATGGGTAAAGCTATTTTAGCTATACATGCAATGTACCATACGGACGACGTGCATACGTTGTTCAAGTTTAAGCTTAAATACTTTAATCATTTGGAAAAAACAATTGTGCGAAAATTTGTAAAAGATTGTGAAGTTTGTAAATTAATTAAAGCAAGACCTTCAGTTCCAATTATAATTTTGACTGCCCCGATTGCGAAAGAACCGTTTGAGGTTGTATCTATGGACCTCCTTGGGCCACTTAAGGTTACAGATAATGACAATAAGTACATCCTAGTTATTATAGATCTTTTTTCTAGGTTTTGCAGGTTTTATGCCATCTCTAATCGTCGTACGGAGACAGTAATTTCATGTCTGAGTAACTGTTTCTCCTTGTTAGGATTTCCCAAAACTCTTATTACAGATAACGCCTTAGAATTTAAATCTGTGGCGGTTAAACAGTTTGCAAATGTGCATGCCATCGCTAAAAAAGAAGTTTTAGCGTACAGCCCTCATTCCAACGCTATAGTTGAGAGAAACAACAGGAAAATAACCAATCTACTTAAATTATATGTAAATTCGCTACCTCATGCAGAGTGGGATCAGATGCTCGAGGTTGTTGAAAATGCGCTAAACAACGCATTGAATTCTACTATAAGCGAAACCCCTAGTTTCGTAATGTTTAATCGAGACACATGTGCCTACTATCAATCCGAGAATTTTGATTCTGTGACTTATAGTTATGATGAAGAATTGGATTTGGTAAACTTTCGGGCAAAGGAAGCCGCCCGGACAGTAGAAAATATTCGAAACTTGATTATAAATAATACGACAGAGAGAAATCTGTATAGAAACATCAAACGACGTGATAAGGACGTGAACGTTGGCGATCGTGTTCTTTTGAAAAATCACGAGAAAAAACATAAATTAGAGCTTACTTGGCTTGGTCCGGCCGTGGTTCAAAAAGTTAAGCGTAATTGGGCTGAGGTAAAAATTGGTTCGAAAATTTATAAGAGTAACCTTAATCATTTGTTACCCTTGAGGAAGGTTAAACTGTGAGTTAAAATGACAAGTTCTTTCTGCTACGTTCATAACATTAACGTTTGATGGCGCAACGATTCGACGAGTTACGATTTACTATGTTATTCTTATCGCGTTAAGGTTAATAATCATAGGTTAAAGAGTTTTGCTGCGTTGATCTGCGTTGTGTTTCATAATATTCGCAGTAACCCGTATATTATATTCTCTGTGTTATGTTTACAATTTTTGTACCGCGTTGTTCTAATTTGATGTGGCATAATGCTTGATGTTAGCTGAGGTTAAAAGGAATGTGCAACTGTCTGGCTTAACCTTGTGGGTTGGTAACCCTTGTCTCTAAGTCGCTTTATTTGCTTGATCCAAATTCGCTTACAACGTTAAATTCATTGTCTGAAAGTGTCGCTGAATTGACATTTTTAATATTGAGCGAATTCTTCGACTGCTAAATGCAATCGCTGAGGTTGCAGTTCACTCTGTGAGATGGGTTGATTTGACGTTGCGACGTATCTCACAGTGCATTTTTATTGTCAGCCGGAATGTTCGGTGATCAGCAAAAATTAATTAGAATTCATGCAATGGTTGGTGGCTACCCGACCAACGAGTTCGATGAACTTAGTCATGAAGTTTTTATCATGACCATTTAAGGAATTTTAAAAGTTTTAGGTTTGCGAGTTAGTTTTCTGTTTTTTGGGTCATGCTAATCGTCTTTGTATCTGTTTCCGTGCAGGATATGCATGGACGTGTTCGCGATGGGCAACCAGGTATCGTTAGTCGACGTGGAGACCCTCTCGTCGGCCATTGCAAAAAATCAAGGAGCGAATGACGAACTCTTCAAAGAATTGATGAAGTCGAACTCCCGGGTCGACCTGCTACCCGATAGCATCACCGATGTGATGGTGATGTTGCTCGCCATAATTACGATGGGTCTGGGGGCGGTATTATACTACACTAAGCGCACGCTGGAGTGTCTGTCCGAACGTGCGGATCGGATGGAGGACTATCAGCTGCGGCGGGCACCTAGGATGGCACCGCCTAGGTGCAACCACCAGGAGCAGGCATGAATCGTTGATGTCAGCGCGAATCATTATTGATTTGATCTTAATTGGAAGATTTGCAAAATTAGGGAATTAGTGAAATGGAATATTCGATCGCCAAGTGACGTAATTGCCCAGTGAATTAGATTGAAAAAATAATTGGAAATTTAATTATGAAATACATGGAAAATAAGAAATGAGTTAGGTCGGTTGAAATTTTTTCGTGAATTAATTCAAAGATTAATGTTAAACGGCGCTATGGAAATTCAGCGCGAAGTGGTGAGAGGTGGAGAAAACGCAAGAAAAATCGCTAAATCGTTCTATGTAATCGCACGCTTCAATTCGCTATGTTTGCTATTCTAGTCTTAAGCTCTTTATGCTAGGTGATTCTTCTTATGTCGACGCGTAATTTTTTATAAAGTTTTAATTATTGCAATGATCGAAGTGCAATTATTTAAAAATTATTTAAATTAATTTAATTTAAAGACTATTTATATGCTTTTGTTGTTTTCCAATGCTTTCCATGGTTTTAGCGTAGCTGAACACATGTATTTTTAATTTCGGTAATTTTTTTTTGTGTACTCTGCGGAATTTGTTTTTGATTTGTTTTGATGTAAGAAGATGTGACGGTATTTTATTCTGTACATTTTCATGGTGAGAATTTATTGCTTTAGATGCGTTGTACCAAAAATATGTGGCGTTGTTTTTTTTCCTTTATCCTTCCTGCTGTCGACGTGCTGACTTGATGCACGGTAAGTCAGTTGAGTGTTTTTGCTTTGCTTGGGATATTGCTTTGCTATTTTTGCTTTTAAATATTAATCACTTCTTACATTTTAATGTTTCTATTTTTTTAATGTTTTTCTCTATATCCGGTATAATCCTAGTTGTAGGGTGTTGAAGACGTAATTAACTTTTTTTCACTTTTTGGTTGCTTGCGGATATGACGTGTTAAAATTTTAGCATTTATTAAAAGGTTTTAACGTTTATTAAGAAAGGATTGTTTATGATTTTTGGTATTTTGCGGTGTTTTGCGGTGCGTCAATTTTTCGATGTATCGCTATAAATTTATATTATTATTTCTTGGATTTTAAATATAACTATAAATTATTAATATGCTAGTGGTAATGGCGGATGTTTTTTCTTTATTTGACATGTTTTTCGGCGATTTTTTTTGTTGTCTCTGGCGTTATACGTTATTTCAATTGTGTTTTATAACTCGTTCAATTATTTTTGGTTATGTAGATGGTTTTTAATTGGATTTTTTAACGGTGCGTCTATTTAATTAAAGGTTGTTTAACAAAATGTATCGAATTGTTCCAATTTCGCTACAAACAGGGCATATAACATTTTTCGTTTGCTTCGCTGCCCTTGTTTTTGCTTGTTTTTGCGTTTAATTATAATAATGATTGGTTGGTGTATGGGTAAATTTGATTAGTAGACTTTAACTTTATAGTATTATGAGTTGCGAAAAGTTTTAAAGTTGAAAGTAAAGACGTTTTTTAAGCGAGACGATTGCCTTTAAGTAATATCGTTACCTTTCACTTAAGGTTGTCACTTTAAATTTTTTGAACAAATTTGTTAACTTTTCTTTTTAACTGCGTGTTAATTTGGTTAACGGTATTCGTTCGTTTTGCGATTTTTTTGGGGGATTCTTGTTTAACCATTTTAAAATTGGGTTTATCTCTCATCCTATGGGTCGTAGGGGGGTGTGATGTGCGCGAGCGAGGTCGATGTGCCGTCACTCACTATTGCCACCCATGTCTGTGTTATCTTGATCTTGAGTTCTGTGTCTTGACGCACCTTTATAAGCCGTACTTGTCGAGGCTGAGGTGCTCAAACATTCATAATCCTACCTGCCGCCAAAACACCTGGCCAGTAAACTCTACCTCCAAGTCCCATCCTGTTTACTCTTTGCCTCCGCCTGCATAACGCCAAAAGAGACACGATAGGCTTTGGAGTGCAAAAACCGGGAAATCTCGGCGATAGGCCGACATTTCCCGGGCTTGTGTCAATTCCGGATTGACTTCACACGAAAAATCGAAGCCGATGTTTAACTCCTCCAATAACGACAAGATTGTGCAACAAACACCCGCTCGAAGTGTGTGCTGATAATCTCTCCGAACGCTCAAGGAGACTGCGATGGTATCGTCGAAGTGCAACGAGCTCTCGCTCGAAGAATTACGGCCTGAGCACATCAACAATTCAACGTGAAGAGAAACACCCATGGAGAATCTCTACGCCAATTATTAGCTCACAAACTATCGCAGCACTATAATGTGGAGTCACGCGTTCACCAACAATGCGGAGGGAAACAAGAAAAGATCTGCAGTTAGCCAGCTCTTCAACGCAGCCAAAACTCAGACGTGCGAAGCATGAATGTGCGAAGAATGGAAGACAGCAGCGCCTACCTGACGGAGCATGAGTATCACCGCCGCCGCTATAGAACTCTGAGAACTCTGTTGAGAATCCCGCGAAGTTGGAAGGAGTCTATACCGAACATCCCGCGACCGCGCATCACAGAAGAGTTAAAATTTTGTGGTGTAGAGAACTTTGAAACAATGCTGTAAAGTGGAAAATTGGAAATCAAAATAGCACACTGAACGGTGCTTTCAGATTGCCGCGCAGACCAATGTGATTAGTGTCATGTGTTTTCTTAGCTGAGGTTCTAATTTGTGTTGTGCATAATGCGAAGCATTCTGTATTATGACACCTTGCTGTAAGTCAAGGTTTTTCCTGTTTTGGCACATCCATTTTACTTCATGTGTGCGCTAACCAGGGTGTTCATTTTTGTTTCTGATGTTATTTTTGTGCGTAGATTCCATTTTTGTCGGTTGACAAGAAATGCTGTGTTGAAGTAATCATGCGATCGTTCGCTGGCGCTCATTAATTTTCAAACTTGTATCTCTCATGTTGTGTTGGGCCAGAATATGTTGACCTATTCATGCCACCACGAAGTATGCGCAAAGTACGATTTGTGGTAGTTATTTGCCTACACAGCCAAGGTGGGGTTTTCTCATTGTGTCGTGTGGCAGTGCCATGTCGTTAAAATCATGACCATCTTGCATTAGTGCACTTGTGCGCATTTTTCACTTCATTCAAACATTTCCCTGTGCTTTAATCATTGCATTGAGATATTTTGTGTGCTCGTATTTTGACCCACGTGTTCGTAAAAAAATAAAACCAATTTTAATCATTACTCTTTTATTGTCCATGCTTTTATGTAGTATTCATGCGAACACAAGGTGTACATAGATAATTGATTTACGGAGGTTGAGATCCCTCCTGCGTTACGTGCTTAACAACAGCATTGTATCGTGACATCTCCTTACGAAACTCGCTTAGCTACTGGGAAAGTAGCTTTATCTAGAGAAATAACATCCTTCACAACAGCGCCGCATGAAAACTCAAACACCAAAAATCGGAATATATCTGAACCGTTCACAAAACGAAAGCAAAAATCACCCTAATTCTCACGTGTAAAATCACTCGTTCAAAAGCCTAAACACCTCACAATGACAACAACAACTCCGACAGAGAAGCAGTATGACGTCAAAATAAGCACCGCAACTCCCAAAACATCACCAGTGCCGACCGACAGCGAATCGACGGAAAGGTGCCCGACAGAGAGTCGAGCAGCAGAGTCGCGCGTCTTAGACGAAAATCTCCCAAGCTCTGCTTGTACCTCATCACTGGCCTGAGCTGCCACAGCACCACGGCCAGCTCCTTCGTCTCGTCCCAACAATTGCATCATAGCGACATCTCTCCTGTCCTGCATCACTGTGAAAGCTCAAAATTGTTCACCACCGACGAAAACACCAATGTCAACGTTGGAACGCGATAAAATTTTAGATGTGAGCGACCAGTCAGAAAGTAAAAGGGCTAATTGTAATTATAATTTCACTGATAAACTGTGTGTAGGCCTTTCAGGTGGTAAAGTTAGGTTTGAAAATGCATGCGCGGCAGCTGACACTGGCAGTAAAACACCTCAGAGCGTAAATTGCGAGGATAACGTAAAATTTTCAGTTGAGAACAATACAAACAAACCTAATACCGCTTTTGATGGGTACTTACACCCTCACCAAATGACCAGTTCCCAAACTATTAACGAAATAAATAACACGCTGCCTCTTACAGCTGCATTTCTCAATAGAGCTTTGAGACAAAATTGTCCCCCAAGCCCAGCGTCGTTTTTTTCCACTCTATCAAAAAAATATTCATATGATTACGGAACAGCTTTTTGCTTTAAATTATTGTATCAGCGCTCATGATTTTGCGCCGGTGGTAGCTGCGAGTAACCATCCTTGTGCGAAATCTCCTCTAGACATTTTTCTCGTTGGAGATAATAGTCTCACAAAAATCAACAGAGATGACATTGATAGCGCATGCACGATTCAGAACATAACTATGGAACGTCTCAATGATCTCTATGATGAGGTTGAACGCGCACCTCCTCTTAGGAACTATATAATTAGTTTCAAAGGTTTGAGCCTCTCGCCCCATAACCTTACTAAGTTAAAAAATCTGATAATGACAAAGAATTTTTTTTTTCATATTTATGTGGTGAGTGCCTGCAGTGGTCAGCAATTGTACATGACATCGAGCCTGTGCATAAAAATCGGTCTTAAACTGATTCCGCTGCGAGCAAATGTAAAAACTGTTACTGTTAATGAAGCTTACAATAATGTCCGCACATGGCCTGTTACGCGAGAAGACACGCATCATTTTCTTCAACAAATTGCTCTAAAATCACCTTTGAGACTAACTTCACATTTTATCTCCTGTGTCAGAAACTCCCTTGACCTAAATGAAGAAATTGAATACTCTAATGATTATGCAAAACAGCAGGATGAGTTGAATGATTGGTCTAAGTTGACAGCCTTTCCACGTGAAACCTCCAGCAACATAAACCGATGTTTGCCTTCATATAACAAACCCTCTCCTCCATCTGCCACAAACAATTGCAGAGTGCCTACAAAAAATAGGTTTTCACTGCTATCCAATGCTGATACAGAGGATGAAAGGCCCCTCTTAGACACGAGTATAAATCAACATCCAATCACATACTCGGAAGCAGTGAAATCAACAGGAAGAGAGAAATCGCTGCAAAATTGCTTTTGACAATCGATGGAAAATCCACTACCCAACTCCATGCACAATCATCACCAGAAAAATAGAAATGACACGAGCATTTCTCAGTTCTCTGCAGATCCCCATACAAGAAATCACCACAACCGGCCCATTCGGAGCCAGAAAAACGTAAATACGCCGGACCTCTCAGAACCTCCTAATGATGTAAAAAGTACGATAACACGTCTCCACCGCCATTTGTGAACGTATGAATTCCACAATGGATGAACTGAAACGATCATGGAAAATAGAGCTGATTCCCACTAAAGGCGATGGACACTACCTCCTCCATGCTTATCTACTTATAAAACCACCAGCATTAAAATGGAATTACAATTCCTTAAAGACTGCAATCAAAACAGAGAGTGCAGCAAACAAAAGCACATACGCTAAGTTTGTTGACAAGAACAGTGGAGACATGCAAAACCTCATAGATAATTACGTAGACGACAAACATTTTGATCAAGCTGCTGTAGACCTTATACCACTAATCATATTAGATGTGACAAGAAAAAAACTTCTCGTCCTGGATGAAAAGGATCATTGTGTTTTGAAAATATCAGTCTATCCCTTTTCAGAGTTATCAAAAAATAACCCTCCACTACTGATCCATCGTAAAAGCGATCACTACAGTGCTCATGTCACACAAGGCAAAATCAGACCGGAGTTACCTCACCTTGACAGACTTCCGCTGCCCAGCTAAATAATAGACTTTCTTACATAGCAGATGCTGGGCCCAACACCCTCGGTAACGTAGACAAGATCGATAAATCCCCTGAACGATCTCAACGAGATAGTAACTTTGCTACTTTTAAAAAGAGTGCTAATATAGGTAAAATCAATATAAAGTATATAAATGCTCAAAGCCTGAATGGTAAATTGGATGAAATCAGAGTAATGTTGGTCACTGAAGAAATTGACATTTTGTGTGTTTCAGAAACATGGTTTGATGCTCGAACCCAAAGTTCATTTTTTAACACTCCTGATTACGTGTTATATCGCTACGATGGCGCTAAAGCCAGCCGAGGTAGTGGATCTTGTATTTTTAAACAATTTAAACAATTTATTTACCACAGGTGTTTAAGAGTCGGGTTTTTCTTCCGCACTCTATATATATGAGTTTTTAATTCATTATTTCTGTTTCTTTTCTGAATAAACTCGCTCGGCCGACGTTACGTTAAGAGTACGTGAATGAGACTCAATGATTATTTTTTTTTGCTGCCACCAGAGGCTTAGAGCCTCGAAATTAAGGATATGAATTAATTAAGATGCGAGAACAACGTGAACTATCATTTTGTTAGGTAGCGATGGCTGAGGGCCCGGCACGTGTTTCATGTGCCCTTTTACGAGAGAGAAAAGGAAATATACGAGGCCCAAGTTTTTATATTTATTGGACGGCAAGCAAGGATGACACGAGACAGCGTGGTAGAAACCCCTTACAATTTCGGAACAAACAGGACAAATAACTCACGATTTCTTTCGATCGATTTCTCACGACAACAGACTGTGTACAAACAGCCAACACACGAGCCAAGGAAATACCGAGCCCGGGGAGTGTTTTGCATACACTTGAACTTCGAGCCCTCAACAATAAAGTGGAGATTTGAGCCAGCCGAATTCTCAATTTATGAAGCTGAAATAAAGGAAGCCTCAACTATCAGAGCACCGTTCGATGTTTGAGTAACTTTACTTTAACTAATTTCTGAGTCCCTTGCGTCCGGACCCCTGACCTCCTCTAGGCTCACCGGCGACTAAAACTTCTAAGTATAATAAAAGCCGGCGTGATCGTCCCATAACTCAACCCGGACCACACGGTTTATGTCCTTTCCCGACTACCGCTCCGCACCAAGTGACGTCTACTCGTCCTACTCAATCCTGCTCGGACAGTGCTCACCCCTCCCGAAGGGGAGGGGGGTCACTGCATGAGCCGGGCAACAACGGGGCGAGAAGGTTCTGAGCTTCGCCTCCCTCCACACAACCGGGGGTACGGCTGGGGGAGAGGGGTCGGGTCTCATGCGCCTGCCCGCCTCCCGTTACGGCAATTAAACAATGGTTCGCGGGACGGCGAGTCTAATCTCAGCGCTCTGCGCCGTCGGCATGATGTTCCCACATTTTACACTGCTGTGGTTGCCTATGCCAGCGCATCCAATTATTGAATATAATATGGGGAAGATTTCTCTTCTGAGAACGTCCCCTTCATATATTTCCCAAGGCCATAGCGTGAAAGCCGGCTCATAAATTTACGACCCGTGTAATGTAAGAGGCTGTCCTTCCATCGTTTTATATTTTCCTCTCGGCAACGCTAATAGCCAGAATCCAGGATATACATCCCCCCTATGTTAACGAAAGAAAATTTTGAATATAAATTTTCTTTTCATTTATGTCCTGGCCACGATTCTATTTCCGACCCGACTCACGAACCTTGCACAACATGACATCAGTTTACAACACACAACAACGCAAAAGAAAACGAACGGCGACCACAACTCGCTCGCACGTGCATCAGCAAATTTAATATAATATTGGCCTCCTTCGGGACTGTGGAGGCGAGCTCTTCAGCCTCCGGAATTGTCGTCGTCTGCTTCCAGTGTAATATAAGTTCTTCCGAGTTCTTCCGTCCCGAGATCTTCGGCTTCTGTTCTAGGGGGAATCCTTTTTAGACTTGTATGATGATGATGAATTCTTTCCCTCGCAGTGGCTCCTTCCACAGAAAATAGGGGAAGACCGAAACCGAGGAGATTCGCGTGCAAGCGGTCCTGGCCTCGATCTCCCCTGCGTCCCGGGGCAACACTAGGTGCTGCAGCAAGCCGCTGAGGGTCGCCTCGGTCTGGCGTTTGTCCGGCTTCGGGACGAAGTGGACGACGAGTGCGCGCCCCTCCTGGGTCGCGGCCGCCCGCGCCCAGTCCGTCTCGGACGAGACGCTCGCCAGACTTCCGTCGGGTAGCCACAATGCCACCTCGTAGTGGCGCGCTGCGACGTAGGTTCCGAGCTGGCGCACCACCTCGCTCGGCCTCCGTCTCCGCCCTCGATGCATGTACGTCACCGTTTCCTACGGCACACGGTCAAGCATTAATTCCTTGTTACATGGGTTAGACATCAATATAGAGCCTATTCTTTCAAATTTTCCTCTCTTCGCCTCATAATGAGAGCGCGTATTACATGAATGATATATGATTTTTATGAGTCTAAACAGTCCTAACCGTACTTGAATGGCTAAGAGTACAACTTCTGCCACATGATACCGCACATACTCCTGCACACGATACAGCACACGAAACCGCACACACTCTGACAACACACACATATTCTTCCATTCGTCGTTCACTTCGTATTGCAGGTCCTAATGATTAATTGATGAGAAATGTGATTTTCCTACATTAGTACTATCTCCGTGTCAGCTGACCGTTTTTTTTCTTTTTACTGAATGGCATTTGCTAATCTCTCGTGAGAAGCAAGCCTGAATTTCGTATGGGTGCAATACGTAAGGCGTCCCGTCGCATGCATGTATGTTTTATCTACAAGTCGCACATGACTTATCTTTTAACCTCCAAAATCTCATGGTATCGGGTAACAGCTGCGATGCCTCAAGCATTGCGCACATGCCTCTGGACAGGCATAAAAATCCCTCTCAGTCATGCTTCCCGTAATCTCCCTTATCACGCTCGTCAGCAGACCAGATATTTATAACACTCTCTACAGTTCACGCCGGATTCCTCCTCACAGGAGTATTCCCGATCTTACCATTGATGAATGCCTCTCCATCTCTCTTAAGTCGACCGCACTTCCGTTCCGCTCCGATGGAAGCCGCTGTGGTGCTGGTTTTAGCACGCGCACACGTCAGCACCTCGCTCGCTCGTCGCCTTCCTGAAAATCTTCAAAATTCACCTTAGTACATTTATCATTAAATATTTCAGCTCTAGCGTCGGTTCGATGCTGTTCACGCTCGGGATTCTCCGCACAGGAGTCATCCTCTTTGTCTTATTTTCTCGGTCTTTATTGCCCTTGCTATTTCCTTATCGTCCTAAATCAAATTCTCGTATTTAGCATCTCAAACGCATCGCTGTGCGCGTCTCTTTGTTCAGCCTGCCTTCTCTATCTTGAAGTCGGCTCTCTCTCGTGTTACATGCGTCTCTGCAATGCAGCGCCTGTAGATTTTTTATGACCCATTGTAGCTCCCATTGTCCCGTGGGCTCATGCCTCGAGTCTCTACCTCGCAAGTGCGCGTCCAGCTTGCCTTTCCACACTAAGCTACGTTGTTATTAAAGAGCCGTATTTGCTAAAATTTTATACTATGTCCGTAATGGGACTTAATTATTAGATGTCTCGGTAGAAGTTCTGCTCAACTCTCAGGAGTTCTGCTCCGAGCGGCTAGTATCCGCCTCCTATCAGCTCATGACAGGCTCAGGTTTCGATCTGCCGAGTGCAGCAAGTCCCATCCCAAGATAACTCCAATCGACGTCTCTCTTCCTAGCGACTGCATTGTGCCTATTTCTCTTTTTAACACGTCATTTGGAAGCAAAAAAAAAATTTATTTCTTAAATTTTTCTCTCCCCCCCGCGACGATCAAAGAAAATTCCTTCACATGGAATTTTTCACCCTAAACAAAACAACTACAAGAAGGATATATCTATTTTCCATCCAATTTGCTGACTCTTCAAACCTACACCTGAAAGGCAATGGTTTATTAGTGCTTATAACTAGTTATTTCTTAGGCTACTCTGAAAGAATAGTTAGTGAGTAAACTTATCGGCTATGCATCCACCAAATGCCGGGGACTTACAGAGCCATATTCCTACGGGCAATATTTATCTCATAAATCTGCTGCGGATCGCGAAGGTCTGTGACTGACCTCCGTCTAATTTATCTCTGTATGTAATTGTCTCGCATAAATCCAATTCCCTCTCCCTTTACCAACGCATCTCCAGCAGTCAAACTACCCGCAATCAAGTTCAATTTTCGATGTGAAGTCATTATATCTCTGCAGTTGTTCGAGAATGTCAAACCTTACGATGCAATTTTACCTCTAAGTTTTATTCTCGTCATTCAAAAATGCGCAGCCAACAACGATATAATTTGCCCAGTACGCTGTTACAATTTGTATGCCAAATCTCTACTTTTATCCCAAGCCTTCTTTCTGCGCGTCGCACTTGTTTCCTGCGGTTGAGCTCATCTTTATGCCTCTGTCGATTTTATGACTTTCGTCCGGTGTCGGCTCTAAACGCTCCGGGCACAGTCGCTCACGTTGGCTGATCGCATTCGCAAGAAGTTATCTACATAGCAGTTAACGTTCGATCGTACAACTGCTCTTATATTTGTACTTCTCCATAGTTCTTGCCAAGCTATTCTGAAAGGAATTAGATTACTGAGCTTATCTACTATTTATTCGCTAGGTTATTCTGAAAAAGAAGATTAGATTAGTAAGCTTATCTACTATTTATTTGCTAGGATTATTCTGAAAAAGAAGATTAGATTATTACGCTTATCTATTATTCACTTGCTACATAGGCTTTTGCTTATGTAGTCTTCTCCTCTACCGGACCGGCCGATCTTAGAGCGTAAGGACGCCTAGCTGCCGGGGTGGGTAGGGGTGAGGGTGCTTCAGGCCTTGCTACGTAGATTTCGTCATCGCTGCTATCCGAGTCGCTATCTTCGTGAGGTACTTCGGTGACGTGCTCGACGCTCCTCCCATTGCTTCGGGGACGCTCGTCTTGTATTACTAATGCCTCCTCTGGCTGAAATGACGCGGGCTTAAGTCTATTTCTGTGGACCGTTATCTCATGCCGGCGGCCGTGGACTTGTCGTATTACGACGTTCATCGGTGTTGGAAGGGCCTGAATCCTGTACGGGCCTAACCAATTAGGTCGGAATTTTCCCATCGCCTTGTTTCTTCCTGCTGTATTCCGTAGGAATACGCAATCGCCGACTCTAAGTTCTCTATCTCTCACGCGCTGATATCTCACATTCTTGTCATGTGCATTTCGGCTTGCTGACATCGCGCCTTCGAACGCAATTTGCAACCTTGCAAAAGCGGCGTGAGGGAAATCTTCCTCCAAAGCATAGTTTAGTATCCTGGGCTGCAGAATATCAGACAGTGGCAAGGGAGCGTCGCGTCCATGAAATAAATAGTATGGTGTGTTATCTACCGAGGCATGATACGAACAGTTTAGAGCGAGCGTGGCAAAAGGTAGCTGCTCGTCCCATGATGTAAGATCCTTCTCTACGGTTGCTGCCAGCGTTGTCTTGAGCAATTTGTTGAATGCTTCCGTCATTCCGTTACTGGCTGGATGGAAGGCCGTGGTGAAGTGCAACTTGGACTTCAAAATGCGGCACATTTCTTGGAAATTCTGGGCAGTGAACTCAGTACCTCGATCCGACACGATGTGTTCCGGACAGCCATACCGGCATACATAATCCATGAACGCTCGCGCTACGGTCTCGCTCTTTTTATTGCGCAGTGGGTACGTCTGCACGTATCTAGAGAAGTGGCACACGATCGTCAGAATATATCGATGTCCTGCCTGTGATTGTGTCAGCTCTCCAATGAGATCAATACCCACCCTTTCTAATGGTCGTGAGACTGGCGGTAATTCGCCTATTTTTGCTTTGAGGCCCCCGTGTGGACTGCGCTTCTGACACGTCGTGCAATTTTTCACGTGCTCTTGCACGTGTCGTGCCATATTTGGCCAAAAGAATAATTCTCTAGCACGGTGGAGGGTTTTTCTTGCTCCAAAATGTCCGGAAATTCGCGTATCGTGCGACATTATTAACGCGGGCTTTACTAGGGATTCAGGAATCACTGCACGTTTGCGAATGTCTCCATTGTCCTTAACTTCTAGGTAGAATAGACAGTCTTTGTCTAGCACGAAATCCTAATACTGGCTCGGATCTGTCACCAATTCACCCTTTCCTTCCAATGCGTTGATGACCTTGGCCCAGTGCTGTGCTTTGCGCTGCTCCATACTTACCTTTTCCGCACAGAAAACTTCGTACGGGTCCAGCGCTTCCGTCACGGTCGGGCGGACGGCTGCCACTCCCCGGGAGAGCGTATCTGGAATCACATTCTCCTTGCCGGGTCTATACGAAATTTCATAATCGAACTGCGACAGTAGCACTGCCCAGCGGGCGATACGTGGAACTGTCGCTTTATATTGAAACAAATATCGCAGTGGTTGGTGATCCGTCAGGATCTGGAATTTTCGGCCGTAGATATATCTAGCAAAATGCCGGACGTTTTCCACAATAGCTAATGCTTCCCTCTCGGTGGTACTATACCGAGTCTCCGCCGGTGTAAATTTCCGTGAGTAGTATGCGATTGGGTGATCCATGCCGTCTTTTTCTTGCGTCAGTACTCCTCCCAGCGCGACATCGCTCGCGTCGGTGTGCAGCCTGAACGGTCGCTCGAAATCTGTGTAACCCAACACCGGTGCTTCCGCTAGAGCCAGTTTGAGCGCGTCGAATGCGGCCTGATGTTCGTCCGTCCACACAAACTTGGCACACTTCTTAGTCAAAGCCGTCAAAAGTGCGACTCGCTCTGAGAAATTTGGTATGTGTCTTCGATAGTAGCCTGCCATTCCCAAAATTCTTCGTACATCTTTCGGTTTCTTCGGTGGTAACAACTCGCGAATGGCCGTGATTTTCCTTTGGTCAACTTGAATTCCGTCCTTCAAGACAACGTGACCCAAATATTCGATGGAGGGTTTGGCAAAGCTGCACTTTTTCAGTGAAATATTCAATCCTGACTTCTGAAGGAGAGCGAGAACTTCTTCCAAATGAGCGATGTGATCCTCAAACGTCTTCGAAAATACCACTACGTCGTCTATGAAAACGTAGCTCGTTTTTCCAATCACCGGCTCTAATACCCGATTGACCAAACGCTGGAATGTGGCTGGGGCTGTAGTCAATCCAAATGGCATCCACTTGAAGCGGTACTGAGCCGACTCAGTAGCGACAGGAATCTGCCAGTAGCCTGATTTCAAGTCTATGGCTGAGAAGTAGCATGCGCCTCCAAGGGACTCCAAAATATGTTCGATCCGTGGCATTGGGTATTTATCTGCGAGCGTGACTTCATTAATTCGTCGAAAATCAACACAAAATCTATGCGTGCCGTCCTTCTTTTTGATGAGAAGCACCGGAGATGCCCACGCGCTCGCTGATGGCTCAATTACGTCCATTGCTAACATATTCTGCACTTGTTCTTCGATTGCTGCGCGTGTTGCCTGGGGCAGAGGCCATTGATTCGTAGCAATCGGCGCCGCGTTCCTGGTGTCAATTCGATGTGGGAGCAAGTCACATCGGCCTAAATCTTGCTAATGCTGAGAAATGGCTGGCGCATACTTACCTAGGAGCGCTAACAGACTCTAACGCTGCTGCGTGTGCAGATACTCTAGGCTTGGTACTTCCGCCTCGGGTAGCTCGTCAGTTATACCATACTCACCATCATCACTGCTCATTGTTGGTAGCACCGCCGCGACCTCAAACTTTCGCATACTTACCCTTTTTCTTTGTCTGATCAAATTGATCGACTCTCCGGCATACTTACCGTCCTTAAATGCATACGAATGACCGTTCACGATCACTCTACTACCATGTCCACTGGTCATGTCCTGCTTCACCTTACCTATGCGCTGGAGTAAATCGAGCCCTACAAGTATGTCTCCTGGATAATTTCCGACTTGAGCCACTATTACAACATGCACATAAGTGTTACCTCCTATCTTAATGTTCAGCGCAATTCTGCCCCGCACATCTATTTCTGCGCCACTCACTGTACTTAACTTTAGCTTGGCCGTCTTTATTCTTACTGTACCTGATCCTGCCGACACAATTTTTTCTGCCATTTCAGGCCTTATCAGGCAGCAAACTGATCCGGTGTCCAGGAATGCTTCGCAGTCTTGTTCGTTGATTTTTATCTGTATGATCGGTTTGGCCTCGTGTGTGTCGACAGGCGTCCCTAGTTTTTTCTACTAGGTGGGCCTTGTGCGTATCGCCACGGTGTGTTGTTATCCACGTTGAAACTCCGATGGGCTGCGGGGCTCGAGCCTTGTGGCTCGCCTAACTGTCGGCTCTGCTGGGCTTGATTTTGTGACCGCCACTGTGCCCTACGTTGTCTAGTCATATGGCCGGCTTGCCCACAATTGAAGCAGTTCATGGTTCTTCGCTGTATGTTCTGGGCAAATGTATTTTGCCTCGGAATCACCGCTGGGTTGCGACATTCTCTAGAGAGATGGCCTACTTGGTTGCACGACCAACATCTAGGTGGTGGCCGGGGTGGGGCTGCTTCTACTTCGTCTATAGCGCAGATGTGCCTGCGCTGCTTTTCATCTTCCAGCATTCGTTCGCATTTCTGTGCCATTTTGACACAATCTGCGAGCTTTTTTGGTTCGTATGTTGCCATTGTCTTTTTCAATGCCGGGTCGAGACCATTGACAAACACATTCGCCAAGAGCTTGTCGCGAGATGCTGTGTCTTGCAGCTCCTTGATAACATGCGCCAAGGCAGCCGAACCGGTCTCCAGTCGCGAAGCGTAATCTTCGATCGTGCCCCGGTTCATTTTGATTGCAGCCAGTTCCGCATGTGCATCTGTCAGCGAAATGCTTTTGAGGAAACGATCCTCAAGGTGTTCGGTCAGCTCCGTCAGATCGCATGCTTCGAGCTCGGGGTTTGAATCCAGGAAACTCTCTGCGGTGTCAGTGCAGAGATATCGGATGACATCAGCGCTTCGGTCTTCTGACCAGTTTTCTAGCGCGGCGCGCTTCTTCACCGTGTTGAGAAACTTCACAACGTTGGTCTTACCATCGAACTTTGGAAGCTTGCCCAGCACTGGCCCGCTTGCAGCTGTCGGAGCGGCTGCTGCATCCTGTTTATTGGCCGCGGAACTCCCTGTGTTGCTAGACTTTTCTTCGTCCTTGCCCATTTTGCAGCTTGAACTCCGCGATGATCAACAATTTTTCTCAATATATCTATTGGCAGTTGTAACTCAACGACGCACTACACTGAACCGCTAACTTTTTACGATAGATACTGGTTACCAGCATAAACAAGAAATAAAATTTTTCCGGGTGTATCCCAGAGAGGAAAGAGGAGGGCACCACTGGAAAAATACCGAAATGAGGACTCTCATTCGTCGGGCATCAAAACCATCAGTCAGGAGGGAATCTCCTCACATCAAATGCAGTCAGACGAGTCATATACCAGCACGGATTTTGCGTAAATATTTACGTTAATCGTTCCCTCTACTTGCAATGTTACTCATACATATTCCTTTTACTGATCCTAGTTCCGCCCAAGACACACAAAAAATATTATATATTTTCTTTGGACATCAGAATAAATTTTTATGTGGAGTGTTGATCTCCTCCCCAACACAGATAAAGAGCGACCAACAAAATGCGGAACCGGTACGTATTATTTCTGTCCTAAGGAACTCACAACATTGAAATGGATGGTTCTACTCACGATTTGCTGATTTATCCACAATAACAGAGTAGATGTTCGGTTGGTCTAAAAAAACAGCTCTAGCCGCTAATAAAACTAGCAGGTGTCTCCGAGAGAGAAAAGAGGGAGGCACCAGCTGAAATGCAGTCTCTCCGCAGAGGTACATAGAACAGCAATTTGGGCCTCTAATAGCAAGAACAGTTTAAGTCAAGATAAGTTGTCAGACTAGTTCAATGCAGTTCATTAACCAAGACAAGGTGAAGAACCGTTAAGAGCCGAAATGAGACGTTTTCCCCCAATATGCACCTAATTTACGACTAGCGTGCGAAAATCACATGTATCTTCCGAAGAACATAAAGCAAACTGTTATTATCCCTAAAGAACCTTCGATGCTTCTACTTCACATGTGCAGCGATCCTTATCAGAAATTCTAGTCTCCCAAAATAACACTTCCAGGATGCGTCGCGATAGGCTCACTCTGGTAAGGGCAACGCTCGCACAACCAACATCACAGAAACAATAAATAGATAAATTTTTGCAGTTAATGACACGTTCTACTGATTTCCCATTGAACATACAAATACGAAATGAAATGGTGTTTACTTACAGTTTCTGTTGATCTTGGACGCCGTTGCCCGCTTGCAGCTCTGGACTGGTTGTTTCTTCTTTCTTGTGTTCTTTCTCTATTGTTTCCAGGCTCTCACCGCTTAATATTTCTAACAATTTTCTCTCTCTCTCAGATTGGGAAGCCGACACCGCTGCTGCACCACTGTAAGAGTCGGTTTTTTCTTCCGCACTCTATATTTATGAGTTTTTAATTCATCATTTCTGTTTCTTTTCTGAATAAACTCGCTCGGCCGACGTTACGTAAAGAGTACGTGAATAAGACTCAATGATTATTTTTTTTTGCTGCCACCAGAGGCTTAGAGCCTCGAAATAAAGGATATGAATTAATTAAGATGCGAGAACAACGTGAACTATTATTTTGTTAGGTAGCGATGGCTAAGGGCCCGGCACGTGTTTCATGTGCCCTTTTACGAGAGATAGAAGGAAATATACGAGGCCCAAGTTTTTATATTTATTGGACGGCAAGCAAGGATGACACGAGACAGCGTGGTAGAAACCCCTTACAATTTCGGAACAAACAGGACAAATAACTCACGATTTCTTTCGATCGATTTCTCACGACAACAGACTGTGTACAAACAGCTAACACACGAGCCAAGGAAATACCGAGCCGGGGGAGTGTTTTGCATACACTCGAACTTCGAGCCCTCAACAATAAAGTGGAGATTTGAGCCAGCCGAATTCTCAATTTATGAAGCTGAAATAAGGGAAGCCTCAACTATCAGAGCACCGATCGATGTTTGAGTAAATTACTTTAACTAATCTCTGAGTCCCTTGCGTCCGGACCCCTGACCTTCTCTAGGCTCACCGGCGACTAAAGTTTCTAGGTATAATAAAAGCCGGCGTGATCGTCACATAACTCAACCCGGACCACACGGTTTATGTCCTTTCCCGACTACCGCTCCGCACCAAGTGACGTCTACTCGTCCTACTCAATCCTGCTCGGACAGTGCTCACCCCTCCCGAAGGGGAGGGGGGTCACTGCACGAGCCGGGCAGCAACGGGGCGAGAAGGTTCTGAGCTTCGCCTCCCTCCACACAACCGGGGGTACGGCTGGGGGAGAGGGGTCGGGTCTCATGCCCCTGCCCGCCTCTCGTTACGGCAATTAAACAATGGTTCGCGGGATGGCGAGTCTAATTTCAGCGCTCTGCGCCGTCGGCAAGATGTTCCCACATTTTACAGTGCTGTGGTTGCCTAGGCCAGCGCATCCAATTATTGAATATAATATGGGGAAGATTTCTCTTCTGAGAACGTCCCCGTCATATATTTCCCAAGGCCATAGCATGAAAGCCAGCTCCTAAATATACGACCCGTGTAATGTAAGAGGCTGTCCTTCCATCGTTTTATATTTTCCTCTCGGCAACGCTAATAGCCAGAATCCAGGATATACAGGTGATACAGAGATAAAATGTTTCTTTTAAGTCAAGTACAATGGTCAAATTTGAGTATAGCTACCTGTGGGCCCGAATAAGTTCAGTGACTTCTAGGGCATCCTACCATCAAGGTTAGTCTTAGGAGTACAAAAATGTTTAACCTAATTCACTTAAACTAGAGACTCATTAGACTGATCAATGAGATAAGTAACTCGAAATTAGATACTTCATTTCACAATATAGTTCATATGGACTAGATTTAACAGTATATTCGACAAACGATTCAAGAACAGACTGAAGATCGGCGAAATTAATCAAGACAAATTACATTATTAGGACCAGTTATGTAGGGGACAAGGTTTGACTCTGTGATCTTACACGACTAGTAATCTGATAGGAAGTGAGACTCAAGACTTTTTTTGAATACCTTATAAGAATTACTTTCACGGATCTCCGCAGGTATTGAGTTCCAAGTTTTAGTTCCAACGAAGAGGATACTGTGTTGTGACCGAGCCTTTGAGTAATAAGGAAGCATGAATTTACTTCTACTTCGGGTGAAATGGTCGTGATGACCAGTTTGCGTAGTTAATAGTTGTTTTAGGCTATTGTCTCCATCATTTGTTAATGTTTTGTAAATGAAATTGCAAATGGAGATTTTGTAGAGATCCGAGAGCTTAAGTATTCGTAAATTTTTGAATGAGTCATTTGTGTGAGCATTATATTCTAGATTCTTTACCGCTCTTATGGCTCTTTTTTGCAGGGTAAAAATTTTGTTGGTTTTATTTTTATCAGTTCCGTGCCATGCTTCTATTCCGTATTGCAAGTATGGTGAAATGAGCGTTCGGTAGAGCATTTGTAAGGCTGTTTCAGGCAGGAAATTCTTAACTTTATTTAGGATTCCGATAGATTTTGATAATTTAGAACTAATATGAGCGATGTGCTCATTAAAGGTTAGATGTTTGTCTATTATGATGCCGAGGAATTTACTTGAGTTGGTTTCTTTGATTTCACCTTCGCCAATTTTAATGCGTGGAGAGATATATTTTTCTTGTATGAGAATGTAATATATTTTGTTTTATCGATTTTAAGGCTTATTTTATTAGCTTTAAGCCACAATGAAACCTTATGAAGTTCATTATTTATAAGCTCCGCCATCCTAGCGGGATTTTGGTCTGGAGGACCGCAGAAAGGGTACTGTCATCGGCGAAAAGTATGAATTTGAAGAATGATGTAGATTTAATGATATCATAGATAAAAATTAGAAATAGAAGAGGCCCAAGGACAGATCCTTGTGGAACCCCATGGCTAGTTGTCTGTGGGTCTGATTTTGCGTCGTCAATGACAACGTATTGTTTTCGATTTGCTAAGTATGATCGATCTAAACCAATCATAGGCAGCCCCTCGAACGCCATAACAATGTAGTTTCGAGAGTAATACGTTATGGTCCACACAATCGAATGCTTTTCGAAAGTCAAGAAATACGGAGAAAACAAGCTTTCCTTCATCTATATTAGAATAAAGGTATTGCAAATGATTTAATACCGCTTGTGTCGTAGATTTCTTAGAACGAAAACCGTATTGTTTGTCGTAGAGGAAAGATTTTTGTTCAAAATAAGAATACACTTTTTTATACACAATTTTCTCGAATATTTTGCTAATAATTGGTAGTACAGAGATAGGTCTATAATTGTTAATGCAGTTTTTATCACCATTTTTAAAAATATGGGTGACTCTCGTAATTTTGAAAGAGTTGGGGAAGATACTTGAGAAAGGGATTGGTTGACAATATAATATATGCACGGTGCTATTATATCAGCTATAGCGTTAAGAACTTTAGCCGAAAAATTTTTCAATCCACTTGATTTATTTTTCAAGTTGTTTATGCACGTAATTACATCGGAGGGATTAGTTGGCGTGAAAAAGAAAGAGTTAGGTTCACGGACATGGTCCATGTATTGCAAGTGGTCTCTGGGTTCACTGAAGACACTATCGGCTATATTTTTTCCTATGTTTACAAAAAAGTTGTTAAACACAGTTGCAATATCTTTTTTCTCGTGGTATTTTACATTTTCGTGAACGACGGACTCAATTGTTTTCGTAGTATTATTATTCGGTTTATAGCATGAATTAAGCAGGCGCCAAGTTTTTTTAATATCAGTTTTGTATTCAGTAAATTTGCGCGTGAAGTAGTCTCGTTTTGAGGTTCGTATTTGATTTGTCACATGATTCCTG
This sequence comes from Morinoia aosen, assembly GCA_030386875.1. Classification (NCBI taxonomy): domain Eukaryota; kingdom Metazoa; phylum Arthropoda; class Malacostraca; order Amphipoda; family Talitridae; genus Morinoia; species Morinoia aosen. The sequence continues at coordinate 10,219,085 of CM059558.1, read as the reverse complement.
AATCTGTTGTACGTTACTTTAGATATTCGCCCTTCGTATAGTAAGGCTAGGTACGCTTGACGTTTCTTTATATTGATCACGATATCTTCAGTAATCCAGGGCTTTTGTCTATTTTTCGGCGTAATTGTGCGGGTGATTATTGGACAACACTGGTTATATGCGGTCGTTATAATTTCAGTTAAATTTAGTATTGCTTCATCAATGTTAATCGCATTATTGTCCCGTTCATAGACGTCTAATGATGGCATTAATTCTTCTAGAACAGTTCGCATTGTTCCCAAGTTGTATTCGTTTACACAACGAAATGAACAAGTATCAGCCTGTGGGCTGGTACAAGGATTATAGACATTTTTCTTGATAGAAACACCGGGAAATGGTCAGATAAGTCAGAAATTATTATTCCGGTAAGAAAATCAGTCGGATCTAACATAAAAATATTATCGAGTAACGTAGCCGATTCAGAAGCAACACGCGTAGGTTTCGTGATGATTGGAAGGAAGGAGCTAGACTGAAAAACATTTATGAAGTTTGAGATTTGCTCACAGCTATCATATTGTAGAAGATCGTAGTTGAAATCCCCGCAGATTATTATGTCATTATATAGAGACTTGTTGAACTGAGATATAATGCTTTGAAGCTCGTTCAGGAAAGAGACGTTACAAGCTGTTGGGGGCCTATATACTGTCCCAAGCACAATCCATTTATCATTTTTCGTTAGTTCTATAAATAAGGTCTCAATATGTTCACGATTCATAGTTGCACTTAAAATGACTTTCGAAGATATATGTTTAGATATGTACGTACTGATGCCACCACCACGTTTGTTACTACGGAGTGAATATATATATATATAATAAAATTATAATAATAGTTTTGAATTTGAATCAGGTCTTTAGATGAGTCGTCTAGCCAACTTTCGGTGAAACTGAGAACATCAAAATTGCTGTTCAGCTCAGTGATAGTACAAGATATTTCATCTATTTTCGGATAAATGGATCTACAGTTCAAACTTAATAAATAAAAATCGTTACAGGTCTTCCTCATCGATTCATTGAATTTTTCAATATTTAGGTATTTACAGTTTCCAGTTTCATTTAGGTTTGGGTGCAGTCTATTCAAATGATTGAGATCTGGATCAATATTGTCGAATATGTCAACATGGTCAGTCATTAGCATTAAGAGACAGAAGTAAAATGTAACGTAAAAATAAAAATGATAAAAACTACAGGATCAAGGTAAAAATAAGGACATTCCTACTTAGAATTAAAATAAAAAAAACTAAAAACACACAGATAATTAGTCTAAATTGTTTAAAACCTAGTATGATTTCATAAGGAGAGCGCAAATTCAGTCCATGAGCAGGAACATTAGGGATCATAAATGGTAAATAATGCAGTTACAAGGCTGTCGTACCAGTAGTTTCCGCATATAACACTTATAAGATGAAGCAAGGACGAAATGGATTTGAAAACGAAGTGACAGTGAAGTTATTTATGGAATTTAAATAATCTTGACTATCTAAATTGTTTCCAGATTCAGAAACACATACACGAGTTAAGTCTGAGCAGCAAGTTCGGTATGAGCATTCGATAAAAAGGAGAAAGAAAGAAATTGAAAAACAATTTAGTAAGCAGCAAAACAAGGCTGGAAGGTCGACGTGGATGCCTTGAAGAGGTAAAGGTAATTCAATCAAAAGTCAAGAAGAAAACAAGTGGACAGACATCAAAATAATATTAAACTCAATACGTCAGTCTAAAAAAATACTAATCACGAATAATTTCCTCTGAGGACTTGCCGACATGTTGCAGCAAGTACTTGTCTAGTTCTTCAGGTGTATTGATGGTTAGAGGTCTCTGAGTTACTTGGCCAGGTATCTTTGGAGAGAAGACGTTGACATTGCCATTCAAACTTCTTGCGGGTCCTATTTGTTCCGGAAATTTTCGTTTGGCCAATCTCAGAGTGTACATTATACTTGCTCGCAAAGGTACTAAGTATTCATTCACGTAGAGTTGTTCCGGTTTTGTAACACGGCAGGCAGTCAGAACTTCTTGCTTCTTTTCGTATTTTCGTAGCTCAAAAGAAATGTTTCTTCTATCGACGTTTCCGGGTTGAGGTTTTTTTCCCAATCTACTCGCTGTGGTGATGTCAGAGTTACTCAGGTTGATTTTGAGTTGGTCCTTCAGGATTTGGCACACAGTTTCTATGCAATTTTCTTCAGGACGTGATTGCGGCAGTTCCCCTGATATAACCAAAGTGCGTTTTTTGTTCTCCAATTCTTCACGTTCTTCTTTCCGTTCGAGTCGCTCTAGAAGAGAGACTATGGTATTTATCTTCTTATCTTTTGTTCTTCAATCCTTGCATTTTGATTTGATTCTTTCTTCGTTAGTGTTTCAATCATCGTTTTCAAGTCACTTATTTCGGTATGAAATTTCTTCATTACTGATTTGAAGAGATCAATTAGGATGGAAACTACTTGCTTAGTCTGTTTTGGCAGGCCTTGTACGTCTGGATAGTCAAGCTCCAGCATACCCTCGCTGTTGTTGTCCTTGGTTGGGCTTGTCGCCATCTTGTGAGAAGGGAGACACTCTCAAAAAGAAGCAAGGGTTGAGTGCTTGTTCTGATGGAATATCACACTTTTTGTTCGATTTTTTTAATTTGGTTAGATAAAATTTATTCTTGGATTCTCATGGTCTGAGTGGGCACTCTTTTTGGTTAGAAATGCATGATCATTAACCAGTTGGGCACTTTGTTTCGGAGCAAAGACACAGACGTCCTCACTGCCTCACTGCACTCACTGTACTCCAAAGAATTTTTTTTGTGAAATAAATGTACTCAACATCTTCACTTCTAGCGAATAAACTTTGCGAAGGCATTGAAATGGTTTGGTTAGAAGTGAAAATAAATAATCACAAATCAATAATCATTGGCAGCCTTTACCGGCACCCATCGTCTCCCCTAAATCTAATACTAGATTTCATTGAGGAAACCTTCAAAGAAATACTTCAGGCAAAACAATTTAATCAATTTATACAATTTAAACAATTTATTTACCACAGGCAATACAGAGGTAGAATGTTTCTTAAGTCTAATACAATGGTTAAATTTGACTATAGCTACCTGTAGGCCCGAATAAGTTCAGCGACTTCTAGGGCATCTTACCATCACATTATTCTAAGGTGTACAATAATGTTTAACCTAATTCACTTAACCTAGTTTCGCATTAGACTGATCAACGAGATAATGAACTCGATATTGATGTTTCATTACAATATAGGTCGAATGTTCTATGTATAACAGTATGTACAATAACGATTTCACGACTGAAAATCGGCGATATTACCCATTGCAAATAACATTATTAGGACCAGACATGTAGGAGGCAGGATTTGACTTGGTGATTTTGCACGACTAGTATTCTGATAAGAAATGAGACTCAAGATTTCTTTTGAATACCTTGTACGAATTACTTTCACGGATCTCCGCAGGTATTGAGTTCCAAGTTTTAGTTCCAACGAAGAGGATACTGTGTTGCGACCGGGCCTTTGAATGATAGGGAAGCATGAATTTACTTCTATTTCGCGTTAGATGGTCGTGATGACCAGTTTGTGCAGTTAATAATTGTTTTAGGCTATTGTCGCCGCCATCAGTTAATGCTTTGTAAATGAAATTGCAGATGGAGATTTTGTAGAGATCCTAGAGTTTAAGTATTTGTGAATTTTTGAATGAATCATTTGTGTGAGCATTATATTCTAGGTTTTTTACCGCTCTAATGGCTCTTTTTTGTAGAGTAAAAATTATATTGGTTTTATTTTTATCAGTTCCGTGCCATGCTTCTATTCCGTATTGCAAGTATGGTGAAATGCGCGTTCGGTAGAGCATTTACAAAGCTGTTTCAGGCAGGAAATTTTTAACTTTATTTAGGATTCCGATGAATTTTGATAATTTAGAACTAATATGGGCGATATCATTCTTTGCTTTCGGTCATTCGGTCATTCGGTCAAAAAAGTCACTCGGTCAAAAGAACTCAACATCTTCACTTCTAGCGAATAAACTTTGCGAAAGCATTGAAATGGTTTGGTTAGAAGTGGAAATATATTAAACACTAACTTCAATTATCATTGGCAGCCTTTACCGGCATCCATCGTCTCCCCTAAGTCTAACACTAGATTTCATTGAGGAAACCTTCAAAGAAATCCTTCAGGCATAAAAGTCATTCTTTGCTTTCGGAGATTTTAATATGGATCTAACGGACAAAAACAATCAGCAAAGCAAACTATTGTACGAACTAAGCCTATCACAAATGGTCAAAGAACCGACTCGCATCACTAAAGTCTCTGCAACTCTCCTCGATTTGGCAATCACAAATAATCCCACCGCAATACTTAGTACAGTAATATCACCTTCTATTTCCGATCACCACTCTATAGAATGTGAAATAAATATTGCAAAGGAGAGAAATAAATACCGCTTAATGACTTATCGCTCTAAAAGGCACTATTAGCAAAACTTTCAAAGAAAAACTACTCGATAGGTCCATCGAATTCCAGAATATGATGCAATCTGACGATGTTGATATTCAAGTGTCCATCATCAACGAGAACTTCACAGCAGCTCTCGACGAATGTGCACCTTACGTCACCAAAAAAAAGCTACAAACGGACTGTTTGGGTTACTGACGAAATTGAAGAGATAAGCAGAATAAAGAAAGCTAACTTGCGAGAGTACAATAACAGTGGATCAAACAGTACCTTATACAAAATATATAAAGAACACGAAAAAATTCTCCGAAAGAAAATCACTTAAGCGAAACAAACTCACTTCCACCAGGAACGGATAACGGCTAAAAATAACCCGAAACGAACTTGGGAAATCATTAGGGAGGTAGCCCCTTATAAAAATTCAGGCCGTACAAGTAATTTTGAAAATCCCTTGGCAACAGCCACAAATTTCAACACATTCTTTTCAAAAGTAGGGGCTCAAGTTTTCAGCGAGGTGTGTACCAATCCAGTTAAAACGTCAATGCCCCACTGCACCCTCGAGGGCTGATGTCAAGTGGAGACCACGTCCTGTCGATTTACCGGAGTTAAGAAATATCTTATACCCACTGAAAACACAAATGCAGTCGGACATGATGGTATCAGTCTTCAATATATCAAAGACAGTTTCCCTGTCACAGCACCATGGATTCGTCTGATAATTAATTTATCAATAGTAACCAACACGTTTCCAAACCAATGGAAACACTCCATTATTAGACCGTTGCATAATAGTGGTGACCTAGAATCAACATCAAACTACAGGCCCATCAGTCTTTTGCCTGTCATGTCCAAACTATTGGAGAAAGTGGTGACAAATCAACTGTCATTTCCCTTGGAGGAGTCAAATCTACTCCACCAAAATCAATACGCCTATAGAAGAAATACTAGCACTCAAGACTCTCTGCTCAATATCTCTGAAAAAATATACAGTGACGTCGACCAATAGAATGTAACACTCTTGCTACTACTCGATCTCTCTAAGGCGTTCGATAGCGTCGAACATGATAGACTTCTGCGTAAAATACTGAACTTGGGAATAGACACGCAATGGTTTGAAAGTTACTTGTCAAGTCGATCTCATGCAGTCCGCATAGAAAACAAATTGCCCTCATTCATTCAAAGCAATTTTGATGTTCCCCAAGGATCCATTCATGGTCCGCTACTGTTTTCTATTTTCATTAATGATTTCCCTCCAATGCCTTCTAACACACGGATCTCAATGTATGCAGATGATGTTCAAATTGCAATAACAAGTTCTGTATTGGAAATACTACAGACGCATATTAAAGCTAAAACTTTACTGATTAGCCTGAAATCATGGTACGACCGAAATGGTCTCAAATTAAATGCTAATACAACACAATGCATTATTTTTCGATCCAAAGATGCAATTAAAAAAACATCAGATCTTTCTCTTGCAGTTGGAAATGATAAAATTAATGCATCAGAAAAAGTTAAAAATCTAGGTATCTGGTTCGATGGAAACATGTCCTTCAAATCTCATGTTGAGAATACTTGCAACAAAATTTACGGAACTTTAATGTTTTTTCATCGTATAAAGAGTATGCTAGACGAAAAATCCAGATTATTAGCCATTCAATCCCTGGTGTTATCGCGCATTGACTACTGCAACCTAGTATGGGGAGACTTACCTCAATACCTTCAAAGGGACTTACAAAAGTGCATGAACTTTGCAGCCAAGGTGGTATGCAACGGTAATTTCAAAATAAATGATCACGTAACCCTCTCCTTAATGAACTCGGTTGGATTCCTATTCAAGAAAGGCTCCTCATGCAGAGGACCCAATACGTATTCTCCTCGTTGTACCCAGGCAGCAAAAATTATTGGGAAAATAAAGGGCCACTTCTGGCACTCAGCATTGGGGCAGTCTTAGTCATCAAAATTGGGACCCATGTTGCGATTTTACAAACCGGGACAATATTGGTAATTTATATGGGGACGGAATTGGCACTCCAAACTGGGGACGGAATTGGCACTCCAAACTGGGGACCAGTTTGGAGTGACAATTCCGTCCCAAGTTTGGAGGGCCAATTCCGTCCCCAGTTTGGAGTGCCAATTCCGTCCCCAGTTTGGAGTGCCAATTCCGTCCCCAGTTCGGAGTGCCAGTTCCGTCCCCAGTTTGGAGTGCCAATACCGTCCCGGAATTGGCACTCCAAACTGGGACGGAATCGGTTCCCAAAATGGGACGAAATTGGTACCCAAAAGCTGAAATGAAATTGGTGCGAAATTGGTTCCAATTGTATCAGACACAGGACATAGTCTTAAAAATTTTTCACTCTGCCAGCAAATGAAATAAATATTTTAATGTTATCACAGAAGAGCTAGAATCATATATGAATACCCTCAGGTATTAAATTTGTTTGCAAGCATTATTATATCAGAGCATCAATGAAATGTCAACACATGCATTCAAAATCAACAACAATCAAGCAACATTTTATTTCAATGACATCAATTCAGTGAAATAAATTGAAGAATGATTTGTGCCAGTAATTAGTTGCTAAAAATTAATTAACTACTGCATTGCTAATTACAATATAGTCACTTGCGGTATGATATAGAAAAGAGCCCACAGGGATTTGAACCCCAACCTTCCACTCATTCAGAGTGAACGCTCTTCCGTTAAGCTATAAGCTCCATAGAAGTCATTGCGCAAGTAACATTTGTGTAATTATTTGCCAAGAATTATGTTGCACTGCTAATTACTCGCACATTGCAAACATATTATTCAAACTTACCTAAAATGCCATCAGTGCATGCTGGATGAACATGAAACTCTGAAGAATTTAGTGGATGTTGTATTCCAGCAGCCACCGATTTCGTGAGACCAGATATGCGAATTGACTGGGGATCAACTGAAAGACAAAAAATATTTCAGAAAAGTATGGATTGCCAAATTTACTATGTACATGGAAATACAAATACGTTGAGAATAGTCCCAACAAATTCAAGGAGCATTTCCACCAACTCCTTAGGCAAAGGAATTGTTATTTCCAATGCCATGAGGCCTCCTTGATGGTTGGTCGCTGACCTTTTGGGCGGAGGTCTCACCGTGGCAGAGCCAATAAAGTTGCTCATTCATGGCTCTACCACAGTCCTAGTATAACCGCATACATATGCACAAACACATGCATCTTTTGATATCTATAAATCTATTTAAACCACTGCTTCCAACTGACTAAAACTAAAGTTCAGTGAAAAATTTCACAACTTGAGATTAAGTTCATGTAATACTTCCCTATTCAATATAACTTCCTTTGATATCTTTAAATCTATTTAAACTGTTGCTTTCCGTTGACTAAAACTAAAGTTCAGTGAAAAACTTCACAACTTGAGATTAAGTTCATATAATACATCTCTATTCAATATAACTTCCTTTGATATCTTTAAATCTATTTAAACTGTTGCTTTCCGTTGACTAAAACTAAAGTTCAGTGAAAAACTTCACAACTTGAAATTAAGTTCATATAATACATCTCTATTCAATATAACTTCCTTTGATATCATTAAAACTATTTAAACTGTTGCTTTCCGTTGACTAAAATTAAAGTTAAGTGAAAAACTTCACAACTTAAGATTAAGTTCATATAATACGTCTCTATTCAATATAACTTCCTTTGATATCATTAAATCTATTTTAACTGTTGCTTTCCCTTGACTGATAATAAAATTCACTGAAACACTTTCACGACTTGAAATTAAGTTCATAAAATAATTTGCTACCCATTACAACTTCCTTCCTTCCCATTGAGTAATCAAAATAATTCAGTGCAAAAAAATATTAGCCTTAAAATTAGCTTCGTATAAACTAGCTAGCTACTCGCACGCTGCTCGAGGATTTTCCACTCCTTCACAGTACTTTTTTCTTCCGGCAATCCGATCTTTGGCATATGTTAGATTCAGAGCAATTATCTTGTTTACTTCCGATGCATGTGCAGTTTTGCCAGCTGGTGACCTCAAAGCAGCTTCTGCAAAAAACAACCAGTGGAAATGCTCATTCAATGTAGTTCAAATGAGCTATATTCAATAAACAAACATATGAAAATTTCCAATTTCTTATTCTCCTTTCGAATATGGTAGAACTTTTAAATTTTTTATTGCAAAAAAAACAAGCACTCCATTAGATTCAGCGAGCCGTTTTACATCCAAAAACACTCAGTTTGAAATATGGTTATCAATATATATTTTTGTACCAAAAACAAGCATGCTGTTTTTAAAAAAACGTTTTTACAGAAATATCATGAAAATAACAAATAAAAACATGTTTTTTAATAAAAACATGTTTTCTTACAAAAAATAATGACTAAAAAACATAGCTCCGAATAAATTTTATGGGACCAAAAATATTATGCCATATTTCTACATATTTTTTTGCAAGAAATCATGAATAAATACATGGCTATTATTAAATTTTATGGGATGAAAAATATCATGCCATTTTTCTACATGTTTTTTGCAAAAAATCATGAATAAAAAACATGGCTATTATTAAATTTTATGGAACCAAAAACATCATGCCATATTTCTACAACATGTTTTTTGCAAAAAATCATGAATAAAAATCATGGCTATCAATAAATTTTATGGGACCAAAAACATCATGCCATATTTCTACATGTTATTTGCAAAAAATCATGAATAAAAATAATGGCTATTATTAAATTTTATGGGACCAAAAATATCATGCCACTTTTCTACATGTTTTTTGCAAAAAATCATGAATAAAAAACATGGCTATTAATAAATTTTATGGGACCAAAAACATCATGCCATATTTCTACAACATGTTTTTTTGCAAAAAATCTTGAATAAAAAACATGGCTATCAATAAATTTCATGGGACCAAAAACATCATGCAATTTTTGTGAATGTTTTTTGCAAAAAATCATGAATAAAAAACATGGCTATTAAATTTTATGGGACTAAAAATATCATGCCATTTTTCTACATTTTTTTTTGCCAAAAATCATGAATAAAAAACATGGCTATCAATAAATTTTATGGGACCAAAAGCATCATGCCATATATCTACAACATGTTTTTTTGCAAAAAATCATGAATAAACATGGCTATTAATAAATTTTATGGGACCAAAAAACCATGCCATTTTTCAAACTATGTTTTTTACAATCAAACCATGACTAAAAAATATGGTTTTCAATATATTTTATTTGATAAAAAATAACCATGCTGTTTATAAAAAACTTTTTTGCAGAAAAATCCTGATAAAAAACATAGATAATAATGACTTTTTGTAAAAAAAACATGTTTAGAAATAGCATGGTTTTTTTGGTCACATAAAATGTATCAAAATCCATACTTTTTGATCATGATTTTTTGTAAAAAACTTTTTTTAGACAATGGTTTATGTGAAAATATATGAAAAACAGCATATTTTCCATGATCAAATTAAATATATCAATATCCATATTTTTAGTCATGATTTTTTTGTGAAAGAAGCATGTTTTTTTTAACCATAAATATATTAATATTCATTGATATTAGTCATGATTTAAAAAAAGCCTGTTTTCTTCGGTTACGTAAAATTCATTAATATTCATGTTTTTAACGTAAGATTTTTTTCATAAAAAACATGATTTTAAAAAATCCTGATTTCTTATAAAAAAACAAAATAAAACAGAATAGTTTTTTGGTCACATAAAATATATTAATCGCCGTAATTTTAGTCATGATTTTCTGTAATAAAAACATCAAAAGGAAACCATACAGTAGAAGTGGTTGCAGATAACCCACAATTACCTAGAGGAATTTAAAATGAACAGCAGGAGCAACAGAACTTATATTGATGGAGTAAAAATTCAGAGATTACTATCTCTACTATGTCTGATTTTTTTGGTCGTATAAAATAAAATCAGACATGTAGAGATAGTAAGCTTTGAATTTTGACTCCAGCAATATAAGTTCTGTGGCTCCTGCTGTTCCTCTTAATTAGGTAATTGTGGATTATCTGCCGCCACTTTTTCTGCATGTTTTCCTTTCGAGATTTTTACTACAAAAAATTATGACTAAAATCATGGATATTAACATATTTTATGTGATCAAAAAATAACAGACATAGTTAACAAAATTTAAGTGTGCAAAAAAAACAATAAAACACATAAAAAACATGTTTTTTTGCAAAAAAAACTGCCATAAAATAAAACCGTTTTTTTGCACCACTAGGGCCTAGATACTCCTCAACTGAAAGCAGACACAAGCAGGCAGCATTTTTTACACACTATGTTTTGTACAGTAGAACTTCATACACTTCATTAAAGAGAATTTATGTATTAAAATCTAGTCGCTAAACAGAAGCAATACACAACAAAAGGTACGTACCACGTATGCAGGAGCAGAGCTTCAACGTTTCTGATTTTTTGGGGGAGGCTGGGGCACTTCATCGTCACTACTGGTGTCACTGTAAGCACTAATTACACTTTCAAGAAGTTCACTATCACTGTTAGGTTCTGTAGCACATTGGTCTGAAGCCTCTTTTGATTTCTGTTTACATTCTTTGTAAGTAGATGCCGCTGAAATAGCTCGGCACTCAATACAGCACCACTCATTGGATGGTGGTTCACATTTTTAATCATTTTGGATATTTATCCATGGACTGCATTTTAGGCCAACAACAATATTGTTCATTATCAAGTTTTTGAAGCCAAGAAGTTGGATCATATTCTACAGGATTTTCTTTCTCAAAGTACACAATTGAATACATTTTAAAGATTCAAAGATATCAATAAAGTTCATCTCTTTGAATAAAAATTGAACAAAAAAATTCACATGACCCACAAACTGCACTGTAAATGAAATTATAACATGAAAATTAATGTTAGGAATATGGGAACCTAACTAATGCACAAAAAAAGCACAAGAACAAAAGCTTAAAATGAACAAAGCACATTAAAGACTAAAACATAGACATCAACATTCATAGAAGAGGAAGTACGATAGGGCCTATACTTTTTTTTGAAGGGTAGGATCAAACATTTTCTCCTAGATGTTGTTTCTTTTGATATTTTTGCTAACAATAAAAACATCAAAGAGTGAGGAAGAAGTTGGATATTTGGCAGCAGGTTTAATTTTCATCAGCTTTCTCATAGTAATAGTCTCCTTTGATATTTGTAACCAAACCAAATTTTTTTTTCAGGTATAATGCAATAATTTTTAAATTGATTTGTAATTATTCTATGGTTATTCACAGTTATTCCTCTTGATGTAATTTGCTTACTATTATTAAACTTAAACCATCATTTATGCTTCTTCTAATTTGTGCAAGTGGAGAATTTGATGATCTTTTTCTTCTTTTCATTCTGCCTAAGAAACTTTCAAATGGAAAGGCAGAAAAAATGTTCAATTACACCATATTGTTGGACATCATCAACTAAGTGAATAAGTGAATGAACATTGACATCAATATAGTTTTTTAAAAACTGTTTGACAAAATAAATAAACAATTTTTCAGCATAGATCAGGTTAGTACGAATGTTCGATTCAGACGCCAGTTGCATAGCACCGAACAACATTTTAAAATATCGTCGTTCTGATCTCTGAAATGACGTAAAGTATATATATGATCTAAAAACACATCGACATGAAATTTTTCAGAGTAGTTATTATAAATTAACACCACGAAACGCAATATTATTTAACGGAAACACTGCAAACTAGTACACACACGTTCACGTTCACTGTTAAGCTTCGCGGGCTATGACCACGGTTTACAGAAGACAGGTAAGTCCACTTCAAAGGGGACAGCTGCTCGAAACCGTTAGACAAGCCAGCCAATAGGAGACGTTTGAGTTGATACGTCACCAACTGTGGAGAATCCACACAAATAGGTTCAATGGTAAACAGGGAATGACAGCAAAAAAGTTTATTGAACGCTGCAAGTAGCAGTAAATTTAGATGATACGAACCATTCAATAGGCCGAACATCAGGATCGTAGGTTCACGAGCCAGGAACAAGAATTAATCAACTAGGACAAATCTTAGGACTAATGCCTGCTCAGCGTAGAAGATTACAAGCTTACTTTAATTCTAATTAACAACAACAAAGTTCAGGAACGAAGGATCTAGGGTTAACCTAGATAAATCAAAGAAAGGCGATCCCTATAAAATTAACAAAAATGGCGACTCCTTGCATGGTGGCTAAAAACGCAGCAGCGCTGTTTCCACTACGAAGGCGCGAAACCTTGCAATTCTTCAGCGGCGATCCTAATCAGCTTGCGGCGTGGCCCTCCAGAGGACTGGCCGTTCGCCCAGCAGGCAAAATTCAAGCCGCACGGCCCCGATAATCCCCAGTAGTTTAACGCAGCTCAGTAGGCCGATCAACAGCCAGGGTAGCCAGCACCGCACAACCGAAATGACAGCCTCCTCTGAGATCGCAGCGCAGAATTAAAACCAGCTGTCCCGCAACGTTCCCGGTAGAGCAGCCTCAAGCTGGGCTTTTGGAGCCCGAAGACGCAGATACTAGAAAAATGAAACAAATGAATTAATGCAATGAAGAAGTCAATGGAGTAAGAAGTTATTCATAATGATTTTGCAGCAAACTGGAACATTATAGCAGGACTATTTCATATGCTAACCTGAGTTTAATTATGCCTCAGTGTGGAAGCCACTCGTAGAGTTAGAAAGATGGTAAACGTGAAGAAAAAGGCTCAAACTAAGAGCAAAGTTAGGAAATAGAATTAAGTTTAAGAGTCAATAGTACTACCCGGAGAATTAGACAGCTGGTAAGCCGTCTTTCAGTTAGGCTCCAGGTAGGATAATTAAGTTAAGGAAAAAGGTTAAGGGCCCATTCCAAGCAAGCTCGAAATTGATTTAGGTTATAAGAATTTAAGATATCATAGTATTAAGATAGCGAAGATATTAAGGTTTAAGGATTTAATAATTCAAGAATTTTAAAGTAGCTTAACAAGATCACGCACACTCACAGTCATACAATTAACAATGGCAAGGTTATCTATCAGAGCAATAGGACAAAGGTGATTAATTCATAAGAAATAGAAGCAAAGATGGCTTTAGGAAATAGAGAGAATAGGTGAAGAAGCGATCCACCGGGACACGCGCTTGAGGACGTGCCACGGCTGAACACCGAGCGCCGGCACCCACGACTGCGGAACGCCTTTACTCTCGGGATTGATAACCGCTGAGATCGCGACTAAAGGTCACCACCATAGCTAGGAAGTCGCAACTTAAATAAAGGAAAAAAAAACGAGAGATACCAAACGGTACCACTGCAACCAAAAGGGATCAACCCAAAGTATCAATAGGCAGAAATGAAGCTCTTTTGACTTCCGTAAAGCAGCTCCCACCTCACCTGGCACGAGCCAAGCTGCGAAAGTACTAAAGTTTTAACTGCTAAGTATCTCTCAGGGCAATGGGGAATGTCAGAATTCTCCATACAACACCATACCACGTGATTCATACGTCACTCGCTGCAGCGATGCACTGGCTGCCGTACGTATGATTGCACCATGGCAGGAACTGCCGGATTTCCGCACATACGTATTGAAAATTTGTTGAATAATATGAAAACTATGTTACTGAAAAACTTTGATAATCTCGTATGCAATGCTTAATAGCCACGTAATAATTGAATTTAGTGTGCACGCTGGGCAAAAGTTTCATATTTATCAATACAAAGCTCCGTTTGCTACTTGCATACTCATTGTAATTCTCAAATTCTAATTTTTCTCCTAGAGTGTTAAAGGATAAAGGATAAATCAAATGAAAGTCCTCATAATGTTACTTTATATTTGAGAACGAAACACTGAGTTCATCGTTTTTCAACGTAAATAAAACACAGGATAAAATTACTCTTGCAAACAATGCTTTCCGCTACAAGAAAGTCTTCTGTTCTTTTAGAATACTTGTTGAACGATATACATAGGAAGCAGGATTATTTATTTTACAATGTCCATCATCTTTAATGGACATTTATTTTAGACTATATATATACACATATATTAGAGGCTTCGTATAAACTCAAATTATAAGAATAGGCTCCCGAAGTACAAATCTTTCTCTTGCACCTTTTCCATATTCTGCTGTGCTCTTTTACTCTTACCTATCGATTGGTTCAGATGATTTTTGAATAATCACCGCTACATCAAATTGCGTTATAAAAAATGTGTTTTCAAGATTAGTTAATTTTCGAATTGCTCTATTGCTCTGTATCCATAATGTACGTGTTAAGGAGACCGTCTGGGTAAAAAAAAAACTCCGTTATTTATGGATGGATTTCTCTGAAATGTTCACAGTAGGTGTGAAATGATGCATAGATCATTTGTTATTTCCACGAAATTTTTGTAGCTACACTTTTATTTTTTTTTTTAAATATGATAAAATAGGGGGGTTTTGTAAAATCTACCTCCTCCTACAATTTTGAAGTTACAGAACCAGTATTTCGTTTTTAGATTGCTTATATGTCTATATAATCATACGCAATAGGGAATTTCGATAACTTTTTTTTGTGGATTTTGGGAATTCAAAAAAAATGATATATATTTAATTTTTTTTTTCATGTGGTGTAATTTTCCAAACACTGAATGTATCGAAAAATGCTATTGCGTATGGATACACCTTGCTAAGCCCTATCGAATGGTATATAAACCATTCTCGTAGCTCTAAAATTGTGGAAGGAGATAGATTTGAGAAACCAATATCAAGTTTCCAGAAAAACGTGTTTTTTCACAAAAAAAATTTTTCTTTTTATCTTTTGAACTACAAGGTTTTCTACAATGAACTCTTGAGAGTTTGTAGCTCTTTTCAAGCCCTTTTGATTGATATAATTTACATTGCTGTAGCTCTGTAACTCTGGGAAAAAATAAACAACAAAATAGAATAGGTGTAATTCTTGACAAACAAAATTTTTTTATTTTAATTTTTTTCCACCAAAATACATTTTTTGTCCAGTCAACTCCTTTGTTTTATAGCTCTTTTTAAGCCCTTTGGATTGGTGTGCTCGCCACTGCTGTAGCTATGATACTGCAGCTTTCATCGAGCTATGAAGGAAAGCTGCGGTATGTTAGATAAGGCAGAACAGCTAAATTCTGAAATTGTCAAAAAGTATAAAAAAATATCTACTCAGCATTATAATGTTTCATTTGAATAATGGAAGCACTTAGAGTAGCCCATTAACGAACTATAATGCCATTCCCGCAGAGAAACACGCTCAATTGACCCCCAATAGTGAGGGGGGAGGGTTCAAGGTCACTCCACCCCCATTGCTTTCCCCCCTGTGGTGGGCGCACTATTCGGAGTAGAAGTAAACGGAAAGTACCAATGGAATCGCAAGAAAATCCTCTATAAGATGCATATAAAAACAGAAAATCGACATATATCCTGATTTCTACCCAGACGGTCTCCTTAATAGTTGAAAATTTGAATAACGAGCATCGTTGAACTAAAAGTGTAGCTGCTCTGAGTAACCACAGGAATATTGGCAGTATTGCTGCAGTCATTCCAGCAGCTACACTTTTCCCCGTGAAAATATCTCAATAGAGTAAAACATGCATTTGGCCTAGTTTTACTACATGGCAAAAGTAGCCTTACATCCATATTTATTCGATGAATACATTATTGTAGCAATTAAATATTGAACACTACGCACTTGAATTATTTAATATACATATACAAATACGGCACACATCCTATAATATGCAACTTGCTCCGATTAATTATAATAATAATAATAACAATAAACTCAGTTACCGACAACTTCGGTCATAGATCTTTAGTCGTCGCTTTGGGCATTTCTACCAAAGTTGCTCTGCTGTTGTAAGGTGGTACGCTGAAGTCATCAGTGCCTTCCATCTTTCTCTCCGCTATCTATTCAAATTACTTCAATTATGTTATTGCTAGCATATTCCATCTTACTCAGTCAAGTGCAAAACCACTCAATACAATACACTTTTCCCAAAAACAACAAAACTCATGTCCGACTTCAACATATAAAGTATGCCCTCCTTTCATCGGGCCACAACAATTCTCCAGAACTTCACCCCCATTCGTTACACAGATTAAATTAGATTAGATTATAAGTTAGTTTAAGCCTCCCTAACTGCTACAAAAATAGAGCGTATCGAAGAGAGGAAGGAGGAAGGCACCATTAAGTATGGAGATAAGAAAATGAGGAATCTATGCAGAAAGGGCATAGAAACAGTAAGATGAGAAAGAAGTTCATGAAACAAGATAAAAGTTGAAGAAGGAAGTCAGAGGTGCTGAAAAACAGGACAGTAGTGAACCGAAAAAAGGTGGTCCTTAACATAACAAAAAACATTTTATTTCAACAAAAAGAAGGCCTTCCTAACTCACAGCTCGGGCCCTCACATTTTCCCCCTGGGAGCGCTAATTCCCATAGATACAATACTTAAGTCATACTTTATGAATAAGTCCCCCATCAGATAACAGGTTGGCCACACTTTTGTTTCCTCCTGTGACCGCTTAGAAATTTCAAATCTCATTTCCTTCCCTGTTGGACATAACAAATTATAAGACTTCAGCTATAACCAGACGCTTGAAATGTAAAATACACATTATGATCACTATATATAAAAGAATTTCATGCTACGCCACTCTTTTTCAGTAAATTCACATCAGTATTCACAATTCAATAATTTGCACGTCAGAAACCTGAGAATTTAAGCCAAGAGCGTGTTTTGGTTTCTTATGAGCAAATAAATAAGTTTCAAATGTGAAAGAATGAAGCGCCATCCTGATACAGGACATTAGACGAAGATAAAACGTACCTGTTTTACTGCCCTAATGTCCTGTGACAATGATGATCTTAATGCTCATATATCTGAAGTGAGAATGAACTCAACAGGAAGCATGTGGTTCTCGGACATGACTATTAGTTAGGATGTAAAATTTAACATCCTCACCCAATCTTCTTGCACAATTTAATGAAGCCTTGCCTATTATTATTATTATTATTATATAAGAAAGTTTTAGCCTCCCTTAACCACGACAAAGATGTTCCAAGAGAGGAAAGAGGAAGGCACCATTTAGCATGGAGTTAAGGAAACGCGGAATCTATGCAGAAAGGGCACAGAAACAGAAAGCTAAGGAAGAAGATCATGAAACAAGAAAAAGTTGAAGAAGAAAGTAGTAGGTGCTGAAAAACAGGACAGCAGTAAACCGAAAAAAGATGGTCCGTAACATAACAAAAACCTATTTTATTACACCAAAAAAGAAGCCTACCTAACCTTTAGCTCAGGCCCTCACATAGTCCTCCTGGGAGCGCCAATTCCCATAGATACAATCGTTGTATCCCCCTGAGGGGGAAGCCTTGCCTAAACATTCGTCACACTTGCCTAAACATTCGTCACACGAGGAACGAGAAATGCCGCGAAACATCTCCGTCAAATATGTACGACGGTAAGCTAGCAATGAGGTAGTTCCATTCAACTGTGATGGAGGAAAACGAACGCTGCGCACAACCGATACTAAAGGAGGAAATCTCAACGCAATTTCTCACAGTTCTATAATTCTTGAGGTCAAGTATAGCTAACCTAAGACTTTAAATCAAACTTGCAATCTACCCATTTTGACACATTTGTGTCTAACACGTGGTACTACAAAAGAAAAGACTCACGCATTGCAACCGCCACAGCAAATTAGTCGTCCAATGATTAGATTAGATTATCAGTTAGTTTAAGCCTCCATATCCGCAACAAAGGCTATCTAAGAGAGGAAGGAAGAAGGCACCATTTAGTATGGAGTTAAGGAAACGCGGAATCTATTCAGAAAAGGCACAGAAACAGAAAGCTAAGAAAGAAGATCATGAAACAAGAAATAGTTGAAGAAGAAAGTAGTAGGTGCTGAACAACAGGACAGCAGTGAACCAAAATAATCCGTAACAAAACAAAAACCTATTCTATTTTAACAAAAAGAAAGCCTACCTAACCTTTAGCTCAGGCCCTTACATAGTCCCCCTGGGAGCGCTAATTCCCATAGATACAGATTAGATTAGATTATTAGCTAGTTTAAGCCTCCCTATCCTCAACAAATGAGATCCAAAGAGAGGAAGGAAGAAGGCACCATTTAGTATGGAGTTAAGGGAACGTGGAATCTATGCAGAAAAGGCATAGAAACAGTAAGATGAGAAAGAAGTTCATGAAACAAGGTCAAAGTTGAAGAAGAAAGTAGTAGGTGCTGAAAAAACAGGACAGCAGTGAACCGAAAATAGATGGTCCGTAACAAAACAAAAACCTATGCTATTTTAACAAAAAGAAAGCCTACCTAACCTTTAGCTCGGGCCCACACATTATCCCCCTGGGAGCGCCAATTCCCATAGATACATTAATTGTATCCCCCTGAGGGGTTCCCATAGATACAATAGTTGTATCCCCCTGAGGGGTAGTCGTCCAATGACGGCCAACAAGAAACACAACTGAAGCTCGAGTAGTTTAGTTTTAGTAATAACATCGATTTGCTAGCGCTTCAGTGCCTGCACTATGTCGCGCCGAAGGTCTCACAATTCAGGTTGTCTCCGCGTCTCAAATTTCGAAGTCTCACTGCCACAAACATCGTAACCCAAGTCACAGCAACTATTAAACAAACAAAGACGCGATAGCCACGAGCGTGATCTGAGCAACACTCGATTTCATTGGTGGCAGCACCGCTCTTCACACACAAGCTGCTGGAAGGGGACAACCTAAACGCGCCAGTGCAGATTCTGATAGCAGCATGATGCACAGGGTCCAGCTTCGAAAGTGAAGTCGCCTTGGCATATTGATACACTGTGCAGCCGTAGTCTATCTTGCTTCTAATAAGAGTACGATATAGTCTCAGTAGGGTCATTCTGTCAGCCCCCCCGTCAGGCCGGCCAGGCTTTTTAGCAAGTTCCGCCCTCTGACGCAGTCAGCCTTGAGGGTGGCTAGGTAGGGCTTCCAAGAGAGCCTGTCATCAAGCGTCACCAACAGAAACTTGGCGCTGTGTGAAAAATTCACTTGTCTTCCCTGCAGTGTGAGCTGTGGGGGATCACTACGGCCACGGCCCCGGAAATAAAGTCCCAACTGTTTTTTTCGGTGAAAAGTTGAAGCCATGTTCCTGAGCCCACTTATTAGCGTTATTGACGGCTAATTGCATTCTTCGCGTCAGAGCTGGAAGATGTGTTGATGAAGAGTATACCATAAAGTCGTCCACATATAAGGAGGCCACCGTTCCGGGAGGCAAGGTGGAGGTGATACCATTTAAGGCAACACTAAACAGGGTGCAGCTCATAACACTGCCCTGCGGTAAACCTTCACACTGCAACCGCAAGGAAGAGAGGGTGCCGCCGACCTTAACGCGGAAAGTTCTTTCACCAAGAAATTCTTGAATATACAGGGCCATGTTACCACGGAGTCCATACTCATGTAGTGTCTTAAGTATTCCATATCTCCACACGGTGTCATAGGCTTTATGAATATCAAAGAAAAGACACATGGTTCGGCGACGCTCGGCGAGGTTGGCTACAGGTGGTTCTGTAAGCGGAGGAGAGCGTCTGTGGTCCTTCGAAGCTGCTGACTGCCAACTAAAGCTCGATCAGGGTTACATTCTCGGATATGCCAACAACATAGCCCTAGGCAGGAGGCAGTGAAGTAGAAGCTAAATATTTAAGGCTACTATGGGGTTAGTTTTTCCTTTGCTGAGCCGTCTTGCCAGCCTCGGCTCTGCGGCGCCTCACGTCCCAGTTGTACACGCGGGCAATGGTGACCTTGGTGGTGGTGCACTGCGTCCTGAGGTGGGCAAGATTGATCGGTTTTAAGTTAGTTTAAGCAGGCGTTGCTATAGCATGAGGCCTACAACACTACAGCATGAGATCTAACTCTAGCTAGTGCTATAGCGTGAGGTCTACCTCTAGCTAATACTATAGCGTGAAGTCTACCTCTAGCTTATACTATAGCGTGAGGTTAGGTTACTAATGGATATTACCAATTGTCATACATTTGATTTGGCTAAAAACAATTAGTACATCTCAAACTGTATGGGTAGGCGATATATGGCAATAGACCTCACGCTATAGTAGCACCGTTTGAACCTCTCTAACCACAACAAAATGTTTCAAAGAGAGGAAGGAACCATGTAGTATGAAGTTGCACGGAAACTAGCGTACGTTCCCACACAAGGTCTCTAAGGCTTAGAAACTGTGAGCTAAGAATGACTACATAACTCAAAACAGGACAGCAGTAAACAGAAAACGATGATATATTACAACAACAAAAAATAGTTTTATTTCAATACAAAGAAAGCCTACCTCTCATCTCGGGACCTCACATATCTGAGGCGGGGAAAGACAGTTCAGTCCCACAATTGAAATTTTTCTACAAGCTTGAAAACAGAAGCCACACCCAGAGCTAAGTTTGAATGAAGAAAACGATCAATTCAACACTCGTAAAGACACGAGCAAAAAATCTCAGTATCGAAACTTTATTGAAATGGTTTTCTGAAGAGGGATAAATATTCTAACCTTTCCAGATGATCGTTGTCTTGATTGAGATCTTAGTTATTTGTTGGGGGAGCATACATCTTACTAGGGTTACGGTATCTGAAATAATTGATCTCCAATCACTAATTTGATTTCATCATTAGAGAGCTGCAGACTCCATTCAGTGGCTACTGAGAAGTGACATTCGAGTAGATGATTACCTACGGCCAAAAACATATGTTTTGGGCCGTACCAAAACTCCTACTCGAATGTGAATTCTCAGTAGCTGCTGAATGGAGTCTGCAGCTCTCTAATGATGAAATAAAAGATTAGGTATGGCCACAAACAAATGTCGAGATAAGCACGTCGTGAAAACGCAAGAAAACAGTCATATTCCTGATTGTGCCAGTAACGGGCAATTTCACCAAATTTTTACAGTATTCTTTTTTTTGATGGAAAAACCATGACAGAAGAGTATTTTAGAACATAACGTATATACATACATTTTTTTAAACATTTTATAGAACTTAGAAAATGTAGTTATGTAGCCACATGAAAATCTACTAAACCTCACCTAAGAAAATCAAGGTCCGAAACGACCTGGGTGAGCTTGGTGTTCGCGTTGCTGAGGTTCTTGCTGAGCAGTACCTCTGCTGCGTCCAGGTCATACTCTAGCATCACATTCGCCTGCACACACGAATCATCACTGTATAATTTAGGTTAAAACCATGGGTTTAAGTTCAATTAATAAGTTTTCTATAATTAACCAAGAGATACATAGATCAGTAACAAAGCATCAAAGCAGAGGAATTTTGCTGTAGCAGTGTGAACTAAAGCATTAAAAAAATGAAGAAAATCAATGTCTATGTTGGTAGACTTCGATCTATCAATGGAATTGGATGAGATGCAAAAATTTACTTTCAATAACTGAACTGATGAAATGAAGCAAGCAATCACACATAACGAATTACTTGGTTAGTACACTGGGTTCTCCAAAAGACCGGAAAAGAGAATACAACCAAATAAGCACTGATGCAAAGATCTTACAGTATTGCAGTAACACTCGTTATCTGCAAAACACACTCATAGATGTAATTATTGCAGCTGAAATTGCAGTTTCCTTTCAGAAAAAGGGATAGACATAGTAATTCAAGAGGTTTCATACATTGATAAGAAGAGGCACTTATGCATATGTACCTTTACAAGAGCTTAGAAATTGCTCATACTGCTGGAGAGTTTTCAGTCATTCTGACTAAATATTTTAAGCTTTCACAAAAAGGGGTAAAACCGCCAGTAAAATATACACAATAATTATGTACACTGGTTTGATTAGATAACATGAAAAATTAGACACCAGTGAACAAAAAAAAATTGCCTACGACAAAACAAAAATTTTTCTACGTCAACCAAAGGAATACCTACCTAATCTTCAGCTTGGATCCTCACATCTCACCCCTGGCAGTACTAATTCCTATAGATGCAAAAGTTGTTCTTCCATGAGAGGGCGCACTGGTTATATTGATCTAACTATGGCACAGATACACCCAAAATTAAGGCACATGCTGCTTCAGGTAATTAAATATAAAGGCAGTAGCAATGAAGCAAACACATGAGCAGCACACTACGAAGTACAAAGCTTCTGCATAAAAATGACAGATATTACAACCCACCTAAGAAAATAGGTTTAACAAAAATCATCTAAAATTAAAAAGAAAAATACAAATACAAAATCAAAATTTTCTGCTTTGCTCTTATTTCAAACTGAAATAAAAATGAAAATAAATTCCTCCCTACCCAAACGTAATGTCATTAAAAGAAACAATATGATTAAAATCTTTCACATTTTAACTTCTCATAATTTCTTACAGCAGTTGAACTTAGTCCAGTTTCACTAACCCCAAGCTATAAGCAGACTTTGTTGGAAGGAGGAATGGTACCTTCAACATAGAGTTGGTCAGAGAGCAGGAATTGAGTTTCCAGATCCTCCGTGCTGTCTTGTCGAGCCTTCATATCTTCTATGATCTGCAGGCAGCTTTTGAAGTCTGGCACCTGGTGCTTCAGCCTGAACCAATAAATAATGGATGAGTGAATATTTCTGCAGATGTCAAAAATATTCACTTCATGGAACATAAATTCTAAACATTTCTTGACAAATAGTGTTAGAAAAATTAAATAATGCACATATGATTTTAGTCTATGAAGAATAAGAGATTATAACCAAAGAGGAAAGTTTTAAACTTTCTGAATGACAATTAACCATATATCCCACCTACATTCAATGCATGCTGGAGAAGGGAAAAATATTACTTTGGCAAGTTGGCTTACATCAAAAACATGAAGACATCTTAATTACACTAATGAAATTAGATGCATAGCATTACAAATATTAGAGTAACACTTTTTACAAAAACCCAACCTTTGTCTTGCCTAATGAGCAACAAATACTAATGATGAACTTTGATACAAAACACTTGTGTCCTCACCAATAAGCAAGAGAAAATTTTACATTGGGCATATGAGTGCTTTTTTGATTTAGTCAAAAAATAGGATACTACTTCAACTAATACTGACATAGTTAACATAAAATAAATATGCTCTACACAAATGTGCTTCTTTTGAATCTTTATTATAAAATAATAGACCCACTTCAAGCGAGTGGCAGTGAGGTGCGACTCCATGCAGCGATAGTTGCTGAGCTGCTCATCAAGGCGCCTGATCACTTCTTCTGCACCACCAGATTTTTTGCTCATGAACTCTTCAACATCTTCCTGTGAAATGAAAATAAGTTATAAAAACATGAATAGTATTTTAACACAACTCACTCACCGATACACCCAGTGGATGAATCTATATATAAGATATTTTATCACCAAATGCAGTTAGATTAAACTGAAAAATTGTTACACTGCATCAAATATTTTAGACATTTTAATGTTTCATTTCCCACAAAACAATGGAAATTTCAGGATAGTTCTTTTAGGTTAAAGTCAATTAGATTATTAGTTAGTTTAGGCCTCCCTATCCTCAACAAATGAGATCCAAAGAGAGGAAGGAAGAAGGCACCATATAGTATGGAGTTAAGGGAAAGCAGAATCTATGCAGAAAACGCATAGAAACGGTAAGATGAGAAAAAAGTTCATGAAACAAGATCAAAGTTGAAGAAGAAGTAGTAGGTGCTGAAAAAACAGGACAGCAGTAAACCAAAAAAAGATGGTCCGTAACAAAACAAAAACCTATATTATTTTTACAAAAAAGAAAGCCTACCTAACCTTTAGCTCGTGCCCATACATAGTCCCCCTCGGAACACTCATTAGATACACTAGTTGTATCCCCCTGAGAGGGGCTAAAGTCAAATAATATTGCTATGAGATATAACTTGAACATCCTTCAGAAAACAGAGTAATTCAAAAATAGCTAAAAATTATTATAATTATAAAATACAATATATAAAATTGTACTTCATATATTTTTTCAAAGTGTTGTAAAATAAAAATTGAGAACAGTTATTCAACTGCAGCAAAATTGATTAACGTAGCACGCTTACTTCAGTTGACATGAGCTACTCGTAGCTTTACCTTCACATCCACAAAAAAATATTCTTTTCAAATTATTGACTAAGTAATTGAGGATAATATAACAGATTTTTAATTCATTTGAATGTTTCAATACAAAATGAGCCTTAGGGCACAAAATAATTTCTTGTCTGAGGGAAGTATAATAAATCTGGAGTTTAATGCGCTCACAGAAATTAAAAATTCTGTTCCCAAGAATCACTAAAGGAACACGTTTAAAAATGTTTTACATGAATGACATTCTGCTCGCTGATGCTCAATTTTTTAATTATTCAACTCTGAAGTTATATGAATGTTGTACTTAAAAGTGAAGGAATGGAGACGTAAATATGCTCTAATATGGTATTGACGTTACGATGGGTAAGGTTAAGTTAGGTATGGTTGGTTAGTTAAGTAAACTAACCTAAAATAACAAAGCAACCTAAAATAGCTTACCTTAACTTACCCAAACTGAGGCTGTTATTTTCCCACAAGAAAATGGACGTGTCCATCCAAAAAAATAAGTGTGACTCAACAATGCGGCGGCTAAGCAACCGACTATATGATGTTATCCTTATTAGAACGTAATGGTTGCTATGTCTCATAAATAAAGGATCAGCACAGAATGTAATTCTTGCAAAACATTTTTAAACGTAGTCCTGCAGTAATTCTTGGGAACAGGATTTTCAAGCAGTCAGTGTCAAATTTTACTGTAATGTTGTCAACGATTTTCATAATTTCGTTGCTATAGATAGGTAATATAGTCGATTTTAAGACGTTTTACATGAATGACAATGTGCTTGCAAATGCTTAGTTTTTGAGTTATTTAAGTTTTAAGTTATACGAGCGGCGCTCCTGAATGGCCTTTTTTACGCAATTTCAGGGTTGAAACGGCAGCTAACCCCCTATTACAAACGTTATGAGGTTGGGTCGTGAGGGGTAGCCACAGTTCTTCTACTGAAAATTATAAATAAACGTTTGTAGTGACATCCGTGTACATCGGCTTCATAATGGCGGACGCCATCTTGAGTACCGGGTGGCTGTCATTGGAGATGATGTAAACGGAAGTCACTAGAAACCTTTATTTATAATTTTCACTAGAAAAACTGTGGCTACCCCTCACGACCCAACCTCTTTACGTTTGTAATTGGGGGTTAGCTTCCGTTATTAATTAAATTACGCTTGGCACTCTCGCTTCCCTGGCGCGCACAAGCCAACTTCAAAGTTGAATAATTAAAAAATAACGCATCAGCGAGCAGAATGTCATTCCTGTAAAACATTTTTAAATGTGTTCCTTTATTGATTATTGGCAACAAAATTGTGAAAATCGTTGACAACATTCAAGTAAAATTTGACCGTTTAATGTTGTCAACTATTTGAATAAGTTTTTTGTCATAGATAGGTAATGTGGTAGATTTCAAGATGTTTTAAAGGAATGACATTGTGCTTGCAAATGTTTAGTTTTGAGTTCACAAAACAAGTACTACCATCTGTAGAAATTATCCATACCCCTACTTACAAATTGTATAATAATCCCTAATTAGCCAACCAGCTAGTAAAAATTGTCATATTAGGAACAAAAACATTCATTCCAATTTGCACCATTCATATAAATTTACCAAAAATATTAGAAACAATTACCTTGAATTACTCTTCTCAAAATTAATTTACCTGTTTAATTATTCTTCTACGGGATCTCAACGTTTCACGAAAGCTTTCAACAAAATTGTAGCACCATCATAAAATTCACGGATTGGAAACGTACTGATAAATACGTACAAAATTTACACATGATGACAATTGCATATCTTACCTCCAATACTCAAATTCATGTCATTTTAAGGCAATTGTACCACAATGTTATCAAGAAGTACTTTTGTTTTGAACGGCAAAACGATTCTTCTGTTATCTGTTTTCGAAAACTGCGGCTACACACAATATGTTCGCACAAATTAGATTCCTTAATTGAACCTAAATTTTCACTTCCACTTGCTCTTGGCCACTCTTTAAAATATGCATGATGATATTGGAAGTACTTGATATTAGGTTGATCTCTAGAATTATTTTCACATTCGATGAAAGAACATTTTTTCATTCTATTTGAAGACGCCATTCTTGCAGACACCAACGCCGACGAGTTGTCTTGTTGTTGTACAAGTTGTCGTACAGCAGACTCGATATTGTCACATATTGTTGCCAGATAGCGCTACTCTGTTGATCTGTGTTGCTATTCGTTCTGGACCTGTGACGTCACCGTCCCCAGGGCTCTTTTAAGAAAAGACTTGAATGCTACTACCTTCTTATGTGTACCGTGGCTATGACTCAGCGACGCCAAGCAAGTAGTAGATGCCAAAGGCTACAGATCATTGTTGCTAAATGTCCTGACAATACTAAAATTGGTCATTCTTCTAAAATTCGTTATATAGTGGATGATAAGAAAATATTTATTTCCTACTATAAATACACCTTTTTTTATTTCATGGTTAGTTTTCTGAATACTAAGTCCTGTTAGAAAACTAAAGTTGTTCAAAAATGTCATAAACTAGGAATACAACACGACTGCCTGTTTCGAACATCTAAAATCAATTTTTTTTCAAATAAACTGAAATACATGATTAATTATATCCTACGTTTCATCTGAAACAAAATAATTTGGACTTTAGATGTGAAATAATTCATTTGCAAAAGAATATACACATGTGTGTGTATGAGAAACTATAAGGTTTAGAAATTCTGAAATATTAGCAAACTAGTACCTACATGAATAATTTCGCTTTTCTATAGATAAAATGTTTCTAGTTTTAATTTTGACCTATGCATATTTGTAAAAATCTATTCACCTTCTGTAAATTCAGCTCAAATACAATTTTGCCTGCCAGCTAGCTGGAAAACTCGAAAAAATTTCAGCACATTATGACAGAATTACACATAGAAACCCTAGGTAACCTAATTTTATTTATTTTTTATGACAAGTTGCTTTTATGAAGAGTTTTGATTTCTCCTGATATGTGTAAGTGAATCACAATAATTGATTGATTATGAATTAGTTTTAGCCTCTCTTTACCACAACAAAGATGTTCATGGAGAGGAAGAATGAAGGAACCATTCATTATGGAGTTAAAGGGAAAAAGGTATCTATGCACAAAGGGTGTTCCCGCAAAAGATCCCGTGCGCATATAAACAGTAAGTTAAGAAAATAGTTTATGAAAGAAAATATAAGTTGAAAAAAGAGAGTCTGAGTTGCTGAAAACCAGGACAGCAGAAAACCAAAGAAATATGGCCTTTAAAATAACAAAAATGTTTTATTTCAACAAAAAGAAGACCTAACTACTCTTAGCTCGGACCCTTACATATTTTCCCCTGGGTATTGAATCAAAAAATGACTCATCTACCTGTACCCTGCAATATAGTAATATATATAATCCGTCATTGAGAGCTTTTGCGTTCGGACAAGGTTGTGAAATCAAGGCCTTGGAGCAATTACTTTCCAATCCTGGGACACTTGATCGTTGCCAAGGTCTCTAATAAAAATATTTATAATCCGCCATAGGGATTTTTTTGGGACAAGGTTGTGACATCAGTGCTGTGGTGCATTTTTTTCCCAATACCGAAACAATTGATCGGTCCAAAAGTCCCATACTAACAATAAAAAACCAACATTGTCCCAAGAGAAGCTTGCTGCCTGGGTATCTTCCTCAGAGCAATGCTGAGATAGTGTGCGTTTCCATCCACACACTGTAACCAACCAAAAGCCGAACAGAAACAATAACGTCTCAGTCAACTATCGTTCATCTCACATTCGGCAGAAGGCTCTGTCAATATCAGGCGTCTTACTGTGGAACAATTTTCCCCTGAGTGTTGGAATCCCTCAAAGACCGAGAGAATTTAATAAAGCCAAAATAACTTGTCATCTTGTGTATCAAAAATAATTCTTAGTTACAGAAAATACTGAATAAGTATTGACGAATCTC
This sequence comes from Morinoia aosen, assembly GCA_030386875.1. Taxonomy (NCBI): domain Eukaryota; kingdom Metazoa; phylum Arthropoda; class Malacostraca; order Amphipoda; family Talitridae; genus Morinoia; species Morinoia aosen. The sequence goes on along the minus strand of CM059558.1, from coordinate 10,190,581 downwards.
ATTTGCCTGGTATCTCCAAATGCTGAATAATCTCCCTTGCTCATTGTTTTATGATTTAGGACATTACACAACAGTTTTTAGGTATGCGTAGGTATTACGATTTGATCGCCTATACGCTGGGATTTGCAAACATGCTTACTTGCATATGTGTGTAGGTGTATGGGTGTATGTGCACATATGGGTGTGCATATGCGCACATACACCTGTGTGCACTGGACTAGATAAACCAGCCGAAGGATGCATTTTATGTCTTTCCTCTCCGTTTTTGTGCAAGCATCAAACTAGACCGTCATGGTACCTATGTGTGTCTGGATGTGTGTTTATCAATTGCAGACATTCTGCACCATATAACAAAAATCATGTGTTTTTTTCTAATTTGAAACCCTTATAGGGCATTCATGTTTTCTTTCTTATTCACTTCCAAAAATGTTCTTGTTAAGCTAGTGTAGTGCATATTATTATACCATCTTTTACGCTCTAGAGTATATTACAACAACCTCACCTAGAATTTTCTGTTCTTGGGAACCGTTGTAGAACAATCGTTTTCATGTTTCTGACTCAGGTAGACTGGTGTGTGCCACTACTTTCAGTACTAAAATTTCATAAAATTCATGCCGTGACAAAAGATATTTTCTCCGAGTCCCTCGATTGGAATGCTGGTTTATACTGACTAGTTTATGCTGATATTTGCGCACATGCTTACTTGTGTATTTGAGTGCGTGTGCACGCTATGTGTGCGTAGATGGGTGGTTGTGTCACTTCGTAATACTTCATTTCACTTCATTATTGTAAAGCATTTATAAAAAATATGTTCGTATAAATTTGTTGCCCGATCACCCACATATGACAAATAAGACGCTTATCAACCAATGATCTTTTCGCTACAATATCTAATTAAAAATCGCTTCGATATTCCCTTAGAAATTGTTAGCAGCAACACCTACTGAAAAAGTTTTCACGAACTTCCTTTGGTCATTATCCTATATTTCAGTACATTGCACAGCATTTTTGTAGAACGCATATGTATTGCGATTGCCTAGATGCATAGGAAGGTATTGATGTATGTTAGGGTGTCCCAAGAAATCGAAGTGCATCGGACACACTCCAGCACATGTTGCCCTTGTTTCCTGTCGTGAGAAATTTAACCAGGAAAATTTTCAGCTTTCTATCTCGTCTTTCACTGGTCGCACATTTCATTCACTTTTTTGCTGGGCGTCAGGTTGTGCAGCGGTCACTGGCATAGCATGCAGCGGTCAATGTAGTAAGGGCATTAGGCGAGCTCTATTTTACAATAATAAATATTTTTCTCGTTTACTGAACTTATTTCTTAGCTGTTTCTATGGACCTTGTGTAATGTGCATAGATTCCGCGTTCCCTCAACTCCATACTAAATAGTGCCATCATCCGTCCTCGTTCTGAACATCTTTGTCGTGGTAAAGGGGGCTAAAAATTTCTTATATAATAATAATACTTGTAATTGTATGGCCCAAGTGTTGCTTCGGTCGTTGGGTGGCACTCTGGGGTCACCACTTGTATAGCCAGGTGTTGTTGCTGCTTCCGCCATTGAGTTCCGTTTTATTATTTATTTTTTTCTTTTAAGGAGTCGAAAGTTCTTCCTCAATAAATTTACCTTATGATATATTAAGGTTACTGAACATAAAAGGACTAGAATCGAGGTTTGAGTGGGTAACTAAGGTAGAGCACTACGAGTACCCTCCCCCTAGAGAGAAAGTAGTTCGAACGATAAAATTTGATTATGAAAATGATGATGCTGCAGAACGTTGAAACCGAGCGTTGAAACTGAGTGTTGATGCCATCCGTGCGATGAAGTCGAGCGTTGCGATTAGACCGAGCGATGCGATGAGACCGTGCGATAAGGCGGAGCGATGAGGCCGTGCTGTAGAGGCTGTGCGTTGAAGCCGTGCGATGGGGCCGAGCTGTAGGCGTTTTGGCGGCTCGGTTGTGCATTTTCACGCTTTGTTAAACGTTCTTGCGGAGCTTGAAACACATAGCGGAAATTACAATGAAGGCTGGCTCGTTGATTGCAGTCAGAGAGCAGAGATGGGTCACCAGTTGTTAAGAGCAGGCACTGTAGAAGCATCGGCCCGACGGTGAAACCGCTGGAAAGTTGCTGGGTCACCAGTTGTAAGGACGGGGAATGTGGAATCCTAGGCCCGATGATGAACCCGTTGAAGAGCTGCTGCGGCCACCAGTTGTAGGGGCAGGCGATGAAGAAGCCTCGGCCCGTTGGTGAATTTGCTGGAGAATGCTGGCAGTGCTGGTTCTCCAGATTTTGGAGCTCCTGGGGTCAATTTTTCATGTTGGCTGGCAAAGTTGAGGCATCGGCCCGTCGGTGGTCCAACTGGAGTCGGCAGAGTTGGGTCTCCTTGATAGTCACTCTGGGGTCACCAATTGTATGGCCCAGGTTTTGCTTCGGTCGTTGGGTGTCACTCTGGGGTCACCACTTGTAAGGCCAGGTGTTGTTGCTGCTTCCGCCATTGAGTTCCTTTTTTATTATTTATTTTAAGAGTCGGAACTTTTTATTGATTAAATTTACATTGAGATATATTAAGGTTACAGAAGATAGAAGGACTAGAATCGAGGTTAGAGGGGGAACTAGGGTAGAGCACTACATAAAAATAATACTTCCGTAGGAAAAACTGAGCTCGCGTATCGTAGATACTTGCGAATTAGACTTCTGTTACGATTTTCAAATTTTCGCTAGCTTGTTTGCTCTTTGGTTTTTCACCGGAATTATTACGGAAATTTAGCTTTCACTCATCTTATGGTACCTTATGGGGTGAGTAGAGGTGTGAGTGGTGCCTTATGGTGCCACTCACCCCCCTAGAGCTAGGCACTATTCACCCCTCTACAGCAAGGTACCACTCACCTCTCTACAGCAAGGCACCACTCACCCCTCTACAGCAAGGCACCACTCACCCCTCTACACCAAGGCACCACTCACCCTTCTACAGCAAGGCACCACTCACCCCTCAACAGCGAGGCACAACTCACCCCAAACACCTCTCACCCCTCTACAGCAAATACTGCAGCAAAACTACTTTGTTTTCTGCAAGAAATCAGAAGTCGATGCATCAGTTGCACTACTGATAAAAATTTAGTTGTCCCAAGACGTAATTGTTGATAAGGTATAATATCTTCCCTTCCGACGATTATATTATCAATATATTGAAAAGGGAAACTTGATGGAGTTTATATTTATTTCCTTTCAATGGTATTTTACAATAAATTCAATAAATATCAAATTTCTACAGCCATTAGTTATCGGTCAATATGCATTGGAAGAAAAAGCCAAAATTTTATTATATGACGGAAATTCAGAATGAATCTCACAGGAGCTATAAAAAACCTTCGTTTTGTGCTACCATTAAATATTGCCCAATGTTCATGAAAATTTAGTGGAATCATTTTCATTTTATGAGGAACCAGAGCATCATGTGCTGGATTTGATATCATTACTTCGAATTTCCCCCACTATACGCTTGGGACACCCTAAATGTATGTGTGCGTGTTGGGCGTATGTATATGCGTAGGTATGTATGTGCATGCATATGTGTAAATTTTTACATATACGTGTGCACATATGTGTGTAACACGCTGACAACTGGCATTTTAACTAATGATACTGGTTCTTTTTTTCTGTTTCACCCTCAACTTGTGACAATACCTAACTCGTCATTTCATTATTGTAAAGCATCCATGTAAAAAAACTATAAATTCGTTGTGTGATCAATGATCATCCATTTATATTTAAATATAATGCTTATCAACTAGTGACCGCTATGATAAAAATTTCTAATTAGAAACAAAAAACTTGTAATTTCTGTGGTCCCCATTCTTATATTTATATTTTTTTCACGCTTCCTTGAAGTAACATTTTTAAACATCTGCGGACACAAGCAATTTCTAATATTACTTCCTGGCGTCACGAATTTCAAAGTTTTATGTCATGTTCATGTATACTGTCAAAGTGTTTCCACCCCTCAATGAAAATGCATCCTCCACGAAATGGTGTTGTCTCTTATATTTATAATTACATGCATCATCAGATGTAGATTAAGCAACATTAGGAGTAGCATATTACCCTCAATCATTTTTTTCGACTAGTGACATGGGTATTACAATACTCGTGTGTGTGTATCATCGAAGTGTATTAGCTTTAAGATATTTCAAAAACTAATGATGGTACTTCTGTGCCATCTATATTGGAAATAAACTGTTTTACGTTTTTATTTTCTATATTCAGCAGAACTTATGAAGTAACCGTTATTTTATTCATTTATTCATTTACATTAGTTTCACTACCACAAGCACTTTAACATCTTCCCACCTAAAATTAAATAAAGTTACCCCCGTCTATTTGAACGATTTTGCTTTCTGTGTAGTAGCAGCAGCATCAACGATTTATCATTCAAAATATCATCCTGAACTAGGTTTTAATTTGTGTACCCTCGCTAAGCCGAAATTAGAATTGCAACACAAGCCCTGTTTTGACCTAAAAAACATGAGCAGCATCCGAAAGAACGCGCAGGTAGTCCACGACGCAGTTAATTTGCGAATGCATTTTCGGTCGTCCACAGCCCGGTGCACCTAAACGGAAGTTATTTGACTGAAAATAGTGTCATGGCGGATATCCTAAAAATAAGCGCACACTGGTGAAACGAAAAAATTTTCAAATAGAAAGTTTTATCGAAATATCTTGGTATAAAAATTAACAGATAACATAACGTGACCGAACACAACGCGAGCAGGATTGGGACGCTGTGAACACAGACAAGTTATTTTAGATTCTCTGCTATTCATTTATGTAGCACACATACCTGTGCGAGTGTTCGTGTATCACCAGGGCATAACGTAGGCATTCATCACGAATTCTGCATTTCATTTGAAACTAAAATTGGAGCCTTGTTATAATCAAGGCTTGTAATGCATAGGTGTAACTATTATAGGTCATTTTCAATAGTCTTTTTATCTTTAACAGGCATTAGATCCTTACCAATAATTATAATGCAACTATTAAAACATTCTGGTTTAACTCAATCACAAGTCAATCAATACAGGAAAATTACAAAATTAATCTGCTTAAAATGCTTTTATCATTCACGACGTCACGAAAGAGCCTGTAGACACGCTTTCAGAATCTTTAAATTCAAGCGAATTGACTTGTTAATAATGAATATTTCAAAATATAATTACATATTGAAAATTCTGGTAATTATCTACTCGGCAATATTTTCCCCATTATTTCATAGCAACGTATTCAGAAAACTTATCACCGAAATTGCACTACCATCAATCCACAAAAGTTAAGGAACGCCTCCACAAATGTCCAACAAATTTACACATAACGATCTGAGAGTAAAAAAGTTTCAATTCTCACGTTCCACGCTCAAGTTCCTGTGATTAATTATAAGGTAATGGACACACACTAGTTTCTAGATGTACTTAGATCTTGTTCTAATTCGTGTCGCCTTTGTGGCTGATTCAAATGCCAACGAACTGGTGTTGTTGTTGTCCAACTTGTCGTACAGCTTTGGATGTTGTCACCAGGTGGCGTATTGCTCTTTATCTGTGCTGCTATTTGTTCTCGGCCGGTCGTCATCACACCACCTGCTCGTTTATGAAATTACATAAATGGACTTATCTTATTACCGGCGCGCCGTTTTAGAGAACCCATCTAAGATCCTTCGCAAATTACCCTGACAAAAAGGGTAATTTCTAAACTATAAGACGTACAATCTTGAAATTAGTACCAAATTCCATGGGTTATCTCTAGGACAGACAATTTACTAGAAGATCCGCAACTTATCACTAACGAAGTTTGAGCTTTTGCCGCGATGACGTAGGTGCCAATTGGCCAATGAGGAGCCAAGAAATTGTGATGTCGCGAAAAATCGGCAAGAGACTCTGTTTGAAACTGAAAGCAGCTGTGGCAGAGGTGTAACGAAGATTGCTGCAAAAATGTACGTACGATTTAAAAAGTGCTGGATGGAAAATTGTAGAAATGATAACCGTCAATGTCCTGATTTGTCGTTTTTCCTATTTCCAAAAGGAAATTACGACGAGTGGATGGCAGCATGTGGTACTGTAACGTTGAAGATGGATAAGAGATCCAAAAGGTCGGAGAGGGCTTATCTGTGTGCCAGCACTCCTCTCGTTCAGACTATAACTTCATTTTGTCTCCATTCACAAATGCGAGAAAGTTATTGAAATCTTCAGCCGTTCCAAAAAGAGCTGTGCGAGACCAAGGTAATGTAAAACTCTTAGTTGTTTCGTTTATTCCAAGTTAATCCAGTACATCAAAGTTTCACTAATTATGATTTTCCTCATACCCTTGATTTTGAATAATGGATGGCTGTTGGATTGACGTATAATAACAGTGTGTTAATCAAGAGTAGAAATTTTATGGGCTTCAAATTTTTATCAAAAACATAATAAGAAATATTGTTGGTAGCTTTAGCTGAAATAAATAGATAATGCAATAGATAACCCCAAAATTTAATTTACATTAATACAAATGAATGCTATGCTTTTCATGCAAGATTTAGTTACGAATTCAATTCTAAAAGTAATGTTTCAATAAATAAATAAATGCTGATATAAATTGTTCAAATTGGCTATAATTTTGCAATGCCAGTAAGGCAATAATTGCTTGTATTGTATTAAAATTTAACACAATCAAAATCTCTCATTAATAGTTTTCTTGAATAAGTGATCATTAAACACTTTGGATCATCCTATGTTTTTATCCAAGTTCTTTCAATTTGCTTGCAACTTATAAGATACTTTAAAATAATTTATTTATGACTATTGTGTGAAGTAATCATTGTGATATCTTGATTGCACTCAATAAGCATGAATGATCCATTTCAAATAATTTTGTTTGCTTTTTGAAATTTAGTTTTTTTCTCACGGCTCATTGCCTTTATTATAATGGAAAGAAACATCATGCAGGATTCTTTACTTTAGTAGGAAAATAGTTGCATACCTACTCTTACTGCACACAGCTTTGAAATAAATGATTAGGTTTGAATAAGTCAGCTTTCGATCCTACATCTGGTCACTTTCAAAGGTGACTTTTAATACTATGAACAGTGATCAGACAGTGTTATTCATAAAGCTGGCCTTGTAGAATTGGCCACCAAAGATGACCATACAAAGTTTACATAGTTTACATAGGGTTCCTCTTGGTTAATTCAAGGTCCAGAAACATGATCAATGGATCTTTTTTTTTTTAAATGTTCAGAGTGGGCTACGTGGAATCTCAATTATTATGAACTTCAATTTCAAATAGAAATTTTACTAAAATTGAATGATTAAAAATCTAGTTAAAATGAATAAAACTTATTGAGATCAAAAGCATTCACATTGAGATTGGGCAATTTACATAATAATAATAATACTAATAATAATAAATTGAAATTTCATAAGGATCAGTACAACAGTTTACAAGATACAGGGGCTAGAAGCTGGGTAGTGGGATGATTTGCTTGAATAAAAGGTCTAAATTCATATGAATAATTCTACACTGAAGGGGTGAAAGAACCTATTTATTGCATCTCAAAGGCTGTGTTTTGAAAATGGTATGGGTATTCTAGAAGCCAACATACCCCTTAATGACTTTGGTTTGTGGGGATTAATATTGAATGGTACTTAGCTCTATGAGTATATTACTCATTTCCTTTTACTTTCTCTGTGAAACTATGTTATGGTGGTGGAGCCTTAAAATGACTTATTTTCTCCTAAAGTATTAATAGGCGATGCCATGACGTAAAAGTTCAGAAAATTAAGGTTGTTGGAAATATCACTCATTGTGTAGTATGCTTCAATTTCATTTGAGGTGCCATATCACTGTTCTCAATTTATTCCCTTATTTCTCCATCAGCTGCTGCTACTGAACCCCCTGCTCTTGGTGCTACAAGCCTTGGCACTCCTGGGGCATCAAGGCCTGCCCCACCTCTTGCTACAATGCCTGGTCGTGCAATGCCTGCCACTCCTAACAAAATCAAGTTTACATTTTAAATGATGATTCCGCAATCCAATTGAGGAATATTAAAATGAAAGGATAGAATGTTAACATTGAGTTCAATGTATTGAAATTTTTGAAAAAGTCAAGGCCACTTGAAGAAATATTCATCCCATGTGAACATTGAAGCCATAAAGCTTAATTTACACTTATTTAGAGAGTACATGGCTGTCACTTATGAAGCCTTAGTGTACACAAAGAAAGGGTAGTACATTTCCAAATACTTTTGAGAATGGTATTCACACATGTTTTACAGTGTGTAGCATTTATCCAGGAAATAGATGCTACATAATTCATTATTACACTCACTGAAATATGGCAAAGAAAGTTTTTTGTAGGGAGACAAATTTCAGCTTTGAATTGGAGATTATTTCCTACATAATACAGGGGTCAAAATGTTTCTAGCAATCTTTTTCCATGTACATTCAGTGTTGAGTTAAGAAAAATAATTGAAATGTTCAAAAATGTTGTTACGAACACCTAAGTTAATTTATATAATCTGAATTACAATCCTGAAATAACTCAGGAGCTTCATGAATGAGAAATACCTAGTGCAGTGTTTGTGTTGTCAGGAGGTTAATCTTGGTTGGTAAAAATAGGTTTTGCATTTATTTAATTAGATGAGCTCTTCCAGTTTTTGATGAGCCTCCTCTGTACCCCAGTGCTTAATTTCTTATGTACCCATACAGTGCAGCAGAACTTTAATTTACCAATAAGCCTTGCCTATTTTACATTATGAAGGATCACTAACATTTGATGATTTCCCAATAAGTGGGATAAAACGTTTGTATCCATTGGAAGTAGTATTCCATGAGAAAGAATGTCAGAGCCTGAGCTGATGGTGAGATCGGCTTTCATTTTTGTTTGTACCTAAATGTTTTCCTTGCATACTAGATGTTTCCTTCCACTTCCTCTGTGAAATTATGTTATGGGGTGGAGCCTTAAACCCCTTCTCTACCAATGAGTAAGAATTGAATGACACGAAGTAGAGCTTCTGGCAGAATTAAATTTGTTGAAAATACCACTCATTTTGAAGTGTGCTTCAATTTTATTTGAGATGCCATATCACTGTTCCCAATTTATTCCCTTATTTCTCCATCAGCTGCTGGTACTGTACCTCCTGCCCTTGGTGCTACGAGACCTGCCACTCCTGGCACCTCGAGAACTGCCACTCCTGGTGCTTCATGGGCTGCCACTCCTGGCACTTCAAGAGCTACCAATCCTGACCCCTCAAGGCCTGCCACTCCTGACGCCTCGAGACCTGCCACTCCTGCCGCCTCGAGACCTGCCACTCCTGGCACCTCAAAGACCTGCCCCTCCTGGCAACTCAAGGCCTGCCCCTCCTGGCACCTCAAGGCCTGCCACTCCTGGCACCTCAAGGCCTGCCACTCCTGACCCCTCAAGGCCTGCCACTCCTGACGCCTCGAAACCTGCCACTCCTACCGCCTCGAGACCTGCCACTCCTGGCACCTCAAGGCCTGCCACTCCTGGCACCTCAAGGGCTGCCCCTCCTGGCACCTCAAGGCCTGCCACTCCTGGCACCTCAAGGCCTGCCACTCCTGGCACCTCAAGGCCTGCCACTACTGGCACCTCAAGGCCTGCCACTCCTGGCACCTCAAGGCCTGCCACTCTTGGTACCTCAAGGTTTGCCACTCTTGGCACCTCAGGTTAGTCGTGTTGAAATAACCGCTGAGTTCGTACTTCATTGAAGTGTCTTTGAATTGTAGCGAGATAGATTTTTCAACTTACAAGCCAGAGTTGGACAGCGTGGGATGAGTGCTAGCAGCAAAAGCTCGAAAGATTGCTGAAAATTTTATCACATAGCCTACGCATTATTCTAAGACACAGCAGCATTTGTAGAATTATTGTGGGAACTACCTGCTGCCATTTCCATCAGTGTCAATACCATATCCACTGTCACTTATTTACCTCTCTGATCATTCCATTTCTCGATTTAATGCATCTGTCATGAAATTATGTAATTATCTTTGGGTAAAAAATATAATTGAAATGTGATTCTCGTAGCATATTTCTGAACTATACTTTATTTCTTGTGTTCTTGGAATTGAATTAATGCATACATTTAGGTATTGCTTCTTTGCACAATGCATCCAATTATAATGCTTGATTCATTAGAAGGGTGGGCTCGCGGTACTCGCTGACTTTCTTGGGTACTGAACAGGGCTATCCTGTCTCTCATTGGTACTCACTTTATACCGTTCGGTATGTTAGAACTCATTCATAGTTTAAGGCTAGAAACCTTGGAAAAGAATATTGACCAGAGCTGTGATTCCAATCCATGTAGATTAAATGTGGCATATTTTTTAATTTGATGTGTTGTGTTCAAAACCTAAGTTTTCAATCACTTTAAAGTTTGATTTATGTGAACAATTAATACTTTCTTCAAGTTGGGGAAGTAAATATAACATACAATCTAATTTTCGTCAATTTATTGCAGAATTCGTGTGGCAAAAGAAGCAGTTCTTTGTTGGAAGACACAGGTCCTCCAGCGGTACCTTGTAAGCGACGGTTGTTCGCTTCTCCTCCTGCAACGACAATTGTCCTTGAAAACAGCAGACCAACTCCTGAGAGAAAACTTAGGAAAAGGCTCAGGAGAAAATCAAACGTACTGTACAAGCGGTTGAACACAGATAACTTCCTGAGAAGTGTAAGTGCCAGACTTGGTCCTTATCTCAGTGCATTTGTCAAGCTCAAATTCAGGGGCAAGAAATCATACACCATGTATCACAAGTGGCTCGCTGTGAACACTCTTGTAAGCTCATCAGAGACTACTTACTTTTTTAGAGTACGGCGCGTCACCCGATGCTGGTATTGGCGCCCATCAGAGACCCTCTATCAACTGATGAGGAACTTGATACCATTACCCTTACTTTCGACTGTGCGGGCATTGATGAAACAATTCAAAGTACGTCCTGGTACAAGTGCTAAAAGTGTGTCTATGTTGAAAACGAAGGTAAAACCCATCTGTGCTAGAGATGAACTTTGTTTCCTTCTAGTGGATGAGATGTCGCTCCGGAAAGGGCTATCGTACAACCGAGAGAACGATGCCATAACTGGATTCGAGACTATTTATTGACCTGATTATTTTGTACGAGAGATATCGGCACGTATAAGGATTTCGTAAACTAGTCTGTAAGTTTTTAGATTTGTGTCAGCATCACTATAATTTCTGCTGTGTCCAGGTCACCGACAAGTTGCAACAATTTTTTGCCGTGTGTAGAACGCTTTAATGCACTAGGCACGTGAACAGACTTATGTCCTCAAAAGAAATACTCAAGAAAATTGTCCATGAGTAATATTACCATCTGGTAGCAAGTTAGGTATATTTTTTGATTGACCTATGTATATTTTATTGTTAATGTATTAATTGTGTTCATAAGCTTATATCGCTACAATATTTCTGAAGTGCGTCATAGTAGGAAGCTCATTTACTGTTACTAGCTCGTAATTTATCCAAATGATTGCTCTTCTTGCACTGCAGTGTCAACCGTGACAGTGCAAGCGATCAACAGAGACAGAGATTGGATTTAATGTCTCATATCTATATTTTTGTTTCTTAGCACACGCTTGTGCACATACTGAGAGTTTTAATTGCACTCAATCTTCATGCGTAGTTCATCGCTTTGTATACATAAGTATTTTTACCCCGCTATTATTTAGCGTATACGCTCACTTCTGATATGTTGTAACTGGAAAATGTAATGAAAAGCCATGCCGACGGCTCTGCTTATGCTTCAGTTATTAGCTCACCTAGCCACCTTAGTACTGTAGTTCCCTTCTGATACTAGTTAATAATGTGTGTTGAGCCTCGTCCAAAAACTGGATGCCTGTAAACCCTAATCCAAAGTGTGTGCGTGGCGGTCTTGTGGACTCTCCTTCCTCAATATTCTCCATTATTGTTAAGAAGCAACGTTCGCACCCTGCAGGTGGATACAGCTATTATATCTATGGGAATTAGCGCTCCCAAGGGAAAAATGTGAGGTACTGTGCTGATAGTTAGGTAAGCCTTCTTTCTGTTGAAATAAAATGTTCGTAGTTTTGTGTAGGACCATCTTTTTTCGGTATACTACTGTCCTGGTTTTTCAGCACCTCTAACTATCTTCATCAAATTTTATCATGTTTCATAACCTTCCTTCTTAACTGACTTTCCATGCGCACGGGATCCTGTGCCGGAACTCACCTTGTACATAGATTCAGCGTTCCCTCAACTCTATACTATATGGTGCCTTCATCCTTCCTCACTTTGAACCTCTTTGTTGTGGTAAGTGGTAAAAGGAGGCTAAAACTAATCTATAATCAACCAAGCAATCCCTCCTCAGGGGGATACAACTATTGTATCTATGGGAATTAGCGCTCCCAGGGGGACTATGTGAGGGGCCGAGCTAAAGGTTAGGTAGGCTTTATTTTTGTTGAAACAGAATAGGTTTTTGTTATGTTAAGAACCATATTTTTTCGGTTCACTGCTGTCCTGTTTTTTCAGCACCTACTACTTTCTTCTTCAACTTTTTCTTGTTTCATGATCTTCTTCCTTAGCTTTCTGTTTCTGTGCCCTTTCTGCATAGATTCCGCGTTTCCTTAACTCCATGCTAAATGGTGCCTTCTTCCTTCCTCTCTTTGGATCGCCTTTATTGCGGATAGGGAGGCTTAAACTAACTAATAATCTAATCTAATCAATCAAGCAACGTACGCACGAGTCATTCATCAATGAGCGTAACATAAAATCATTACGTTAACGTAAATTTCTTCCCATTTCTCGTATGTAACTGTTTGGGTAACCTTTACGTATAATAAATATAAATAACATCACTACATATTATCAGCAGTTTTTTATCGCTCGAAATAACTTAATTTCTTCATTATTATATTGTTTCGACTAGTATGAGAATCTGATATTGCATGGCTTAAAAAGACTATGAACCCTTTCCGAAACTTTTAATATACGGCACCAACGTGTTATCACATTCAGCACCTTAGTCTAATCTAAATGCGCCTTAGCCATTATATATGAATTGCAAATATGTACATGAATGAGCATTTACGTGTATGTATATTGAATGAAATAATAAATAATATAATAATAATAATAATGAAGGCATCTACGGATGCTTTATTTCTAATCAAGCCTAATACATATCACCTTGTACTTTGGATTTTCAAATGCCTTATAACGAACGCAAGGACGCCATGACGCTTTCCCCCGGTCAAGACCGGTACCCATTTCATACACCTGGGTAGAGTGGGGTATTGGGCTTGGAATTTTTCTCCTATACCCAACAGAGAAAATCGCCACCGCCAGCGCCGAGTTTCGAACCCGGGTCTCTGCCGCACGGCGGCAGAACCTCTAGCACATGGCTATCGCGAGTGAAGTGTTAATGTAACCGCAATTCACTATTTCGGCTTTCACTATCCTTACTACGCCCAGAAACGTTTATAACTTGAGCATGAAAATTAGACTTACAATCCAAACGAGTATCACAGTAAAGCCTGGGTACGCAGCCAATTGGAAGCTTTGGCCGTGATGACGTCAGCGGCCAGTCGTGACTGCTGGCTGCTGATTGGTTAGCGTGCGTGCGTATGTTTGTCTATAGCGGGCTTGGGGTCCACCGTAGTTTTGAAGTTCTTCTTATGTAAATGTTCTGTGTCTCTGCGAGGATAAGCACCGTAAGCTTCACGAGCAATTGTTGCTGCAGAAGTATTCGTCGAGTGGGCCAAATGTGAGATGAATATTATACTTACATTGCACGCAAGTCTTCACGAATCGCTGTAAGTGAGAAGTTTAGGAACACTTGGCAAAATCTGCTTGTGCCGGAGAATCATCGTCACAGTATGCATCGTGTTTTGTGTACCGTGATCATCGATCAGGTCTGGATAGTCAACGCAATAAAATATCACAGCGGTACAGCACCGGTACAGCGGTACATCTGGCAACGTTCCTGTGCTGCCAGATGTGGCATACTCGAAGTTCAATGGAATAACGTAACATTTCAAATTTTTTGGCAAAAAACACTCGTGTGGTAGCAATTTGACTGAATACTTTCACTCACCTCTGTGCATTTAATAGTGGAAGAACCTTACAAATAAATGCTAGTGGAATAGTAACAACGTCAATACAATAAAAACAATGGCAGTGCAATAATAATAATGATCTCGCAATAACAATGTTAAGACTTTCTCCGTCTTTTGTACGTTTGGAGGATTCTAGCCTCAGTAAGGATAATAAATTACAAAAAAATGATATTAAATATTAAGGCAAGTCAGCTTTGCAAAACAATTGGTCTTTTGTAGAAAAGAAAACACGGTCTGATTTAGACTTGTTGGGTCTATGGAATGAAATGCAAGAAACGTTCAGGAGTAACACGAAAACAATTAAAACTGAATTGGTCGTTTGGGCAAATAGTAACAGGTAAGGGTAAGGAGGAGTCGTGCGAGTGTAAGGATACCTAGAACAAAGAAATAAATTCCTGAACAACGGAACGTTTACTTCTCACACTGAACACCATTTCAATACAAATTTAACTTTAATGCTTACTTCATACACTGATCGTTGTATTAACACAAATTAAACTAGAAACACTAAAATAGACAAATAATCACATATCGCAATGCTTGCCAGCAGCATGGACGTCAGAGGCACAAAGGAACAAACAGAGTGAACGTCACACGCCGCTCGGCTACGAACGAAAGTGACATAGACAGAGGGATTTACCTTTAGATGTTAAAGGTATTTTCATACTTGATCATTACCGCTAACAAATCCTAACAAATGGCAATGCAATAATAATAAAGACAATTCAAAAACAATGGCATAACCGTAGAATTGAATCCACCTGAGGCAATGACGGCGCAGTGCTCACCAAGAACAGGTGTTGTGGCATCTGTGATGGATTGAGTTGCGGTCCCTGTGAGCGTGGCAACACGTTGTGGGAAGGTGACGTGTAAATGAAATCATCTTATAGCGCGTGCTGGTCTCGCTTTGCAGAATAATAGCTCGAACCCAAAATATCACGCAGGGTAATTATATTTTATTTGTTATTGTGTAATGAAAGTAATTGTTATTGCGTAATTAAACTTCATTCTTTAAAACGATCAATGGCACAAGTGGAGCTGGGCAGGCTGAAGTGGAGCTGGGCAGGCTCAGATGGAGCTGGACAGCAGGCTCAAGTGGAGTTGGTCAGGCTCAAGTGGAGCTGGACAGGCTCAAACGGAGCTGGACAGGCCACCTGTCCAAGAGAACGGACAATCACTGGACGACTCGAGTCACGCTGAGGGGACACGCGAGACACCGAGGTTGTGTCACGAACTGGACAAATTCCATCGGCGTTGGTTTGGACAGACCCAGACGGCCGCTTGTGGGAAGGTCTGACAACGTACTCATGGAGGCTAAAAGAGAGATTTTTAAACGATTTATTTACCCCAACTGATAAAGCTGTACATAGATTGTTACTTTAGTCTAGCTACCTTACATGACGCAGCATTTAGTAGAACTACTTGTGATGACGCAGCTCTCAGCTGTAGAGTCGGGCGGTGCCGCGAACACAGGCCGTTGTCGCTACTTCGGCGCGTGTGTTGCGTCGCCGCAGCTACAACTGATGAAGACCTGTGTTAAATAAGTGCGCAGCCTTCGCGTGACTTGCCCTGTACCTTCCTGCAACATGTGCTCCTATTCACTAAAGAGGATGCGGTACCCAATTCTCCGAGCTCAGTGTTCGTTCAAATATATACGGAGTGTCATAGAATTCCTCGAACAAATTTTAATCAAACGTTCCATATAATTAAACAAACAATTTGTACTCTATAGTGGCATGTCCGAAAATGTCTTGTTAAAAAGTTACGACGTATTAAGTTTTACGAAGTGCAATTTACTTCACCGGCGGACCACTGCACTTTACCACGAAAATAAAGGTGCCAACGACGAGTGTCGTCTGGTAAGTGAAAATTCAATGTCAGAATGGTTATTTTCAGGAATGCGAGGATTGCGTTAGGTTACATAGTTATAGCAGTGTTCAAAAGTCGCCCATTTATGTTATTGAATAAAATATTTGAAACTGCGAAAAAACTGATGACCATTTGGTTATTGATTGAATATTGTCTTATTAATTGCATTATTTTGTCAATAATTCATCAATTTTCATAGATATTTTAGATGTTGGAAAATCAATTTCCAGGTTATCTTGAAAGATCTTTCGCGTCTTAGGGTGTCCAAAACCATTTCAGTTTCCTTGCCATGCAACTAAGTACTAATCTATCCCCTTGAAATAAGAAGGAAAGTGAAAAAAATAAAAGCCGGAACATATTTTTTAAATTTCTCTGAAATTGATGAGGCCGAGTGCCCACGGCCCGTCATAAGTGTATCATAATGTTCGACAGATTACATCACACAAGTTCATATTTCCTAAAAGTACTCGTGATATTCATTCCGACTGCGAACCTGATGAATTAAACAGCGAAAATTGCAGAGTTGAAGCATGTACCGCACAGGGTTGCCAACTGGCATATTTCACTGCCAAATTTGGTCATTTTTGGCAGTGAAGAGTCATTTTGGCAATGAATAATTACAATTTGGCATTTGGCAATGAAAACAACGGAATTTGGCAGTGGAAACTATTTTTGGCATTAAACTAGTATGAAAGAAGTCGCTTTGCCATTTGTACATAATAAACGAACGAATTGGCGCCCTTTTTGGACGTTGTGGGCACGAAGAGCTGCAACGTAATACGTATTATCGAAGATCGAACGATTATTGTTCAATCTCCGATCAAACGTGTTTGTAACTCAGCGGATGGCCTGTTGCCCCGCAAACGCCTTCAGCGGCCTATGCCTGACGGGCCACAGCTGAATTCGCAGGCGCATGAGGGTCAGTAACCGTTGTGGTTTTTTGTTTGCGTCAGAACTATCGTTTGTGTTCAGCTGTTGAAAGATAAACTCGTCATTATGTCGAAATGGGACAAGTCCTATGACTCGGGACGTACCTACAGAGTGATATGAAAGAAAGAGTTTCCATGGCTGACAAAAGCCAAAGATGGTACGCAGTCTGCTTTTTGTACGGTACATTCCAAGAATGTGCACCTCAGAAAAACTACGATTACGCTGCATGCTGACAGGAAAGAACACAAAACAGGAGCTTCCGTAGTTAGCTCTGTGAGATCTAACATTTTTCAGAGAGCAGTGAAAACTCAAGGACGAACTAGAGATGAAGTGAAGAAAGCTGAGTTAGAACTTGCATTGGTTATCGGCTGTCACAGTTCAGTGTCTGCTACAGATCATTTGTGCGAAGTAATTAAGAATAATTTCGCCGGAAGTAAATTAGAGAACATACAGCTTCACCGAACAATGTGTTCGATGCTAGTTACGAAGGTGATATCACCAGCGCTTGAAAAGGAACTACGGGATAAAATTACCGAAGCTAAAACATACTGCTTGGTGATCGACGAGTCGACTGATGTACCAAGTGACTAGAACATGTGTGTTTGCGTTCCATACTACGATAGCAGATCTCAAAATATCGTAACTTTGCTGTTGGGGCTTGTGTCTGGGCTAGAAACCACATGTGAAGCTTTGTTTCACGGAACTACGTCACTACTTGAGAAAAATAACATGGCTTTGAAAGACTATTGGCTATTGCAGTGACGGTGCTAGCAACGTGACAGGAAAACACAATTTTCTCTTGTCTCGCATTAAACACAAATTTCCCCATTGCATAAAAATTGGGTGCACGTGTCAAAGTTTAGCACTTTGTATTCAGAGCTAATACCCAAAAGACATCTTTAGCACTTTGTATTCAGTGAAAGATGTCTTCTGAATATGGTTGTTGAAATTTTTTGTGAAACGTTTACTATTTTTATTGTAGTGTTTGTATCATGGGATACACTTTTGTTCATTTAAATTTGAAAATTTCAAAACACCATAGAAGGTTAGACCAATATTGACCTTAGTTTCACCCTACTTTAATATAATTATTCAAAACTTAAATGCACACGAGAGGTAAAACTTTGATAAGTTTTTCACAAAAATATCTCAGGGTGACTTTTTGGCAGTAAAGAGCTAGATTTGGCAGTGAAGCTTGAGCAATTTGGCATAATGTCACTCACAGGATCTGGCAACCCTGGTACCGCAGAAACGCTCATCACACACTTTCTGCAGGTGGGTGTGACGGACGGACAGTCGCGGCTCCTAGTATAGTATAGATTGTCATGACAGTGACGATGACAGCTGGTGATCAAAAGCGAAAATGGGCAATGAAAAAAAACTCTATCGCTCACTAACAGATAGCGCCAGTACTTTTGAAAGAGCAATGACATGTAAACTTTCGTAAATAGCCTCGTTGGTTTGAGAAAGTTCTGGTGCATTCCGCTAACTTCGAGATGGCAGTAATCAATATACTATGGGATAAAACGCCAGGTGACTCCTTAAAAGAATATAAATAAACAAATTTGTGCATTTTATGAACGAAATTTTTACTATGTTATTACATTGGGGGAAATCTCACTTGACTCATTACATTGGTTGGTCCGTCTTCGTTGGTTGGTGCGTCTCTCTTTCACTTTCTTATTTGGTGCTTAATGACCGTATGTGAGAAACGAGTTTCACCAGTGCGCAAGTTGAAGAATGTTTTAATCGCGGTAATACAAGGATGGATATTTGTATGTTACCCACACCTGTTGTCCACATCTATTGGTTTGTCCTCCACATTTGGCGAGTATATTTAAGTAGAGTTCGAATCCCGTCATTTTTTGATGGGTCGTGAACACTAGTTCGAGTATAAGAAGGCTAGATGCGCGACCGCGAGTCAGAGGTTAGTCCGTTTAGGGGGACGGAAAATGCAAAACTGTGTTGTGAAATAAAGTGGGACGTAACCACGATTGATATAAATATTAGAAGCGACAACGCTCGTATTTTTACAGTATTTGTATTTGAGTTTTTTGTTAGTGATTTACTAATATGATGATGTACTAGTACTAGTCACACAAGAGTGTGTGTCATCATGTGCCGTACCGCTACAATTAACTCAGCATTGTAAATTCACTAACTTCAGCATTGTAAAATCAATAACCTCAGCATTGTAAATTCAATAACCTCAGCATTGTAAATACAAAATCTCAGCATTGTGGAATCAATAACTTCATCATTGCAAATTCATTATAAGTAACATGATCGCTCTCATGACGATGATATTAACAACACAGGCAGCCCGCAGAGCAGATGCTCCTATTGCCAAGTTTGATGAATATCAATGAAAATTTCTAACCTCAACAAAGACATAAAGGGCCGTAAAGTTAACAATTGCCCTCACCTACTGATGCATTTCTGTGTGTGCGTGTGTGTGTGTGCGCGCAAGCACAGCGTGTGTTCACTGGGTGTATCTGGATTAGCGTGTACACATGTGCTTGTGTGAATTAGGAGTATTAAACAAAACGTTACAGTAAATTTTTTATTGTTAATCAAAAGTTACATTATTAGTTAATTTGCTGGCCACTGTTCTCCTACACCATTCTCGATTTTGCTTGTGGTCGGTGCTCTAATTTTTCCTCTGAAGCCATCTCAGGAACTCCAACCAGATGGCAGCACGAGCAGTGTTGCCATCTGGCTGGCTCGCGTTGCCGGACCAACTTTTTTTCCAATTCAATGTGCGTACGACAGAGACTGCTCTCGTCAGGTGGCAGCTCCCGGTTTTGTGTGCAACCGTGTTAATCTTCGAAGGATGTAGTGATAGTGATTTAAGTCCTCTTCATTCGCAAGACTGCATCTGTGCAATTTTACAATTTTCAGTAAAATAGTTCTATAGAAAAGGGGTAAAAATTATATTCTACCGACGCTCAAGTTTTACTCAGCAAAGAGATTAGGAACGAACACACGTCGTAAACAGCCGTAACGAACACAGGAACAGGGAACAGGAACAGGGAACAGTACGAGCTGTTGGAATCTTGAGCAGTTCAATACTATGTCCGATCTCCTGCCAGGGCATCGTCCATCCTGCAAAGGCATGAAAACGCGAACTGTCAACGTAGTTTCCAGAGAACACCAAAAGTACAATTGAAATAGTTTCACCACCAAAGTTTATAGTTTACAAGTTTTTAAACGTTTACCACCAAAGTTTATTTTAAGTTTTTAAACGTTTACCACCAAAGTTTATTTTAGGTTTTTCAACATTTACCACTAAAGTTTATTTTCAGTTTTTAAACGTTTACCACCAAAGTTCATTTCAAGTTTATATGCGTCGAACGACAAGTTCATTTCAAGTTTATGTGCGTCGAACGACAAGTTCATTTCAAGTTTATATGCGTCGAACGACAAAGTTCATTTCAAGTTTATATGCGTCGAACGACAAGTTCATTTCAAGTTTATATGCGTCGAACGACAAGTTCATTTCAAGTTTATATGCGTCAAACGATAAGTTCATTTCAAGTATATATGCGTCAAACGACAAGTTCATTTCAAGTTTATATGCGTCGAACGACAAGTTTATTTTTATATGCGTCGCTCAACAAAGTTTAAGTTATATGCGTCGAACGACATAGTTCAAGTTTATAAAGCGGATGTATAATTATTCATGGGAAGCAGTCACCAAAAGGTTCACATCGTCCCCGAACAGCCCATTTGCAACGATGCACTAGAGCAACCTCCGAGCGACGTCTGGGTGTTGCCGTCCGCTCCGTCCTTCCAGCGCAGATTTTTATTTGTACGTCTTCATGAAGAATGAAATTACGGTTTTGAAGTTGGTAGCGGAATTAACACCTTGGTCGAGTGGACTCTATCAGGCACGCGTAGACACAATAATTGAGGTCCAGCTGAGCTTCCAGATGAAGGAGTAATCTTGCCGATCAAAATGTGCCCGGCACATTCGGTTACAACTGAGATCAAGCGGCCCAGCGAAATGCTGACCATTTAACCAGAAGAAGTGTTGATTCCGGGAAAAGCAGATTAGGTGGTGTCTCTGCGGGATCTGATGAAAAACTGCGGGAACAGGAGGAGCTTCCACACAAGTTAGTAGTGGAAGGGAAAGTTGGCTCTAGTACGCTACAACTGTGCTTATCAGAGGAGCGGTGTGAAAGTAGTGACTGCATTTACAAAATTGTATCTGAATATTTGTTTCTAAATTGTTTTATTTTAATTCCTTTCAATTGCCGTTAATTTAATGAATTAAATTTTGTAAATTAATGTAGCTGTGGCTTGAATGCCATTTCCTTAAAGTTACCTCAATTCTAGGACTTAAAGCTATAATGCAGGTATTCTGCAGAACATCTACCGCTGCCGCCTCTATCTTCGTAAAGTTCCGCTGCCGCTTCATCTCCTACCTCAAGAGCTGGAACTTGGGAGCCAGACCTTCACGACTATATATCTACCGATGATGTCGGTGGTTACGGGATACTCTGCGGGGAAGATGAAGTGAGACCTCTGCACCGACTTCCGCTGCGCCCGTGACCTCGCCGGGTGGACGGCGCACGAGCTCGACCGTTAGCAATGGTGAGACACCGTCCATGAGTTGCGTCGCGGAGTGGTGTGTTGTAACAGTTCAGTGGCCTGCCTAGCGCATCCTTAAATAAATATGGAGAGATGTAACTGTGAACTAATATAATTTCAGCCTTGTGCCCTTAATCCAATTTATCTAATTCTCTCGTTGCGGCCTTGCGCCCTTAATTCATTTACCTAATTCTCTAATTGCGGCCTTGCGCCCTTAACTCAATTAACCTAATTCTTTAATTGCTTCCTTGTGCCCTTAATTCGATTTACCTAATTCTCTACTTGCGGCCTTGTGCCCTTAATTCAATTTACCTAATTCTCTAATTGTGGCCTTGTGCCCTTAATTCAATTTACCTAATTCTCTAATTGCGGTCTTGTGCCCTTAATTCAATATCCTAATTCTCTCGTTGCGGCCTTGTGCCCTTGATTCAATTTCCTAATTATCTTGTCGCGGCCTTGTGACCTTGATTCAATTTCCTAACTATCTTGTCGCGGCCTTGTGCCCTTAATTACATTTCCTAATTATCTCGTTGCGGCCTTGTGCCCTTCGCAACGCAATTCAATTGCTGATCAGTCTCTCCTTCGACAGTAGTCGTGGCAATTCAGGCACCGGGGGAGCGCTACTCGAGACAATGCCCAACCGGCCTAGTCTCCATCCCTCCGTTCCATAGTTGGGACTTCAACCCTATCGATCTTCTCAGCGTTTCCTAAACGCTAGTGCCATTAAAAGATCTTTCGCTCAATTCTATTTTTTAACCCTGCTATAGTTGCCACGGCAAATTTTTTGTCAAGTATGCAACTGTTTGTGTATGAATGAAAACAAATTAGGGTTCTTAGACATTCAGAGAATTTTATGAAATATATATGTTTTTATTAAAATTTTAAGAAAATTTTCTTTTCTTTCTTGTTTCAGCAATGATGATGGAAATTTAATAATTCCGAAGCTTATACAATAAACTTAATGTTCGATAATTTTGCAATAAATGTTCACTGGTTCATCTTTTTATTCTATGAAAAAGTTTTTCTATGAATCGTCCTATTGGAAGTATATTAACTTCTCTAATAATGTAAGTGAATTATAATCACGAAATAATAATTAATGGCTTGACTTATATTATTCAACTAAATCAATGCAGACAGACATGATTATCCAGTGCTGCTGTAGGCTGTATGTGGGTAACAAATAGGCACAATTATTAACCTAATAACCATTTGTGCGGACTGTCAACGCTGATGTGAGACAGTCTGTTGAGGTAAAAGTATGCCTCAGTAATGGACCATGACACTATTAAATGCCGCCCATTTCATTCCAATTATGATTCAATAAGTTCCTTGGCACAGCCGCGCCACCATAACTAACCTTATTGGATATGGTGAGGCGATATTTTACAACATATTATTCTATGAATTCCCACTCGGGCATCAAATGACATACATATATCAACCAGTATACTACATCGCTCGATAAACAAGTTATTTGTTTGATATTATCAAAAGGGAGAAGAGCGCCTTTATTAGCGTGACATCTGCACGTGATCTCCTTCGCAGCGTGCAGCCGCGTGGGTTGTATTCAAGTCATAATCAGTATTGCGATTGTGGCAGCTAAATGGTTTTAAAATGCGTATTTTGAGCCAGAAGTAGAGATACACTGCATCATTACATGCGGTGTATATAAAAATCCCTAGACATTTTATGTCTGATAAAAATGATTTATGTAAGCTTCAGCTTCTTAGTATTACCAAAAAACATTAACACAACCAGCAGGCCAGTCGGACTCGACCCACTGCAAGATATCAGATGAGCCCGTCATAAATGCGGTTAACATTACAAACAAAACTGCATTCTTTGTACGATCTAAGAAATTATTGGAAAAACAAACCTCTAGCAATAATTTCAAAGTTCAAAGCTCACTGTAAATTTATGATTTATTTGTAAATTTTTTTTGTGAGGCCGTGTTAATGAAAGGCGTTTGTGCATTTAGCTGTAAAAAGCATCAACACCACCCGTTGCTTTATCTCTTTTGTTCTGATTTTTTTTGTAAAACCCCTACTTTTGAAATGCATTGCTCGAGTTTTCATGTTTGAAATCAGCAATGATTTTACACAAGGGATTTTTGGTGCTTGAGTCAACGAGTGAAAAATTAATTTAAGTGTTTTTAGGTAGAGAAATGATTTTAATTTTTTGTGTGAAAATCTGAGGTTGCAAAAGATCTGTGGAAGTTATGCTGTATGGAGTGAAACTCTTCGATTATTGTAGTAGTTCTGATATTCGAGTGAACTCATGCATTCAAATTTAGCTTCATTGTTTACTTCTTATTTTTTATTTTCATATGATATAGCACGCTTGCGCCTTCACGACATGCAATTCATTAATGAAACATGTATCATTTTTCAATGCGATTCACCACAAGGTAAGAATTTTACACCTAATTTTAGCATAAATGTACACTCACATCAGGCTTGATTTTTTGTGATTCCAGTCTTGCTTAAATTTCAATTTCCTCTTCTGGGGTCTCTCCGAAATTTCTATTTTTTTACTGCCTGAGTGTATAAATGCAGAAGTTCAGTTTGAGAAGAATTTTCTTCTAATTCACCTGACGCGAATGGAGCGATTACCATGAGGATTGTTTACAATGTTTGTACACTGCGAGTGATGTGGCATTCTTAAGTAATTTGAAACAAAAACCATACATTTTTAATTTTTTAGAATATTTGGATGAATAAAATATCAAAGTATGATCAGTTTATTAATGAAGCACGCTGACAATAGTTATCCATATAGCGTCTGTAACATTTTCAGACTACCGTACTTATTTCATTGTTTGATCATAGACCTTTTACTCCGATGAACATTTTACTGAATTAACGATACAAGGTGGATTAATGAGTCCGAAATATCTAACCTAATAATACCCGTTGTGTGTTTATTTATATACCTGTTTGGTGTCCGCTTCTTAAGAAACATAGGATGTCTGAGTTTGCGGTATCATGGATACCGAAATCCTCAGTGTATTGAAAGATGGCCTTACATGCATTGAAATGTTTGACATTTTATCAGGATAGATTCGGTTAGGACATGATATGTTAGGATAGGTAAGTAATGTTGACTGAATTTTTTCACGGGTCCACTTAGCGTAACGATGACAATGTCAGTGGTATTTCCATGGGTCCTGTTACTACCTAATAATACCCATGGTTTATTTGTTTGGAGTCTGCTCCTTCCATTTCTCTGTCACGCTCATAAGGATAGTTATGATGACCGTATCTGAGGCACAAGTTTCACCAGTGTGAGAGTACAATAATATTTTTTATCGCGGGTACTGTTAGGATATATATTTTTGTTAGTCATCCACGTCTGGAAAGTTTGTACAAGAAAGGTATTGAATCCCGTCATTTTTGGCGGGCCGTGCGCACTAGTCATGCAATATTTTCCAACTAAGCAAAGGAACACAGCCAAAGCTCTCTGGCGCAAGGCATTTCCAAACAACTCAGAAACGCCCGCGCTCAAACTAGCGACCGATGGCGGCCGTGATGAATCGTCCCTTTTTCATTAGTGCGGAACACTCGATGATTGGAAGATATCGGATTTTATGACGAAAAAAACATCTTATGGAGGAATAGTAGGCCTGTTACCTCCAAGCTCCTGACTTTGAAGACAGTCTGAACTGAGCAGCCTTCCAAACAACCCGTGTGCTACAGTGATCAGCGTTTTGTGAGAAAAGAATTGCTTTTGCCAGTTCGGAAAATTTTGTGACATACTCAGTGTTTGAAATCTCCGCTGCAAAGTTGTTGCACGAAATTTTGAGAGCTTAAATGACCAACAGCCGCACATAGAGTGATGGAGCAGCCTGCTTCTTCCCCTGCTACCTGGTCTGCTGTGAACCGGTAGAAGATTTGGGAGTTCATCCGTGAAGTGGACCATTCGATTTTGGACGTTGTATCGCCTGAAGATGAGGCCTACCTGAGTATGGTGAGTGCACCCATCATTTGTTGATAATATATTATTGTTATTCGATTAAGTTACTCACTTATTCTTTTTCTATATAATTTAAATTAACAGCAGTATTCATGGTACGCAGCGATATTATGCTTTGTTATAGAATATTTGTAATGGTAGTATAATAAGTGAGCGAAAGTTAACTTGCCAAGCAGCTTAAATTTTAACACAGTGAATTTTTCCTACATACTTTTATGCGAGTAGTAATAATTGCAAAGGTAGCCACCACGTGGTTTTACACTAGGGAAAATTCATTGCATTTGTGTTACTGATATTGCCGATATAACGAGATAGAACATAAACAAAATTTAATAACATTTTCATTCGACGGTCTCAATGTCGCTATATCCGATTCAAAGTTAATGAGGTCACGTATTTAATAAGACTCGTCAAATGCTCAGTTCAGTGATCGGTAAAAAAAATCCGTCAATAATCATTGCTCATTAGAAAATAATTTTATTTTCAAATGACACGTCGAAACCATTCAGAAATTGGCCGCTAAATTCATTCATTAACTTCCATTCGGGAGTCACTGCGTCAATTCTTTCCATTTCCTTCAGTTGTGTGGGTTGGTGTCATGACTGAGAAGGTTCTGTGTGCAACAATGGGGAGGAGCAGGTCTTTATGAGTTGACTACAATGGACTCTTCACTATTTTGTCCCTCGCATAAATGCAAATACGGTTTGAAAGTATTAGTTGAAGTTAGCACTGCGATATTAACGTTTGTCTTTTACAATATTGTAGTATTTGTTATAATTCAAGTGTAAGAAACGAACTTCAGAAGCAGTCGGTATATCATGCATCCGGATTTTTCATATTTTCCAGATAACTTTTTCTTACCGAAAATTACGCAGGTTTTCAAATGTCTGCAATTCAATTTTTTGAAGGAATTTATTAAATTTTTCTAACACTTTTAGTATTTTAAATTAACTATTAACTCCCGTCATTTGAAAGTAATTTTCAAAGCCTAAAAAACACTGAATTTAAAACTTTTTCATTTCTTGATGGAAATTGAAAATGAATTTCTCGATTTAATCCTAAATCATCTCTTTAGTTTGAATTCATGTCACGCAGAAATGTTCATAGAGCAATTTCATGTGAATACTTATCAATTTCTTTTACTTTGAATATTCCATTTGCATTGATAATGTTTTTCAATTGTTTTTATTCTGAAATTGACTTCATTCCTAAATAAAAGGACTTTTAACATCAAATAGTCGTGAGCAATATTTGGCTCGTTTTCTTTCAAAATATTTGCCTTCAATAATATTCCATTCATCTTCCTATTTATGCATCAATGCTCATAGATGCAGTTTTTTTAATCGATTAAAACTACATTATTTTTTAAACATATTCTCACGTTTTTTCTTCACATATGAAACCGTTTTGTAATGTACAGGGTATTAGAGATGAAATTAAAATGCAATAAAACTCCACTGAAAGTTTATTAAATCCAACGTAAGTTCAAACGTTGTTCGTATTTTTAGCGTTTAGGTTTGTGTAACCAAACGAACAAATAATGAAGGCATCTACGGATGCTTTATTTCCAATCAAGCCTGATACATATCACCTTGTACATTGGATTTTCAACGCAACAAAAACAGTGTATCAAATTTTATTAGAGGAAAAAATACAGGAAAAAACATCAAAATAATTTTTTAATCGGACTTTACATAGGGAAAAACAAATAATTTATTATTTTGTCATGACATTAATCATGAACCTAATACATTGAGTATTTGTACATAGCAACGCAATGAGACCAGATTATACCTAGCATTGATTGTCTGTATTTTCTTTCATGCGCTGTAAGTTTTCGACGATTCAACTAAAAAATTTCATTTGTCCACAGGACGTCGCCACAGCCCAACGGAGCCGCCAGCACCTCGTCCCACCGATGTGCTTCCGTGAGCTACGGAAAGTTATGGGCACCGCCCTCTCGCGTCCATCCCTACGTCAAGTGGGAACCCTGGTGTCCGTGCTGACCGTTGTTTTGTAGGGCGGTGATAGTATCTATTATGGGTATACACCGACTTTTCCTTATCCTCTCGTACGGTCTATGAAATGGTACGTTTTGGACGTTGTTGAAGGCATTAATCTTGTCCTGGAGCGCATCACGTCACCTCTACTCTACGACGGGAACGCCATCGCTCACCTGAGGGAGGTCGCCCGGTTTCTCTTCCTCTACAACGTGCTGCTCTGCGACCCCCTGTATGAGGAGATGCCCTCCATCGTGGCTGACACCCTCACGGCAGGACCACCTTCTACAGCGAAGTCCCCATGCAGAATCTGGTCGCCAGCTTGGTCTTCCCTTTGATTCTGCAAGGGGCTCTTGCTACCAGTCCCCTCCAGCTGCCCATCACGCCATGCTCTACGGTGAAGGAGATGCTGGGCTGCAGGACCCCGAAGACCTGCGCAGTTTGCCAGGACGTCATTCAAGACGACGACGAGTTCTGCGTGCTGTCGAGCTGTCGCCATCTCTTCTGCGACCGCTGCGCCCCCGCCCGCCTCATGCCGCAGTGAGTATAACTCGCTGAGCGACTTTTATTTCATTGCTAACTACCTGCAGGGAAATTAGGCACCAGGTGTAAACTGCATTTCCTTATCTTATTGTAGCGTTCAGCAATAATGGTAGATGCTCTTTAATTTATATATTTTTTTCGATATTTCACTTCGCTTGACAAATTTTTAGGTGTTCAAAAATTTTCCTTATAATTAATTTTTTGTGTATGAGATATATCAGATATAAGTAATACAGTGGTCCCTATCTGCTCCAAAAAAACATAAATCGATAATATAAATGCATATTAATTTAACCCTTCACTGCATGAATTATTTTCGGAAATAGAAAAATAGCAATGTCAAAACTCGGCTGTAATGGAGTTCAAACTAACTCTGCCGCTGGGGTTGTGTGTCGAACATGCTTCATAAGCTTTTATTTTTTGTAATGTCTCATTAGCGGTACAAACCGCAGAAATGCACTTTTTTTAATCAATTATTCCTACACACAGCAAAATTCAGTTTGTGTCATATTCGACACACCTTGCAGTGAAGGGTTAAAATTCAAGAAGTAGGGAATATATAAAATAAAACATTTTTGATGATCATAAACCTAAAATATGAGAGGGAGACGAAATAATCATATGTTCTTGTTTTGAGCGCCTCGTTCGATATTTCATTGATTAATTTAGTTCACGAGTGCCTCCGAGTGAAATGAAACCGAGCTTATTGTTTATTTTTTCAAATTTATGACTTACACAGTTCTAAGGTTGAAGCTTCATAGGTGAGTTTTGTGCTGCTCGCCCCTACTTCTCGATAAACAAAGAAGAGCTTCTATTTATTCATAGTATTTCAGTATTTTTCAGATGAACTGTTTACGCAAATTTCATCCAACAAAACATAGCAATTAACTTGAGCTTAAAAAAGCATATCAACCCTGGATGAGCTGATGAACCCTTATCAACTTAGTATTGTTAGACATCTGCACTCACGTTGATGTAGACCAGTTTAATACAGGAACGATGCTACGCAGCACGTTAACTCCTGATTGCAGTCATCAAATTATTTCTGGAGGAATTAGTGTTCTGTGTGACTCACATATTGATGGTTAACATTAAGATCAAATTTTTCCTTCCAGGCCCTATAATAGGATTGGAAATACTAACTTTGCAATGTTCTTCTTCCAGTTGCCCGAGTCCGGTATGCGGTGCCGGCAAGAGCTTCTGGATGAGCAAGTCTCCGCTGGTGGAGTACCAGAAGCACCTGGAAGCCGGCAACTCTACGCCTCAGCTGGACGAGGACTTCGGGTCGCAGACTTTGGGCTGCCTCAAGTATCTTTTCGGGTTGTACTGATAACTGAACCCGAAGTAGGGATACCCTTTGACCTTCCCGTGATGATCGTGGCCTTTAACGACTAATTACGACAGGCTCAATTGTTTGAGCCGAGCTGTATTAAATTACGAAGTAAACTGTGTACTACTGTGTTGTCTGTATCGCGTTGGAGCCAAGACCAAGACGGAACAGTGTTTGCAGATCCGATCAGTGTTTTTGGAACAGTGTTTGTGGGTCAGATCAGTGTTTTAGGAACAGTGTTTGCAGATCAGATCAGTGTTTTCAAAATACCCTCGTGCTGAGGTACAAAATCATCTCTGGATGATGAATCGCCTTTGCCGAGCTCCGCCAAGTGGAGCATTGTGTGGAGTCTGTCATGGAGAGACGGAGAGGTTGGGCAGTTCTCGCTGAGGTGCGAGACCTGCTCTAGTTGTACCCATCTGAAATGTTCGGGACTGCCGGCGTACCACCTTGTTCGACTGGAGTTGACCAGGGCCTCGTATAAGTGCGAGTGCTGTGTAGCAAGGGAGAGTGGCGAGAGGTACCGGGAGCTCCTTGACTCGATCGAGGTGGTGGAGCTCAGAGGTTCCGGAGATAAGGGACTGGAGAGCCCCGGAGGAGAGCCAAAAACCCCTAGTGCACCGCCGCTGTCGGGTGTGGTCGCAGCGCACAGGAGTGAGTCGTTGAGCGTGGACAGCTTGAATGACACGGCTGTGTGCACTGAGGATACAAAAAGGGGGAAGCGAGTAAAGAAAAATTAAGGTGCCAACATTACTTGAGGGGGCAGTGTAAGCATGGTCTGAAAGGAAGCTCCTGTAAGTTTGCGCATCCTAAGCTTTGAAGGAAGTTTGCAAACCTGGAAGGCAAGCGAGCGGGAGGTTGCAAAAAGGGCCGAGAATGCAAATTGCTTCATCCTGCAGTTTGTTGGAGGGTGGAACAGGGGGAGCAGTGTCCGTACAAAAACTGCAAATTCTATCACCCCAGAGGACTGATCTCGACTGTGTCGGGGGAGAAGCCGTCGAGCATTATTGAACAGGAGACGAGAATGCTCCCCAGGGTCGAGCACCAAGAATCAAGGGGCGCACCACCACAGAGTGGGCTGTCTTATGCCGATGTAGCGAGCAAGCGTGCACCGGTCGTAGCGCAGAGGGACACGCAGCCTGCTGGTCCGTATGGCCAGGATGCTTGGCTACTAGGGTCTTTATAGTTAGTAGGTCGGATCCTTCTTGGGCGCCAAATTGTTAGATAGTTGTTTAGGCGGATCCACGTTGGGCGCCAAATTATTAGATAGTTGTTTAGGCGGTTCCACGTTGGGCGCCAGTTATAGGTAATTTAGATGGGCGAATCCTGCGTGTCCGATTGCGAATTATTAGGCTGGTCCTTCTTGGGAGCCACCTTTGATAGTTGTCCAAATCTTAGGGATTCTGAGGGCCGTAATTTCAGAAGCTTTTATTCCGGAGGAATCTTCCTGATTTTTCAAGGGATAAGAGAAAAGTCAGGTTCTGCTGACTTAATTTTATTGAAGTTGGGATTGCCCACAGTTTATCAAGTAGTGAATATTTTTTTGGCAATTCTTGGAGTTTGATCTGGTAGAGTTTAAAAGAGGCTTATAGCTGTTTTTCAAGCGTCGAAAATTTTGAGCCGAAAACGAATTCTAGCTATGAGCTAAAAGCTCAAAGTTTTCGAGCCGATATAGAAATCAGGCTAAGGAGTTTTTCGCGCTGATAAAACAGGCTTCGAAAGTTGAGCCGAAATGAATTCAAGCTAATGAAATTTTGAAATCCGAGACGGAAGTATGTTTCTATAGTATCTGTGATACGCGAGTTCAGTTATGCGATAATTATTTTTCCTCATCTTAAGCTTCTGGCCTAAAAGTCTTGTTCGGTGCGGACTGAAAGTTTGTCCTTTTTAGAGCTGCGGAGGCAGGTCTAGGATATCAAGAAACTGCTGACTTTGCTCCCGAAAGAGAGAGAGTAAGCGAACGCCCTCCTATTCCAGGGCTACGTCCGTGCAACTGTCGAAGCCACTTGTAGAGACTAATGTTTGTACCACAATTATTTCCTGCAACATTGAAAGTTTTTGCTCTCGTTCTCAGAAACATAAGGTTCAGATATTAGAAGAGAGAGCCTTGCTGGAACATGCAGTTGTTGTGGCAACGGTTGAGGTGTCACACCTACGTGAGGAGACCCTTGATGCCGAGGTGAGCATGAGGGGCTACTGCTTGTACAGAGCTGACAGGGATTCTGATAGAAAGAAAGGAGGCGTTGCGGTGTTTGCCCGTGAGGATCTGGCTGCAGCCGCAGTGGTGCTTAAGAGTGATTCTAATGAATGTGCGGAGTTCATCGTCTTGTGGTTTGAAACGATGAGACTTGTTACTGTTATTATGTACAGACCCCGCGCGTGTCCATCTGAGAAGTTTGTGCCGGTTCTCCTTGATGTCGCAGAGGGGATTGAGGACCTGGGCTCACCTCTGCCGACTATGATTGCACTGGGTGATTTCAACTTTCCCAGAATTAATTGGTCCCCAAACTGTGTCTACTGCGGCTCCCGGGAGGACCGATCACAGGTTAAATCTTTCCCTGAGTTCATGGAAAAGTTCACGCTTGAACAATCGGTGAACAGCCCATCTAGGCTGGATAGCTTATTAAACCTCGTCTGTACCAACCATGGAGAACTGGTGAGGGACGTGGTTGTGGAAGACACAACGTGGTCGGACTACAGACTGATAATAGTTAAAGCTGATATTGGATGGGCCAACCAACAGTCGAATGCCGATCCGAACTATGGGAGTATCTTGGGTTAACTTCATGAGCTCCCGTACCGACTGGTGC
Source organism: Morinoia aosen (assembly GCA_030386875.1). Classification (NCBI taxonomy): domain Eukaryota; kingdom Metazoa; phylum Arthropoda; class Malacostraca; order Amphipoda; family Talitridae; genus Morinoia; species Morinoia aosen. The sequence continues at coordinate 10,158,397 of CM059558.1, read as the reverse complement.
AGTATAATGGAAGAACTTGCAGGAGTCGATTGGGCTTTGAGAAGCGAGGGCATGCTTCCCTTGAACATGTATGAAGATCTCTGTGGTGTCCTGACAGAGGCCTGTTCAAAATATGCCCCGCCAAAGTCAGCAGTCCGCCAGGCGTCAATTCGCAGAGATCGTAAGATCCTAATGCAGAAGTGAGCACGTATACGTGGGCAGCTGCTTGGTGCTGTCAGACCGGCCAATAGAAAGAAATTACTGTGCAGGGCAGGGCAGAGCAGATCGAGCACCAGCTGATACAGTCGTACGAGCATGAAACTGCGACTAGGGAAATGCGGGCGATTGAAGCAATCCGCAACAACCTGAAGTATTTTTATGGGTACGCACGGAGTAAGTCCAACACCAAGTCCCTGATTGGCCCTTTTTATGTTGGGGACGAGCTCGTTGGTGACTCTTCGGCCAAAGCTGGGGTGCTGAGGAAGCAGTACGAGTCAGTTTTCGGTAGGCCGAGAGACTTTGACACTCTAGGCCTCCTGCAAGGACAACTCGAGGAAGACAGGCACTCCTTTTTGGACGATGTTCAATTCGGTGAGAACGAGCTGGTTGCATGCATAAAGGAGCTGTCGTCCACGTTCGCATCGGGGCCGGACGGGATTCCTCCGATCCTCTTAAAGAACTGTTGTGAGGAATTGAAGGCTTCAATACATGCACTGTGGAGATCATCCATGGATAATGGATGTGTGCCCGTTCCTCTCAAATTGGGAGTAATTATTCCGGTGCACAAGGGGAGCACAAAGCATTTCCTTGCTAATTACCGTCCGATCGCCCTAACATCCCATGTAATTAAAATTTTTGAGAAGATTGTAGTTAAACGACTTGTTACGTCTCTAGAGAGCAATGAGCTGAACGACAATCAGCCAGGTTTCAGACGGGGACGGTCGTGCCTCTCGCAATTGTTGGAACATCAGCGGCAGGTTACGGAGGTTCTTGGCTCTGGACTTGCCGTAGACGTGGTGTATCTGGATTTCGCTAAGGTTTTCGATAAAGTGGACTATGGCATGCTGCTTAGGAAGATGATCTGTCACTTTAGAATTAGTGGTGGGCTCCTTGAATGGATTCATAGCTTTCTAACAAATAGAAAACAGGTTGTCTCAATGGACGGGAGCCGCTCGACGGAGTCGGTGGTGGTGAGTGGTGTGCCTCAGGGTTCTGTCTTGGGTCCACTCCTTTTCCTGGTCCTCATTTCGGACATCGATGTCAATGTGTTGCACTCACGTGCCTCATCCTTCGCTGTTGACACCAGGGTCTTGAAAACTATTGCTACGGTAGAGGACTGCGAGACTCTACAGAGTGACATCCAGAAGATTTGCGAGTGGGCAACACGAAACAACATGACCTTCAATGAAAATAAATTTCAGTTGATGCGGAATGGTTTGCACCTTGACGCCTCATATGCGTACAGCCCCACTGGTGGTTCAGCGATTGAACGCAAGTCTTCAGTCAAGGATCTGGAGGTTGTGATCTCGGATGACGGTGGCTTCGGAGAGCACATTAACCAGGTGGTGCTTAGGTGCAGACGCCAGATTGGATGGATTCTGCGAACCTTTAAGACAAGGGAAGCCACACTGATGTTAAAATTGTTCAAATCGTTAGTCCTTCCATTGGCAGCGTACTGTTGCCAGCTCTGGAGTCCAAGCACTGTCGGCGAAATACAGAAGTTGGAGGGTGTACATAGGACTTTCACTGCTAGGATCGAAGGTATGTGGTCGCTTTGTTACTGGAAACGGATATCGCACCAGTACCTGTTTTTGCTGCAGCGTCGCCGAGAAAGGTATCTCATCATATATACCTGGAATGTTTTAAAATAGCTTGGCACCGAATTTAAGGGACCAGGCGATGCGACTTGCAGCCCAGCGGCACATTCGGCGTGGGAAAACGTGTATCATTCCAGCGTTTAGCAGCAGGGCGCTGGCGAGCATCAGGACAGGGCATGCAAACTCGTTCTCTGTAATGGGACCTCGTCTGTTCAACTGTCTACCGGCTGGTATCAGGGAGTTTGAGGGAACGATGGAGTCGTTCAAGGGGAGACTCGATGAATTTTTGAGGACGCTCCCGGACAAGCCTCCTTTGCCCCATTACCACCAGCCTGCCGAGGGAAACAGTATCCTGCAGCAGCTGGCATATATGAGAGCGGCCGCCCCCTAACCTTGCCCCGGCTAGGGAAGGAGAGTAAAAGCCACTAGTTCTGGAGGCGCCGTGACCTGCCTCGGCTGTGTTGGAGCTGCTGGCTCCCTTTTTCTGGGACTTGGGGCTCCGTTGCTACGGGGAGGTTGACGACGTCGTGAGGCGGAAAATCATCGTGTCCTGGAGCTGTGCTCCAAACTACATCTCAGTATCTCAGGATCAGAATAATTTATTCGTAGTAGGATTAAAGTTTTGTACTAACTGTGCAGCAAGGAAAGGCGAATATTTTTGCGTTGGGCGTCATTTCTTTCTATATTCAACTGGGTGTTGAACATAAGCTGGAGAAATAGATGAAGTCGCCTTGAGTTATTAGGAGTACAAGAACCAGTCTTCTGATACCAAATCATTGGTAAGAAATTAAGTGTACAAGAACCAGTCTTCTGATACCAAATCATTGGTAAGAAATTAGGAGAACAAGAACCAGTCTTCTGATATCAAATCATTGGTAAGAAATTAGGAGTACAAGAACCAGTCTTCTGATACCAAATCATTGGTAAGAAATTAGGAGAACAAGAACCAGTCTTCTGATACCAAATCATTGGTAAGAAATTAGGAGTACAAGAACTAGTCTTCTGATACCAAATCATTGGTAAGAAATTAAGAGTACAAGAACTAGTCTTCTGATACCAAATCATTGGTAAGAAATTAGGAGTACAAGAACTAGTCTTCTGATACCAAATTATTGGTTATAAATAATAAAATAAAAATGGCCGACTTCTATTTCATGTATTTCCATGACTTATACGGGCCTCCTTTTTGGCCAGTTGATGCCGACGTGCTCGGGCCAGTTGATGCCGACGACGTGCTCTGGACAGTTGATGCCGACGACGTGCTCTGGACAGTTGATGCCGACGTGCTCGGGCCAGTTGATGCCGACGACGTGCCCGGAACAGTTGATGCCGACGATGTGCCCGGGACAGTTGATGCCGACGACGTGCCCGGGACAGTTGATGCCGACGACGTGCTCGGGACAGTTGATGCCGACGACGTGCTCGGGACAGTTGATGCCGACGACGTGCTCGGGACAGTTGATGCCAACGACGTGCTCGGGACAGTTGATGCCGATGACGTGCTCGGGACAGTTGATGCCGACGTGCTCTGGACAGTTGATGCCGACGACGTGCTCTGGACAGTTGATGCCGACGACGTGCTCTGGATAGTTGATGCCGACGTGCTCGGGCCAGTTGATGCCAACGACGTGCTCTGGACAGTTGATGCCGACGACGTGCTCTGGACAGTTGATGCCGACGACGTGCTCGGGACAGTTGATGCCGACGACGTGCTCGGGACAGTTCATGCTGACGACGTGCTCGGGACAGTTGATGCCGACGACGTGCTCGGGACAGTTGATGCCGACGACGTGCTCGGGACAGTTCATGCCGACGACGTGCTCGGGACAGTTGATGCCAACGACGTGCTCGGGACAGTTGATGCCGACGACGTGCTCGGGACAGTTGATGCCGACGACGTGCTCGGGACAGATGATGCCGACGACGTGCTCGGGACAGTTAATGCCGACGACGTGCTCGGGACAGTTGATGCCGACGACGTGCTCGGGACAGTTGATGCCGACGACGTGCTCGGGACAGTTGTTGCCGACGTGCTCGGGACAGTTGATGCCGGCGTGCTCGGGACAGTTGATGCCAACGTGCTCGTGCCAGTCGTTGAATGGCTGGAAGCAAAAATTAAAAAAAAAACGTTGGCTGAAGGGGGCCGAATGTATTTTTATTTCTGATTTATCTAAACTGCGCCAATGTCATGTGCGAGAACTGGTAATTTTACATGAGCTAACTGTACACAAATATTAACGATGAACTGTTCATTGCATACAGAGGATTTCAAATTATTTTCAAGGCATGAACATTGTGGTTTAGACACTTCTTAACCCTATGCTTCCCGTCGTGAACTCGTCTTCCAGTTTAGGAAAATTGACGAAATTTCAGGGTAATTCAATTAGTAGGGAAATAATTTGAAGTAAATGACAAAATTAGGGCAATTAATAATATTTCTGCAACTATATTTTAAACACTACAGAAGTTTGACACGTGCTATTTGCTATTGATATTCACTCAGTGTAAGCTTTGTGGTCTGTGCAATATATTTAATAACTTGAGCAAGTTTTAAATTTTTTATTTAACTTGAGCAAGTTTTTCATAAGAACATGTATTTACAGATAAAAAACAGCAAAATCTAAATTGATATCTATTCTCAGATTTTTCAGCTATTTTTTTAGGCGCGGAAGCATACATTTTTAAAGCATGATGTTTTTTTTAAATGTAATACTTTGACCAAGGAGTGGGACAAATGTGTACCACTAGGTGAATTGTTCATGCACGCACCAATGTAAATGTATAAAATTTCAAACCATTTTGTGACTTTTTTTGAAGGAATTTTATCATAACATAAAAATATTATTGAGCTCTTACATTTTGTACATTTCATAAAAAGGACAGAAACTTATTCTAGCAAATACATCGATATTACCAGTCTGTTTTTCACAACCTAACCAAATCAACTTTACAACACGCGCAATCGTAGTCAACGTGTTAAAAGGAAGTAAGCACCTGCTTATGAAGAAAAAAAATCATGCTAGGGCAATTTGGCTGATATTTCAGGGTAATGACTGAAATTACCTTAGAAAATTTTTCCCTTAATAATTAGAGCGTTGGGAAGGAGAGGATTAAACCAAAGTTTCAATTGATGCATGCAAAGAAAGAAATATACAAGCTTAACTTGAACATACGTGTTGAGCTGTAAGTTTTCGTCTATTGTGTGCTCGTTGCGGAGTCTTTGCTCGGTCGGTTGTTGGTCTACGCAGGGCGGAGGAGCTTCACGGATGGCGAGGTTGAAGATTGGCGCCTCTGGTAGCAGAGTAGTTGGTTTTAGGAAGCTTACGTGAATTTTCCTTGAGCCATTGTCGAATGAGCGTTCGTCACAACAGGCAATGATCCAAGAAACTCCACTAGCTTTGTAAAACTCTACTCTGCAAAGGCACTCAGTGAAACCCTCCGAGTCTACGTTTGTAGTCTGGAAAGGACAATTTCAGTTATAATTTCACGACTAAGGTTGATTTCCAAATGAGTTGCAGAAGTTATATGCGAAATTTCGGTATGCAGTAAATTATAGTAAACTACAAGGTTTATCCGAGTATTCGATATCTTCTGTGAAGCTCAAGTGAAGTTCACGGTTAGTTAGTTCTTACCGTGAGGACGTCTTCGAGGGCGAAGAAGAGGCTGGCCGAGGCACTGCGGACAGGGGTCCGCTTAATCAACTTGCCGGGGACGGACAGCTCGCACATCAGCACGCGGCGGAGTGTCGTGGCCGATGCCCCAGGCTTTGTGAACCCGGGGCATGGCGAATGGTCGACGTGATGTGCGTTGCAAAAATGCAAGGGGCAACATCCGCGAAGGCAGGGGATAAATAATCTAATGGAAGTGCAGGTGATCAGGAAACTCTTCACGATGCTTTGCCCGGGATCCAGGACGACATTGTCGACCCTGAATGTTCCAGGCAAAGCACCGCAGAGGACAAGGGGATCGTACGCCGAGAGAAGCGATATGTTCAAAAAATCGTATTGGGAATACGTCGGTTTGAAGAGTACTACCCTCTCTCCGTGAATGGGTCGGTTAGGTTGTAGTAGGAACAGTTGTTCCGTCTCGAGCTTGGTCTTAGTCAGGAGATACAAGTCGCTGCCCGTCATAACCTCCCTGTGAATAATTAAAATCATGTGTAAATTCAAGGCAAATCTGGTACATTGTAAGACGTTAAGTATAATTTTTTTATTTTTTGTACAGAATTGCGAGTTGAGAGTTTAGCGGGAGCTTTGGGACAACTTCGCTTGGCAGCAGACTTTTTGAAAACGAGTTAGTATCAGACGTAGTTAGTGTGCTGGGAAACTTTTGAGTGTTGGAAAAAGAGACATCAATTTTCCATTGCTTGTTTGGTCTATGATTTGTACAAGCGCAGATGCTTTTTTCGATTGTGTTCATAACGAACGTTGGCAAATGAAACGTGTCACATTTAAAATAATTCGTTGCAATAAGGCGTGGTCCGACAGTGGCGGGATGCCAGAAATGGACATGGAGAAGGATGTGAGTTAAAGCTAACCCAAGAAAGTTTGGTACACACGATGAAACGTTGTGATGAAACGTTTTTGCGGAGAAATAAGGTCTGCTAAGGGTTAGTGGTATGCTGTAATGGAAGAACGAAAGTATTAGGACAAGTGAACTATTCAAATTTTGAGAACTATGGGGAACAAGTTCTACGAAATTGAACTGTGAAAGATGTGAAAGAGGTCAATGCTTTCAAAGCAAGCCATGGTATTTTTTGAAGACTGAGGCTGAAAGCCGATGATTGAAATCTAATCGGCAATTTACAACACTTACATATTGGATGAAAAACTAGTCAACTCACCGGCAGAGGATTAAGCGGTGTTAAGGCACAGTAGCCTCCTTGCCGATGAACCGAAGACTTCTTCCTTTCTTGTTGTAAAGTTTTTTGAGAGGATGATAGCGGTGTACCTGTAGTTGTGCGTGAATTGTTCCTCAATTATATCCTAAAGGGACGCTTGCAGCACGTTGGCCCGAAAGGGCAACCGAAGCTCCTCGTCTATCTTACCAGCTTTGATGAGCTCTTGCATGGCCTGAAATAAGGACGAATTTTAGTGCGCAAGTCTTAAAAGGTTAACGAGAAAACCTACAAAATAGACTTCAAAGGAGGAATTTATACAATGCTCTAACGCTATGCATGTTAGATGCCTCTAATTTCCGCTATGCGGAAATTAGAGGCGATAATATTCAAGCATCTAGTAAAATGTTTATATCGTTATTTTTGTTTAGATTATTGATCAGAATAACTGAAGTACAGGAATGATCATTTTGTGTTTTGGAAAACTGCAAGTAGTTCATTGCGTGGTACCGAGGCATTTTCAGGTTGTCTTAGGAATTCTTTGATAAATAGTCTCAAGTTATGGTGATATTACACTACTGAAATTTAGTTAGTTCAGCCGATCTATATCTTTCACATGATTGATGGTCTTTAGGTGTAGTGTGAATATAGGTAACGAGGTTATCAAAAACTGAAATACTGTCAGGGTTGTAAGATTTCAGACACATGAACTCCGAAACTCGAATTCTCAACTGTTATAGGAAATTCAACCGACGAATTTGAGTTTATTCGCAGAAAAATTGAGAATTCAAGATTAGCGGAATAGAGGAGAGAAGTGCGATTGGTAATGGGAACGCAGAGAAAATCTAAAACAAATTTGACGAGCACGAAAAGATACAAAGCATTACTTGAATTTAGTGAAATTCTCTACAGAAAACTAGCACCGTTTCATTATTTTCCGTTGATGAAAGATATTTTGGAAACTATCACGGTTTGATGGTTTCCTCCAAAGGAAGTGTAACAATATGTATAACGAATAGACTCATTCTAATAGCACCAATGATTAAAATAATCTTTCATTACTGTACTGCGAAATTTAGATCACGGATAGGATTATTAAGCATCTTTAATAAGGTCATAGACACACGAAGCAACTAAGCAGACAACTTATTCGTTAATCTTTTGCGTTAAGACGTAGCTTTAGTTTTCTAGTCTCAATAAGCTGCGTCATCATATTGGATGAAATGTTTACGCAAATATCATATTTTCAAAAAGAGCAGATGCTAAGTTTTTTACATCATCTTAATGGTATCATAAATACCATCAAAGCAAGCAGATTCTTGTTGTAATAAGAGGATGAGGATAAATTAAGCACAAAAAAGAAATTTTATGAATTTATGAAGACACTCTGGCTTTCTATTCCGTAGTGTTGATTAATTACTATCAATTCAAACAAATTCTGAAGTGTCTACATGAATTTCTAATTAAATTCTGTGGTAACTTTGACATTAAGAAAATGAGCGTCTTAAAATATTTACTTGGTTTGTCACTTTGTTCAAGATATATCCTTCAACAGGCTCTGATGCAAGCTTCATTAGTGCAGAAAAACAAAAGTTTAATCGTCGGTTCGATTAGAATATAATTATTTCATTCTCGACCATGTCTAGCGTCTGAGAAAATTGGACGAGGTAAATTTGTTCCGACTCTCTAACAAAATTTCGAAGAAGGTACCGTGTGGGAATCAGTTTAAGGGACTTCGTGCGCTAGGTCTGAATCTCTTGGGCCTAGGATTGCCGGCTTAGCAACTGAAACAATAAAAATTGAAGTTTACTTGCACTGAAAAATAGGACTGCAGCAAGCCTATTTGGATCTAAATTAACTAGGACTAAGAAAACTTTGCCACAGTATCGTTTCCTGACTTTTTGTATTTTCTTCCTAGGAGCGCTATTTCAAAGAGAATAGTTTCGTGCACGTAGAAAGTGTTAGATGTTCAGTACGCGAGATCTGGCGTCAAGTTAAATCACTGTGAATTATACCCAAGTGGAAGAATAGAAACAAATCGAGTTAAGATGCTGCAACAAGGTTTACTGATATCTGATACCAGCATCATGTCATTCATAATCTATAATTCATGAATAATTTATTCATGAGATCTTTCACCAATGTTCTGTAAGAAACTAGTTCTCTCTTAAGGACTGCACTTTTCAGTCTAGCTTCGAAGAAGCGCATTTCATTGAAATAGGAAACTCAGAAGTTCGGCGCAAGCTGTGTTCGTACAGAATATATAGACCACGTGAAAATCTGCTATAAATGGGTAACTGAGAAAGATGGTCAAAAAGGTGAAGCTCAATTATAGGGCAATACTTCAAATCGTGACATTCGTTTCGTGACTTAAATTTTCACTAGGGCTAACGTTTTAATTAAGAGACTTACACAGCAATATTTAATGATCGAATGTCGTAGGAATGAACATTGATGGATCGAACTTTCAAACAAACATGAATGTTATTGATTTAGAGCAGAGGTCTCCAAACTTCGGCCCGCGGGCCACATCTGGCCCGCTACAGTTAGAGTTAATATTTTCAGTTTAAATCGTGAGGGAATTGTATCTGTAGAACCTAACTTAGACGCAGCATTAATAGCCGAGAGTGCCCGTAATAGAAGCACTTGCGCGAGGAAGGGTTTAACTCAACTTCAACGCCAGGCCCTCCGAAATTTACGTTTGAACGAAGAGATTATAATACGAAAATTGTTATAATCGTTGGTCTCACACACGAAGCAAGAAGAGCGTATAAAAATCACATATTTGATTTCTCCAGTAATCCATGTGTAAATGTTTGAAGAAGTTAAAGAAGTAAAAGAAAACTACAATAAATCTTAAACAAACACTGGTGCAAACCAGTTACGGCGCGTCGTTCAAGTCAACTCACTGAAGCACAACAAAATCAAGAAAGGGCACCACGACACTGGACATACAAAAAGCATGCTGATAATACCTTTGAAACAATTGATGAAGGAATCATAGCTTAATCAACGCTAGCTGCGGTAGGAAATGGGAATAAAATATATCACATAGAGAATTACAAAACAAGACTCAATACCAGCAGTCAAACATACAACCATGCTACGGCAGGCACAATTATTGACAATAAAATATATTACACAAACCACCAATTAGGCTAATGGACAATAAATTTCAATTCAACAGAATAGAAACTTAAGAGTTATGGAGTGTGCAGTGAGAACATTACCTGGAACCAGAGTAGAACATCACTCAGCAGCTAATGAAACTGTTAGCAAAAAATTAGGCTAATCTAAAGTAAGATTCTTCAAATCATACTTTACTTTAAGATACTTTAAAACAATTAAAACCGAGTGAAATCCGCTGAGAGACAAGTTTTGTCAATTATGGCAGAAATTCTCTAAAGAATGACACATGAAAGCAGTATTAATGAAATAAATGTCACAAAATAGTGGCCAAGAACAGGTTGAGACAGACTACATATAAATTAAAGTCAGGTTTTGTGAGGCATGATAAATGCTCTGCTGAAATCAAAAAGAAGCATACAAGAAGAAAGTAGCCAATCAATTGCTAGCACTCAAGAGGAGACTGAGCAACCAATTAGAAGTACTCAAGAAGAGAGTACGCAATTTATCACAGCACCTGGGGTTCCTGATGCCAGTCAATGGGCTCGTCCTTTACAGTAACGGCCTCCAGCTCAGCGTCAGGCACTTAACTTTTGATGTAAATTTTTCCAAGAAGGCTTCCAGAGCTCGGCCCGTCACCTGCAAGTGACACAAGCTCATTGAGAAAATCACATCTGAAATAACAAATCTAGTAACAGTTTTTTGTATGTTAAAACAGAAAGATTATTTCATAACATTGACGCCGTTACCAATTTTCTCAGCATTTTAAGACCTAAAAAACTGGAACAATTTTATGGGTTAGAAAAGGAAATCCAGTAATACTTATAGCAGGGAACACAATACAATTCTTTCAACTAAATACTTATACTTCAAAAGCTTTGGAGGACTGAAAAAGCTTTATCAAATTTTAGCTTACACCAGCAAATTTAAATGATGATAACAAGTAAGCAACGAAGTCTTAAGAAAAATAATACTTATAATACATACACAACTAGCAAATACAATAAAAATTTTCATGAAAAAGTGTCCTTTGAATTTTACTTTATTTCTGAATGACGTCATGCAAGCCCGAATGAAAAAAACAATGTAATCTGGTTTTTGAATCATTCATAAGAACATAGAAATGAAATGAAATCCAGTGCGTGCCATGTTTTCTCCAATACAACAGCATTTTTCAACTTTGTGGGAGGAAGTTTCACACTGAATACAAAGACCAAAACACACATCACCTCTTCAAGCCTCCAAAGTCCTCATTTTTAACAAAGCAATCACAGGTTTTATTTAGTTTTCAAATTACATTAGATGTTAAATCAAGTCTACTTGGCCGCAACAATGGCGTTCCAAGGAGAGGAAGAATAAAAGTACCATTTAGTTTGTATTAAAAAAACGCATAATCTACGCACAAAGCGCATAGAAACAGGAGGTGAAGAAATAAGTTCAAAAAGCATGAAAAAAGCTGACAGAGAAAATATCAAATACTGAAAAACAGGACAGCAGTGAACTGAAAAAGATGGTCTATAACAAAACAAAAACAAAAGAAACACAAAGGTTAGGTCCGTTTCAACAAAAGAAAAGCCAACCAAACCTTCAACTCGGGACCTCACATATTTCCCTTGGGAGTGTTAATTTCCATACAGACGATAGTTGTATCTCCTTGAGGGTGAATTTTTTTAAACACATAACATTACATGCATGGTTCACCAGATGGAAAGAATATCAGTGAGATAAGGTTCACTCAGGGAGAAATTTTTATTGAAATCCATGGGGGGAATGCTCAGGCTGCAGGCACTAGAAATTTTGCCATGAAAATAATAAAAAAAATATGGTAATTCAATGATCTATGGCAAACAGAGATGTTCATGCAGTAGTGCACTTTCAATTATTCAAACACTATCTCAACACATGGCTGTATGTGCACCAAAATGTACGCAAAGTGACATTATTAAACCCAGAACAACCAAGTAGCAGATGATGTTGAGAACACTAACTCCTATGTTAGCATTCTCAACACTACTTGTCTTATGTTATAACATAGGAGAAATTACGAACACAAAATACATAAATTTATTTAAGGAGACACCTGATATTTTATTATATAAGAATGATTTATTTTCCTTTATTCATTTGTTTTATCTCATAATACCATAAGCAGTAGGTCTTGCCTTTGATACCGTGTAGAGAGCTTTTATCTCAATACCATTTTAGTTGATTTCCACACTAGAAAGGCTTATATAATTTTAGACCGTAATACAAAGTAGAAGAAATATAGTAGGGTCAAACATGTTTTTTTTTCGTTGCCAGTGTGGCAATGCTGATGTCATGGAAACAAACTAGCAGCAGTGCTCATATTGCATCTGATAACACTGCTAGCCCCAAATCTTGCACAACTATTGGCCTAACGACGTGTCACAATAGGGACGTCATAAAGTTTATTTGAAATAAAGCCATTCTATTGGCTAGCCAAACAAGAAGAGGAGCATTTTCCCCCCATAGAAATGACAACCTTGTTTCCTCTAAAGAGCGTAATACATATCACCTACCTTTGTCTCATACTCAACCAGAACAAAGTCTCACCTTGCACCCTGTCCTTTGCTACAGCTTCCTGCTTGATGAAGTCCTGCCAGCAACACAGCCTCTCCCCATCAGCATCCATAAACTTGTACTCCATACCAACTGCATGCTCCATGCTGGGTGGTTAGGGACCTGAGCAATGGGCAATGGGATGTTTATTTGTTCTAAAATTTGAAAAAACTAAAGCTACAACCTTCAAAACAAATTAAAATTTGACAATGTTTTTCCATCATTGCAGAATATATGTGGGCCGACCAAACAATTTAATAATGCAATCTCCCATATCAAGTGGATAGGAGAATTTAAATTTGATCATTAAATGAATGGAGTGATTTAATTTTTGTCCACGAGTTATAGGATGAACAATTCAAAGCTTCTTTGGTGCCAAAAAAGAGTACGCAATTTGAACAATTTTTTATTAAAGTGAAACCCTATTTTTTAAATCATTTGGTTCTTTAAATGAAACATGCACTTTTGTATTGCTTTGCGAGATAATTATTTCTTCTTTCTTCATTTTGACTTTTATAGCATAATCTAGTAAAAGATGAGATTTATGTTTGGGTCTCTCTTGGTGAATCAATAATGAGTAGCTAACAAAAATCAAAAGTTCATTTGCCAGCTTGAACATCACAAGCTGAAGAAGTTACAGCCTTCATAAGGGTCTTCCATTGGTGGGACATCAACAAGGCAAAAGTAGATATCCAGATTTAGTTTCTAAATGTTATCTTTCTCTTGCCTACTAGGGTTCACAAAATGGTTGCAATGTCACATCATTGGAACCTATGTCATGAGAAATAGTAATGTATGAGTTAATTTAAGCAAAGCAACAGTATGAAGCAATAGATGGCAAAAGTACTATGTTTACTGAAACTTGTTCATTCATGGATGCAAGCAATGATGAATGAAATAAATGAATATTCAACACAGGCAAGGAATGCCGCACTAGAAAAATGTACATTCACATAACATTGAAATTCAACAGAGATGATTCATCATGAAGTAAAAAGAAATTTCATAAGGTAGCATAGATTTTGAGTTACTATATACATTACACTCCTCACTTGCCCTGTTTCTAAATTTTCTACCCTGTAGATAGCGCTAGTGTTCTCATACAGACTTTGTACAATTTATACTATTTCTCTGCTAAACCCAACTTTTCTCAAAATTTCAAAGAGCCTAACCCGATCCACTCTGTCATACCCCTTTTCAATATCCAGGAATGCTAAATATACCTTCTTATCATCCTTCCACATTCGCTCAATTATTTCACTCACTACAAACAGATTATCTTCCCTACGTCTATCTTGCCTAAAAATATTCTGTTCTTCATCCAGGACTCCTAATTCCTCAACTAAATTTTTCATTCTCTCATTCAAAATACAAAAAAAGATCTAACATACAGTGTCACCCAGTGAAATTGGTCTGTAATTTTTAAGTTCTTTCGTACGCTTATGTCCACCCTTATGCAACAGAACTACATTACACTTGTTCCAGTCATCCGGCACTCTTTCACTCTTCCATATCTCCTCATTTAAACATTTCAACATACTGACTAAACTCTCTCATCCCTATTTATAGAACTCATATGGGATCTTATCAGGGCCACATGCCTTTCCATTTTTCACTTTCTTTAAAAAACTTACAATCTCTTCACAAGTGATTTCATCTTCCATTCGCAGTTCATGTTCATCAATCAGAAAATTTACGGGTTCATCACCTGTAACCTGCTCATTCATTCCACCAATGTCCTCCCAGTATTCATTCTTCAACTGCTTTCACCATTTGCACCCTATCTCGCACACTGCAACCATTGACTACTAATTCGTTGACTTGAACTTCTCTACCTCTACCATTACCTTGTATAAACTCATACCAATCTTTTATTCTATCAGGACCTTTTTTTCTTAGATTTTCAACTTGTTGTCTCTCTTCTTTAACTTTAGCCTCATTAATCATTCTCCTTACTTTTTTCTGTTTTACTTTGTACTCATTCCATGCACTCTGCCATTAATCCTCAGTAATTCGGTTTCTTTCACACATCTTCCTCATAAAGCGTTGTTTCTTATTCAAAGTCTTTCTTCTCATTCGTTCTTCCTTTATCTCACTCGTAAACCACCTGGCATTCCCTGTCCCTTTCCTGCATTTCATTCTGCCTATCTTTTGCTTCGCCACATCATAAAAAGGTTCTTGCAATCTCACCATTCAGGTCATTTACATTTCCACACCTGTTCCAGTTACACTTATTCAATTCATTCTTAAGGTGACTGTCTGGGTAGAAATCAGGATATGTTTTGATTTTCTGTTTTTATATGCATCTTACAGAGGATTTTCTTGCATTTCCATTGGTACTTTCTGTTTACATCTACTCCAAATAGTGCGCCCACCAGAGGGGGGGGGGAAAGCGATGGGGGTGGCGTGAACTTGACCCCTCCCCCCCTCATTATTGGGGGTCAATTGAGCGTGTTTCTCTGCAGCAATAGCAATATAGTTTGTTCATGGGCTACTCAAAGTGCTTTCATTATTCAAACGAAACATTCTAACGCTGAATAAATATTTTTCATAAAATTTTGACAATTTCAGAATTTAGCTGTTCTGCCGTATCTATGATACCGCAGCTTTCATTCATAGCTCGATGACAGCTGCAGTATCATAGCTACAGCTATGGCAAGCACACCAATCCAAAGGGCTTGAAAAGAGCTATAAAACAAAGGAGTTTACTTGGAAAAAACGTATTTTTGAAAAAGAACGTATTTTGGTAAAAAAAAATGAAAAAATAAAAAAAGTGGTTGTTTTGAAGAATTCAACTTATTGTCTTCTGTTGTATATTTTTTCCCAGTGTTACAGAGCTACAGTAATGTAAATTTTATCAATCGAGAGGGCTTGAAAAAAGCTACAAACGCTCAAGAGTTCATTTTAGTAAATTTTGTAGTTCAAAAAATAAAAAGAAAATCAATTTTTTTGTGAAAAAACACGTTTTTCTGGAAACTTGATAATTGGTTTCTCAAACGTATCTTCTTCCACAATTCTAGAGCTACAAGAATGGTTTATATACCATTCGATAGGGCTTACCAAGGTCTATCAATCCGCAATAGCATTTTTTGATACATTTATTGTTTTAAAAATTACACCACATGAAAAAAAAATGAACATTAGGTCATTTTTTTTTAATTCCCAAAATCCACATAAAGAAGTTATCGAAAGTCCCTATTGCGAATCGTTAGATAAACATATAAACGATCTAAAAACGAAGTACTGGTTCTGTAACTTCAAAATTGTAGAAAGAGATAGATTTAAAAAAAAACCTATTTCATCATATTTTTTGATAAAAAAATAAGTGAAAATACAAAATTTTTGTCGAAATAACAAATGATCTTAGCATCATTTCACACCTACTGTGAAGGTTTCAGAGAAATCCCTCCATAAATAACGGACTTTTTTTTACCCAGACGGTCTCCTTAAATTCTTCCCAGGTTGCCCCTTTTATCCGCCAACTTTCGTTCACACTACTGACCTTTGGCATTGACTCCTTTCCACCCCAATTATATTCAAGCATAAGCATTTTATGGTCACTATCAATATCAAAATCATCCTCATCTACAAAAATTTTTTAGAAACACTCTCTTGCTCTACTATTCACGATCGTATAGTCAATTGCAGTGTTCCATTCCCTGCTTTGCCATGTATGCAAGCCATTTCCTACTGTGACATTCAGGTTTTCAAGTTCATTCTCATCACAAAAATCTATCAATTTTTGTCCATTTGCATTCACCGGCTCATCAAGTATACCAGCCTGGCCATTCATGTAACCCAACACAATCAGAGGGCACCTGCAGTGTTCTTGCACAATCCTTGTTAATATTTCATACTTTTTTACATTCTCTTGATGAGCTAAAAACCCATCAGTTGTCATATAAAATACAATCACAACAATACATTCTCTGGCATGCATTCTTACACACTTAATTGCTAACAAATCTTCACTTTCAGGTTGATTTCCAAGAGGAAGTTCCTCTAATTTCCAATTTAGAGCATTCGTTACAAACAGACCAACTCCACCACCTCTTTTTTGCCAATTTACACGCCCTTTTCCTATCATGTGATACTTATTCTCCTTACATGGTAAACTGACTCTGTCATGCATTTGGGTCTTTACTATACCAACACAATCCAATTTTCTATTCTCAAATTCTACTACAAGGTCATCTAACTTTCCTGCATTCCATCCACGCACATTTATACTTCCAAACCTTACAACACAATTGGACAATCCAAGACATTCCTCACTTTTTCTCTGACAGATTTTCATTCATTCTGTTCCACCTTCCATTATGACATGAGTAGCCCTGATCCACCGGATATATTTCTTGGAGAGTTTCATCTCACCTACTTTTGTAAGATGGACTCTATCTCCAAGAAAACACCCATCCTGGATCACGCTATCCATGTCTAGGAAGCAGGAACCCAACTCATGCTTTCTCACACTCGCAGCTTTCATACTCATAATCCTTTCATGCACCTCCTTCTGTACCCTTTCATACTCCTCATTACACGCAGGCCTTCTCAGGAGGCTAGTCACCGCCACTCTAACATTCTTCTTCCGTGCCCTTTTAACTACTTTCATAATTCCATTCACCGTACGTTCTTTCCCACATTCAAGCAACCAATTGCCACCTTCTTGCAGTACAACCATTCCTTCATCCATTCCATCTATCACTCTCTCAGCATACCTACAAATCTCCTCCACTCCTTTCCCTCTCATGCTCGTACATCCGCAACTGTTGCTCATACATATGAACCTATCAACATTCCTCACCATGCTTTCCCCACATATTCTAATCATAGGTCTCACTTGCCCTTTCATGCTACTATTTTGCTCAATTCTTTCACTCAGATCATTCTTTCCATTCATCTTCCTTTCATTCACTTCCACTACAGGCGCCTGCACCTCATGTGGCACATCAACAGGTCGCTCATTCCCTTTCTACCTCTTTCATCATGCTCATTCATCTTTCTACTCTCATCTGTCACATGTGCCCTCTCATTTACTGCATTCACACTCCTTGCACCATTCTCATTCTTCCTTTCATCCTCTAAATCACTTATCAAACCAACATTCTTAGTTTTTAGCATCTCAACCTCTTCTTCTAACTTATTTTTCAAATCATTCAAGCCTTTCCAGCATGTAAACACAAGATCATCAAACTTCTTCTGACTCATCTCTCTCAGACCCTGGCGTGCATCCATATCTGCTCACTTCGAACCAGTACTGCACTGACTCATCTCCTTCATTCCACTTGCACCTCCCACCCTATGACCACTCCTACTTGTATTTGTTGCCATTCTCAAACACAGAACTTCTACCTCAACACAAGCTTTACAAGCAGAGAAGCTTTCACTCACTGAATCTACTAAAGATCAAGTTTTCAAACAAAAGGAAACAAAAACGTCACCTACTACTCTCACAGTTACTCCATACGTCACACACTATACTCCTTATATGCAAATAAATACTACCAGTCAAACCACTTTAATCAGAAGCTTGCCTCAGTCAACTCAGTCTCAGCTCTCAGTCAACGGAAGAACTACTCTCACGCGCACTCCATACACAGTCACACACTATACATCGTGAATTTACAAACTACACCATTTTTTTAGCACCTTCACTTCAATCCACCACAATTTTCGTCAGAGGATCAGAACACACGTGCACACTCGACAAGGAGAAGCTACTGCACATTGTAGTCCAAAACAACAATCTTAGTGCTTAAACAACGGACGGCACGCTTTTACACATCGGACTCATCGGATTGTTTTTGGGGTCTGCGGCTCTGCGCACAATGCCGCACATTGGTCCGCATCGTACGGACGGCACGCATCGGACTCATCGGATTTTCTGCCCACATTATCAGCATTGGACCATCCACCACCCGCAACTCTAAAGCTAAGATCTCTCTGGAAGGACATAATCCATTTCTTCGTCGCGTATAAAGTTGTGAAAATGTTGAACAGTGATAGTGAAGAGAAAGAAATTATAGTGGTTAGCTGTTTGCTGGCAGAAGCAGAAGAACAGAAAGGTAAAAAAGGGAAACATGGATTCACAACATGTTGGCTTACCTTTACCGTTGCTGGGAGCCGACACCGACAGCAACCGCAAAACAGCTGCCTCAGCTGTTTCGCCTTCCGCGTTCTCCCAATGACACGGAAGCAAGGCACTGCCTCCCTTACACAGGTACCGATTGAAGCGAAGAGAAGACCAAAGAAGAACGAAAACACACGCGTCTGCACTCCACTGTTTCCATAAGCACACTACTGATGCAGCGCGGCAGCGAGCCGCGGTGGTTGCGGCATGGTACGAAAACTGCCGCAGAGTACGACAACCCCACATCTCCCCCAGTTTCTCAGAAAACTAGCGTGGCGGGGTGCCTAGCACTCGTACTCGTCTAGGTACGAGGGACGCCGTCGCTCACGGCGTGACCGCCTCAATGACGCCGGCTCCCCCTGGTGCTGTTCCGCCTCTCTGTCGGTAGCGACAGGCTCCTCGCCCTTTTCTTCAGGGGAGTCTTCACTCGACGCGTTATCTGCCGCCGGCACCACTGGCGCCGCGTTTAGTGCGTCAACAACCACTCTCTCGGGCAACGCAAGAGGAGCTGCACCGCCGCCGCCACCTCCACCGAACACGGCCCCGTTCACCACCAATCCGCCGTCTCCTGACGTCGCGCACATGCCTAGGCATGCCGTCTACGCAGACTACGTACTTTGACACGACGCTGGTGACCTCACCAGACGTCCACTGCTTCGTGCATGAAGGCAGTGGGGGTTTCACCCACACCTCATCACCAACAGCAAAACTGTTGTGCGCGCAGCCATCACTCACCCGACGATTGATATCGAATGGCACTCGCCAGCGATATCGGAATGTACCGCTCGAAGGGACTGAGCCAGCCTCAGTGTCCTTCCGGGGCGTCACATTGTACCAAAATGTAGCCTCTTCAGGAGTGATACCTCCCCTGGCGGCGATCCTCATGATCGTCCGGTGATTTCTCTCAACGATCCCGTTGCCGCTCGGGGCGTAGGCGGCACGGAATCGCAGTGTAATCCCCTACGCATCAGCGAACTGTTCCACAGTCGCTGATAGGAACGCCGTAGAATTGTCGAGTAACAACTCGTCACACGGCCCTCGCTCAATTACGACCTCACGCAAATGAGCGACGATGCTCACTGCAGACTCATTCAGCAGTCGTCGCCAGATGGCGAACCGCGAGGGTCCACAGTCAACCATGGACAAGTAGAGCTTGTTGCCATAATGGGTTACGTCAACCGCAACCCGGTGCCAACTCTCCTCAACAGACAGATCCCCTTGTCGCGAAAACAATGCTCTCTGAGCACGTAACGCAGAGGGAATTTCAACCCCCACACATAATGAATAGCGTACACCTCTGTGCTTGCATGGTACCCACATAATAAGCATGGAAAATAAAAAGCATTGAAAGATTAAACACATTCTGTTTAAGATGTACACGTGGAAATTTGGCACAGGGAAGCATGTATCGCAACACTCATTTTCGCACCAGAGCCCTCAGGCAAGATGTTAATGATCTGCGACATGCTAGTTTTATTCGGCATAATGATATGCTACATAGACAAACGGAGAAAATTCAACACATTCTAATTCACCTGATTTAACGCAACTCAGCCTTTCTTGGCAATCGCCAACCCGGAGGTTCACGCACAAACAACATGAAATTAGAAACATAAACATGAACATCCTGGCTAGCACAATTCCTATTAAACACTGCGCGCCAAAAATGTGTTTCACTGTCAGCGTGCTTTTATCTGTACCTACTCCACGATCACTGCTGCGAGTGCTCCCTAGTCAATTCACTGACGGCGGCCTGCGGCGGCACGAAGCATGGCATCCATGTGAACTTTTCTACTGCTGAACACCGGGCTGGTGTGGAACTTGCTGTGCAATTGAGAAGCCCAGCATCAGCCACTCCGGCCGCGGTGCTACGAAGACCCTCCCGCCTGTGAACAATGCACAGGTTTACATTATCTATTCCCTGAGATGTGAACGTCATTAATCGAATTACTTCTTTACTCCCCTTTAATTCTCAAAATCAATCATAATTTATTTCCCTCTGGAATCAATCCGGATGAGTATTTTACCCCCGCTTCACAAAATAAATCACCCAGCACTTTGTTACATAAAAACATCAAGCCTGTACTTCAATAATAAAACACGAATATTCTGATTTCCCAACGAGAAATAATCACACCCTCGAACTTCTACCCAAATCTCAAGTGAAACTCTAAACACTCCCTGTCTGAGAACATTCTAAAAGTGAAAACTCAAAGAACTAATGTTGCAATAAACTGCTGACGTTACTCGATATTATGACTCCCTTCACTTTTCTAGCAGATAACAAAGAACAATATCTCACCTCCCCATTGAAGAACTCGTATCCCTACATCCTGCACTGAGTCAGTAAATCGGCGAAGTAGACCGGCTAGCCTTCTCTCTGCGTTATTTATACGTCCCTCGAACAAGGGACGCGCATCTGCTAAGCGAATGCCCGCGCAAATCCTCGCCCTCTCATTGGTTCGTTCTAAAGCGTCCTTTCCTTATGCGACGTGTCCCTCTCTCCACTTTGAAATTACTCCGCTCTTTACTCTCAAATACCCAGACTTCTTCGTCCCCTGTTCGTAGCCAATAAGTTTTTTTTTTGACCCACTATTTTCTGTGCTATTTTGTTTATTTACAATAACTCCCGTATATGTGATGGATTTCGGACTAGCCCTTGATACAGCCTCTACCCCCTACGTGCTCCTCCCATCTGCTGATGTGATGCACCCCTCATCCCCTCACGATCCGCGCACTGCTGCAGAGCCGGTTGCTTGTTGCGTAGCGTTGGTTTGCCGGTTGCTTGTTGCGTAGCGTTGGTTTGCCGGTTGCTTGCTGCGTAGCGCTGGTTTCCATATATATATGCCTAATATCAATTGTATCCTAACACATCCCCACGCGCTCCACAAAATTTGAGCCAACGGGTCAAATTTTCTATGCCAATATCAAATTTTTATGACGACGTAAACTTCCATCCGTACTTTGCATACCCGCAGAATGAACATAGCTCTCACATTATTATGCTCTGGACGCACGCTGACGTTGATAAACATAAACGTATGACGTCAATCAAACACACATCGCATCCTAACGTCCAAAAATCACATCGAAAAGAAACATCCTAGGACTCGGAGGAAAACACAGCTAACATAACACACATATCGAGCAGATAGACACAAGAATATTGAAACACACACATGACATTTAATATTGAAACACACATATCAAATTTATCTTATTTTCCGGCTTGCCTTCGGCATACCAACGACATTAGAGATTGTTTAATAGGCGTGTTCATTACAAGGCAAAACATTATCGCGCTTATAAGCCGCCTAACCACATCTCTCTAAATTTGGGGCAATGTTTCAACGTTGAATATCTTCTTATTTATCCTCAGCTCGTTCTCCTTCCAAGCAGTGGTGCATCATTATTGTTATCGTCCTCAACATCATTATCAGCATTATTATTATATTTTCTCGGCAAACGTTATCCTCAAAATGGGCCCTCTGGTTCATCAGGATTTGTAACCTACTAATATTTCGTTGTCGATTCAATCACTGTTCTCCATCCTTGCGTCACGCTATCTGCGCGGAAAATATTTGTTGACATCATCCTTGCGTCACGCTATCTGCACGGAGAGTGTTCGTTGAAATTATCCTTGCGTCGCGTTACACGCGGAAAATTAGACATCGCGTTTCCGCGGAAAACTGTAGATTCCATCGTCGGAGCTCGTAAGCTGGGCTCGTCAGCCCTTCATTTGTTTCCCAGGGTAACATACATATTTTCAGAGATCAACTTCCACCTACGATTTACCATCTAACGTTGTCACTTAGGTGTTCGATAGACATCGTACAGTTTGGTTCCTCCTAATTAGTTATTCATTTCTCGTGAATCTTTCCAAGCCTACCCTGACTGGGCAGAAGTGAGGTCACAAGAATTTCAAATGAATTAAATAAGTACAGGTATCCATAACGAACTACAGACAAAGTCAACAATGCATCGACGGTGTCACTGATCAGTTACTTTTACCTACTTCCTAAAAATGTATACAAAAACATATAACATATGCACAGACGAGAGAGTTACCAGGTCGGCCGATATCCCGTGTGCTCTTATAAGAATACAGAGTGTTAACATTCATCAGACTTACGCCACACTGCCGTGCACTGCAGTTTTAGGCGATCCAATTACTCGTCAACACCCACAAAATCATGAGAAAATTACAATCACATCCTAATTCACCTGATTTAACGCAACTCAGCCTTTCTTGGCAATCGCCAACCCGGAGGTTCACGCACAAACAACATGAAATTAGAAACATAAACATGAACATCCTGGCTAGCACAATTCCTATTAAACACTGCGCGCCAAAAATGTGTTTCACTGTCAGCGTGCTTTTATCTGTACCTACTCCACGATCACTGCTGCGAGTGCTCCCTAGTCAATTCACTGACGGCGGCCTGCGGCGGCACGGAGCATGGCATCCATGTGAACTTTTCTACTGCTGAACACCGGGCTGGTGTGGAACTTGCTGTGCGATTGAGAAGCCCAGCATCAGCCACTCCGGCCGCGGTGCTACGAAGACCCTCCCGCCTGTGAACAATGCACTGGTTTACATTATCTATTCCCTGAGATGTGAACGTCATTGATCGAATTACTTCTTTACTCCCCTTTAATTCTCAAAATCAATCATAATTTATTTCCCTCTGAAATCAATCCGGATGAGTATTTTACCCCCGCTTCACAAAATAAATCACCCAGCACTTTGTTACATAAAAACATCAAGCCTGTACTTCAATAATAAAACACGAATATTCTGATTTCCCAACGTGAAATAATCACACCCTCGAACTTCGACCCAAATCTCAAGTGAAACTCTAAACACTCCCTGTCTGAGAACATTCTAAAAGTGAAAACTCAAAGAACTAATGTTGCATTAAACTGCTGACGTTACTCGATATTATGACTCCTTTCACTTTTCTAGCAGACAACGAAGAACAATATCTCACCTCCCCATTGAAAAACTCGTATCCCTACATCCTGCACTGAGTCAGTAAATCGGCGAAGTAGACCGGCTAGCCTTCTCTCTGCGTTATTTATACGTCACTCGAACAAGGGACGCGAATCTGCTAAGCGAATGCCCGCGCAAATCCTCGCCCTCTCATTGGTTCGTTCTAAAGCGTCCTTTCCTTATGCGACGTGTCCCTCTCTCCACTTTGAAATTACTCCGCTCTTTACTCTCAAATACCCAGACTTCTTAGTCCCCTGTTCGTAGCCAATAAGTTCTTTTTTTTGCCCCACTATTTTCTGTGCTATTTTGTTTATTTACAATAACTCCCGTATATGTGATGGATTTCGGACTAGCCCTTGATACAGCCTCTACCCCCTACGTGCTCCTCCCATCTGCTGATGTGGTGCACCCCTCATCCCCTCACGATCCGCGCACTGCTGCAGAGCCGGTTGCTTGTTGCGTAGCGTTGGTTTGCCGGTTGCTTGCTGCGTAGCGTTGGTTTCCATATATATATGCCTAATATCAATTGTATCCTAACACCCTCGCTCCACGAGATTTTCCTCCCGCAGCGCAGGATCGATCCGCTGGCAGGCCTCGCATCCAGCCAGCTCACGCTTCACCTGTTCGCGCGACAGATCACTAGGGATCTGACGCGCCAAGTTGAACGTCCGATCGATGCCCAAATGATGCGGCAGATGAGCCGCCCAAATGGTATCCTCGAGACTCTCCCCAGTGGCAAGCATGGCAGACACCTCTGCGACGGCTCCACCACCATCGCGGTAACTAAGCCACCTCTTAGGTACCCTGGTCAGCTGGTCGGCCTTGTTCTCGATCGTCGAGACGAAGCGAACAGACACGACCAGACCATGCTCAGCGATCGTCTCACGGATCACCCCAAGACGTCGCTTCACGAGCATCTCCGCCGCGCCCTTCGTGCGAACACGATTGCGGCCGTCAACAGTGTTGTCCATCCATGTGACGACTGTCCGGGAATCCCTGACGACCGTGAAGGTCTTAAAATTGATCGCCAAATTGATACCCCGCGCCACCGCCTCCAACTCGGCCACATTGATATGCAGGTGGTCTGACTCTTTTCGTAGCCAAGACGCATCCTCCACAATGCGGCCATCGACCTCAAGGGCCACACCGACTCCGTGGGAGCTGGCATCAGCCCACACGGTAACCATACCATGCGGGTCGACACCCAACACGCCCCCAACAGGGTCTTCCCGACGAGCCCGCGCCAACAGCTCCGCAGCCAACGAGCTAACAGAACCGTCAACCGAGTCGTCCCAAGAGCCACTGCACCCCAGCCGTTTAAAAAAACTGCAGCAAGGACGCAGCCACCCCGCCACGGGGTAATGGCCGACCAACCGACCGCACAAGTAAAACAGCCCTCTCTTCGTTAAGCTGACATTCACCGAACCAAACTCGGAGAGAGCAGTCCCCCGCGACATCCGAAGATGTCCGTTGGAATCTTTCCGTGAAGAAATTCCTAACAGCCGGCCTCCATCCAGGCTTTCAGGCTCCTTCGCCGCAAGTCCGTACCGCGCCAGATGCTCCCGAAGCTCCTGCGCGCTGAGAATGGACTCACAAACCACTATATCATCGATATAGTGGTCCGTCCCTCGGCGAACGCAGTCGTTCAACGACAGAACCTTGCCGAGAATCACCGTCATGATTCTTGGCACACACGAGAGGGCGAAGCCTAATCGTGTCAAAGCTTAAGGCACATCCTTAAACTTCACGATCTGGTACCGCCACAGATCCTCGGAAACGTGAATCTGCAAGTACGCAGACTTAAGGTCGACGACCTTAAGCTCGCCCCGCAGCTGCCGCCATTTCCGAATCTCATCGCCACACACAGCGACCATGTCATCGCCAGTATGACACTCCACAAAGCCGTTCAACTCACGATAATCCATGACCGGGCGGACTTTGTCCTTCGTTGATTGCACGACGGCCAGCAACGGAATAACGCCCTGAATGAGGCCATGCCATCGCCTCAGCCAACCCTTCGAGATCCAACTCTGAATCTCCGCATCATAGCGCTCATGCACGTGAGGCGCCCGAGTACGTCCGTACTCCGCGATCCGAGTCTGCAACCCTTCGGGCGGCTTCTCGGACCACCGCCAACTGACGGTCCACCGAACGTCAGCGAACCTAGCAACAAAGTCAGGGTCGACAATCTCGATCGGCGCTGGCGCACCTCTCGACTCCACCGACCCCGCCCCTGCCACCAGGCCGGCTCCCAGCTTGGCACAGACGAATTCATTGCTGGACCTCCTACAGCATCCAGCTGACCCAGCTCTCCCCCAGTCAACTGCATACTTCGAGTCAGGACCTCTCCTGACGGTGACGCCCCCCATGTGATCAATAACATCACTCCCTAGGAGACAGTCCACGCCAAGATTCCCCAACTCCAGCATGACGAGCGCAGTGACACCAAAACAATGCCCCTGCAACCCGACTACCACACGACAGTGCTTCCCCACATGGGAAGTTCTGCCGTCCGCCGTTAGCAACGGTCGCCCCGGCCGGGGGCGTTGGCCCACCACCACCTGCGGACAAACCACCGTCCGCTCGCTCCCGGAGTCTACCAGACACCAAGAACAATGCCCATTTAAGATGGCACGAACGACTGGCAACCGACGCCCCGTCGTAACGCCAGTCGCTCCGAGCGATTCTAGATCGCCCCGCCCCAGCGACACACTCGGGCCGCTCAAGGTTCCTCTCTCCGAGGGGGCGCCGTCACCTCCCTCGGGGAGAGGAGACCTCCGGTAAGCTCGGCTTACACGGTTTCCATTGAAGAGGATGCGTCGCCCTGACTGGCGTCCCCCGTAGAGAAACCCGACCCACCAACCGTAGGCCTACCTACCGCCCGACAGTCGCAAGCGAAATGCCCGACCTCTCCATACGCAAAGCATGCGAACTTCCTTTTGGCGGGAGCCTTCACGGCCCCCCCCCCCTCGCCAGCAGGCGCCGCAGCGCCTTGCTTCTGCGGGCAAGCCCGCACGCGGTGTGCACCGCCACAGCGGTGGCAAGCACCCTTGCCACCACTGCCCTGCTTCCCCGAAGCAGCAAGGTCTGCCCCGATCCTGGCCCCCTGGCCTCGCCCGGCTACAGCCCTCTGTGCGGCCATTCTCTCCCGCACTTTCGACACCACCGCATCGAACGGCGCCGTATACGCGTCCTCACGCGAAACTGCCCAAGTATACAGAGTAGTGGGAAGACCCTCGTAGAACTTGACCCTAAAATCAAATCCTTCTTAGTCGACCCCACTCTCCCACCCAGACGCGCCAAGTCATCCAGGTACACGTCCACCAACTCCCCGGCTGCAAGCCGACGGTCGGTGAACCGCCTATATGCCTCCTGCATAGGCAACGCAAATTGCGAGGCCAGCGTAGACCGAACTACCTGCCACTGAGCAGCATCACCGACAGTCATGGAGCGAAACACTCGAGCG
This sequence comes from Morinoia aosen, assembly GCA_030386875.1. Classification (NCBI taxonomy): domain Eukaryota; kingdom Metazoa; phylum Arthropoda; class Malacostraca; order Amphipoda; family Talitridae; genus Morinoia; species Morinoia aosen. The sequence goes on along the minus strand of CM059558.1, from coordinate 10,131,469 downwards.
GCGTTGCCGTCTAGCATGAACCCGATGACGTCGGTCGGAGCTACGCGCTCCAGCTGGCAGAGCCTCTCCAGGTTTTCCAGCCACTCCAGCGCGTCGACCGATCCATCGCCGGTCAACTTAGGCAGCTGCCTAGACAACCGGTCGAGGATCGGGCCACGCGCCTGAGTCAGGATGTTTGCCAACAGGCTAACATCCACAAGCACTCCCGACGTGCTCCTCGCCGGCGGCACTGGCGATCCCGCATCGCCAGCTCCGGCTGCCGCAGCCTTCTCAGCTGCGTCAGCTACCTCAGCTGACGCAGCCTTTCCAACCGCCGCCATCTTGCTACCCACTAAATGGCTACCACCGCCAAAAGCCTAGATAGCTTGTTGGCTTACCTTTACCGTTGCTGGGGGCCGACACCGACAGCAACCGCAAAACAGCTGCCTCAGCTGTTTAGCCTTCCGCGTTCTCCCAATGACACGGAAGCAAGGCACTGCCTCCCTTACACAGGTAACGATTGAAGCGAAGAGAAGACCAACGAAGAACGAAAGCACGCGCGTCTGCACTCCACCGTTTCCATAAGCACACTACCGATTCAGCGCGGCAGCGAGCCGCGGTGGTTGCGGCATGGTACGACAACTGCCGCAGAGTACGACAACCCCACACAACATAAACAGAAAAGGCTGGAATCAGGATAATTTCATATATTGTTCCCTGATTTGGTGAAAGATGATGTAAAATTTTTCGTTACTTTGCATTACGTATTCAAAACTCTGTCACCTTCTCAACATTCTGGAAATGTATATAGCGAAAGAAAATACGGTCAACATGTATTTTAGGTGCCTCACGGAAATTAAGAATGCCATTCCATACAATATTTCATTCTGCTCGCTGATGCGTTATTTTTTAATCATTCTACTATAAAGTTGGCTTTCGCGAGCCATAGGGCAGGATGTTCCAACAACGCTGCTAGCGCGCCACGCAGAATTTAAATAATAACGGAAGCTAACCCCCTTTTACAAACGTAAAGAGGTTGGATCGTGAGGGGTTGCCACAGTTCTTCTAGTGAAAATTATAGATAAAGATTTCTAGTGACGTCCGTTTACATCATCTCCAATGGCGGCCACCCGGCACCCAAGATGGCTGCCGATATATTGGGGACCATCACCGCCTTCACCTTTATATGGAACTAAATGATATAGAATTAAACGATATTATATCGACGATGCGACGATGGGGTCGCACATCTGCCGGTAAATGGCGTATGAGGCCATCCGCATCGTTCGTATGCATCGGATTGAATGCTCTTTCGGGGATCCTCGTCGGCATTGCCGATGTCCGATGCGTACGATGCGGTCAAATGCGCGCAGTCCCATTTGAAATAATGTAAAGAATACTAAAATCCGATGCGTACGATGCGTGCCGTCCGTACGATGCGGATATGTGCGCGCCTACCCTTAGAGTACGTTTGAATACTTTGTAATTTATAATTAGCTCACCCTGTGGAGCCCTGAACCCAATTCTAGTATCTTTTAGTTAATAACACAGTAAAGGTTATCACCCATAGGTAATGAGTTATAGCGGTATGTTAATTTTCGTCTTGAATGGCGGGAATGCGCTCGATCATTCGAGCGCATCGGAAGGGAAAGTCTATGGAAGTGTTGCCATCAACGAAAAGTCCAGATTATTGGTCATTCAATCGCTATTGTTATCGCGCATTGACTACTGCAACCTAGTATGGGGAGACCTACCTCAATACCTTCAAAGGGACTTACAAAAGTGCATGAAATTTGCTGCCAAGGTGGTATGCAACGGCAATTTCAAAAGAAGTGATCACGTAACCCCTCTCCTCAATAAACTCAGCTGGATTCCTATCCAAGAAAGGCTCCAAGGTAACATCAGCATCTATGGGATGCTTTATTTCCAATCAAGCCTGATACATATGATCTTGAGCATTGGTTTTCCAAATGTCTTATAACTAACACTATATATAGGACATCATGACGGTTCCCCCGTAAAGCCGGTGACCATTTCCGACACCTGGGTTGGGTGGGGTATTGTGCTTGAGTTTTCCCTTATACCCAATGGGGAAAATCACCGCGCCAGCACCGGGATACGAACCCTCGTCTCCAACATACAAGGCCGATCCCTTAACCACTGTGCCACGGCGAGCACTCTCAGAGCAATGCTGAGATAGTGAGTTTCCATCCCCTACTGTAACTGTAATATAGCGAGTAATGTAAGTTCTAGTTAGAGAGACCTAAAGATGGCAACGCTAGTGACGGCAAGATCATCAGCCAGTTTCCGATTGGTCGTAGCCAGCTAAACAGTTCATGCTGACTGCACGTGTACATATATAATTACCTACTGTGGCTAAGTATCTAACTTTCTAATTTCTAAACTAATGTACTTAATTCTACTCGACTCTCTTCTATATATTCCCACCTATCTCCGCTCAACTTTTGCTAGCCACATGTCTGGTAATTGAGTATTTAAGTTGTAAGATATCTAAGAGGTGAGTGAATTATGTACTTAAAGTGATGTGTCATTGCATTTGTCTATTTATGTCAGCACTATTACTGTGTTGTGTCTATGTGGAACCCAGTGTTTTTTAACCTATACAGTCTATAATAGTAACCAATCAAAAACCGAACAGAAACAATAATGTCTTAGTCAACTATCGTTCATCTCACTTGGAGCAGAAGGCTCTGTCCATATCAGGCGCATTACTGTGGAACAAACTTCCCCTGAGTAATAAAATCCCTCAAAGAACGAGAGAATTTAAAGCCAAAATAACTCTTCATCTTGTGTCTCAAGAATAATTCTTAGTTACAGAACATACTGAATAAGTATTGACGAATCTCATTTGCCTTGTATCTCCATTGCTGAACAATCTCCCCAATCATTGTCTTAAAATTCAAGACATCACACAACAGTTTTGAAGTATGCGTAGGTATTATGATTTGATAGCCTATATGCTGCCATTTGCAAACATGCTTACTTGTATATGTGTGTATGTACACCTGTGTGCACTAGAGTAGATAAACCAGTCGAATGTTGCATTTTATGTCATTCCTCTCCGTTTCTGTGCAAGCATCGAACTAGACCGTCATGGTACCTATGTTTGTGTGTTTATCAATTGCAGAAATTCTGCACCATATTGCAAAGATAATGTGATTTTTTTCTAATATGAAATTGTAAAGAATCCATGTGAAGAAAAAACAATAAATTTGTTGTGTGATCATCCATTTATGCTGCAGTAATATGCATATAATGTTTTTAGCTATATGCTTATTATAAAGTGATACCTATGTATGTTTATCAATTGCCGACAATTTGCGCCATATTTCAAAGATAATGTTATTTTTTTCTAATATGAAACCCTTATAGGACATTACGTTTTCTTTCTTATTCGCGTCCCACAATCGTTTTCATGTTTCTGACTTAGGTAGACTGTTTTGTGCCACTATTTTTAGTATGAAAATTTTATAAAATTCATGCCATAATAAAAGATATTTTCTCCATTTCCCTCGATTGGAATGCTGGTTTATACTGATTAGATTACGCTGATATTTGCGCACATGCTTACTTGTGTATTTGTGTACCTGTGCACGCTTTGTGTATGACACTTATTAAAGTTTATGTTACCAGTTTAAAGTTTGGGTCTTTGGTTGATTTTAAATAGAACAAAGTTTGGTGTTCCGTGATAAAGAGAGGTCACCAGACGCCTGGGGAGGCATCAAAAATAAAAATGAATTAGGTATGGCCACTTGCTCAGAAGGAGTTAGGGTCCGGACGCAGTATTTTCAAGCGTAAAAATAATCAAACAGGTATATTCATGAAACAACAATGCGAACCATCACTTGGGGTAATTGAAACTAGATAGGGCTCGCCTTTTTGGTTTGTTCAAGTGGTGGTTGAACGCTAACGGGCGAGGCTTGATTCTTGGTTCGTGAGAAGTTCTTGGGAAGACTCCGAGGCGATTGAGGAAACTTCAGACGGAGCGCTTCCAGCTCAGGCTTGTGGAAGCGTGTACCGGAGTGTGAAGTTTAGGATGGTGTTAAGTGTGGAAGGTTCCGACACTAAGTGACTCGGCATGGGGAGGTTATGGAATTGCCACTTGTTGAGTATGGGAAAAGCTACCGGTTGGGAAAACTCGGTAGGAATAAAAGGCACTCGACTCAGTGGTCTTAAACTGGAGTTTTCAGAGGTTTAGCTGCAGGTATGCAGGCCTTCCAGCATAATTAAATTGGGGAGTGAAAGAGGAAGCGAGGATACGAGGAGGAGGAGGAGGTAATCTCCTTAGGCTCTTAATGCAGAGTGGCTGCAATCAAGATGTTAGAGTGTTGACTCTAAAATGTTTGCGAGTGAGGGGAATGTGTTGTCCAGGGTCCTGTGTGGGAACAACAGGCTGGATTAAATTTGACGATAACAAGCCTATCTATACACATGTGCAAGGCTGTTGCAGTCTGCTACTCACAAGAAGAACAATGGCAGAAGTCTAGTGCTAAGGTCAGTCCGCAGCTCTGGCGCCCGAGTTGCAGCCTGAATCATCTTAACACCCAGAACCGGTTTTCAAGACCAACTGGTCATAAGCTCTATCTTGATATCACAAGCAACAAACACAAACTTGTTCATAGTTAACAATTGGCTAGTGGAATTTAATTATACTGGTTTGGCTTCCAGGTATTCTGACAGTAACTAGCTAACTGCTGTCAGTTGGGCGGTTGTGACTTGAGTCACCCATAAGCTATACTTATTACTCAGCATGAAACTGAAGATATTGATTTCCCGCACTGGGAACTAATTTCCAAAAGGCTAAAACATTCGAGTATTAAGGTCACTAAAACTAAACAATTAAGAAAAGAAACTACAGAATTATGAATTCTTGCGCATGGCTATCTTCATGAGCACATGGATGAAAAATGATGCATTACTAAGAATCAACTTAGATCACCCTAAAAACAAGCACTCTATCTTAACTCTAGGTTCAGGCAGAATTAATGAATTATAATAATGAATAATGAAACAATATCTTGCCGCAAAATAGCTCAGTACTTATGAATGTCTACTTAATGAGGTAATGCAAAAATGTACCAATAAAATAAGCAGAATCTTAGACACCAAATATGATAAAAAAGGTGAGGCCTCTTATTCTCTAAAGTTCATGTGAACAAGAGTTGCTTCTAGGCACAATGGAATAACCAGGAAAACAAAGAGAAGCAACAATGGCCAAGATGGCACAGTAAGCTTAGACATAATCTCGTTAATCGTTATCCACTGGCACAAATAATAACAACACAGAGAATGAGTTCTATTTAAACAGACACGTTAAATATATTGGAGGCTCTAGACACTTCTATTAAACAATGATTAAATGAGGTAAACTTCTAGCTTAACACTTAACATTTAACACTTGTTACTTACATTTCCCCCTCTGGGGCCTAAGCATTACACTCAGACGGTTTTCTTATATGACGACGGACTCTGCTTAGATGGCTGAGTTTATATACGTAAGGTACCGGAAGAGCGCTTGCGAAATGGTTCTGCTTCAAAACGGCATGAGAGCTGATGCTCGAAAATGTCGAAATATTTTCGGTTTAAATTTTAATAGATTTCTGGGTAATGTTGAATGAAATTCGTAATCTAAAATTGTAAGAATGATTGTGTTAATCTTGTTTAATTTTTAGAAGATACTGTTAATAATTTATGAAATTAGGCTGAAGTGCGGCTGAGGGAGTTCACTACAACTTTATAGAATGCGTATGTAATGTAATTGCCTCGATGCATAGAAATGCATTTGTGTATGCTTACCAGTTTGGTGTATGTATGTGCGTGGGTATGTGTGTGCATATATATATATATTTACATGTATATGTGCTCATATGTGTGTACTAGACTGACAACTAGCATTTTACTAGAGATAATGGTCTTTTTTCTGTTCACTCTCAACTTGTAACATTACCTAACTCGTCATCTCTTTATTATTGTAAAGCATTCATGTAAGGACTATACATTTGTTGTGCGATCATCCATTTATATTTAAATAAAATGCTTATTAACCAACGACCGTTATGTTAAAACTGTTGAATTATAAATACAAAACTTATAATCTTCTTGGTGCTCATGCTTATGTGAACATATATATATATGTATATATGTATATATTTATATATTTAAATGTATATATATATTTTGAGTTCGAGGGTTTGGGTTTGACTAAATTGTTAAGGTTGTATTAATTCATCATCCCAGCTCAAACCCAAATAATGAGGAAGTGTTTTTCAAGAAACGTGCGAGAAGGACTATAATGGCACTGGGAAACTCAGCTTTGGATTTTTATTGGAGGAGCCGGGAGGATCGACGAGTCGCGTTACTGCACGATCTTGGCTGAGGATACTTCGCAGTCCAGGAGATAGCTGATCCGGCAGGTTGATGGTGTGAAAGTGTAATTGTATATCTAGTCTCCCGTTTAACAGACGGACATATTACGTTACAAGTCTGGTGCGTCTCTTTAGTAGGTAAGGCCCAGCTAATTTAATCAGACGAGGGTTCAATCTCAAGAATTAACTAGTGTCTTGTTCGGTTTAATAAATAAACCAGTGATTTTAGGGAAAACTCAAGGCCCAGGTGAGTGTATTATTGTAAATGTAGTGCGTTGCGGCGTCGGAGATCTGGAAATATTCAAGGACGCTGGATGATTCAATCCACGTAAGCCAAAGAAAACCAAGCAACCCTACCAATACAGTGACATTCTCACAACACACAAGCCTCCAAGTATTCCCTCCAGGGGTCACCGCTAAGAATTATTTGCCTTGAGGCTCAGACAGTTGAATAAGGGGAAGAAAAGTCATGACGGCAAAATACACCCTTACTACTCTCAACTAATAAGAATTTATTTCGCATCAAAGCGTAGATTCTTAAGATAGATCAGGGGGATTTTTATGACATCGAGCATGTAATCTGAAGCGAGTAATCTCTCCTATCATTTGGTGAATTTATAATAAGTTACAATGCGCTATAGCCATTATTTCGGGCTACGAAGATCTATACACTCACAAGAATCACTATATAGCAACAACACTGCACAACTGTGCTGACGATTAAAGAGTCAGACACACACTAACACGGCTAACGCCATCATGCCCAGATATATTACTCTCATAAAACGTTTTTGGGAATTTTTGAGAAATACTCTCGTAAAATATTTTTTGGGGAAACAGGCTCGTAAAATGTTCTTTGGGAAATACTTTCGGAAACAAATTTGGGAAATACTTTACTCGGGGAAATATTTAACGTTGGGGAAATACACGGGTGTTTTCTTAGGTATTGGAATTTCAGCCCATTAAAACAAGCGCCGGTGCTGAGCAGCCAGCACAGGCGAGGGGCAGATACGAAACACACGCAGTCACACACATACACGCACATCGACACACTCACGCACATACACACAGACGTAGGCGTTAGTGGCTGAGTCCATGGGAGCGCGAGGGCAGATTCGAAAGAAGAAGGAGTAAGGCTTAGCAGAGAACGGCACCTGCTACACCAATGGTGTGCCCTCTAAGGAATCACGTGTTTGGGGTGTCGAGCGCGATCCAATCAGAGATGGAAACTTCACAACCGGCAAGCGTTCAACGAATTAGAATTGAGTGACTCTCTCTGTAGCTGGGAAGGTTCGAGAAGAGTCTGGAGAAGAAAACAAGCGAGAGTATATAAGCGGCGAACAAGTACATCAGGGGGGATTTTTGTGTGGAGCGGCGTAAGGGAAGCAGCTAGAACCTGATTGCGTGAGCAAGTGCACCCGTCCCTTGCCGGGGGGTGCACAAGAACAACGAAATGTACATCTGCGCGAAGTCACCAGCAGACATCGAAACGATGACTTGCAAGAAAGACCGCTCAAACACCTCAACTGCATCGAAACGACAACTTGCAACAAAACCGTTCAAAACACCTCAGCTGCACGGTGGTAATCGACAAGAGTCAAAGCGTCAATAACTCTACAGAAAACATTTTGTTGGCTTCTACACCAACTCCAAATTCGCAAACAACTCCACCTTCTCCAGCAAGATAATTGTCCAAGTTCATCTTCAAGCCAGCAGTGATGTCGAGCGCTGAAAGATCTGCAAGTGGCGGGCAGACGTTGTCACGCATTTCTCAGCCTGAGCGCAAGCGCAGCCAGAAAAACCGCAGCATCGCCGAGCAAGATGAGCAGACCGAGTCCGCGTGCAGGCTTCAGAATTGAAAAGAAATCCAGCATCAATGGAATGGAATTAGGTCAGCTGCAGCCGCACATCACAGCGGAGTGGAAAGTGTATAATTGTCGGCAGGGTGAATTCGAAAAATGAGAGCCCTGTTAGGTGGTGATGAAAGTTCAATTTCAGATGTAGATCAGCACCCAGAAAAGTGCTTTTCAAAGTGTCGCGCAAAATCATACAATTTGTAGGCAATCGGTTTCCTGTGTTTATTTAGTCGAGGATCGAATTCACGTTGTGAATAGTGCGGCGCATCATATAATTAGACACCTTGTTGCAGCTCCAGGTTGAATCGTGATACGAGTATGTTATTCTCGCTAATATTGTGTTTTGTGTTGCTGTGGAACCTGCGGTTTTGTGGATGCGTAATTTGTTGTCTACGATGGAGTATTGGTAACTTGAATTCTCGGTAAGCATCACATTTATATCGTGTCATTTTTAGAGTCTTATAACGGTAGAAATGTGTGTGCCTTTCATTAATGCAGTTGTGCCCTTTCAAATCATTTCGTTTCAATGCCTTGTGTGATTTATCCACGTGTTTCCCCCAAATAAATTCATGTAAATCTTAAATCCTTTTATTCTCCATGTCTGGTATGCAGGTGTACGCAAGCATGATGGACAATGTTTTAAAATGTTTGGGGGTTGAGAATCCCCCTGCGTGCGTGATTAGTAACCCTTTCCACGTATCGCGACAATCACCAAGAAACAGCCAGACCGATTTACGATCCGTTATATGAAAGAAATACTCAGGGACACATACGAATACTAAGAGACAACTAAAAACAGAGTGAAAATGCTATCAACACATTTACAACTAAGAGTTTAAAATCTAACACGAATTTTCACTCATTTATACCTACGCGACTAGCCCTTAACGACACAAGATCAAGATACGGAATGACGCTAGGGAAACGGCGTGCTCTGGGATGTTGCCACAACGCCTAGGTCTACTCTAGCGGTTGTTTGGTATTTATTAATAATTGTGTGATTTACACAAAAACATTAAGAATAATAATTATAATTAAAAAGTTATTAGTAATAATTTACATTAAAATCGTTTATGCCAATAATTATGCTACTTAAATTTTAATGTTATGAGACACTTTTGTTGCTACTTCTACATATATATATATATATATATATATATATATATATATGTATATGTGTTATATATTAAAATGTGCATCGTATAATGTGACCCTGGTTTTGTGAGTAAGAGTTCCGGTGGCTGAGATTTACGAGTCCGGGAAGATCTTTGTTGTAGGCCTCGCATGGCAGGCTCACAGGATGTCCTTATCGTGCTTGAGTTCGGATGGGTCGGAAGCGCCCCTAACGCCGGCGCCGGAACACCAGGCGGAACTTCTCTGTTATGCACTAGACTTAAGAGCAAGCTGTGTGAACTACGGAGACCAGTACAATACTAGAAGTCCTGCTGTTCGTTTCCTTTGCTCCTGCCTGGTATTCGGCTAGGCGAATTGAAGTTAAAGCTTCCTTATATACAAACCTAATGTCGTACTGAAAATAGCGACATTACAATATGGATATGTATTTATATATTTTTTTTCATGCTTCCTTATAATGACACTTTTGAACATTGGCCGAAACATGCAATTCATATATTATTTCCTGGCGTCAATAATTGCGAAGTGTTATGTCATGTACATGTGAACTATCAAAAGTGTTTTCACCCCACAATGAAAATGCATTGTCCATGAAATTGTGTTATCTCTTATAATAATCATTGCATGTATTATTAAATGTAGATTAAGCAAGGTTAGGAGTACATTGCCCTATATCATTTCTTTTCGACTAGTGACATGGGTATTACAAGACTCATGTGTATGTATCATCTAAGTGTATTATCTTTAAGATATTTAGAAACCAATGATTGTAATATTGTACAATCTCTATTGGAAATAAAATGTTTTCTTTCTTTCTTTCTTTCTTTCAGACGCGCTCGATGAATTTCTTTCCGCTTCACACTAGAGTTTTGGTAAGTCATTTAATGCTATAACTCGTAGGATACTTATTTTCGACGGAAAGTGCATAGAAGAAAACTTGTTTTTTATATGTTATTAACTATGTTAAGGCACAGAAAATTGGAAAATCGATTACTGACCATACTTTCACATTTACCCTCAAATCTTCTAGGCAAAATTTTGTTCAATTACAGCAAGAAGCTCTTCGCTAAAACTCAGAATAATTTTTCAAAAGAAATTAAATGTTAGATAATTTGTGTTAGCAGTAATAGATTCATCGATTTTGGTGAACTGAAATGTCATAAGGTACATAAGGCTGTTTATACTCTTTAAACAGTTTCTTTTGTAGATTTTAGTGTTTAGTGGTCAACTTTAACTTTAACACTTGTCCCCATTCATTCAAAACAATTTTGGTGTTCCCCAAGGATCCATTCTTGGGCCTCTACTGTTTTCTGTTTTCATTAATGATTTCCCTCCAATGCGTTCTAACACACGGATCTCAAGGTTTGCAGAAAATGTTCAAATTGCAATAACTAGTTCTGTGTCGGAAATACCACAGACGCAAATTAAAGCCGAAACTATACTGACTAGCCTGAAATCATGTTACGACCGAAATGGTCTCAAATGAAATGCTAATAAAACACAATGCATTATTTTCGGATCCAATGATGCTATTAAAAAAACTTCAGATCTTACTCTCGCAGTTGGAAATGATGAAATTAATGCATCAGAAAAAGTTAAAAATCTAGGTATCTGGTTCGATAGAAATATGTCCTTTAAATCTCACGTTGAGACTACTTGCAACAAAGTCTACGGAACTTCAATGTTTTTTCGACGTATGAAAAGTATGCTAGACGAAAAATCAAGATTATTAGCCATTCAATCCCTTGTGTTATCGTGCATTGACAACTGCAGCCTAGTATGGGGAGACTTACCTCAATACCTTCAAAGGGATTCACAAAATCGCGTTAACTTCGCAGCCAAGGCGGTATGCTACGGAAATTTCAAAAGAAGCGATCGCGTAACCCTTCTCCTTAATGAACTCGGCTGGATTCCTATTCAAGAAAGGCTCCTCATGCAGAGGGCCCAATACGTATTCTCCTCGTTGTATCTTCCTCGGAGCAATGCTGAGATAGTGCGTATCCATCCACCCACTGTAACCAACCAAAAGCCGAACAGAAACAATAATGTCTTAGCCAACTATCGTTCATATCACGGGCAGAAGGCTCTGTCAATATCAGGCGCCTTACTGTGGAACACTTCCCCTGAGTATGAAAATTCCTCAAAGAACGAGAGAATTTAAAGCCAAAATAATTCGTCATCTTTCTTCTCAACGATAATTCTTAGTTACAGAACATACTGAACACGTATTGACGAATCTCATTTTACCTGGTCTCTCCATTGCTTAATACTCTCCCTTGCTCATTTTCTTTACAATTCACGACATCACACAACAGTCTCGAAGTATGCGTAGGTATTATGATTTGATCGCCTATACGCTGGGATTTGCAAGCATTCTTACTTGGCTGACAAAAAAATTTAGAACGCGAATAAGAGAAGAAAGCATTATTGCCGTATAAGGTTAAAACATTAGATAAAATTACAATATTTTTTGGAATGTCTTGGTACTCATGTTTTTAATTGATTAATATACTTAGGTGCCATGAGGGTCCAGTTCAGTGCGTGTACTTTCAACAATTTTAAACAATTTAAACCATTTATTGATGCACAGGTGATACAGAGGTAGAATATTTCTTAAGTCTAGTACGATGGTCAAATCTGAGTTTTGCTACCAGTGGGCCCGAATAAGTTCAGCGACTTCTAGGGCATCCTACCATCAACGATATTCTAAGGTTTACAATAATGTTCAAGCTAATTCACTTAACCTAATCACGTATTAGACTGATCAATGAAATAGTTAACCCGATGTTCGATTCTTTATTTTACAAAATAGTTTAAATGCCCTAAATCTAACAGTATATTCTATAAACTATTTATGAACAGACTGAAGATCAACAATATTAACAATGGCAAATTACCCTTCCAGTCATATAGGAGACAAGATTTGACTTGGTTTTCATACACCACTAGTATTCTGATAGGAAATGAGATTCAAGATTTACTTCGAATACTTTGTATGAATTACTGTCACGGATCTTCGCAGGTATTGAGTTCCAAGTTTTAGTTCCAACGAATAGGATACTGTGTTGCGAGCGGGCCTTTGAATAATAAGGAAGCATGAATTTACTTCTATTTCGCGTTAAATGGTCGTGATGACCAGTTTTCGCAGTTAAAAATTGTTGTAGGCTATTGTCGCCATCATTAGTGAATGTTTTGTAAATGAAATTGCAGATGGAGATTTTGAAGAGATCCGAGAGTTTAAGTATTTGTAAATTTTTGAATGAGTCATTTGTGTGAGCATTATATTCTAGGTTCTTTACCGCTCTGATGGCTCTTTTTTGGAGAGGAAAAATTAAACTGGGTTTATTTTTATCTGTTCCATGCCATCTTCTATTCCGTGTTGCAGGTATGGTGAAATGAGCGTTCGATAAAGCATTAGTAAGGCTGTTTCAGGCAGGAAATTTTTAACTCTATGCAGGATTCCGATGGATTTTGATAATTTAGAACTTATATGAGCGATGTGCTCTTTGAAGGTCAGATGTTTATCTATTATGTTGCCCAGAAATTTACATGAGTTGGCTTCTTCGATTTCACCTTCGCTAATTTTAATGCATGGGAGAGATATATTTTTCTTGTATGAGAATGTAATATACAGGTAAAGCTCTTATAACGGTCGATCTTAGAACGGGACTCTCCTACAACGGGTAGGACGCAGTTTATTGGTAGTTATAACGGGTATGTTTTGCTCCTACAACGTCTATTTTAATTTGATATTTATTACTTAGTTTTACTGTTCTTATAGTATACTGAATGACTATTTGTTACGATTTTAGTCATGTAATATATTTAAATATATAAATAATGAAAAATGTCTTTAAATTAATACCGTCATTGAAAAACGTTCAGACTGTTGTCATAGCTCAATAAACTATTTTATATTAAAGACAATTATAAAAGATGTTTGTGTTGTAAACTAATGTAAACGTGCCGCTTGCACAACGTGATTTGTCGCCTACAATGGGTGTTTTCTGGAACGAATTCCTCCCGTTATAGGAGCTTCACCTGTAATTTTTTTCATCGATATTAAGGCTTATTTTATTGGCTTTAAGCCACAATGAAACCTTATGGAGTTCATTATTTATACTCTCCGCAATCGTAGTGGGATTTTGGTTCGGAACGACCGCAGAAAGCGTACTGTCATCGGCAAAAAGTATGAATTTAAAAAATGATGCAGATTTAATAATATCATTGATAAAAATCAGAAAAAGGAGAGGCCGAAGAACAGATCCTTGTGGAACTTCAGGGATAATTGTCTGTGGGTCAGATTTTGCGTCGTCAATGACAACATATTGTTTCCGATTTGTTGGGTATGATCTGAACCAATCATGGGCAACCCCACGAATGCCACAACAGTGTAGTTTCGAGAGTTATATGCTATGGTCCACACAATCGAATGCATTTCGAAAGTCAAGAAATACAGAGAAGACAGTCTTTCCGTTATCTATATTAGAATGAAGGAATTGTAAATGATTTAATATTGCCTGTGTTGTTGATTTTTTACAGCGAAAGCCGTATTGTTTTTCATAGAGAAAGGATTTTTGTTCAAAATAGGAGTACAATTTTTCATACACAATTTTCTCGAATACCTCGCTAATAATTGGTAACACGGAAATAGGTCGATAATTGTTTACACAGGTTTTTTCACCATTTTTGAAGATAAGGGTTACTCTAGCAACTTTGAGGGAGTTCGGGAAAGTGCCTAGTAAGAGAGACTGGTTAATAATTTTGGATATCAGCGGGGCTACAATATCAGCAATAATTTTAAGTACTTTAGTTGGAAACATTTGTAACCCATTCTATTTATTTTTCATGTTGTTTATGCACGCAATTACATCGGAGGAGTTTGTAGGCGTAAAGAAAAAGGAGTTGTGTTCTCGTATATGATCCATAAATTCCAGGTGATCAGTAGGTTCACTTGGACTACCATTGGTTATAGATTTCCCTACGTTCACAAAGAAGTTGTTAAAGAGATTAGCAATTTCTTTCTTCTCATGGTATTTTACATTATCTTGTATAATATATTCAATTTTCATTTTATCGGCGTTATCCGGTTTACAACAAGCGTTAAGGAGGCGCCAAGTCTTTTTAACGTCAGCTTTGAATTGAGTAAACTTGAGGGTAAAGTAGCTCTTTTTTAATGTTCTTATCTGGTTTGTCACTTAGTTTCTGAATCGGTTATATGTTTCGCTAGATATTCGACCTTCGCAAAGGAGGGCCAGGTACGCTTGACGTTTCTTTATATTTATCATGATGTCTCTAGTAATCCAGGGCTTTTGTTTATTTTTGGGGGTAACTGTACGAGCTACAATTGGGCAACACTGATTGTATGCGGTCATTATAGTTTCAGTCAACTTTACTACTGCTTCAACAATGCTCCTTGCATTATTGTTTTGTTGGGAGATGTGCAATGTCAGCATTGATTCTTCTTGAACGGTGCGCATTTCTTCTAAATTTGATTCGTTTATTTTACGATATGAGCAAGTTTCAGCCCGGGCTTTGGTGCAAGCAATATAGACATTTTCTTAATAAGAAAAACTGGAAAGTGATCTGATAAGTCAGAAGTAATTATTCCAGAAAGAAAATCAGTTGGGTCTGTCGTAAAGATATTGTCAAGCAGCGTAGCACATTCTGAGGTTATTCGTGTAGGCTTTGTGATGAACGAAGGAAAGATTTAGAATGAAATGCATTTAGGAAATTAGAGATTGGTTCATAACTTTGGTGTTTCATTAAATCATTGTTGAAGTCACCGCATAATATTATGTCATTGTAGAAGGACCTGTTGAACTGAGAAATTATACGATTAAGTTTATTAAGGAAGGATATAGGACAGGCTGTAGGAGGCCTATACACCGTTCCAAGCACAATTCGTTTGCCATCTCTAGACAGTTCTACGAATAGAGATTCTATATGAACCTGATTCAGTTCAGCACTTGCTATGATTCTCGAATCTATGTGCTTAGATATGTATGTACTGATGCCCCCGCCTCGCTTGTTTTTTCGTAGCGAATGGTAACTATGATAATTTTCAAATTGAATCATGTCATTGGTCGAGTCATCTAGCCAGCTTTCGATGAAGCTAATCACATCTAGGTTATACTTAAGTTCAGTGATAGTACATTGTATCTCTCCCAATTTTGGGTAGAGTGACCTACAGTTCCATCACAGTAGCAAAAAATCCTGCCGGGTTATTCGTATGGATTCGTTGAATTTTGATATATCAGCATATTTGCAGTTTTCAGAGTCGTTTAGGTTTGGAAATATTCTGTTCAAATGATTGAGATCTGGATCGATTTCATCTAATATATCAGCGTGATCAGTCATTCAAAATTAGTAAACAGTATGCAGTAAGTACTATTGTATAACCTAAAACGAAATACAGAGTCAAGATTATTAAGATATTCCTATCTAAAACTAGCTTAGAAAGTATAGAAAAGAGTAAAAAATCTAGCGCGATTTCGTGAGTACACGCAATACCCAGCCCATGAGCGAATAATATTGTAGTTCAATATACAATTTTGATGCGTACATATTGCTGAAGGCGTTGTTACGAAGTTCACATACAAGAGGTAATGAGTTTCAAAAATTTTGGTGACAATGAAAATCTAATCAGCTTATATGGTTTACACTTAATAATAATTTTATTGGTAAAAAAATTGCATATAATTTATGAGGAAAAGCGAACAAGGTGGATATCAATATTCCATTATAACATTGGTAGGTACAAATTGCTGATGGTGTTGTTACAAGTTCACATACAGCTGTCATAAATGTTCATATATATCTGTCATACAATTATTCTAGGGTCAAATTCATCTGTAGCTGCGAAGCGTAGAGAAATTAGAACTTTTAAAAAGGGGTTTGAACTATGACAATGATCTCCTGACTTGGTGGGAGATGAGTATCGGCCGTCGGTTCTGTAGGTTATACCAGAGTGTGGGCTGTGATGAACAAAATGCTGGAGTGATGCACCTCCAACATAGCACTGCAGGCAGCAATCACATTTATGGGAGTAGGCACAACCATTTCTCAGGCACTCTACCAAACGATCATTCCTGTTAAAAAAAGAACCCATTTTAACCTTATTTCGATAAAATGATAGCTCGTCAATGAAAGGAAAATGAGCGTGTAGCAAGAACAAAAGCTCCTTTCTCATCTCCTTGTTCAGATTGCCCAAGAAAGGGAGCTCAACGAACACTTTCTGCTTTGATGCAGTCGGAATTGTAGATGGAGGTGACAGATCTTTGTCTAAAAACTTATTAATCAAATTGTTGACAAAAGATACAAGGTATTTATTAGTGTGTCCAAAACGTATATAGGTAGAAATTCAAAGCAATGATATCAAATAGAAAAATTCTGGCTTTTTCTTCTATTACAAATAGACCTACCACTAATGGCAGCAGAAATTTGATATTTATTTGAAACTATGATAAAATACCATTGAAAGGAAATAAATATAAACTCCATCAAATCATCCTTTTCAATACATTGATAATATAATCATCATAAGGCAAGATATTTTACCTTGTCAACAATTACGCCTCAGGACAA
Source organism: Morinoia aosen (assembly GCA_030386875.1). Classification (NCBI taxonomy): domain Eukaryota; kingdom Metazoa; phylum Arthropoda; class Malacostraca; order Amphipoda; family Talitridae; genus Morinoia; species Morinoia aosen. The sequence goes on along the minus strand of CM059558.1, from coordinate 10,114,527 downwards.
CTAAATTTTTATCAGTAATGTAACTGATGCATCGACTTCTGATTTTCTGCAGAAAACAAAGTGTATTTGTTGTAGTATTTGCTGTAGAGGGGTGAGAGGTATTTGGGGTGAGTGGTGCCTTGCTGTAGAGTGGTGAGTAGTGCCTTGCTGTAGAGGGATGAGTGGTGCACTGCGCCTTGCTGTAGAGGGGTGAGTGGTGCTCTGCTGTAGAGGGGTGAGTGGTGCCTTGCTGTAGAGGGGTGAGTGGTGCCCTGCTGTAGAGGAATGAGTGGTGCCTTGCTGTAGAGGGGTAAGTGGTGCCTTCTGTAGAGGGGTGAGTGGTGCCTTGCTGTTTGAGGGGTGAGTTTGAGGGGTGAGTAGCATCATAAGGCACCACTCACACCTCTACTCACCCCATAATGCACCATAAGATGAGTGAAAGCTAAATTTCCGCAATAAGTCCGGTGAAAAAGCAAAGAGCAAATAAGCTAACGAAAATTTGAAAATCGTGAGAGAAGTCTGATTCTCAAGTACCTACGATACGCTAGCTCAGTTTATCCCATGGAAGCATTATTGTTAAACAATCAAATTTTAGCCTCCTTTTACCACTACAAAGATGTTCAAAGAGATGAAGGGTGAAAGCACCATTTAGTATAGAGTTGAGGCAACGCGGAATCTATGCACATTGCACAAGGTGCATGACGTGTAGACTGCAAAAAACACTTGAATATGTCCAGCAGGAAACGTAAATAATATTCAACATCTTAATTTAGAGGTTACGTATTAAGCAGTCATCCACACTAGTACCTATAGGGGTGAAATTGTTAATCTTCTGCAAGAAATTTTAATAAGACTATTATTGTACAAAAACGAAGGCGGAATAAAGAAATTTTCTTTTCAGAAAAAAATATGTGATACGTCTTTACCTTGACCTAGACCTATAGACCTATCTGGAAGTATCTCATATCCGCGTTTTACTTTCAGAAGAATCGGATTCATCTGATGACCCTGAGAGATACTCAACCTGCCCCAATTATGAAAATGGATGAATTCTTCCCTGACGTAAGCCGGTGAGAATAACGCTCAGATAACGTTGTTTAGTTTAGATTGATATGTAAAATTCGTTTTGTTCTGCTGATATGAGGCCTCGCATTGGAAGGAAATCTATTCCAGTTAATGTTTAGTGCCAATTTATTTATTTTTTTCTATTTTTTTTGGTGATATTTTGGGTGCGTAATGTATTGGGACTTTCCTCTTCTTGATTTCTTGATACACACTAGAGGATTTTTTATTGCTATAACCTTTTTCTTCAACGCTTGATAGGAATTTGATGGTATAGTTTCTTTTTAAAAATACAATTTTATCATCATAGTAGTGAAATCATCATTTGACATGTCTCTAATATACAAGGTGTTTTTTTTTACTTTGAACAAACTTCAAACTTAGGTACTAAAACTCAAAATAAATCGATTTTCATGAATGACAAAATGTCCAAAACTCTTTAGTTTTCGAGTTATGGCGTCGCAAAGCATGTTTAGAAGTGCATGTTATAACTGGGCCGCACACCAATTGTTATTTAAAGTTGTTAGTTTTCGAGGTTGTCGAATACAATTAAAGCATTTTTTCTCATTTCATTATGGGTTATCCATTCCATGTAATCAACGACAAGATTTCAAGATCCAAAGTAAAAGTGAAATAATGAAATAAAATATATTATTATCAATCTACATTACTGGAACGCACGTGTTGCAGTATCAGTTCGCCATTTGTTGACACGCCGTTGCACTGTGGTACCATGGGAAGATTTACCAATGCTGAGAAGGCAAACATGCATTTGATTTATGGAGCTGCAGGCGGAAATGGTAGGCTCGCTCTGAGGATGTACAGAGAAAGGTTTCCTAGGCGCGAAGTGCCTGATTCCGGTATTTTGCTACTCTGCATACGAGATTGCTTGACACCGGTAGCTTCAACGTTAACAGAGGGAATGCTGGGCGCGGCCATCATCCACAGGAGGATAGAATTGTGGAATACTTTGAGCAACATCCACGAACCAGCAATTGTGCAGCTGCTCAACGTCTTGGCTTGCGAAACCATACTACTGTGTGGAGGGCACTACATCGTCAGCAACTACATCCGTACCATTTCCAAAGAGTGCAAGGGCTCATGCCAGGTGATTTTGAACCTCGTGTGCTGTTTTGCCAGTGGTTAATGCAACAGGAAAGAATGATTCGCGGGTTCTCAAAACTTATTCTCTTCACAGATGAAGCTTATTTCTGTCGTGATGGGGTTTTCAACCGTCACAATAATCATTACTGGGCTGGAAATAACCGTCATGTTATTCAGCCTAATAGTCACTAGCACAGATTTAGTGTCAACAAGTGCATGGGCAGGCATTATTGGCAATAATTTAATTGGTCCGTACCTATTACCTTCTCCTCTCACGGGACCTGCGTACACCATCTTCCTACGCGAAGTTTTGCCTGGACTACTGGAGGACGTGCCCTTGGAGACACGCTGGCGAATGTGATTCCAGCATGACGGAGCGCTAGCACATTACTTTCGTGAAACACGCCTGTTTCTGAATAACCAATTTCAAAACCGATGGATTGGCAGAGGTGCTCCTGTAGCATGGCCAGCTAGGTCGCCTGATTTGACGCCACTGGATTTCTTCTTGTGGGGAACCATGAAGGACCTCGTGTATGCCACTCCTGTTGAATCGGAACAGGATCTGGTTGGACGCATTGTGGACTCAGCTGGCCGTATTACGGAAATGCCTGGCGCGTTTCAATCTGTAGGGCGCTCACTGGCTGTTAGATGTCTTAAATGTGTTGAAGTTCATGGACGCCATTTCGAGTAACTGTTGTAATAAAACTGTATTCAAGTTTGTTCTTGCGTTAAAGTTCTTACATTAAAGTTTGTATTGATTATGTTTTTTACCTGTGTCCTGCAATGCTTACTGATTAATGGTTAGCTTAGATGATAATAATTGATAATTACTCATTTAGGACAATTTATTCTTATTTGTAAAACGTGTACACGCAAATTTCATTGTGAAATCACAAAAATACTACATTAGTGGGGCCCAAAAACCTCTTTAACTATCAAAGGTAGCGCTAAAAATGGTGCGCGCGAGCAATCCTACTTGAAGTTCTAATATTCTTCAAGTAACTATAACTCGAAAACTAAAGAGTTTTGGACATTTTGTCATTCATGAAAAACGATTTATTTTGAGTTTTTGTACCTAAGTTCGAAGTTTGTTCAAAGTAAAAAAAAACCCTGTATACGTCAGAATATAATTAAAGCGAAAGGTTGGTAATATATTAGAGATGCTGTTTCAATTTTTAATACACAATTAATTCGGTATTTTTATCTTTCAGAGTTTTTGTCTAGCCAGTATATCCTTATTAACACGTTAACTGCGATGGGGTAAACTGAAGTTCAATATTCAATTCAAATTTCAAGTCAATTTGGTAATCAACTTTGAAAATAGCGAACATTAACTGTATCGAGCCTTTATTTAGCTTTCATTAAGTATTAATAATAAATGCGTTAGTGACTGAAGGTGGGTCAGTAGCACTATGAAAATAATCTAAGTGACCACCGGTTGGTCACTTCGCAGGAAATGTGTTAGAATGAGTTAAGCTGTTGATACATGACCTAAAATGAAGAGTAAATTTGATAAACCTCTTTCTGTGACGAGCATTTATCCTCATTGAAGTTCAATTTATGAAATAGTTAAAGAAAAAGAGGCTGCGCACCACACTGCTTTTCGGAAAATGCCAGAAATATCAATAAACTGGAGTTAAGGTATTTCGCATTGAGAGAATATTCATTTGTTTTATCGTAATCCAATGCTTGGCAATTAACCATGCATTTTATACAGGATCGGTTAACTGGAGTGGAGGAAGAGGCAAGAGACTCCTTACTTCTCCTCCAGCAGTGGAGAATCGTTCACCAGCCGGTGTGGAGCCACTGTCAGTGTCAGTAGAATTAAACAGGAAGACATTGGCCGTGCTCTGAGTTGGAGTGATAAAAGTTTCCTAATAACAATTGTATCTATGAGAACTAGCGCTATTGTATCTATGATTCGTAAGCACGAGGTTAGGTAGGCCATCCATTAGTTGTTATAATAGAGCATTTTCAGGAAGCCAGGGAAGTTACTTTTTTTGAAGCGAATGATCTTTGGGAATTTAAAAACGAAGAAAGGACTAAGTATTAAAATCATATTTTAAAAGATTTCTCGAAATATATGATGAAATTATTTAAGGGAGCTGGTCTTCGAAACGTTTAATAGAACTGACGCTATGTACTTATTTAGAAACTGTGGAAGGAAGAAATTTCTGATAAAATTTATCATCGTTACTAAGAATACATTTCGGAGTCCCGCTCCATCATCAGTTCAAGGGAAAACAATAATTACGTTTGAAAAAAAAGATCAAAGTACAGTGAATTGTAGGCACCAAAAATATACCAGAAGAGTAAAAATACAATGTATGGCACGGGAAAATGAAAAACAAAACACAGAAGCACAGGCCTCAAATGCTAGCCGCATTGATGTACTCTTGTGTGTGCAGTGCACATCTTTGTTCGTTGGTATTACGTTACGAAATTTCTATATCAGAGTGGCAAAGCATAGAGGTAGAAGCTTGCGTACTGGGAATCAACCAGCACACCCATCGCATTCTGCAGTGCGAAATCATGCCGGAAATGTAATGTCCCTACATCTCCTACCGAATTCTAAATTTTAGACTCTGCTTTAACACCGTATGACGTCAGAATTTTTAAGTCCGTGCATATTTTTAAGCGAAACCCTGATTTGAACAATATGGACAGTTCGTACCCTGTGCAAGTATTGAATAGGGAGAAACCTCGTCATTTCCAGCTCAATTTCATTTCATACTCATATTTTACGGGTTTTTTTGTGCTTCTGTGTTATGTTTTTATTTCCGTGCCATCCTTTGTTTTTACTCGCATGATATATTTTTAGTCTCTGCAATTTATTGTACTTAGATCTTTTATTTCAGACGTAATGCCTGTTTTCCTTTGAACCGATGATGGAGCAGGACTCTGGAATGTTTTCTTAGTAAAGATGATAAATTTTATCGGAAAGTTTCCTAAAGTCTCTGATAAGGTTGCGTTTAAAGCAAATCACTGACTTGTTCAGGAATTTTAAACCAAAATACGGTGATGAGTAAATTCGTACTTATTTTAGTTTCAAATTTTGTGAATTCGTTATTAAATATTATTTCAATACTTTGAGCTTTTTGTTTTGTATGTATACATAAATATATATCCCGGTCCTAAAATGTTCTTGTAAAACTTGTGTGGCACTTAATCGTTTCTTGCGCACTTGAGTACATTATAACAACACTATTTTAGGTAGTTTGACTTTTTGTGTTGTCCAAGCTATGCGGAAAATGCTATGGTTGGCATTGTACAACAATCGTGTTTTTGACAGGTAAACTTTTTTGCGCCAGTATTAGCGTAGGAAATTATAACTTTGTGTTATGGTAAAATATTTTATTCACTTCGAGCTCGCTATTTTGTCACAATAGTAGATACGCAAGAATGAAAAATTGTCCCGAATGTTTACCTCATTGTTTTAGACGCAAAATAATTGAAATATGTCCATTTGACTTTCAACATTAATCTCTCATGTGAGTAGGTCCTATGTTCGCAAGATAAAATGTCAATATAAGTGCGCACTTCTTAGATAGTTTCCAACAATACATCATTGTGATTGTTTCCTTAGTCACTTGTATTTATATGCATTGTAAAATCAGATTAATGCAATGAAGGGAACGTAGAGAAAGGCACGTAGACCGTGCCGTTCTCTCAATCTTTTTGTGTTTCGACAATAATTGACATGGGTATTACGATACCCATGTGCGGATATCAACCAAGGATCTTAATATTAAGATGTTTTAATTGTTTCATTCCGACAGCTTTTTGACTTCATGATTTTAGTAGGCATTCACGAAATTTTCCATTCGGTTTGTAAAATGTTTTCGATAAGTATTATGCGACTATCATTTCCTTGGTCCTGATTCAAGTGATTTTTTTATTTTTTGTAGGCAAATACATATTATGCTCGCTTAAGAAATATCATGAATTGGTTGAATGGTTAAACTTTTTCCGAGCTAGTCTCTTAGTATACCAGTTGAAACCCAAACATAAGACGCTTTCGAATTTCTACTGTGTCGACCCTTTAGACTGTACATCCACCAATTTTCACTCTCAATTCCTCTCCTGATATCGCTAAAGCCTGCATTCATATTTCAATGAAAGTAGGGACTAAAAAAAATTTTTTTTCATCAATGCGTCGGTTGCATTATTCATGAATCGATAGAGATATAAATATGTAGGTGCATGTTTATTTAGTGTTTATGCATCAAAAAACTCAAAATAATTCAACAGGGGGAATACATTTCCATGATTTTCTGTCAATTACTTTCGTTCGACAAGCAACACGGGTATTGTGACACCCTCACACATATGTTTATCAACTAAGGATCTTCAAGTTGAAGCGTTTTAAAATCCAATGGCCTGTGTCTTAATTGGAATAAACTGTTTTTTTTTCTTGTAACGGAACATCTTTTCCCGGTTCGCTGGTGTCCTTTTTCATCACCTTCTACTTTTTTCTCCAATTTTTATCTCTCATAAATTTTTTCCAGTTTTGTGCCTGTGCACAAGGTTTGTAGACGCGCTTTGGTCAAATGGATTCCCAGTGTCCTTCCACTAACTTCCATTTTAATTCTTACTTCGAAATTCTTTGAATAAAGGATTTACTTTTAAAAGCTCGGCTACGCTCAGCGACATTGTCATCCTGGAGAGCAGCCGTCAAATATGTAATATATATGCAGTTTTATAGATATAATATATACAGTGAGTCTCCGGTTTACGGCATTTCAGCTTAGGGTATTCGCCGTTACGAGCAATCGCCCATAAACTCTACTAATACATTAATACATTTTCCCAATTAATATATGTATGATTTGAGCCTGGCAATCCTTCAATTTTGCGATTAAAAAACTCTCGGCAGCGCACAACCAAGATTATCGCTACTGAACGACTCAGAAATTTATATATATATATATATATTATATATACCTATATAAATATATATTTGTATCTATAAATATATTTACGCAGCTGGCCATCCTTGAATTCTGCTTTAAAAAAACTCTCGGCTGTGCGTGGCCGAGAGTTGGTTTTAAAGCAGAATTCAAGGATGGCCATCCGCGTATTGATGTACATATCGCCGGCGAAATTAGACATGCCGGAGACGAGCAAAGACGTAGAATGGTCGATCATCGCAGTAGACCGCCGATGTCCCTGGGCCAAAAATTTCGTCCCTAAGTGGACATTTCGCCTATGATGCGGAGATGATTTACCGGCGATATGTCTCTTAAATTTTCCTTGCTCGGCCATAACTCATCGGCGCGACGTCCTCGATTTTCAATTGGGTAGAAGTGTCCGAGTACAAAACACAATTAAAAGATTGATGTGTCGGGGGTGGCAGTTAAACAGCTGTTTTTACGGAATTTCAAATCATTAGAAGGAAGATGTAAAGATTTAGAGAGGAGTAAGATAGAGGACTTGGAATGGGAAATGAAAATAAAAGGAATGGACGCATGAGAGATGGACATCACAGAATGCTGGAAACAGAATAAAGAGAAGAAAGGAAAATTAGAGAACAAAAGTGAGAGATAGACAGAAAGGAGAGGTGAGAAATGAAAGAAAAAGATGAAATGGAGATGAAAGGAACGGAAGTATGCACGATTAAAACCATAGTTTCTTGTGACACAAAAATGAAGAATTTGATTAATTTCAATGGCTCATGGTATTGAAAAGTAGTTGCAGTAAAATGATGTGTAATAAATATATTTCAAAAAATAATTGAGCATGAAGTGCTAGCAGAAGCATGGAAATAAAGTAGACTGAAATGCTGTTACATTAAAAGTGCATTGCGTATTTTGTCACATTTTGATGCTTAGCTAGTATGTAGAATCGCATCTAATTTTTTATTTCTGCTATTATGCGGGAGTTTTCTCAAGTCAGTCGTTACTTTGTACGATCTAATTATGCTTCCCACTTTATATCATTTACACACCCGTTCTGATGCCACACAGGTAAAGATTTCGCGGCTGTTTACAAGCGGTGAGTATTCTGCGCACCAGCTGAATAAGGCGTCATCGGACACGATTGCAGACATGAAGATTCTTCAGCCCAAAGAAGGGAAATCACAAGGCGAACAGCAACTGCCTTTTTCTAAATGGGAAGTACCTCGGCCCAACGCGGAGGAGCTTAGGACCAGAGAAAAGATGCCTCGATCCAGGAAAGACCCTAGACTTGGAGAAGCTATGCCACTGCTGAAGAAGGTGGTTCAGCTCTGGCATCAGATGGCTTTATTATTGAAGGCGTCGTGTTGTTGGAAAATGTTTCGCCCTCCTCATAAGCTTTGCCTGAATTTCTGCCTCTTTGACTGCTGTGATGATTTATTCACCGTTCTACGCGGTACAAGGTATGTGGCATTTGTCTGACTCCAATTAAATTACTGTGTAAATTAGTGATTACGTTATTAGCGCTGTACAATTACAATCGTGAAAGTGTGAGGAACTACCTCGACACATTTGACTCAACAGCCATTTCGAAGCTGTAAAGATTAATAAAGACAAGGACACAAAGTTTCCAAATTTAATTTTCAATCAGTCGCCTGAACGCCAAGGAAGATTCGTAATAGTTACAAGGCAACAAGTACTTAACCAAACACAATACGGCAAGTAGCTGATTTACAAAGTATTAAATTTTTAAAACCTAAAGGACAATTCGCCCTCAAGTATCGCGTTTGTTTATTCCTGTATTTATTGATATATTTATTTATATATTATTCAGGTTAAAATACGCATGTAATTTTTAAGGTTCAAAGTTAGGGTGTCAGGTAATGCCAGTCTTCAGGCGCAGGAACGAGGAGTCTGGAGAGGCTCTTCGTTTCAGGGCTAACAGCGCCAGCTTACACGGACGTCACGGGATATTGACCGAGCTTCAACGTGCGCGCTTGCTACAAGCACTTCAGGAAGACGAAAGTTAGCGCCAAACTGACGCTAACCGAAGGAAACAGGCACGGCGACCGCGGCACAACCAGGGCCAGAGCAGCTAAACCGTGACCAACGCCTCCAGTCCCCACACAGCTGTGCATAAAGATGAAGAAATGTACCCAAGAAAATAATTACATAAGAAAATATTATGAGACAGCGCTTATACAAAGAATTTAGAACGAATATAGTAGTTAACGGTCAACGTAATTACCTAGTTGCGGCTACTGCTGTCCAACAAGATGGCTTAATTGGCTATCAACGTTGTGAAGCACGAAGTGCGCAGTGCGACGAAGTGCCCGCTAGATACTGAAAAAATAGGTACCAGGTAAGACCAAAGTCAATCTTCTTGATAAAGGTAAACAGAGATATTAAGTTTCAATAATCGGCAAATATTAGACACACGACTACCAACCTGAAGAATTTATCCTCCAGTGCGCATAGCGACTGTTAGACGATGGCAGTAATGGCGATATAGAAGTCGCAGTAGAGTGTCAATAGTAATGGAGGAAGAAGCCCAATAGTAGTTAAAGATAATAGGTAATAGTTAAGTTAATAGTAATAGTTAAAAAAGACGGCGGTTCACTGCGACAGGGTAAGGTTGGCCCCCTTTTAGGGCAGCGAACACGCCTATTTAGAGGAAAGTTAATTGCGGTTCGTAACCCGCCTTAATCATGCAATTAATTAATGAAAAAGCACCTAAATTCAACGCTTTCACACACACAATCAAACCATAAACTTATTGAACATGCAGGACGAAGGGATGGAAGAGATAGGCTGGCGACCGTCACAACTCCACGTCACGAGCCGAGCGTACTCCCGGCGTACCGACGTAACAGAGGCCTTCGACCGAGACTCAGCCTGGCCACTTGTATACCTGACACACCTGACACACCCGACACACCTGGTTTACCACCGACGACCTCTATTTACCATGCGACGACCTCTACTTGATATGCGCTGCTGCTGCGCGACCTCACCTGCCACGCAGCACCAGCCGTTTACGTTAATAGTACAGAAATCGAAGTACACTCCGAGCGAATCTGTGGGGAATTTTCCCCACTGTCGATACCGTCGTGCGGTCGACGTGAGGGTTCGTGGAAAAGGGCTGTCTTCTGTATAGCTACCTTTTCCGGGGCGCTAGCTTTTCTTCGCAGCTGCCCTTCCTGAGGTTCGTGTGGGTACCGCCTACGCCGTAATCAGTCCGCTAGGGCAACAGAAGTAAATTCTGTTAGTGCCGAACTACGGCGGTACCGTTGTGTGTGGGGGGTGAGGTGAGTGTGGGTACCGCCTGCGCCGTATTCAGTCCGCTAGGGCAACAGAAGTAAATTCTGTTATGTGCCGAACTACGGTGGTACCGCTAGGGTGAGGTGTGTGTGTGGGTGGTGAGGTGAGTGTGGGTACCACCTGCGCCGTATTCAGTCCGCTAGGGCAACAGAAGTAAATTCTTTTATGTGCCGAACTACGGTGGTACCGCTAGGAAGACGAGCAACTGTCTGCGCCGTATGAGACCGCTAGGGCAACAGAAGTGAATTCTGTTAGTGCCGAACTGCGACAGCGTCTTCCTATTGACAAACTATGCGAAATAGTTCGTCCTTCCGAGGTGGCTCCTTAAACCCCTTATTAGGCGAAGTGTCGTATAAGACTAAAGCCTGTGTCAACAAGGAGAAAGGAAACTGTTTTGACCTTAGGGTGTGACTTGTTTAATGCTGAATCACTTTGAAGTCCCTATCACATACACTGATATATTTTAACAAAGACAGTGATTTATTTTCTATTGCAAAAATAGTGCGTACAGACGTGAGCTACTGCATAACAGGGTACAACACTCAAATTGCATTTAAAATATTAGTCGTATTTAGCTAGAAACATTGGAATATCGACATGTAATACAAATGATATTTAAGGGCTAACTAAAGTAAATGCACAAACGCAACATCAGCGCAGGGAAATAGATAAGTCGGCGTTCAGAGAGCTGGACACATGAAGAAAATACTTAAGATTATGGGTAACTAACACAAAAAGGCTCGACAACCCCTGTGCGGCCTGACACGCCCGGGGGAGGGTGTCTCTGCTACGATAGCCGAGACAGGAAATCTGCAAGGTGGTTGTCGACTCCCGGAAGGTGTTCTGCTCGGAACCTGAAAAGGCTGAAATACAAAGCCCAGCGTTTCAATCGGGGGTTCAACTTGTGTGCCTGTTGCAAATAAAGGAGCGGTCGATGGTCGGTTTGTAACACAAATTCTCGTCCATACAGGTAGACCTCAAACTTCTGTAGAGCCCAGTAGATGCTTGACGCTTCTTTTTCAATGGTAGAATAGTTTATTTCTGCTCCTCTCAGTCGACGTGAAGCATATGCTACCGGCGCGTAGTGACGGAAGTCTCGTTTGCTTGGCTGGAGGAGAGCTGCTCCAAGCCCAGTTTGGGAGGCATCTGTCCTCAGAATGAAAGGACATCTGGGGTCTGGTAACTGTAAGACCGGTCTCTTGACTAACGCTGTCTTCAAACTTTCGAACAGATCTTCTGTTGTATCGGTCCAAGGTATTTGTTCTGGGGAGTTCTTCTTTAGGAAATCATGGAGTTTGGATGTCAGTTGAGAGTAGTTAGGAATGTACTGTTGGTAGTACCCAACTGTACCGAGAAAACTTCGGAGCTCCCGTTTGGTTTTTGGGAGTGGAGCCGATTTCAAGGCTTCGACTCGGTTCTCCAGAGGCTGGATCTGATTACTGCTCAGTTGATGACCCAAATACTGGAGGCTGTCAAATCCGAATTCGCATTTGGACGGCTTCGCCTTAAGGCCATGTCGAGAGAGAGCTTCGAACAGTTTAGCTAATGCTGTGCAATGATCTTCCCAGGTTGTCGAGGCGATTAAGATGTCGTCCATGTAGACCTCAGTGTCTTGCAGTCCTGCAGTGACTCGACGTATAAGGCGGGAAAAAGTGGCTGGAGCATTTGCTAGGCCGAAAGGCAGTACGTTGAATTCATAGAGGCCAGACCTAGTTTTGAAGGCGGTGTATTGGCGGGACTCAGGGTGTAGAGGTACTTGCCAATATCCACTGGTCAGATCCATTTTGCTGAATATTGTTTTGCCAGCTAAATTGGTGAAAATAGCAGTGGTGTCTGCTATCGGCTCGGCATCGAATACTGTCTGGCTGTTGAGGTGCCTGCAGTCCAGACAAAATCGGTGGATTCCGTCTTTCTTCCGGACAGCAAGGAGCGGTGAATAGTAAGGTGATGTGGATGGCGTCACGATTCCCATCTTCATCCACTTCTCTAAACTTGACCGCAGTTCAGGCTCCAGCGCTATGGGAAGTGGATACGAATGTTGAAGTCGAAAACTGGAAGGGTCCTTCAATTTTATTTCATGAACTGCCGTGCTGGTTCTTCCGGGAGTATCTGTGAAAAGATCGCGATATTCTTCAAGTAGCTCCTGGAGTTCTGAGCGTTGTGTTGTAGTCAAAGTAGAGGAGATGAGACAGTCTTCAATGGTTTCTCCGACGGGTGACGGTATCTCTGGTTCTTTCCGGTCGAGTTCTTCTTCTTCGCAGGTAGGTTCTAGGGCGAGGCCAACCGCTGCAAATGCTTCCTCTACTCTCTCGTCGTCCTCCTCGCGATCTTTCTCGCTTGGTGGGGCGGAACTTTGCTGCTCCCGGTCGTGGTACTGGCGAAGGAGGTTGATGTGATAGACTTTGTTGTTTCCATCCACGTCCAATGTATAGGTATAGGTTCCCAGGCGTGATTTCACTGTATAGGGACCTTTCCAAGTCATAAGTAGCTTCTTTCGAGAATCGGGCAGAAATACGAGGACTTTATCTCCTTGCTTTAGAGTTCGCATCTTGGTACGTCTGTTGAAGAACTTGGCGCTTTTCTCTTGGCTCCTGTTTAGATTCTCGCGAGCGATTTTACATGTTTCTTTCAATCGGTGCTTCATTTCCATCAAATACTGAGCAGTGCTCGTGTCGTCTTGCAAGCTACCATCGGTCCAGCATTCCTTGAGCACGGTTAAAGGTCCACGGACACGATGGCCGTAGATGAGTTCGAAAGGAGAATACCCGGTTGAGGCCTGAGGAGCGTCTCGATAAGCAAAAAGGAGTGAAGGCAGATACAGGTCCCAATCTCGCGGCTGTTCTACGGCTAACTTCCGCAACATGACTTTGAGCGTACCATTGAAGCGTTCGACTATGCCGTTCGATTGGGCATGGTATAATGGCGTCAATCGGTGCTGGATACCGACGAGTTTCAGGAAAGCTTCGAAGGTTGCAGCTGTGAACTGAGTGCCGTTGTCGCTTGTTAGCGTGTGAGGGAAACCAACTCTGCTGCAGATTTCGAGTAGCTCCTGGGCGACTGTTTCTGCATCTATATGTCTGAGCGGGGCTGCGTCTGCGTACCGAGTTGCTTGGTCCACCACGGTGAGAATGTATCGGTGGCCACGTGCCGAAGCTGGTTGTAATGGGCCTACCAAATCAACACTGAGCGCGGAGAATGGAGTGGTGATCGGTGGGGTTGAGATAGGTGCCTTTCTTGGTCGAGATGGAGCGTGCGTCTGGCAGGTATGGCAGGAGTGACAGTATTGGACCACATCTTTTGCTAGGGACGGCCAATAAAAATCGCGTTCTAGTCGAGCCTGAGTCTTCTTCTGGGAATAATGGCCAGCAAGTGGATTGTCATGAGCCATTTCCAAGATTTGTGGGCGCACGCTTGCAGGTGCTACAAGTTGATGAGTTTCCTGACCGTCTCGTAACGTTTTCCGATGGAGAATGCCGTCATGGAGTTCAAAGGTAATGACTCTGCCATCCTTGTGCGTTTCTTCTTTGCCAGTGTCAACTTTCTTAAATAAAAGCTGCAATGTTTTGCACTCCCGCTGTAATTTCTTGAAGTCTTCTTTGTTGTGTTGCAATATATCGACAGTGCTTGGTGCGGCAGTGGGATCTTCAATAGCTTTTGCTGCTGCCCTTGTGACAACGTGAGAGACTTCTGCAGCAACTGGTTGCTCTTCATAGTCGGTCATCTGTTCTTCGAAGGAGGTGGTTCCGGGAACTCGGCCGAGAATGACATCGTGGGAGAGCTCTTCCATGGCTACGGCTGTCACCTCTCCGTGGTAATAGGGGCACACGAGAGAGACCCGGGCCAGAGGCGCTTCGAAAGAGTGATTGTTGGCCAGCCGTACGGTAATTTCCTTCTTCAAAATGGCGTCAGCTGGGACGAGAGCCTTCTTGACGAAGACCGCCGTTGCTCCTCCATCGAGTAGTACTTGAACGGGTTGTTGGTTCACGGTGCCAGAGCATGTTTTCAGCTGTCCCAATTCGATCAGCTTGTTCGAGGCGATGTGATTGCATGCTACTGGAGGAATATCATCGTATTCATCTGCTTCTTCATGCGTTGCTAGATTGTTTACTCGAGCGGTAGTACTGGAGATAGGTGGGCTTGCATGGGCTGCTCCATTACTGTGACCATCACCTTGCCTCCTCTGCAATTGGCGGCACTCATCACTGGAATGCGATCGGTTGGGGCCATGAAAATTACAGTAAAATCCATTGTAAGGTCCTCGTTGTTCGCGCTGCGGAGTGTTGACCGATCCTGAGCTGGTGGGACCACCACGTGTGCTAGAAGTTCTTGGCGGCGTTCCTCGAGAGTTGTTGCTGGAGTTGGGTGATCTTGCTGGAGTGCTCGGGGCTCGGACAGGAAATGTCGCGCGTCGCTCTGGTGCTCCTGATGCTTTGAGTGCTGGAGGGCCCGCATCCGTCGATGATGTCAGTGTGCGACCCTTACAAAGCTGATGGAGCGATGTATGAGGTCTTGCTTGTAGGAAGCTATCACCTTGTTCTCCTAGGCTTGCGACTGTGTTACCACCCCTGTCACGCAACTGAGTAGCGAGGAAGGGCGGCAAGCTTGAATAAGCTCGGTCAACAATTAGGAAGTCACGAAGAGTCTTGTAGTTGGCTTCGATGTTGCATCCTTTTAACCAAGCGTCAAAGGATTGTTCGAGTCGCCGTAGGTAACGTGACATATTGTCGCCTTCTTCTGGCTTCAATTCGTAGTAGTTGGCACGTAGTTTTGCCGGAGTAACTTTATGAGCATCTAGTAGAAGCAATTTAATTTCAGGAAGCTTGAAGCGATCTGCTGCGGGCAGGGTATCGATGAGTCGACGTTCCTTCGGTGTGATCAAATTATGGAACATGACAACAGCATCGACTTCAGTAAATCCCATCGCTGTGGTGTGAGTGCAGAAGCGTTGCAAGAATTCGTCCATCCTTTCTTTCGTGGGATCGAATGGAGCCGGTGGAGGTATCTTCACTCTAGCATTTTGGGGAGCGATTTGAGCATCGAGTTGTCGGAGTCTGAGCTCGTGGTCTCGTTGTGCTGCTTCTCGTTCCGCTGCTCGTTCTGCGGCTTCTCGTTCTTCTCGTTCTGCGGCTTCTTCCAAATGCCTCAGGCGGCTGGTAAATTCTTCTCGGTACTCCGCATCGGTGGGAGTGAGGCCGAGGGCTTCGACGTATTCTCGAGCTTGAGCGACGAGGTTCATCTTGTTTAAGTGATGCGGTGTCCGCGTAGTTGATTAGAACCCAGAAATCCCAGACAACGTTGGTAGTCGCGCAAAGCTTCTGGGTCCCTGTTCGGGCGCCAGAATATGTCGATACCGTCGTGCGGTCGACGTGAGGGTTCGTGGAAAAGGGCTGTCTTCTGTATAGCTACCTTTTCCGGGGCGCTAGCTTTTCTTCGCAGCTGCCCTTCCTGAGGTTCGTGTGGGTACCGCCTACGCCGTAATCAGTCCGCTAGGGCAACAGAAGTAAATTCTGTTAGTGCCGAACTACGGCGGTACCGTTGTGTGTGGGGGGTGAGGTGAGTGTGGGTACCGCCTGCGCCGTATTCAGTCCGCTAGGGCAACAGAAGTAAATTCTGTTATGTGCCGAACTACGGTGGTACCGCTAGGGTGAGGTGTGTGTGTGGGTGGTGAGGTGAGTGTGGGTACCACCTGCGCCGTATTCAGTCCGCTAGGGCAACAGAAGTAAATTCTTTTATGTGCCGAACTACGGTGGTACCGCTAGGAAGACGAGCAACTGTCTGCGCCGTATGAGACCGCTAGGGCAACAGAAGTGAATTCTGTTAGTGCCGAACTGCGACAGCGTCTTCCTATTGACAAACTATGCGAAATAGTTCGTCCTTCCGAGGTGGCTCCTTAAACCCCTTATTAGGCGAAGTGTCGTATAAGACTAAAGCCTGTGTCAACAAGGAGAAAGGAAACTGTTTTGACCTTAGGGTGTGACTTGTTTAATGCTGAATCACTTTGAAGTCCCTATCACATACACTGATATATTTTAACATAGACAGTGATTTATTTTCTATTGCAAAAATAGTGCGTACAGACGTGAGCTACTGCATAACAGGGTACAACACTCAAATTGCATTTAAAATATTAATCGTATTTAGCTAGATAACACAAGAAACATTGGAATATCGACATGTAATACAAATGATATTTAAGGGCTAACTAAAGTAAATGCACAAACGCAACATCAGCGCAGGGAAATAGATAAGTCGGCGTTCAGAGAGCTGGACACATGAAGAAAATACTTAAGATTATGGGTAACTAACACAAAAAGGCTCGACAACCCCTGTGCGGCCTGACACCCACAAAAGAGCGTTCCGTGTATACGTTTTTGACACGTTATTATGAGTCAAGTTTGATGGTATTAGCGAAGATATTTTGGTTAAAGGAAGATTTGGGGAGACTTAAGTTACTCTCTGGTAATCATGGGTTTTGTGATCTAATGATTGTGTTTGCTGGACAGTTATGATATCGGTGTAGTAATGCTGGAGTTGATTAAGTAATTATTGTTACAATAATGTAACCATGGAGATATGAAGTCATTGGTCAATGGAGTGACAAAATTACTGGCGAGGTACTACGGGCATATTACGGACGTTGACTTACTGATAACAGCTGTGTAGGAGTAATTAGTGCCTGGAAATATTCACGATGCTGGTAGTACAAATATGTTATTTGCGGAGTGTTGATCGAGTTGACTCAGTAACAGTAGTGTAGTTTTCAATACATTACTTTGAAGTTAAAGTAGTAGTTTTAGCGCTAACGTGACATTTATGATATTTATGTCGGTGTAGTGATTGTGATGTGTTGTAGTTACGACTCGAGTCTCGTACTGATTATTGTGTTGTTGAGGAATTTTGGTCAACCCTGCAGTTATTGTTCCCATAGTTCAATATGCTGTTCAGCTTTCATTGGCTTCAAGGGATGTTCCTACCCTATGCGCCTCCAACACGCTTGTTTTCGGGTCTCATTCGATCTGAGTTTCACAACTAGGAAGATCTATGTACCGTCGTCACCTATCATTAATTAAACATCCATACATCACAAAAATCCACTTTGGTGCATTTAAATCAAACTCAGTTCTCACTCTTTCGCATGAGGAATAATTAATATGAAAAGTAACGTCATTTCAATTGTGAGACAAAATTCTGAAGTGTTCTCAAGATTCAAATTATTTATTGTTCAATTAATATAATGATACATTTACAAATTTCTCTTTCCGTCCATGAGCAGATAAAAGTTTCAGTTTTATCCATTCACACATTGGTAGATAAACGCCTTAATCAATGCGACACTGGGCGCAGAAGGGAGTGAAAATCAAAGAAAGAACAAAAAATGCAACACTGAATTCATCTTATATTTCCAGGCGAAGATACGTAGTAGGTGCTTTCTGCGGAAAGTTTTAAGCTCAAAACCAGTTTACTAGACTTATAGACGAATGATCGAAATCAGTGACTGTAATGAAAATGTCTTTATGTAATAATGAAAGTAATTCATCTACAAATGTGCATGCACGAAAGTCAGTCAAATGCGAATCTAAAAGGGAAAAATTGGCACCCAGTCCAGTAGCCTTGACGCCCACGACCGGCGTCGCCATGCAGTGGCTAAAATAACCTACTCTTCGGTCATATTATCTACGCTGTACTAACTCTAATTTCGCACTAAAACATCACTTTAAATAACGTATAATAACACCTAACGTATCTTAACCCATCATAACCTAACATATCTTAACCTATCTTATCCTAACCTAACTTAACCAATGTCATCGTTCAGCTAGGTGGACCCGTGAAAAAATTCGGTCAACATTACCTAATGAACTCTAACATAGCAGATTTTAACCTAACCCATACTAATCTAATATATACTGACCTATCCTAACACAAGCTCTCCTTATTATATGTTGAACATAAAAAACCGTGGACCAGTGAAAAATTTCACGTGGACCTAACCTATGCTAACCTGACATATCCTAACCTATCCTAACCTAACTAAACCTATCCTTACCTATCCTCTCCTGATAAAATGCCAAACATATCAATGCATGTCAAGGCGATCTTTTAATGTAACACTCAGGAATTCGATATCCATGATACCGCAAACTCGAATCAACGCGTAACGGAGGGACTAACTAACTAAGGAAAGATCAAGCAGAATATTATGCAGATAATCATGTTGATTATTATTATCGTTTCAATTATCGTCTCAACAAAATAAATTTGACGCCGACGGAATAATAATCGAGTTTATGCATTAATAAGCGTTGGCATAGTAATCAATTAATTTTATTTGTAGTCAAATTGTTTGTTAATCAAATAAAATATTGATGAAGTATTCACAACTTTGAGGTACAATATATTGACTCAACAATTTTGACATCGACTAAATAGTCTTTCAGTTCAATGAGCTGACGGATTGGGAGAGTGACCTAATATTTTATCAGAATATTTCAGTCCAACAAATTCCCAGAATGACTCGTAGAGAGCCGCTCGGAGAAATATTATGACAGTCCAAAGACCGAACTACTTGCTCAAAAGTGGGAAAAAAACATATAACTGTCCAATACCACTCATTCAAACCAATTTGGAGAGGCAAATTAGAAAGTATTGAAACAATATCCGAGATGTACTACATATCTGCAAGTGGAAATAAATTGAGTCTCTCTCAATACATTCCCAGTGCTTTGTCTGTTTTATTGAATGGATCAGATTTTGAGGTGTGTACACATCCCCGTGGTTTATTGGTGACCGTGCGTTCCTAGGGGAGACGCCACTTCCTGTGGGGATAAGGAACGTTACCTCCCCACCCACGTTGCAACGCATAAAGGGATCACTTCTCGTACTTGACGATCAGTATGTTCTCCTCCTTTAAACTACTCGTACATAAGAAATCATACAACAAAATAAGACCATCCCATTTTAACACACATTTAACACATATCTAGGCTACCCGACGTTTCGCACGCATTAGAAATCGTCTTCATCCCTTACCAAGAACCATCACATAAAAATCACTCCAGCTGTGTTCTTTTCTATATGCTTAGCTCACACTTGAATTTCCGCAGTTTGATGCTATTCTTATTGCATTTGCACACGCTCTTATTGGTTTGAAAATTACTAATACACCTAAAAATTTTTTTTTGAGGCAAAAGATGAGTAAGTTGACACTTGGAACCTTTGCTTTTAAAAAACTTTTGAGGGAGCAGAATGTTTTCCGTTCTTTGTGTTTCTTTGTGTACGCTTTTTCGAGACTAACTTTTCAAATAAAAAAAAATTTCGTTCAATTTTAATTTTTAAGTAATAATAACGACCATTGTTACATAGAAATTATACTCTTGAGCTTACGGAGGTAATGAGCTTACGGAGGTAACAAAATTGTTACTGTATTGTTTCAACTGTGAAGTTGACGTTATTATAGAGTAGATGACTACTTATAATATTGTCGTAATAAGTTCGATATTAAAATCATTATTTCAGTAATGCAGAAATTTTGGTGTCACCGTTGAAGCTAAGGTACTCATGTACTACTTATGTTGCTGATATAAAATAAGCTCCCACGAAATAACTACGGCTTCGGTACGCTGGTTATGTGCTGACACAAGTTATCATTATACCAACGAGAGTTCAAGATTACTGATGACTCTGCGGTAATTATGGTGCAAGTGTAGTAATTACCCGCCAGATCATGGAAATTAATATATTTACAGATATTTTGATGCTGACGTAATTTAAGTGCTGACGCAGTAACCACGGCGCCAGCTAGTACATGTATGACCAGGTGCTGCTCACAAATGCATGACAAAGTCGCACGTGATTCGCATATATCATACGAATGTCAGAGTTGGGTCACAGTGGCACGTTAAAGGTAACACATGCGTTACTGTAGCAAAACATGAAAACCCGCTCGTTTCAGTTTGAAGCACAGGAATTGTTCATTGGGCACTACACTACACATTTGATAGAGAGGAATTATTGATGTATGACTCACAAGGCTGTGCAATTGAACGCGGAAACTGATGATGGTGCCACGCACAGTATACCTTATTACACAGATACTAAACGTGATGTGCTTCACTGCATAGCTTGATATACGGTAAATATTGAATATGCACGATATTCCACTATTAGAAACATGTGAACTTAGGTGATTCACTTCATATGTCAGTATGATTCACACGACCTGTTGGTGACGCACAACACTACCACACACTATGATGCGCATCAGCTGTTGATGGTGAACTTCATAACGGGGTTTGAAATTGTACCATACTGAACTGTTTGGTGTCTGGAATGTGTTTTTGTCGTAACACACTGCTCAGCTTGCTTACTAAACCTACCTCCATCTGCAGGACTCAGTTGCTGGCATTCAAAGGCAGCATTGCAGACGCTAACAGCGTCGTGGTTTTGTCCTCCCTCGCAACGCCTGAATCGTATTTTGAGCTGCCACTGATGGCTCTTCTGTCACTCAGCGCCCTGCATGGGAGGGGCGAGAGACTTGGTGAGTGGTGATGTATTTCAGCATGGTGTTATTTTTATAAGTAACAAGGCCTTGGGAGTGAGAAAATGTTCATGAGGAGCAATATCTTCGTAAGTGGCAATGATTTTGGAGTTGGAACAGTAAATTATAAATAGATAAAAATAATTATTCACTCCAAACAAAGATGGAAAATCTAAAAGAAGACCAATAATATTAAAAAGTAAAGCCAAGTGAAATTAGGGTTTACGTTTAGACGGGACAGTCATCCCAAAAATCGCGAAATTTTCAATTTATCTCTCAAACCGATGCAGAGATGACGCCTAAAGAGAAGGGGCTTTTAAGACGGCCACTGAGTTTAAAGAAAGGACCGCAGAATCTGATCGAGAGCACACATTCTAAGTTATGGCAAAGGTCAAGTTTTTCAGTGCAAACTCGCACATCACGAGACTTCAGTTAGTCGCTGCGGACACTGTTATGATCCTAAGTTTTGAACGAAATGGTTATCGGATTGGGAAACTGGGTCTAATTCTCGACACCCCCTAGAGAAAAACGCTGACTTATATGCTGTTGGTACGCATCGATGGACTGTATAGCGACAAAGATAGCAGCTGGTGGGTGACGATTGTCCCACCACATCTTACGATCCTCGACCATTTTGAGGGGTTATTGTTTCACTTCTACTACTGCACATTTCTTTCCTCGTCAATGCGACCTACACATTAGTTGCAGTTCCTTCCAGTAACGGAAAATATCTCAATAGAAAGGTAAGTTTATCTAAAATTGATTCTTGCTCGTGGGGTAGCGCAAAACTATGTGGAAAAAATGTACCTTTCACTGATCACTTCTAATTCAAATTTTGAACCATCTCCCACTGCTTTTATAATACCTATCACATTGAATGCTTTGGGGAAATGTGTTTTTGTCTAAGTAGTTGTGGAGTATTGCTACGCCAGGCATGTATTCCTACGCGCGGCCAGTCACAGGGCTGCACCCGTCAGCGGGTTGCTTGTGTACACATCGTAATTTGTGTTCACGGACGCTTTGTTGTTCCAATGTGTTTATTCTGTTTAGAATTACACATGCGACGTTTTTTACGTTGTAAGCTGCTCCGTTTGAGTGGCAGGAGGTATTTTGTGGGATCTACTTCCTGACGTGTGGAGCGTCGATTGGTGCGCCGGCCTTGGATTATTGCGTTCGCTGCTGCCGAGTGTGGTCGTGCGTGCTTGAGCTTCCGGTTGCGCTCTTGAAGTATCCTTGCGAGATACTTGTGTTGTGTTCTTTTTCTTTGCTGAGACACAAGCAGGTAGGACCTGCAGCCGTGAAGTGTTTTCACTAGCTCGGAGCTAGTGTGTGCTTCCTTTTCTGCCGTGAAGTGTGTTCGTTTCACGGCAGCGTGTGTTCACACTGGGTGTGCCCTCTGACACACGAGCTCAGGTGTGTGTCTGGTGTCGGCTGTAGGGGAGGTTTGGAGGCCGACCCGAGCTCTGGGAGCTCGGTTTTGAGGCCTTGGGTCTCGGGATTTGCAAATCCCACAACAAGCTATCTAGGCTTTTTTTGCCTTGCCTTATGTCGGAGGTGCGTAAGGCAGGGACTGCGTCATCGAGAGATGATGCAGGGTCGCCCGGGGCGGCTAGTGGTGCGTCTGGGACAGCCACCACGGTTGATCTTAGGCAACTGGCCAGCATCCTGATGCAGGCTAAGGGGCCTATTATTGACCGATTGGGGAGAGTTCTTCCCAAGTTCAGCGTCGACGGCACAGTGGAAGTGTCGGAGTGGCTGGATGACCTTGAGCGCAGGTGCAAGGTCGAACAGGTTGGACCTGAGAAGGTCGTAGACTTCCTGCTCGAGGGCCATGCTGCTCGGGTGTTCCGCGCCCCTAGGGTGTCGGAGGCCTCCCAGTGGGAGGTAGTGAAGGCGACACTGCTGGCGCAGTACGGCATGTCGCGGCAGGAAGCCTACAGGCGCTTCACGGACCGTCAGCTTCAGGCTGGCGAGGCCGTGGACGTCTATGTGGACGACCTGCAGCGCCTAGGCGCTCGGCTGAGGGCAGGGCCGGAGGACTTGATCTTCCGGATCAAGTTCCTTGAGGGCCTGCCTCAGGCCATCCGTAAGTGGGCAGTGATGCTCCCGGAGGTTTACACCTCCAGCTTCGACGAGTTGCTGTCGAAGGTGCGTGACAGGGTGTCCGCACAGCGTGCTGCTGATGGCCTTACTTATGCGAGTAAGGCCAAGGCAGCCGCAGCTTCTTCCGGGAAGAAGCCTGGGCTTGTATGCCCACGGTTCACAGGACCTCACCGGGTGAGGGACTGTACCCAGACTCGCCGCAAGGCGAAGGCAGTGCCTCCTTCGAATAGCAGGAAAGAAAGCTTATGCTTTCGCTGCTCGAAGCCCAGGGCACTTTGCTCGGGACTGCCCAGAGCCCACAGCTGCCGCTGGCGGCTCTGATTGCGGTTCGGGTTTTCGCGTGGAGGAAGTGGAAAGGGGCACCGCTTCCTCCGGCGCGGAAACAATGGAAGTCTAGGTACTTCCACTAGTCTCTCTACGAGAGGCTTGGCTGTCAGGGACGGCCAACAGCGTCCTGGGGACGTTGTCGTGACAGGGGCTCATGCGCCTGTCACTGGTAAGCAGGGCTTACCCATGGCAGCTGGTAGCTTACTTCGAGTATCATGCCAGTTGTCAAGGCCATTGTGAATGGCTATTCTGCCTTGTGTCTGGTTGATACCGGCAGCGGGTGCACGATGGTGTCCACCCGGGTGGTGGAGGGACTGTCGGGCCGCAAGGCCCGACATTTTGTGGCGGCTGATGGCAGAACTTCCTCTGAGGGGAAGGAATGTCAGGCAGTCGTGCAGTTGCATGGGCACTCTTTTAGAGTGCCAGCAATTGCAGTTAAAGGGTTGGAGAATCTTGGCGTTGACTGCCTCTTGGGTGAGGATGTAATCGATCACATGGGAGGAGTCACTGTCAAAAGAGGACCCAACTCTCGGTACCAGGTTGAGTGGGGTCAACCCACCTCTGCCAGGTGCTGTGGTAGTGCTCCCATGAAGGGAGGTTGTTCGTGGGGTTGACTCACTTACAATTAGTGATCACGACTTTGAAGCCACGTTTTCTAACGGTCATTGGACCGTTAGTTGGCGTTGGTCGGTCGGCGAGCCGACGCAGCTTCAAACTGGTGTTGGCGAGTACAAGAGTACGCGCGCGCCAGGCGTACATGAGAGGTATGCTGAGGAGATCCAGAGTTGGATCTCTAAAGGTTGGCTGGTGAAGTGGAACGGCCCGGTAAAAGGGGTCATACCACTTTTGGCGGTTGTCCAGCCAACCAAAGACAAGGTGAGACCGGTAATGGATTACCGTGAACTTAACTTGTTCATTGAGTCTCACACTGGTGATGAGCAAACCGCTGTGTGTGCCGAGAAGGTGCGCAAATGGAGGCAGTTTGAAGGGGAGCTCAAGGTAGATGACCTTAAGTCTGCCTATCTTCAAATTCGTGTCTCCAGTGATTTGTGGCAGTATCAAGTCGTGAGGTATAATGGTGTGCATTATGCCTTGACTCGCCTCGGGTTTGGCTTATCATGCGCGCCCAGGATTATGACGATGATCTTGGGCAAGGTTCTTTCGATGGACGATAAGATTAATCGTGCCACGGATCATTATATTGACGATATAATGGTCCAAGAGTCCATTGTGAGTGCTTCTCATGTGAGAAAGCACCTGCAGTTGTATGGGCTCGAATCTAAAGAACCAGTGAGTCTCGACGGGGGTCGAGTACTCGGGATAGCCTTAAAGAGGTCTCCCACCGGACATCTATTGATGTCAAGAGGAAGTGAGTTGTCTTCCTTCATTTCAGAGACGTCTGAGATGACTAAGAGAGAGCTGTTCTCTCTGTGTGGCCGCCTTGTTGCTCATTATCCTGTAGCTGGGTGGTTACGACCTCACTGTAGCTTTTTGAAGCGACTGGGGTCAGACGGGCCATGGGATAAGCCTGTCAGTCACAGTGTCTTGAAGCTAGCTAAGGAGCTGGCTTCGCGAGCACTGGCTGATGACCCTGTAAAGGGTCGTTGGCATGTCAATCCTGGTGGGAATGTTACCGTCTGGACGGACGCCAGTTCACTGGCAATGGGTGTGGTCGTCCAGGTGGATGATCGCATCGTGGAGGATGCTACCTGGCTGCGGAAGCAGACAGATCATCTCCACATTAATGTCTCAGAGCTTGAGGCTGTGGGACGCGGAATCAATCTGGCTATTATGTGGGGCTTCAAGACCTTCACTATAGCCACTGATTCCAAGACAGTATTATCCTGGTTGGATAACACTGTCGGTGATTACAGTCGTGTGAGCACCAAAGGAGCAGCGCAGATGCTCATCAAGCGTCGCTTGATGGTGATCAAGGAGATCATCAATGAGTATCAGCTGTCGGTTGAGTTTCGATTCGCTCCCAAGGTCGAGAACACAGCTGATCAGCTCACTCGTGTGACTAAGAGCTGGCTTAGTTATCACACGGCTGACGAGCCGGACTCTGTCTTGGCTGCGTCAGTGGCGGCTTCTGCAGAAGAAGGGACGCCAGAGAGCGCCATTTGGAAGGCTCATTTGCCTCACCATTTGGGCGTTGATCGTACCTTTTATTTGGTCAAGCAGTGCAGGCCGGGCCTTACTCGAGACCAAGTGAAACGTACGATTGCACGTGTGAGGAGTGTCTTCGCATTGATCCTACAAGACGGGTGGAGAACCTTGTCGAGCACGGCAACTTAGCCGTCGAGAGTGACTGGCATCGTGTAGCTGCGGATGTGACGCACTATAACGGTGTACAGTTTCTCTCTCTCGTCGATTGCGGACCATCTAGGTTTGCAATTTGGCGAAGGCTGTCGAACGAGTCGGCAGCCAGTGTAGTCGCTCATCTCCAGCAGGTGGTGATTGAGCGAGGACCTTTTGTGGAGCTATTGTTGGACAATTCCGCCACATTTAGGTCGGCAACTGTCACTCAGTTTGCCAACGAATGGGGTATCTCTCTGCGTTTCAGTGCCGCTTATGCCCGAGCGGTAATGGAATCGTAGAGAGAAATCATCGCACAATCAAGAGGATTGCTGCGCGGGGGGGGGGATCAACCCCGAGGTGGCGACATTTTGGTACAATGTAACGCCACGACACGGAGTCGATAGCAACTCAGTGCCTTGTCGTAAGTTATTTGCCTATCCTTGGAGGATGCCTTGCGACAACGGCTTAAGTAAGGCCGGAGATGACGGCAAAAACGTGCATTTTTCCGTCGGTGACAGGGTGTGGGTGAAACCCGCAGTGCCCTCTTGCACCAAGCAGTGGACTCCTGGGCGAGTCACTGCTGTTCGATCAAGGCACGTTGTGTGCATTGATGGCATGCCTAGGCATGTCAGCGACATAAGGAAACGTCGCGGCTCTGCCTCTGAGGACATGCACGATGCATGTGACTCAGATGACGATGGGCCCTATGCGACTCCTGTCGAGCCTCTTCAGGTTAGTGTTGAGGAAGTTCCGGAAACCCAACTTGAAACTGCCAACGACACGGGAGAGCCCGTCGTTGACGCAGGTGAAGAGGTTGTCACAGAGAATGGTAATGAGATGCCAGGACGACCCGTTCGGGAGCGGCGTCCCCCCCAATGGTTGAGGGATTACGTCACCTGAGTTCCTCGAGGAACTGAGGGGGATGTGGAGTATTGCTACGCCAGGCATGTATTCCTACGCGCGGCCAGTCACAGGGCTGCACCCGTCAGCGGGTTGCTTGTGTACACATCGTAATTTGTGTTCACGGACGCTTTGGTGTTCCAATGTGTTTATTCTGTTTAGAATTACACATGCGACGTTTTTTACGTTGTAAGCTGCTCCGTTTGAGTGGCAGGAGGTATTTTGTGTGATCTACTTCCTGACGTATGGAGCGTCGATTGGTGCGCCGGCCTTGGATTATTACGTTCGCTGCTGCCGAGTGTGGTCGTGCGTGCTTGAGCTTCCGGTTGCGCTCTTGAAGTATCCTTGCGAGATACTTGTGTTGTGTTCTTTTTCTTTGCTGAGACACAAGCAGGTAGGACCTGCAGCCGTGAAGTGTTTTCACTAGCTCGGAGCTAGTGTGTGCTTCCGTTTCTGCCGTGAAGTGTGTTCGTTTCACGGCAGCGTGTGTTCACACTGGGTGTGCCCTCTGACACACGAGCTCAGGCGTGTGTCTGGTGTCGGCTGTAGGGGAGGTTTGGAGGCCGACCCGAGCTCTGGGAGCTCGGTTTTGAGGCCTTGGGTCTCGGGATTTGCACATCCCACAACAGTAATAATCTTAGTAGTAGCAGTTTGGACATTATCAGGCTGGTGCAAAAGTTTTTACCGATTTGTAAGCTCAATTTTGGGAATTGAAAACTGGTATTTATGAAAAATTTCTTAATAATAATAACACCCTTGGGCTTCTGTGACATGATTTCATCTGTCAACGAGCTTACACCGAGTGTCCCACAAAAATGTCCCCGACATTTTAATTGATATCTTCGCTTCAAATTAACATATATGAATATTTTCTACAATGTAGTAAATTCTGCTTACTTTTCGAATATTTTTAAGTTTTTAAAATTCAGTTGAATAACCACTTTACAGTGATCGATTTACTGAAAGGGGTAGAACAACTTATTTTTCAGAAAAGTTTTCAAAACAATATTGAAAATCTTTTTTTTCGTACTTTCCAAAAACCGAACAAACAAAAATTTAAATGAGTAACAAGTCATTACCTTAAGTAACGTTTAAATAAAAAGCTAATTTAGTATCCTTCGACATACCCTCCATTTCTCTCAAGGCAAGCATTACTCCTTGCCACCATTGAATGAAGAGTTTTGCGGGTTATTGCACCGTTTTCTTTCACTTCTTGAAACACTATTATTAAGAACACTTGACAGTTGAAACCTCTCAGAGGGTTTAAATAGTTGTTGGTATGTAGGATACATCTATGTGAAACTATTTTTAACGGTAGGTATTGAGAAATGAAGAACACCAGTGTTGTTTTCAAAACTTTTCCCTTGAGCAATTAGTTTTTCTACCCCTTTCAGTAAATTGATCATTGTTATAGGGGTTATTCAACCGATTCACACAAAATTAAGTTATTCGAAAAGGAAACAAAATATACTACATCGTGAAAAGCAGATTATTCAAATATGTTAATTTAAACCGTAGATAAAATCGATTAAAATGTCAGGGACATTTTTGTGGGACACGCGGGGTAAGCCCAGTTTGTAAAATTCTTTAGATTTTGATGCGAAAAATGGATCTAACTCATTTTTAATCTCTTCCCGCGATGTCAACCTAAGGCCATTTAAATGGTTCTGTAAACCTGGAAATAAGTGATAACCAGAAGGGGTGAGGTCGGGAAAACTTTATGTATAGAGTAAAACCTCCTATTCGAATTCTCCTCGGAGAGCTTTGGCCTGTCGCGCTGTGTGTGGACGAGCATTATCATGGTGGAAGTTGACTTCCATTCTATTGAGTAGAGAAGGGCGCTTTTGAAACCAAGCAGCTTTCAAACGACGAATTTGACCACAATAGAGGTTAGCAATGATGGTTTCATTATCCTCTTCCCAGTGGATGATTCCAATATCCCACCATATGCCAACGATCTTTTGGGATGAAGCCCTGCTCTTGGTCGCTGAACTGGTCTTTTTCCCCGACTTATCCACGATCGGCGGCGCTTAACGTTATAGTAAAGAATCCATGTCTCATCCCCTGTGACAAGTCTACCCAAAAATGGTGTCTGACGGTGTCTTGAAAGCAAAGATTCGTAACAAGAAACACGTTGGCACAGGTTCTCAGGAGACAGTTCGTGCGGAACCCATTTTCCGAAAACTGAAACTTTCCTATATGTTTCAGTTGGCGTACCATGGTTGAATGGGTTACATCAAATAGGTTAGTCAGATCCCTCGAGGTTACTGTCGAATTTTCAGTAACAACGGCTTCCAACAACTCCAAATCAAGCTTTTTTGGGCAACCACTTCTGACCTCGTCTTTGAAGTTGAAATTTCCTGTGCGAAAACGGGAAAAAAACCATCTGCCAGTTCTATTCTTCACAGCATCATTTCCATATGCACATTGAACGTTTTTTACTGCAGCACTTGCAATGAAACCTCTATGAAATTCATCGAGGAACGCATGTCTGATATGTTCTTTAGTTGGTTGAACACAGGTGTAAATAATACTGCAAAATACGAATGATTCCTTAATAGTCTGAAAAAAGAGGTGTAAATTACTCATGATATAAGTCAGTAATAGAAATAGACGTAATATCAATATAGGAAATTTTGAATTCTTCTCTTCTAAATCGGCATTAACTTTTGCACCAACCTGATACATGACCAGCACGTCGACACTAACCTAGAAATGGGTTCAAATAAAAATTGCTCAGTTATCTAGCTCCAAAATTTAAGATATCATTCTATTCATAGAATTACAAGATCGGCTCGGTCGTACTATCAACTTTCCAAGGATAGATTACTCAGTCGGCATATGCATTGGGACCCTGAATAACTTTTATTAACCGCTCAATTCCACTGTTGCACCCCAGTGACTCGTCACCAGGACACTTCCAAAATGTTGTGCATAGTGATGCAGAAATACCAAACAAAGTAAGGCACAAAATGATCCGCAAAGTGACGGACCAAATGCTGTACCAGCTGATTCGTGAAATGATGAACAATCCGGTGCATAGAATGCTGCCACTCTCAAAATACAACATGAAATGATGCGCAAAACGCATCCGTTGGGTGTTTTGCTTTATTTTGAGAGATCTAATTGTGAAACTTAGTTGAAATGCTATTCTAATATAAATAAGTACTGAATGTTGGCGATCAAATGAGTGAATAATGGCTGTTTTCTTTACCTCAATTTAGGAATACTGTTGATGAACGACTCATGTAGCACTACCAACATAATAATAAAATAAAAAATAAAATAAAATAAATAAATAATAAAACGCATCCGTTGGGTGTTTTGCTTTATTTTGAGAGATCTAATTGTGAAACTTAGTTGAAATGCTATTCTAATATAAATAAGTACTGAATGTTGGCGATCAAATGAGTGAATAATGGCTGTTTTCTTTACCTCAATTTAGGAATACTGTTGATGAACGACTCATGTAGCACTACCAACATAATAATATTGCTCATTAAGGGAATTTTACCCTAATATATTTAATTACTTATTCCTTGACTTAGTGGAAACGTCTTGTTGTCAGTGCGTATGTGCGATATTCACACGGTGTTTATGACTCGAATTCCTGCATCCCCTAAATGTTCGGTATCATTTCGAAATTATTTTCGAGCTCAGATATTCGTTTGCCAATCCCTTGATTTACGGTACCGTCTACCTGTTTCGAAGGCCAAGTGTTTTCTTTGTCTCACGCATCAACGAAAATGAATGAAACACATGGAAAAGGTGTACTTAATTTATTCAATGGTAGACGGTGCAGCTGGTTGGGGAGGGAGAAGTTATGCAAGCGCTGATCTAAAAACTTCTCTGCCAATCATGGCATCTATTGAAAATTAAACTGCTTCTTTGAACAATCGACCAAACTGAACTATTGTGAGGTTTAAGGAGAAAGTAAACACACAATCCGCAAGAATAACTCTTTTCGTTCAACTTAGGAAGGAAACGTTATCCTGCGTAGTTAATACAAAGTGGCGTCCCCTTGTAATTGTGGAGAGACGCCCGATTACGTTAAAACGTAAAGAAACTAGTTGAACAAGAAACATCGCTGTACTCGGAGAAACGTCGAAGTTTTTAAGAAAGTAGAACAGACACTTCAACGCGTAGCCGAAAGCTGAAACAAAAGAAAACTTGCTCAGTGAGCCAATTCTTCCGGCTGTCAACCTATTTATACAATGTAAGCACAGTGTTTCAGGGTCTCTACACGCACTAGTCAGTCACAGACCTCGCCTAATTTACAGGTGACAACGAACAAGTCAGCGGGTGGACGCACAATAACGAAAAGGTTGCCGTCGTTCCAGAAGCGTCATTTGCGGCAGAATAAAACCAGAGCCTGGTTGATATACGGAGTCCCGATGCGGTAGTTTTCTACGGAACAAAGAATTCGGCGTTATAAAGAGCTTCCGAAATTACGGTGTAAAGCATTAATGTCACAAGTTCAATGTATAGCCTATTCAGCACGGTATTTACCTTCGAATTTATTGGATGCGAAGATAATTCCAGTGTAGGAAGAGGAAATCAGTAGAAGGGAGGCCTGCCAGTGTCTACAGAAATAAAGTAATAGGCAACGAAACAAGACTTGATTAAGGTTAGTATGTTAGACTCAAAGTTAATTAAAGATCTAAACTGACAGACCTGGAAGTTCAAACGTGCTTGAAGGGTAAACGTAACATAACGAAATGGAAGGGTTGTACAAATTAACAAGTAGGTAAGTAGAAAGAGGTGTCCTGGATACAGAACCGCCCGGGAGCTCCGGTCTTCGTGAAGTGTGTTATGCGTCTGTCAACTCAAGGCAAATCTCACGCCTCCACGCCTTCCGTTGACTCGTTAAGGTTCTAATGAAATTCGTCACATTATGACGTCGATGCCGAAGCCAGAATTATCTTTCAGTGAATCACGCTCCTTACTGCCTTGAGATCAATAATTGGCCCTAGATTGAAGTGATGATCAGGGTGTCATACAATTGAGAAGGGATTTCCGAACTCCTCTCGGCAGAAAAAGAACACCTAAATCCGGTGGATGAGTTGACGAATAAAACTGACCAAAAATCGAATATTGCGATCAAAAGAATTTTAACTTGTCAGTCCGACGACTAGCTCGGTAAATCGCTTCTGACTTATCCCTTAATTTAAATCGTCTAAGCCCGGCTCTAATGGCTCGCTGGAACATCGCATCTTGGTTGTCATTTCTACAGGAACAGCCGAGCATATCTGTTTGTTCGGCCAAACCCCTACAACAGCTTCATTTCAAGCATTTGACGTCACCGGGGTGGCACAACGAACTGTGGCAACGCACCGAGCCATGCCAGACGTAAATCAGTAACACAACTGGGTTGTCCGAGTGCTTCCGCACTTACGGATTTCGGCAAAATTGAGTATCATCCGGTTTCTTGAAACTACTGCAGTAGTAAAACCTTATCGTAGATTTGTAAAATCATACGAACAACTTTATCAGTTGAAAACGGCCTCCAAACAGTAATGAAATTAATTTTATTCAATTATACAAGACGCTGTAGTATAATTTTGGTACTAATTAGGCAGACGAAAGCACGTCATCCTGAAATATTACAAGGAACCTATTAAAAAATTCCATAAGTAGATATAGTATACTTAAAATACCTTGTACGACACAGGACGATTGGCAGCTTAAAATTTTATTGATTTGATTGATTTCCTTAGAAAAACGATTTTCGAGCACCTTAATTACTAAACATTGTCATCTTCAAACATAAAATGGGCAAAACATTATTCCTCCGAGTGTCATCCATATTATATTGCATAAGAAATTGGGAAAAAATATTAAGCTGTAATGCACATAGGTTGTTAAAACTACGGCATCGTTAACGTTCGATGAAGCACAGAAAAAATAAATTGAACTGGTCATAGCAAATTGAGACTGCTCAAACTCGTGTTGTAATGCGTTCATCAAATAACGATGAAAACGTGCGAATATTCGATTATGAGTCAATTATTTAAGGGTAATGCGGGGACAGTTGAAATCTCGAGTAGCGATTAAAATCTTGGTGGTCGTATTATGTTGATGTTCAAATGATTTTGATGCACATTTCTTGTGGTTAGTTAGAAAAGTCTGACGCCTGTTAAATTATGTGAACTTAGATGCGATGTAGTTTGAGTAACTAACGCGCTAGCAAACCCATGTTACTAATGATTTTGTTGATCTGAATGAGCGGATGATAACTTTATGTGGGTAAATGCATGTGTATTGGAATCAGTAGGAGAAGAAAAATACTACTGAGAAGTTCAGTAAAAGTATCATCTCGTAACTATGAAAAGCAACTTTGGTAGAAATACCAAAGCGACAACTATATAGTCTCTGACCGAAGTTGTCGTTAACTGAGATTATTATTATTATTATTAAGCCCCTTACCTGCGATAAAGGAGCCCTAAAGCGAAGAAGGGAAGAGGCACGAATTGGTTTTAAAATTAGGCTAATGGGGAATTTATGCACAAAATGTGTTCTCACACAAATTACTTGGTGCGTAAATATAGCAAATTAGAAGCTTATAAAACAACATAAGATGACGAATAAGAAAGTAAAAGGTGTTGAAAAATTGATGAATAGGGAACTGGAAAGGAAAGATAGTCCGTGAGGAAACAAAAACAATTAACAAGTTGAAGGTCAGAGGAGTGTCAGCACAAGTTGTGTTCCCATACAAAACTCCTTCGCGTAGTAGCAGGGAATTAGGATGGAAATTTACGAAACAAAATAATAAATAGTTGAAGAAGAACATCTGATGTGCAGAATAGAGAACAGCGGTGAACTGAAAATATGGCTGCGGTGAACCGAAAAAAGTGGTCTGATTCAAAACGAAAACCTATGCTATTTCAACAAAAAATAGGAATACCTAACCATTAGCTCAGTTCCTTACATCTTATCCTTGGAAGCGCACGAATACCGCGCATGAGAAGAGCAAACCAAGAAAAAGAGGAAGAACAGAACAAGACTGTCCGTAGACACATGTAAAACAAAAGAAAATATTAAAACAGGCACAGAAGATGCTGCCTAGAAGTCCCGCTAAAATAACGTGCGTCGTACGCTCGAGGACGCGGTTCTCAGTAACACGGGGTGAGTTGATCCCAATAAATCAGAAGAATAGCTAAATACATCGTATGTTTTCCTGAGAAAATGCAACCGCATTCAATTTCTCTTAGTAGTGACTCTATGGTAACAAATGGCTGAGACCGTTGAAATACAATTTTTCTCAATAACCTGTGGTCGAAAGTGCTTCGTTATCGTGTAATAAGGACTTCAAATTTTAACATTCACACCCAGGTCTCATGATATTACGCATCTAGATTTCTAATTGAAGTGACGTTCGAGGAGTTGGGCGTATGAAACAAAGATTCATTCCGAAGAAGCCCTCATCGTTAGAATTGTCGAAACCTCCGCGAGGATTAGTGATACTCCTAATGTCTTCCACTGCGTCCGGCAATCATTACACTGGCGTTTGAACGCCTAAATCGTAACACTTCGGCGTATGTAGAACATTTTTTGTAATTACCTTACATTATTTGAAGATTTGTTTCTTGTAGACATTCTAATTTCGGCTATCATTCGATTTTTTATGTTAATCATTATAATGTTTTAACTGCTTCTACATTTTATTTCCCTGCCACAATCAAACTTTGAATTTTTCTTCAATATGTTTCAATTTTAATTTCTTTGCAACTCTTTGTTGTAAAATTTTCGACCATGTTCTCCTGTGCGCCAAGCGCCATCCATGCCCCTCTTCCCCCGTTCGCCTCAGAGGTCTTATAAGCGGTGAGCTCTTTAGGGCCCACGCATTCGGTTCGCATCCCCACCTGTACTACATCGTCACCAATAAACGTTGCACGTAACCAGCGTGATCTCTAACCTCTGTCTGCCTGTATATTTGGTGGCCAGAGAGTTGACGGACCCACGAATTTAAGACGATATAATTTAGGAGTCAAGAAGATGTAATTGAAAAGTTAAGAAGATACAGTATTCGTCGAGACCTACAGAAATTTGAGAAGATCCAGTGACTTCAGCAAATCAACACGGCGGAGAAGATAATTGATAACTACTTCTGATAACTACTACTGATCGTCTGGTGACGACAAGAATTATAACTTCTAAGAAGAATCTGAAGAGACAGTCAGAGCAACAAGAAATCGAGAATAAGGACAGCGTCTACAGAGAGCTTCAGAGATCTGCGAGAGGGCGGCTACAGATCTTAAACTACATCTACGAGGTGTGTCAACCGACTACAGCTACGTTGTTTCGTGCTACGGACGTAGCAGTAACGGTGCATCGCTTCCAACGACTGCAGAGACCGCGACATCGTTCGACAACGGCAACTAAACCTACAATTTAAGATAAGTAACGCAGCAACAATTAATTGTTATTGTGGTCGCAGCAGCAGTGGTAGTGTTTTTTTTCTTCAGTCAGTTATTGTTTGCGTGCGCGCAGGCGTCAAGGCCAAACATAGGCTGTACTCGCAGTGAGAGCAAGTTAGAGAGCAAGCAGTGTGCACCTACACTGAGTGCAATAATCCCTAGACATGAGTTTTTTTAAGAGTTTAAGAGAGTTTTTATTGGAAGTGAATGGCGCAATTTTCTTGAAGTGTTGTTATAAGTGAATTAACTAAATTTGTATTGATTTAGTAACTGTTGTATAAATTTGCGCTTGAACAATCTTTAAGCTCAGTTGAGCAGTGATGTAATGTGTAATACCTAAACACCTAACTAGTAACGTAACTATGCCTGAAATTCCAGTAACCAGCGCTCCTGTAGCGAGTACAATGACTACCACGGTTATTTTTCTTGCGTGGATATATTGGCGAAAGAGACATAAATATCTTTAAATGCCTTTTGTAGCCTGTGCAACATGTAGGTCATTACCTGAGTTTTTGCTGGTTGCGTCTGATAGGATGTTGCAGGGGAAGGTGCGTTCCAATTTGCCCAAAGGTAATGCTGAAGACCTTTGTAAAACTCAACGTTCAAGCAGTTAGAGAATAAGAGGAAAATTGTTTGCAAGAGAATCATTGCATCATGATTTCGAGGAAGTACTACTGATCAAAGGATCAATTATTGAAAGAACAATTCGCTGTATTAAGAGGACAGGAATTAGTTAAAAGATGATGTAAAAGTAGTACAACGCATTGAAATGATGTAATAGTGATGAAATATGTACTGAGAAATGCAATGTGATTTCGAAAATTAAAAATATATTAAAGTTGGAAGATACTCTTTCAAGTGAAGTAAATAATAGTGGATGTTCTGGTGATACATTCCTGATGTTATTGCTCTGAGTACGAAAGAAGAAATATGTGAGAAATATGTGAGAAAATTAGAGCAAAAAGAGAAGATACCGCGGCAGAGTGAATGTCCGTGAGAGAATAAATAAAGCGTTGCAGCGCTTGGTAAAAGATACCGACAAGTCTGTGGATATATCTGGTAAATGGTTAAGGTTACCAGGTACATTTACCAGCGAGGTCGAGTGATACTGTTGAGAAATAGTGTTGAATTAATTCGCGCAGACAATTAAGTGAATAAGCTTTAGGAGAAGCTGTTACCGTTGATTTTCGAAGGGACTCTGATTTTAGTTCATAATTTCATGTGGTGGAAATAATACCATTGATACCATGACGGTTAGAGTTTAGCATTGTTGATTGCGGTTGTCATTGTGCTGGCGAATAATAATGAGAGGCGATAGATGCCCGTTAATTAACCACACGTGGTGGTCTGGTATTAAGGTAAAGAGTAACGAGTATCGAGTATCAAGTATCACTGGTAAAGAGTATCGAGTAAAGTTACCAGTGCAGCTGCACTGCAGCGCACACGAGTGAGTGTGATGTTTTTTTGCTTGATGCAGAGGCAGATGTTTTTTTTGTACGCCGGCGCAAGGCCGAGAGCTGTGCTCAGCATTTCGTACGCGTTAGTATTGGCACGAGGCAGTAATGTTGGTAATACTGTGAAGGTAGTAATACTGTGAAGCAGTATATGACTAGGTAACTAGTTATGATAGTGACCATTAAAGATTATGGTAAAGTGCCACAAATGTCATTGATATTGTTAAATGTTGTTAATGTTGTTAATGTTGTTAAATCCTTCGGATGAGGATCTGTACTTGAGCGACAACACTGTGTTTTGCGGTAGAAGTTGTGGCATGCAAGAGTCAGTGTGCAAGTAGCTCGCAGCACAGGCTGCACAAGGCATTGAACTTTAGCGAAGGGCGAGAGGCGCAAGGCGACGCATTTCCGGTCACTCTGACTGGCAACATGCAGACAGTGGTGACTGCAGTTCAATGTACGGATGACTTTGACTGGTGTGACTGGTGGATAGTCATGAATTAGATGTGGTTTGGACGTGAGAGTCCACACTAATTCAGTGTGGGAGTAAAATTTAATTTACTTCATAGTCATTTGTCAAAGAGAGAGGCTTCATTTAATAATCCTTCAGTTAATAATGTTTGAGCTCGTTGAAACGATCTAGTGCATCATAAAAGTCATTTTACAAGCCTATCTGGATTTCATGTTCAGTAAAATTTTGTGCTATGAAATTTAAAATGTTTTAATTCTAAAAGAATGCAATTTAATTTCTTGAATACCAAAATTGTCCAATTGACAATTTACAACTGATTGAAAGATTAAAATTGATTGTCAAGCATTTAACGTGAAAATTGATTTTGATTTGATTTTTGAAGTACGTTCTTACGCATGTTTCTTATGTATATACCAAGTATTTTCAGTGCTTTTTCTATGTTTCATTGTATTCTCGTAATCGTTTTGCTTATAATCTATTTGCTTCTAATTTTGCATTGTAGTGTTCGTCTGCAAAAAGCAGCATGTTGAATCTCTTTGAACTGAAGTAACCTTTCTGGTTATGTTTTTAAATTCGAGGTTTTATTCGGTGAATACGTGCTTGTGAGGAATTTGCTGTTTATGAAATTTGTTCTATTTTTTTGTTTTTCCTTGCTCACGCCTGTGGATTTTTAATTAGTTCGCAGCTAAAAATAGCTCGTTGCCGGCGAGAGGCATGCGCTGACTTGGCTGAGGAGTCGATGAGGCGGTGCACTTTTGCTGTTTCAGCAAAATTAAATTAAATTTGAAATCGATTTGAAATCAGCACTCACGTGACTGGAAATTTCTCGAACGAGACTCAAAAATGTAGTTCTCAATTTATAGGTTCTCACTTTTCCTTTTAACGAGAATTTACCGAGAGTAAATACTTTAGGTTAATGGGAGGTGAATGGACTTTGCCTAAACTTATGCTTTAACAATTGGGTTCATGAGTAGACTGTTAACTCAATTAATGAGATTCGTACTTAGTATTATTTACCTGTTTGAATTTTAATTTCTTTATATTTTTAATTGGTTGTTAACTCATGTTGTTGATATCTGGCCAT
Source organism: Morinoia aosen (assembly GCA_030386875.1). Lineage (NCBI taxonomy): Eukaryota > Metazoa > Arthropoda > Malacostraca > Amphipoda > Talitridae > Morinoia > Morinoia aosen. Next base: position 10,076,574 of record CM059558.1, on the reverse strand, counting down.
GCTAATCGTTTCTTTGTTTTCGTTTCATTTCAGCTTCGCGTGCTGTGCGAGTGACAGCGGGTACGGGCAAGTACCGCGTGTTAAGCACGTGGCGCGTACACGTGGTTGAGCCGTGTTCCGCTCAGACGGCGTGGTGCCTCAGCGACTTTGTTCTCAAAAACCAAAAACACATAAACTTTGACGACAGTAGAGCTTCAGAATTGGAAAATTGAGATTGAAAATAATAAGAAAAATTATGAGAAAATTGAAATTGAAATATTGGAAAAAGGAGCTGGAAAATATTACTGGAAAAATTTATGCGCTCGTTGAAAATCAAGTTTATTTGTATTTGAAAATGCGACTAAAATTCGGACTGAAGATGGGAAAGCGTTGTTGAAAATTATGCAAGAATTATGTTTTTGTTTGGATGCGCTTAACTCCGTGAAAATTGGAGGGTAAAATGTAATAAGAAACATGTTGAAAAGTTTTATGCGTTTAAGGGTTTATGCGTTTTAATGTGTTTAATCCGTTTAGATGTTTTATAATCGTATAAGCTATATAATCACTATTTAATCTAGTTCTCGCTATGGAATAACTATTTAATCATGCTAATGCTGTATGTGTTTTACGCTCACTATGCGATCGAGCGAGTGCAACATGTTTGGAGAAAACGATGGTGTTAACATTTGTAGTTGTGCGAAATTTAATTAATGGATTTGCTTTAATTTTGTTTAGTTATTATTTCGTTATTAATGTTGTTTTTGGACTTATTTGAAACTTAAATTTTTGTTTTTATCCGCCCGAATAATATATATTTTTTTTTTTTTTATAATTGAATACCTATCCGGGTAAAGGGGGGAGGTATGTGCGCCAAGCGCCATCCATGCCCCTCTTCCCCCGTTCGCCTCAGAGGTCTTATAAGCGGTGAGCTCTTTAGGGCCCACGCATTTCGTTCGCATCCCCACCTGTACTACATCGTCACCAATAAACGTTGCACGTAACCAGCGTGATCTCTAACCTCTGTCGCCTGTATTCTCCCAGAGGGAATATGTGGAGTCCAGAGCTAAAGGTTGACTAGACCATCTTTTTCTTGAAATGGAATGTTTTTAGTTTTGTTAAGGAGTTTTTTATCCACTGCTGTCATATTTTTCAGCATCACTGACTTATCGGAAATAATTCCTCAAGGTTGTGGGTCTGATGTGCCTCTGTCTGGAGCGTTGCTTTGTGAGTCTGTGGTTCTGGTTGTTCCGGTCGTGCCGAAGCTGAGGTGGGTCGTTGTGGCAGGAGGTTTAGCATCACTTTTTTGAACTCTTTACAACACCCTTGAATCCTTACCTTGAACTTTTGTCTACATTGATTTTAATCGCAGCCAGTGTAACGTTCAGCGTTTTGGTTTGGCGAGGGCTGATTTGAAGCCTTCATTGGAAGATGTTCCGTGGAGCGTCGGGCAGCGGCGTGGCTGAGGCATACGCTGTGTTCATCACCATTTGAGTAAAAGGTGGAGGAGGAGGTAGTACTTGGCTAGAACTTGGGCAATTATTTTTCTTTCTAACCCTTAGTTTGCGACTTCACATTTTGGCCTAGAAGTTGTATTCCCTTTAGGAGTGTTAGCTAAGAACAAAATGAATTTTTATCAGTTATCCAAACTACTAAACTACTTAACATTTAAACAAGTGATTGAGGCTCTACGTTTTTCAATCTCTCCTCACTTTAGGATCCACTCAACTCTGAAAATCACCCGTTAATTGCTTGAGACAAGGCGATGAAGTTTTCAATTGTTTGTTTGGATTTTTGAAATACTTTGTTTTGCTGATGTCTTTTTGTTGACAATTTAGGACATTCATTATGGGTAATTTCTTCATGAACAGTTTTGCAGAAGCCTGGTAAGTGACAAGATTGATTGAAAAGAGATAGAATATCTCTCTCTTAACAGAGAATAGTTTGCTCAGAAGATTTACTGCTAAACTTCAGTCCCTTGTGAGGATAATCTGATTTAATATTCTCTTCAAATGATTAGGACAGTTTTAAGCTGTAAACTTCAACTTTAAAATGGAGCAACATATGCTGCAACCTGTAAAAAGCTATTTTTTACTTGCTGATGAAACCCATCAGGTTTCCTAGCACAGTAACCAGTCATATGAGAGGTGGGATCTTCCACCTCTGTAGGATGATACAGAGGTGGAAGATACCGACATCATTATTTGATGTCGGTACCCAATCAGAAATTACTGGCGACATGGGCATCGATCACTGACGAGGAATGCCGGTGTCTAGCTACTGATGCCTGTCAAAATTTTCGCCGGTAACATATGTAGTAATCGAAAGCGATCGGCAGTGAATATTTCTGCAGTCATCGCCTGCAGGGAGAATCTGTAGTACTGAATGCCGAACAAATTTTTCTGCAAAATTCGGCAGTAAATATTCGTTATCTATCACCCCCGTATACAGTTGAAACTAATTCAGTATTAGCTTAAATTACCTGTAAAGGGTATCTCAAAAAATACGTAGTCATACCTTAAAAATTATTCATGAATCTTTTAGCTGTGTTTCAAGTGCGACTAAGTTTTTATGATAGTTAATTTTCCCAAATTTGAAGGTTTTTGCTTTGATTTAACCATTAGACTTGTAGCGCTGTCTATGTACATCTACATCAAAGCGAAATACATAAGTAGGAGGCATTCAAAGTCTGGATACATTTTCGGTGACACCTGAATATATATATATATATATATATATATATATATATATATATATATATATATATATATATATATATTTATATATATATATATATATATATATATGTATATATATATATATACAAAAGTTAATAAGAAAAGAAAAACATTCTATTTCCAATACAGATGGTACAAAAGTACCATCATTGGTTTTTAAAATATCTTAAAGTTAATACACACACATGAGTATTTTAATACTCATGTCACTAGTCGAAAAGAACAGATTGAAGGCTATGTAATCCTAATCTTGCTTAATCTACATTTGACGATACACATAATGATAATTATAAGAGACAACACAATTTCATGGACGATGCATTTTCATTGTGGGTTGAACACTTTTGACAGTTTACATATACATGACATGAAACATCGCAATTCTTGACGCCAGGAAATAATATTTGAATTGTTTGTTTCGGAATATGTACAAAAATGCCATTTTAAGGAAGCATGAAATAAATAAATATACATATATATAAGCATGAGGACCACGAAAATTACAAGATTTGTATTTCTAATTAGGCAATTTTAACATAACGGTCATTAGTTGTTAAACATTTTATTTAAACATAAATGGATGATCACACAACAAATGTATAGTTTTTTTACGTGAATGCTTTACAATAATAAAGAGATGACAAGTTAGGTAACGTTACAAGTTGAGGGTGACAGGAAAAAAAATTATCTCTTGTTAAAATGCCAGTTGGCGGTTTAGTACACACATATGTGCATATATACATGTAAATATATACACATATACATGCACATACATACCTACGCACACCTACGCATACATACCTACGCACATACATACACCTAACACGTAAACATACACAAATACATTTCTATGCATCGAGGCAATCACTATATATGCGCGTTCTATAAAAATGCTGTGCGATGTTCTGAAATATAGAATAATGGGCAAAAGAAATTCGTGACAACTCTTTCAGTATGTGTTGCTGCTTGCAGTTTCTAATGAAGTATTGTAACGATGTTTTATTAAATATTGTATCGAAAAGCTCATTGGTTGATGAGCGTCTTATTTATCATATGTGGGTGATCGCACAACAAATATAGTTGTATATATATAATTTAGAAATGCTGTACAATAATCAAGTGAAATGAAGTATTACGTTGTGACACATTCACCTATCTACGTACGCAAAGCGTGCACAAGTACACATATACACAAGTAAGCATGTGCGCAAATATCAGCGTAGACTAATCAGTATAAACAAGCATTCCAATCGAGGGAATCGGAAAAAATGTTTTTTATTATGGCATGAATTCTATAAAATTTTCATCTAAAAACATTTGCATAAAACAGTCTACCTTAGTCAGAAACATGAAAACGATTCTTCTACAACGGTTTCCAAGTACAGAATATTTCCAGAAGTACGCGAGGCTAGGTGCGGTTGTTATAATATACTCTAAAGCGTACGAGCTGAAAGGATAATTTGCACTACACTAGCCTACCAAGAGCATTTTTGGACGTGAAGAAGAAATGAGCATAAATGTTCTATAAGGGTGTCATATTAGGAAAAAAAATCGTATTATCTATGAAATATGGCACAAAATGTCTGCAATTGATAAACATACATAGGTACCCCATTTTACATGTACAAGTCATTTAAGCTTTGTATTGCCTCACAATAATAAAATAAAATGATATGTTGGGTAGTGTTAGAAGTTGGGAGTGAGAAAAAAGTCTGGTATTTATAGTTTATATGCCAGTTGCATGCATGCTTGCATATCCCAGCGTATAGGCGATCAAATCATAGTACATACGCGTACTTCGAGACTGTTGTGTGATGTCTTGAATTATAAAGAAAATGAGCAAGAGAGTATTAAGCAATGGAGTTACCAGGCAAAATGAGATTCGTCAATACGTGTTCAGTATGTTCTGTAACTAAGAATTATCGTTGAGACGAAAGATGACGAATTATTTTGGCTTTAAATTCTCTCGGTCTTTGAGGGATTTTAATACTCAGGGGAAGTTTGTTCCACAGTAAGGCGCCTGATATTGACAGAGCCTTCTGCCTTATGCGAGATGAACGATAGTTGACTAAGACATTATTGTTTCTGTTCGGCTTTTGGTTAGTTACAGTGGGTGGATAGAAACGCACTATCTCAGCATTGCTCTGAGGAAGATACAGCGAGTAGAATACGTATTGGGCCCTCTGCATGAGGAGCCTTTCTTGAATAGGAATCCAGCCGAGTTTATTAAGGAGAGGGGTTACGTGATCGCTTCTTTTGAAATTACCGTTGCATACCACCTTGGCTGCGAAGTTTACGCATTTGTGTAAATCACTTTGAAGGTATTGAGGTAAGTCTCCCCAAACAAGGCTGCAGTTGTCAATGCGCGATAACACAAGGGATTGAATGGCTAATAATCTGGATTTTTCGTCTGGCATACTTTTTATACGATGAAAAAACATTTAAGTTCCGTAGATTTTGTTGCAAGTAGTCTCAACGTGAGATTTGAAGGACTTATTTCTATCGAACCAGATACCTAGATTTTTAACTTTTTCTGATGCATTAATTTTATCATTTCCAACTGCGAGAGTAAGATCTGAAGTTATTTTAATAGCATAATTGGATCTGAAAATAATGCATTGTGTTTTATTAGCATATAATTTGAGACCATTTCGGTCGTACCATGATTTCAGGCTAGTCAGTATAGTTTCGGCTTTAATTTGCGTCTGTGGTATTTCCGATACAGAAATTCTTATTGCAATTTGAACATTATCTGCATACATTGAGATTCGTGTGTTAGAAGGCATTGGAGTGAAATCATTAACGAAAATAGAAAACAATAGCGGACCAAGAATGGATCCTTGGGGGAACATCAAAATTGTTTTGAATGAATGGGACAATTTGTCTTCTATGCGGACTGCATGGGATCGATTTGACAAGTAACTTTCAAACCATTGCGTGTCTAATCCCAAGTTCAGTATTTTGCGTAGAAGTCTATCATGTTCGACGCTATCGAACGCTTTAGAGAGATCGAGTAGCAGCAAGAGTGTCACATTCCTCTGATCGATGTCACTGTATATTTTTTCAGAGATATTGAGCAGAGCATCTTGAGTGCTAGTGTTTCTTCTATAAGCGTATTGATTTCGATGGAGTAGATTTGACTCGTCCAGGTGAAGTGACAGTTGATTTGTCACCACTTTCTCCAAAACATCGATAGTTCAAATTCAACACTCCTTTGGTTTTTGGCCTCCAAAGCGGTTCGTCTAAAAGATAATTCGTCATTCTGATTTAGCATACAAATTGTTCAATTTGCAAGGTGCGAAGTAGACAACGTTTGAGACCCAGCATCAATAAATAGTCTTCAATTGCAGCGGTCAGAATTGGATGAGCAAAACCTGAACTAGTGATACCACAAATCTTCCATTTTATCAGTTGGTTTAATTTTATGTGTAGAAATATCAGACAGTTTTTTCCTTAATATGAGGGAACATTATCCTGCATTAAAGCCAGGGTTCTTCTGAACGTCAACCTTTGTTTCTTCAGCCATGGCTCAAAGTGCTCCTTCAGAAAAACTATGCAAGCATCCGATGCCATTTTCACGCCTTCTGGGACTTTCCATGGACCAACCAAGGTACCTCTGATAATCCCAGCCCAAATCATGATCCCACCACCATCTTGTTGGCACCTCAAACGCTGATGGCAAACTTGTCCACCTAGGACCCATCCTTTGCTCCAGCCATCCGGATCATCAAGAGTGACACGCACTTCATCTATGAACAAAACTTTGGAAAAGTCAGTCTTTAAGTTGTCTTTCGCCCACTTCAATCGATTTTGTACATGATGTTGTTTCAATGGCGGCTTAGCCTCAGGCTTAACTAATTTTGCTACTTCCATCAGGCGGTGACATCGAAAACTTTTAAGACATTTTTCAATCCGGCTTGTTCAAAAATTTCTCTACTTGTAATTCCAGGATTCAATGCAACCTCACGTTTAATTTGTAGCAGAGAACGGCGTGAAACAACTCTTGATTTCCCTTTATCAGCCCTCTTACGTACTTTTGCAGGGTCCCTGACAAAGTTCTTCACAGTTTGATGGTATCTTCCTCTCATTTTTGATATTTCAATAGCAGTTTTCTCTTTCGCTAATTGTGCCGTTATAGTACCCTTTTCTGAATTGGTTAAGCCACTTTAACGATCCCGTATAATGTCGAAACAAACCACTTCGTCATTGATTTGGCACAACTTAAATACCGTGGATTCAGCAAATATGGCGTCTAGTTCTTTACAGTAGGCAAAACAGTTCGAATTTTTTACAGTACGCGCTTATCAATGTTGCCAACGTTCCCAGCAAATTTAAAAAAAAATAACTCTGTTTTTCTTTGAATAATTGAATTTTTTTTATCTCATTAATAATTTGACACGCAGTATACACTGCGTGTCAAATCCTATCTAGGTTTATAATTTCACGTATTACTCGAATTATGTTGTACGTGTCTTGGTCACCGTTGTAGAACAATCGTTTTAATGTCTCCGACTCAGGTATGGAAATTTCCTAAATTCGTGGCGTGATGAAACACATTCTTCTCGACTCCCGTGATTTGAATCCTAGTTTATACGTAGGAGGGAAAATGTAGTTCTGAATGCCAACCTCCCTGCCTTAGACGAAGGATTATTTTAATTCAATCGTTTTACTTCCAACAAATTCCATATATCGCCAGTCCGTGAGCTCGTATTTTAATGTTAGTGTGCACTAATAGGAGTGTCTTCAAGAATGCATCGTTACTCAAATTGTGTTCTCTTTTATTAATGTAGTTCCATATATAATCAAATCTAGATTAAGCAACATTAAGAATACATTGCCCCAATCATTTATTTCAACTCGTGACATGGTATCACGATACTCATGTGTGTGCATCAAATCAATCATTTTTTTCGACTAGTGACAGGGGTATTACGATACTCATTTGTGTGTAGCATACAAGAACCCTTACTTCAAGATTTTTTAAAAACCAAAGATTAGTATTTTGTATCATCTATTGTGGAAATAATGTGTTTTTCTTCTTTTTTTCTTCAACTGAGGACAATGAAATGGACTGTGGTCCGAGTTCAAAGAAAATGTATTTTCTTAATCATATATTACAGTGTTTTATTGTTGTTTGATGAAAGTTGCATAACTCATTTTTTATGAATACATACAGATTAAATGTATCACTCACTAGATCGATTTCCCAAGCCATTTACCCCATGAAGCGATGCTTTGCTGCTTAAATGATGTAAGGATGTGGGATAGCTCTGTTACGTAGTCTGGCTTGAATATTTTTATGTCTTCCCTAATATTCTATTGTCATTTCGAAAAAATAACCTCGTGTCAATTTTTACAAGGGGTTGTGATTGTAGGATTTTTTCATTTATAAGATCTGCTACATCGCACAGCCTGGTACACCACACCATAGCTCTTGTCAACTTGCGCTGTTCAATCTTCACAGATTTAATGACAGTCATTAAATATTCAGCCTTTGCAGTTTTCTACTGGCAATTCTTTTTTTCAAAAGTGCTATCGTTTTACATCAACTGTTGTATTTGACAGAGTTCGTCATTGTTTACCGACTTGTACAACGTAATTTTACCGTGCATGGCTAGAATAATTGCCACGTGAAATGTGTGTAAAACCTTACAAGGTCGACGGGTATGTTAGCCTGTGACGTTGCTCATAACTTCCTGAGAAGATCACGGCCTCAAGAAAGAAGATCCGATAGAGTGCTAAAATCTTTCAGTGCGACTACTTAGGTACAATTTGTCTTCACTCAGTCGGTGATTGTAGTGAGTCTGTACAGCTAGACACTATCTACACATCGGAACACCACGGCTGTCACCTCGTGTCGAAAATGTGCTCAAATTTGCATCTTGAAAATGTGTGTCAACCTCAGTTTTTGTACACCTGTTCAGTCTAGAAATTTTATATGAGTCTGGATATTGGACTCGCAATACTTCCTCCTGAAAATGAGTTACCTATCATCAACGCGTGTGTGAAGCTATGGTAAGGCCACAAGAAAAAACATGGAAGGAAAAGCAAATTCAGTCAGCGAAACCAAAGGAGTCAACATCGAATCATTAATTGCAGTGTTAAGAAGTTGTGCAACAGAACGTGCAAAACGTAAATTGAGATCTACGAGATAAAATCATCAATACTTTAGGATGTCTGAGGGTGTAGGAAATGTCCCCGTAAAATTTTGTGAATGTGATTAGGGGTGAGCACTCAAGCATTTATGACGTATTTCACTTCGGTGGAACACAGATACATCGGTTAAATGAAGACGACACAATATATTATACTGTTGCTGATAGTAATGAATAGGATTCTTAATTGTAATGTACCCTGTTTTCTGCGGAGTTAATTTTTAGAATAAAATGTGCTTAAGTAGAAGTTACCATGTGTGTCTTAGGTTGGCCGCAAAGACTGCAGTAATTATTGTTCAAGAAATAGCTGAAAGCTAATTAAAAAAAAATTGTCAGGCTAATTTTTTTATCTGTAGGAGGGCGGTCTGTTAAGAATGATTAATTTTGCGAATTAAAGCTGAGAAATAAGGAAAAATTTTAATTGTGTGTAATAAAATTTTAATTGTGTGTAATAAGTTTTGTGCTTACTTAAAAATTTGTTCGTTGATATATCTTAGTAAATTCCAGCAGTACAGATGGGTCGCTTTAACATGTATGGTACATGCCTGTATGTTTGGGCTCAAAAAATGTTATGTGTAGTGGGAAAGGCATTGTGTACATTTGGGTCATAAGCTGTGTTGGTTCTAGCGATGTGTGTGTATCTTGTGTTAGCAAGAATTTTATGGTGTGAGCAGTTTTCGAGAGGCCTCGGTCGGCCCCTTGGGACGAGAAATTTAATCAGCTACACACTTGAGACGTTCGAAAGTGCCGACGCTGTGGGCAAAAGCAGGGAAACACTCACCGCGGGTTTGACAGAGACAGATCGCTACGCTTGAGCTAAGAGGGTGACCATAGCAACGGTTTCGGGTGTTTAAGACTTGGATAGGGCGGGACTTGACGCGTTCTCGGCATAGGAGCCAATACGGAACAGTGATACCAGGAAAGGGGAAATTCGAAGGGCTGAAGCCACGTATAATACAGCAGAAGCAACGCACAGGCGGAGCTTTGAACATTACGTACGGACTTCGAAACAGTTGATTGGCTGTACGAAAAGCAGAAAATCGCTCTCTCCCAGACATTTTGGCAGAAGCTAATGAAATAATTTCAGTTTGGAGCCGAGGATCGTCGTAGAAAGTACGTGTTATAAATAGGAGGTGGTGGAGATAAAGGTACTCTAAAAGAAAAATACCAATCTGAAGTAATGAGACAGTGTATTTCAAATAAAGGAAGTTGAACTTATCAAAATTTCTCTTCTTTTTCAATAAAGTAAACATTCTCCGTTTTTCTGTGCAGAGGGGAAATTACGAACCCAACCAAATCGTAGGAGTCATTTAATGGAACATGGAGATGCCACATTAGATGGGAGGGTAAGAGAGATGTAGTTTCCTTTGCAAAAGATATTTTTGAAATAAATATTGTAAAAATTTAATGTCATTCAGTGAAGTAAAAATTGAGATATTTTGAGGAAACGTCATTGGCCCGTTTAAAAAGTAACAAGTTAAAATTTTGTCTTAACAGGCGGGAAGGATTGATCTGCTCGGATGAAAAGGGGATTGACGTGTGAAGATACTGAAGCGGAATGAGCAGTATAACGTCATCAATAGACATTTTCTGAACAGTGGATAAGACAGGAATTTGAACTGAAGCGAGTCGTGGGCGAATGATTCTGTGGTTTGAAGTGACGATCACCTACTGTGGTGCTGGAATAGCTGAGACAGAATAGACCTGAATGTACCATGTCTCATGTATAGCTCTCGTTAACTTAGGGGTGGCTGGCCAGCCGAATCATTCAGTATAGTTCTGTGATGTAAGCCATTTGGCGTATGCAGTTTCTAGATTCCATGACTTAATTTGCATCATTCCTAATAACATTCATTGTGCGTACGCTTGTTGATGTTTTGTATGACGTATGGCCGAAAATCATAAATATTAGGCGAATTTCACCCTGTGTATTATGCCCTCAACATTAGAAGCGACAGCTCGCAACATCACGGGTGCGCTCAGGAAATGTGCTGAGTAAGTTGAGTCGTCTTTCATCGGTGAGTAACGTTTTGTTTTAGAATATACTGTAATGTTGATTATTTGGCTTTTTGGCTTGGCCATGAGTTTTCTTGTGGTTTCTGTGCATTTCATGGAGGTGAGTCAATTCCTCAAAACGAGCGTCCAGTTTCCTTGTTAGTGCAAACTAATGAGAGACAGGACAGAAGTTTCTCGTGACACCTTATTGAAAGGACCCATTCTTTAAAATTAAAATTAGGGAAACGACATATCTTTTTTACTACTCGATCTTCAGAACTAAACTGACACACAATTTAAAATACCTAATATTTTAATCCGTAAAAGCGACATTATGTTGAGCTTCATGTGTGAACACTTCGTTCAAGAGAGGGTTGTCAGGTTGTCTCACCCGTTAGGCTAGCAGTTGTGCCAGGTATGAGGCTAGAAGGTTTGCCAGATTCAATCTGAGTACTGCTATTGGTTCGCTGCCGTGATGTCCCACGGGTGACATAGTCGACGAAAATGAGATTGGTTTGACTCTACCGTGTCTTGTAACATTTTTTCCATCATCCTATTTCTTTATGACGCTCCAAAATGCGACGTATAAAAAGTAGAGGGGAAATTGTAGGCGTTTATCTTTGTAGCACGTACTGTACAACTAAACTCTTGGTACTTGTTTTATTAGATCATAATTTTTTACAAAACAAAAATATATATTTTTGGGATTCGTTTGGCACAGCTTCAATCATTTTTGCTCTAATTGTAGTCCTAATTTCAGAGGTGTACGTGGGGTGCCTTGAATTTGGCGATGAAAGTCCGGGGCCTTTGCCTGCCAAGCCCCTCCCAGTCCTGTGGGTGACGAACATCGGTCGGGGGCTTGGGAGAATGTGGTCTACACTGTGCTGAATCTCGCTCCAGATGGCAACAAGTGAGCTGTTTATTTTAAGTGATGTGTGTTGGGTGTGTACGTACTTTTGTCACAGAGTTTCATTTTATAACTCACCTACAACTAAAAAACGAAACCGCTTTTCTACCGGCAAATTGCTTCAACGTTTTATTAGATTCAATCAACAATATTACATCAGCATGGTTAACTAGCTAATGTAATATTTTTTCATTTTGCTGGCATTTTGTTCTTTTCACTGATGCCCAATTTTTCAGAGCAGACTACTTCTTTAACTTTCAGATTGTTTCATCAACTTTTTTCTTAACCTACTGTTCTTGTGCGCACGTGATTTTAACACTTTCTCCGCGTTTCCGCGCATATTAACGGTTGGTTTGGCTAGGTTGTGAGTAATAGAATTGGGAAATCGATTTTCCAGCTTGGATAAATTTCAATTTTTCCTAATTAATATGGAAAATACAATTGCACCATAACATTTCCCCTCGTATGATAACAATCATTTTTTAAAAATGTCGCGAAACAGATAAAATATGCATTTATACCGGCGCGTAAATGGGCAATTTACCTGTTGGTACACATGTGGCCCAATATGTGGGGAACATGTTAAGCAGGAACACACCTTGATCATGCATAGATTCCCTGTTCCATGAACTCTGTACTATTTGGTGAGTTCCTTTTTCCTCTCTTAAATATTTTTATTGTGATTATGTCCGTGTCATTTCTTCATGAACTCATAGTTATCAATTTTTTGAATATTTAAACGATGATAACATGAATACGAACTATGTTGCGTCTCATAGGCTTCGGCAAAGATTAAGTCCGGCTCACGGTGCTTGAGGTAGCCGGCAATGAATCTAAGTTCCGATGACTTTAATTTTTTTAGAAGGTTATGTTCACATCACAAGCAATAAAACGAGTAACAATGAATTCACTCAAGGGTAAATCATCTGAAATGTGGACAGCGAAATACTCTGCAAAACTTTTATTTGAAGACAATCGCACTAAATTAAGAACCTGAGCATGCCTGTCTCCCAAGATTTGTGGTTGGCCATAGGAAGTAGGAGAAGGGACAAAGCTGCCATTTGGGAAAGAGCACATGACCCAAAAGAAAAGCCACACAACGCATAACCCTTAAAAGTAGAGCTGGCCTTTCTTTTTTTGGAACGCATTTATGGGAGTCAGGGTTGCGGAGTCGGAGTCGCATGTTTTAGGGTGGAGTCGGAGTCGCTTTTCTGCATGTGGTGAAGTCGGAGTCGGAGGCGTTCATTCGGAAGTTGTGGAGTCGAGGTTGGAGCCGCTATTTTTTGGTGTTTTCGAGCCTAATTTTTGGTAAAAGTTATTCATAATTGTTTAAAACCGAAAGTAAACAAACAAAACTTTACTGAAAAACTTAAAAATGAGCAATGTTTTTATTTATCGTTTTGTTCGAGGTTCGAAACAGCGTATTTATACCTATGACCTAATACGGTCATTGATATCTAGTCATTGTGAGTTCGCACACATCTAAATGTGATACCTACGAGTGCGAAGTATAATTTTCATACGAAAGCAATAATGCATATTTTACAGTTAAAAAGCCAGAATTAGTCATTGAAAGCATCGAAATTAATTCTGTTTATTTCTGTTTCTCTTATTCCCCCTTCAATTAATACGTAGGATGTAGAAACTAGTAGCTAATGTGTTACAAGTTACTTGCAGAACAGCTCAGCTGATGTAACACATTGTATTCACATAAAGAGTGGAAACTGTGTACGCTTTTAATTTGTCTATATTTTATACCAGAGGTTCCTTTTAACGATCTTTTCCAGTCTTTCTTTTGGTTACGCTTTGGTGTATTGATGGATAATGACTTAGTCTTTGTAGAAACTTAGATTAATGTTGTGATCATAAATATTACTAGTCTTCATAATGATAATGACCAGTCTTTGTAAAAACCTGAAGCTATTGTCTAATACATAAGGGTTTCTAGTTTTCAGGTTTCGTAATCGCGATTGAAAATGAAAATTTAATTAATTTATTTGATGTTAGTAACTGGAATATAAGTTGATTTTTATCAGCTATATGTACGTCATACCAATGTACTTCAAATTGATTTTTTTGTTTTGTTTTCTTCCTTGTCTCTAGGTTAAATTAACGTCTATTAATAATATTTTCTGCTCATTTATGAAGTTATTCCTTGAATTTTGTTTGGTTCTTCAAGAGTAATAATGCTTTCACCATTTCATTTTCATGTTTAATTTTTATCATCTGATCCCTCCCAAGTTTCTAAGTAAGCATACGCTTAAACTTAGGTTTTTATAATTATGGTTATTCAATTTTAAAAACAGAAATAGTATCTGTTTCTCGGCATCATATAATTAATTACTTCTTCTTAAAAATGTTTTGGAAATGTTGTAAAGTAATAAATATCGGTATTGGGACACATGAAAAAATATAATATAATGTGAACGAGCTGCAGTGATAATAATATCACAACACTATCACAAACTGCACTTAGTCACACACATATTGCGGCTGAAAGCAATGCACTGTCTCAGCTGCAACATTTGTTGCATTTATGCGACAGTATCACACAAATTTTCTTGCTGAAACCGTTCCAAATTGCATCAAAAATACAAAATGAAAAGAGCGTGGGCGTTTATTACCATAAAAAAGTGTCAAATACACAGTAATAAGTCAGACGATAATAAAAAACTTTATAATACTACACAGAAAGAAGCTAAAAGTGGCTTTTATTCGTAAACAGAACGTTCTGAAAACGTCGAGGCCCCTGCGATAAAAGCGGGACAACTTTTACCTATTAAAGCCGAGATATAAAATAGTGTTGAGCAATAATATGACACCATTTCTGCATTGTTACAATGCATGGTGTAGATACAGAGAAGAAAAGGCAGTGTACAAATCTTGCTTACCTTATCGACATGTATATCAAACTTTTTGGGATTTTGAGCATAGTAATTGAATCAACTATTGTAATTTTGTTGAATCGGAGCATACTTAGTAATAAAAAAAACTATTGATGCTTATCTATGCTTCTCAGGGTGGGCACTGCCTACATTGCCTACTCAGAAGACACATGTCAGTAATATATATAATAGTGTACACGACACGTCATAAATGACGGGATTCGATACTGTTTTAATTCAAATCTTCTAGATGGGAATAACAAACAAATAAATCCATCCTAGTAGTAACCGCGAGAGGGACAGACCAACCAACCAAGACGAACCAACGAATTTTATTTGTTCAATACTGAATTGAACATTGTAATAACAGGAGAAATTATGCAGAGGAAATACCCAAATCTATTCGTTCATTTATTTGTTTAAGGAGACACTTGGTATTTTAATGGATAAGAATAATCAACACTATGTAGGTTTTTTTTTGCGATGATAATTTCAACAATTGGTACATAAACTCAAAATAAATCGATTTCCACGAATGATAAAATGCCAACACTCCTGAGTTTTAGAATTATAAGGACTTAAAGAGACTTTAAAACTCAAAGTAGGATACCACGTGCTCGCCTATGTAAGCGCTAGTCCTGAAAGTTCCGACCTAACTAAAGCAGTTTTATATTATTTTTACAATAAAATCTGCAAGCATTTTACAATTACGAAGAATTTGAAATTTAATAGTTTGTAAGGAAATTAACTCTTTTTATAATTAAGTCATCAATGAAAAACTTTAGCAGTTATTTCATTATATTAATAAAACGTACAACATTATTCAATGCTTAATAGTTTGAAACTGCAGATTTTTCCCTAACTGCAAAATGCTTGCAGTTCTTGTTGTGAAAATATCGAAATCCGCTTTAGTGGGGTTGGAACTATCAAGACTACACATTTTTCATTTCAAATTTATCTAAGTCAAGTTCAATTTAATCCAAGTCAAGTTCAATTTAAACCAAGTTAAGTTCAATTTAATCCAAGTCGAATTCAAATTAATCCAACCCTAAGTTGAGTTAAAAATAGACGTAATCACTCGTTAATTTTAGCGTTTTTTGTTTTAAATATCTTTATATTCAATGTGATGAGCAGGACAATCGCTTTTCCTTCCAGCAAGGAATACACAAAATTTCCGCCGGTGTTGCATTCTAAAGACAAGCTGTCGTAAAATGTAAGTATCCAGCATCAGGAGGCAGAATGCGATTCAGGTCTTTGAGCGGCGTAAATGATACATGTCAATTATAAAAATATCATATTATACTACACATTGAAGTTATTTTAAAATTCTACACTAACGCTAGTATGCCTCCATTCAAATATCCATTTATGTTACACATTCACATAGTAGTATCGAGGAATTAGTTACACTCATATAGAGTTTAAACGCGTGAAAATTCACTTTATAACATGTATGAAATCATATATATACTCGCAACTAGATGTGATTATCATTGGACGATATATGTTGATTTAATCTTTAAAGGAAATATAGCAACGAAGTCCTTTTTTTTCGCTCGTCCAAACAATTTTCGTAAAAACATGTGACAATTTATTTTATTGATTTAGATGATATATTTGCCTTGGCCTATTAATTTGGAGGGATGGTAACATTTTTATTGCAAATGCAGGAATGTATCAGGGCAGTAAAGTACTCCTATAAATTGTATTCAAACGAAATCGTACATAAGAACTCAGTGAATCGCATTTGTATATTTCTCTTATAGATTAAATTTTCATAACGTCCAATGGTAATCATATGTAGTTGCATGTATATGATTTCATATATGTGATAAAGGGGAATTTTACTCATGTAAATCTCTAAACGAGTGTAAATAGATCCTCGATACCACTATGTGTGACGTAAAATTGCCTTTTCAACATAAATATTTGAATGGATGCACACTACCATTCATGAAAAATTTTAAAATAACTTCAATAACTTGAAACCACATATTTAAATTATAATTGACTTGTATCTTTTACGCCGGTCTTAGATCAGAATCACACTCTCCCTCCTGATGCTGGACATTATGCACATTTTACGACAGCTTGTCTTTAGATTGTAGCACAGGCGAATGTTTTATGCATTCCTTGCTGAAAGGAAAAATGATTGTCTCGCTCATTACATCCAATAGAGACATATTCAATACAAAAACGCTCAAATTAACTAGTGATTACGTCAAATATTTACTCAACTCAGGGTCTGATTAATTTGAATTTGGATTAAATTGAACTTCACTCGGAATAAATTGAACTTGGCTTAGATAATATGAACTTGAGTTGGATTAATTTGAAGTGGAAAAGGTAGCGCTAACATTGGCGTGCTCGTGGTATCATACTTTGGGTTTTAAAGTTTCTTTAAGTCCATATAACTCCAAAACTAAGGAGTTTTGGCCATTTAATCATTCGTGAAAATTATTTTATTCTGAATTTTCAACGTATGGTGGAAATGACACGTCAGGTGTCTCCGTCAATTTATAAATGAATATATGTTATTGTGCGTAATTTCTCCTATGTTATTATAATTGGAATCAGCTTGATTGAATGGTATCATAATTACCAGTCGAATAATATGAAAAACCTGGCATCTGCTCACTTTTAATTAGAAGGGAAAAATACTGCATGAAAATTGAATCTATTGTTAAGAATATGCAGCTTAACGAGGTTGAAAGGTATGGCAAATTTGTAGAAAACTTCTTGGCTAATTATAAATTGAAATATAATACACAGTTGCTGCTTGCTTCGTTGGTGTGTGCGTCTGTGACGTTCATAAAGATGCTTAATGACCGTATCTGTGACACGAGTTTCACCAGTGCACAAGTACAAAAATATTCTAATCGCGCTTACTATTGGGATGGATCTATTGTCATCTATATGTTGAGACTTTGTTTGTCATCTATTTCTTAGGACTTTTTGACAGGAAACTGTCGAATCCCGTCTTTTGTGACGGATCACGTGCACTAGTATAGCAAAAACTTGATTTTTAACATTTTGTTGTCAATTTAAAAGTCGATCGTAAATAAAGAACATAATAACCATATCTACGGATTGCAACACCTGCAACCAATAATATTCATCTCATAAATTGTGAAAAGGTGTAATTGGAGTCACAAAATTATGATTAGGTGGAGTCGGTGTTGGAGTCACAAAATTCTGGAAAGGTGGAGTCTGAGTCGGAGTCGTAAATTTATTCCTCCGACTTCGCAACCCTGGTGGGTTTACAGGCGTAGATTAACTTATGTAATTTTGGTTTTTCATTCTGATAGACTATTTTTACGTCAGCGAGTTCATAAACTTACTTAGCTTCAACCGTTTGTGCATGTTAATTTTTTTTGCGTCGTCCATCTCCTCAGCGCTTCAGTAATTATGAGTTTCGATTTAAGAAGTGTCATTTAACTCGATTGGAACTCGAGCAAATCACTAATTGTAGCTCTTGACTTTCAACTCGTTCGGACTCAACTGCAGTTAGTTCATTTGACTGTCAATTTTCTGCGTTGGTATGAGAGTGTGAGAGTTTTTAGTTTAGTGCAAAAGATTTCGTTCTCGCACGACTGAGAAATACGATTACTCATAATTTATGCATATATATGTCCGTCGAACAAAACTTACATCTCTTGTGAAAACTATACTGAAACAGTCGCACATTGATTAAACGTGAAAAATAGCATAATTTATTAACATTTAATTTTAAAATTTTTTTCAATTCACGCAGCGGTAAATTTTAATTCCTAATTTTACCAAGTGTAGCAATTTAAAAGTTTGCTGCAACGGACGCCGGTAGTCGAATGATTTGGGCGCAACCGTTAAAAATTGTGGTAGTACTTGCCCAGTTTTTGAGGTTCGTCGCAGAGTTTACTAGCGCAGCAGCCCAGTTACAGAGAAGTGGTGTGAACCTTATGTCTACTTTGGAGACGAAGCTATACTCTAAGCTGACGTTTAATTAGAGAGATCTGCTTCATTACTGTGAAGAACTACGAGGTACTGCTGTTTACCACCTGTCCCAAGACTGCCCTAAATGGGCATTATGGTCAAAATTGTCTACCAGGATATTCCATGCATCTACTATGCGGGACTGGAAATAGTTCTCGCTTCTTAATTTAAACTGTGTGAATGGTTTTTTGTGGCCTAAATTCACACATCTGATAGAACTCCTGTAAACTTGGATTTCGAGAAAATTATAGAACGGTAATATTTTTGGAACATTACGCGTTAGCGAAAGATATATTTTACATCTTGTTCCTTCCTTCTATTTCACTACTTGTTCACTTCCGACATTAATAAACATCATATACGTCAATTAGTTTCAAGTAAGAACAAACCACAACAGCGGAGGCATGTTGAATTTCTGTGTTGGTAACCGTTCTCTACGGACAGCTGTTGAATAAGTAAGATAAATAAAATATATGATATACGAAATAACTTAGCTTTATCTCGTCACACTGGTATTTGAAATAATAATCATTATCATATTTAGTTAGAGATTCCTTTATCACAACATAAGCGATCTCAATAGACGAAAGATCATGAACGATAGACTGTGTATATGGAGAGCTTATGCCCAGGGTGTGTTCCTACACAGGATATCCTGCGCGTAGAAACAACAAGTTAGAGAGAAAGATGACGAACTGATATCATAAAGTTTGAAATCGGAAAGAAGCAGAGATAGAAGTCCCAAAGACCTATCAGTAGCTATGATAACCTAACAGTTAGGGTTTGCAATCCCGGGATTTCACGAAGACAATCCCGGAAATTCCCGGGGTCCCGTTTTTTATGTTTTACATATATGCTATTGTAATTTGTTGCCCATGCTCATCGTAGTGTTTGGCGACTTAAGGAGCGAAAAACCTTTATTTGGGAAGGATTCTCTAATGAATTCACACTTTGTAACTGTATTTACTGACACGTCAATAACTGCTACACGCTTGGTCACATGTTCTTCCGGAGTACTTTGATGCACCTTTACGAAACTTGTTATTTTTGTTTCTTTAGGTTTAGTGCTTGCACTAATGCTCTCCCTTGCATGAGGGCGCTTTGTTCCAGTACGAATTCTTTATTCTCACCTACTAGTTGACGCAACTGGGCCCACGATTTCAGGCTTCGCTAAGTTGTGTTCACTCTTTAGGTGACGTAACAAAACACTGGTAAACCAGCCTTTGCAAAGTAAACTCTTGCTGCACTTTATACACTTCGAACTTTCTCCAGTTCCATCTTTAACATAGTATCGCCACACATAGGCTTCAGTTTCTACCACATCGGTCGTTGACATCGTATTTATTAAAGTCTATTCTTTATTACCTGCAAAACCACAAAATACATTCTGATGAAATAATTGAACTGTATTATTAGATAGTGTAGACTACAATGTGTAGTGATGTAAATTGGAATAATATTAAAACACCGAAGCCCTATCTTGAGCTCCCTAAGTTATTAATCATATTAAACAGCATGATGTTAAGTTATTTGATGTTAAGTTATAACATCTTGAAATCTGTATGCTATTTAGAATTCCGGGAATTCCCGGGAAAAAGAAATTCCTGGACCGGGAAATTTCTGCTCTAAATCATCCGGGATCCCGGGATGCAAACCGTACCTACAGTGTCCCTATTGCGGGCGCCAGTTCTCTTGGCTTAAGTGAGGCAAACCTGACATACCCAATGATATTTCATATCCTTTAAATTGAAATGAAAATTTCTTCGCTACATCAACAAATAAGTCTCCGAACGATAAAATCATCAAACTATACCAAGTGTAGAACAAAGTCAAAAATCGGTAAAAGTATAATGTAGTAAACGTCACGAAAATTCACCTACCCACAATCGTGAGAACAACTGCACTCATGCATCTTAGCAGACATTTAACGCTTGTCACAGAAAAATGTTCGATCAGATCATAAGGGTGCGTGCACACTACGAGCAGAGCGAGCGGAGCGGCGCGGCGCGGCACGGAGCGGAGCGGCGCGGCGCGGCGCATGTGTTCACATGTGAGCTGAGCAGAGCGACCTACACAAGCATCAGTCGCTATGGAGCGTTCCGTGAGTGCGATTCTGTTGCTCGACGGCAAAACGGAAACACTGGATCCATCCCATCAACATGAGGAGAGATCGCTTTGGAGAATATCACTATCTCTTCGAAGCACTGAGGATAGATGAATCGCAATTCTACGAGTATTTACGGATGAAACCGGCAACTTTTGACGTACTACAATCCTTATAGAAGGAAAAATTTCCAACGAGGTAAGATAAATTTGCTGTTCAGTAATAATTCACAAATTTTTATTGAAGATACATGTAAAGCAAGGTAGTTTAGGCAAAATGAAAGTCTTTCCATTTAGGTTGTATCACTTTATATTACTACAGGTTTTCGTAGGCCAGTACGAACAAAAAAAAAGTCTTGTGGTGACTTAAACGTGAGTGCAAGTAAAGTAATTTCCTTCAGAAATTCATGGTTGTACCAGAGATAGCTAAGTGGAAAATACTGACAAATACTGGCTTGTCCTGACCAAACAGTTCTCGAAATACTCATGTGTTTTCCGTTAGTATTGGAACAAATCACCCAAGCTCATAAAATTTTGTAGCTTATTGTGTATTTGACACTCATTGAATCCTTCTCATCATCATACGGCCTCCTTTTCCTCCCATTTTACGGAAGAAATGAAAACTTTATTAAAAATTCGTTCATAATTATTCTTTAAGCAAGATCATAAAATAAAATACACAGCATCACAAGAAAGATGAAATTACATCACGAGAAAAACAAAATAAAATTCCTTAAACTGGAGCAATAATAAAGTAACTTATCAGAGAAAGCAGAAGAAAATAGAAATAAATGATTTATGAACCCAAATGGGTGAAATTACACTAAAATATTACATGTTACACTATCAGTTATAATTGTTATATGATTAGTTGTAGAAATTACTAGTTATATATTAGTTTTTTTTAACTCAAACGACAATTCTACCCCTGTAAGATATGACGATTCAAAGGCGGAGCCGAGGAGAAACGCTCGCCGCGAGCGTCAAAAAATCCCAACGAATTTCCCGAGCGTGCCGCTCCGCTCTGCTAGTCGTGTGAACAGCCAAGCGTTTCTGCATTCAAACCTGTACAAACATTATTGCCGCTCCGCTCGTAGTGTGAACGAACCCTAACACTTCTCTCACTTCGTTACCTGATACCCGCACCAATCCTTCAGCGAGTGCTTGGCTATTGAGAACGAACCACTTTCTACAGCCAATCGCCAACCTCTCATTCTTCATCCAACTGTTCTGAACGTGACTCAAATTGATTAAAAGTAGTATAATTGGCAGTGCTTAGATGGCAAATACACCCACGGCGTTGGATCATCTGAAAAAAACTATGTGTTTAGTTTACCTCATTTAATTCACTCGCAACAACTTGACTAATATACTTACTCTCGACTACTTTTCTCACAGCACCGTTCATGCATTCAAAAATGGTTACAGAAACGTACGTGTACATCACTTCAATGGAAAAGTTGTGTTTCAAAAACGCACGTGTGCATCAGTGCACCGAATACCACTCACTCACCTCGCCCCATCATTAAACATCTTGACAATGATATAATTCTTCACAATCTTCAGACTCCATTTACTGTTTCCGCACACGCTCAATACCTTGCAATAAAAACACGCAGCTGTTGTGTTGCTCACGTTCTCAATACCGAAGTAGATAAGCACAATTCCCTTCTTTAACCTAAATAATATCCTAATATACCTAGCAACTTATTTTTCCATTTACATTACTCACCAGTGTTTTTTAATATACACTCTACTCACTAGGCTTATACCACAGAGATCATGCATAAATGTAGCCTTTATTCTTACAGAGGAGAATAAATTACGCATGAATAAAGTCAATGAAATCATACTAGTCAGAAAATAGATGGCTTAGTCACTCCAACCAGTCAGAACCATAAGTTGTGTAACGTTGTGAAAGCTGGGAAATATAATATTAATGTCATAACTCCATACTCAAATATTATTATTTCCATAACTCTGAGGGCATCTGATCAAAATGACGTGTTTACTAACTGATTTGTATAATCCTCGTTACAAAAGAGTGCGAGACTCGTTTTGGGCATTATACACTTTGGGACTTCTGCCGAACGTTTTCTATCGTCTTATTTTTGTCGGCGGCGTCTGAACGCAACCACCGAACGCAATCTCCTCAGTCAGCAGCGACGCATTGATGTCTAACCCCACCCTTGAACTCCGGCACTCATCTTTGACGGAAGTCTCTACGTTAATCAGAGGCATCAAAAAATTTCTCTATTATATTGATTTCAAGTTTCTGAGTGCGATGCTGTGTGACCAATAAACACCGTACTTGGTGGAGAATACCGGTGAGCATTTAGAGGGCACCTACGCTTTGATGGGATGATCGCGCCAACTCATTCGCAGACATGGGACCGAAGTGGGTGAGTAGTCCCCTCGTAGTTTGTCCTAACCGCTCCGCCTGTCACTTTACTCGGTTTTCGAGACCTCAATGGAAATTAGCGGAGCCTGTAAGTAGTATACAAACAGCCACTTAGAGCACAGTTCAACACAATTACCTTATAAAAAAATATAAACTAATAAAATCTGATGATATGTAACTTTATTGACTTATTTTTGATACTTCCATAACTAGAGAATACTTACACTACACGGCATTTCTCGATCGGCACATTGATATTAATTTCAACTTATTTAAACGACTCATAACATTTTCTCGATAACTGTGTTTGCCGTTTTTACAAAAATTACCCTCCATAATATTTGTACCAGTTTCTCACTCAACTACATTTTCTGAAACGTAGAAAACGAACTGAGAATTTTGAGTAGACTTGTCAAAATTTACACGATCAGTCACGGGTTCGAGTCTCACCAAATAAATTCGTTTTTCTACATGTACGAAACGCACTGAGAATTTACAGTAGACGTGACAAAGCCGGAACATACATCACCTACTTCTAAATTATTGCGCAAAAACTTGTGAAAACATAGGAAATTGGATTGAAAATTCTAAAAAAGAATGTTAAGAAATTATTGGCATGTATAAATGTTCGGATGAAAATATTTGATAAAACTTTTGAACATGAATAAAAAGACACTATTTTACAGCAGCACCTAACAGGAAATAGAATGTATTCTCGACTACTATGAAAACATCAGAGTTGGTGAATTCATATAATGATTTAAAAATAAAGAGAAACGTAATGAGTATATCCCTAAATTTCTCACTCTGCACCATGGCGTGTGCTGTAAAAGTAGCTTACGGGCAAACCCCCGAGAAGTCATGAGGCCGAATCCCACCTTACCTGTTCATATTTCCAAGTGAACGAAACGGGATGCTTACGCATGGTAAATAGTAAATATTAAGTAGCGGTGATATCTAAATAAAGCATATTTGTTTTTTAATCAAAAGGTAAGGGTAAAAACCAAAGAAGTCCCCGTTGTTTAAAATTGTGCGTGGTCAATACTAAAAGCGAATGTTTCAACAACGTACCGTGTCAGACAGGCGTAATACGTCGGAATGAGTTCTAGAACTGGAGTTCGACTTTTTCACCCTCCGTACTCTTCCATAATATGCAGAGGAACAGTGCTTCCGATTTCTCAATTTTAGGGTGTGTTCGTAATGTAACTAAACTTATAATTATTAAATCTCTTTATATCCATAAGAACAAACCCAAACTTAATGATATGCAGAGTGCGCTTTTCTTGCTTTCGATTGGGCAGCTATAGCGTAAGGGTGCGCTCGGGTATTTACTTTTCAGTACGTCCCATTACGCAATGCATTCATTTTCTCCTTTACTTGTATGCAGGTTATAGGGTATGCAGTCTGTTCGTGATCACCAGTGTTTTAGCATATCTAGTAATATACAAAATGTGCAATTACCCAGACTGAGTGTTAAATTCTCTGTTTATAATTGCAGATTTTTGCTGATGATGGGTCAAGGTCCGAAACGTTGGTTTTTAATTTAGACCGCATAGAATTTTGAACAACGTGGACTTCTTTAGTTTTCGCCCTTAACTTTTTATAGAACTTGCTAACTATGCAGAATAACCTTCTTATTTGCTTTTTTACTTTTACCGAATGAAAGTTATAGATGGGGATTTTGATAAAATGGAATTATTTTTCTCAAATAGCCCCAAAATTCTGCATTTGATGCAGGCAATTCTTGGCAAACTGGTTCCGTCTCAGGTTAGCGTAACAACGAACATTGCAGCCAAAAGTTTGAATCGTGAGACTACCGTAAGGTATTTTTAAGGTTCCGGAAGCTAGTAATAGCCCAATATAAGTATTGATTTTGTAGTCTGGCCTGCTCCAGTTGTTGATCTTTCAAACGAAGCGTGTCGGTGGGTTTTGATGAGTGACCACAATCATAATCTGAAAGACCATTTAAGTTAAAGAGAAACCACCCCAAATATATTAGATAGAATCAGAAGTCGGTTTGAATTATGTGAAATGATTCGACTTAAGAAAAAATCAGATTACAAAGCCAATGCACAGTGCTGTAAAGTCCTCAGTGGATAATTTCATGTAGGGGGCTCACTGATCTTCAAGTGTGAAGGCGTGACGAAATCCAAACCAACGACCGGGGTTGTTCGGGGTTCTTTTGTCTTTTTTTGCTCTCATATTTTTTGCCTCTGCGTAAAATATTTGTTTTTAGTTTAATGGTTCTAGAGTTTCCCTTCTAAACGTTTTCTCCATCCTTACTGATCTTTGTTTCATATGAGGATTATCATCAACCAATTTCTGTACTAAATTTTTCCAATTTTCTATTCCTTCCGTACTTATAATCGTATCTATACGTGAATTATCTCTTAAGGCCTCAATATACGAACATATATCGTTAAACACACTCTCTAGATTAACATAATCTAGTTTCATACTTTTTATTACCTTTTCTTCTAATCGCTTAATTTCATTTTTCAAGAACCATACGTGTTCTTACGTGTTCTTTCGAATAACCTCTATTCTACTGAATTCGTGAAGATTTTGCACAAAAATAATGATTGTTTCTTGAATAACTGTGGCATCATAATCAAGTGAGGCTTGGATAGCATCACCTCTGAACCGATGATGTTCAATTATACGATTTTCTCTTACCTTTATATAATTTCTAAAATGAAGCCTCAAATTTTCTTAACTTCGTCAACATATTTTTTATTCGCTGCATCTAATTGTTCGATTAGGAAAGATATATTTGCAAGTCTTCTTGTGTCCAAATCAAATTTTTTTCCTAATCTAGATATCTGAAGCCAATATACCTGGAGGACCTCTTATATGAAAAATACCTGTAGAATTATTCCTTGTACGAAATATATTTACTCCTAACATTTTTTATTGAGTATTCTCTAAACAATAGTCATAAGAGTAGATTAATAAAACCGAAATTTATATCTAAAAATGCGTCAATCCATTATGTTAGTATGTACTAGTTATAAAAAGTATCAAAAATTGGTCAATAAAGAGAAACTTCATCTGATTTCATTAGTTTATATTATTTTATAAGGTGGTTGTGGTGAACTGTGGCAGCACACTACTCCTGTGCTTTCAACAGTGAGAAATATCTTAACTGGTACTCTAATTACGTATTTCCGTAATTGATAGTTTATTTTTCTTGCTTCATAATTGACAGTTATTTCCCTTATTTAACAGTTGATAGTTTGTTCATTCTTACTTTCCAATTGATGGTGATGCTCCTTACTTCCCAATTGACAGTTTATTTTTATACCTTCCGAATTTCATAGTTTATTTATCTTACTTCCAAATTAATGATTTATTTTTTACTTCTCAATCGATAGTGAATTTTTCTTACATTCCAATTGATAATTCATTTCCTAAACTTCCCAATTGAAGTTTTTTTAGTTCGCAAATGATGGTTAATTTTTCTTACTTCTAAATTGATGCATTATTTTTCTCATCTTATAATTTATAGTTTTCCTGGTTTTCCAAATTTAGCATATTTCATTTAAAAGTCGGACCGGAAAACGAGGAAGGATAAGCACTGGTGCTTGGCCTGTCAGGTTCGAACTCGCTCCAGGGTGGGTCCGAGGAGGGAACCTTAGGCCACGGTATACTAAAGGAGGTAAAGTCACTTCTACGGGGACAGCCGCGCACATTCGCTAATTCGACCGGCCAATAGAAAGCTTCATTACAAACAAGCCGGATGACATCACTCGCACGCAGCATAACGTCAGAGGCGGCAGCGTGCGTACTACCACGCAGCGTACTGTGCCCTTCCAGACGTACGATCAACAACAGGACCGACTGCCGGTGTGCCTCTACGTATCCGGATTTGTATTTTTGGAAAATTTAATTCCATCCGGCTACGTGCAAATTTACAAGAACTAAAAGGTCATCGACCTTCTATTTAATTATAACGGCAGCTTCGTAAATTGAAAGCCCTTTCCGAACAAATTAGAAAATTTACTTTAATCAATCATAGAAGACGTTTTATTATCTTTTCAGGCGGATGAGGCTGACGATTGAGCACCGGATTGTAAGGATAATATAACATTCTGTACTTATATGTTAATTTGAAATAAAACATGCTATAGGTTTCGCTTCACTGGAAAAGATTATACGCAAGTTCAAGCCTCCATGACCGCTACAGGAAAGGGCGTATCGAAGAAAGAAAGGAGGAAGGCACCATTTGGTATGGATTTGAGAAAATGCGGAATCTATGCACAAGATGCATAGAAATAGTAAGCTATGAAAGAAGTTCATGAAACAAGACGAAGTTGAAGAAGAAAGTCATAGGTGGTGAAAAATAGGACACCAGTGAACTGAAAAAGATGGTCCATAACAAACCAAAAACCGTTTCTATTTCAACAAAAAGAAAGCCTACCCAAATTTCAGCTCGGGCCCTTGCATAATCCCCCTGGGAGCACTCATTCCCATAGTTACAATAGTAGCATCCCCCTGAAGGGAAGATACCCTGTACTTAGAAATATTAAAATGAGGAGCAAGGTTATGACAAAATTAACGCTGAAGAAAAAAATCATAGGTGATGAGAAACGGAACAGTAGTGAATAAAAAGAAAAGATAGCTTTTATGAAAAGAAAACAAAGCTTTTAAATTGTAACAAAAAGAAGCCCTACGAAACTCTAACCTTGGGACTTACAATAGCTAGTTCTTTAAATTACGAATGGGGAGCAAAATCAAAGAGACAATAATTATTAGTCCCTGGAAAAATATTTCCTCACTTAAAAATACACTAAATTTATAACACGTAAATTTTTGGCGGTAATGAATGAAATGAACTATTTTCCTATCAAAACATTTGGTGCACCACCGCTCGATGCGCGTTTCGACATTTTTCAGTTACAAATTTCAAAATCTACACAAAAAAACTACATAAAACTAATTGTTTAAATCTAGGAAAGGACTTGAGTAATCACAGACGACAAAAGACTAATAAATAATAAGCTGCAGCACTCCCAATGCATTAGCGCTATATTCAAACATCAGGACACTCTCCGTGCCAGTAAGTAAAGAACTATAAAATAAAAATAACTAACACTTAAAATTCGCAAATGAATAAATTTAGCTTAATGGATTATAAAGATAAACTTTAGCATGACCAGTCAGTCAAAATCACAATTTGAGTACCAATTCTTTCAACTCTGCAATACTGCATGAAACAATATATATCATGGTTTTGCAGAGGTTTCCATAAGTTAGTTATAAAAAACTTTCCAAAAAAGTTGTAGTGTAGAGGGAGAATGAATGGAAGAACAAATACATATAGCTCATGCATAATAATTCTTTTTGATAAAATTTTCCCTTAACTGTGCACTGATCCGAATAAACAAATGAACCATACACAGCATCCACTATATTTAATGAAATAGGCAACATTCTACTAAATATTAGTTCACAGCCTCAAATTCTACGCAAGCTAGTACATAAGGTTTAACTTGATTCAAGAGAACGCTTCACAGCCTTAAATTCGTTTCACATTAACAAAATAAGGCTACCACAAATTGAACACTAATGGTTGTTCATTAGCAGAAGTAAATCACTGTGAAGTGAATCAAAGCAAAGTGAAGTGAATCATTTATGCATCATTTTATTGAGGATTCCAGTTCATAGACGGATGGTTTAATTGAAGGCTAATAGGACGTGGAGGCTAAGAAAACTTAATGTTTTGGCAAGTATCACTAATTTTGTAACTTAAAATAAGGTTCAAATAATTATCACCTTACTCTTTAAGGTAATATAACCGGTGCTAAACCGCTTGGGCCTTAGGCCCTTGGCATTTACCTACTTATACTGATTTAGCTTCTGCCCTCAGATAATTTTCTCAAGAGAGCCCACAAACCCTTATACTTAAAATTCTTTTTTTTAATATTTAAGTTAAAGTAACTTTGGATAAATCAATAATAAACTGCTGAAAGTACTTGAAAGATTGACCTACCCAATGGCCAATAAAGAAAAAACCCTGGAGGCCCTGGGTCTAGCAACACCAAGGGAAAAAAAGAATGCATCATTACTCGCCACCTGTCTAAAATAAAACCTTATTTTACGCTATTTTTCCGCGATTGGGGAAACTAGCCTTCGCGAGTTGTAATAAAGTATTTTAATTAAACTTCAAAGTTAAAATACTTTATTACAACTCGCGAAGGCTAGTTTCCCCAATCGCGGAAAAATAGCGTAAAATAAGGTTTTATTTTAGAATGGAATGGAATAAGGTTTTATTTTAGAATGGAATGGATGGAGATGACAAAATCCTTACCCGTAGAATTTTCTTTCGCAGCATCAGTTGAAAATCCTGCCGATTTGACAACAAGGCCTGTCAGTCCTAGAAAACTAAGCGTGAGCACTTTTCATGAGGGGCCAGAATTTCTTTCAGGTGATGCTGAAATGGCTCAAGATTTTACGGTAAGCTTGCCTCACCCTTGCCAGGACAGAGAGCGACCTCCCGAGCAGACTTATCTGGCAAGCGCTGGAGTAGAGGTGAGGGGCATAGAGTTCGCCGTTCCCGCTTCGCGATTCTCGAGTTTCGCTAAATTAGTATCAGTGTACTTTATAGTAAAGAGATTTTTTTTTTGTTTCGTAAGGAAATTCGGGTCGGAGCCGGTGAAGCAGAGATTTGAGGAAAAAAGTTCAGAATTTAACCGTTCCCAAGCTGTTACAGATCTCTTACAGCTTGACCAACAACTTCACTTTGGCGATATTTTTGAATATTTCAGAAACAGAACTACTTTGAACGAAACTCCTAAGTTAGTCTTTCGGTTGAATTTGTTTATCGATGCAGCCGGCCTTTTGAGAGTGAAGAGCAAGTTTGGCCGGGCTAGTGATTATAGTCATAATAATTATAACCCGATTGTGCTCTCAAAGAATAGTCGTGTAACTGAGTTGATTATTAGAGATGCACATGTGCAAGCTGCCCATTCCGGTTGTTATACTTTACTTAATCAGTTGAAGAGGGAGTACTGGGTTGAGCATTTCTTCTCCACAGTGAAACGCGCTATTAAGAACTGCGTGGTGTGTAAGAGATTCAATTCTCGTACTGTAAAATTAAATCAGAACTCTTACAGAGACTTCAGGAGAAATCCCCCTTGTATTCCGTTTCGATCGATTTTTGTGGACTATTTAGGGCCCATGTGGGTCGGTAGTCAGACGGGCAAAAGGAAAGTCTGGCTGCTGTGCGTGACGTGCTTATGGAGTAGGGCCGTGAACCTGAAAATTTGTGCAGACCTGTCGGTAGAGTCATTCTTGACAGCATTTCAGACGCACATATACGAGCACGGTGTGCCTAGTCGCGTGTTTTCGGACCTGGGATCGCAACTAGTCTCAGCTGCAAATATTGTCGCAGATTTCCTTAAAGATGTGCATACGCAGACCTTCTTGAGCAGAAATGGAGTTGAACCTGTAAGATTCGATCATTATTTCAAAGGAAACAGCTCTCTAGGCTCCTTGGTGGAGGTTTGCGTCAAGTTCGTTAAACGGCTGCTCTACAGTTCAATTAAGAACTTGGTATTACCTTTGGATAAGTTTGAGCTGCTGGTAGCGAAAGTTGTGCATTTTGTGAACAAGCGACCGCTGGCTTTTAAAGAGGCTCTAAGGGAAGATGTGGAGCAGACTCCTTTGCCCATAACCCCAGAGTTGCTTTCCAGGGGACGAGAATTGATCTCTCCTAACATTATTCCCTATCTGACCAGTGGCGAAGTTTGGCAACCCGATACCACTCGGGAGAAATCCTTACTAGACGGTTTTTCTAGGCTATCTACCATTGATGACAGACTTGTCTCTACGTACAATGAGGCCTTCTTTGCTAATCTGTTGGATCAGGCAACGAGTGAATCGGGAAAGTATAAACCCGTGCGACATGAGAAGTTAGCAGAGGGCGACATAGTTTTACTGAAGGAGCCAAACATGAAAGTGTATCACTACCCAATGGCCGTGGTTCATTCAACAGTCGAAAATGATTTGGGTGAGGTCACGGCAGTTACTGTTTACAAGGGTCGAACGAGAGAAACGGTCAAGAGACACGTGTCGTCGGTAATACCTTATTTGCGCCCTACGTGTAGCCCACCTGTTCAACGGGAAACATTGACTGCTCCTAATTGTCAGGAGGAGGCGCGTCCTCAAAGAGCTGCTTCCGTAAGAGGAAGCGCGATTTCTCGGCGGATGCTGGAGAGAAATCTAGTTTAAGTTATTTGTTAAGAGTTGTATTCTCCAAATTTTGTGTTCTTACGTTTTCGTTTTCTGATTTAATGCCATAGGCTTAGTCCAGTTTTACTTTAAATGTTTAACTGTTCATTTTCATTTCGAAAATGAACCTTGGCCCCCGGAGTGTCTAAAATAAAACCTTATTTTACGCTATTTTTCCGCGATTGGGGAAACTAGCCTTCGCGAGTTGTAATAAAGTATTTTAATTAAACTTCAAAGTTAAAATACACTCTGGGAGGCCGCCCGATATTCATAAAGTGTGAAGACTATTACAGACGGTTTCCTCGAGTCACGACACCTGAGAGAGGCAGACCCATTTCAGCCTCAGCGGCGCACACATCTCCGTGCTTAATCAACTGCCTTTACATTCGAGAGCCCACGAAACGATGATGGGCTAAGGCACATATCCGGCACGGCCTGCGTCTTGTGGGCGCTGGCCTCTGGAGACTTCACTTCACCTGCACACCTGCACGCCGTAGCCTGAGTGGCAGATGTAAGTCGGGCGGCCTTTATTTCCCGATATCTGAAGCAGGCATTAATTAGGCTAGCCTCGGTGATCCTCTGTACGGGTTGCTTTTAAACGCGACTCGTGAAGCTAGGCTTTCCCTAATCTGTGGCGACAGCCGGGGCCAGGGCTTCAAAAATGAAATACCAAAACTCTATTCGCGCATAATACTAAAACTCTATTCGATCTTGCATAATAATAAAAATCTATTCGATCGTGCATAATAATAAAAATCTATTCGATCGTGTATAATAATATAAATTTATTCGATCGTGTATAATATTAAAAATCTATTCGATCGTGTATAATAATATAAATTTATTCGATCGTGTATAATATTAAAAATCTATTCGATCGTGTATAATATTAAAAATCTATTCGATCGTGTATAATATTAAAAGTCTATTCGTTCTTGCATAATATTGAAAGTATATTCGTGTACAGCACTATAATCGATAAGTCTTCCTCCAGCAATCCATGCTCCTTGGGCGATCGCGAGGGTCCTCCATCCGGGTTGCCTGCCCGGGATGCTCCGCTCGTGCCCGGCCTGCCTCGGTCATCCAGAAGACTGTTGTTTAACTCCTCTGTAATTTCATCCTTCGAACTTTCTGAAACTTAAAACCTGTGACTCCACAAAATTCATCAAAATTAAAAGTCTTTGCGGTGGTGAATTTGGTTAATCTCCTTTGCGATAGTAAATTTGAAATTAAGGAAGAGACCTCGAAGTTTTGATCATTCGATAGGTTTTTTCTACACCACCTGTTCCAAGAGAAAATGGAAACATAAAATCTTCCAATAAAGGTTATCCAAAAGTCAGGAGTTCAACCCCAAAAGTACTACCCTAACTCAACCATCTCTATTAGAAATGCAAATGCACGAAAGTCTTCACAACAATGCAATATTAGCAGCTACAATGAAACTGAAAAGCCCACTAATTCACAAAAACGAACTTTGGACCAAAGCATTGAACCTGCAGAAAAAGAACCTCATGGGAAAAAGAAAAGAATTATTATTATATAAGAAAATTTTAGCCTCCCTTAATTGCACGACAAAGATGTTCTAAGAAAGGAAGGAGGAAGGCACCATTTAGTATGGAGTTGAAGGAACGCGGAATCTATGCACAAGGTGCACAGAAACAGGAAGCTATGAAAGAAGTTCATGAAACAAGAAAAAGTTGAAGAAGAAAGTTGTAGGTGAAGAAAACAGGACAGCAGTGAACCGAAAAAAGATGGTCCGTAACAAAACAAAAACCTATTCTATTTCACCAAAAGGAAGCCTACCTAACCTTTAGCTCAGGCCCTCACATAGTCCCCCTGGGAGCGCTAATTCCCATAGATACAATACCTGTATCTCCCTGAGGGGGAAAAAAGGAACTTTAGTAGATTAGATTAGATTATTCGTTAGTTTAAGCCTCCATATCCGCAATAGGAGCTATCCAAAGAGAGGAAAGAAGAAGGCACCATTTAGTATGGAGTTAAGGAAACGCGGAATCTATGCAGAAAGGGCACAGAAACAGAAAGCTAAGAAAGAAGATCATGAAACAAGAAAAAGTTGAAGAAGAAAGTAGGAGGTGCTGAAAAACAGGACAGCAGTGAACCGAAAAAAGATGGTCCGTAGCAAAACTCAATCCAACTCAAACTCAATCCATTGCACAAAATGTTGGAGGTGGGGCATACCGCTTCCATCTGCCGGAACAAAAAAATTTGCAGAAACTGTTCATCAGCAGAACATGACTAAGCAAGCTGCAAATCAGGCAACTACCATTGCCCGAACTGCAAAGGGAATCATTCTGCTAACTCCAAAAACTGTCCAACATATGTCCCAGAACACGAAATTTGCAAAATCAAGGCCAGCAAAAATATTTCTTTTAATGAATCGCGTGCCATCTACTCTCAACAACAAAAAAAAAACTAGAGATGAACACTGAAGAATATATTGCCCTCGAATCACAGCACATAATCCCGGCTCTGACTCAGCCACAACAGCAAAATTTCTCTCGCAATACATATGCAGCTGTAACCCGATCATATAGTACACACCCAATTGACAACAGAACCACCTCTCAGAAGAGGTGGTTCTGCTTTTTTTGCTAACAAAAAACATAAGTAGATAATAACCAGCCAAAGCTGCAGGAATCAATCTACACCAGTACAAACCACTAGAAGAAGCCAACACGCTTCCCTGGGCTCAAATACATTGCCTGAGACTGATGTAGCCTCTGATTATCCTCCGGATCACAGGAACATGCTAGAAAGACAATCTCAATTAAGAGATGCAGACAACTCAAATGCAACACCACATCTGCCGAAAACCTCCCAGGAGAAACAAATGGTAGGCTGCTTTAAAAATCCAATCATCCAACTTCTCCCTCCTATTATCAAAATCTTACTAGCAAACACTATAACTGAAATAGACAGCCTAAAAGAAATAGAAAATATATTAGAAGCTGGTGAACTAATTTTCGAGTTACTCACAAAATTATATGTTACCTCTCTCATCAGTCAAACATGAACTGAACAATCCTACAATGGAATCTAAAGGGATACTTTGCAAAACTACCTTACCTTCACTTGCTTATTGATCAACATCAGCCAGGAATTACATGTATTCAAGAATCATTGTTACAACAGCGCCATAATATATAATTGAAGAATTACTTCAGCCTTTCCGATATGAAAGAAGGGAAGGTAGAGGAGGTGGGGTGATTACTTTCAATAATTCCAGCATACCAAACATAACACAATTGACTACTCCATTAGAGCTTGTGCTCTGCAAAATATTTATCAACAAAAAGCCTATCAATATAATAAATATGTATTTGCCAAACCCTATTGGAAAGTTATGGTTTAATGCAGAAGTTACAGGACATCAGTTATCAGATTACAGGATCCAGCATTATTATGATGGACTCAAATGCTAACAGCTATAGCTGGGGCTCTGACTTCAGTGACACAGGGTAAAATAATAGAGAACTGGATGACTGAAAACAACCTAATATTACTGAATAATTCAGCCCTAACTTTCTTGTCCTCCAGAGGTACATATACACACATAGATCTAACAATAGTCACTGAGGATCTGCACTCCAAGTTTACACGGAACACTTGTAGTGACACATTTACAAGTGATCACTTTCCACTGATTATTGATTCAGCTTTATCAATTCCCAAGGCCCAACTACCAAGATGGCACTTGCGAAATGCAGATTGGCAATATTTGAAACTGCTCCAGTGTTCCCAAACTGCTCAAAATAGACAATATTTTGAGCTTCAAATCTCTTCCACTTCCACAAAAGGAAAACTTTCTCCGATCACGGTGGCTCCGTTGAATACAACGGCAGCCTTTTGTTCCTCTTCCCAGCTAGCAAAATTTATTGACCTAATATTGAGCCAATATACAGTCTCAATATTGACTGGATATTCAAAATAAACATTGGGACAATACCTTATTTTGGAAAATTCGGTTGATGTTAAAAAAATATATTGGCCCAATAACAATATTGTCATCAACCCAATATCAACTAATTATTGTGTCAATATTGACTTGATAATGAAGTGTTCCCTACAATAACATTGGCTTAATACTCAATTCCTGATAGGTTGATATTTGTAAAATATATGGCTTCGATAGTGATACTTTCACTAACCCTATATTAGCTAATTATTGTCTCACTATGGATGTCATATTAAGGTGTCTTTCAGACAAATATTGCCCTGTTAGGCCTGGAGTTGTTGCTGCTTTAGCAATTGAGTTCCGCTTGCGGCGGGTGAAGCAGTAATCATTAGTATATGCTCGTACTTCTCCTGCAGTTGGTATCGCTGATACACTACAAGAGCTTAGCACTTACTGCACGGAAAATTTTACATATGTACATATTAGTATTACTGAACACAAATGGACTAGAACTGAGTTTGAGGGGTAACTAAGGTAGGGTACTACAGGCCCAACACTTATTTTCCGACATCAAGTGGATATTGGTAGAATATATTGTCCCAATAATGATTTATTTTTAACCCAGTTTCAGCTAATTACTGTGTCACTATTGACTTGATATTGAAATGTTTCCTTAAACAACACTTTGGCTCAATAATTAATTTCTAATATCGCATCAATATTCAGAAGGGTTCAAAGACGAGAAATATATATAATTCTGATAACTATGTTATCCGATGTACATACCTACACACCTACAAGACTATGAATTAAACTGCATTCAAAATTTATCTAAAATCCATGATTACAAACCTCTTTGGCATCGTAGTCCAAATTTTGTGTTGCACGTACGTACCAGTGGTCGGGCAATCTGTACTAAGCAGCATATATACGTTCAGCTAAGCAGCATATACAGGGTGTTTCAAAAATACACGGCATAATTTCAGGTATGTATTTCCCACATGTAGACAATCAAAATAGTTCATTACAACATATGTCCGGAAATGCTTCATTTCCGAGTTATGGCCTTCACAACATTGAAATTCACCGGAACGTTTTTCTTTCCGCAGGTCGTTGCCGTCAAAGGACACATTAAGAGGGCACTCTGACAGATCATTCCTAGGCGAAGGTTAAATTCAGTGTTGTGTTTGGCGTTCGACTGTGTGTCATGTACACAAATCAGGAGCTGGCAGAGATGCACTTGATCTACGGTAAGGCAGACGGCAATGCTGCGCTGGCTCGTCGTTTGTACCAGGAGAGGTACCCACAGCGACAATGTCCAGATCGGAAGACATTTGTAAGTCTCCATCAGCGTCTGTGCGAGTA
Source organism: Morinoia aosen (assembly GCA_030386875.1). Classification (NCBI taxonomy): domain Eukaryota; kingdom Metazoa; phylum Arthropoda; class Malacostraca; order Amphipoda; family Talitridae; genus Morinoia; species Morinoia aosen. The sequence goes on along the minus strand of CM059558.1, from coordinate 10,039,929 downwards.
TGGAAAATTTGACTCTCCTGGATTGGGAAGGGGACGACCAAGATCTACAACTCCAGAAGAACAGGAGGAGATTCTGGAGATTGTGAACAGAACTCCTTCTATCAGCACACGAAGGTTAGCGTTGCAAGTGAATGTTCCCCATACGACTGTCTGGAGACTGCTGAAAGAGTATCAATTGTATCCTTACCATTTGCAACGTGTACAGGAGCTGTCACCAGCAGATTACCCTGCACGAGTTAGGTACTGTCAGTGGTTCTTGCAGCAATGTGCTGCAAATCCGAACTTTCCTGCCTTAGTATTATTTACAGATGAAGCACAGTTCACACGAGATGGCATAACAAATCTCCACAATCAGCATGTATGGGCGTATGAAAACCCAAATGCAACTGTTGTATCTCATCACCAGGTGCGGTTCTCCCTCAACATGTGGGCCGGTATCATTGGTGATCGGTTAGTTGGACCCCATGTACTTGTAAACAGACTTACGGGGCAGGCGTACACAAACTTCCTGGAAAACATCATACCTGATGTTTATGACGACACTCCACTGATCGATCGTCAGCACGCTCACTTCTTGCATGACGGCGCTCCTGCACACTTCAGTCGTACGGCTCGCCGGTACTTGGATCGAAGATTTCCTGATCGATGGATAGGTAGAGGTGGCCCAATTGCTTGGCCTCCACGCTCACCTGATCTGAACCCTCTCGATTTCTACTTGTGGGGCCATTTAAAATCATTGGTTTATTCGTCTCCGGTGCCTGATTTGGAATCCCTTCGGAATCGAATTGTGGCACGCTCTGAGGACATACGCAACATTCCTGGAGTGTGGGATCGTGTTCGCAGGTCAATGAGACATCGATGTGAGGTCTGTATTCAAGCAGGAGGTGGTCATTTTGAACATCTTCTGTAATGGCAACGACCTGCGGAAAGAAAAACGTTCCGGTGAATTTCAATGTTGTGAAGGCCATAACTCGGAAATGAAGCATTTCCGGACATATGTTGTAATGAACTATTTTGATTGTCTACATGTGGGAAATACATACCTGAAATTATGCCGTGTATTTTTGAAACACCCTGTATATGCGTGATTGAAAAATTGCACGAAAGCGCTTTACTCAAAGAATGATGCATGCGAAATGGCTTGTATGGTAGGAATAGGCCTACTTAATACCTTCGTTACGAAATTAAATCATTTATATCATCTATCTCTACCCAGGTGTCTGAAATGGGTACCGGTCTTGACCGGGGGAAAGCGTAATGGCGTCCTGGCGTTAGTTATGAGGCATTTGAAAATCCAATGTACAAGGCGATATGTATCAGGCTTGATTGGAAATAAAGCATCCGTAGATGCCTTCATTATCATTATCATTATATAAATGACTTTATATCATCATAATTCAGTATATAGACATTTATTGCTATAGTAACATATGACAAACGATTTTAGCATAGTTTTTGAAAAAATTAGACCTTCGAAACTCATTGGAAGACTGAAAAAACAAGAACTGTGAACCTGTGATTACAGTAATTCTGAATATACATATTATTGTAACGTATTCACATTTCTTGATATCTTTCAAATATATCTGCACTCATTAAGGACTGCAATAACTATTCATTAACTTTATTGGTACATTTTAAACAAATTACTCCGTATTATTGGCGTACAATATCAACCCAATATTTGGGCAATAATAATTTATATTTTAACAAATTTTATTAAATTCCGAGATTTTTAATTATTATGAGATAGTTTCCACTTATATGAATATCGTAAATATATATATACACCGTTTAATATTAGAAATAAAACTATTTACTACATTGTCCCACTAACAAGTTGATATCATAAATAAATATATCTTTTTTCGATATTGTCTTGTTATTAGCCTATTATTGTAATCCAAGATTCCAATATCAGGTCAATAAATAATTATCAACCCAATATTGGCCTAATAATTTCTTGCTATCTGGGTTCAGACACCTCAATAAGTGAAATCATTTCACTTTCTTTCGGCACCTGAAAGGCAAGAAAAAATGTGAGCTCAAGTTCACAATTTTTTTAATGAAGTTTTTGGCTTCATAAGCAAGACTTTCAGTTGCAGTTAAGGGTACAGATTTAAATGTGTTAGAGAAAATGGAGCTAATATGATAAATTGAGATGCAGGCGAGAGCAATTAGAAAAGGGGTCAGTTGTGAAGAATTACGCTCAACGGGAAGCACCATTGAAAAGTATATGAAGAAATATAGATGATATTCTTAGTTAGTTTAAGCCTCCCTATCCGCAACAAAGGCGATCCAAAGAGAGGAAGGAGGAAGGCACCATTTAGTAGGGAGCCAAGGGAACGCGGAATCTATGCAGAAAAGGCATTGAAACAGTAACATAAGAAAGAAGTTCATAAAACAAGATCAAAGTTGAAGAAGAAAATAGTAGTTGCTGAAAAACAGGACAGCAGTTGACCGAAAAAAGATGGCTCTTACATAACAAAATCTTTTTATTTCAACAAAAAAGGCCTACCTAACTCTCAGCTCGGGCCCACACATTGTCCCCCTGGGAGCGCTAATTCACATAGATACAATAGTTGTATCCCCCTGAGGGGAAATGAGATGATAAACTATATCATAATATTAAATGTAAAACTATAAGGAGTCTCAATGGAGAAAGAGAAGAAAAGAACAAAAAGGTAGGATTTGATTATATGTTAGTTCAAGCCTCCTTAACTGCTAAAAAAAGCAAGTTTAGAGGAGCGGCAGGAGAAAGGCACCATATAGTGAAAAAATAAAATAATGCAATGTGGGATATCATGGGGGAAATAAGATAGGAGGGGAAAAAAGGAAACAAAAGATTGATAGTAATAGGCAGAGAAGTGAGGAATACATGGCTTAAAACAAAACCTAAGTTTATGCACTCTATCTATTTCCCACAATTCCTCTCTAACATTTAATGTTGTCTAACATATATAGATTTTTGAGAGATATTAAATAATAATCATAACCTAAACTTTTGAAAACTTTTAAGGAATAACTGTAAAAAATGGAAAAATATGTTCAATAAGACTCCTAACAGTTGAGTCAAGAAAATCTGTCTAGAATCTGGACAACATTTAAATTTTATTCTGACATGTATGTATTCTTAAGCGAGTTACCAGACTCATCTCACCTCTGCTAAGAAACCCAAGGTCTCTCCTTATTGCTTGTCAGGAGCTTAGGTTGGGATGCAGGGATAGGAACCAGTGTATGTAGGTGGAACATTATCCAATAGCAGTGAGTGATCAGTAGCTTGATTGGGTCGCATGTCCATTCCATGTCCTGAAAGATAAAAAAATTCATATGAAACAGTATGTAGCAAAACTTTATGTAAAAATTTAGTCTCTCTCTGTAATGAAATTTTGAATGAACATATGAAAGCATAAAAAATATTGACCCTAAATGACACCACTTAATTTTAAAGAGTTTTCTAAAATACTAAAAAGAGCTCAATACAATCTCACAAAGCTAATGAAGAATTAAAATTTAAATTTTGAAAAATAATTATCTTGGAAGAAAAAACTAGACCAATAAGAACCTAGAAGAATCGCTGAACACTCTTGATAACAAAAGTTCAATGGATTCAATCTTTAGCTTATGAACATAACATACCTTGTAATGGATTAATGTATTAGATATTTTTATACTACACTTACAGATGTTGCAATTCTCTATGAAGAAAAAGTTCATCAGAATAAATTAGATAACTAAAAACTTACAACACGTATGGTAAAAATGGGCTCTTAAAATGAAGGCTCAGTAAGTCAATGACAGATTGAAATTTAATAAAGGAATTTTGTTGTCAACTCTTCTTACTGAATTTTTACAATCAAGCCCAACTAGCTTTTATGAAGAACCAACTTGCAAAAAGAAAATAAATGTTTTATAATGTTTATGTCCACCAAACTGGATGAGTCAAATTTGAATTATGAAAACATAGATACCAAGAATAAGTATGTATGAGTCTTAAACAATGGCTGCAGCTGCACCGTTTGCACTGAAAACACACCTAAATGGAGTACTGTACAAAGTCATTGAGTGTGCAGAACTCAAATATGGCATGAATTTAAAAGGTGCTACAGTGCGGATAAGAACTGAATATGTATGAGCAATATTTCCTTAATTCTAATATCATAACTAACAAAAGTCCCCCATGATGAGCTATCATTATGGGGTACTAATGGATATAGATTCTCAAAAACAATACTACGAGATCCATGAAAAGAAGAATATGTATAGCAACATGTCTACTGATATATTTCATTTCCATATTTCAATAGTTTATAACAATTTTTCTACCTTCAACATCAAAAAATGACTACCTATTTTCTACATAATGAATGTCATCAATACGTAAGCAATCGGCCAATAATGTGCAGTTTGAGTCAATAATACACTCAATAACACAGGTTTAAAAAAAAGTCCAAGTTTGTTAGTACTTGAAATACTTAATACTAAAAGTAGCAACCAACGCATTATTTGATAAAAAGTTGCCTAAATTCCTAATATAACCTGTCCAAAATGGACTCTTAACAAATGTATAGCAAAGACCTTATCTTAACATTTTGTTGTGGGATGTGCAAATCCCGAGACCCAAGGTCTCGAAGCCAAGCTCCCAGAGCTCTGATCGGCCTCCTAACCTCCCCTGCAGCCGACACCAGACACACACCTGAGCTCGTGTGTCAGAGGACACACCCAGTGTGAACACACGCTGCCGTGAAACGAACACACTTCACGGCAGAATGGAAGCACACACTAGCTCCAAGCTAGTGTGGTGTGTCTGAACAACACCGAGGTACACAGGCACACAACACCCCTGCAGGTCTTACCTGCTTGTGTCTCAGCACAAAAAAAAACACAACACAAGTATCTCGAAAGGATAATTCAAGAGCGAAACCGGAAGGTCAAACACGCTCAACCTCACTCGCCAGCAACAGACGCAATAATGCCAAGGCCGGCGCACAGATTGACGCTCCACACGTCAGGAAGTAGATCCCACAGAATACCTCCTGCCACTCAAACGGAGCAGCTTACAACGTAAAAAACGTCGCATGTGTAATTCTAAACAGAATAAACACATTGGAACACCAAAGCGTCCGTGAACACAAAATACGATGTGTACACAAGCAGCCCGCCGACGGGTGCCGCCCTGTGATTGGCCGCGCGTAGGAATACATGCCTGGCGTAGTAATACACCACACATTTTTCAACTATAAGAGCAACAGTTCATCACATGAACAAATAAACAGACTAGAAACTAGTAGACGCCGGTGGATTGCCAGATCCACTGACAGAAATGTTTCCAATAAGCCGCAGTAAATTTTTAATTATTGGAGAAATAAATTGTTGGAAATCTATAAGCTCTTTATACATAAGTCCATAACTGTCAATTTTTATGTATGGAATTATCCCACTTCATAATGGAATTATCACCCTTATCATACAACCTAGATATTTGTATCCATTTGTTCTACCTATTCTAATCTACCCAATATTCCACAATCTGTCTCTATCAGTCTCATCTATTTATAACCATAACCTTACTTATATCAGCACCAAAGTTTATCTTGAGATCTGTACTATATCCATTCACAATGTTAAGCCTCCTTTGTAGTTCATGTCCACATTCACTAACCACAATATCATCAGCACACAATAAACAACTCAGTCTCTCCTTACCAACTTTCAATTCTAAGCTTCTCATTCTGAGTCAAACTGCCAATTCTTCTGTGTACAATACAAACAACAGGGGAGACAGAATACAGCCCTGCCTAACTCCCTCAACACTCCTCACTTGCCCTGTTTCCAAATTTCCTAACCTGTAGATAGTGCTTGTGATCTCATACAGACTTTGTACATTGGTTACTATCTTCGGTAAATGTTGAGGAGTTGACCATAATTGATTTTTACCTTCTGGGTGCCGAAACATAGTTAATTATGTGTAAATGAACAACTTTTTTCTATGCACTTTCCGTTGGAAATAATTATTGAACGAGTTATAGGAATGAATTACTTACCGCAACTGTAGTGTTTAGAGCGGGAAGTAATTAAGTATTCAACTTTGAAGTTGCCTTTTGCAGCGATCGCTAACACCCTATTACGAACGTAAAGAGGTTGAGTCGTAAGGGGTAGCCACAGTTCTTTTAGTGAAAAGTATAAAAGAAGTGACGTCCGTTTACATCGACTCCAAGATGGCTGCCGCCATCTTTGGTACCGGGTGGCGCCATGGCGGCAGCCACCTTGGAGTCGATGTAAACGGACGTCACTAAAAACGTTTATTTATAATTTTCACTAAAAGAACTGTGGCTACCCCTCACGACCTAACCTCTTTACGTTTGTAAGAGGGGGTTTGCTTCTCTTATTTATTTTTTCCCGCCTCAAACACTGGAGTTCCGGTAACTCATTTACGGCTATAACTTGTAAAATACTAATTTCTGACGGAAAGTGCATTGAAGAAAACTTGTTTATTTTGATCTCATTAACAATATTTACGCATCCAAACTGGAAAATCAATTATGGTCAACTCCTCAACATTTACCCTATTTTATTGCTCAACACAACTTTTCTCAAAATTTCAAATAGCCTACCACAATCCACTCTGTCATACGCTTTCTCATTATCCAGGAATGCTAAATATACCTTCTTATCAACCTTACTCATTTGCTCAATTATTTCAATCACTACAAACAGATTATCTTCCCCACGTCTATCTTTCGTAAAACCATTCTGTTCTTTGGTAAATGTGTAACGTTGGTCAGTAATCGATTATCAACTTTTCGATGCCTAGAAATAGGTAATTAGATCTAAAATAAACAATTTCTCTTCAATGCACTTTCCGTCGGAAATGAGTATTTAACGAGTTATGGCGGTAGGTTTAGTATCATCTGTGATGAATGCGCTCGAATAAACAGCTACTCATCGATTTTTGAATTTTAGTTGCTTGAATCATGATAATAGCACTGAAATAAACAACTTTTCTTCTATACACTTTTTTCGTCGAATGAGTATTAAACGAGGTATAGCGGTGGGTTTGGTTTCGTCTTCGATGGCTATCTGGCTGGAAGCGAGACTCCATTGCAGCGTTGTCATACCACGGGATCGAGGAATTTCTTTCCGCTTCAAACACTGGAGTTGCGGAAACTAATTTACCGCTATAACTTGTAAAATATTCATTTCCGACGGAAAGTGCATAGAAGAAAACTTGTTTATTTCGCTCTAATTAACTACGATAAGACACCATAAAGTGGAAAATCAATTACTGAACAATGCTACACATTTACCTGTTCTTTTCCCAGGACTCCTAATTCCTTAACTAACCAAAATGTTTCATTTTCTCATTCAAAATACCACAAAAAATCTTACATACAGTGTCAGCCAGTGCAATTGGTCTGTAATTTTCATGTAAAGTAATGTAAGCAAGTAATTTTTCAGTAAAGTAATTTTAAAGGTAATTTCAAGTAAATACTCATTTGCACCAGAAATGGTATTAAAGAAAAGTTGTTTATTTTGATGTGATTACCATGATTCAAGCAACAAAAATTTGAAAATCGATTAGTGTGTTGTTCCGAATATTTACCTAGGTCTTGAACAATATCAGTGAAGTTTTTTTATTGTAAACCTGGTAAAATTTGACATCACATCCTACTTCTAGATTAATTTACACCCAGAAATTTATATACAACTGAAGCTGATGGCATTCTACCCCAAGATTTAGGTCACCTATTTGCAATGAAAAGCTCCAAGGTATTAAAAGAAATTGAAAATAAGCAGTGTCATTTTTCGGCATTGAATTGTAGCACATCATATTCCTATTTTTTTGTATCCTTTATATTTTAAATTTCAGGCGAGTCAACACCCTTTTTCCATGGAACTAGCATATCAAATTTGAACTGTTTCAAAGCTTTGATAAAGAGATGCAACTTCATCCAGTGAAAAAATCAGTTATGAGCCATCCTTTTTAAATTAATATTAAAAATTTAATTTCCTACCTTCCAGTTCCAAACTCCAGTGATCATATAACAACAGCACAACACCACTTTTTCATTGAAATGTACGTCTTAAATGCTGATAGGATTTTTCGGTAGTCCGTCTTTTTGAAATGGCTACTGCTAACATAAACGAGAGTTATTAATTAAAATTAAACTTTACATTTCAACTCGGCGAAATCCATTCTTTAAAATTGAAACCAGGACATTGAAACATCTTGGGTAGATTTTTAGAATTACTCCGAAATTATATTAAGAACACTTATTTAATTTAACGTGAGGCGGCGACATTTCACTTCACTTGACTCGATCACACTTCGTTCGAACGGCATGCCAGATTGCCGTACCAGTAACGCTTCACTTACAGTAATGCCAGATTTCGGGTTAGCAGTGTTGCGAGATGATATGTAAGCGGCGCTGCTAATGGTGCGATGCCATGACGTCACTCGCACGTAGCACGATTCGATAAAAGACTGGTTTGCCGCTACCTCCTCTTTCGTCTACCATGCCTTAGGCTGCAGTGCAGCATCTGCCGTTCTTGCTATCGCCTCTTGCGACACCTACATGCATGCCGCTGTAATTTTTCTTCAGTAATTATCCTCAAGCCGTCTGGTTTATTCTCCTTCTACAGTTGACCATTACAGTTTTTGTAAACATATTCCTTCATTAATTCGTAAAGGTCTCAACTAAGGCAATAGATTCGAATTTTCTTTCAAACCAATAAAAAACGACCCTTGCAATTGTCTGGAAACGATTTGGAAATGATTCACATGGAATTGAAAACTTTTCCAGGAAACCTTCCGCTGTCTGCGGCATAGCGCTTACTCATAGTGTGACTCTTTTCGTTAGGTTTATCAGATTGTTTACTTCCTTCTTCATATTCTCATGGATGCTGATGTTGAGTAACTCGTTCGTCATTTTTTGTGCTGGTCGGAGACACATTTATCTCGCTGAATTCTTCGGATCAACTCTTCTGGCATTGGAAATAACTCTTCTTGTTACGAGTGAACATTGAGGCCTGTTGCTGGGCACACCTAGGGAGAAATATACACTGTTCCCTTTTCCCCGTTTTACTGGTATCGAATTATTTAACTATTGAACTTGGTGAGGGAAAGAAGTCGGAGACAAGAATTGAGACAGGAGTACCTGCTCACGAGCAAGTATCCAGGCACAGCCCGCTAGGGGCGAACACAGACATTCCTCTGTACACCACTATCAAATCACAACATACACAAACAGACATTCCTCTGCACCACTATCATAATAATCACAACACATACAAACACACACACACACTCACGCAGACACGCTCAAACATGTACACAAACACACGCACACACTCACGGAGAGACATTCACATATTTACACAATCACACACGCGAACAGTATACTCGCACATGCATATGTCGTGCACAGTTTTCAAAGCACCCCAAATCAAAAGCAACGCAATGATATACACCATCGTCTCAAATGGAAAAATAATATATATTGGTATTCAATGCTTCACCAACTCAAACACCGTTGATGAAGAAACTTAATTCACTTTAATTCAATTGAGGTGAAACGTAATTCAATTTAGGCAACTTAACAAATCACCACAATTCAGAAGCAACCCACTTTGAGACACCATCGTCTCAAAAGACAAACCAATATATATATATATATATATTTATACGACGTCTTTCACCCTAAACTATACGTCGAACTTGAAAACACCTCAAGAATTTCATTTACCAAAAGAAATTTATATTCACATATATACTAACAGTAATATCAACCTAACCTTGTCACTAACAAACTGGTGCGAAATAATTTCTCCAAACCATGAATAACACATAGCCTAACGAAAACGATGGCACCCTCATTCATAGTATTACACAGACTATACGTAGGTGTTACAGCTCATCAAATCTTTCAATCACCTTTCGTGCCACACTCTCACACCCTATCTAAAGAAATATAATGTAGTCTAACCCAACCTAACTCAAGGCAAAGTCACCTAACCTCAACTAACGAAACATGGTCTAAACTCACATAAAGAAATCTAATTTATCGTAACATACTCTAACGTAACTCAAGTTAACCTATAACTTGCTCTAAATATGATGTCAATTAATTTACTTTACACATTCCCCAACTCACCTACATACGACTAAACTTTACTTATTCAGGGTTCCCTGTCCTGTTCTAAACTTACAATTTCGGTAGCACCTATTTTATCTGATTTATTTCTTACGCGATTGCCCTTATTCCTCACGAATTCCTAACCTCTATGCGCGCTAAAATATCCTTCCATCCAACTGTAACTTATAACCAATTGAAATTCTATTGGTCACAAAATGAAAATGCGTTCCATAACTATTTCACCGGCAGAGACATTCTGCCTGCTATATTTTCTCGTTAAATTATGTGGATTAGGGTTTCATTGAAAATTTGTTCCAAATTTTACCTCACGAAATATTGTGACGAAACATTTATTACATTTCGGTTTATTAATGGGTGCGCATCACTAACCTTTTCCTTTGCTTCGAAGTTGACTAGTTTAATTCGTTCTAATCGACAATTCATCAAATATCCAACCTACATACTCACCAAAAATTTGTTGTCACGAAGAAATGACGTCACAACGATACCAATTGGAAAATATTACATAAAATCTTTATTTCGCAGTAAGCTACTCTTAAAAATTCAAACCTAAATCTTTACGGTTTAAACACCGTAATAAAACAGTTATCATTAATATTTAATTCTAGGTCTAATAACCAAAGTCTCTTAACTGTGCATCAGAAATCGGTAAACGAATATATACACCGCGCTATCGCGCTAAGTTAAAATCCCAGGAAATAAACTCTCCATTTTGGGAACGCTCGGCGAGATCTGAAGATCTCGCCAAGCGAAAGCGTTTTTGTCTTGAAGTCAGTAAATACAAAGAAAGAACGCATTCACAGCAAATCTCTTGGAAACTTTCAACAATATTTGAGCATTTGGCATTCATCTACAACTTTGAGTGCACTTACAACTTACATTCAACTAAAAACTTTCTAAAGCATCATTGACATGAAATTCATTTCTTCATATCAGAAAAAAAACTTTCCAATTCCACATTCATTACGACAACACCATATCCGAACACATTTCAGACATTTCTCAAACAAATTTATCTGTGAACACCTGCGGCTATAGCTTAGAATCACTGATGTGTTTCCTAATAGACATCATTTTCACCACAAAAATCGATTCTTTCAGGAATGTGAACAATTTGAACCTCTCTCTGTAATCTTCTATTTCTATTATGGATCGATACAGTAACCTTCAATTAGGCTGAGAGGAATTTATAAAACATTCTTGCAAATATATCAGTTATACTATTTTAAATTTCATAAATAACATCATTCAAACATACAAAACCTGCAAAATATTTGTTTGTCTTCGGGGACAAATATTCACCAAATATTAATCATCAGTTAGAACCTCGTAATGTTGTCTATACTCACTCAAATGATGACTTCCTGAAACTCACACATGCATGGTGAGCGATTTTGAGGCCTTCAAACAACGAGTTTTAATTATTTATTATTATTATTGGAGATGGAATTTTTCGTGAACACTTGACAGGTTCTTGGTCGTGAAGATCCAGCAATTTTACATCCCAACCATAAAAAATTATGATACAAATATTCACTCAAACTATACCCTTCCTAGAAAATGCCTCGTTCAATCAAAGCATATATGTCGACATGAACCATTTTCGTGTTGTTTGAACCACTATATATATCGAGAGATTCGTTCCTCAATGAGCTTTATTAATTTAGAAAATGAGAAGTCAAATTCTTGGACTATGAGCTCTTTCAATTTCAACTTGCTAACGTCAAAAAAAAAACAAGTTTCAAACACAACACAAATAGGCACAGAGACCTGTGCCGAACGAAAATTATTTAGAACCTATATCTCTATAGAGATGACTCATTTCAAGTGTTTCACCTTTGAACTATAGTTCAGTTACGAACTTTAACCTATATTCGCCTTGTTTTCCGGTGAGACACAATTTGCGATGTCAAAATATTATAAGATTGCTATAAAATTGCTTTCAACAACGCTAGCACAGAAGTTGCGGAACTTTTTGGCGTCGAAAACTACTCGCTTTGCGTATTTGAACTCATACTACGAAGTAACGTCGATGATGCTAACACTTTGAAGTAAAACACTAGATTGAACATTGAATTTGTAATGTGATGAAGTGACGACAACATATAATACGTCATCAAAAAGAAATCAAGCTTAACTGAAATCAGCACCTCGAACGAATATGAGCATCTTTTCTCGTCAAAAACGCATCAACAGCAATATTTACGCCTCTACGCAACATCCGATTTGCGATTTATGTCACTTTATATTACTTCAACTTGATAATTATAGTACAATTATTATAAGAAGCTTAAAATTTACGTCTCAAATACTAAACCTCATTACTATATTGCAATTGAAAGGGGCCATATACCGCTTAAAATTACTCTTACGTTCATGGACAAACAAGCAGGGTAAATAAAACGCGTAACCATCATTTTTTCTCTTCTGCCAAACATGTTAGAATTTAAATAATACTACCATAACCTGAATCACAAAGTCTAAACACATTTCTTCTCTATAAAGTTCCAAGTTAAACCAGTTTCAACACTTGAAAAGGATGATTTACTAGTCATGACTGCAAGTTATGCGAATCTAAAAGCGAAAGAACCGAGTTCGAGTATTGAGTTCCACGTCAAAATAAATTTATAATAACTTTAACAACACTGTAGACCTATGAAAAATTTGCAACACAGCCTCAAACGGTCAAAAATTGGTTGAAACTTTGAACTTTATCAATCACTCGAAATATATGGGATCAAACTCGACAAACATGAAAACATAAGCGTCATGATGTTCAAGATCCTTATACAGCCCTCACAACTCGAGCAAGCTTAGGCCACGTCATCGCAGTCACCCATGATCTCGATGTGGAGACTTCAATGCAAAACAAGAAATAATCCGTGTCATTAATCTACGGAGATTGAAAGACCTTTTCACTGGCACATTTCGCGTCGAGGGGAAATTTCTTTCGATGTTTTTGCCATTTATCTCAAAAAATAGAAAAGCTACGACTTTGAGACTGGTATCATTATAGAAAGATGTCCTCGATACGCATCAGTACAGAGTATTTAAAAGCCCTCAGGGGTAAAGCAGGGGGCGTGAGAGGGGTAATAAAAGTCGAAATGACGTGAAAAACATGTTTTTTCCATATATATATGGAACGGTTGATGCGATCGCTCCACAAAAACTATTTTGTATGTAGCGTGAAAAAACGAGCAAAAAGTGTTCAACAACTTTGCCTGTAAAACGAAGCGTTCTCCAATGTCTTTGGTTTAAGTGAATTTTCAGACAAAAAGGACTATTTTTAAATCGCTCATTTTGAGAAAAGTATCGCACTTGTCGCTTCATAAATTTGATAGATTTTAGAAAAAACTCCAATCTACATTCTATCAAATTTTGGAAGGCGAAAGCTCATCGAAAACGCCGCAACTGGCAGCCAAAGTGACACTTGAAAAACGGCCGTTTTTTTACCCAAAAGTTTTTCATTCATTGAACATTTTCCCGAATACTTTTCGACGTAACGATTACACCGTCGTAAAGCCCGAATTTTTCTCTACCAGTTCCGACCAATTCAGCTCCTCCGACGGCGCAATGAAAAATATCTTCATGTTTGAAATGACCCTATTTTTGGTCGGTTTTCGAGTTCTCGGGGGTCTCCTATGGGGTCTTGGGGCCTGGAAAGGGGTCCGTATGTCTTAGAATTTTCCCTTGTACACGCTCACCAAATTTGAGAGCGCTGGGACCTCGGGAAGTTGGTTTTGGCTCGAATTAGGGAGTGATTTGCTATATCTCCGATGCTCCACCTTTATGGCGACAAGCATTTTCGATCTTGGTGCAACTTGTGATTTTTTCACGGGTACTATTTTTAGTCTCTTCTCGCAACACTACTACAAAGTTCGCCCGCCGCAAGTAACCAGGCACAGCCCGCTAGGGGCGAACACAGGCATTCCTCTGTATACCACTATCAAATCACAACATACACAAACAGACATTCCTCTGCACCACTATCATAATAATCACAACACATACAAACACACACACACACACTCACGCAGACACGCTCAAACATGTACACAAACACACGCACACACTCACGGAGAGACATTCACACATTTACACAAACACACACGCAAACAGTATACTCGCACATGCATATGTCGTGCACAGTTTTCAAAGCACCCCAAATCAAAAGCAACGCAATGATATACACCATCGTCTCAAATGGAAAAATAATATATATTGGTATTCAATGCTTCACCAACTCAAACACCGTTGATGAAGAAACTTAATTCACTTTAATTCAATTGAGGTGAAACGTAATTCAATTTAGGCAACTTAACAAATCACCACAATTCAGAAGCAACCCACTTTGAGACACCATCGTCTCAAAAGACAAACCAATATATATATATATATACAACGTCTTTCACCCTAAACTATACGTCGAACTTGGAAACACCTCAAGAATTTCATTTACCAAAAGAAATTTATATTCACATATCTACTAACAGTAATATCAACCTAACCTTGTCACTAACAAACTGGTGCGAAATAATTTCTCCAAACCATGAATAACACATAGCCTAACCAAAACGATGGCACCCTCATTCATAGTATTACACAGACTATACGTATGTGTTACAACTCATCAAATCTTTCAATCAGCTTTCGTGCCACACTCTCACACCCTATCTAAAGAAATATAATGTAGTCTAACCCAACCTAACTCAAGGCAAAGTCACCTAACCTCAACTAACGAAACATGGTCTAAACTCACATAAAGAAATCTAATTTATCGTAACATACTCTAACGTAACTCAAGTTAACCTATAACTTGCTCTAAATATGACGTCAATTCATTTACTTTACACATTCCCCAACTCACCTACATACGACTAAACTTTACTAATTCAGGGTTCCCTGTCCTGTTCTAAACTTACAATTTCGGTAGCACCTATTTTATCTGATTTATTTCTTACGCGATTGCCCTTATTCCTCACGAATTCCTAACCTCTATGCGCGCTAAAATATCCTTCCATCCAACTGTAACTTATAACCAATTGATATTCTATTGGTCACAAAATGAAAATGCGTTCCATAACTATTTCACCGGCAGAGACATTCTGCCTGCTATATTTTCTCGTTAAATTATGTGGATTAGGGTTTCATTGAAAATTTGTTCCAAATTTTACCTCACGAAATATTGTGACGAAACATTTATTACATTTCGGTTTATTAATGGGTGCGCATCACTAACCTTTTCCTTTGCTTCGAAGTTGACTAGTTTAATTCGTTCTAATCGACAATTCATCAAATATCCAACCTACATACTCACCAAAAATTTGTTGTCACGAAGAAATGACGTCACAACGATACCAATTGGAAAATATTAGATAAAATCTTTATTTCGCAGTAAGCTACTCTTAAACATTCAAACCTAAATCTTTACGGTTTAAACACCGTAATAAAACAGTTATCATTAATATTTAATTCTAGGTCTAATAACCAAAGTCTCTTAACTGTGCATCAGAAATCGGTAAACGAATATAAACACCGCGCTATCGCGCTAAGTTAAAGGCCCAGGAAATAAACTCTCCATTTTGGGAACGCTCGGCGAGATCTGAAGATCTCGCCAAGCGAAAGCCTTTTTGTGTTGAAGTCAGTAAATACAAAGAGAGAACGCATTCGCAGCAAATCTCTTGGAAACTTTCAACAATATTTGAGCATTTGGCATTCATCTACAACTTTGAGTGCACTTACAACTTACATTCAACTAAAAACTTTCTAAAGCATCATTGACATGAAATTCATTTCTTCATATCAGAAAAAAAACTTTCCAATTCCACATTCATTACGACAACACCATATCCGAACACATTTCAGACATTTCTCAAACAAATTTATCTGTGAACACCTGCGGCTATAGCTTAGAATCACTGATGTGTTTCCTAATAGACATCATTTTCACCACAACAATCAATTCTTTCAGGAATGTGAACAATTTGAACCTCTCTCTGTAATCTTCTATTTCTATTATGGATCGATACAGAAACCTTCAATTAGGCTGAGTGGAATTTATAAAACATTCTTGCAAATATATCAGTTATACCATTTTAAATTTCATAAATAACATCATTCAAACATACAAAACCTGCAAAATATTTGTTTGTCTTCGGGGACAAATATTCACCAAATATTAATCATCAGTTAGAACCTCGTAATGTTGTCTATACTCACTCAAATGACGACTTCCTGAAACTCACACATGCATGGTGAGCGATTTTGAGGCCTTCAAACAACGAGTTTTAATTATTATTATTATCATTGGAGATCGAATTCTTCGTGAACACTTGACAGGTTCTTGGTCGTGAAGATCCAGCAATTTTACATCCCAACCATGAAAAATTATGATACAAATATTCACTCAAACTATACCCTTCCTAGAAAATGCCTCGTTCAATCAAAGCATATGTCGACATGAACCATTTTCGTGTTGTTTGAACCAATATATCGAGAGATTCGTTCTTCAATGAGCTTTATTCATTTAGAAAATGAAAAGTCAAATTCTTGGACTATGAACTCTTTCAATTCCAATTCTCTAACGTCATAAAACAAGTTTCAAACACTACACAAATAGCTGTGCCGAACGAAAAATATTTAGCCACTATACCTTTATACAAATGACATATTTAAAGTGTATCACCTTTGAATTATAGTTCATTTACGAAGTTTTACGAATACGCCTTGTTTTGCGATGACACAATTTGCGATGTCGAAATATTATAGGATTGCTATAAAATTGTTCTCAAGAACGCTAGCAAAGTAGTTGCGGAATTTTTGGCGTCGAAAACCACTTGCTTTGCGTATTTGAACTCATACTACGAAGTAAGGTCGATGATGCTGACACCTTAAGGTAAAACGCTAGATTGAACTTGTGATTTGTAACGTGATGGAGAGAGAGGACAACATATAATACGTCATAAAAAATAAATAAAGTCGAACTGAAATGAGCACCTCGAACGAATGAGCATCATTTCTGGTCAAAAACGCATCAAGAGCAATATTTATGCCTTTACGCAACGTTTGATTTGCGATGTATGTCACTTTATATTACTTCAACTGGATAATTATAATACAATTATTATAAGAAGCTGAAAATTTAAGTCTCAAATACTAAACCTCATTACTATATTGCAATTCAAAGTCGCCATACCTGTGAAAATGTGTGTCTGAAATTCATGGACCTTCAAGCAGCGAAAATAAAACGCGTAACCATCATTTATTCTCCATTGCAAAACTTGTTAGAATTAAAATAATACTACCTTAAGGTGAATGAAATATTTCAAACACATTTGTTCTCTATAAATTTCCACGTAAAACCAGTTTAAACACTTGAAAAGGATTATTTACTAGTCACGAATGGAAGTTATGCGAATCTAAAAGCGAAAGAACCGAGTTAGAGTATTGAGTTCCAAGTCTAAATCAATTTTTAATAAATATAACAACACTGTACACCTATAAAAAATACGCAACACTGCCTCAAAGGGTCAAAAATTGGTTGAAACTTTGAACTTTATCAATCACTCGAAATATATGGGATCAAACTCGACAAACATGAAAACATAAGCGTCATGATGTTCAAGATCCTTATACAGCCCTCACAACACTCGAGCAAGCTGGGGTGCCTCAACGCAGTCACCCATGGTTTTCATTGCGGAGACTTCAATGCCTTCATTGGAATAATCCGTGTAAAAAATCTGCGGAGATTGAAAGACCTTTTCACTGGCACATTTCGCGTCCAGGGGAAATTCATTTCGATGTTTTTTCCATTTTTCTCGAAAACTTGAAAAGCTAGGACTTTGAGACACGTATCATTATAGAAAGATATCCTCCAGACGCATCAGTACAGAGTATTTAAAAGCCCTCAAGGGTCAAGCAGGGGGCGTGAGAGGGGTAAGAAAAGTCGAAATGACGTGAAAATCATGTTTTTTTCATATATACATGGAACGGTTGATGCGATCGTTCCAGAAAAACTATTTTGTATGTAGCGTGAAAAAACGAGCAAAAAGTGTTCAACAACTTTGCCTGTAAAACGAAGCGTTCTCCAATGTGTTTGGTTCAAGTGAATTTTCAGACAAAAAGGACTATTTTTAAATCGCTCATTTTGAGAAAAGTATCGCACTTGTGGCTTCATAAATTTGATAGATTTTAGAAAAAACTCGAATCTACATTCTATCAAATTTTGGAAGGCGAAAGCCCATCGAAAACGCCGCAACTGGCAGCCAAAGTGACACTTGAAAAACGGCCGTTTTTTTACCCCAAAGTTTTTCATTCATTGAACATTTTTCCGAATACTTTTCGACGTAACGATCACACCGTCATAAAGCCCGAATTTTTCTCTATCACTTCCCACCAAGTCAGCTCCTCCGACGGCGCAATCAAAAAATTCTTCATGTTTGAAATGACCCTATTTTCGGTCGGTTTTCGACTTCTCGGGGGTCTCCTATGGGGTCTTGGGGCCTGGAAAGGGGTCCGTAGGTCTTAGAATTTTCCCTTGTACACGCTCACCAAGTTTGAAAGCGCTGGGACCTCGGGAAGTGTGGTTTTGCGCGAATTAGGGGGTGAATTTTTCTAATACTCGAGGCTCCACCTTTCGGCGACCAGCATTTCGATGTTGGAGCCAAGTATGATTTTTTCACGGGTACTATTTTTAGTGTGTTCTCGCAACCTACAAAGTTCGCCCGCCGCAAGTAACCAGGCACAGCCCGCTAGGGGCGAACACACAGACATTCCTCTGTACAACACTATCATAATAATGATAGACACGCACACACGTTCAAACACACATACGCACACACTTATGTACACGCACATGCAAATGTCGTGCACACTTGCCAAATCACCACAAATCTGCAGCAACGCAATGAGATGCACCATCGTCTCAAATGACAAAATCATATATGTATCAATATCAATGCTATTTACTTTAATTTCTATGTTTACCTTTCAAACACCACAAGCATTTCATTCACCAACTACAACACCATTGATGAAGAAACTTAATTCACTTTAATTCAATTGACGTGAAACCTAATTCAATTAACGAAACCTAACAAATCACCACAATTAAGAAGCAACACACTTTCACACACACCATCGTCTCAAAAGACAAACCAATATACATCACCGTCTTTCATATATATACACGTCTTTCAACCTAAACTCTACATCGAACATAGAAACAGCTCAAGAATTTAATTGTATATATATATATACACACGTCTTTCAACCTAAACTCTACATCGAACTTAGAAACACCTCAAGAATTTAATTTACCAAAAGCAATATCATTCGCATATATACTAACAGTAATATCAACCTAACCTTGTCACTATAACAAACTGATGCGAAATAATTCCTCCAAACCATTCGCATGAATAACAAAGCCCAACCAAAACGATGGCACCCTCATTCATAGTATAACACAGACCATACGTATGTGTTACAACTCATCAAATCTTTAAATTAGCTTTCGTGTCACACTGTCACACCCTATCTAAAGAAATATAATGTTCTCTAACCGAACCTAACTCAAGGCAAAGTCACCTAACCTCAACTAACGAAACATGGTCTAAACTCACCTAAAAAAATCTAATTTATCGTAACCTACTCTAACCTAACTCAATTTAATCTATCTTGCTCTAAATATGACGTGAATTAACTTACTTCACAAATTTCCAACTCACGTACATACAACTACACTTTACTAATTCAGGGTTCCCTGTCCTATATACTTACAATTTCGGTAGCACCTATTTTATCTGATTTATTGCTTACGCCTTTGCCCTTATATTCCTCACGAATTACTAACCTCTATGTGCGCTAAAATATCCTTCCATCCAACTGTAACTTATAACCAATTGATATTCTATTGGTCACAAAATGAAAATGCGTTCCATAACTATTTCACCGGCAGAGACATTCTGCCTGCTATATTTTCTCGTTAAATTATGGGGATTAGGGTTTCATTGAAAATTTGTTCCAAATTTTACCTCACGAAATATTGTGACGAAACATTTCTTACATTTCGGTTTATTAATGGGTGCGCATCACTAACCTTTTCATTTGTTTCGAAGTTGACTAATTTAATTCGTTCTAATCGACAATTCATCAAATATCCAACCCACATACTCAACAGAAATTCGAAGTCACGAAGAAATGACGTCACAACGATGCATATTTCGAAATAATACATAACATCTTTATTTTGCGGTAAGCTACTTTTGAAAATTCAAGCATAAATGTTTACGTTCGAAACACCGCAATAAAAGAGTTATCATTCACAATTAATTCTACGTATAATAATCAAAGTCTCTTATAACTGTGCATCACAACTCGTTCAACGAATATATACAACGCGCTATCGCGCGCTAACTTGAACGCCGAAGAAAAAAACTCTCCATTTTGGGAACGCTTGGCGAGATCTCACGCTCTCGCCAAGCGAAAGCGTTTTTCTGTTGAAGTCAGTTAATACAAAGAAAGAACGCATTCGCAGCAAATCTCATGGAAACTTTCAACAATATTTGAGCATTTGGCACTCATCTATAATTTTGAGTGCACTTACAACTTACATACAACTACGAACTTTATAAAAGCATCATTGACACGAAATCAATCTCTTCGTATCAGAAATCAAACTTAGGAATTCCCCATTCATTACGACAACATCATATCCGAACATATTTCTGATATTTCTCAAACAAATTTATCTGTGAACACCTGCGGCTATATAGCTTAGAAACAATGATGTTTCCTAATAGACATAATTTTCGCCACAACAATTATTAGTTCACGAATGTGAACAATTTCAACCTCTTTCTAATCATCATATATTTCTATTGTGGATCGATACAGAAACCTTCAATTAGGCTGAGTGGAATTTATAAATTATTATTGCAAATACATTAGTTATACCATTTCAAATTCAATACATGACATCATTCAAACATAAAAAACCTGCACAAGATTTGGTTGTAGTCGGGGACACGCATTCACCAAATATTAATCATCAGTTAGAACCTCGTAATGTTGTCTATACGCACTCAAATGATGACTTCCTGAAACTCACACATGCAATGTGAGCGATTTTGAGGCCTTCAAAGAACGAGTTTTAATTATTATTATTATTATTATTGTTATTGGAGATCAAATTATTCGTCAACACTTGACAGATTCTTGGTCGTGAAGATCCAAGAATTTGACATCCCAACCATAAAAATTTATGAGACAAATATTCACTCAAACTATACACTTCGTAGGAAATGCCTCTTTCAATCATATAGCATATGTCGACAGGAACCATTTTCGTGTTCTTCGAACCAATATAACGAGAGATTGTTCCTCAATGAGCTTTATCAATTTGGAAAATAAGAAGTCAAATTCTTGGACTATGAGCTCTTTCAATTCCAATTCTCTAACGTCATAAAACAAGTTTCAAACACTACACAAATAGCTGTGCCGAACGCAAAATATTTAGCCACTATACCTTTATACAAATGACTAATTTAAAGTGTATCACCTTTAAATTATAGTTCATTTACGAAGTTTTACGAATACGCCTTGTTTTGCGATGACACAATTTTCGATGTCGAAATATTATAGGATTGCTATAAAATTCTTCTCAAGAACGCTAGCAAAGTAGTTGCGGAATTTTTGGCGTCGAAAACTACTCGCTTTGCGTATTTGAACTCATACTACGAAGTAAGGTCGATGATGCTGACACCTTAAGGTAAAACACTAGATTGAACTTGTGATTTGTAACGTGATGGAGAGAGAGGACAACATATAATACGTCATAAAAAATCAATAAAGTCGAACTGAAATGAGCACCTCGAACGAATGAGCATCATTTCTGGTCAAAAACGCATCAAGAGCAATATTTATGCCTTTACGCAACGTTTGATTTGCGATTTATGTCACTTTATATTACTTCAACTGGATAATTATAATACAATTATTATAAGAAGCTGAAAATTTAAGTCTCAAATACTAAACCTCATTACAATATTGCAATTCAAAGTCGCCATACCTGTGAAAATGTGTGTCTGAAATTCATGGACCTTCAAGCAGCGAAAATAAAACGCGTAACCATCATTTATTCTCCATTGCAAAACTTGTTAGAATTAAAATAATACTACCTTAAGGTGAATGAAATATTTCAAACACATTTGTTCTCTATAAATTTCCATGTAAAACCAGTTTAAACACTTGAAAAGGATTATTTACTAGTCACGAATGGAAGTTATGCGAATCTAAAAGCGAAAGAACCGAGTTAGAGTATTGAGTTCCAAGTCTAAATCAATTTTTAATAAATATAACAACACTGTACACCTATAAAAAATACGCAACACTGCCTCAAAGGGTCAAAAATTGGTTGAAACTTTGAACTTTATCAATCACTCGAAATATATGGGATCAAACTCGACAAACATGAAAACATAAGCGTCGTGATGTTCAAGATCCTTATACAGCCCTCACAACACTCGAGCAAGCTGGGGTGCCTCAACGCAGTCACCCATGGTTTTCATTGCGGAGACTTCAATGCCTTCATTGGAATAATCCGTGTCAAAAATCTGCGGAGATTGAAAGACCTTTTCACTGGCACATTTTGCGTCCAGGGGAAATTCATTTCGATATTTTTTCCATTTTTCTCAAAAACTTGAAAAGCTACGACTTTGAGACACGTATCATTATAGAAAGATGTCCTCGTGACGCATCAGTACAGAGTATTTAAAAGCCCTCAAGGGTAAAGCAGGGGGCGTGAGAGGGGTAATAAAAGTCGAAATGACTTGAAAACCATGTTTTTTTCATATATACATGGAACGGTTGATGCGATCGTTCCACAAAAACTATTTTGTATGTAGCGTGAAAAAACGAGCAAAAAGTGTTCAACAACTTTGCCTGTAAAACGAAGCGTTCTCCAATGTTTTTGGTTTAAGTGAATTTTCAGACAAAAAGGAGTATTTTTAAATCGCTCATTTTGAGAAAAGTATCGCACTTGTGGCTTCATAAATTTGATAGATTTTAGAAAAAACTCCAATCTACATTCTATCAAATTTTGGAGGGCGAAAGCCAATCGAAAACGCCGCAACTGGCAGCCAAAGTGACACTTGAAAAACGGCCGTTTTTTTACCCAAAAGTTTTTCGTTCATTGAACATTTTCCCTAATACTTTTCGAAGTAACGATCACACCGTCTTAAAGCCCGACATTTTCTCTATCAGCTCCCACCAAGTCAGCTCCTCCGACGGCGCAATCAAAAAATTCTTCATGTTTGAAATGACCCTATTTTCGGTCGGTTTTCGACTTCTCGGGGGTCTCCTATGGGGTCTTGGGGCCTGAAAAGGGGTCCGTACATCTTAGAATTTTCCCTTGTACACGCTCACCAAGTTTGAAAGCGCTGGGACCTCGGGAAGTGTGGTTTTGCGCGAATTAGGGGGGGAATTTTTATAATACTCGAGGCTCCACCTTTCGGCGACCAGCATTTCGATGTTGGAGCCAGGTATGATTTTTTCACGGGTACTATTTTTAGTGTGTTCTCGCAACCTACAAAGTTCGCCCGCCGCAAGTAACCAGGCACAGCCCGCAAGGGCGAACACAGACATTCCTCTGTACACCACTATCATAGCAATGAGATACACCATCGTGTCAAATGCCAAAATAATATATGTATCAAAACGCAATGCTATTTACTTCAATTTCTATGTTTAACTTTCAAACACCACAACCATTTCATTTTTCAACACTAATCTCTATTCAACACTAATCTCTATCTCTAATCACTAATGCTCAATTGACGAAACGAATCACCACAATTCAGAAGACACCCACTTACAGACAACATCGTCTCACAAAACAAACCAATATACAACGTCTGTCACTCTAAACTCTATGTAGAACTTGAAAACACCACAACAATTTCATTTAGCAAAAGCAATATCATTCACATATATACTAACAGTAATATCAACCTAACCTTGCCACTAACAAACTTGTGCGAAAGTAGTTCTCTCTAAACCATTCACATGAAAAACACAGCCTATCCAAAACGATATGATACCCTCATTCATAGTATTACAGTGACTAAACGTATGTCTTACAACCAAAAAACTGGTGAAAAATCAATTCACCAAACCATTCACCAAACCATTCCCATGCTCATAACAGCCTAACCAAAACGATGGCACCCTCATTCGTAGTATTACACTGACTATACGTATGTGTTACAGCTCATCAAATCTTTAAATCTGTTTGCGTGTCACACTCTATCTAAAGTAATATAACGTACTCTAAGCCAACCTAACTCAAGGCAAAGTCACCTAACCTCAACTAACGAAACATAGTCTAAAATCACCTAAGCAAACCTGATTTAACGTAACCTACTTTAACCTAACTGAAATTAACCTATCTTGCACTAAATATGACTTTAATTAACTTACTCGACACCCTTCCAACTCACCTACATACAACTAAACTTTACTAATTCAGGGTGCCCTGTCCTGTTTTATAGTTCAAATTTCGGTCCCACGTATTTTACCTTCTTTAATTCTTATGTCTTAGCCGTTATTCATCAAGAATTACAAACCTCTATGTACACTAACATCCTTCCATCCAATTCAAAATAATAACCACTTAAAATCCTAATGGTCAAATAACGAAAATGCGTTCCATTACTATTTCGCCAGCAGAGATATTCTGGCTGCTATATTTTCTCGTTAAATTATATGGAATAGGGTCTGCTTGAACTTGTTCAAAATTTTAGCTCATCAAATATTGTGACGAAACAGTTATTACATTTTGGTTTATTCATGGGTTCGCATCACTAGACTTTACCTCTGTTTCGAAGTTGACAAGTTCACACTTCGTTCTAATCGACAATTCATCATATATCCAACCTACATACTCCAAAGAAATTCGATGTCACGAAGAAATGTTGACGTCACAGCGATGCCAATTGGGAAATATTACATAAAAACTTTATTTTGCCAATAAGCTACTTTTCAAAATTCAAGTCTAAAGCTTTACGGTGCAAAAATCCTAATAAAATAGTTCTCATTAACAATTCATTACAGGGCTAGCAATCAAAGTCTCTTAACTGTGCATCACAAATCAGTAAACGAATATATACACACCGCGCTATCGCGCTAAGTTGAAGGCCCAAGAAATAAACTCTCCATTTTGGGAACGCTTGGCGATAGCTGAAGCTCTCGCCAAGCGAAAGCGTTTTTGTGTTGAAGTCAGTAAATACAAAGAAAGAACGCATTCACAGCAAATCTCTTGGAAACTTTCAACAATATTTGAGCATTTGGCCTTCAGCTACAATTTTGAGTGCACTTACAACTTACATACAACTACGAACTTTCTAAAAGCATCATTGACACGAAATCAATCTCTTCATATCAGAAATCAAACTTAGGATTCCCCATTCATTACGACAACATCATATCCGAACATATTTCTGACATTTCTCAAACAAATTTATCTGTGAACACCTGCGGCTATAGCTTAGAATCACTGATGTTTCCTAATAGACATCATTTTCACCACAACAATCAATTCTTTCAGGAATGTGAACAATTTTAACCTCTCTCTAATCTTCTATTTCTATTATGGATCGATACAGAAACCTTCAATTAGGCTGAGTGGAATTTATAAAACATTCTTGCAAATATATCAGTTATACCATTTTAAATTTCATAAATAACATCATTCAAACATACAAAACCTGCAAAATATTTGGTTGTCTTCGGCGACAAATATTCACCAAATATTAATCATCAGTTAGAACCTCGTAATCTTGTCTATACTCATTCAAATTATGACTTCCTGAAACTCACGCATGCAATGTGAGTGATTTCGAGGCCTTCAAACAACGACTTTTAATTATTATTATTGGAGATCGAATTTTTCGTGAACACTTGACAGGTTCTTGGTCGTGAAGATCCAGCAATTTTACATCCCAACCATAAAAAATTATGATACAAATATTCACTCAAACTATACCCTTCCTAGAAAATGCCTCGTTCAATCAAAGCATATATGTCGACATGAACCATTTTCGTGTTGTTTGAACCAATATATCGAGAGATTCGTTCCTCAATGAGCTTTATTAATTTAGAAAATGAAAAGTCAAATTCTTGGACTATGAGCTCTTTCAATTTCAGTTTTCTAACGTCAAAAAACAAGTTTCAAACACAACACAAATAGGCACAAAGACCTGTGCCGAACCAAAAATATTTAGAACCTATATCTCTATATAGAGATGACTAATTTCAAGTGTATCACCTTTGAATTATAGAAGTTTAACCTATATTCGCCTTGTTCTGCGATGACACAATTTGCGATTTTCAAATAACATAGGTTTGCTATAAAATTCCTCGCAAGAACGCCAGCACAGTACATGCGCGATTTTTGACGTCGAAAACTACTCGCTTTGCGTATTTGAACTCATACTACGAAGTAAGGTCGATGATGCTGACACTTTAAAGTAAGACACTAGGTTGAACTTTTCATTTGTAACGTGATGGAGTGACGACAACATATAATACGTCATCAAAAAGAAATAAAGTTGAACTAAAATCGGCACCACGAACGAATGGGGATCGTTTTTGCTGAAAAACGCATCACGAGTAATATTTCAGCCTCTACGCAAGATCTCATTTGTGATTTATGGCGCTTTATATAACTTAAACTTGATAATTATAGTACAATTATTATGAGAAGCTGCAAATTTAGGTCTCAAATACTAAACCTCATTACTATATTGCCATTCAAAGCGGCCATACCGCTTCAAATTACTCTTACATTCATGGACCAACAAGCAAGGTAAATAAAACACGTAACCATCATTTTTTCTCTTCTGCCAAACATGTTAGAATTGAAATAATACTAACATCAGCTGAATCACAATGTCTAAACACATTTCTTCTCTATAAAGTTCCAAGTTAAACCAGTTTCAACACTTGAAAACGATGATTGACTAGTCATGACTGCAAGTTATGCGAATCTATAAGCGAAAGAATCGAGTTCGAGTATTGACTTCCACGTCAAAATAAATTTATAATAACTATAACAACACTGTAGACCTATACAAAATAAATAACACAGCCTCAAACGGTCAAAAATTGGTTGAAACTTTGAACTTAACAAAGAATCGAAATATATCGGATCAAACTCCACAAAAAATAAAACATAAGCGTCTTGATGTTCAACATCCTTATAGAGCCTTCGCCACGCAAGCAAGCCTAGGTTGCGTCATCGCTGTCACCCATATGATCTCGGTGTGGAGACTTCAATGCAAAACAAGAAATAATCCGTGTCATTAATCTACGGAGTTTGAAATACCTTTTCACTGGCACATTTCGCGTCCAGGGGAAATTTATTTCGATGTTTTTTCCATTTTTCTCAAAAACTTGATAAGCTAGGACTTTGAGACACGTATCATTATTGAAAGATGTCCTCGAGACGCATCAGTACAGAGTATTTGAAAACCCTCAAGGGCCAAGCAGGGGGCGTGAGAGGGGTAAGAAAAGTCGAAATTACGTGAAAAACATGTTTTTTTCATATATACATGGAACGGTTGATGCGATCGTTCCACAAAAGTTTTTTTGTATGTAGCGTGAAAAAACGAGCAAAAAGTGTTCAACAACTTTGCCTGTAAAACGAAGCGTTCTCCAATGTTTTTGGTTTAAGTGAGTTTTCAGACAAAAAGGAGTATTTTTAAATCGCTCATTTTGAGAAAAGTATCGCACTTGTGGCTTCATAAATTTGATAGATTTTAGAAAAAACTCGAACCTACATTCTATCAAATTTTGGAAGGCGAAACCCCATCGAAAACGCCGCAACTGGCAGCCAAAGTCACACTCGAAAAACGGCCGTTTTTTTACCCAAAAGTTTTTCATTCATTGAACATTTTCCCGAATACTTTTCGAAGTAACGATCACACCGTCATAAAGCCTGACATTTTCTCTACCAGTTCCGACCAATTCAGCTCCTCCGACTGCGCAATGAAAACTTTCTTCATGTTTGAAATGACCCTATTTTCGGTCGGTTTTCGAGTTCTCGGGGGTCTCCTATGGGGTCTTGGGGCCTGGAAAGGGGTCCGTAGGTCTTAGAATTTTCCCTTGTACACGCTCACCAAGTTTGAGAGCGCTGGGACCCCTGGAAGTGCGATTTTGCTCGAAAATGGGGGGTGTTTTGGTATATTCCTGATGCTCCACCTTATGGCGACAAGCATTTCGGTGATTGTGCACGTTCGTGTCTTTTCACGGGTACTATTTTTAGTCTGTTCTCGCAACCTACAAAGTTCGCCCGCCGCAAGTAACCAGGCACAGCCCGCTAGGGCGAACACAGACATTCCTCTGTACACCACTATCAAATCACAACATACACAAACAGACATTCCTCTGTACCACTATCATCATAATCACAACACACACACAGATATTCCTCTGTACACCACTATCATCATAATCACAACACACACACACAAACACACTCACGCAGAGACATTCAAACACATGTAAACACATTTACAAACACATGTATATACTCGCACATGCATATTCCGTGCACACTTTTACTTGAATTTCTATGTTGAACTTCCAAACACCACAAGCATTTCATTTATGAACACCAATACCGTTGATCAATTGACGAAACTTTACAATTCACCATAATTCAAAAGCAACCCTATTAGAGACACCGTCGTCTCAAAAAACAAAGGTGAAACGCAAACGTATTTCACTTTAAACACTATGTCGAACTTGAAAACACTACAAGAATTTCGTTTAGCAAAACCAATATCATTCACATATATATACCCACAGTAATATCAAACTAACCTTGCCACTAACAACCTAGTGCGAAATAATTTCTCCAAACCATTGCCACGAATACACAGCCTAACCAAAACGAAGGTACCCTCATTCCTAGTATTACACTGAATATACGTATGTGTTACAACCAACAAACTGGTGAGAAATAATTTCTCCGAACTATTCCCATGGTTATCACAGCCTAACCAAAACGATGGCACCCTCTCATTCGTAGTATTACACTGACTATATACGTATGTGTTACAGCTCATCAAATCTTTAAATCAGTTTGCGTGTCACACTCTAGCTAAAGTAATATAACGTACTCTAAGCCAACCCAACTCAAGGCAAAGTCACCTAACCTCAACTAACGAAACATAGTCTAAAATCACCTAAGCAAACCTGATTTAACGTAACCTACTTTAAACTAATTGAAATCAACCTATCTCGCTCTAAATATGACTTGAATTCACTTACTCGACACACTTCCAACTCACCTACATACAACTAAACTTGCCTAATTCAAGCTGCCCTGCCCTGTTCTATCGTTCAAATTTCGATCCCACCTACTTTATCTATTCAACTCTTACGTCTTTGCCTTTATTCCTCACGAATTCCAAACCTCTATGTACGCTAACATATCCTTCCATACAACTATAACTAATAACCACTTAATATCCTAATGGTCTCAACACGAAAATGAGTTCCTAAACTATTCCGCCAGCAGAGACATTCAGGTTGCTATACTTTCCCCTTAAATTATGGATTGAGGTCTGGCTGAACATGTTTGAAATTTTAGCTCACGAAACATTGTCGCGAAACATTTATAACGTTTCGGTTTATTCATAGGTTTGCATCACTCAATTTTACCTCTGTTTCGAATTTGACAAGTGCACTTCGTCCTAATCAACAATTCATCACATATCCAACCTACATATACTCACCAAAAATTTGTTGTCACGAAGAAATGACGTCACAACGATGCCAATTGGGAAACATTAGGTAACATCTCTATTTAGCAATAAGCTTTTCAATATTCAATTCTAAAACTTTACTGTCGACAAACTGTAATAAACACTTATAATCAACAAAAACCTTACCATCAAAACACTTAGGCAAGCGGAACCTAATCATACAAGTTTCTGAAGTGTGCATCACAAATCGTTCAACGAATATACAACGCGCTATCGCGCTAAGTTGAAGGCCCAGGAAATAAACTCTCCATTTTGGGAACGCTCGGCGAGAACTGAAGTTCTCGCCAAGCGCAAGCGTCTTTGTGTGGAAGTCAGTAAATACAAAGAAAGAACGCATTCACATCAAATCTCTTGGAAAACTTCAACAATATTTGAGCATTTCGCATTCATCTACAATTTTGAGTGCACTTACAACTTAAATTCAACTCAAAACTTTCTAGAGCATCATTGACATAAAATTCATCTCTTCATATCAGAAATCAAACTTATCAATTCCACATTCATTACGACAACATCATATCCGAACATATTCCTGACATTTCTCAAACAAATGAATCTGTCAACAACTGCGGCTATAGCTTAGAATCACTTATATTTCCCAATAGACATTATTTTCACCACAACAATCAATTCTTTCAGGAATGTGAACAATTTGAACCTCTCTCTAATCTTCTATTTCTATTATGGATCGATACAGAAACCTTCAATTAGGCTGAGTGCAATTTATAAAACTTTCTTGCAAAGATATCAGGTATACCATTTTGAATTTCATAAATAACATCATTCAAACATACAAAGCCTGCAAAATATTTGGTTGTCTTCGGCGACAAATATTCACCAAATATTAATCATCAGTTACAACCTCGTAATCTTGTCTATACTCACTCAAATGATGACTTCCTGAAACTCACGCATGCAATGTGAGCGATTTCGAGGCCTTCAAACAACGAGTTTTAATTATTATTATTGGAGATCGAATTTTTCGTGAACACTTGACAAGTTCTTGGTCGTGAAGATCCAGCAATTTTACATCCCAACCATAAAAAATCATGATACAAATATTCACTCAAACTATACCCTTCCTAGAAAATGCCTCGTTCAATCAAAGCATATATGTCGACATGAACCATTTTCGTGTTGTTTGAACCAATATATATCGAGAGATTCGTTCCTCAATGAGCTTTATTAATTTAGAAAATGAAAAGTCAAATTCTTGGACTATGAGCTCTTTCAATTTCAATTTTCTAACGTCAAAAAACAAGTTTCAAACACAACACAAATAGGCACAAAGACCTGTGCCGAACCAAAAATATTTAGAACCTATATCTCTATATAGAGATGACTAATTTCAAGTGTATCACCTTTGAATTATAGTTCAGTTACGAAGTTTAACCTATATTCGCCTTGTTCTGCGATGACACAATTTGCGATTTCCAAATAACATAGGTTTGCTATAAAATTCCTCGCAAGAACGCCAGCACAGTATATGCGCGATTTTTGACGTCGAAAACTACTCGCTTTGCGTATTTGAACTCATACTACGAAGTAAGGTCGATGATGCTGACACTTTAAAGTAAGACACTAGGTTGAACTTTTCATTTGTAACGTGATGGAGTGACGACAACATATAATACGTCATCAAAAAGAAATAAAGTTAAACTAAAATCGGCACCACGAACGAATGGGGATCGTTTTTGCTGAAAAACGCATCACGAGTAATATTTCAGCCTCTACGCAAGATCTCATTTGTGATTTATGGCGCTTTATATAACTTAAACTTGATAATTATAGTACAATTATTATGAGAAGCTGCAAATTTAGGTCTCAAATACTAAACCTCATTACTATATTGCCATTCAAAGCGGCCATACCGCTTCAAATTACTCTTACATTCATGGACCAACAAGCAGGGTAAATAAAACGCGTAACCATCATTTTTTCTCTTCTGCCAAACATGTTAGAATTGAAATAATACTAACATCAGCTGAATCACAAAGTCTAAACACATTTCTTCTCTATAAAGTTCCAAGTTAAACCAGTTTCAACACTTGAAAACGATGATTGACTAGTCATGACTGCAAGTTATGCGAATCTATAAGCGAAAGAATCGAGTTCGAGTATTGAGTTCCACATCAAAATAAATTTATAATAACTATAACAACACTGTAGACCTATACAAAATAAATAACACAGCCTCAAACGGTGAAAAATTGGTTGAAACTTTGAACTTAACAAAGAATCGAAATATATCGGATCAAACTCCACAAAAAATAAAACATAAGCGTCTTGATGTTCAACATCCTTATAGAGCCCTCACAACTCAAGCAAGCTTAGGCCACGTCATCGACGTCACCCATGATCTCAATGTGGAGACTTCAATGCAAAACAAGAAATAATCCGTGTCATTAATCTACGGAGTTTGAAATACCTTTTCACTGGCACATTTCGCGTCCAGGGGAAATTTTTTTCGATGTTTTTTCCATTTTTCTCAAAAACTTGAATAGCTAGGACTTTGAGACACGTATCATTATTGAAAGATGTCCTCGAGACGCATCAGTACAGAGTATTTGAAAACCCTCAAGGGCCAAGCAGGGGGCGTGAGAGGGGTAAGAAAAGTCGGAATTACGTGAAAAACATGTTTTTTTCATATATACATGTAACGGTTCATGCGATCATTCCACAAAATCTTTTTTGTATGTAGCGTGAAAAAAGGAGCAAAAAGTGTTCAACAACTTTGCCTGTAAAACGAAGCGTTCTCCAATGTTTTTGGTTTAAGTGAGTTTTCTGACAAAAAGGACTATTTTTAAATCGCTCATTTTGAGAAAAGTATCGCACTTGTCGCTTCATAAATTTGATAGATTTCAGAAAAAACTCGAACCTACATTCTATTAAATTTTGGAAGGCGAAACCCCATCGAAAACGCCGCAACTGGCAGCCAAAGTCACAATCGAAAAACGGCCGTTTTTTTACCCAAAAGTTTTTCATTCATTGAACATTTTCCCGAATACTTTTCGAAGTAACGATCACACCGTCACAAAGCCCGACATTTTCTCTACCAGTTCCGACCAATTCAGCTCCTCCGACTGCGCAATGAAAACTTTCTTCATGTTTGAAATGACCCTATTTTCGGTCGGTTTTCGAGTTCTCGGGGGTCTCCTATGCGGTCTTGGGGCCTGGAAAGGGGTCCGTAGGTCTTATAATTTTCCCTTGTACACGCTCAGCAAGTTTGAGAGCGCTGGGACCCCTGGAAGTGCGATTTTGCTCGAAAATGGGGGGTGTTTTGGTATATTCCTGATGCTCCACCTTATGGCGACAAGCATTTCGGTGATTGTGCACGTTCGTGTCTTTTCACGGGTACTATTTTTAGTCTGTTCTCGCAACCCCTACAAAGTTCGCCCGCCGTAAGTAACCAGGCACAGCCCGCAAGGGGCGAACACACAGACATTCCTCTGTACACCACTATCATAGCAATGAGATACACCATCGTGTCAAATGCCAAAATAATATATGTATCAAAATGCAAATCATAGCAATGAGATACACCATCGTGTCAAATGCCAAAATAATATATGTATCAAAACGCAATGCTATTTACTTCAATTTCTATGTTTAACTTTCAAACACCACAACCAGTTCATTTTTCAACACTAATCTCTATTCAACACTAATCTCTATCTCTAATCACTAATGCTCAATTGACGAAACGAATCACCACAATTCAGAAGACACCCACTTACAGACAACATCGTCTCACAAAACAAACCAATATACAACGTCTGTCACTCTAAACTCTATGTCGAACTTGAAAACACCACAACAATTTCATTTAGCAAAAGCAATATCATTCACATATATACTAACAGTAATATCAACCTAACCTTGCCACTAACAAACTGGTGCGAAAGTAGTTCTCTCTAAACCATTCACATGAAAAACACAGCCTATCCAAAACGATATGATACCCTCATTCATAGTATTACACTGACTAAACGTATGTCTTACAACCAAAAAACTGGTGAAAAATCAATTCACCAAATCATTCCCATGCTCATAACAGCCTAACCAAAACGATGGCACCCTCATTCGTAGTATTACACTGACTATACGTATGTGTTACAGCTCATCAAATCTTTAAATCTGTTTGCGTGTCACACTCTATCTAAAGTAATATAACGTACTCTAAGCCAACCTAACTCAAGGCAAAGTCACCTAACCTCAACTAACATAGTCTAAAATCACCTAAGCAAACCTGATTTAACGTAACCTACTTTAACCTAACTGAAATTAACCTATCTTGCTCCAAATATGACTTGAATTAACTTACTCGACACACACTTCCAACTCACCTACATACAACTAAACTTAAATAATTCAGGGTGTCCTGTCCTGTTCTATAGTTCAAATTTCGGTCCCACGTATTTTACCTTATTTAATTCTTATGTCTTTGCCATTATTCCTCAAGAATTCAAAATCTCTTTGTACGCTAACATCCTTCCATCAAATTCTAAATAATAACCACTTAAAATCCTAATGGTCAAATAGCGAAAATGCGTTCCATTACTATTTCGCCAGCAGAGACATTCTGGCTGCTATATTTTCTCGTTCAATTATATGGAATAGGGTCTGCTTGAATTTGTTCAAAATTTTACCTCACGAAATATTGTGACGAAACATTTCTTACATTTTGGTTTATTCATCGGTTCGCATCACTAGACTTTCCCTCTGTTTTGAAGTTGACAAGTTCACTTCGTTCTAATCGACAATTCATCAAATATCCAACCTACATACTCCAAAGAAATTCGATGTCACGAAGAAATGATGACGTCACAGCGATGCCAATTGGGAAATATTACATAAAATCTTTATTTTGCCAATAAGCTAATTTTCAAAATTCAAGTCTAAAGCTTTACGGTCCAAAAATCGTAATCAAACACTTATCATTAACAATTCATTATAGGGCTAGCAATCAAAGTCTCTTAACTGTGCATCACAAATCGGTAAACGAATATATACACACCGCGCTATCGCGCTAAGTTGAAGGCCCAAGAAATAAACTCTCCATTTTGGGAACGCTTGGCGAGACCTGAAGCTCTCGCCAAGCGAAAGCGTTTTTGTGTTGAAGTCAGTAAATACAAAGAAAGAACGCATTCACAGCAAATCTCTTGGAAACTTTCAACAATATTTGCGCATTTGGCCTTCAGCTACAATTTTGAGTGCACTTACAACTTACATTCCACTAAAAGCTTTCTAATGCATCATTGACAAGAAATTCATCTCTTCAAATCAGAAATCAAACTTAGCAAGTCCACATTCATTACGACAACATCATATCCGAACATATTCCTCACATTTCTCAAGCAAATGAATCTGTCAACAACTGCGGCTATAGCTTAGAATCACTTATATTTCCCAATAGACATTATTTTCACCACAACAATCAATTCTTTCAGGAATGTGAACAATTTGAACCTCTCTCTAATCTTCTATTTCTATTATTCATCGATACAGAAACCTTCAATTAGGCTGAGTGGAATTTATAAAACATTCTTGCAAATATATCACTTATACCATTTCGAATTTCATAAATAACATCATTCAAACATACAAAACCTGCAAAATATTTGGTTGTCTTCGGGGACAAATATTCACCAAATATTATTCATCAGTTAGAACCTCGTAATGTTGTCTATACTCACTCAAATGATGACTTCCTGAAACTCACGCATATGCAATGTGAGCGATTTTGAGGCCTTCAAACAACGAGTTTTAATTATTATTATTATTGGAGATCGAATTTTTCGTGAACACTTTACAGGTTCTTGGTCGTGAAGATCCAGCAATTTTACATCCCAACAATAAAAAGTTATGATACAAATATTCACTCAAACTATACCCTTCCTAGAAAATGCCTCGTTCAATCAAAGCATATATGTCGACATGAACCATTTTCGTGTTGTTTGAACCAATATATATCGAGAGATTCGTTCCTCAATGAGCTTTATTAATTTAGAAAATGAAAAGTCAAATTCTTGGACTATGAGCTCTTTCAATTTCAATTTTTTAACGTCATAAAACAAGTTTCAAACACTACACAAATAGCTGTGCCGAACGAAAAATATTTAGCCACTATACCTTTATACAAATGACTAATTTAAAGTGTATCACCTTTGAATTATAGTTCATTTACGAAGTTTTACGAATACGCCTTGTTTTGCGATGACACAATTTGCGATGTCGAAATATTATAGGATTGCTATAAAATTGTTCTCAAGAACGCTAGCAAAGTAGTTGCGGAATTTTTGGCGTCGAAAACTACTCGCTTTGCGTATTTGAACTCATACTACGAAGTAAGGTCGATGATGCTGACACCTTAAGGTAAAACACTAGATTGAACTTGTGATTTGTAACGTGATGGAGAGAGAGGACAACATATAATACGTCATAAAAAATAAATAAAGTCGAACTGAAATGAGCACCTCGAACGAATGAGCATCATTTCTGGTCAAAAACGCATCAAGAGCAATATTTACGCCTTTACGCAACGTTTGATTTGCGATTTATGTCACTTTGTATTACTTCAACTGGATAATTACAATACAATTATTATAAGAAGCTGAAAATTTAAGTCTCAAATACTAAACCTCATTACTATATTGCAATTCAAAGTCGTCATACCTGTGAAAATGTGTGTCTGAAATTCATGGACCATCAAGCAGCGAAAATAAAACGCGTAACCATCATTTATTCTCCATTGCAAAACTTGTTAGAATTAAAATAATACTACCTTAAGGTGAATGAAATATTTTAAACACATTTGTTCTCCATTAATTTCCATGTAAAACCAGTTTAAACACTTGAAAAAGATTATTTACTAGTCATCACTGCAAGTTGTGCGAATCTATAAGCGAAAGAACCGAGTTCGAGTATTGAGTTCCACGTCAAAATAAATTTATAATAACTTTAACAACACTGTAGACCTATGAAAAATTTGCAACACAGCCTCAAACGGTCAAAAATTGGTTGAAACTTTGAACTTTACCAATCACTCGAAATATATGGGATCAAACTCGACAAACATGAAAACATAAGCGTCATGATGTTCAAGATCCTTATACAGCCCTCACAACTCAAGCAAGCTTAGGCCACGTCATCGCAGTCACCCATGATCTCGATGTGGAGACTTCAATGCGTTCATTGGAACAATCCGTGGAAAAAATCTGCGGAGATTGAAAGACCTTTTCACTGGCACATTTCGCGTCCAGGGGAAATTTCTTTCGATGTTTTTTCCATTTATCTCAAAAAATAGAAAAGCTACGACTTTGAGACTGGTATCATTATAGAAAGATGTTCTCGAGACGCATCACTACAGAGTACTTAAAAGCCCTCAGGGGTAAAGCAGGGGGCGTGAGAGGGGTAATAAAAGTCGAAATGACGTGAAAAACATGTTTTTTCCATATATATATGGAACGGTTGATGCGATCGTTCCACAAAAACTATTTTGTATGTAGCGTGAAAAAACGAGCAAAAAGTGTTCAACAACTTTGCCTGTAAAACGAAGCGTTCTCCAATGTCTTTGGTTTAAGTGAATTTTCAGACAAAAAGGACTATTTTTAAATCGTTCATTTTGAGAAAAGTATCGCACTTGTCGCTTCATACATTTGATAGATTTTAGAAAAAACTCCAATCTACATTCTATCAAATTCTGGAAGGCGAAAGCCCATCGAAAACGCCGCAACTGGCAGCCAAAGTCACACTTGAAAAACGGCCGTTTTTTTACCCAAAAGTTTTTCATTCATTGAACATTTTCCCTGATACTTTTGGAAGTAACGATCACACCGTCTTAAAGCCCGACATTTTCTCTATCAGCTCCCACCAAGTCAGCTCCTCCGACGGCGCAATCAAAAAATTCTTCATGTTTGAAATGACCCTATTTTCGGTCGGTTTTCGACTTCTCGGGGGTCTCCTATGGGGTCTTGGGGCCTGGAAAGGGGTCCGTACATCTTAGAATTTTCTCTTGTACACGCTCACCAAGTTTGAAAGCGCTGGGACCTCGGGAAGTGTGGTTTTGCGCGAATTAGGGGGTGAATTTTTATAATACTCGAGGCTCCACCTTTCGGCGACCAGCATTTCGATGTTGGAGCCAGGTATGATTTTTTCACGGGTACTATTTTTAGTGTGTTCTCGCAACCTACAAAGTTCGCCCGCCGCAAGTAACCAGGCACAGCCCGCAAGGGGCGAACACAGACATTCCTCTGTACACCACTATCATCATAATCACAATACACACACATTCCTCTGTACACCACTATCATCATAATCACAACACACACAAACACACTCACGCAGAGACATTCAAACACATGTAAACACATTTACAAACACATGTATATACTCGCACATGCATATTCCGTGCACACTTTTACTTGAATTTCTATGTTGAACTTCCAAACACCACAAGCATTTCATTTATGAACACCAAAACCGTTGATCAATTGACGAAACTTTACAATTCACCATAATTCAAAAGCAACCCTATTAGAGACACCGTCGTCTCAAAAAACAAAGGTTAAACGCAAACGTATTTCACTTTAAACACTATGTCGAACTTGAAAACACTACAAGAATTTCGTTTAGCAAAACCAATATCATTCACATATATATACCCACAGTAATATCAAACTAACCTTGCCACTAACAACCTAGTGCGAAATAATTTCTCCAAACCATTGCCACGAATACACAGCCTAACCAAAACGAAGGTACCCTCATTCATAGTATTACACTGAATATACGTATGTGTTACAACCAACAAACTGGTGAGAAATAATTTCTCCGAACTATTCCCATGGTTATCACAGCCTAACCAAAACGATGGCACCCTCATTCATAGTATTACACTGACTATACGTATGTGTTACAGCTCATCAAATCTTTAAATCAGTTTGCGTGTCACACTCTATCTAAAGTAATATAACGTACTCTAAGCCAACCCAACTCAAGGCAAAGTCACCTAACCTCAACTAACGAAACATAGTCTAAAATCACCTAAGCAAACCTGATTTAACGTAACCTACTTTAAACTAATTTAAATTAACCTATCTTGCTCTAAATATGACTTGAATTAACTTACTCGACACACTCCCAACTCACCTACATACAACTAAACTTGCCTAATTCAGGCTGCCCTGCCCTGTTCTATCGTTCAAATTTCGGTCCCACCTACTTTATCTATTCAACTCTTACGTCTTTGCCTTTATTCCTCACGAATTCCAAACCTCTATGTACGCTAACATATCCTTCCATACAACTATAACTAATAACCACTTAATATCCTAATGGTCTCAACACGAAAATGAGTTCCTAAACTATTCCGCCAGCAGAGACATTCAGGTTGCTATACTTTCCCCTTAAATTATGGATTGAGGTCTATTTGAACATGTTTGAAATTTTAGCTCACGAAACATTGTCGCGAAACATTTATAACGTTTCGGTTTATTCATAGGTTTGCATCACTAAATTTTACCTCTGTTTCGAATTTGACAAGTCCACTTCGTCCTAATCAACAATTCATCACATATCCAACCTACATATACTCACCAAAAATTTGTTGTCACGAAGAAATGACGTCACAACGATGCCAATTGGGAAACATTAGGTAACATCTCTATTTAGCAATAAGCTTTTCAATATTCAATTCTAAAACTTTACTGTCGACAAACCGTAATAAACACTTATAATCAACAAAAACCTTACCATCAAAACACTTAGGCAAGCGGAACTTAATCATACAAGTTTCTGAAGTGTGCATCACAAATCGTTCAACGAATATACAACGCGCTATCGCGCTAAGTTGAAGGCCCAGGAAATAAACTCTCCATTTTGGGAACGCTCGGCGAGAACTGAAGTTCTCGCCAAGCGAAAGCGTTTTTGTGTTGAAGTCAGTAAATACAAAGAAAGAACGCATTCACAGCAAATCTCTTGGAAACTTTCAACAATATTCGAGCATTTGGCCTTCAGCTACAATTTTGAGTGCACTTACAACTTACATTCCACTAAAAGCTTTCTAATGCATCATTGACAAGAAATTCATCTCTTCATATCAGAAATCAAACTTAGCAAGTCCACATTCATTACGACAACATCATATCCGAACATATTCCTGACATTTCTCAAACAAATGAATCTGTCAACAACTGCGGCTATAGCTTAGAATCACTTATATTTCCCAATAGACATTATTTTCACCACAACAATCAATTCTTTCAGGAATCTGAACAATTTGAACCTCTCTCTAATCTTCTATTTCTATTATGGATCGATACAGAAACCTTCAATTAGGCTGAGTGGAATTTATACAACATTCTTGCAAATATATCAGTTATACCATTTTCAATCTCATAAATAACATCATTCAAACATACAAAACCTGCAAAATATTTGGTTGTCTTCGGGTACAAATATTCACCAAATATTAATCATCACTTAGAACCTCGTAATGTTGTCTATACTCACTCAAATGATGACTTCCTGAAACTCACACATGCATGGTGAGCGATTTTGAGGCCTTCAAACAACGAGTTTTAATTATTATTATTATTGGAGATGGAATTTTTCGTGAACACTTGACAGGTTCTTGGTCGTGAAGATCCAGCAATTTTACATCCCAACCATAAAAAATTATGATACAAATATTCACTCAAACTATACCCTTCCTAGAAAATGCCGCGTTCAATCAAAGCATATATGTCGACATGAACCATTTTCGTGTTGTTTGAACCACTATATATATCGAGAGATTCGTTCCTCAATGAGCTTTATTAATTTAAAAAATGAGAAGTCAAATTCTTGGACTATGAGCTCTTTCAATTTCAATTTTCTAACGTCAAAAAACAAGTTTCAA
This sequence comes from Morinoia aosen, assembly GCA_030386875.1. NCBI lineage: Eukaryota > Metazoa > Arthropoda > Malacostraca > Amphipoda > Talitridae > Morinoia > Morinoia aosen. The sequence continues at coordinate 9,999,043 of CM059558.1, read as the reverse complement.
ACGCAACACAAAAATAGCCACAAAGACCTGTACCGAACGAAAAATATTTAGAACCTATATCTCTATATAGAGATGACTAATTTCAACTGTATCACCTTTTAATTATAGTTCAGTTACGAAGTTTAATATATATTCGGCTTGTTTTCCGATGACACAATTTGCGATGTCAAAATATTATAAGATTGCTATAAAATTGCTCTCAACAACGCTAGCACAGAAGTTGCGGAATTTTTGGCGTCGAAAACTACTCGCTTTGCGTATTTGAACTCATACTACGAAGTAACGTCGATGATGCTGACACTTTAAAGTAAAACACTAGATTGAACATTGAATTTGTAATGTGATGAAGTGCCGACAACATATAATACGTCATCAAAAAGAAATCAAGCTTAACTGAAATCACCACCTCAAACGAATATGAGCATCTTTTCTCGTCAAAAACGCATCAACAGCAATATTTACGCCTCTACGCAACATCTGATTTGCGATTTATGTCACTTAATATTACTTCAACTTGATAATTATAGTACAATTATTATAAGAAGCTGCAAATTTAGGTCTCAAATACTAAACCTCATTACTATATTGCCATTCAAAGCGGCCATACCGCTTCAAATTACTCTTACATTCATGGAGCAGGGTAAATAAAACGCGTAACCATCATTTTTTCTCTTCTGCCAAACATGTTAGAATTGAAATAATACTACCATAAGCTGAATCACAAAGTCTAAACACATTTCTTCTCTATAAAGTTCCAAGTTAAACCAGTTTCAACACTTGAAAAGGATGATTTACTAGTCATGACTGCAAGTTATGCGAATCTAAAAGCGAAAGAACCGAGTTCGAGTATTGAGTTCCACGTCAAAATAAATTTATAATAACTATAACAACACTGTAGACCTATAAAAAATAAATAACACAGCCTCAAACGGTCAAAAATTGGTTGAAACTTTGAACTTAACAAAGAATCGAAATATATCGGATCAAACTCCACAAAAAATAAAACATAAGCGTCTTGATGTTCAACATCCTTATAGAGCCTTCGCCACGCAAGCAAGCCTAGGTTGCGTCATCGCTGTCACCCATATGATCTCGGTGTGGAGACTTCAATGCAAAACAAGAAATCATCCGTGTCATTAATCTACGGAGATTGAAATACCTTTTCACTGGCACATTTCGCGTCCAGGGGAAATTTATTTCGATGTTTTTTCCATTTTTCTCAAAAACTTGAAAAGCTAGGAGTTTGAGACATGTATCATTAAAGAAAGATATCCTCGAGACGCATCAGTACAGAGTACTTAAAAGCCCTCAAGGGTAACGCAGGGGGCGTGAGAGGGGTAATAAAAGTCGGAATGACGTGAAAACCATGTTTTTTTCATATATATATGGAACGGTTGATGCGATCGTTCCACAAAAGCTATTTTGTATGTAGCGTGAAAAAACGAGCAAAAAGTGTTCAACAACTTTGCCTGTAAAACGAAGCGTTCTCCAATGTTTTTGGTTTAAGTGAATTTTCAGACAAAAAGGAGTATTTTTAAATCGCTCATTTTGAGAAAAGTATCGCAATTATCGCTTCATAAATTTGATAGATTTTAGAAAAAACTTCAATCTACATTCTATCAAATTTTGAGAGGCGAACGGCCATCGAAAACGCCGCAACTGGCAGCCAAAGTGACACTTGAAAAACGGCCGTTTTTTTACCCAAAAGTTTTTCATTCATTGAACATTTTCCCGAATACTTTTCGACGTAACGATCACACCGTCGTAAAGCCCGAATTTTTCTCTACCAGTTCCGACCAATTCAGCTCCTCCGACGGCGCAATGAAAAATATCTTCATGTTTGAAATGACCCTATTTTCGGTCGGTTTTCGAGTTCTCGGGGGTCTCCTATGGGGTCTTGGGGCCTGGAAAGGGGTCCGTATGTCTTAGAATTTTCCCTTGTACACGCTCACCAAATTTGAAAGCGCTGGCACCTCGGGAAGTCGGTTTTGGCTCGAGTTAGGGAGTGATTTGCTATATCTCCGATGCTCCACCTTTATGGCGACAAGCAATTCCGATCTTGGTGCCACTTAAAATTTTTTCACGGGTACTATTTTTAGTCTCTTCTCGCAACACTACTACAAAGTTCGCCCGCCGCAAGTAACCAGGCACAGCCCAATAGGGGCGAACACACAGACATTCCTCTGTACACCACCATCATAATAATGATAGACACGCAGACACGTTCAAACACACACGCACACACTTATGCACACACGCACACTTTTCAAATCACCACAAATCACAAGCAACACGCAATGAGAAACACCATCGTGTCAAATGCCAAAATAATATATGTATCAAAATGCAATGCTATTTACTTCAATTTCTATGTTTAACTTTCAAACACCACAACCATTTCATTTTTCAACACTAATACCATTGCTGAATTGACGAAACGAATCACCACAATTCAGAAGCCACCCACTTACAGACAACATCGTCTCACAAAACAAACCACTATATATACCCAACGTCTTTCACTCTAAACTCTATGTCGAACTTGAAAACACCACAACAATTTCATTTAGCAAAAGCAATATCATTCACATATATATATACTAACAGTAATATCAACCTAACCTTGCCACTAACAAACTGGCGCGAAATTAGTTCTCTAAACCATTCACATGAAAAACACACAGCCTATCCAAAACAATGATACCCTCATTCATAGTATTGCCCTGACTAAACGTATGTCTTACAACCAACAAACTGGTGAAAAATCAATTCACCAAACCATTCCCATGCTGATCACAGCCTAACCAAAACGATGGCACCCTCATTTGTAGTATTACACTGACTATATACGTATGTGTTACAGCTCATCAAATCTTTAAATCAGTTTGCGTGTCACACTCTATCTAAAGTAATATAACGTACTCTAAGCCAACCTAACTCAAGGCAAAGTCACCTAACCTCAACTAACATAGTCTAAAATCACCTAAGCAAACCTGATTTAACGTAACCTACTTTAACCTAACTGAAATTAACCAATCTTGCTCTAAATATGACTTGAATTAACTTACTCGACACACATCCTACTCACCTACATACAACTAAACTTTACTCATTCAGGGTGCCCTGTCCTGTTCTATAGTTCAAATTTCGGTCCCACACGAATTTTACCTTATTTAATTCTTATGTCTTTGCCCTTATTCCTCAAGAATTAAAAATCTTTTTGTACGCTAACATCCTTCCATCAAATTCTAAATAATAACCACTTAAAATGCTAATGGTCAAATAACGAAAATGCGTTTCATTACTATTTCTCCAGCAGAGACATTCTGGCTGCCATATATATTTTCTCGTTCAATTATATGGAATAGGGTCTGCTTGAATTTGTTCAAAATTTTACCTCACGAAATATTGTGACGAAACATTTATTACATTTTGGTTTATTCATGGGTTCGCATCACTAGACTTTCTCTCCCCTCTGTTTCGAAGTTGACAAGTTCACTTCGTTCTAATCGACAATTCATCAAATATCCAACCTACATACTCCAAAGAAATTCGATGTCACGAAGAAATGATGACGTCACAGCGATGCCAATTGGGAAATATTCCATAAAATCTTTATTTTGCCAATAAGCTACTTTTCAAAATTAAAGTCTAAAGCTTTACGGTGCAAAAATCCTAATCAAACAGTTATCATTAACAATTAATTATAGGGCTAGCAATCAAAGTCTCTTAACTGTGCATCACAAATCGGTAAACGAATATATATACACATACACCGCGCTATCGCGCTAAGTTGAAGGCCCGAGAAATAAACTCTCCATTTTGGGAACGCTTGGCGAGACCTGAAGCTCTCGCCAAGCGAAAGCGTTTTTGTGTTGAAGTCAGCTAATACAAAGAAAGAACGCATTCGCAGCAAATCTCATGGAAACTTTCAACAATATTTTAGCATTTGGCACTCATCTATAATTTTGAGTGCACTTACAACTTACATACAACTACGAACTTTCTAAAAGCATCATTGACACGAAATCAATCTCTTCATATCAGAAATCAAACTTAGGAATTCCCCATTCATTACGACAACATCATATCCGAACATATTTCTGACATTTCTCAAACAAATTTATCTGTGAACATCTGCGGCTATAGCTTAGAATCACTGATGTGTTTCCTAATAGGCATCATTTTCGCCACAACAATTATTAGTTCACGAATGTGAACAATTTCAACCTATTTCTAATCATATATTTCTATTGTGGATCGATACAGAAACCTTCAATTAGGCTGAGTGGAATTTATAAATTATTATTGCAAATACATTAGTTGTACCATTTCAAATTCAATAAATAACATCGTTCAAACATACAAAACCTGCACAATATTTCGTTGTCTTCTTCGGGGACATATATATTCACCAAATATTATTCATCAGTTAGAACCTCGTAATCTTGTATATACTCACTCAAATGATGACTTCCTGAAACTCACGCATGCAATGTGAGCGATTTTGAGGCCTTCAAAAAACGACTTTTAATTATTATTATTATTGGAGATCGAATTCTTCGTGAACACTTGACAGGTTCTTGGTCGTGTGAAGATCCAGCAATTTTACATGCCAACCATAACAAATTATGATACAAATATTCACTCAAACTATACCCTTCCTAGAAAATGCCTCGTCAAAGCATATGTCGACATGAACCATTTTCGTGTTGTTTGAACCGATATATCGAGAGATTCGTTCCTCAATGAGCTTTATTAATTTAGAAAATGAGAAGTCAAATTCTTGGACTATGAGCTCTTTCAATTTCAATTTTCTAACGTCAAAAAACAAGTTTCAAACACAACACAAATAGGCACAAAGACCTGTGCCGAACGAAAAATATTTAGAACCTATATCTCTATAGAGCTGACTAATTTCAAGTGTATCACCTTTGAATTATAGTTCAGTTACGAAGTTTAACCTATATTCGGCTTGTTTTCCGATGACACAATTGGCGATGTCAAAATATTATAAGATTGCTATAAAATTGCTCTCAACAACTCTAGCACAGAAGTTGCGGGATTTTTGGCGTCGAAAACTACTCGCTTTGCGTATTTGAACTCATACTACGAAGTAACGTCGATGATGCTGACACTTTAAAGTAAAACACTAGATTGAACATTGAATTTGTAATGTGATGAAGTGACGACAACATATAATACGTCATCAAAAAGAAATCAAGCTTAACTGAAATCAGCACCTCGAACGAATATGAGCATCTTTTCTCGTCAAAAACGCATCAACAGCAATATTTACGCCTCTACGCAACATCTGATTTGCGATTTATGTCACTTTATATTACTTCAACTTGATAATTATAGTACAATTATTATAAGAAGCTGCATATTTAGGTCTCAAATACTAAACCTCATTACTATATTGCCATTCAAAGCGGCCATACCGCTTCAAATTACTCTTACATTCATGGAGCAGGGTAAATAAAACAAGTAACCATCATTTTTTCTCTTTTGCCAAACATGTAAGAATTGAAATAATACTACCATAAGCTGAATCACAAAGTCTATACACATTTCTTCTCTATAAAATTCCATGTTAAACCAGTTTCAACACTGAAAAGGATGATTTACTAGTCATGACTGCAAGTTATGCGAATCTAAAAGCCAAAGAACCGAGTTCGAGTATTGAGTTCCAAGTCAAAATAAATTTATAATAACTTTAACAACACTGTAGACCTATGAAAAATTTGCAACACAGCCTCAAACGGTCAAAAATTGGTTGAAACTTTGAACTTTACCAATCACTCGAAATATATGGGATCAAACTCGACAAACATGAAAACATAAGCGTCATGATGTTCAAGATCCTTATACAGCCCTCACAACTCAAGCAAGCTTAGGCCACGTCATCGCAGTCACCCATGATCTCGATGTGGAGACTTCAATGCAAAACAAGAAATAATCCGTGTCATTAATCTACGGAGATTGAAAGACCTTTTCACTGGCACATTTTGCGTCCAGGGGAATTTCATTTCGATTTTTTTTCCATTTTTCTCAAAAACTTGAAAAGCTACGACTTTGAGACAGGTATCATTATATAAAGATGTCCTCGAGACGCATCAGTACAGAGTATTTAAAAGCCCTCAAGGGTAAAGGAGGAGGCGTGAGAGGGGTAAGAAAAGTCGAAATGACGTGAAAAACATGTTTTTTCCATATATATATGAAACGGTTGATGCGATCGTTCCACAAAAACTATTTTGTATGTAGCGTGAAAAAACGAGCAAAAAGTGTTCAACAACTTTGCCTGTAAAACGAAGCGTTCTCCAATGTCTTTGGTTTAAGTGAATTTTCAGACAAAAAGGACTATTTTTAAATCGCTCATTTTGAGAAAAGCATCGCACTTGTCGCTTCATACATTTGATAGATTTTAAAAAAAACTCCAATCTACATTCTATCAAATTTTGGAAGGCGAAAGCTCATCGAAAACGCCGCAACTGGCAGCCAAAGTGACACTTGAAAAACGGCCGTTTTTTTACTCAAAAGTTTTTCATTCATTGAACATTTTCCCGAATACTTTTCGACGTAACGATCACACCGTCGTAAAGCCCGAATTTTTCTCTACCATTTCCGACCAATTCAGCTCCTCCGACGGCGCAATGAAAAATATCTTCATGTTTGAAATGACCCTATTTTCGGTCGGTTTTCGAGTTCTCGGGGGTCTCCTATGGGGTTTCGGGGCCTGGAAAGGGGTCCGTATGTCTTAGAATTTTCCCTTGTACACGCTCACCAAGTTTGAAAGCGCTGGGACCCCGGGAAGTCGGTTTTGGCTCGAATTAGGGAGTGATTTGCTATATCTCCGATGCTCCACCTTTATGGCGACAAGCATTTTCGATCTTGGTGCAACTTGTGATTTTTTCACGGGTACTATTTTTAGTCTCTTCTCGCAACACTACTACAAAGTTCGCCCGCCGCAAGTAACCAGGCACAGCCCGCTAGGGGCGAACACACAGACATTCCTCTGTACAACACTTTCATAATAAGCACAACACACACACGCACACACTTATGTACACGCACATGCACACTTTTCAAATCACCACAAATCACAAGCAACGCAATGAGATACACCATCGTGTCAAATGCCAAAATAATATATGTCTCAAAATGCAATGCTATTCACTTCAATTTCTATGTTTAACTTTCAAACGCTACAACCATTTCATTTTTCAACACTAATACCATTGCTCAATTCACGAAACAAATCACCACAATTCAGAAGCCACCCACTTACAGACAACATCGTCTCACAAAACAAACCAATATACAACGTCTTTCACTCTAAACTCTATGTCGAACTTGAAAACACCACAACAATTTCATTTAGCAAAAGCAATATCATTCACATATATACTAACAGTAATATCAACCTAACCTTGACACTAACACTAACACTGGTGCGAAATTAGTTCTCTAAACCATTCACATGAAAAACACAGATTATCCAAAACGATGATACCCTCATTCATATAGTATTACACTGACTAAACGTATGTCTTAAACAACCAACAAACTGGTGAAAAATCAAGTCACCAAACCATTCCCATGCTGATCACAGCCTAACCAAAACGATGGCACTCTCTCATTCGTAGTATTACACTGACTATACGTATGTGTTACACCTCATCAAATCTTTAAATCAGTTTGCGTGTCACACTCTATCTAAAGTAATATAACGTACTCTAAGCCAACCTAACTCAAGGCAAAGTCACCTAACCTCAACTAACATAGTCTAAAATCACCTAAGCAAACCTGATTTAACGTAACCTACTTTAACCTAACTGAAATTAACCTATCTTGCTCTAAATATGACTTGAATTAACTTACTCGACACACACTTCCAACTCACCTACATACAACTAAACTTTAGTAATTCAGGGTGTCCTGTCCTGTTCTATAGTTCAAATTTCGGTCCCACGTATTTTACCTTATTTAATTCTTATGTCTTTGCCCTTATTCCTCAAGAATTCAAAATCTCTTTGTACGCTAACATCCTTCCATCAAATTCTAAATAATAACCACTTAAAATCCTAATGGTCAAATAACGAAAATGCGTTCCATTACTATTTCGCCAGCAGAGACATTCTGGCTGCTATATTTTCTCGTTCAATTATATGGAATAGGGTCTGCTTGAATTTGTTCAAAATTTTAGCTCACGAAATATTGTGACGAAACATTTATTACATTTCGGTTTATTCAGGGGTTCGCATCACTACACTTTCCCTTTGTTTCGAAGTTGACAAGTTCACTTCGTTCTAATCGACAATTCATCATATATCCAACCTACATACTCCAAAGAAATTCGATGTCACGAAGAAATGATGACGTCACAGCGATGCTAATTGGGAAATATTACATAAAATCTTTATTTTGCCAATAAGCTACGTTTCAAAATTCAAGTCTAAAGCTTTACGGTCCAAAAATCGTAATCAAACACTTATCATTAACAATTAATTATAGGGCTAGCAATCAAAGTCTCTTAACTGTGCATCACAAATCGGTAAACGAATATATACACACACCGCGCTATCGCGCTAAGTTAAAAGCCCAAGAAATAAATTCTCCATTTTGGGAACGCTTGGCGAGACCTGAAGCTCTCGCCAAGCGAAAGCGTTTTTGTGTTGAAGTCAGTAAATACAAAGAAAGAACGCATTCACAGCAAATCTCTTGGAAACTTTCAACAATATTCGAGCATTTGGCCTTCAGCTACAATTTTGAGTGCACTTACAACTTACATTCCACTAAAAGCTTTCTAATGCATCATTGACAAGAAATTCATCTCTTCATATCAGAAATCAAACTTAGCAAGTCCACATTCATTACGACAACATCATATCCGAACATATTCCTGACATTTCTCAAACAAATGAATCTGTCAACAACTGCGGCTATAGCTTAGAATCACTTATATTTCCCAATAGACATTATTTTCACCACAACAATCAATTCTTTCAGAAATCTGAACAATTTGAACCTCTCTCTAATCTTCTATTTCTATTATTCATCGATACAGAAACCTTCAATTAGGCTGAGTGGAATTTATAAAACATTCTTGCAAATATATCACTTATACCATTTTGAATTTCATAAATAACATCATTCAAACATACAAAACCTGCAAAATATTTGGTTGTCTTCGGGGACAAATATTCACCAAATATTATTCATCAGTTAGAACCTCGTAATGTTGTCTATACTCACTCAAATGATGACTTCCTGAAACTCACGCATATGCAATGTGAGCGATTTTGAGGCCTTCAAACAACGAGTTTTAATTATTATTATTATTGCAGATCGAATTTTTCGTGAACACTTTACAGGTTCTTGGTCGTGAAGATCCAGCAATTTTACATCCCAACAATAAAAAATTATGATACAAATATTCACTCAAACTATACCCTTCCTAGAAAATGCCTCGTTCAATCAAAGCATATATGTCGACATGAACCATTTTCGTGTTGTTTGAACCAATATATATCGAGAGATTCGTTCCTCAATGAGCTTTATTAATTTAGAAAATGAAAAGTCAAATTCTTGGACTATGAGCTCTTTCAATTTCAATTTTCTAACGTCATAAAACAAGTTTCAAACACTACACAAATAGCTGTGCCGAACGAAAAATATTTAGCCACTATACCTTTATACAAATGACTAATTTAAAGTGTATCACCTTTGAATTATAGTTCATTTACGAAGTTTTACGAATACGCCTTGTTTTGCGATGACACAATTTGCGATGTCGAAATATTATAGGATTGCTATAAAATTGTTCTCAAGAACGCTAGCAAAGTAGTTGCGGAATTTTTGGCGTCGAAAACTACTCGCTTTGCGTATTTGAACTCATACTACGAAGTAAGGTCGATGATGCTGACACCTTAAGGTAAAACACTAGATTGAACTTGTGATTTGTAACGTGATGGAGAGAGAGGACAACATATAATACGTCATAAAAAATAAATAAAGTCGAACTGAAATGAGCACCTCGAACGAATGAGCATCATTTCTGGTCAAAAACGCATCAAGAGCAATATTTACGCCTTTACGCAACGTTTGATTTGCGATTTATGTCACTTTATATTACTTCAACTGGATAATTATAATACAATTATTATAAGAAGCTGAAAATTTAAGTCTCAAATACTAAACCTCATTACTATATTGCAATTCAAAGTCCCCATACCTGTGAAAATGTGTGTCTGAAATTCATGGACCTTCAAGCAGCGAAAATAAAACGAGTAACCATCATTTATTCTCCATTGCAAAACTTGTTAGAATTAAAATAATACTACCTTAAGGTGAATAAAATATTTTAAACACATTTGTTCTCCATAAATTTCCATGTAAAACCAGTTTAAACACTTGAAAAGGATTATTTACTAGTCATGACTGCAAGTTATGCGAATCTAAAAGCGAAAGAACCGAATTAGAGTATTGACTTACAACTCCAAATTAATATATATTACCTCTAAGAACACTGTAGACCTATGAAAAAAACGTAACACAGCCTCAAACGGTCAAAAATTGGTTGAAACTTTGAATTTTAATAATCACTCGCAATATATCGGATCAAACTCCACAAACAATAAAACATAAGCGTCATGATGTTCAAGATCCTTATACAGCCCTCACAACTCAAGCAAGCTTAGGCCACGTCATCGCAGTCACCCATGATCTCGATGTGGAGACTTCAATGCAAAACGAGAAATAATCCGTGTCATTAATCTACGGAGATTGAAAGACCTTTTCACTGGCACATTTCGCGTCCAGGGGAAATTTATTTCGATGTTTTTTCCATTTTTCTCAAAAACTTGGAAAGCTAGGACTTTGAGACACGTATCATTATATAAAGATGTCCTCGAGACGCATCAGTACAGAGTACTTAAAAGCCCTCAAGGGTAAAGCAGGGGGAGTGAGAGGGGTAATAAAAGTCGGAATGACGTGAAAAACATGTTTTTTTCATATATACATGGAACGGTTGATGCGATCGTTCCACAAAAACTATTTTGTATGTAGCGTGAAAAAACGAGCAAAAAGTGTTCAACAACTTTGCCTGTAAAACGAAGCGTTCTCCAATGTTTTTGGTTTAAGCGAATTTTCAGACAAAAAGGAGTATTTTTAAATCGCTCATTTTGAGAAAAGTATCGCAATTGTCGCTTCATAAATTTGATAGATTTTATAAAAAACTCCAATCTACATTCTATCAAATTTTGGGAGGCGAAAGCCCATCGAAAACGCCGCAACTGGCAGCCAAAGTGACACTTGAAAAACGGCCGTTTTTTTACCCAAAAGTTTTTCATTCATTGAACATTTTCCCTAATACTTTTCGAAGTAACGATCACACCGTCTTAAAGCCCGACATTTTCTCTATCAGCTCCCACCAAGTCAGCTCCTCCGACGGCGCAATCAAAAAATTCTTCATGTTTGAAATGACCCTATTTTCGGTCGGTTTTCGACTTCTCGGGGGTCTCCTATGGGGTCTTGGGGCCTGGAAAGGGGTCCGTAGGTCTTAGAATTTTCCCTTGTACACGCTCACCAAGTTTGAAAGCGCTGGGACCTCGGGAAGTGTGGTTTTGCGCGAATTAGGGGGTGAATTTTTCTAATACTCGAGGCTCCACCTTTCGGCGACCAGCATTTCGATGTTGGAGCCAAGTATGATTTTTTCACGGGTACTATTTTTAGTGTGTTCTCGCAACCTACAAAGTTCGCCCGCCGCAAGTAACCAGCTGACCCGGCACCTTGTCGCGGTGGTACCGTTGAAATACCCAACTGCTCTCTTCTCTATATTTTGAGTTTCTATCCGAGGGATTAAGGTTTTATTTTTTTCAAAATCCCCGTTCTTGGGTAGAATTAAGCCAGGCAGCGGCCCGAGCTCCTCAGAGTTTGGGTTTCAATTGTGTAGAAATCTTCTCTTCAATTTGCCCTATCTTACACGGCCCCAAAATAATCTTGAAGAATAGGCTTAAGTTACGTAGACCAATAGTCCATTATGGATTATTTATTTGAATCATAAAGTAAAACTTTGAACGGTTCTGGCAACAATCAGCGAATATCTTAAACCCCGATTCGTGGCGGGAACCTCCTTTGAATCCGGAAGTATGCACGCCAAAAGGAAAAATAAACCAAAACTACGAACAAACCTCGATAAAAACAACCAAAGCGCCGCTATCAATGTAAAAGCAATAAACCTCAAAACCAACTCTATCACCGTAAAGAAAAACAGGAACCATGGTAAACTTGACATAATAACCAAGAAAACTCCATCACTGGAACAAAACAGTGCAAACCATAAATTGGATCAATTGGAGGCTAAATTAAATGAAGTGCTAAATAAACTTGCAGCCGATTATGCAAACAAATGCACCAACACCGAAAGACACGAAATTGGAAAAAAACGCAAACTACAGACGACCGAATCAAAATAATCGAACATAAACTCGAACATATCCTTGAAATAACCAAAGCACAAAACATAGTAGAAAAAGACAGTAAAAACTTGAGCTGCGGATGAGAATATGTGAAAAAATAAAGCGAAGATAGCAAATACACACCCAAATCGTTGGACCAAAAGATGACAAAGAATGGTCATTTCACGATGTTCATCATGGTCAAATTTAAAATTCAAGAGGAAAACAAAATAAACCCCCTTTACCTCCAAGAAGAAATAGTTAGGCAACCAGTCTAAAGGCGAAACAAATAATTTACTCAGGCACAGATAACTTCACCATAGAAACCCAAAACAAATCTCAATCTGAGCGTACCACCAGACGCAATAACGTGGACGGTATTAATGGCCTGATTAGCGTACACCCATACCACAACAAATGTCAAGGACTAATTAATATTGAAGACTATGGTATAGATAATGTGGAACAGCTTGTGGAAGGCCTCAAGAATCAATAAAATATCAGCCATGCCCATTTCATTAAAGCTCGTTTCTCCCTTTTAGACTAACCTATAATAGCTACAATACACCGGATTCCATATACATTCCAGACCCATGATATTCCACAAATGTCAAAACTACGGCCATACAGCCTAACACTTCCGTAACAAGACAAGCTGCAAACGCTGCGGAGAAACAGGTCATGACAGCGAACACTGTAGCAACACCCTCTTTTGCATGCATTGCAAGCGTGAACATGAAACTGGCCACAGAGAATGCCCGACACATATCATGGAAACAGAAATAAGCAAAGTCAAACAGGAACAACGAATAAATGTCACAGGGCAGTCCGAGATACTAACACTAGATACAAACATCGAAAACATCGAAAAACATCGAAAACGAAATGCGAAAAATTACAACATGGCTGTTAGAAAAAATGCATTGCAAACCAAATCCAAGGAAGACCGAAAACTATCCAATCGGGTGCAAAAACACATTTATTGTGGAAACAGATCCCAAACAAGAAAAAGATGAAATACAAAAAATTAAAGTCATAAGCAACATCCCTGTGCAAGTAACAGAAAATAGTTATGCAAATTTATCAAAAGGAATCACCTACATCTTTAACTATGACTTCACCAACTTCGAGAAATTCAAACAAGGCTTATTGGAAAACTATAAAATTAAAAATGTTGAACCAGACAATTGAATAAAAAGCCGTAACACTAATACAAAAGCAATACCCCTGACTTTACGAGGCTCAACTCCCCCTGAGTATATCGATGTCCTTCACTGTAAAAAAAAAGTGTTAAACAACGGAAAATTGTCTGGCATCCAAATGGCCAGAGAGTTTTTTTCTCTCTGTTAGTCCGCCAGATGCATTAATTGCTTCCGTCGTCGTTACAGACATCAGTTGAGTTAACGGACTGCGGTAGACGCACTGTTGGTCCAACGGAACTATTGTTTCATCTCTGTTCGATTTACAGAAATATTGTGAACGTTCTGTATTTTGCACAGGGAACGTCTATATGTCCGTTGTAAGAACGGGTGAGGCCGGAATTGTGCCGGACGAAATATAGGTTTCCGTCATTTCTCTAGAAACTATACGAGCTTCTGTTGAATTTACAGAAACATAAAGAAGCCTCGGGGTTAGTGACAGTTTCAAGAAATTCTGTTACTACGACAGAGGAACTGGAAATTGGACGGTCCTCTGATGCATCTGCCACGTGCAGATACATTATGGTGCCCAGTATATATTACATGCGATGTACTTTTGTCACATTGAAGTATAACTGCAAGGCTATGTGTACGGACCGCAGTGAAATGTGCAATAAAAGAACTAGTAACTTCCTATTAACGCGGAAGACTTCCCGCGTTAATAGGAAGTTTCGTATAGTTCTTTTATTGCATCGTTCACTGCGGTTCGTAAATATAGCCTTGCCTTCTATGTAACAAAAGTACAGCGCATGTAATATTTACTGGGCACCATAATGTATCTGCACGTGGCAGATGCATCAGAGGACCGTCCAATTTCCGGTTCCTCTGTCGTAGTAGCAGAATCTCTTGAAACTGTCACTTATCCAGAAGCTTCTTTATGTTTCGGTTGATTCAACAGAAGCTCAAGTCTTCATTTTTATAATCCTCATAACCGCTGACGATTCAGACTGCTTGATGAAAATTTTTCGTACACTTCGTATATTTAATAAGATTCACATGGATACTTCTTGGGTTCGTCAAAAACGAATTACTTGCTTGAAAAGTGTACTGAAAAACAATTTGGTATACAAAGGGTTTTCACACACCGTATGACACACCTAGGAACGAATGATGAAAGACATGTATAACAAGATAAGGAATGCGGAAAGAAACCGGAAAGCATCGAGAGCTGAAAACTGTTTTCTGCGAAAAAGTCCTACCCATAGCGCAGCTCACTTCTATCCTCGCAGGAGCATTGTGAATGAAATATGCTTCACCGTTGGGCACCTCTATCAAGTATGAAATTATTTTTCAATCGAAAAAACAAAAAACTATTTAACCAAAGAACTTATAATACACAAGCAATATTAATGAACCATACTGAAAAATCTATCTGTGTTTCCATACCTCGTCTGTTGCTAAGAACGAAAAACTACACCGAGTTAAAATTAATATAGTACTTGAAACTGAGTATCCCCAGTAGTATTATTCTGAGCTATAGAGATACTCTGCACACACACAAAAAATATTAACTGCTGCTGTCAATGGTGATGCGATCTGCTTCATGAAAATACTAGCCAAACATTTCAGAGTTCAAAGAAAAATGTATTTAAGTATAACTGAAAACATTGTCTTGGTACGTAATCCTTACGAAATTTAGGCAACAGTTCTTACAGATAATAAAAAAGCAAAACCCACACAAAAGTACGAAATTACAGAAAAATCAACTCATTGCTATACATGAATAACGTTATACATATATTACGCGTAGTGTACAAACTTTCTAATACATATCATCGGTTCACTCTATGATGAATCTGTACCGAACAGTAAAATAAGTTCAATAAAGCGATGAACTCATTAATTAAAGTATATGGTTCAGAATAAAGCTATTCTGACGTCAGTACTATTGAATCTCGAAGATTAGATTATCAGTTAGTTTAAGCCTCCCTATCCGCAACTAAGGCTATTCGAAGAGAGGAAGGAAGACGGCACCATTTAGTATGGAGTTAAGGGAACGCGGAATCTATGCAGAAAAGGCATAGAAACAGTAAGGTAAAACATAAGTTCATGAAACAAAATCAAAGATTGTAGATTATAAGTTAGTTTAAGCCTCCCTAACCGCTACAAAAAAGAGCGTATCGAAGAGAGGAAGGAGGAAGGCACCATTTAGTATGGAGATATGAGTAAGGCGTAAGGTAGTCAATTTTGTCTTATTTGGCAAAAATAATTTAACGCCTAGACAATGAGAAAGCATGGAGACCTGATACACAGAATGTTCACGTACAACTTTAAGACTCAAACATACCGCAGATCTATGCAAGCCTATCCGACGCGTTCGAAATAGAATCGAGCACTATTTGAAAATCGCACCCCGATTTGAAAAAATCGTCATCCAAACAATTTAGCAGCTAACACGAGTCCAATAACACTTACTTAACCTTTCGTCAAAAAGTTGAACCATTTTTTATTATCTGAAGAACCTTAGCTTGAAAACCAGAATGGAAGTGAAATTCCTACAAGCATGCAAAACAAAACTCAAACGCAGGAACACATAAAAAACACAAAATTTCAGGGGTACGTTTCATAATACTAGCTGTAAGTAATTAGCACTGACATTATTCAATGCAAGTATGTGGCAGTAGGCGCACTGGTCATGGGGGAACTACGAATCTAAAATGCACTATGTGTTTTCTAGCGAAGTATTGTCTTAAGCATAGTAAAAAGAAAAAACAAGAGTAAGAAATTAAAAGCATCAAGATTGAAGTTGAGGTGGTGAAAAGGGCAATACGGTCCAGAAGTCTTCAACCCACTGTAACGAGAAAGGAAGGCCAACTTGTCCTTTAGTCAGGGCCTACACAGCCTATTAGTATCTCTAAGTGCAAAGCACACATGAGGGGAACCCATTTGTGTGAGGGGGAGGGGGGCTGTGATGAAAAAACAAGAAAAAATGAATCACCTGCTTCACATAGCCCACATTCCAGTCGTGACGTATAAAACCCCTCTCCTTCTAGGTATTAAATTATATTGTGATGATGATTTGTTCAATTTTTTACTATTAATTTATGAATGAACTGCATGGGAACCTTAGTTGTCAGCAATCTTACTTGAAAATACCTATATAATGTTCAGAATGTAAAAACTTGTCAGAAAATTAAATTAGCTGTCACTTAAACCTAACATAACATTCAATTGTGTCATTAAAAAATGAAGACATCACACTTGTGGAATAGATCAGCAAGCAAATTGGCAGGGTTGAGGACAAGAGACTCTTCCGTGCTGCTGAGGCACGCGACTAACGACAGGACATTCGGATGCGTCCCGCAGTGGCATTTTCTTCCATTCGTGGATGTTATTTTGAAGCTTCGTTGGGGGTTGACTTTCAGTATTTATCTGGAATTGTTAAAAATACATTAGCGTTTGTAAGTTAGTGAAGTCATATTCATACTACTGAAAATGTACGAGCCAACAGAAATTAAATATGTGAAACTCTCAGCTTGACCTCAAGTAAATGTTCGGCAAAGGAATGCGCAGGAACATGCAAGTATGTACCTGTTATGTACCAATATGTATATATATATGTATGCATATACAGTTATTATACACATTCGTGTAGACACATACATATAAACATCTATCCAAAATTGTGAGATTATTAGTCTTGATTCAGTTAGTTTTAACCATTTGAAAATGCTACAGCACTAAAGTAATTTGTCGACATTCACCCAACATGATGTTTTTATGAAAATCATTTTGAAAAATGATCATATTTGAAACTATTGATATTCTACTAAGAACAAGCGTTGTTCATTAATTTTACATCTGTAAATTAGTTTCTCCCTTCTTGATGCTCAAGTTCCTTTCCTGCATCAGAGAAAAAAACTTAAATGACATCACAGTGAGAATGTTGCAGCAGCGCTGGTCGCATACATCCAAATATTACATTTACAATAGTAAACATCCTAATATTAAACGAATAAGAAGCTGTCTTTTTTCGATTTCTTGGTGCAAAGGGTAGACAGCAAATTTAAAACACCAGTCTAACATAGAATACTTTTACTGGTAAGGATATGAGTTTTTTAGCTTATGTTATTTGTTTTTGCAACTAGAAAAATTTCTACAGATAAATGCGCCATTTTTGCATTTATTACAGCAACAAAAGCTCCATCACTTTTCAACGCAGAAACTTGATCCAGGTTTGCTTAAACCCAAAAATAAACAATATATAACAAATGGAAACACAAATATTAATATTGAATTGGAAAAAGGTACATATTCGAAATAGAAATTTTTTAAAGAACACAAATTTCTGGCAACATTCAAGTTTAGAGTAGAACTTTAAATTTTTCTCTATTTTTGTAAACAGATCATTTCTGCATCAAATGAGAGTAGAATCAAGTTCCTACAAAGAGGGGCAGAGCTTTTGTTGATCTTATTGTCAATAACTTAAAATAGCAGAGAAGGGTTATTGGATAATTTCAAAAATAATCTTGCAATGCTTGTGAATTATTCAATGAATGCATACAAAATGTATGGCTCAAGGTGTGTTAGCTCCTCATTAGTGCCCACACCATTTTAAAACACATTCCTTTGAGATACCAGAAACAAGTTATTTTTATGACTTCACATGCAAACTAATCACATTAGATACCTAATAATTCAAGTAAACCACCCTATTACCCAGCTGCTAACCTCTGTATCTTGAGAACCATTGTACAATTTTTCACAGCTGACATTTGAAAACATCAACAATTTAATTACGCAGAAAACAAAAATGTGACATTTCTTAATTATGTAGAGTGGTGCATAATAAATTAATGTGATTTTCAATTTTAACATGATCTAATTTTAAAATTCATTTCACTTTTTCAATATATCAATTAACATTCTCAGTGAGAACATTCTTATCTGAATAATCTTTTTTCATTCTAACTGGATTTCAATTCTTTACTAATTTTTCAGCATCACGATATATTTGAAGTTCATATTACGTGTTAAAATTCTCAGCGAATTGCTTATCATTTTACTAAATCACACTATAGTCAATAGGTAAAATGCAACGTTTCAATGCCACTGGCATCATCCTTAGGCTGAAAAGACGAAAAGAAAACTGGTCACTTGATAGAAATGAAACAATCATACAGGCAAAAACAAAGACCATTAATAAAATTAATACAAAAAAAAAACACATGGATGTAAAATACCAAGACTAACTTTCTCAACACATGTTCACTTGGCCGAAGAATAAAGCGAAATGGTGGACTGCAACGATTGTTCCAACAATTTACGGCGCGGTTCTTTTAAACAATTTCAGAGCAAAAAAATCGTTTATATTTTCATTGAGGGAAGGTTTGAGTTTATGGATATGTAAGGCTTCAATAATGTGTGTTACATTTACAATTACAATTGTAAATTACAATTACAATTACATCCATGTGTGTTTTTTTGTATTAATTTTATTAATGGTCTTTGTTTTTGCCTGTATGATTGTTTCATTTCTATTGAGTGACCAGTTTTCTTTTAGTCTTTTCAGCCTGTGGATTTCAATTCATTCAATTATAGTCAAAAAAATTTCAATTTGGGACTCAAGTTCATGAAAATGCAAATTCCATTCACCCTGAACAAAACTTTGCAGACAGATCCCATGATTATGTTTACCTTGAAGTAACTAAAACAAATTCTATGTACACTTTGCATGGTCACCTTTGGTGGCCAACTCTGTATGGCTGCCTAATGTGAACAACTTTGATCACTTTTCATTGCATTAAAGACCACTTTTGAAAGTGACCAGGGTATTTGTAAAGGAGAGGATCATAATCAATTTTCTAATTTTTGCTGCCTAAATATAGTTAATTAGATCAAAATAAACAACTTTTCATCTATGCAAATTCCGTCGAAAATTAGAATTAAACCGAGTTATAGCAGTAGGTTTGGGTAGCGTACGTTTGGGTACTTTGTAATTTATTATTAGCTGACCCCGCAGAGCCTGAATCCACTTCTAAGATCTTTTAGTTAATAACACAATAAAGGTTATCACCCATAAAATAACGAGCTATAGCGGTATGTCTTTCGTCTTTGCGCTCATCATTCCAGCGCGTCGGAAGGGAGAGTCCATTATAGTCTTCCCCTCCGCCCAATTTCTTTCTGCATCAAACACAAGAGTTGCGGTCAGTAATTTACCGCTATGACTTGTTAAATACTCATTTGCAACGGAAAGTGCATATAATAAATTTTTTTTATTTAGATCTAATTAACTATGTTAAGGCATCGAAAAGTGGAAAATCAATTATGGTCATCTCCTTAACATTTACCAGAGACCAGATATAGTATAGGAAGCTGGCATACTCAAAGCCTAATCATTCATTTTACAACTAAGTAAAGCAAGAGTAGGTACACTATATTTCTCTACAAGGCTACATAAATGCAGAAGCCAGCATGATATTATATTTTCAATTAAAATTCAAGCCATGAGTAAAGGAAAAACAACTATAATTTAACATGTTCACTGCATTTCTACAGTTGTTAACGGTGAGTTTGGTTAGGTTGTAACGGTAAATGTGTAACGTTGGTCAGTAATCGATTTTTGAGTTTTCAGTGCCTAAACGTAGTTAATTAGATCGAAATAAACAAGTTTTCTTCTATGCACTTTCCGTCGTAAATGAGTATTTAACGAGGTATAGCGGTAGGTTTGGTTTCGTCTCTGATGACGATCGAACTAGAAGCGAGACGGCATTGCAGTGTTGCCGTCCGACGTGCTGTTTGAATTAGTTCCCGCTTCAAACATTGGAGTTGTGGTCAGTAATTCACCACTATAACTTGTAAAATATTCATTTACGACGGAAAGTGCATAGAAGAAAACTTGTTTATTTTGATCTAATTAACTACGTTTAGACACTGAAAAGTGGAAAATCGATTACTGACCAACGCTACACATTTACCGGTTGTAACTAGTACAATTGGGAAATTTACTGTAGTGCTTGAATACAATTTCATCCTTCCTCTAAGAAATATGAATATGCTATAGGCCTAACTAATCATATTATTTTTACAGAGCTATATTTATTATGTATAGAAATTTTAAAATTGTTTGCTCGCAAGCAAACTGAAAGAACCGTGTAATAAACAATGGATGCACATACAAAGTAAGTCACTCATTCAAAAATAAAACTTTTAAAGAGAGATTTTGATTGTAATTTAATACAAGACAGTTACTCAGATACAAAATAAATAACATAACAGGCAATACAGCCAATTCAAGACATTTCAATTATGCATAATTATTTAAAAAATAACTTTTAGAATAGCATTTGTTATTAAATTTTGTAGAAAAAGGCAACAATATACTAATCTTAATGTCAATTAAATTTTGGGGATGTCTAATGTTTTTTATTTTAGTTTCCACAAAAAATATTTAATTTTGTTCGTCCTCCATCAATGACAACATAAGTTAAAGCACATACAAATTTTTCTCTTCATAAACTCATGCTATTAAGGGTCAATAAAAAATCTACTCTTTTTTTAAACAATGGGTAATAAGAAACTCATTATTAATTTATGAAGCTTTGATTCAGTGAGTTAATTGGGATAAATGATGTAACTCTAGTTAAGTTTTACATTACCTTGGTTTGGCACAGCTCTTTCTGGAACTGGATTTGAAGTTCGAAGCACAGAAGTGCTTACACTTCACTCCACACAAGACTTCTTCGGCATTTTGGATATATAATGCATCTTCAAATGCATGTTGCATTCAAAATATTTCAGTTTCATCAATTATCGAAAAACTTTTTCTTAAGCGTACGCAAGGAGCCATTTTAACTCCCGTAATCTACTTTGCATCACTTACGGCCGCCATAACCAGTTGTAAACAAAGTCACGTGACGATTTTTCGTCACGTGACGTTTTTTGCGTTCCGTCATTGGCCAATTGGCATCGCTCACGATCTTCTATTAAATTGTCTTTAACCAGCTGGACGTTCAATTCCTTTGAAATTTAGTATCAATGATGTAAAAATGTAAAATACACTTAGGTTATGCATTATATGCCCTCCACTGCGCTGAATTCCACTACGATGAATTCCACTCCGGGCCCAGGAACAGGGACTAGTTTGCGACAGACGTTCGGAAGTGGACACGAGTAACGAGTCCTTTCTATTGTTGAAAATATATTCTACTTGACGCATGACTGGACATGAATTGAAAATATTTCTAGCTTTTTAGAGAGCATAAACGACTCAATTAAGGTTGATAAACATTTTCTAACATTCATTTTTGCATCTAAAACAATTAGTTTATTGTGGAATTTATTACCACTAATAAATTCAATACGGCAACGACAGAGTGTCTTTCATTCAATAAACAGCTTCATTTTTCTTTATCCTTTTATTCTTTTCCGAAGAAGTAGAGAAATTTAAAAATTTGAAATAAATGAGCTCAACAAGTGTGCTCTATATTAAAGCTATATAACACAGCTCCATATTATTTGGTATATTGTTCACGGGAAACCAAAGTTTCTCAAAGAAAATATTATTTTAGTGAAGCACCAAATGAACTAATCAAGTATGGGTTAGGGCAGTTCCAATCACTACCTGTTCCAGTTTCAGTCACAGCAGAAAAGTTTGAGAACCCCTGCTCTTATAAGGTATATTTACGTTGAGTGTAAATAAAGTCGTGTGATCGAATTTGTCCGTTGATCATTTAGAAATGATTAACATAACTTCTTTATGTACATATTAGGCTATGAAAACGGCTCGTGCTTCATTTCACTTTTTCAACATTGTAATTTTTATTTGCGTAAATTTAAATACCGCATTAACTTGTTCGGTAATACAGTATGTGATTCCATTACTGTATGCCATGCATTATTAGACTGTGTAATGTTTAAATATGTGCAAAAATGGGAATAAAAATGCTGCATGTTTTCCTGTTTTTCTTTTAACAGAGCACAGTTCATGTATGAATAAAAAAATGAACTTCCTCCCTAACACAGGCTTATTAGCAAATTCATTCAGATCTCAATGAACACTTATATAGTATTTTTCACTTATTTGTATGTATGTTTACGCGTATGTACTTACGTATATATACAAACACAAGTGAATGGACAATATATGTATGTACGTATAAACGCACAAGCCCCTTAATTGCATTACGTTCCTCACATGCACAGAGAATGAAAATATACACGTTTAAGTACGGTAATTTGCCAACTTATATACGGGCTATCCAATTCTGGGGCAGAATACGTCAAATTGTATACTATCTTTACGCTGCGTTGTCTGCATCGTAAATGAGAGGGAATGGAATTTTCTGAATAAATTTGCACAGGCTTTTTATTAACGTTTCTCTTTCTGCCATGGCCATCATTTATTTCTAGTTGGCAAATTGATGAATTTGCAACTTGAAACTCTTTACGCACTGCTAATATTGTAAATTCTATTCTGAGAGTATTATTAATTTTTTAAATTAAGCTGTTCCGCCAGAATTATTAATTTTTTATCTCATACATAGCAATCGCAAATCGGTAATGTGTTGGTTGAACAAAAAGTAAAACGACGACAGAGTGATACAAGACATACTGCCACATTAACAGCAATTGTGACAAATATTTGATCATGTTTTTACTGTTGCGGACCATTGAAACAATGGAAATTTAATCGAATTCCGTATAATCCCCTGAAGAGTCAGTCGAATCTGTAATATTCAGTTTGTCTGTTAAAACTACTCCTAAATGTAAAGATAAGCTGTTGGATCAACGGACAACTTCCAAGATTCCGTTACGACAACGAAAAATTCAATTTACTCCCGTAATTTTTAATTGACCCGTGAAAACAACGGAAATTGGCAAAATTGTCCGGTATCGAACTGAATTACGGACGAATTTGTTGATTTAACAGATAATATTCAGAAAACGGACTAGAAGTAGCAATTTGTGTCATTTTAACAGATAATTCGTCTGTTTTTGTCTGTATTTTTGCAGTTTTTTTTACAGTGTTGGCCAAGGCTGCAAGAGTAGGATACATGAATACTTCGACCGCCCAATGATGTGTAAAAAGTGTTTAGAATACAACCACACAGCTAAAAGATATACCAGTGAAAAGTTTGTGTGGGGAAAATGAGCATCTAAAAGCCATGAAGCAGTGAATTGCACGGAAAACAACTCGGCGTGCTACCACTGCGGAAATAACCACAAAACTGGAGACCGAAAATGCTCAGAACAATGCAAGCAACAAGAAAAAATTTCTATCCGTATTAAACAAAATGTCTCACGAGAACAAGCCCTAATAATATACCGCAAACGATCCCCACATTTCGAGCTTAAAGCTACTCATAAGTAACCAGAAATCAAACCAATGCAATACCTAAACCACCAACACCCCCAACTCCCCATAGCGTCTACCAAAAATCAAACGATCACCGAAAAAAATATGAAAACCCCATTCTGTAACAAATCAGGTAAAACTACTTACACAGTTGGTACACCAAAAACTCAACCACCGCAAGCCTTAAAATGCGATCGCGAAATATGCGAAAAACAAATACTCCGCATTAAACCCAAACCAAGACAACTGCTGAAACTCACAATTAATATCGAAACTACTGCTGAAGTTCTGAAAACGAGGAAGATGGCACAAGCGAATACAATCCGGTTATGAGACATGAAGCCAGACGAATATTTAACGAATTCAAACCACCAAATCAGTGCAGAACAATAAGCGGTCAAGACCACGATCAAAATCACGATCCCCCACCCACAGCCACAACAGACACGACAAACGGCAGAATTATTCCACCACCAAGGCCTCCAGGTCATTTGAAACAAAATGCAATCCTGTATTAATAATATATTCAAGTGACCTCAAAGTCATGGCTTCAAATTTTGACCTAGCATAAGCAAAGTAATAAATTTCAACACCATACCAGGACTATTCCTCAGTCCAACACTCAAAATCAATTACGAAAACATTCAATACACAAACTCACATAAATTCCAAGGCCTAACCTCCGATGAACAATTGAGCTGGCAACTACGCGTCACTGCTTTAAAGAAAAAAGGAAATGACAGCCTCAACTTACAGAAATCAATAACAGCTCAAAGCTGGGGAGCCGACCAAACCACTATCCTCAGAATCTATAGAAGCATGACAAGATCAGTTCTCGACTATGGATCAATAATCTATAATTCTGCCAGTTAAACAACTTTTAAACCCCTCGAGTCAGTTACGTACGAAACACTTCGAATCGCTACAGGAGCATTTAGATCCAGCCTAACAAATAGTCGACACATTCTTTGCAACGAAATGCTCCCGATATTAGACGAAATTATCTCTCACTCTGTGATTACTACAAAGTTCGAAGTCAGCACGGAAACCCCGCTTTCAATTACTCTGTGACGCCGAGTAATCGATTACTCTTCCAAAATAGGGAAATAACCCCAATATTCCATATCAAGATGCAAATACTAATCGAAAAATTGGACTTACGAAAAAATCGAGTTAAACTAGACGTTTCTTGTCAACTATTAAACATTGATACTCCTACATGAGCATTAACGGAACCAACCATAAATACAGAACTTACCGAACTCCCAAAAAATGAAACTCCCGATTATATAATCCGCCAAGAGTTTAAAAGAATAGGAAAAGAAATATATGATAGATATGTGACCATAAACACAGATGCCTCACGAGAGGAGAGTGGCCCTAGGAGCAGCAGCAGTATGTGGCACTATTGTTCGCACTACAACGCTTCCGAAAGAGGCTTCAATATATTCAGCCGAAATACACGCCATTCACTTTGCCCTTACTATGCCCGCACGCCACAATGGCCTGGCGTCGAGACGGTATTAGGACGAAAATTAGACGTTAAAGGAATTATTGGTGAACTATCTTCGTGTGATAGATGTTATCGACCTAATTTAAATGTTTCAGTATCTTTGTTTTACATTTGACTTACCTTTAAAGATAAACTGTTAAATTAATTTTTCGGTAGCAGACGACATGCGTAGAGGGGAGCTGTAAGGGACCCGCATCCGCGCTTCAATGTTGATTTTATTACCACCTCTCATTATTATTATTACACCAAGGGAAAAAATAAGTTTACCCAAAATTAAGAATAAGCTTTTGTTGATCATCATATTTACCTCAACTGTGGCCGGGAATATCTAATATCCAATCTGGAAACATAACGTCGGCGAAAAAAAACACTTCACACGAAAAAATGAGGATGATACAGAACACTAAAAGCTCACGATCTAGCAGGAGTTCGCCAAAAAGACTTTTTGGCCACATCTTGGAATTAAGGGGGAAATGAAAGAAACGAGGCATTCTTTTTATCGAGAACGTTGAAACGCACGACATACACTCAGAGCAAGGTTTTCTGAATTTGCCGGTGGCATCACAGGGAATATTTGAAATGACAATTCTCTTGGGAAGCCAAAGAGTCACTAACAGCAGTACATTCAGTATTTGAATTCTACCTTTTACGAGATAACTACGACATCACCAAAATACGCAAAAAGACAATTATCTTATGAGAACCCTTCTAGGGAAATCATAAATTGTTACTAGTACAAAAATTAAACCCATTTTTAATCCTCATGAAAGACTGAAACATGAAACATAATAAATATCAACACTAACCGCACATATATGTAAACATATACCTCCAGGACAATTATAAATGGATTCACATCAATTGCTTTCATAATTACTGAAAGGTATTTGATCGATTTGGTCACACGAAGATGCACAATAGTGATTTGTATCTATATGAAATGAAAACGATTTGACCGTATGTTCGATTATATTTAGGTGCAAGTTCCAATGAAGGAAACTTTCATAATTTTTATCGCTTTATACATCTTAGTCTTAGAAGAAATTTTGACCAAACTTCAGCCCATTACCGTCCGTTCAGCGCGGTTTAAGTTTTTCTGGCCACTGAATGTGAACCTAGCATCTGGCTCCTTGAATGGGAATTGAAATAGGCTGATCTCCTGTAGGTCTTTTATGGTAAAATAATGAAACTACGGTACATGTAGTTAATTCGAAACGCTTACAATGAAATACAGCACTAGAACAATTTAGCACGTTTATGCCGTCACCGCCACTTGGTGTTCTCACACCCGTCAGAGAAGAATAGGCATAAGGCAGCCTGATGTTTAAGAAGGATGTTAAAAATCATTTTATTCATCTATTGATTTTAGTGAAGGGCTAGGGTGCCTATTATTATTTCATAGCCAATGATTGCGGCGGTTAGTGTAAATTCAATAGCGGAACGCAACAGTGGTCGATAATCAACTACGTTTTCGGTATATGAAGTTCTGCGAGGGAAATCGATTAAGCACATGTGCGTGAAGCGGCAGCGAACGTGTTAAACTTATACTTCATGATAAATTTCAGCATAATCATGTCCGTTTCACTACAAAAATAGTGAAGCTCTTCATTTTCATTAGGAGATGGTGCACGTTGACGCTTCAGTTTTTTGACGCGTTGCAATTTGTATAATATAATTTAGTTCTATTAGAATATACAGTCTTTGAGCATTTCTTCCTCAATATCTATCACCTAATCTTCAATGTATACCAAATTGTTTGCATGTTTGAATTTGTTATTCTAATTAAAGAACTATTCCTTTCATAGATTTACACACGAAACTAGGTAAAAGAGAATATTCATGTCTAGAATAGGACATGAACTCTAACTTTTGGATACTGTTAAAAGTACTCATCAATTCAAGTTTTTTCCATAGCCCATTGGTGTAAAATTGGTTTAAATTTATCACCCTCGGCCTGAAATTTAACAAACTTCGAATCAACTCGGCTGCGTTGACTCGAAGTTCATCTTCCTCAAAAAGTGACATTTGATTCAGGTTCTGATGAAAAAAAATTGACTGACATTTCTTGGCTTTTTCAAACCATACGTGTAAAATGTCCCCGCACCTTCAATTTTTTCCATTTTCAAGAACCACATGAACTTTTAAAAAATACACTGCTCTCGAGCAGGTTTTTGAAGGATGGCTGAACGTGTAATGGGATAGCGAGGGATGTCTGACAACATAAGCGTTCTCGTTTTAAATTATGCGAAATAATTCTACACGTATCGCCAGCATTGGCAAAGTAAATATTTTATGGCATGGCAGGCAGGATTTGGAATGTTATTTGATGGTAGGTATGATATTCAAGCACATAAGCATTTCCTTCCTCACAGAGGGGAGTTGACTCCAACAAAAATTTAAATTATTTTAGGTGAGGTCGTGTATCCAAAACGTGGGAGAATATCTAGCCCTACTGAAATAGGCGCTGGTGGTGCACCTATTGTTGATCAATTAGTCATGCACAGGGTCTGCGAGAGTATTCCTCAGATCATGCGGGTCATTTAATCATTGTATGTCTTGATGTTTGGCATAGATGAACTTTAATGTTATCTTTCTCTGAGAGCTTTTATTAAGACCTTGTCAAAATGTAACGTCTAAAAATTCAAGGTAGTTCCTCCACTACACACAACTCTTAAAACCATAACAGTGGACGGTAATTTTGTGTGCATCCCTCGGGGTATTACTGAGGGGTCTGTACGTAACCACCGGTCCTTTTGTCCGGTAATTTTTTCATTCTGGTCGGAGTTTTTCACCAGAGAAAAACCTAACATGCATTGTTCGTGTTATTTCTTTACTCAAGTAACCGTGTTCAATGCATTAGACTTTTTCCCGGTGTCGTTGCTGATACAAACACTTACGCCTTTTCTCATTACGGATGACTGAATTCGATATTTTTGATGTACCAAGACTCTGATAGTCCACTCTGATACCTGTAGTTCTTTGGGAATGGCCCTCATCGAAAATTTTTTGAACATGCCACATGAATTTTGGTATTTTTATGGTTTCAGAGTACTGAGAATGATTTTTTCTTATAGCTAACGAGAAAACAATGGCATCACATCCCCCTAGATCCAACCGAGGCTTATGAACTAATGATCTGGTAACTTGTAAAAAGTTTATGATTTTTAAATCGCTATATTTTACAGTTAAAGCAACATTGACTGCATATCTAGTAATTTATTGGGTTTACATCTTACTCTGTTAATATGATCTGAAATTAAATATTATGAATAATTTGAATGTGTAATGGACTAATAACATATACTCAAATAGTCCTTGCACTCTGTATTTCATTGACCTATATTTTTTGCATATTTTAAATTTGACTGTTCTCATGTTCCGCCACTGATGAAAGAATTTTAAATTTTGAAGTATTAACAATTATAATGTGCATTTTTTCGCTATTTTTTCTGTTTAATTAGCATGCGAATTTTTTCACGAATTGGCTAATTAAAATAAGTCAAAAAAAATAATTGATAAATGCTCGAGTCTTAATTTGTTTTTATTTTTGAATGGAAAGAACAACTCTCACCTCACGGGAAAAGACTGACTAGTCCACATTTAAGAATTTCAAAACCAGTATTAAAAATCTTTCTTATGTTTTCAATTGATATGAGCCTAAAGTTTTTATTCTCCGAACGAAAATTTAATGGACTTCATTTATTTCAAATGCA
Organism: Morinoia aosen; assembly: GCA_030386875.1. Classification (NCBI taxonomy): domain Eukaryota; kingdom Metazoa; phylum Arthropoda; class Malacostraca; order Amphipoda; family Talitridae; genus Morinoia; species Morinoia aosen. The sequence goes on along the minus strand of CM059558.1, from coordinate 9,969,860 downwards.
TGAAGTGGAGAGAGCTATCGGAAAATATCAGAATTAATTAAACCAGCAATATTCCGTACTTTGACTTTTCACTTTCATTCAAGATAAGATTGAAGGCCTGAAGAAGTCAGTTGAACAAAATTAGTAATTAAATGTTCGAAAAAAAATGAGAAGCCTCTAAAGAATCAATGCTTCTGCCCAATATCTTCGGAAATAAGCTATCAATTTTTTTTGAAAGCACACTTCAGAAATTACAAGGCACGAGCGCTTCTGAACTTAATGAATCACCGTCAATAATTACGTTTATAATCACTTTCAAAATAAAACGAACTGCCAACGTTTCTGTATATATTTTAGAACATCGAATAATATTTGTAAAAAATGTATCAATAAAGGAACTGAATATGTTGCTACTATTAAATCGCTTTGCAAGTGCTAGATCTCTGCACTTGATAATGGCTGCTGAATAGATCTAGTATAATGGCTGTTAAATAGTTCTCTGCGTTTCAAAAGTGACAAACGCCTCAATTTGAATCTATACTCAGCAGCGGCAAGTCTATCATTGCAGCAAATATATTTCAGCCAGGCTTTACAAAAAGTGCTTATATCCCTCATGTCGAAGAAGAAATTAGTGGAAGTCCCATTGATTCCGTTTACGAGAAAGCTAGAGGATAAAAACTTTATTTTAAACTTTAAACAGGTAAATAACTGCTATCATACTCAATAAGTGATTGAAAAACATTTTAGAAACAGTATGAAATGAATTAATAAGTATAAAATAAATATGCTCCATCATGCTTTTATTGAAATTCAGAGAATTAAAATAAAGTATAAATACTTCTAAAAAATTTTAGACATATTAATTGATAAATTCATATGACAGGCATCTTGAAGTATTAATCTTTTCCTTTTCTGAAATACTCTTTACAGAGAAACAACTAGAGTGAGTGTACAAAAGGGCATTCAAAGCAACCGACGTTATTTTTTAATGAATTTTGAGCCTTTTCTATGAAGTAGGGTACAAGAATATAACGTAAGTTTTCTGTACTTTCACTAATCTGAGTCTTAGCTCATAACCAAAGCCCCACGGTGGATTTCAGTGGACCGTTTATCTACTAGAATTTAACAGTTTGAGTGAGTGCACTCAGATATAGGCATGTTGTTGATCGTTCAGAAATTATTTCGCAGTAAGAAGAATAATGCAGAATCTTTATTGCTTCCGCTCGACCAAGCATCTACGTAAATTTGTACCCATCGTTTCACATCTAAGTACTCATCAGATTTATTATTTAGCCATTATTTCATTCAAAATATAGTAAAACAGCACTCATTTGAAATCAAGCGAACAATTAATAAGGTGACATTGATTTCACATGCGTGGGGATGAAAATTGGCGTGCGAAATTAGTGAAAATGCTTTTTTAGGGTGGTCGAGATTAAAACAGGGTATTCCATTAGTCCATTAACATTTTATCATTAATTTAAAGACTTTCATAGATACGTACGAGCAATTAGTCTATGAGTCTCTATGAGCCGGATCTGTTCACTGCATGATTTTTTAGAATAACTGAAATTTCGTATGAAAACCCGTCAGTAAATTTCTATGAAGGCCAAAGGGGTAGAGATAACGCTGGAGAACTGGGACGTTTACTGGTTACGATGTTGTACAGGGTGGAGCACGGACCAAATGCGACTCTACAAGCCGCGCACGTCCATTTATACCTTCTCGATTCTGCTGACCACGCATCCGCAATGCGGCACCCGCACCAGGGCGTTGAACTGGCATACGTACTAACGCATGTACGGACAAGGTGCACACACATTTCTAGTGAAAATCTAGTTTTCATCATGCAATTGATACCTAAAAATCGAGTCAACATTTGCATTCGTAGCTCTAGCCCAGGTTAAGTTGATTATACAATGTTTTTTTATGAGTCAAAGGCATTAACGAAGGCGTCTTTTATGTAACAGGTTCGCGGTAGTGGAAAAAACTTTACGATGGTAAAGTTTATGCTCATTTTTGCGTTCCTTGTGCAGGTTTGAGGAGCTGCAGTTGGTCGGTGATGGCCTTAGCGAGACTGATTTAGACAGAACAACGGCAGCCCTGCACGAGCGGGGCGTCAGAACGCAAGAAGATACTGGCCCCACAGGCTGGCATGTATGGGAACAAAAATTTGCCGGGTGAGGGCGGTAGGTCTTTGTTTCGTACATTTCCACAAATTTAATGTGGCGTGAGTAGAGTCCAGTGGTATATTCTTTCCGTATAATTATAAAAGATATTACCGTTTCTAATAATATTTTACTTATGCTATGATATCTATAGACCGACCGGGGTTGTAAATTTGGCCGGGGCCGGGGCCGGGGTCAACAAATTTGTTATTGCCGGGGCCGGGCCGGGGTCGGGGTTATCAAATATAACACGGCCGGGGCCGGAGCCGGGGGACGGGGTTCAGACCGTGTCAAGACGTGTCACGACGACGTATTGCATAACGCCGGTTAGTAGCTCAATGCATGTTGAATTACGGTTGCGGTTGGGTGTGTATTTATGTCAAGTCAATAAAGTTTGTAGACTTGCAGTTGCAGTGCTTGTTGAATTAACTAATACAGAAACAATTATAGTAATTAAATGTACAGGGTGTTCCACAAAAATGTCTCCGACTTTCTAATTGATTCTATCTCCGCTTTAAATTAACATATTTGAATTGTCTTTTTTTCACAACGTGGTAAATCTTGTTTAATTTTCGAATAATTTAATAGAACTAAAAGGGTCATTTTTTGGAAATCTAATACGTAAAATGTAAAGAAGAACCAATATAAAATGGAACATTCTTTTAATGGCAAACGTTTCGAAATCTCTGATTCCATCATCAGTGCTGTAAAACAAGAAATAAAAAACGATAATGAACAAATTGCGAAAAAACTATAAGAAATTAACATCACTATACCTACATCGAAAAATAGCAATGCCTAACCATTAAAAATAAAAACACCATTTCTCATAAACATTCGAAGCGATACATACACATACACCTAAATTCAAGCAGTCAAACCAACACACATAGCATCTAAACATAGTAACAAAACTGCATACACACACACACACACACACAAAACACACACACGGACACACACATTATAACACACTCCTATGTACACAGTTGGGGCAATATTTAACTTCATTGCACTTTTATCATTATTTAGCTGAGGTCTATTGGTAAAAATGAACAACGATTCCAAAATTCTAAGGTCAAATTCCTCTGCAGTTCTACAAAGTAGGGAGAAATTGGAACTTTTGAAAAGGTGGTTTGAACTATGGCAATGATCTCTGATGGCTGACTGGGAGGGAGATGAGTATGGACGGCCGATTCTATTGGAGATACCAAATTGTTGGCTGTGACGAATAAATTGCTGGAGTGTGATACTTCCAACACAGCAATGCAGGCAGCAATCACATTTATACAAGTAGACACAACCATTTCTGAGGCACTCTTCCAAACGCTCTTCCAATTGAAAAATGAACTTATTTAAAACTATTTCTATAAAATGGCAACACGTCAATGAAAGTAAAATGAGAGTGTATCAGAGATAAAAGCTCCTTTCTCATCTCCTTGAAAAGATAGCCCAAGAAAGAGAGCTCGACGAAAACTTTCTGCTTTGGTGAGGTCAGAATTGTACACGGAGAGGATATTTTTTTTATAAAAACTTTTTAACCAGATTGTTAATTAAAGATACAGGGTATTTATTTACTGCAAGTAACTCTGTGATATATTTCAATTCGTCATGAAATATTTTATATGAATTTGAAATACAGTTTGCTCTGTGCAATAATGTAGTGAAACTTTTTTTACTATAATCCTTATAAATGCAACTGAAGAAAGTGGTACATAATCCCGTAAATGTAGGTTTTCTATAAACAGAGGTGGTGAATGTTGAATTAGTTTTCTTAACGAGAACGCCTAAAAATGGCAATTTATCAGTCTAATCAGTTTCCATTGTGAAATTTATCTTGGGGTGATATCCATTTATGTAGTCAAAGAATTTTAGGGCCTCTCCATGTGAACGAAACAAAACGAATGTATCGTCTAGGTACCTAGACGATATATCACAGACGATATTTCACAGTAGGTATTTCACAAGGTATTTCTTTGTAGGTATTTTATTCCTTGTTTTACAGCACTGATGATGGAATCAGAGATTGCGAAACGTTTGTCATTAAAAGAATGTTTCATTTTAAATTGGTTCTTCTTTTCATTTTACGAATAATTTAAGTTTTTGAAAATCGTTTAATAAGTACTATACAGTGATTGATTTACTGATGAAGGCAGAAAAACTATTTGTTCAAAGGAAAACCTTTAAAAACAACACTGGTGATCTTCTTCATTTCTCAATACCTACTGTGAAGGAACGCGTTTTCAAAACACCACCTCTATCATTAATAATTCTTCGACAACGAGTTGAAGTGTTTCAAGACTAAAAGAAAACTGTTAAATGATCCGCAAAACTCTTCGTTTTATAGTGGCTAGAAGTAATGCTTGCCTTGAGAGAAATGGTGGGTATGTCGAAGGATACTAAATTACTTTTTTATTTAAACTTTATTTAATGTATTGATTTGTTACTCTTTTAAGTTTTTGTTTGTACGTTTTTTTGGGAAGTGCAAAATAAGGAAGAATATCAATGTTGTTTTAAAATGTTTTCCTTTGAAAAATAAGTTTTTTATCCGTTTCAGTTAATCGATCAATGTAAAGTGGTTATTAAACGATTTTCAAAAACATAAATTATTCGAAAATAAAAAAAATTACTACATTGTGAAAAAATTAAAATTAAAATATGTAAATTTAGAGCGGAAATATAATCAATTAAAAATCAGTGACATTTTTGTGGTACACCCTGTATAATGACTAAAAGTAGTGCGTCAGCAGTATGGATTACTTCGACATATCGGTAAAGATTGTAGAAATTGAAGTGTGCACCATTGGTGAAGCAAATATACGACGAGGAGCGGCAGGTGCATCTTAGAAAACTTTTTCAACTAAATATTTATGGGGCCATCTAAAATCGACACAAAATGATCAATTCCTGGAAGCCGAAGAAAACCAAACAACGAAAAAGAATTGAAAAATAGAAACAAAACGAACAAGAAGAAAAACTAAATGTCTATGTATTGAAACAAACAAAGACACTTTAGGCTGCAGCAGTGACAAAACTGCCGATTGTAGCAAGTCGTCTTCGTCTACTGGCAAACGGCTGAGTTTAATAGAAACATTTACTCAATCTAAAAACTGGGAGCCAAATAATACTGACCAAATACATAGAGAGAAATTGTTAATTTACTGGCTTTGCGACGCGCTCAATCCTTACGACTCTATGGAAAAGGACACTTTATTAATTTTGTAGGATTTTTGAACAAGAAGTTTCAAGTTCCATCAGAGTAGGTAATTACAAGACTAATTCCGGACCTTTGTATAAATTCACTTTGCCATTTCAGAGGAAATACAAAAGAAAATTAACGAAAATAGCGTTTTCTCAGTAACTGCTGATATTAGGACCTCTCCAAGTCGAGATTCTTTCATGTCAATAACTGCGCACTGGATTATAGTTACACTGGATGGTAGCATAGATACTGCTTTTTTTTCTCAGTGACTGCATGTTCTTCAGGATAGCAATGAAATCGCAAATTTCTTGAGAAATCGTTTCAAATTCATTTAAAAGACACATGATTTTTTCACGTGCGGTTAGCCGGGCACTCTACGCTTTATTCACTTCAAATTATTCATCCAAGTCAAATTTAAATTAAACCAAAACAACTTCAATTTAATCTAAGTCAAGTTCAAATTAATCCAAATCAAGTTCAAATTATTCCAGCCCCCAAGTTGAATTAAGAATCGACATAAATCCCTCGTTAATTTGAGCGTTTTTTGTATTAAAAATGCATCTGTTGGATGTGGTGAGCAAGAAAAACGTTTTTCCTTTCAGAAAGGAATACATAAAATTTCTGCAGTATTAAAACAAGCTGTCGTAAAATGTGCTAAGTATCCAGCATCAGGAGGCAGAGTGTGATACAGATCTTTGAGCAGAGTAACAGTTTGAAGTCAATTATAAAAACTTCGTATTATACAACACATTAAAGTTTTTTTCTAATTCTAAATTAATGGCAGTATGCATCCATTCAAATAATTATGTTCAAAAGTACTTTTATGTTACAGATACACATAGTATCGAAGATTCATTTACACTCATTTAAAGATTCACATGCCTGAAATTCCGTTTTATCATATTTATGAAATCATATGTGCATGCAATTACAAATGATTGCCACTGGACGATGTGTAGATTTAACCTCTAAAAGAAATGAGCAAATGCGATTCACTGAGTACTTATGTACGATAACATTTGATTACAATTTATATGAGTACATTACTACACAGATACAATCTTGCAATAGCAATACAAGTTGTGCCATCCCTTCAAATGAATAGGCCTAGGTAAATGTATATCATCTCGATCGATGAAAAAAATTGAATTTTTTTTACCAAAATCGTTTGAACAAGCAAAAACAGACTTCGTTGCTATATTTCTTTTAAAGGTTAAATCTGCATATCATCCAATGGCTATCTTTCGTAGTTTCATGCATATATGACTTTATATATGTAATAAAACGAAATTTTACGCATATATATCTCTATATGAGTAATTAAATCCTCGATACTACTATGTGTACGTGCATGTGTAACACAAAATTATCTTGGAACATAAATATTTGAATGGATGCACACTGCCATTAATTTAGAATTGAAAAACAACACTAATGTATAGTTAATACGAAGGTTTTATAATTGATTTCTATATGTTACTCCGCTCAAAGATCTAAATCACACTCTGCCTCCTGATGCGGGACACTTGGCATGTTTAAGTTAAAATTAACTTGCATTAATTTGAACTTGACTCGGATTAATTTGAATTTGACTTGGATTAAATGGAACTTATCTTGGATTAAATTGACATTATCTTGGATTAAATCGACCTTGACTTGGATTAATTTGAAGTGAAAAAGGTGTTGTAAAAAACTAAAAGCCCCGGCTAAAACCCCGGTTTAGGGCACTATTTTGCCGGGGCCGGGGTCTGAAAAAATTGTCGGGGCTTGCCGGGGCCGGGGTCGGGGTCAGCCAAAATGGCCGGGGTTGGCCGGGGCCGGGGCCGGGACCCCGGTCGGTCTATAATGATAACCTTATTCATTTTTAATAATCGGTTATACAAATATATTATTTATGAAAATTAGCCCTACTTGTTGAAAGATTTGAGAGTCGAAGCTGAAAGTTAAGTAGGCCTATTTTGTTGAAAAATAATTTTTTATTTTGAATCGGCCCATATTTTTTCGGTTCCTTGTATCTTTTTCAGCACTTATTAATGTATTCTTTAGCTTTTATCATGCTTTGTAAACTCTCTTCCCAATTTACTGTTTTCGTGCGCTGGGAACTTGAGTGAGAATATGAACACTTTGAGCACAGATTTCCCTTTTCTTTTATCTCCACAATAAATTGTGCCTGTATCTTTCTACTTTTACGAACAAGTTTTTTTGTAGTCTTGTAGTCTTAAAGGAGCTTAAAATCTAATTTAATTCACGGAAACATGTTTATGAGCAAAAATGAAAAAATGTACGTAAGAAGTAATGGGAATTTAAAATTTGAGTAAAAGTTGAAACAAGATGTATTATTCAAAATTTTCAAATGTTGCCTTAGAACTCCCCCTGCCCCTTCCCTTAATTTGTTCAATGAAATTTGGCATACGTATGTATTTTTGAAAATAAATAGGAGTCGTGCCATACACTTTTACCCTTTTTCGCCATAATTACGCAGATCATGGGGGGGAAAATGGAGGAAAAATTGATTATTATTCAAAATCTATCTTCTCCGAGAGTTTCTATCATAGAGCAATGATTTAGGTATCTTTGGATGCGAAAAGAGTTACTGCATGTACTGATGAGAGATGGTTCTGAAATTCTCAATAGTTTATTTTTGGGAAATAAAAAAATTAAAAAGGTATTCATTTATCCTTTGATTTTTCAATGTAACTGAATAATATAAATTTCAAAACAAGCTCTCGTCAGTACATGCAACAACTTTTTGCGATGTTTTCACAACAAGCTAATTAGCTGATGAATCAGAACGGCAGGATCCGAAACAAACACAGTTACATCATCATAATTCGTTGGCTGCCATCCTTCTTTTTGATGAGGAGCACAGGAGATGCCCACGCGCTCCCTGATGGCGAATGTGTTAGAATGTTCCGTTTGCGTACGAAAGCATTTCGAGCAAGGCCTTGAATGAGCTCTTTTGCCACTCCTGCAGAGGACCGCTCATAACCTAGTCGTGATGAAGGGGGAAGGGGGAGGTTACCCTGCCAGCGTGCCCTGAGGTCAGCAAGTGCGTGTCTTCTACCCCGGCTAGAAGACGAACCGATGTTTATACATGCGAGACAAATTCCTCGATCAATTCAGAAGATAATTCTCTACAACATGAGCAAAAAAATCTATTATTTTTGGACTTTGACCTAGACCAGGGGGTCTCCAAACTTTTCAATGTTAGGGCCAAATCATATACTTCCCACATTTGTTCGGGCCGAGGAAATAAGCAAATGAAAAAATCAATGAAAGCAATTTCCTCAAATAAACATTAGAGTATAAATATACAACAATTAAAACATTTCTTGCGGAAAAAACTCAGGGTTAACTAAATAAATTTCTGCATTTAGTTTCATGCAACCAAATTGGTGTGACGAACGATACTGTTGTTTTGACTTCAAAATTTCATTGAAATTAGGTCCCAGATTAGATGAACCTATTGTAAGAATTGATTTTAAATGATCATCAGACAAATTTGCTCCATAGTTAGATTTCACACACTTCATTTAGGAAAAGGTTTGTTCACACATGTATGTTATACCAAAAATGGACACAAATCTACAAGCAAATATCATCAAATTTGGAACCTGATCTGGCTGCAGACATTTATAAAATTCAATGAGATTTCCTTCTCTATGCCTTGTTTCTATGGTGGGTTCACATTGACACTCTTTTCACCACACTGAGCGTCATTTCGGCGGGCACATACACTGTTGCCGGGCTTGCAGGCGGGTACCGTGAGGTTCACTTGGACATTCTCCCTAGCCATTCTTTGCCGCCGCCTGCCCGTCAATCACTTCATCTACAGATGAGCCGTAGTCTGCAGCATGTCATCAGTAGGGATGTGACATTGAGCATTTTGCATGTAAATGCTTTTGAGCATATTTTAGATAGCATAAAATATAACCGCAAGTAAATATGCAGTGTGACCATATCGCATATTTTTTCTCGGAACAGCATGAAAAAGGACGAATATGCATGAATAACTGAAAGTCGCAGTAAACTGGAACCTAGTAAAACCCCATTACTTTTAAATTATATTCTTTTTTCATCCAATATTATATAAATCTTTTTGTATAACTGGATCAATTTTTAAATTTAAATTTTTCGTAAATCAATTATAATTGTAAGGTGCTACAGCTACTTCAAAAGTTTATTTTAATTTTGCGGGAATTCGCTCAAATTTTTTAGATATAGTTACCTTATAAAGTGTATTTGAGATTAGTAGGGCTAATATTTAGGGACTGCAACGAAGAGAACCATGTATTTATAGTAGTGATCTACAACCATGCCGAAGGTGAACAAAAAGCATCATTCTTAGACTACTCCAAGGAATTTGAAGATTTTCAAGCCGAGGAAGAATTTCTCTATTGCATTTATTGCGAGAAACAGATGAAATATAAAACTTTTTTCTCACTCAGTACACGTGAGAGAAGTTTTGCGTGGTACAAGGTTTTAGTTTCTTAATATTATCACGTAGAACCATGTTGGGCTTAGTGCACACTTCATCAAATTATTGTTACCGAAGGATATGAATTGCTCTTGCATAGCAACACAGGGACTTCCTACTTCGAGAGCAATAAAATTAATGGATATCGTATAGGAAACATTGAAGAACAGATATGATAAAAGGTATTATCAAGAGTTAAAATGCATTTTGGTGATAAACGAAGGTTTTGAAAAGATAAAAACAATCAACTGAATTTTGAGTCATGAGATCTCTGGCGCAATGGATGAATCCATTAAGAAATATTCACCTTCCGAACTAACTTGCTTCACCTTTGCTCCTCTTGTTTCTTGCGATGTCGAGTGGAAGTTTTCGCTGCATTAAAATTTGCTGGCAGATAATCGTAGAAGATTTGTTTTTGAAAATCTAAAATACCACGCAATTATCAAGTGCAACCCTCGAATTTGATGCTAAAATATATTCCTCGTATAAAAGAAGGGTTAAAAAATATTCCTTGCATTCATTGAAAACATTATATGTACTTAAAAATCGAACTTGGATTAGATTACTTTTTTTTGTTCGTTATCATCGTCCTTAATTCGTTCAGATTAGAATTGTCACTGTTTCAAAATATTTATGTTCAAATAAATAAGTTATGTTATTTATGTTCAAATAAGTTGCCGCTCCTGGCGAAAAGTACTAGAGCGCGGAGCGCAGTACCTCCCAACGTAGCGTCTGGATTGCAACTGACATGGAGCTAGGATATATGGAGGGAGCATAGCCGTCTGTGAAGAGAACCAGTTTTTGAGATTTCTCCTCTGTCTGTGGTAACCAATAGCCGTCTCGCAAGTGTGACGTCAGCACGGAAGCCAGTTACCTCCTGACCACGTTGAGATGCGCACACGCTCGCTGAATGCTCTTCCAGCTGTTGAGTTTTTCGTTAATCATTAATTTGGGATTCTAAGACTCCGAAAGATAATAAATTGTGTTTCCTCACTTGAGGACACTTAATAATATCAAAATTGCTAGCAAAGATACATTTAGAGTTGAAAACTATAAAGATTACAGGCCCTTGAATATAACAAATTAGAGAGCGACTTGCACGCGCACCTCATCCTTCGATTTGTGGAGCGGTACTAATCTTGCTTTGGAAAATGGGAGGGCGAATCGTAGAGGAGGTGAGGAGGCGAGGAGGAGCCAACTTCAGCCAAGCGTCTGTGGTTGGCTCACGTGTGGGGCCTTGCCAATGCCACAGTCTCCCAACTTTTGCAGCTAATTTGAACCCGATTGGAATCGGCTATGCTCCCTCCAGTATATCCTAGCTCCATGGCAACTGAGCAGTGAGCAACACTCGTCTGCCCGCCGACCTTGACGCTTCGACTGCCTGCATAGCACTGTATCAATGCATACGATCGCTCGACTTTCGCTCCGTGCACTTGCCCGGGCCCAATGGATGTGAGCTTCCAATGCGAGTGTCAATGTGAACCCAGCATTAGTCTGTCATCTGCCTGGTGATCAATAATTTGTATTTGAAATTGAGCCGGAAAATTTTCAGTATTGCAGTCCAATGGATTATTAAAGAGCCTGAGTTCATTTGCTTTGACATCGAGGTCAGTAAACAGCTCTTGAAACTTTTTTTCAAATTTGAAATTATTTCATTTGCTAATGAAAAGAGAAATTCTGCCTTAATTTCTGCAGAAAACGTTTCAGAGAATGGAAAATGAGCAAAATTCTTGACTTTCACATGGCTTTTAATTAGCGCAAGTTTTGCTCTGAGTGCCTTGGCATGGACAAAGTAGTCAGAGATCAAATTTTTTTCGCCTTGCAGCTTCCGATTCAATTGAGTCATATAACCCTGTCATATCTGCAAAAAATGTCAATTTTTAAATCCATTCACAGACTGATAATAATGGTTGACGTTGATTTTTCTCTGTGAGAAATAAAACAATTTCTAATCTGAGCTCAAAGAAATGCTGCAACTCCTTCCCATAACTAAGGCATAAAACTGTGCTGTATTATAAGGCAAGTCAATAAAATCGGCATCAATTTTTTTCATGAAATCGCGGAACTGGCGATGGTTGAGTGAATGAGATCTAATGAAATTAACCACAGAAACAAGTTTCATGACACAGGCCATATCAACATCAACATATTTTAAGCATAATACTTGTTGATGGATAAGGCAATGCTGAAAAATGGGCTTTGAAAATCCTCCAACCTCACATGCTGTTGTAATTTGTCCAACCAAACCCTTCTTTGTCGCAGATATATTCTTTCCTACATCAATTGTCGCACACTGCACTTTTTTCCATTCCAGGTTATATTCTGTTGAAGTTTTACCAACTTCATTGAAAATGCCCTCAACATTTATTGTTGTGTGCATGCTGTGAACTGATGCTATTTCTCGGGTCACATTAAATCCACTTTCAACACCATGAATGAACATTAAGGGCTGAGAGGCATCACACACCATCACACATCAGCTGATTCATTCAACGCAAGAGAATACCAACAAAATCTGTTTGTTTTTCATTTATTTGCTGAGTTACGTCACATGCTAAATCATCAATTTTACCAGCAACAGTATTTGAACGAAGACTTACCATTTTGAAGAGGTTTTCTTGTTCTGGACATACCTCTCCTGCTGCTTCCACTTTACACCTTTTGGCCAACACATAAGCAATTTTGTAACTGGCTCAAGTTGGGGCTGCTTCATTCAAAGTAGCCCCAGTTTTGGATAATTCAGCGATGCCAGTGTAGAATAATTATTGTTTTTCAAGGCTATCCCACTGGGATTTGCTCGGCGGGCCCAATGAAATCGTGGAGCGGGCCGGATGTGGCCCGCGTGCCATAGTTTGGAGACCCCCGACTATAGACCGACCGGGGCCCCGGCCCCGACCCCAGCCCCGGCCAAACCCGGCCATTTTGGCTGACCCCGGCCCCGGCCCCGGCAAGTCCCGAAAATTTTTGCAGACCCCGGCCCCGGCCCCGGCCCCGGCAAAATAGTGCTCTAAAACGGGGTTTTGGCCGGGTTTTTTAGTTTTTTACTACACGTTTTCACTTGAAATTAATCCAAGTCAAGGTCAATTTAATCCAAGATAAGTTCAATTTAATCCAAGTCAGATTCAAATTAATCCGAGTCAAGTTCAAATTATTAATGCAAGTCAAATTCAAATTAAACGTGCTAAGTATCCAGCATCAGGAGGCAGAGTGTGAGGCAGATCTTTGAACGGAGTAACAAGTAGAAATCAACTATAAGAACTTCGTATTAACTCTACATTAAAGTTGTTTTTCAATTCTACATTAATGGCAGTGTGTATTTATTCAAATATTTATGTTCAAAGACAATTTTATGTTACACATGCACATACACATAGTAGTATCGAGGATTTAACTCATTTAGAGGTTTATATGCGTGAAATTTCGTTTTATCACATATTTAAAGTCATATATGCATACAACTACGAAAGATTACCATTGGATGATATGTAGATTTAACCTTTAAAAGAAATATAGATACGAAGTCTGTTTTTGCTTGTTCAAACGATTTTTGTAAAAACAGGTTTCATTTTTTACCGATCGAGATGATTTATTTGCGTAGGCCTGTTCATTTGAAGGGATGGCACAATTTTTATTGCTATTGCAGGATTGTATCTGTGTATTAATGTACTCCAATAAATTGTAATCAAATGGTATCGTACACAAATACTCAGTGAATCGCATTTGCTCATTTCTTTTAAAGGTTAAATCTACACATCGTCCAGTGGCAATCATTGGTAATTGCATGCACATATGATTTAATAAATGTGATAAAGTGGAATTTCAGGCATGTAAATTTCCAAAAGAGTGTAAATAAATCCTCGATACTATGTGTATCTGTAACATAAAAGTACCTTTGAACATAATTATTTGAATGGATGCATACTGCCATTAATTTAGAATTATAAAACAACTTTAATGTGTAGTATAATACGAAGTTTTAATAATTGACTTCTAACTGTTACTCCACTCAAAGATCTGAATCACACTCTGCCTCCTGATGCTGGATACTTAGCACATTTTACGACAGCTTGTTTTAACACTGCAGAAATTTTATGTATTCCTTGCTGAAAGGAAAAACGTTTTTCTTGCCCATCACATCCAACAGATACATTTTTAATACAAAAAACGCTCAAATTAACGAGAGATTTATGTCGATTCTTAACTCAACTTGGAGCTGGATTAATTTGAACTTGATTTGGATAAGATTAAACTTGACTTGGATTAATTTGAACTTGACTTGGATTGATATGAATTTGATGTGGATTAATTTGAACTTGACTTGGATTAAATTGAAGTAGATTTGGATTAATTTGAACTTGACTTGGATTAATTTGAACTTGACTTGGACTAATAGTTTGAAGTGAATAAAGCTTAGTGTGCCCGACACGTGAAAAATTCACGTGTCTTTTAAACAAATTTAAAACGATTTCTCCAGAGATTTGCGATTTCATTGCAATTCTGAAGAACATGCAGTCACTGAAAAGAAAAGGCAGTATCTATGCTACCATCCAGTGTAATTATAATCCAGTGCGCAGTTATTGACATGAAAGAATCTCGACTTGGAGAGGTCCAAATATCAGCAGTTATTGAGAAGACGCTATTTTTGTTAACTTGCTTTTATATTTCCTCTGAAATAGCAAACTGAATTTGGATACTGAGGTCCGGAATTAGCCTTGTTGTAATTACCTTCTCTGATGGAACTTGAAACTTCTTATTCAAAAACCTTACATAATTTAAAAAGTTTCTTTTTCCATTGGGGCGTGAGGATTGAGCGCGTCAAAAAGCCACTAAATTAACCATTTCTCTCTATGTATTTGGTCAGTATTGTTTGGCTCCCAGTTTTTAGATTGAGTAAATGTTTCTTTTGAAGTCAGCTGTTTGCCAGTAGACGAAGACGACTTGCTACAATCGGCAGTTTTGTCATTGCTGCAACCTAAGCTGTCTTAGTTTGTTTTCAATACATAGACATTTGGTTTTTCTTCTTGTTGGTTTTGTTTCTATTCATCAATTCTTTTTCGTTGTTTGGTTTTCTTCAGCTTCCAGGAATTGATCATTTTGTGTCGATTTTAGATGGCCCCATAAATATTTAGTTGAGAAAGTTTTCTAAGATGCACCAGCCGCTCCTCGTCGTGTATTTGCTTCACAAATGGTGCACCCTTCAATTTCTACACTCTTCACCGATATACAAAAGTAATCCCATACTGCTGACGCACTACTTTTAGTCATTATACCGGGTGTCCCACAAAAATGTCACTGAGTTTTGATTGATTATATTTCCACTTTAAATTTACATATTTTAATTTTTATTTTTTTAAATATAGTAAATTTTATTTTATTTTCGAATAATTTATGTTTTTGAAAATCGTTTAATAACCACTTTACATTGATTGATTTACTGAAACGGATAGAAAAACTAATTTTTCGAAGGAAAACATTTCAAAACAATATTGAAATTCTTCCTTATTTTGCACTTTCCAAAAAACCGAACAAACAAAAACTTAAAAGAGTAACAAATCAATACATTAAATAAAGTTTAAATAAAAAAGTAATTTAGTATCCTTCGACATACCCACCATTTCTCTCAAGGCAAGCATTACTTACTTCTAGCCACTATCAAACGAAGAGTTTTGCGGATCATTTCACCGTTTTCTTTTAGTTCTTGAAACACTTCAACTCGTTGTCGAAGAATTATTAATGATGGAGGTGTTGTTTTGAAAACGCGTTCCTTCACAGTAGGTAATGAGAAATGAAGAAGACCACCAATGTTGTTTTTAAAACTTTTCCTTTGAAAAAAATAATTAATGGAACATTCTTTTAATGGCAAACGTTTCGGAGTCTCTGATTCCATCATCAGTGCTGTAAAACAAGGAATAAAATACCAACCGTGAAATACCTACTGTGAATGTTTCGTTCACAGGAAGAGGCCCTAAAATTTTTTGACTACATAAATGGATATCACGCCAGGATAAATTTCACAATGGAAACTGAGCAGAATGATAAATTGCCATTTTTACACTTTTTCGTAAAGAAAACTAATTCAACGTTCACCCCCTCTGTTGGACTCTGTTTATAGAAAACCTACATTTACGAGATTATGTACCAATTTCTTCTGTTGCATATACATGGGTTATATTCAGACAAGTGTCACTACATTATTGCATAGAGCATACCGTATTTCAAATTCAGATAAAATATTTCACGAAGAAGTGAAATATATCGAAAAGTTAATTGTACAAAATAAATACCCTGCATCTTTAATAAACAATCTGGTTTAAAACTTTTAGACAAAAACTTTCCACTCCGTGTACAATTCTGACTGCACCAAAGCAAAAAGTTGTCGTCGAGCTCTCTTTCTTGGGCTATCTTTCAAGGAGATGAGAAAGGATCTTTTATCTCTGATACACTCTCATTTTCCTTTCATTGACGTGTTACCATTTTATAGAAATAGTTTTAAAATAAGTTCATTTTTCATAGGAAATAACGGTTGGAAAAGTGCTTGAGAAATGGTTGTGTCTACTTGTATAAATGAGATTGCTGCCTGCAGTCCTATGTTGGAAGTACCACACTCCAGCAATTGATTCGTCACAGCCAACACTCTGGTATCTCCCATGGAATCGGACGCGTCCATACTCATCTCCCTCCCAGTCAGCCATCAGAGATCATTGCCATAGTTCAAACCACCCTTTCAAAAGTTCCAATTTCTCCATGCTTTGTAGAACTGCAAAGGAATTTGACCTTAGAATTTCGGAATCATTGTTCATTTTTACCCATAAACCTCAGCTAAATAATGATCGAAGTGCGATGAAATTAAATATTGCCCCAACTGTGTAAATAGGAGTGTGTTGGAATGTGTGTGTGTATATGCAGTAATGTTACTTTGTGTGGATGTTATTGTGTGTTGGTTTGATTGCTAGAATTTAGGTGTATGTGTACGTATGGCTTCGAAAGTGTAAGAGAAATTGTGTTTTTATTTTTAATGGTTAGGCATAGCTATTTTTCGAAGTAGGTATAGTGATATAAATTTCTTATAGCTTTTTCGCAATTCGTTCATTATCGTTTTTTACTCCTTGTTTTACAGCACTGATGATGGAATCAGAGATTCCGAAACGTTTGCCATTAAAAGAATGTTCCCTTTTATATTCTTCTTTTCATTTTACGTATTAGATTTCCCAAAAAATCACCCTTTTAATTCCATTAAATTATTCGAAAAGGAAACAAGATTTACCACATTGTGAAAAAAAAGACAATTCAAATATGTTAATTTAAAGTGAAGAAAGAATCAATTAAAAAGTCGGAGACATTTTTGTGGAACACCCGGTATATTTAATTACTATAATTGTTTCCATATTAAGTTATTCAACAAGCACTGCAACTGCAAGTCTACAAACTTTATGACTTGACATAAATACACACCCAACCGCAACCGTAATTCAACATGCATTGAGCCACTAACCGGCGTTATGCATTACGTCATCGTGATACCTTCTGACACGGTCTGAACTCCGGCCCCAGCCCCGGCCCCGGCCATGACAAATTTGTTGACCCCGGCCCCGGCCCCGGCCCCGGCCAAATTTTCAACCCCGGTCGGTTTATACCCCCGACCTAGACTGTTCCCTTAAACACCTTCGACCCATCTGTGTATTTTTTCAATTGATTTATGTTTCAACGGGCTACAGTCCAAAGTTTCAGCATGCAGTCGGACAACACTTTGTTATTATCAAACTGCTGTCCACACATACTTTCGAGAGCATATTCCTTGAAAATGTCTTCTGCAAGTTTTGCATTTCAACGAGGTTATATTGTAGACCTAGCCAGGGAAATAAAATATTGGCCGACGAATCTTGTATTTACTGTGACAGCAGTCTGAGGAAATAATTTTTCGTAGGCAATTTCATTCGCATCTAGGGAATTGAAAAAGGTCCGAGACGTTCCTCTGGTATTTTTTTGTTGCTCAATTATGCAATTTTTTTTGTCTTTCATTACGCATGCACGTGGTCCTAACAGTGCTCTCAACATGATGAAGTTACCTCCTCAGTTAGATGAGTCTAAGTGAGAGTCAGCATCTGTTAATTTTTGGTTGAATTTTAATTCAACTCAGAGCTCTACGCGTATAGGTTTTGCCAGATTTAAATATATTTTCTTTCGTAAAAGCTTCTTGTTGAATTTTTTCTTCGTCAGCGCAAAGACCTCGTGACTGAAATTGTTAGTGAAATTTTGCGGACTCGGCTGTACTAAACGACTTCTCTATCTACGGAAGCTTCTCTGTGTGGTGCGCGATGAGTCAATGAAGAGTATATCATGGGACAGACGTGTTTGTTTTAAGAATCGATCAGGACTTAGTGAGAAGTTCTTTGACAGCACTTTATGACGCCCTGATCTGTCAGGCAATTTTTTTAACATTATCCTTAGATCTGCTAAATTCTAAAATCACTCTTTCGGGATGTTGAATATGTACAACAGTCTCTCACACTGACAATGGTTATTGGGACATTAGGTTTTTGACAATTACAAAGTGACATACCATTCGAAAGCGGGCGCCCGATTAAGAATCACCGACTTCACCAACAATTTGTAACGAGCTATGCAAATGATTCTGTAGACATCGGTACCGCATCGGCGCAATGAACGTCTGCTATAGCATCCCAATCGACAGCGATTTGTTTGTCGATTCACAACCGATCAGCACCGAGGACTGATGACGAACAGTGACAATAGTCGATAGAAATCATTGCAGAGCGTGCAGAACCTCCATTGATCACTGAAGAAAATACTACCGGCCAGTTGCGAAATTTCACTATTTTTTTGCTATTTGCACCAAATATCGTAGTATACAGTAATCGAAACAACATATATTAGTACAATTTATTTTCGAAATATCGTATTGGACGTAATACGATATTGTCAGAAATACTTTGTACTAAAACGCTTTCATTTTTTCTATAAAGACTTCTTGCGATATTTGGGGTTGAGTTACTTAACACTTGATAGAATTTTTCAGTAAATTACGATTTGCTGTCTCCTCTCATCATCGCAGGTGAGATGCCACGTAGACGGGTTTTAAATTATATTTTTAAGTTTTTTAGGCCATTTTGATTACTCAGTATTTAAATGTGCTCTCAGAAATAGTCATGGAATTTTAGGTGTTTTTTCAATATCTCAAGTTCATTATAACTGTGATTTGTAGTAATGTTGATGAACAATATTTATCGAAATTATTCATATTTAAGTTCCTTCTAACAAAAGTGAAAGCATTCAGAGCTTGTTAATTACTTCATATTCAGTGACGAGTGAATTGAATATTTAGAATCGCCAAATTATACCTAGGATTGCTACGAACAAACGAATTAGAGCTGAAAATAAAGAACGCGTAACTTCAAAACTTAATTAAATTGTTGTATAACTGAGTACAAACAAATTATAACAGAATTTTTAGCGAAGTGATACCTAGAACATGAACTAAGGTAGGACACTTCATGTCTATATATATACGGAATGTGTTTGTGTTTTTCGAAACACGGCGATGGAAACAATTTCATAGATTCTATGTATATTTTTCATCAATATAAGCTACATAGGTACATAATATAAATACCGGGTGTCCCACAAAAATGTCCCCGACTTTTTAATTGATTATATCTCAACTTTAAATTGACATATTTTCTTTTTTCTTTTCTTTTTTCCGTAATTTAGTAAATTTTGTTTCCTCTTCGAATAGCATAAATTTTTGAAATCGTTTAATGACCACTTTACAATGATCGATTTACTGGAAGGGGTAGACAAAGTAATTATTCAAAGGAAAAGCTTTTAAAGCGGTATTGATATTCTTCCTGATTTCGTACTGTCCAAAAAACGAACTTACAAAAATTTAGAAGAGTAACAGATCAATACCGAGTAACGTTCAAATAAATAAAGTAATTCAGTATCCTTCGACATACCCTCCAATTCTCTTTAGGCAAGTATTACTTCTAGCCACCATTGAACGAAGACTTTTGCGGATTGTTTCACCGTTTTTTTCAGTTCTTGAAACACTTCTTCAATTCGTTGTCGAAGAATTATTAATGATGAAGGTGCTACTTACTTGGTGGTATGTAGGATACATCATTGTGAAATTATTTTTAACTGTAGGTATTAAGAAATGAAGGACACCAGTATTTAAAACTTTTCCTTTGAACAATTAGTTTTTTACCTCTTTCAGTAAATCGATCACTGAAAAGTGGTTATTAAACGATTTTCAATAACTTAAAATTTTCGAAAAGAAAACAAAATTACTTCATGGTGAAAACATAAGAAAATTCAAATATATTATTTTTAAGCGGGGATATATTCAATTAAAAAGTCGAGGACATTTTGTGGGACACCCAGTATACTCGTATGGGTATTTATACCTAGAAACTAGATTATTTTCTGCAGTAAAAGAGTGAGATCGAAAGTGAACGTTCCCAGTCAATTTTCACCACAAAAAACGAGAAGCTCACCACTAAGTGTTCAGACCATTCATGCAGTTGCTAACTACAGAAAACTACGCTGCCGATCGTTCTCAGTTACCACAAATAAGACTGGCTAAATATTTGATCGGAACTAACCGTTTAACACCTGTAGTTCTCGTGAGAAATTAATGCTGTTGTGGCATGTAAGTTCTCATTCGTCAGCTGTCTTTTTATTCAATACTTAATTGCGTTTAAAACTCATGTTTTTAGAGTGTTTCGTTTTCAGTCTAAAAATGCAATTTTGGAATTCTGCACCATATTCCGTAAAGTAAAAATTGTTGTATAGGTATTATCTTCAAAATACATAAAATTTATCTAGATATCACTTTAAGAGTTTTCGAACTAATTTATAAGAAAAATGACACAATTTCAAAGTTTGTTGACTTTTTTCAACCTACCTCTGTTCTCAAATTCTAGCAGAAATTATTGGTTGATTAGTTTTGCGGCGAGAGAAGTAATATTTTTTGTTCAGTTAATTCAACCAACGCGAAGGTTTCGGTTCTGCAGTGCACGTGCGTTGTGATAGACGCTGCATGAGCAATAAGGCTCTTTGAACTAAATTACTAGGAAACTAATGAAGTGGAGTTTCAAAATAAATTGCTAGATCAGAGCTGCACCGTCCCTTCTGAAAGTAGATCTTGAGACGTGTTGCGCTACATATTTGTACTTATGAGATTTTTACGTGCATGTGTATAAGTTTCGATCGAAGATCCCACAGACGGAGTCATGGAATGGTTGTCCCAGAATACTTTCCAAGTATCACCCTGCATTGGGCTTCTATAAGAACACTAATGTAATCCTAGTATATCACTTCAATGTTTAGTTATAACATGTCGCTGCACTGGGCCCATCTTATTGTAAGTAGTACCTGAGAAACTGCGATAATGTGTTCCGAACTAACAGCGCAGTTTTCACAGCAGCACAATTTTCAAGGCTGCTTAAAGAAGCCAACCAAGTGCAAGGGCAACTCTACTGTTAACACCAAGCGCGAAATACTAACATACCCTTAAAATGTTAACTAATAAAACCAAATATTTATTATTTACCATTAAGGGTAGTAAATTTCTTCACTTTGGCATTCATACATTTTATTGCATGTATGAAACGTAAAAGTTAATAATATATATCAATATATACATACGTGTTATATACTGGTACAATAAACTGAATTTTACAACTGAACAAAATATAGGAGTATTGAAAATATGCATGACATAATTATATGCTTTATATCTATCACAATCTGTAAAATGCATAAATAAAGTATGTGAATAATTTATTCATCTTTATAATAGCTCATAAGTGCATCAACAGACAGCAGATATGAAGTAAGTAACGTAGGATTCTGTTCTACTTCTGATGCCTCTTCTTGAGTGTCTCTGCTAGTTCTTGAAATTCCGTTAAGTGCTAATGTTGAACACGTGAGTAAATATTTTGCTTTACTGACAAGTGCATATTTAAACATACTCGTGGCAAAATGTGAGTAGCCTACACTGCAGCAATGCCCAACCTTTGCGTTACAAATCACAATACAAGGGAATAGAAATGTTGTTACCTACAAATGCCAAAACACACACTGCAAAACGTACTGCGCATCACCGCACACGGCTAGCCCCAAGCGCGCGCTCTTTGTAACGCCAACACAACACCCTAGCAAGAAACACATCTTACACAATCCTAAGCGATCGCAGCGCGCGCTAATATGCACAATTAACCTGATGTCAAATAAAACATGGCTCCTATCAATCAAGCTGCACAAGAAAGATGATGGATTAGCGGCGAGATCTTCCTTATGTACCGGCAACTGTGAAAAGACTGCCACGCAATAACTTCCCTTTGTGTAGATGCAGATGCGGCTAAGCTCCTATTGGTGCTTAGGAGTTTCATGACGACACTTCGGTGTGTCACCCCACATCGGGTGAGAATCATTGTAATTCTCGCATTACTTCGATGTGGCCTGCCATGTGCCCGAGTCTCCCCAGCTGTGTCGAGAGCCCTTGGTTGCAGAGAGCACCCAGGTTGCGGCGATCAAAACACAACCCCACACGCCTGTAACAATAAACAGGGTTGCATAATCTATTTCTCGAGACATGAACGTCATCAAATCCCCCTAAAAACATTGATCATACCAACAGAATTTTTTATTTTCCTCTGAATGCATACTAAAAAAAACGAAGGACATTAGTTTTGAAGCTTTAACAGACAATTTAGCTTTCCCCACACAATGAATTTTAACTAACTCTTTCCCTATATTTTAATTTCAATGTGTGAATAAAGAATCCCATTCAATGAATTCCCCTCTGAGAAATGATTGGATGATTTTTTTTGTCCACTTTACAAAACAAATCACAAAGCGCTTTGCTTCGGAATAAGTTTAAATGAAAACCATTAAGCCTGCACTTCAATAGTTCAATAAGAACACGAATATTCTGATTTACCTCTGAGAAATAATCACACCCTAGAATTTCTACCCAAATATTAAAGTGAAACTCTAAACACTCCCTGTTTGAGAACAAAATAAAATGAAAACCCAAAGAACTAATTCTAATATTAAAAATGCAGAATACTGCCACCTGCTTGAGACAACAACTTCAATATTAAGACTGCACTTCGCTAAAAATGTACACGGATATTCTGCTTTTCCATTTTATCCCATTTCAAATAAAATCGAACCACCCCAGTTGAAAATGCAAAGACTGCTGACGTTACTCGCTGATACTTCCTAACTCCAATCCACCTTAGAACCCCACGTATCTAAAAAAATTTGTCACCCATATATACGTGATCGTTCCAGTTTTTTTAATAACACATGTTTATAACAAAATTTTAATACGCTGCATGATATTATGACTCCCTTCACTTTCTAGCAAATAACAACGAACAACATCTCACCTCCCCTCGAAGATCTCGGATCCCTACATCTTCACTTAGTTAGGAGCACGCAGAAATAGACCGGTTGTTTGTTCAAGCCTAGCTTATATATCTCCCTCGTAAAAAGAGCGCGCATCGGCTGAGCGGAGGCCCGCTATATTGAAAGTGACGTGGCATTTCGCGATTGGCTAACCCTCGAGCGTCACTTTTTTACTGACGTGTCCTTCTCCCTAACTTGAAATTACTACGCTCTACCCTCTCAAATACAAACACTCCTTAGTTCCCTTGCTCGTAGATAAAAAACTTTTTTAACCCACTATTTTCCTGTGTTACGTTGTTCATTTACAATAACTCCCGTATATGTGATGTATTTCGGATTAGCTCTCAATACAGCCTCTACCCCCTACTTAATCCTCCCTTCTCCTGATGACATACAGCCCCTTGCACCTCACGGTCCGCGCACGGCTGACTCTGGAGCCGGTTGCTCTACTCATCTATATATATATATATATGTGCACATCACATTATATCCTAACAATTTGCGGATATAAGTTTGTTAAATATGTTCCAAGGATTCTTAAACTGTCTTTGTTTTTGTCCTAGCATCAAAACTGAATGAGGAGATACGTCTTAAAATATCAATACCAGTGAAATATCAACACCTAAAAACCAATATGTCAATTTTTTCAAAAACGAAGGCCTTAATAAAAAATAATAATAGAGAAATTGTGTTACTTTTCAAAAGTTACATATCATAGTCAAATTTCATAAGAATCAGACTGAAAATAAAAAATTTCATATTTTTGAATTTTTTTTTGGGGGGGGGGGGATTGGAAATCACAATTCACAGTGTGAATATGAAGTTATGTATGGAAATTATCCAAATAAAAATTAAAACTGCATTCAATTACATACATTGTCCATTATATTACACTTCAAGAAAAAATTTTATGGCTTATACCAAAAAAATAACTTCCAACATTCAAAACGCTACTCCTCATTGAGTTTTCATGCTAGAACAAAACCAAAGACAGTTTTGCAATCCTTGTAACATTTATAACAGTAAAATGAAGGCTTTTTCAAAATTTGAGAAAAAAAGTTATGTAGATCAAACCCAAAAATAATTTTTTCGTGATGTAATAATAAAAATCGCTTATCACAAATTTATTAAGCAAAATGTTAAAATTTTCTTTCATTTTCTTTTTAGAAATGAATGCTTCAAGGATTCTAAAACTGTCTTTGGTTTTGTTCTAGCATCAAAACTCAATTAGGAGTAGCGTTTTGAAATATCCATAAAAATGTAACAAAAAAAATTTTCGTAAAAAAACTAAGGCCGTAATCGAAAAAGTGACACGAGTAAAGAGTATTTACTTTCAAAAATACATATCTAGGCCAATTTTCAAACGAATCGGACGAAAAAAATTTAAAAACTGGGATGATCTCCTCAATGTTTTGCGCTTCATCATCGTCGTCAGGATTACTAATTGCTTTTCAGAGACATTCTTCGGAATCACTGGTTCCAGTCATCTGTTCATGAACCACAACTAGTTCCTCATTTGAAAGTTCAGTTCCAGTGTTCTCATATTCTTTTTCCACATCACTTATCGTCAATTCAATGAACCAGCCCTCGCTGCAATTTCTTTGATTTCTTTGGTTAAGTAGCAGTAACACTTTCTTCCTTATTCTTGTTTGTCACACATTAGGACCATAGCTCACTCCACACAGCGTTCATTGAAGAAGATGATATTGCATTCCACGCTTGATAAACAAAACCTCATCGATCCATTCAACACATTCAATCACACCATTAAATACACAATTTAACATAATTTAAACCAATTTAACCTAATGTAACCCAATCTAACCCAATCGTTCATTCTTTGTAACACTAATTCCTTTTGGAACCAGTTTTAATATTGTTTTACGTTCCATTTCTAGGGTATCGTTATATATGAAACTAGAACAGAATATTTGTGAGCTACATTACTTTGTTTACCTTGGAACTACATGCCAGCACCAAAATAGATGCGCATCACAAAAATGCAGTTCCAAAAATAAAATTGGAGTTTTAAAATTTCGCCGTTATGGAGGTCACAGTTTTGGTGGTACCACTGCATTGCATTTTGAGTGAAGGGCCCAGAGTGCTCACCTTATTCCATTTTCCTATCAGACATGCAGTCATGCTCACCATCAAGAATGAACAAGTAGGACTCGCAAGAAGTTTGGATGGCAATATCAACGTCTTCTCTCCGAAGATACCTGGACAATGAACTCAGAGACCTCTAACCCTCAATACGCCTGAAGAACTAGACAAGTACTTGTTGCAACATGTCGGCAAGTCCTCAGAGGAAATTATTCGTAATTAGTATTTTTTTGGACTGACGTATTGGATTTAATATCATTTTGGTATCTGTCCACATAATTTCTTCTTGACTTTTGATTGAATTGCCTTTGCCTCTTCAATGCATCCACGTCGACCATGCAGCTTTGTTTTGCTGCACACTAAATTGTTTTTAATTTCTTTCTTTTCTCATTTTTTATCGAATGTTCATACCGAACTTGCTGCTCAGACTTAACTCATGTGTTACTACATATGTTTCTAAGTCTGGAAACAATTTAGATAGTGAAGATTTTTATATTCCAAAAATAACTTCGCTGTCACTTCTTTTTAAATCCATTTCGTCCTTTGCTACATCTTATGTGTTATATGCGGATACCACTGGTATGACAGCCTTGTAACTACATTATTTGCCATTATGATCCCTAATGCTCCTGCTCATGGACTGAGTTTCCGCTCTCCTTATGAAATCATACTAGATTTTAGACAATTTAGACTAATAATCTCTGTGTGTTTTAGTTTCTCTTTTTTTTAATTTAATTATAAGTCGGAATGTCCTTATTTTTACCTTGATTCTGTAGTTTGTATAATTTTATATTTTTACGTCACATTTTACTTACTGTTTCTTAATTCTAATGACTGACCATGTTGATATATTCGATAATATTGATCCAGATCTCAATCATTTAAATAGACTGCACCCAAACCTGAATGAAACTGGAAACTGTAAATACCTATATATTAAAAAATTCAATGAATCGATGAGAAAGACCTGTAACGATTTTTCTCTATAATGTTGGAACTGTAGATCCATTTATCCGAAAATCGATGAAATATCTTGTACTATTACTGAGCTGAACAGCAATTTCGATGTTCTCGGTTTCACCGAAAGTTGGCTAGATGACTCATCTAAAGACCTGATTCAAATTCAAAACTATTATAGCCATTATTCACTCCGTAGTAACAAACGTGGTGGTGGCATCAGTACGTACATATCTAAACACACATCTTCGAAAGTCATTTCAAGTGCAATTATGAATCTTGAACATATTGAGACTTTATTTATAGAACTAACGAAAAATGATAAACGGATTATACTTGGGACAGTATATAGGCCGCCAACAGCTAGTAACGTCTCTTTCCTGAACGAGCTTCAAAGCATAATATCACAGTTCAACAAGTCTCTATACAATGACATAATAATCTGCGGGGATTTCAACTACGATCTTCTACAACATGATAGCTGTGAGCAAATCTCAAACTTCATAGATGTTTTTCAGTCTAACTCCTTGCTGCATCTGAATCGGCTACGTTACTCGATAATATTTTTATGTTAGATCCGACTGATTTTCTTTCCGGAATAATAATTTATGACTTATCTGACCATAATTTCTGACTTATCTGACCATAATTTCTGACTTATCTGACCATAATTTCTGACTTATCTTATCTTGGCACCTGCTTAATTCATGCTTTAAACCGAATAATAATACTACAAAAACAATTGAGTCTGTCGTTCACGAAAATGTAAAATACCACGAGAAAAAAAATATTGCAACAGTGTTTAACAACTTTTTTGTTAACATAGGAAAAAATATAGCCGATAGTGTCTTCAGTGAACCCACAGACCACTTGCAATACATGGTCCATGTCCGTGAACCCAACTCTTTCTTTTTCACGCCAACTAATCCCTCTGATGTAATTACGTGCATAAACAACTTGAAAAATAAATCGAGTGGATTGAAAAATTTTTCGGCTAAAGTTCTTAAGGCTATAGCTGATATAATAGCACCGTGCATATCTAATATTATCAACCAATTCCTTTCTCAAGGTATCTTCCCCAACTCTTTCAAAATTGCCAGAGTGACCCCTATTTTTATGAATGGTGATAAAAATTGCCTTAATAATTATAGACCTATCTCTGTACTACCAATTATTAGCAAAATATTGGAGAAAATTGTGTATAAAAAAGTGTATTCGTATTTTAAACAAAAATCTTTCCTCTACGACAAACAATACGGTTTTCGTTCTAAAAAATCTACGACACAAGCTGTATTAAATCATTTGCAATACCTTTATTCTAATATAGATGAAGGAAAGCTTGTTTTCTCCGTATTTCTTGACTTTCGAAAAGCATTCGATTGTGTGGAGATATTATAACATATTACTCTCGAAACTACACTGTTATGGCATTCGAGGGGCTGCCCATGATTGGTTCAGATCATATTTAGCAAATCGGAAACAATACGTTGTCATTGACGACGCAAAATCAGACCCGCAGACAATTAGCCATGGAGTTCCACGCGGATCTGTCCTTGGGCCTATCCTTTTCTGATTTTTATCAATGATATTATTAAATCTACATCTTTTTTCAAATTCATACTTTTTGCCGATGACAGTACCCTTTCTGCGGTCCTTTCGAACCAAAATCCCGCTAGGATTGCGGAGAGTATAAATAATGAACTTCGTAAGGTTTCATTGTGGCTTAAAGCTAATAAAATATGCCTTAATATCGATGAAACAAAATACATTACATTCACATACAAGAAAAATATATCTCTCCCACGCATTAAAATTGGCAAAGGTGAAATCGAAGAAACCAACTCAAATAAATTCCTGGGCATCATAATGAACAAACATCTAACCTTCCTTCAAAGAGCACATCGCTCATATTAGTTCTAAATTATCAAAATCTATCGGAATCCTAAATAAAGTTTAAAATTTCCTTCCTGAAACCGCCTTACAAATGCTCTATCGAACGCTCATTTCACCATACTTGCAATACCGAATAGAAGCATGGCACGGAATTCATAAAAATAAAACCAATGTAATTTTTACTCTGCAAAAAAGAGCCATCAGAGCGGTAAAGAATCTAGAATATATTGCTCACACAAATGATTCATTCAAAATTTACGAATACTTAAGCTTTCGGATCCCAACAAAATCTCCATTTGCAATTTCATTTACAAAACATTAACAAATGATGGCGACAATAACCTAAAACAATTATTTACTTCGCAAACTGGTCATCACGACCATTTAACCCGAGATAGAAGTAAATTCATGCTTCCTTATTACTCAAAGGCCCGGTCACAACACAGTATCCTCTTCGTTGGAACTAAAACTTGGAACTCAATACCTGCGGAGATCCGTGAAAGTAATTCTTATAAGGTATTCAAAAGAAATCTTGAGCCCCACTTCCTATCAAAATACTAGTCGTGTAAGATCACCAAGTCAAATCTTGTCCCCTACATAACTGGTCCTAATAATGTAATTCGCCATGGTTAATATCGCCGATCTTCAGTCTGTTCTTGAATCGTTTGTCAAATGTACTGTTAAATCTAGTCCATATGAACTATTAAGTAAAATGAAGCATCTAATTTCGAGTTAATTATCTCATTGATCAGTGTAATGCGTCCCAAGTTTAAGTGAATTAGGTTAAACATTATTGTACTCCTTAGACTAACGTTGATGGTAGGATGCCCTAGAAGTCACTGAACTTATTCGGGCCCACAGGTAGCTATACTCAAATTTGACCATTGTACTAGACTTAAGAAACATTCTATCTCTGTATCATCTGTGGTAAATAAATTGTTTAAATTGTTTAAGTTTGAACTGCCGGAGAAACTGGCTCTTCTCGAGTGATACTGAAAGACGGTAGCGCCTTGGGTCCTTTCCAGACGAATTCTTTGTGGTGCCATCGGTATTCTCTTCGACACATATGGTGGTGAAAGTGCAATGTTAAACTAGACTAAGAATATTCGTAACTGGATCGCCCGTGATTCGTAGCGTCATTCAATTTTTTGCGCATCTTGAAAGATCCTTTTTTGTGACTAAGAAAACATTGAGATGTACTTATTCTAATAGATATGTACAATCCATTCAGTGAAAATGAAAAGTTACACCATGATGTCCGCAGTTAGAATAAATTTTAGTTTCTTGTACAAAATATGCAGAGGTAATGCCTCTCTCTCGATTTTTTTCATTAATTCGAATGAGTCCTTTGTCTTTTTTTCCTTAGAAGCCCGAAACGATAGAAATGTTGACAATGTGCTATTAAAATACCAAGTTTGATATTTTATTCCTTTGTTTTCAGTCTCGAGGTTATTATAAAAATGCATTTTCATATAACTGTTGAAACTGCATGCTCAAATGATTTTTTCCTAGAAATTATTCTGTAGAACTTCAGGCTAGAAGTTTGAAACATCCGCTCGATCTTTCATTTCACGCCTATCAGTGGCGCCACGAGTGGCGCCATGAACATATAGCTGTGAAGCACGTATGCGCGTAGCTGTTGTGCAATGTCGTTATCTAGTCGTCGTGTGATTTAATCTTCATGTTGTTTATGTTTAACTTATTTTGTCAACTTGGACGGTGATTTTCTATGTTTCTTTTTCGACTGACGGAGCAGGCTTTGGATTTATTTGTTAGTCGATAGAACAGTAAATTTTTTCCGTATATTTTCAGCGAGAGGATGATAGTAACATCGAAACGTCGCGTTTTGTAGACTGACATTATTTCGGAATGCTGTAGCTTGGCTGTGTTTCAGTAAAAAACATTTTCCTGAGGAGAAAACAGTTATTTTATTTATTAAAATTAGTGCTCCCAGGGGGTATATCGTGAGGTCTCTTTCCTTTTGTAGAAATAGTGTTTGTTTTTAGTTTCGGACCATCTTTCTTCGGTTCATAGGTGTCCTGTTTGTCACTACCTACTTTTTTCTTCTTCAGCATTTAGGTTAGTTCATAAGTTTATATCTTAACTTAATTACTGTTCTCCCGCGTAGGGAATCTTGCGTGGGAACTCAACTTGAGGATACATTCCTCATCCCGTGGACTCTGTAGTGAATGATGCTTCCCTTTACCCTCTTCGTGGTTATTAAACTAATTTATCTTATTTAATCTTGGTTAGAATAATTCATAATATTTTTCATGTTGTAACAAGTGAGTAACTGGACTAATTTCGTAGGGTTAGGAAGTTGGGACTAGACTTAAGAAACATCAATAAGATTATTACCGAATAATTAAACAATTTAAACAATTTAAACAATTTATTTACCACAGGTGATACAGAGGTAGAATTTTTCTTAAGTCTAGTACAATGGTCAAATTTGAGTATAGCTACCTGTGGGCCCGAATAAGTTCAGCGACTTCTAGGACATCCTACCATCACGTTATTCTAGGGTGTACAAAATGTTTAACCTAGTTCACTTAACCTAGTTTCGCATTAGACTGATCATTGAGATAATTAACTCGATATTTTATGCTGTATTTTACAATATAGGTCAAATCGGCCATATTTAATAGTATGTTTGATGAAACGATTCAAGAGCAGACAGAATATTGGTTATGGTACCCAAGGCAAGTTGCATTATGACATTATCATTAGTTACATGTAGGAGGCAAGATTTTGTCACGGTGATCTTACACGACTAGTATTCTGATAGGAAGTGAGACTCAAGATGTCTTTTGAATACTTTGTACGAATTACATTCACGGATCTCTGCAGGTATAGACTTCCAAGTTTTGGTTCCAACGAAGAGGATACTGTGTTGCGACCGGGCCTTTGAATAATAAGGAAGCATGAATTTACTTCTATTTCGGGTTAAATGGTCGTGATGACAAGTTTGCGCAGTCAATAATTGTCTTAGGCTATTGTCACCATCATTTGTTAATGTTTTGTAAATGAAATTACAGATGGAGATTTTGTAGAGATCCGAAAGTTTAAGTATTTTTAAATTTTTGAAAGAATCATTTGTGTGAGCATTATATTCTAGGTTCTTTACAGCTCTGACGGCTCTTTTCTGTAGAGTAAAAATTTTGTTGGTTTTATTTTTATCAGTTCCGTGCCATGCTTCTATTCCGTATTGCAAGTATGGAAAAATGAGCGTTCGGTAGAGCATTTGTAAAACTGTTTCAGGCAGAAAATTTTTAACTTTATTTAGGATTCCGATGGATTTTGATAATTTAGAACTAATATGAGTGATGTGCTTTTTGAAGGTCAGATGTTTATCTATTATGATGCCCAGAAACTTACATGAGTTGGTTTCTTCGATTTCACCTTCGCCAATTTTAATGCATGGGAGAGATACATCTTTCTTGTATGAGAATGTAATATAATTTATTTTATCAATATTAAGGAAACCATCCCAGGCCCTTGCCAGATGTTGTCGATTCCATGGTCATTTTTCATGTTTTTATTGTAAAAGGACCCTTAGATGGTAGACTATTCGTTCCTAAAATTTTATGGCGCTACGAAAAATAATTTCCCCCCCCCGGGGGGGGGGGGGGGGGGGTAAGGCGACCAAACTTTTTCAATTTTTCCGATTTTGACCCCACATAAAAGAGAACAAATAGGAAATGGAAAAAAAGCTTAATGTGAGTTTGTTAGAAATGTTCCAAGGATTCTAAAACTGTCTTTGGTTTTGTTCTAGCATCAAAACTGAAGGAGGAGTTACATTTTGAAATATCAATATAAATGAAAAGCACCCAAAATTTTAAATTTTTTCCCGATTTTGACCCCATATAAAAAAAACAAATAGGAAATGGAAAAAAAGCTTAATGTGAGTTCGTTAGAAATGTTCCAAGGATTCTAAAACTGTCTTTGCTTTTGTTCTAGCATCAAAACTGAAGGATGAGTCCCATTTTGAAATATCAATATTAGTGAAATATCAATACCTAAAAACCAATATGTCAAATTTTTGCAAAATCTAAGGCCTGAATCAAAAAAATGAATTGAATCAATTGTGTTTATTTTCGAAGGTTACATATCATAGTCAAATTTTATAAGAATCAGACTGAAAATAAAAAAAATCATTTTGTTGAAAAAAAATGATAATTTTTTTTTTTTTTGAAATCACAATTCACACTTCGAATATGAAGTTATGTATGGAAATTATCAAAATGAAAATTAAAACTGCATTCAATTACATCAATTGATCATTATATTACACTTCAACACAAAATTTTATTTTTTGCTTATACCCAACACTTTGAATTTTCAACATTCATCCTAGGACTAGTTCTCGAGTTTTGATGCTAGAACAAATCCAAAGACAGTTTTAGAATCCTTGAAGCATTTATAACAAACGCTCCTTCGTTTTTTTTTCAAGTTCGAATTCTTTGAAAAAATATATAGCTCTAAACCCAAAAAATTGTTGCTGATTTTTGAAATTTTAAAAATTTTTGGAAAAATAGAAAAAATTTGAATTTGAAAAAAACTGAACGAGCGTTTGTTAGAAATGGTCCAAGGGTTCTAAAACTGTCTTTGTTTTTGTTCTAGCA
Organism: Morinoia aosen; assembly: GCA_030386875.1. NCBI lineage: Eukaryota > Metazoa > Arthropoda > Malacostraca > Amphipoda > Talitridae > Morinoia > Morinoia aosen. Next base: position 9,937,019 of record CM059558.1, on the reverse strand, counting down.
TCAAAACTGAAGGAGGAGTTACAATCTGAAATTTCAATAAAAATATATCAAAAACACATTTTTCGTCAAAAAAAGTAAGGCCTAAATCGAAAAAATGGCAGGAGTAAAAAAGGTTTACTTTTACAAAATACATATACTGGCCAACTTTCAAACGAATCGGACTAAAAAAGTTGAAAAAGTGGGATGGTTTCCTTAAGGCTTATTTTATTAGCTTTGAGCCACGATGAAACCTTGTGAAGTTCAGTATTTATACTCTCCACAATCATAGCAGGATTTTGGTTCGGAAGGACCGCAGAAAGCGTACTGTCATCGGCAAAAAGTATGAATTTGAAGAATGATGTAGGTTTTACAATATCATTGATAAAAATCAGAAACATGAGAGGCCCAAGAACAGATCCTTGTGGAACTCCATGGCTAATTGTCTGTGGGTCTGATGTTGCGTCGTCAATGACAACGTATTGCTTGCGATTTGTTAGGTATGACCTGAACCAATCATGGGCAATCCCTCGAATGCCATAATGGTGTAGTTTCGAGAGTAGTATTTTATGGTCCACACAATCAAATGCTTTTCGAAAGTCAAGAAATACAGAAAAGACAGGCTTTCCTTCATCTATATTAGAATAGAGGAATTTTAAATGATTTAATATAGCCTGTGTTGTTGATTTTTTAGAGCGAAAGCCGTATTGTTTATCGTAAAGAAATGATTTTTGTTCAAAATAAGAGTACATTTTTTATACACAATCTTTTCGAATACTTTGCTAATAATTGGTAGTACGGAGATAGGTCGATAATTGTTTACACAGGTTTTTTCACCACTCTTAAAGATAGGGGTTACTTTTAGCAACTTTGAGGGAGTTCGGAAAAGTGCCTAGCAAGAGAGACTGGTTAATAATATTTGATATCAGCGGGGCTACAATGTCAGCAATAACTTTAAGTACGTTAGTCGGAAACGTTTGTAACCCACTCGATTTATTTTTCATGTTGTTTATGCACGCAATTACATCGGAGGAGTTTGTAGGCGCAAAGAAAAAGGAGTTGGGTTCTCAAATATGATCCATAAATTCCAGGTGATCAGTAGGTTCACTTCTAATACCATCAGCTATAGTTTTCCCTACGTTTACGAAGAAGTTGTTAAAGAGATTAGCAATTTCTTTCTTCTCATGGTATTTTACATTATCTTGAATAACACATTCAATTTTCTTTTTATCAGCATTATTCGGTTTACAGCAAGAGTTAAGGAGATGCCAAGTCTTTTTAACGTCAGTTTTGAATTGAGTAAACTTGAGCGTAAAGTAGTTCTTTTTTGATGTTCTTATCTGGTTTGTTACATAGTTTCTGAATCGGTTATATGTTTCTCTAGATATTCGCCCTTCGTAAAGGAGGGCTAGGTACGCTTGACGTTTCTTTAAATTTATCACGATGTCTCTAGTAATCCAGGGCTTTTGTTTATTTTTCGGGGTAACTGTACGAGTTACAATTGGGCAACACTGATTGTATGCGGTCATTATAGTTTCAGTCAACTTTACTACGGCTTCATCAATGCTCGAAGCATTATTGTTTTGTTGGGAGATGTATAATGTATTCATTGATTCTTCTAGAACGGTGCGCATTTCTTCAAGATTTGATTCGTTTATTTTTCGATATGAGTAAGTTTCAGCCCGTGCCTTGGTGCAAGCAATATAGACATTTTTCTTGATAAGAAAAACTGGGAAGTGATCTGGGATAATAATAAATTGCCTTGTATAAAATGTTTTTTATCAACTGATTTCTGTTGGCGTTTGAAATTTACTATTCGAGGCTACAAATGAGCTTCGTTCTTTAGCCATGTACCTCTTTGAGTTCGCACTGATAATGATTTTTTAGGTGTAATGCGTTTTGTGCAAACACAAGTTCCCGTGTTCATGAAGTTCAGAAAACAGTTGAGAATATTAGGAGAGCCAAGAATTCGTCGTGTTTGATTGATCGAAGTTTACTTGATCGAAATGATCAAGCAAACCTTTATGACCACATTTCAAAATCATCCACATGATTTTGACCTCATTTCAACTGAACACATTTAAAAGTCATCACCTTGATTTTGACAACATTTCAATTGACCACATTTCAAAATAATCTTAATTGATTAATTGGCCACGTTTCAAAATCATCTATAAATTGAAATCACATAATTGACGAACAGAATTTTATTTTTTCCACTCAAATGAATTTCTTGTATATTTACTTTCATACAATTTATGAATTAAAAAGTTGAAGAATTTGCGAGGAATTCATCTGAGTGGTAAATTAACAAACTATTCAAACCATTTACTTTAAAAAATTCGAATAAAACCGAATAAAATATCAAGGTATATTGAGTTGTGTGAGAACTTCCAAAATTCCGTTGTACAAAAAATCATGACAATGAATGATTTGAATAGTGTATCACGAGTTATTTTTGTGTAGTGAGTGATATCAGCTTTCCGTACTTCTAAAAGATTTAAATTGGTTTGTATGACTGTAAGTACGATGAGGAATTGTATCCTCAAACGATAGTAAAATAAAGAGTATAGGTGAAATTTCTTCACTATCGCTTCAAAATTAAAACAAAACTCACTTTTTCTAAATGAAATCATTTAGTTGGTTTGTAAAAACTAGCGATCAATATCCCAAACGTTCAGGTCTATGCTTCTCCCAGCATTTATAAAAGATGACTTATTAAGTTAAGAACAACAATTGTTCACACCACTGCACTAACAAAGTATATATTTGAAATAAAACTTTGAAAACAGTTTCAAAAATAATTAGGCATAGTTTAGTGATTCATGATGATTTTGAAACAGCCCTCTTGCAAAAAATACAGTATGATTTCTGGGATAATTCAGTCATTGATCCAGTATTATTTCACTCAAATACTTTACAGAATAATTTTGGTGATATGATATTAATTTTAATTAATTAATCAGAATACTTTGAAGCATTAATAGAATTTCATTACAACCTTAATATCACTCAATTCTTTGAAAACATTAAAAAATGTTGTAGCATGTGTAGGAAAGAAGTTATATCATGAGTTGAGTTAAGACTTAAATATGCCAAATGAAATAATAAATTTAACATATATATAAAATTAATAATTCCGCCCCAAATAGCTAAATTTGATGTTGAAAAAATATTTCTACACATTTATGAACAATTCCGTATTTGATAACGCAGGAAAAACATAAAAAAATTAAAAAATAGAACAGATATTCAGTTAGTAACATCAGAGAATGAATTAACGAAATTAACGAATAAATTAAGTCTAAAGTTTTCAAAATATTTGTCAAAAAACTTGTTGATTGCTTATATACAAAACCAACTCATACAAATCTATCGAATTAAAAGAAAAAATTTATTAGCACTTGTGATATTCGATATAAGAAAACATCATTGTACGATTTCTGTTATGATGTTATAAAGAAATAACATCAGAATGATGAAAGTCGTACTTTATGGACATAGAGTCATGTTGTGAAAAAGGAACAGAAGATTTCCATAGAGATATGAAAAGAATTAAAGATTGTACGATGCATCAAAACTTTCTAAAGATTATTTTCTATATTCAAATGGAAATAAAAAAAATATTATGGAAATGAAAGACGAAACTAAAGGAACACCAGTTCAAGAATTTATTTGTCCCAGAGCAAAACTATGTTGTTAAAAAAGGAAAACTGATCAAATATGAGAGATAAAAGAGGGAAAAGAATATAACAGAAAATAGCATTACAAAGGAAAATCTTTTTTGCAAAGCAAATTTACAATAAAAGAGATGGAAATATTATTGCAAAATGGCATTTGAATTGGAGAATTTGTTACCACAGATAAATGTAACAATATAAAAATGAACGTATAATATTTCGAAAGAAAACCATCAATCAAATATTACGGAGGTGAATAAGACGGCATTAAATGATAATGATGGTCAAAGATCAGCATCAGCATTTTTACACTCATGCTAACGGTATTACAGCCACCATAATTTAACTTGCACTGGCAAAGTGGTTACCGCCATCAGCATGAGGAAGGAACTTCCGCTTGGAACGTATTAGGGAACGAATTCAACAAGAAATGCAACTTTTCGAGGTTATTATAGCTAAATCACCGCATGATCCTCTGAGGCACTGTTACAAGTAGATTTATAAGCATAACTACAAGAAAAACGTCCAAATTGGCCTACATGATAGATGCTGTTTTCCACAAGGGTAACGCAGGACAATAAGTACGGTTCTTTGGAAACGAAACCAAACTGTTGAAGCTTGGCTGGGCTGCGTTGCCCTACCCTCCACATTCACCAGATATTGTTCCTTCAAATTTCATTTATTCTGGTCTTTTCTAAATAGCCATATTGCTAAAAATTTCGATCCCCTGGATGACGTAGCAAAATACCTTGATTAATTATTTTCAACAAAAACACTGCTGTTGGGAAAAAAAATCATTTTTAAATTAAAGAAAAGATGGAGATGTATTGTGCAACAAAGTGGTTCAAATCACGTTGATTAAAAATGTAATAGCTCATTATATTGACCTCTTTCTTTCTTTTTAAAATTAGCATGAAATTTACGGACAAGCAAATAATTAACATCTCGTAAAAAGGGTTAATCCAGGAATTAAGTACAAAATTGCTTAGGTTTTCAAGAAATATACACTTCTCGTAAATCAATAGGACTTTTATTTTACACGAGCAAAGTTAAAATGTGAGTAATTTAGGATCAATCGCAAAATCATTTAGTTAGTTTACAAAAATATGAGTATCAAAGAAAATATTACATTTTATCAGTAATTGACATTTATAGTAAATATGCGCAGGCGATTCTTACAAATTGATAGCGGAATGAAAAAATCATATCTTTTTTTCAAAAACATTTTAAAGCGCGAAGTCCGTTTAGATTTCAATGTGAGTGGGACTATTTTATATACCAAAATTAAAAAATGGGTTGATATTCGTTAAATTTTTATTCACAATTTCAATAATACTTTTCGAAAACCAAAATGATACATAACTTAGCTTAGTTACAACAGTATCGCAAGAACATGAATGATGATTTATTTCCATCTACCGAAAAAATTTCAACAACACCAAGATAAATTATTGAAGGGCGAGTAAGGATGGGTAAAGAGTGCAAAGCCTTTCCCAAAGATAATTATCGTGTAACGCGAAAGAGTTATTCATCATCTCTGAAATATTATCAACAGAGCGAGTAACTTACCGGATAGTAGGAATATCATTTTTACTAAGAAGAAGAAAAAGAAGCATTTCATTTCCAATAAAGTACAAGCATGAAATGTTGATACATTGGGTTTAACTAAGCAGTTTAACTACGAATTTTATGGCAAAGAAAAACTTTAAAATCATTTTAATGAAACGTTTTAAGCCTCAGCTCATTATCAGTTATATGTATCTATATGTACAAAATATACATTTCTTGAATAAAAACACTGCAAAATCACAAAATTGCTCCTCCTTCATGCATTCACACCAGTGTCTAAATAAAATAAAGACATGACATAAAAACTGATTAAATCTATATACCAAGACTTTACTAACCAGTGTCGTAAATGTGAGTTGAAACGGAAAATAAGGGTATAAGAGTACAACTAAAATGCGAAACGGTTATAAGGTTGGCTTACTAGCAAAAATAAAATCTAACCAAAGAGAGAGAAAGAGGGAAAAAAGATAATTGTACGGAGTAAGCACTAAGCATATCATTCAGGCCCGGTTTCAATTTGTGTATATACAGGGACTCTAACATGCGCTGCTCACAAGAATTCGAAGCATAGTCTAAAATTTTAAATCGCTCATTACTGATAATTTGTTCACATGGATCCATACAGTGCTGCCTTATGTTGGAATGGGAAGGTCCCCCTAAAGCCTAGTACAGACCTTGCGTTACCACAATTGTGGAGGGAGTATACATGGAGGGAGCATAGCCGTCTGTGAAGAGAACCAGTTTTTGAGATTTCTCCTATGTTTGTGGTAACCAATAGCCGTCTCGCAAGTGTGACGTCAGCACGGACATCAGTTACCTACTGGCTACGCTAGAGTGTGCACACGCTCGCTGAATGCTCTTCCTGCTGTTTTCCAGCGTCAATCATTAATTTGGGATTCTAAGACTCCAAAAGATAATAAATTGTGTTTCCTGACTTAAGGACACTTAATAATATCAAAATTACTAGCAACGATACATTAAGAGTTTAAAAATATGAAGATTACAGGCCCTTGATTATAACAAGTTAGAGCGACTTGCACGCACACCTCACCCTCTGACTTGTGGTGAGGTACTAATCTTGCTTTGGAAAGTGAGGTGGGCACCGTGGGGACCGTGGGGTTGTAGGGAAGGTGGGTGGAGCCAACTTCAGCCAAGCGTCTGTGGTTGGCGCAGAATTGTGACGTGTCGGGTATTGAGAGTGCCCGAGTCTTTCAACTTTTGCAGCCAAATTGAGCCCGATCGGAGTGCGCTATGCTCCCTCCATATATCCTAGCTCCATGACCACAATGCCTGTGATCGTCGCAGTGGCATTGCAAAAGAACCGCTCCTGACCAGGGCTGCCACACCTTGGGAATTTTCCCCAAATTTTGGGAATTCGGTCATGGCCTGGGGATTTACGGAATTCGAAAAGAAAACGGGAAGGATTTAGAGAATTTGGGGTGTTTCATAATATATTGTATGCAAAAACTAAAATTGCTTTAATAATATTTGCTTCTAACAAGTAACAACTATAATAACTAAAATACAATCTAGAAATTAATCAAATTATCAGTACAAGAAGCCTGAGTAAGCTTCTTGAACGCATCATAGTTGAACAATACAAGTTTTTACGAGATTCGAACGAAGCGTGCAGTGGCGCAATTACAGCGCCTGATGCAGCCCCTGGCTCAGTCATTCGTTATTACTGCTGAGGTGCTAAATGTCTTTTATAGTGTACGCCTGTAGTACTATCGCTACCATTAACGATGTTTTGTCTCCATTACTTCATCTGCTTGTAGTTAAACACCACAGAATTAACTAAAAAATGTGGTACAGTTATATATTCAGAGATGATTGGTTGAATGATTCCGAATTCAAAGATTAGCTACAGAAAGGTAAAGATGGAAACCGTGCGAAAGTGCTGCAATATTATGTTCAAAAGTGTTAACAAGTCTGCCCTACTGAAACAGTAGGAATCCGAAAAACATAAAAAGTTCAAGAAACATAAAACATAAAAGCTTTGGCTTATGAGGTCGAAAATTGACATCGCACAATCTTTTAAGCCGGAAACGCGTAATGATGACCAAGTGGCACTTTCCTCGCTTGTTGATGAAGCTCATATAAATAAGATAGACAGCGTGTGGAGGTTTTCGCCTAATTGCAGCTGACCTATCAGCAAGGGAATGCCCAATTCCTCAGTATTGGAAATCACTAGGGGGAAATGAAAGATAGCTTGGGTAACCCTAATTTGGCATCCTTTCATATTTAATGACTTGTCTCGCTTGCGCTTTCGTCTCCATTTGTTAAAAAGTATTTTCTTTTCTTAACTGAATAAAAAATAAAACTAACAATTCCGTAAGACCATAAACTGCCAAACACCTCCTTCTTGCTAAGCATTGATTGGTAAGAAATAATGCAAGTATGCCAAGTGGAGTCCTCAACAAAGTTTAATCACTGACCTAAGAATTAAGGGGAGCTGTCTATCAAAAAGAACAAGATTGACTGAAAAGATTGAAAAAATTAAGACCTCATGACTTTCGTGCTGGCATTGATGAAAGAAATTGAGAATAAACCTGAAAATGTAATTAGGATAAACATAAATATCATATTTATCACTTTTGGTAATACCTGGAGAATTTTATCCCGATCTGGGGAAATTTCAGGGGTCAGTTTGGGGATTTTGGGAAATGTTGACTGGCAGCCCTGCTCCTGACCAAACTGGCTTGACTGACTGACTGCATTAGCAGTCAGTTACCTATGAGCTCTGAGAGGGGAAGGATATTTAATAACAACGATGCGCTGTGCGAAGCCGTGGAGACTATAGCCGCGGAGAGATCGCGGAGCGCTAAAACCTCCCTCAATGCTACTGACTGCTGTCGCATACTAGAGCAATCGTGTTCGTTCAACTACTTGGTGAGCTTGAAAAATCGTCTTCCCAAGCGGTCGGAGAGCCATCTGCAGTTCGTCTAAGCGGCATCAAGCAATATGGTTACGCAAGGTCTGTACTGGGCTTAACGGGTGTCTTGTCCGTGCGATGACTCCTTCCAGTATGCTCAGCGACTCTCATAAATAGTGCTCGGATAGTACCGCGATGCGCAATGCGCACAACTAAATTCATAAATGAGAGATGATCGTAAGCCCTGTGGAAGGTCATCTTTAAAGCGAAAAAAGGATCCAATTGTGGATTTATCCAATAAAATTTAGCGAAAGCGAGTCGTAGGAATTAATTTGTCAACGATATTAGATAGTTCATTTTCCAACTTTTCGGACCGATAGCCAAAATATGGCAGAACGCAATATAATATAGATGAAATTTGTTCAGGCTCTCGAGGGCTATACACATTTGAAAGAAAAGTATTAATTGATTTATAAAAGGCATCAACAGGTTTATAGTGTTTTTTTCAATGTATGTATATTTTGTACTTGCAGATATGACTGATGATGAGCTGAGGCTTGAAACGTTTCATTAAAATGATTCAAAAGTTATTCTCTAAACATTTTAAACAATTTATTTAAAAAAGGTGATACAGAGGTAGAATGATTCTTGAGTCTAATACTATGGTCAAATTTGAGTATAGCTACCTGTGGGCCCGAACAAGTTCAGCGACTTCTAGGGCATCCTACCATCACGTTATTCTAAGGTGTACAATAGTGTTAAACCTAATTCCCTTAACCTAGTTTCGCATTAGACTGATAAATGAGATAACGAACTCGATATTCGAATCTTCCTTTTACAATATTGGTCATATGGAATATATTTAACAGCATAGGCCTATCCAATAAACGATTTGAGAGCAGACTGAAAATCGGCGATATTACGAATGACATATTACATTATTAGGACCAGACATGTAGGAGGCAAGATGTGACTTGGTGATCTTACACGATTAGAATTTTTGATAGGAAGTAAGACTTAAGATTTCTTTTGAAAATCTTGTAAGGATTACTTTCACGGATCTCCGCAGGTATTGAGTTTCAAGTTTTGGTTCTAAAAAATAAGATAACGTGTTGCAACCGGGACTTTGAATAATAAGGAAGCATGAATTTACTTCTATTTCGGGTTAAATGGTCGTGATGACCAGTTTACGCAGTTAAGAATTGTTTTAGGCGATTGTCGCCATCATTTGTTGATGTTTTGTAAATGAAGTTACAAATGGAGATTTTATAGAGATCTGGAAGTTTAAGTATTTCTAAATTCTTGAATGAATCATTTTTGTGAACATTATATTCAAGGTTCTTTACCGTTCTGATAACTCTTTTTTGCAGAGTAAAAATTATATTGGTTTTATTTTCATCAGTTCCGTGCCATGCTTCTATTCCGTATTCCAAATATGGTGAAATGAGTGTTCGGTAGAGCTTTTGCAAAGCTTTTTTTCAGGTAGGATATTTTTAACTACATTTAGGATTCCGATGGATTTTGATAATTTAGAACTAATATGAGCGATGTGCTCTTTGAAGGTCAGATGTTTATCTATTATGATGCCCAGAAGCTCACATGAGTTGGTTTCTTCGATTCCACCTTCGCCAATTTTAATGCGTGGGAGAGATATACTTTTCTTGTATGAGAATGTAATATATTTTGTTTTATCGATATTAAGGCTTATTTTATTAGCTTTTAAGCCACAATGAAACCTTCTGGAGTTCATTATTTACACTCTCCGTGTGGTAGTTCTGGCTCCCGGGGTCGCGGAATTTATATACACTGGGCTGCGCGACCACCACTTCACCAGCCTAGCCAACGTAAAGCACGGGTCGTAGCGCTGCTACCTTATCTTCAATGCACTCCAGGATCCGTCTGAATCTCTCAACCTATCTCCAGAGCATCTAAGGCTCGACTCAGACAACAAACTCCAGAGCCGTCCCAGGCTTCGGTACAGTCGCCAACAAAAGGGTTTACCAAAACACACCTGAACACAAATTACGACCGAACTTCTCTTTTGAATTTGCACCAGCTTCCTGTTAATTTCTAGACCCAAACTTGTGGCGCTATTCTCAATCCGGCCTTCATGGAAAACAACAAAATGCGAAACTTACGTATATTGGTATCCACATTCAGGATATTACAGTTTAAAACATACCACCACTTACGATAAAACCGGTCGGCATGGCTACATTACATGCAACCATACGATCCTGCTCTATACGTTGGCGACTATCTTACGGCGGAGTCTTCTAGCACAGGACGTTAGCCTTTATTAACTTGTCCTTGCTCAGACCCATCATATCACGCACAACGTAGTCACCGACGAAAGTATACACGGAGGAGTACAAAGATAGCCAAACCGACCTCTACAGGCTCCAAAAACTAACTCTCTCAACCTATCCTCGGCAACCCTCCACATGCTCTCGCTATTACGCGTAACAGGTCGCACGTGGATGTCACTTTCCAGAGTATACAAAACGCAACTACCAACAAACAAAAACGCAACTAACAATAATAAAGATTCAAAATAGTAGCACACTACTATATCCGCAATCACAGCTGGATTTTGGTTCGGAAGGAACGCAGAAAGCGTACTGTCATCGGCAAAAGTATGAATTTGAAAAATGATGTAGATTTATTAATATCATTGATAAAAATCAGAAATAGGAGAGGCCCAAGTACAGATCTTTTTGGAACTCCATGTCTAATTGACTATGAATCCGATTTTGCGTCGTGAATGACAACGTATTGCTTCCGATTTGTTAGGTATGATCTGAACCAATCATGGGCAACCCCTCGTAAGCCATAACAGTGTAGTTTCGAGAGTAATATGTTATGGTCCACACAATCGAATGCTTTTCGCAAGTCCAGAAATACAGAGAAGACAGGTTTCCGTTATCTATATTAGAATAAAGGAATTGTAAATGATTTAATATTGCCTGTGTTGTTGATTTTTTACAGCGAAAGCCGTATTGTTTATCATAGAGAAATGATTTTTGTTCAAAATAAGAGCACACTTTTTTATACACAATTTTCTCGAATACCTTTCTAATAATTGGTAACACGGAGATAGGTCGATAATTGTTTATACAGGTTTTTTCACTATTTTTGAAGTTAGGGGTTACTCCAGAAACTTTGAGGGAGTTCGGGAAAGTGCCTAGGAAAAAAGACTGGTTGGATATATTGGATATCAGCGGGGCTACGATATCAGCAATAATTTTAAGTACTTTTGTCGGAATCGTTTGTAACCCACTCGATTTTTTTTTCAGGCTGTTTATGCACGCAATTACATCGGAAGAGTCGGTAGGCGTAAAGAAAAAGGAGTTGTGTTTTCGAATATGATCCATGTATTCCAGGTGATCAGTAGGTTCACTTGGAATACCATCAGCTATAGTTTTCCCTACGTTTACGAAAATATTGTGAAAGAGATTAGCAATTTCTTTCTTCTCATGGTATTTTACATTATCTTGAACAACATATTCAATTTTCTTTTCATCAGCGTTATTCGGTTTACAGCAGGAGTTAAGGAGGCAGGTGCCAAGTGTATTTAACGTCAGCTTTAAATTGAGTAAACTTGAGCGTTAAGTAGCTCTTTTTTGATGTTCTTATCTGGTTTGTCACATAGTTTCTGAATCGGTTATATGTTTCTCAAGATATTCGCCCTTCGCAAAGGAGGGCTAGGTACGCTTGACGTTTCTTCATATTTATCACGATGTCTCCAGTAATCCAAGGCTTTTGTTTATTTTTCGAGGTAACTGTACGAGTTACAATTGGGCAACAATGATTGTATGCGGTCATTATAGTTTCAGTCAGCTTTACTACTGCTTCATCAATGCTCTTTGCATTATTGTTTTGTTGAAAGATGGGCAATGTTGGCATTGATTCTTCTAGAACGGTGCGCATTTCTTCTAAATTTGGTACGTTTATTTTACGGTATGAGTAAGTTTCAGCCCGTGTCTTGGTGCAAGCAATATAGATATTTTTCTTAATAAGATTAAATATGCAGAATATCTGCAGCTTAGATTAAGTTGATTTTAATTGAAATAAAATCTAAAATGTACATGGTACATAATATAGGAAATAAATAATTCATCAGTAAATATTAATGCTTTTAAAAATAAAACATTCAATCAATGACGAGACAAAGCATATTCAAATTTTGCATCCCCCTTAAGACCGAATTACTTTCGAACTTTTATAAGCCACCAAAGCTGATGGCGTTGGAAGTTTTCATTTTCCACCCAGTCCCGTACCAGAACCGATTGAGCTGCTGTTCAACGGTATCAACGCAACTGTTGTACATTAAACTGAGCGTCAGTCCGGCCAAGCGTCAAAGCTGCCTTTTGGTCCGGACGTTGTCAGTTGGCTCCTGTACTCTTCAGCAGCACTCCGACTCGCTTCGAGATACTACTCTTCCTTCTCAGCGGCAGGCGGCTCAACGAAGCTGAAACCTTCTACGTTTTTCAATTCTTCAACCTGGACCCCGAAATTCTTGGGGAGTTTTAACGTAAAGAAAACTACAGCACGATGAGATCGTAAACCAAAAGCAGCGAGGAGACGGCAACAGGCTACTGGCGTCGCATGGACGGAAGACACCCGAGGCCCTCGGAGGTTCGTCCTTTTTTAGTGAAATAAGGTTTTTTCGGTGGCTAGTGTGATATTTGGGTGTTTTGCTTCTCATAATATTTTATCCGCAAATGAAATAAAAACTTGACTTTAAAAACTTTTTGAATAATTAAAAACTCTTTGAAAACTTAAAAACTCTTTGAATACTTGAAAACTCTTTGAATACCTGAAAACTCTTTGAATACTCGAAACTCTTTGAATACTTGAAAACTCTTGAATACGTAAAAACTCTTGAATACTTGAAAACTCTTGAAAACTTGAAAGTCTCGAAGACTTTTATAAAACTTGACCTGTGAGTTTATCCCAAAAATTCCAGTCGCCTACAAATTTCAACTACATGCGTATAATTTGTTGTCACACAGGTTGTTCGGGTCTGTGCAAGTAGCGGTGAATCTGGTGCCTGCGTGGTGTTCGCTCGCTCTTCTGCACCGACCTATCTCGGACTTTCAACCTGGCAGCAGATTTGGAGCACTTAATTTTAAATTGGTGTAAAATCCTTTAATAAGCATAATTAATTACGGAAGCTGGAGCAGATTTATTATACCCTTTTCAACCCTGTTACAGCATTTTGTACAGAAAAACTGGCAAGTGATCTGATAAGTCAGAAGAAATTATTCCAGCAATAAAATCAGTTGGGTCTGTCATAAACATATTGTCAAGCAGCGTAGCAGATTCTGAGGTTATTCGTGTTGGCTTTGTGATGATCGGAAGGAAAGATTTAGAATGAAATGCATGTTGGAAATTAGAGATTGGTTCATAGCATTCATGTTTCAGTAAATCATAGTTGAAGTCACCGGATATTATTATGTCATTGTAGAAGCACCTGTTGAACTGATAAATAATACTATTGAGTTTATTAAGGAAGGATTTAGGACAGGCTCTAGTAGGCCTACGAGGCCTGTCGAAAAAGTATCCGACCTTAATTTTTCCCGCGCAAAGTAGTGATTCTAAGGCGGCGCCACTGTGCACGGTGGAAGGAGGAATCTTAATGCGCATGCTTGACTTTTTTCACCGCATTCACTTGGGCCACTCACTAGCTGGGGGTCGCCAAGTAAGGTGCTGTTCTAAGTGTTTGTCGGATTTAGTTTTCTTGCAAGATGACTGAACGAATTGAGCAAAGACACTGCATCAAATTTTGTCAAAAGCTTGGTGATTCTCAAATTGAAACAATTCGTAAGATTCAGCAGGTGTTTGGGGAAGATGCTATGGGTGTAACACAAATTAAGGAGTGGTTCAACCGATTCAAAGATGGCCGCACATCAGCGGAGAGTGAGCAGCGTTGTGGCAGGCCCAAAACTTCTCGGAGTGCAGCTGTTGTTGAGAGGGTGCGAAATTTGGTGATGGCAGATCGTCGTTTGACCGTGCGGGAGATTGCCCAAGAGGTTGGAGTGAGTAAAGATTCTGCACATGCCATTTTGACCAGACATGTGGACTGCGAACAACTGGCACTTGCATCACGACAACGCGCCCGCACATTCATCCCATTTGATCCGCAATTTCTTGGCCAAACATGGAATTACGACCGTTCGCCAACCTCCCTACTCTCCAGACCTGGCTCCTTGCGACTTCTGGTTGTTTCCAAAATTGAAGACACCACTGAAAGGATCCCGTTTTGAGAGTAGAGAAGAGATAATGCGGAACGCGACGACAGAGCTGAACACCATTCCAAAAGAAGACTTCCAGAGGTGTTTCCGGCAGTGGAAGGATCGGTGGGCTAAGTGTGTGGAAGCACAAGGAGCCTACTTTGAAGGGGATTAGGGTCCCAACCCCGTCAGGTTGTTGAAGTATTTTTTCTGGCCAAAGGTCGGATACTTTTTCGACAGGCCTCGTATACACAGTTCCAAGCACAATTCGTTTGCCATCTCTAGACAGTTCTACGAATAGTGATTCTATATGATACGAATAGTGAATAGTGATTCTATCACTATTCTATACGAATAGTGATTCTATATGTGCGTAAAAATTGCTGAAGGCGTCGTTATAAAGTTCACAAGCACCACGTAATGAGTTTAAAAATTTTGGCGACAAAAAATATCTAATCAGCTAATGTGGTTTACAAGTAATAATAATTTTATTGATAAAAATTACACACAAATTATGTGGAAAAGCGAAAAAGGTGGAAATCAAAATTCCATTATAACATTGGTAGGTACAAATTGCTGATGGTGTTGTTGTAAAGTTCACACACAGCTGTCATAAATGATAAATGCTCACATATATCTGTCATACAATTGTCAAAATTGAATTGAAACTGACGTATTTATCTTTTGAAAGTTGGAACTGATTCATGACATGAAGTTTTACAGTTTGAAGTTTTAGAGTAAAGTTATAGAATTTTAGGCGTTAGTGACATACGAGTATATGTATATAATGTGACACAGTTACATGTTTTGATACCTAATTGAGGTGATCACCCAAGACCTGTTTCGCTGATATATCCAGTTGTAGCATTAGATATTGATCGAGATCTTCTGGCGTGTCAATCTGACATCTTGAATCCGTTTGTACAGATATTTCCGTCCTGGGTCCTCGGGATTCCAATTTTCTCCGTGAATTTTTTTCTGGCTACTCTCAAGGTGTACATGATCTTGGCTCGTGAAGGTATTAAATATTCATTTATGAAGAACTTTGTTTTTTTTTGCTCGGCAGGCGGTGAGAATTTCGCGTTTCTGGTTAAAATGTTATAGTTCGAAAGCATTGTTTCTTCGATCATCGTTTCCAGTTATTGGTTTTCTTCCTATTCTGTTAGCTGACGTGATGTCAGCATCACTGATGTCGATGTTGATGTCCTTCAGAATTTTAAAAACTGTTTCTTTGCAATTTTCGTTGCTGTGTGATTGAAGTAGTTCCCCCCCCCCCCCCCCCCCCAGAAATGACGAGAGTACATTTTCTGTCTTCTAGATCTCAGCGCTGATCGCTGTTCATTCTTTGATCCTTCCTTCTTATAGCACAGATCGTATGAATTCTGATAAATGAATAGGAATTATTTATGAACAAGAACAAGAAGAAAATAGAGCAGTGATGTTAATGGAATTGAGAAAATTATAAAGGAAAGGAAAACTTTTGTGAAGTGGAAAGCTATTGATGAGCTTATGAGCATCTTGGAAACTGAACATAATGTGATTTTAACATAATCATATGTGATGAAAGTTATTAGAGTTTTTTCTTCAAACATTGCGTTGATCGATTCGGAAACCAAAGTAGATTCATTGAACATTAAAAAACTTTGAAAATCAATTTAAGAAAGAAAAGATTGCAGATCAAGATTTACATCATGATGTTGAAAAAAGTGTTAATCACTTCACTGAACCTATAGCTAAACAACTGAAGAAACTAAGCAAATATGGTTGTCGATAAATGATGTACCTCAAATTCAATGAATCGAAGTAGTTAGGCTTGTAAAAAATAAATTAACGTTCAGTTTTTCAAACACTGGAAATACTGGAGACTTATGAAAACAAGTTCTTACGCTTAAAATTTTTGAATGAAATCTATGCAGTAAAAAATTTCTTAATGTATTTAATAGCATAATCAATGAAAAATGAAATCACTAGGTGTAGTCTTTATCCGAAAAGGAAGTGATGTGACCAATTTTACCTCATCTATAAAGGGGGATATAAACAAATTTCACGAACTTGATTTGATGTGGATGGATAGGTATCATTTTATTCAAAATGATAATGAAAATAAAATAAAATGAAGGTGAAGAAAGAAATATTCGGGTGCACTAGAATTAAAAGAAAAATACCCTAAAAAATTGAATTTAAAAATTGATACTCTGCAATGGAAGGTCGTTATAATAATTGATAAATCAATAGTCAAAAAATGAACTGATTTGAACGGAGATAATTATGATTTGAATCAAAATTATTATTCAGAATCAAGATCAGTTTTTACTACCTTTCAATAGTTTCATTTGCTTTTAAGGAATTTCGAATAAAGAAGATGGAGGTGAATTTAACTTTAAGACTAGAAAGTTAATTAATAACAAGGACTGAATTTGTTTTACGAGTTTGATATTGATTTGGATACGAACAAATTAAATATAATAGCTTCCATCAGTTTTACTCAAAAACTGTTGGAGGAGATGCATTTTGAAAACCCGTTAAAAATTTGGTTTTATATGAATATCTCGTTTTCTTAAAAAGAAAGTCGCATTTTTCTTATAGAATATATGATTTCAAATTCATTTCCTAACAGTATACCAAATTTCATTGCTCTAGGTTCAACATCAAATAAATTTTTTCTACAGGGGTAATCTTTCCTTACACATACGACTCTGAAAACAGGTGATAATTTCAATATTATATGTATGATTAATGGAAAAGTTACAAATACTGATGAAGTTGGCGATGGAGAAATTACCATGAATAAACTTCTTTAGAAAATATCAACTAAAAACTATCTGATGAGTGTAAAATAAAACTTCATCAGGAAGTAAAAACGATATAATAACTTTGGTCATTCATGATTTGATAACCAAATTAAAAAAATTATGCGTAGTAAACACACGTCAAAATTTACAAATAGGACATGAACATCAAGTTTAGGAACTGAAAACCCTAGTCTTATAATTTTTGCATTTAACCCGTCGCCACGTCCTGGACTCTTAGAAGGTCGGCAAAGCTAGCACATGTTTCACATCAGCAAACCTAGGGTTGCCATATATGGTCTTAAGCGTCTCGTTGAGCGCTATTCATTGGTGTAAGGTAAAATTAGGTGGAAGGAACAGGGAAGGAGAGGTATCAAGCTCAAATCTGTATGAATTCTTCTGCTCAGTCTGGGGTGTAGCTACCGGCGCTGCACAACCTCTTAGAAGGCCAGCAGTGTAGCTGAGGCATACCAGCACACACTCTGCCTCTAAGAAGGTCGCCATCATTTTTATTTTCTTATGTTTTTTGTTCCAAAAATGGGAGTCCAAATCCACAGATTTACTCCTACGCAAAAAATAATACCACCATTGTATTTGGGAGGAAAAGCTCTATGCATATCAAACTCTTTACAAGCAATGAAACTGCTTGATAACAGCCTATACACAAAATGAACTAAAAAATAAAAACTGTGTTTTACATATAGTGCACATAAATCCGGAACTATTGGACCTGAAAAAAAAATTTACATACCACAACATTTAGCAACTCAGAATCTATGAAAATGCATCATAAAAAAACTTAAAAGTTCAATAAATAAAAAATGGCCAGTGATTTTCTGATTTGTTTTTTGTATTTTACCGAAATAAAAACTCGAACTTCGTAGATTTTCATTGGGGAGGCAGTATTTTTTTCCCCACTGACAGAAAGAGCAACTCTCTCTCTTTACAATGAACCCCCAATGAAACTTCTAACATGATTAATGAATGTACAGTAAGTTGCACAGTTGACCCATTTTCTTCAAACCTCTTGGTAAGTCGACCATGTGGAGACGGGTTAAGACGAAAAAGAATAATTCTCAGTTTGAAAACAATGGATTGTTCAATTACTGTGACGAAACGAATGCATGCGTTCAATTGGACAACGAAAGATATCTGGAACAATTTACAAAATGATTTTGAAAACCTCCTTTATACGACAGCATATACAACCATTGATACAACTACTCCACATTTCCCCCACAGACACAAGAAAGTTGTGAAAATCTTTGCGATATGTGGTTCTATATGCTACTGTTCGATCGTAGAAGTCTAATGTCAAGCTTAGAGGTGGAACACAACGTAGAAGCATGGCGATTGTTCATCGACTCATCTAAAACAAATATAGTAGCAGTATTGGTGTACATTAAAAACAAATATACTTCAGTTCCTGTTGAATATTTTATCTTCCTTTGAAGAAACGTCTGAAACTTTGTCACTACTTTTTGAAAAAATCTGCTACCGCGAGTATAAATGATGTAACTGCGGGGATTTAAAAGTTATCACCATTGTTAAGAGACGGTTGACAGGGTACACCAAGTAATGTTGTTTAATCTACGATTGGGAGATAAAAGATAAAATTCAACTCAACATAAAAGAGTTAGCCAATTAGAAACAGAATGCACCATGACAATATAACTGTGTTTTCTGTACCGTTGATCAACCGTGTTCATCACGGTTGATCAACGGCTCTCATACCCCCGCTTCACATGAAACTGGGGCTCATGAAAAATTTTGTGAAGGCACTAGACCACTCAAATGCTTATCGGGGCCCGTGTAACAAGTTTCCGCAGTTGAGTTATGCAAAAGTGATAAAAGGCGTCTTTATGGATCCCCAAATAAGTAAGGTAATTGCTGACGCACACTTCAATAACTTATTGATTGATACTGAAGAAATGCGTGGGTGACATTCAAATCAGTTGTAGCCAATCTCCTTGCAACTTATAAATCTACAGACCACGTTATTGCTGTAAAGAACTACATCAGAGCGTACTTACAGTTGTACACTCAAACATGTCCCTCACAATTCACATCCGCGGCGTACATCTTGACTTCTTCCCCGAACAACTAGGTTTAGTTAGTGACGAACACGGTGAACTTTTTCATCAGGAGGTCTCGGTGATGGGCTCACAATATTAAGGTCGATAGAGTGCAGCAATGTTGGCTGACTACTGCTGAACATTTCAGCGTGACATCAAATGTTCAATTTTCAGAGTGTACAAATTTTAAGGGGGTATTATACGTTGAACTAGGTGTTACTATTTATTATTTATGTCATGGACCTTAATTTCACTATTTTCTTTGCAACTGCCTCGTTCATTATACATCAGATAACAATAAATTAGTTTAGTGAAATATCAATTCTTGAAAACGTATGTATGATAAACGTTGGGTGACAGGGATAAATAATTTTCATACACTTAATCAGCATGTTTCACTTGTATCAGAACAAGCGTTGGATACAAAGAAATCCTCAACTTTTAAAAAATCGGTTTATCAGTTAATTCATTAAGTAGGGAAACTAAAAATGGAAACTTCGTTTTTGCCTAAAGAAGCTGCTAAAAAGGAGCTTCCTTCCTTACTATTCTTGTGTTACTCGCGGCAGTAGGTTCTTCAGCCGGAGAAGCTTCAACTATTGCATCTGCAGTTAATTAGAATATGCATGGATAATGACAAATTTTTGACTGAAACAAAAAGAAATAATAAAGCAATTGAAACAAAAAAGGTTCGGGTCTGATATTAGCTTCGCTAAAAAAAATTACGTAAATGATTTCTATTTTAAGCCGCCAAAACGAAAATACATATCAAACCATTTTCTAGACGGGATTAGGAACCATTTATATGAAGAAATTAAAAGCACAGAATGTCCAAAGTATTTCATGAGAGATACGTTACCTTGAAATACTGTAAAAATTTAATGCACAATCTTTAATTTAGACAATAAAATAGGATCAGGAACGCATTGGAATTGTGTGAATGAATTGATGTTTTATTATTTCGACAGTTGTTTTCAAATCTCCAACTGCTTCTGAAAAGCTTACAAAAGATTGTCAAACTAAGTTTACTTATACAGTAAAATACACAAAGGAAAAGTAATGTGTAGATACTTATGTCTGTAAATTTTAAAACATTTTGATAATGGAAAATTTTTTTATCTCAATTGATTTTTTTTAATTCGAGTCCTGCGTAGAAAATTATATACCTTTTATTTTTCATAAAAGTATTTTTAATATTTACCCAATGAAGTTGCTCGTGTGCCTTTTTTATAAGGGAAAGAATGGACTATTGGAAGACAATGGCGGTGAACTTACAACAGATAAATTTAGAATTATTTGAAGATGCTACTCTATAATCAATGTGAAAAAATACTGAATGAAAACAAATAGATGTCGATTTCGAGGTCTGCGGTAGAGTTGGGTTTTCCTGTGAAATGGATTACGGCGCTGCGAGTGCTCAAAGAAGTTGAGTTCGAAGTCTTTGTATTCGCGAACACAAAACACTGGAACTAGTTTAGGGAAATTGTGTCTTGTTACTCTTAGCAGGAAAGTCTTGAAAGTGTGTCTTGGTTATTGTTATTGATAAGCAGTTAAGTTAGAAGTTTGTCCATTCGGAAATACAACATCGAAATTAGTTCACGGAAATTGTATTTTGCTTACTGTTAGTGGTAACGGTAGGTAAACAATTACAAAAATTATTATAAAACTGTTCATGGAGTAATATCAGGATGGTTGCTTCTCGTGTTAAACGTATTGCAATACCTGTGAAATAGAAGTTTCATTTAAACAATGACACATCTTTACCTCGATTGGCATAGTTCTTTTGCGTCAGTAAAACGAAACCCCGGCGTGTGAGTATGATATAAACAATCAATTTACCATTCATTCAGCTATTTAAAGAGAAGACAATATCGCGAGTTTCACTGTGGGAGATTGAGTGGTTCTATTTGGCGTCACACAAAATTGGAACGATCAAGACTACTTCATATAACAAATTCCAAGTATTTCGTTCGAAAATCTTCTTTACTCACATACCTGAAAGGTTGACTAGGAAAGTGAGATTTTGGACTTCGCTTCCAATGTGCACTGCTAAGGAGAAGTTGAAGCTTTGCGATACAGAGGTGTTGCAGAAGGTAGGCACCCTTACCACGACCGCCGCTGGGCAGTTCAATTTGAAGTTCTCAAGGACTTCCACAATTGTGACCGACGGGGAGGCGGACATTGCTTCACTTTCTTGAAGGACTGCTACGTAAAAATACGTGTAATTATTGCGCACGTTTAGAGCGATTCCAGATTTGTAGTTTAGGTTGAGTTGTCTCATTTTGTACTCGACGTAGCCTGTATAAACCTTACCCTTTCTCCGGGCACTTTTTTACAGAGAAAACGTTCCATTTCGAGGCAAATTCTATTTCCTTGCATTTTTACAGCCTCCTGAGAAATTTATTTTCATCGATTTCTAATATTATTTAATTCTATTTTTACTGAAGATAACATTTCTAGCAAAACCGAAAAACCTTGTTTTCAATTTCATTTTATCAAATTTTATTATTATACACAAACTGAATTGCACATTTATTTTACCTTTTTATAATTATTTTATCTCAAATTTTTAAAATCATCAATAACAATAAACAGAACAGTGTAGTTATGTAACTATAACACATCTTCTCCACAATTTTATTCTTCTGGTATTTTATGAATGGTTATTTGAAATGATAGGTCTCAGAACACAGTACTACTCATAAAACTATACTACAGAGTTCACACGTCTCACATTTTTTGGTTTTGGTATTTTTCATATATGTTACAGATGAAATGACGCGTTATATTCTGTAAAAAGAACAAATTACGTGAAGACGGGTGATCCCCACTTTGCCGGACGAGGGAGTAAGCTTGAAAGACGAGGACGATGGAATAAGCCTGACGGACTAGAGAGTAAATTTGACGGACGAGAGAATATGCTTGTCTGGTGAGGGGATAAGCTTGTCAGGCGAGGGAATAAGTTTGAAGTTAAACTTTTCAGTGTCCTTGAATTCATGAACCTGAAACGTTAAAACAGCCTCCTGGGTCACTGGTGCGTGACTCAAAATTCAGTTTCCTACGACGGAGTGGTGGTCCTTTACGTAGAGTGAAGGATGAAACCAATTCAGTCACTGAGTCAGTTCACTCAACTGAGATGTTGCATTGGCCTCCGTGGGTGTGATGCAGAGTGAATACGATTCATTCCGTGAGTCAGTTCACTCACCTGAAAATGTTAAACGGCCTTCCTGGGTGTATGTGTGAGAAGTAAAGCCCGACATAGAAATTGCTCCGTCCCCCCAATCTATATAGAATCGACCCGTGCTGTCGACATCCACCGTTATTGTAAGATGACACACTCTGACCGGTTAGGGCTGTGCAACTCTGCAACTTGCAGTGCTGTGTAACACTATAACTTGCAAAGTTGTGCAACACTGCAACTTGTAGGCCCCGAGGTGGAGCTGGAGCTACTGTTGTCGTCAAGTAGGGAAGGAAAGGCTGACACGTTTCGCTCAGTTTTACTGGGGATCGGAGCTCGCTAGCCAGGTACTACAGACGGTCGGTGCTGTCAAAATGCGATTGCTCAGACACTACGAGCGCTTTTAGCTCCTCTTGCATGCAACAGTCTCTCGAAGCTTGTTATTGATTCTGTTGGTATTGTTGCTGTTGCTGGGGTACTTGATCCGTCGACATTATGTCAGAACGTATGAGTACATGATTCGTCATATAAATATAACTTTATAGAACACTGCTGTTTCATTTCCTAATTTCTGTACTAAAATGTTCTTGTTAGTTGAGTGTGGAAATTTTTGCTTTCGTACGCTGGTGAGTACATTATGACAACTCTTATTTTGGTAGCTAACTTTTCATACTGTTCAAGCTGTGTTGTGCTCGTCGTAGCCGTGCGACCACCGAACTTGCCTCCGTCCAGGCAGACCCTGGTTCGAGTCCCGGCGCTGGTGGCGATTTTCTCTGTTGGGTATAGGAGAAAAATTCCCAGCACAATACCCCACTCTACCCAGGTGTCTGAAATGGGTACCGGTCTTGACCGGGGGAAAGCGTAATGGCGTCCTGGCGTTAGTTATAAGGCATTTGAAAATCCAATGTACAAGGTGATATGTATCAGGCTTGAAATTGGAAATAAAGCATCTGTAGATGCCTTCATTATTATTATTATGTTGCAAATGCATTATACAACAATCCAAATCGTGGCTTTGACTCCGGTGAACTTTTTTGTGCCAGTATTATTAGCGTATGAAATATCACAAATTAGAATAAGGTTTAAGTTTTTTATTCTCTCCGAGCTCATTTTAGGGCATACTAGTTGATACGTCGGTAAGATACGTGTATGTTCATCAGTGCACAATTACATGACTATTTAAATCGCGAGCACTAAGATGGAAATATTTTTGTGTCATCAATGCCTGGAGGATTTGTTCAAGGAAAATATCGAGTCCCATCATCTATGACAGGTCGTGTCCGTAAACATATACGTATCTTACCGACGTATCAACTAGTATGTCAAAAAATGACCTCGGAGAGAGTAAACAATTTACCCCTTATACAAATTTGTGATATTTCATACGCTAATAATACTGGCACAAAAGAGTTCACCGGAGTCAAAGCCATGAGTTGGATTGTTGTATGTAGAATGCATTTGCAACATAGCTGGAACAGTAGGAAAATTTAGCTACCAAAATAAGAGTTGTCATAATGTACCCACCAGCGTACGAAAACAAAAATTTCCACACATAACTAACAAGAACATTTTAGTACAGGAATTGGGAAATGAAACAGCAGTGTTCTATAAAGTAATATTTATATGACGAATCATGTACTCATAGGTTCTGTCATAATGTTGATGGATCAAGTACCCCTGCAACAACAACAATACCAACAGAAGCAATAACAAGCTTCGAGAGACTGTTGCATGCAACAGAATCATTAAGGGGTGTTTACACTAGTGGACATTTCGGCCGTGAGGCGCGACTCGTGTAGACGAGGCTCACCACTGAGGCTCATATTTGTGTGTGTGTGTCCGAAGTTCCCTATTCGTTCTGATCGAATTCGTGAAGCGCGCCGCACGTGAGCCTCGCAGCTCAGTCCCCGGTCAGTGTGTAGTTAGCAGTCATCAGGTGAGATGTTGCCCTTTGTTCATCGATTATGGCTGACATAACGCTGCCACGAGAAACTACATTGCTTTTAAATGAAATTTACTAAGCCCAGCAATGCATTTGGCAGACCAAAAGCTGCGAATACAAGGAGGCTGCTTTCCATTATATTTGAATGAAAATGTACAAATATAGTATCATTTCACTCATGCAAATAAAAAAGAGATTACGTAGTTTATGATGCAGCAGCAATATTCAGACAACCTCGTCGACTGCACCCCATCTTTCATAGCAGCTGGCCACACACTGACCAGGGCTGCCAACAGTGTTGCCAACTCCACTGGACCAAAAACCGCCAGATACTTCTTCAAAAAACGCTAGAAACCGCTAGATATTAGTTACATTCCGCTAAAATTCCCGCTAACCCATTTTGGACATTTTTTAAGAAGAACGAAGTTAATACACATTTTTTTACGTTAGCATATCATTGGTATAATATATTTAATGATTTATGGCCCCTAAACTTGTAGTTTTCATTCATCAGGTTCAGGTTCCAAATCTGTACTGAAACTCGGGGTTTGGTCCGTTGAAGAACTTGAATATGGTTTTGAAGTTCCAATTTTTTGAAGACCACTTCTTGGTATTTGATGAATAGAGCTACTCATTTGACAAGAAGATAAATAAATCCCGGAGTATTTTTTTCAATTCGATTATTTAGAAATGCGATTTCAACTCAATCCATTGTGCTAAAATTTTACGAACTGCACATTCGATTGAGAGCTTCCTTGTCTGACCCTTTGCTGGTATTTTGATAAGAGATTTTCTATCATTAATTTTCAAGAAGTTTTTTGCAGGATATTTGTCTTGTTGGTGACACAGAAAACCACTCGTGTGTGTCAGACGAAAGGAATTCCAAATTTCGAGGTAGAAATTCAGATGCTGCATGAGATACAAGCTGCAATGAATGACACACACATTTAAATTCTATTAGAGAAGGAGCTTCTTTCTTCAGCTTTTGATATGTTCCATTGGTTACAACAACCGTGACACTGGCATTGTCAGTGTCTATTGCTACAATTTTACCAATATCAAGTATTTTACTTTTCAACTCACATTTTAGTGCATCTACGTTTGACAGGGCATAACAAGTTTCCAATTTAACAAGATTTACATAAGTTGAAAGAACTGAATAATAAAAGCATTTCATAAATTTTTATGTCATTTGACTCTTCTAGGAGTAAACTGTTCTTGCCCTCACCAACATCAGCCCGCAGATCATTATGAAAATGAGGACTTTGAACTTTTTTTTATGATCTCTGAGCATCTTATTTTGTGCATCTTTAATTGGGACGTTACCTTACTGCCATCGATTGTGGGCTTCAACATATCTATCCGATAATCACAATTTACAATAGCGAAATGGCAAGTTGAATAAAATGCAAAATTGGCTTCCAGTAATGTTGTTCCATTACATTTCTGGTTTATAAACCGAATTATATTTGCCGCTGCAGCACCACTCTTACTAACATGTTTCTTAGTTTTACTGTGGCTAATTGGGTCACTATATTTTTTATTTAAATTTATTTTGCATAGGCTACAGTGCGCCTTTGACATATCACTATTCACTTATTTAGCATGTTTGAACGCGTCTTTATTACGAACAGGCAACACACCGTATCGACAGTTCGACACTCGAGCAGTTGCCCGTGGCCGGCGTAGCGGCGTGGTAGCGTGACTAAATCAGACTAATACGGTGCCGGCTAGCACTAGCCAGCAGCGAGCAGCTGCTCGACATAGAACGCATACCAAACGAGAAAAAATATTGATTTAACGAGCTTGCTCAGCCAAACTGAATGTGAAAGCTTTACGTGGTTTATAGCACAAATACATTATATGTAACAAATACAATCTGCAATAGAAATACCGCTAGAAAAAAGCTAGGAACTATAAAAATACGCTAGATTTCCCGCTAGCCGCTAGATGCCAC
Source organism: Morinoia aosen (assembly GCA_030386875.1). Classification (NCBI taxonomy): domain Eukaryota; kingdom Metazoa; phylum Arthropoda; class Malacostraca; order Amphipoda; family Talitridae; genus Morinoia; species Morinoia aosen. The sequence goes on along the minus strand of CM059558.1, from coordinate 9,910,745 downwards.
TTTCATACCGCTAGATCCGTCATAAAACCGCTAGATCTAGCGGGAAAACCGCTAGATTGGCAACACTGGAGCCTGCCAATGAGCTTTTCATCAAAACCCAAGATCATGGTTCTAAAAAACCCAAGATCAGGAAATAAAACCCAAGATTTGAAAAAAATATATCATATATAGTACAATAATACAAGTACTCACGTTTTGTTTGCAAAATTCTTCGACAGCGATACCATCTTGCATTACATAGGAAAGCTTTGTTCGCTTCATCGACAGTTTTTCGGCTATTTTACTTTCAGAAAATGCAAGCTTACAGACCTCTAAGCCTGGGTCTTCAAAGTTTTCAATGTAAGGGCCACGTTATTTATTTTCCACATTCATTCGGGCCGAAAGTATAAAAAATGAAATCAAACAAATCAGTGCCTTCGATAATCAGCCGTGCGATAATTATTTTTTCAATGACACCACACAGGGATTTGTTTGGCGGGCCGGATCATCGGATGAAATTATGTGGCGGGCCGGATGTGGCCCGCGGGCCATAGTTTGCAGACTCCTGCTCTAAAAGGCGGTCAACGTTGGTACTATAGGGTAGATTATGTTAAAAAATGATGCAAGCCTTGGCTCACTCTATGCTATTTGGTGGCTTTCAGTTGTCCCCTTTTTAAGAAATTAAGTAATGCTTGTGCTTCCTCTAGAAACTACAAAAAAATTATGTTTAACGGAATCCTCATGCTTCGACAACATAGATTTATTTGCATTATTTAAGTATCACTTTATATGCCTTACAGTAACTGCTGTCCTGCTCACGCCATCCGCTCAAGCCATCTTTTCGTTTCACTGAGCCATTCTTCCTTGAAGAACTGAACATTCCATTTTCTCTCCTTTACTGGCGCTATTTCGTCAGCCCTTTTTTTTCATTCAAATGAGCAGAGTTCAGAGAAATACATTCACCTTAAAAAATGAATTCAATCAAAAAATCTGGACAGTTTTTTGTATCGAACTCCCGACGAAAATCGCATAGTATATGGAATTAATGCGACTATCACACTTCACACTCTCTAAAAGACTGAAATTCACTGAATGCTTTAAGAAGCAGACTTTGAGAGGCGCGCGCTTGACAGATCGTGATTTGTGACGGGTATGCAACGCGTTCATACGCTAAAATGAGCAGGCAGCGTTTACAGGCTGTGACGGGCATGCAACGTATTTCAAACGTGTAGCGAAACCTTCAGGCAAAATAAAATATAGTCATTTGTACGCAATAATATGACTTTGAAGAATTCCTGTGTACTATGATTGAAGTATGTGGCTCAAAACCCAAGATTATCAAGCTATTCGTAAATAAAACCCAAGAACCCAAGGTACATCGCAAAAACCCAAGCATTGGCAGCCCTGACACTGACTGATTTTGAGCCGCGCGCGCAGCGGCGCGCTCCGTGGCACGCTCCATTTCTAGTCTAAACTCACATGGCTCATGTGAAGCTCCACACGAGGCGTCTACACGCGAGACTGCAGCAAAATGGATACCAGTGTAAACAGGGCTCAAGTCAACTCTCAAGAGGCCCATTGGCGATCAATTTAATTGTCAATATCATTGAGTCACTGTATTGATGAGATTTTTGTTGCCCACAAAGTCAAATAATTGACGGTCGTCAATCAAGCCCACAGACGATCAATTAAATTGTCAATGTTCATTATATTGACAATAAAATTGACAATATTATAAAATAATATTGACATATATTGACAATAAATTATTGACAATATTGACAATAAAATTGATCGTCTATGGGTCGCTTCAGTCTTTAAGATCAATTTGTGTTTACCGAAGGCAATGAGGGAACTGAACAGTCATTGCGTTTATAAATTAGTTACCGTAGTAACTATTTTCTATTCACAGAAAATGTGTAATTTTTTTGTTGGACGGACTTAATTAACAGAAATCTTCCTGATCATTCCTCAGTCATCTAATGTTGAGTGTTGTTTGGCATACAAAATTACCACTGTTAACATGCCTGTATTTTAAATTTATCGTTTTTGCGCGCTACTATTTATATAAGACAACATTTCAACTAAAGCAATTACACAGTATTCATTTCTAAAATGATTTAGATACCTTTCTTGTTTCTAGAAATCGTTGATTCAAATATTGCTGAATATAAAATTTAATATAAAACTTGGAATATATTAAAGCTAAAACGTTTATATTTTCGAAATTTTACCAGAATAAGTATATATTTCGAGCGAATAATCTAGTTTCCTTACAAATGATTACATTTCTCGACAAATACCAGGTAAATTTTGTAGGAACTAAGGTGTAATATGTCAGCAGCACTTGAGAGTTTTAATCAACGAAGATAAACCTATTTTTGTAGGACGTGCCGGGCTCCACATAGGATTGAGTTGAATTCCTGTTCTGCCATCGGTATGTCAATATGCGTTTTTTTAACGCGATGACTGCGATAAGTTGAATTAAAGTCCAGTATTCACGTCTAATTTATAATCTAAAGCTGCTAGCAGCATTATAATTATGAACATCAACTAAGTCTATGTATTTTATAAGATTTTCATAACATCTTCAAGCGACCCATCGATGGGCTGTATCACAGCAGGGAGAACTTGAGCGCGACCACCGCAGTCAGCGCGGTGAGTACCTTGAGATATTCGGGTGAAGTTGGAGTTTTCATTCAGTGTTTCCATGTGTAATAAAAATTTCAATGAAAAACTTCAATGAAAACTTCAGTTTTTTGAAAACATCATTTGTCGGCTGTACATCATGAAAAACTACTTATTTTACCAGAAATTCTCTTAAATATCTCAAAAAATTCTTATGCCATTCTGGTCATGGAACAGGTCTACATCCGTCAGTTTAATTTCTGGATATACTCGATAAATATGCAACAACACCTGCAGACGCAGTAAGTAGTGGCAGACAACACGTCCATACAGAGCAAGTTAGAGGTTGGAGTGAAGGGACAGGTAACGGCCTGGCTAAGTTTAGTTGGGCAGGTTTAGGTTGGGAAGCGCAGCGTTCTGTGGTGTCGACAGTGTGCAAAATCCTTGAACGGCTCTTGATAAATGTGAAAATTGAGATGGAAGTCTAACTGATGTTTGTATTATAATAAATATTGAATTTTGCTGTTTTTAGTGTTACAATAATTATAGAAGTTTCCGTAAAACCGTTACCAACAAAGATGAAACATGTAATAACAATAGGAACAATAGCCCTGCGTTAGATCACACACCGAAGTAACGATAGAGGCAACAGCAGCAAAACAATCAATACAGCGATGGTGCTCACAGCAGGTCACATAAGGCAACGTGAAAGCGTTTTCCATTAAAAGAGAGCACCTATGGAAATTGTCACATGTTTCTCAGAATTTCTTGAGTTACCCTTAAACCCTTTCTTCATTTTGTGATGGTAAAGTTTGCTTCAAACAGAAAAATAATTAAATTTCCGTTCAATTTCCTTTCTTATTGATAGTGGGATGAACTTTAGAGCTAAAATATTGATGCTTCAATGCAATGTGTGTAAATTAATAAAGCCTAATAAATGGCATACGTCATTTAATGATGGAGTTCGCTAGATCTTACGACAGTTTAATCCAGCACCGCTGTTTAACACTGTATAATAAATTTTGAAGCCCTGTAGGGCGCTGCCATTGAAACGCCAAGTATTATACAATTTGTATACCACAGGTGAAACAGACGGAGGATGTTTCTAAAATCTACTAGCGTGGTTAAATTAGTGTATAGCTATCTGTGGGCCCGAATAAGTTCAGGGACTTCTGGGGCATCCTACCATCAACGTTATTCTAAGGTGTTTAATGATGTTTAACCTAATTCACTTAACTTAGTTTCGCATTAGACTGATCAATGAGGTAATTAACTCTATATTAGATGTTTTATTTTACAGTATAGGTCATTTGGGCCATATTTAACAGTATATTCGATAAACGGTTTAATAGCAGACTGAAGATCGGCGATATTACCCACGGCAAATTATATTACTAGGACTAGTATTGTAGGAGACATGATTTGACTTCGTGACCTTACACGACTAGTATTCTGATAGGAAGTGAGATTGAAGATTTATTTTGAATACCTTGTAAGAATTCCTTTCACGGATCCCGTAGGGAATGAGTTCCAAGCTTTAGGTCCAACGAAGAGGATACTATGTTGAGACCGGGCCTTTGAATAATAAGGAAGCATGAATTTACATCTATTTCGGGTTAATTAGTCGTGATGACCAGTTTGCGCAGTTGGAAATTGTTTTAGGATATTGTCGCCATCATTTGTTTATGTTCATGTAACTCTATCGTTACTTCGGTGCGTGATCTGACGCAGGGTTATAGTTCCTATTGTCATTACTTGTTTCATCGTTGTTCGTAACGATTTTACGATTACTTCATTATTATTGGGGTGCTAAAAAAAGTAAAACGGAAATATTAGGTATAATAGAATCATCAGTTAGGCTTTCATCTCAATTTGCCATTTTATCAAAAGCCGTTCAACGATTTCGCACACTGTCGACATCACAGAATGCTGCGCTTCCTAACCTAAACCTGCCCACCCAAACTTAACCAGGCCGTTACCGGTCACATTTAAAGGGTGCTCAATGACCGTATATGTGATACGAGTTTCACCAGTGCACAATTATAGAATATTTAAATCACGAGTACTAAGATGGAAATATTTGTTCGTCGTCCATGACTGGAGGATTTGTTCAAGGAAAATATAGAGTCCCATCATCTATGACAGGTCGTGTCCATAAACATACACGTATCTTACCGACGTATCAACTAGTATGCCCAAAAATGAGCTCGGAGAGAATAAAAAACTTAAACCTTATACAAATTTGTGATATTTCATATGCTAATAATACTGGCACAAAAGAGTTCACCGGAGTCAAAGCCATAATTTGGATTGTTGTATAATGCATTTGCAACACAGCTTGAACAGTATGAAAAGTTAGCTACCAAAATAAGAGTTGTCATAATGTACTCACCAGCGTACGAAAGCAAAAATTTCCACACTCAACTAACAAGAACATTTTAGTACAGAAATTAGGAAATGAAACAGCAGTGTTCTATAAAGTTATATTTATTTATATGACGAATCATGTACTCATACGTTCTGTCATAATGTTGAGGGATCAAGTACCCCAGCAACAGCAACAATACCAACAGAAGCAATAACAAGCTTCGAGAGACTGTTGCATGCAAGAGGCGCATAAGCCAACTCTCAAGAGGCCCATAGACGATCAATTTAATTGTCAATATCATTGACTCACTGTATTGATGAGATTCTTGTTGCCCACAAAGTCAATTAATTGACAGTCGTCAATCACGCCCACAGACGATCAATTGAATTGTCAATGTTCATTATTGACAATTATATTATCAATAAAATTGATCGTCTATGGGCCGTTTCAGTCTTTAAGATCAATCTGTGTTTACCGAAGGCAATGAGGGAGCTGAACAATCAATGTGTTTATAAATTAGTTACCATAGCAACTATTTTTTATAAACAGAAAATGTGTATTTTTTTTATTGGACGGACTCTTTTAACATAAAATTTCCTGATAATCTCTAAGTCATTTAATGTTGAGCGTTGTTTGGTATACAAAATTACCACTGTTAACATGCCTGTATTTTAAATTTATCGTTTTTGCGCGCTACTATTTATATAAGTCAACATTTCAACTGAGGCAATAAAACAATATTCATTTCTAAAATGATTTAGATACCTTTTTGTTTCCAGAAATCGTTGATTCGAATATTGCTGAATATCAAATTTAATATAAGACTTGGAATATCTTGAAGCTAAAACGTTTATAATTTTCGAAATTTTACCAGAATAAATATATATTCCGAGCGAATAATCGAGTTTCCTTACAAATGATTACATTTCTCGACAAAATACCAGGTAAATTTTGTCGGACTTGGGTGTAACGTGTCAGCAGCACTTGTTAGGTTTAATCAACGAAGTTAAACCTATTTTTGTAGGACGTGGATCCCACATAGGATTGGGTTAAAATCCTGTTCTGCCGTCGGTTGATCAATAGGCCTATGCGTTTTTTTTTAACGCGATGACTGCGATGGGTTGAATTAAAGTCCAGTACTCAACTCTAATTTATAATCTAAAGTTGTTAGCAGCATTATAATTATGAACGTCAACTGAGTCTATAAATTTTATAAGATTTTCATAACATCTTCAAGCGACCCATCGATGGGCTGTATCACAGCAGGGAGAACTTGAGCGCGACCACCGCAGTCAGCGCGGTGAGTACCTTGAGATATTTGGGTGAAGTTGGAGTTTTCATTCAGTGTTTCTATGTGTAATGAAAATTTAAATGAAAAACTTCAATGAAAACTTCAGTTTTTTGAAAACATCATTTGTCGGCTGTACATCAGGAAAAACTACTTATTTTACAAGAAATTCTCTTAAATATCTCAAAAAATTCTTATGCCATTCTGGTCATGGAACAGGTCTACATCCGTCAGTTCAATTTCTAGATATACTCGATAAATATGCAACAACACCTGCAGACGCAGTAAGTAGTGGCAGACAACACGTCCATACAGAGCAAGTTAGAGGTTGGAGTGAAGGGGACAGGTAACGGCCTGGCTAAGTTTGGGTGGGCAGGTTTAGGTTAGGAAGCGCGGCGTTCTGTGGTGTCGACAGTGTGCAAAATCCTTGAACGGCTCTTGATAAAATGTGAAAATTGAGATGGAAGTCTAACTGATGTTTGTATTATAATAAATATTGAATTTTGCTGTTTTTAGTGTTACAATAATTATAGAAGTTTCCGTAAAACCGTTACCAACAGAGATGAAACATGTAATAACAATAGGAACAATAGCCCTGCGTTAGATCACACACCTAAGTAATGATAGAGGCAAACACTAAGAAAAACACTCAATACAGACAGCGATGGTGCTCACAGCATGTCAAATAAGGCAACGTGGAAGCTTCCTTCCTTCCCGTGAAAATATTCAACACTTTTTAAAAATACTTGAGTCACCGATTATTCGTTTTCAATTCAATATTTCATGAAATTTGTTTTAAATCGAAATCAAAAAATAGGTATTACACTAAATTTTCATTATTGTCCATTGCACAGATTTTGAGGATTGAAATTTGATGCTCTAATACAATTTTAGAAACTTAATCATTCCTTGTGAATCATAGACCTTCTTTGAAAATTAAATTTTTACGATGTCTGGTTGGGAGTTTATTTCCCAAAAAATGTTCTAACTTTTGAAGCCCGTAGGGCTTAGCTATTGTTGGTGTGAGGTTATGTGTGTATATTTGATGGTGATCGTATGTCACCTGTCGTAGTAGTGTTTTGGGCGAGCATTGCATGGAAATTAATTGTCATCGCCCATGTGACTGTCGTTGACTACTGCTGCGATCTAACCTAGTATCGCAGTGACTAGGATAATACAAATAGCGATTGAAATCTTACGCACATTTGTTAGAACTACGTGGTAAAATGTACGTGTAAATCGGTGCGCAAGTATAGAATATAATAAACCTCTTCAATTACAGCGTGGCAGGACCTAACACTGTATGTGAATGTGACATCGATGCGGGTAAACTAATAAACGTTTAGATTTATTTCGTAAAACATTTTTCGGTCGAAATTAAACATTAAGGAGAATTCATATACAAAGTTTTTGAAATTATTGTTTAAATACCGGATAAATAATTGAAGTCGTACTTATGGCTGAATATTGAACTGTTTGCATTCTAATATACAAAAATAATGCAGCTTTGCAGTATTTCTTGTATGAATAATAAATGAAAATGGAAATCCTTTGTAAATGGCGCTGATACTACAACAGGACGAGTGCATTGTGATATGCTTGTAACAAAATAAACTATTTCTCCCCACAACGTTATGAATACTGAAAAAAAATACGCACCACTAAGTCATATGCTATCCATATAGATCAGGTGCTATTCCTTATAAAATGATAGATTCATTAAACTGACATCGAAGCGCATGAATTTTTTACTTCAAACCATTCTCATTTAAACTTATATTGTGTTGCTTCATTGCTTCAATAACATATTTGAGAGACTTCCTTCTTATATCTCTTCTCATGTATTCGTTGCTTCGCAGTTTCCACATAGTAGGCTGCTTTCGTATATAGCTAATAAACGAAGCCGTCGCTTCTCGAGACCAGGAAAAGATCATTTGATGCGGAAGAGCGACGACAACCATCCTCCCTCAGCGTCAGGAGGGCCGCAGAGACTGGCAGTGGCACGCAAATACGAGCAAAGTGCCCAAGTCTGCAAAGAGGCAGTCACTTGGGAAATTACAACTTTCATACAATGCTCGACCTAAATATACCACTACGACAAATTAACCAATACGGTCACCATCATATATACATACATACATATCCTCACACACCACCAATTGGTAAGCTCTTCAGGCTGCAAAAAGTTCAAAAATTATTAAAAATTAAACTTCTTTCCAGGCGTCGTGAAAATTTCGTTTTCAAACATCGTGTATGATGCACAAGAAATGATTAATTTACAAATTTTTTAGTAAGGTATTGAATTTTAAACATGAATATCAGCTCAATGCTCAATAATTTAACTTAAATACCTAACCTATTATTTTTAATTCGTATTGAAACAAATTTTACGGAAAGAAACTGAACAGAATTTAATCGGTGACTCAAGTATTTCTAAAAAGTGTTTGCTCTATCCAAATGTGTTCTCATGGAATGGAGAAAAGGTTTACGCCTCATGTGACAGATATCAGCGATTTAGAAACATTACAAATACATGTCTTGAATGCTCCCCTGGAGTAAATAAACCCGTTGGTTTTTTCCTTTTAGTTTCATTTATGCGTTTCGATGTTTGAAATAAAGCAGTAGTTTATTTTTTGGTGGATATCTGTCAATTTGAATTTGAAAAAGTCTATGTTTTATGAACAAAATATTACCAATTGGTTAGTATTTGAATGTTGTCTTAATAATTGCATTCATTTAGGAAAAGTTTCTCACTTTTCATGATGGATATTTCAGATTTTGGTCTCAAAATTTCAAACTGATTTCCACGTCGTCAAGGAATTTGTCAATAATTGATCGTCATTTCTGAATTACCGGATGAATTCTCCAGCCGTCATTTGTCATTTATATTCAATAAACATTGCAATAGGAGCGTCAGTTTGGTGGGCTGCTGGTGTAGTTGATCAATACTATGTGTCTTCATAGTATTGATCATGTGCTCGTAATATTTCTGTCTGTGTAACAAATAATGATGCTGTCATCATTTCTGATCATAAAATCACGATTATATTGATGTAGTTGCTCACTTATGCCAAATATTAACATAACTTTGATTCTGCAGGTATTAGTGATAAGCGAACCTATTCTGTTCATGTTAAAAAAAAGTGTTAATATGAATCTTGAATTTTGTAATGTTGATACTCAAGATGTAAATCACTATGTGACTAGCTAACTCTTCATATTATGTGCATAAAATACCTGTATAATTGCTTACAATACATTTTTTTAAGTGATTAATTCAAACAGGACACGTGACACACACAGGACACTCAACAAATCAGTTTCTCAAGTATTGAGTCAATACCCTCGTTAAATTGTGAGGTGCAAATTTGCATTTGAGGTTCCGAGTGAACTTCACTACCGGAAGCCAAGGCCGCTCCTGCGCCCGTCCCGCTGCCTCTGATCTTCGTCTCGCTCTGTCTTGCTTGACCCCGCGCCGTGCAGCATCTCCGACCGACGCTTCCCAATACATATGTTAAAGTCACTACTTGCCTTTATTTTGCCCACAACGCCATATTTCTGCTGTACAATTGGGAGTTTCAACTAATTTCGAAACGTTACCTATTGTACATAAATTAATAATTTTACATTAGTTATCCATAAACCCATCCGTTGGATGCTGTCTACGAATGTTATCAGTATTACGAATGTATCAGTACTAGTTGATACGTCGGTAAGATACGTGAAATATTTATGGACACGACCTGTCATAGATGATGGGACTAGATATTTTCCTTGAAGAAACTCGTATCACAAATAGGGTCATTGAGCATCCTTTAAATGGGACCGGTAACGGCCTGGCTAAGTTTGGGTGGGCAAGTTTAGGTTAGGAAGCGTAGCGTTCTGTGATGTCGGCAGTGTGCGAAATCGTTGAGCGGCTTTTGATAAAATGGAAAATTGAGATGGAAGCCTAACCGATGATTGGATTATACTTATTATTTCCGTTTTACTTTTTTTAGCACCGCAATAATTATGAAGTAATCTTAAAATCGTTACGAACAACGATGGAACAAGTAATGACAATAAGAACTATAACCCTGCGTCAGATCACACACCGAAGTAACGATAGAGGCAACAGCAGCGAAACACTCAATACAGCGATGGTGCTCACAGCAGGTCACATAAGGCAACGTGAAAGCGTTTTCCATTAAAAAAGAGCACCAATGGAAATTATCACTTGCTTCTCAGAATTACTTGAGTCACCGTTGAAACATTTTTTCATTTTGTGTTGAAAAAGTTTGCTTCAAATAGAAAAATAATCAAATTACAGTTTAATTTTTTTTATTGATGGTGGGTCAAACTTTAAAGTTAAAACAATAATGTTTCATTGCAATGTGTGTAAATTAATAAAGCCTAATAAATGGAAGACGTCATTTGAAGATGGATTTCTCTTGATCTGTCGCGAAACTAACCGCAATGCTACCACTGTATGAGAAATTTTGAAGTCCTAAAGGGCTTAGCAGTTGACAAGTGAAGGGTTTAACAATTTGATTCCCACAGGTGATCCAGAGATAGAATGTTTCAAGACTAGGTCAATGGTTAAATTTGAGTATAGCTACCTGTGAGCCCGAATAAGTTCAGCGACTTCTGAAGCATCCTACCATCAACGTTATTCTAAGGTGTACAATAATGTTTAACCTAATTCACTTAACTGAGTTTCGCATTAGACTGATCAATGAGATAATTAACGCTATATTAGATGTTTTATTTTACAATATAGGTCATTTGGACTATATTTAACAATATATTCGATAAACGATTTAATAGCAGACTGAAGGTCGGCGATATTACCCATGGCAAATTACATTATTAGGACCAGTCATGTAGGAGACAAGATTTGACTTCGTGATCTTACTCGACTAGTATTCTGATAGGAAGTGAGATTGAAGATTTATTTTGAATACCTTGTAAGAATTACTTTCACGGATCCCCGCAGGGAATGAGTTCCAACGGAGAGGATACTATGTTGAGACCGGGTCTTCGAATAATAAGGAAGCATGAATTTACATCTATTTCGGGTTAATCGGTCGTGATCACCAGTTGGCGCAGTTAGTAATTGTTTTAGGCTATCATCGCCATCATTTGTTAATGTTTTGTAAATGAAATTACAAATGGAGATTTTGTAGAGATCCAAAAGTTTAAGTATTTGTAAATTTTTGAATGAATCATTTGTGTGAGCATTATATTCTAGATTCTTTACCGCTCTGATGGCTCTTTTTTGCAGAGTGAATATTATATTGGTTTTATTTTTATCAGTTCCGTGCCATGCTTCTAATCCGCTTTGCAAGTATGGTGAAATGAGCGTTCGGTAGAGTATTTGTAAAGCTGTTTCTGGCATGTAATTTTTAAATTTATTTAGGATTACGATGGATTTTGATAATTTAGAACTAATATGAGCGATGTGCTGTTTGAAGATCAGATGTTAATCTAGTATGATGCCCAGAAACTTAGGTACATGAGTTGGTTTCTTCGATTTCACCTTTGCCAATTTTTATGCGTGGGAGAGATATATTTTTCTTGTATGAGAATGTAATATATTTATTTTTTCGATATTAAGGCAGATTTTATTAGCTTTAAGCCACGATGAAACCTTTTGGAGTTCATTATTTATACTCTCCGCAATCATTGCGGGATTTTGGTTCGGAAGGACCGCAGAAAGCGTGCTGTCATCGGCAAAAGTATGAATTTGAAAAATGATGTAGATTTGATAATATCATTGATAAAAATCAGAAATAGGAGACGCCCAAGGACAGATCCTTGTGGAACTCCATGGCTAATTGTCTGTGGGTTTGATTTTACGTCGTCAATGACAACGTATTGCTTCCGATTTGTTAGGTATGATCTGAACCAATCATGGCAACCAACCGAATGCCATAACAATGTAGTTTCGAGAGTAATATTTTAAGGTCCACACAATCGAATGCTTTCCGAAAATCAAAAATACGGAGAAAACAAGCTTTCCGTCATCTATATTAAGATAAAGGTATTGTAAATGGTTTAATATAGCTTGTGTCGCCGATTTTTTAGAACGAAAACCGCATCGTTTGTCGTAGAGAAAACATTTTTGCTCAAAATAAGAATACACTTTTTTATACACAATTTTTTCGAATATTCTGCTAATAATTGATGGTACAGAGATAGGTCTATAATTAATAATGCATTTCATCACTATTTTTTAAATTAGGGGTCACTCTGGCAATTTTAGGAGAGTTGGGAAGATACCTTGAAAAAGTGTTTGGTTGACAATATTAGAAATGCACGGTGCTATTATATCAGCTATAGTCTTAAGAACTTTAGCCGAGAATGTGTTTAATCCACTTGATTCATTTTTCAAGTTGTTTATGCACGTACTTACATCGGAGTGATTATTTGGCGTGAAAAAAAAGAGTTGTGTTCACGGACAGACATGGTCCATGTATTGCAAGTGGTCTGCAGGTTCACTAAAGAGACTATCGGCTATATTTTTCCCTATGTTTACAAAAAATTTGTTAAACACTCTTGCAATATCTTTTTTCTCGTGATATTTTACATTTTCGTATTGCTCTTAAACATAATTCACTAAAGTAGAACAAACGAACTCAGGGAGAAATTGTGAGAGCATGAGACATGAAAACATAATTACCAGCGATTACATTTATAAAATGCTGGATCTAATGTTACTGTAACAAGATCTGATCTTGTTTTAAGCCGCCTTCACCCCACCAATCTCCCAAGGCCAAAAGAAAGGTCACCAACAACTAATTTATTAAACTTTCAAATTTATCCGAGGAAATGGGTGCGACACTGTCAGCGTAATCCTATCATGAATCATAAAGGTACTAGAGAGAGAGGGAGAGAGAACGTCAGCAACAGTCCCCTCACGTAATCTACGAGTACAACAAACAGAAAAAACACAAATAAGACCAAGTTGCTGCAAAATAAGAATAAATGACATGCCATTTTCCTATTACATGACCTACACGCGTTCAAGTTTAAACAATCATACACACCTCTGAAGGGCGTTCCGACGTGACACGGGAGGACAAGTTACAAGGGAATGCTACCGTGGGTTTGAACTAGGTTTCTAATATTCACTTAATCTACTTCGTCAGACTTAAGACTATGGCCCACTACAGTTACCAATACCACGGTATGCAAAATAAGATAAGTCCATTTATGTAATTTCATAAACGAGCAGGTGGTGTGATGACGACCAGCCAAGAACAAATAGCAGCAAAGATAAAGAGCAATACGCCACCTGGTGACAACATCCAAAGCTGTACGACAAGTTGGACAACAACACCAGTTCGTTGGCATTTGAATCAGCCACAAAGGCGATTCGAATTAAAACAAGATCTAAGTACATCTAGAAACTAGTGTGTGTCCATTACCTTATAATTAATCACAGGAACTTGAGCGTGGAACGTGAGAATTGAAACTTTTTTACTCTCAGATCGTATGTGTAAATTTGTTGGACATTTGTGGAGGCGTTCCTTAACTTTTGTGGATTGATGGTAGTGCAATTTCGGTGATAAGTTTTCTGAATACGTTGCTATGAAATAATGGGGAAAATATTGCCGGGTAGATAATTACCAGAATTTCCAATATGTAATTATATTTTGAAATATTCATTATTAACAAGTCAATTTGCTTGAATTTAAAGATTCTGAAAGCGTGTCTACAGGCTCTTTCATGACGTCGTGAATGATAAAAGCATTTTAAGCAGATTAATTTTGTAATTTTCCTGTATTGATTGACTTGTGATTGAGTTAAACCAGAATGTTTTAATAGTTGCATTATAATTATTGGTCAGGATCTAATGCCTGTTAAAGATAAAAAGACTATTGAAAATGACCAATAATAGTTACACCTATGCATTACAAGCCTTGATTATAACAATGCTCCAATTTTAGTTTCAAATGAAATGCAGAATTCGTGATGAATGCCTACGTTATGCTGTTAGCGGGTGCCGAATTAGGAAAAAGAATAATGCTCTCTCGATTACCAGAGGACTTTAAGAAAATGAAGGAGAATAACCAAAAGCGTTCAGGTATATTTATAACAGAAACATAATCAGCGTAAATTACACAGGAGGGATTACGGAATGAAAACCAGTGGTGAAGAACATAAGGGAAAAATCAGGAAACAATGAAACGATAATAGTTAGGAGAGCCCCAGAAATGGAGCGTGGGCGGGAAACACAGGGGTGTTTACACATCGGCTGAAAGCAAAAGATAAACCAGGTAAACTAAAAATAATGACAGTCTGCTTCCTAAAGCCGAAATAACGCAAGAAGAACACTAATTAACAGAAATAACAATTGACGGATAAGGCAAAGTATACAACGAAATAGAAAATGGAATAATAGAAATAATGTTCAAATAGGAAGTAAAATAATTGAAGTAAATAATTTGGTTAAATTTCGCATATTGACCGATACACACGGGTTTTGATAAACAAGTAACTAACAATATTATGAATGTTTCCACTTCAAAGGCAAGGCACATACAAATAGATTAATGAAAATAAGAATTTAGTTTAACAACTGAATAACTATGAATGAAGTTTATTCGCAGAATTTCACAAAAGTTTATTTACTAACTAACCAAGCAAGTCACGTACAAAAGAACAGAATCCTATATCTACTGTACAAACGGAACTTGGCTGAGCACACATATGTACATAATCCACTTACCTCAGCCACAGTTCCTACATACCGAGAGTTCTTCAGTTTGGTTCGACAATTCACGTTTACTTTAGACAATTAAATTCACGTTTACTTTAGACAATAAGTAAAATTACTGGAAAAAAATAAAAAATAGGATTAATTACACGTTCAACAGCAGATGTCCCAGCGTCACATCCTCACAAGTCTGAAGTAGCCACCAAATTAATGACACGTCGCGAGCAAGGTACTCCACAGATAGGTTGAGGTTTAACCTATATTAAAGTGCGCACGGTAACAATGCCCTGGTGATACACGAACACTCGCACAGGTATGTGTACTACACAAATGAATGGCAGAGAATCTAAAATAACTTGTCAGTGTGCACAGCGTCCCAATCCTGCTCCCGTTGTGTTCGGTCACGTTATGTTATCTGTTAATTTTTATACCAAGATATTTCGATAAAACTTTCTATTTGAAAAATTTTTCGTTTCAACTGTGTGCGCTTCTTCTTTTTAGGATATCCGCCATGACACTATTTTCAGTCAAATAACTTCCGTTTAGGTGCACCGGGCTGTGGACGACCTAAAATGCATTCGCAAATTAACTGCGTCGTGGACTATCTGCGCGTTCTTTCGGATGCTGCTCATGTTTTTTAGGTCAAAACAGGGCTTGTGTTGCAATTCTAATTTCGGCTTAGCGAGGGTACACAAATTAAAACCTAGTTCAGGATGATATTTCGAATGATAAATCGTTGATGCTGCTGCTGCTACTACACAGAAAGCAAAATCGTTCAAATAGACGGCGGTAACTTTATTTATTTTTAGGTGGGAAGATGTTAAAGTGCTTGTGGTAGTGAAAATAATGTAAATGAATAAATGAATAAAGTAACGGTTACTTCATAAGTTCTGCTGCATATAGAAAAGAAAAACGTAAAACAGTTTATTTCCAATATAGATGGCACAAAAGTACCATCATTAGTTTTTAAAATATCTTAAAGCTAATACACTTCGATGATACACACACACACGAGTATTGTAATACCATGTCACTAGTCGAAAAAAAATTATTGAGGGTAATATACTACTCCTAATGTTGCTTAATCTACATCTGATGATGCATGTAATTATAAATATAAGAGACAACACCATTTCATGGACGATGCATTTTCATTGTGGGGTGGAAACACTTTGACAGTTTACATGAACATGACATAAAACTTTGAAATTCGTGATGCCAGGAAGTAATATTAGAAATTGCTTGTGTCCGCAGATGTTTAAAAATGTTACTTCAAGGAAGCGTGAAAAAATATAAATATAAGAATGGGGACCACAGAAATTATATACAAGTTTTTTATTTCTAATTAGAAATTTTTATCATAGCGGTCACTAGTTGATAAGCATTTTATTTAAATATAAACGGATGATCATTGATCACACAACGAATTTATAGTTTTTTTACATGGATGATTTACAATAATGAGATGACGAGTTAGGTATTGTCACAAGTTGAGGGTGAAACAGAAAAAAAGAACCAGTATCTTTAGTTAAAATGCCAGTTGTCAGCGTGTTACACACATATGTGCACACGTATATGTAAAAATTTACACATATTCATGCACATACATACCTACGCATATACATACGCCCAACACGCACACATACACCCCTATTGAAAATCGAGGACGGTGCACCGGTGGAATATGGTTGACAGGGCTTATTATCCGCGATTTATTGGTCATTCGGCCATCCGACCGATAAAACAACGGTACACCGCCCAATTGACGAGCATGTTATGATCGGCACTGCCATCCGTGGCCTCCCGTCCATACACCGTCTTTAATTCGCGGCATCTAGTAGCGATTCGAGGTTGACTTGGCCATGGACGGCCATCTGGCTCAGAATCGATGATACCGTGTTTTTATGACACTTGTTTCTCATGCCCTCAAGCAACTAAAATTAATCTATGTTAAATAACCCCTTAATTTTGAAATGAAATGAACAAAATAATAATGAAATATATATAAAAAGTTATTCTGAAATTTTACATTTTTGCTCTACTAATTATAAAACCTTTCACACTGAGATAAAAATTAAAACATTCAGGCCTCTATGAATACGATGCTTTATTCCAGATTAGATTATGAGTTTGTTAAAGCCTCCCTAACCGCTAAAAAAAATAGAGCGTATCGAAGAGAGGAAGGAGGAAGGCACCATTCAGTATGGTGATAAGAGACTGAGGAATCTGAGCAGAATATGAGAGTAAGATGAGAAAGAAGTTCATAAAATAAGATAAAAGTTGAGAAAAAAAGTCCGAGCTGCTGAAAAACCGTGCAGTAGTGAATCGAAAAAAGGTGGTCCTTAACCCAACAAAATCATTTTATTTCAACAAAAAGAAGCCCTACTTAACTCTCAGCTCGGGCCCTCACATTTTTCCCCTGGGAGCGCTAATTCCCACATATACAATAGCTGTATCCCCCTGAGGGGATGCTTTATTCCAACCAAGCCTAATAAAGTATGTATAATTGTCAGAACAATTATATGTGCAAATCTCATACAAGAAAAAACAGTCCGTAAAGCAGGCGATAGAGAAGATCCATTTTAAAAACGAATTCATATGAACGTTTCAAGCTCTTGGCTCATTTTAAAAAAGGCTTGCAGATAAATCGAAAATTAATTCAATGCTCGCTCAATTTGGACAGATCCATCATAGACAAAAATCTTAAAGAATACGTGGATTAAAAACTACACGTAATAGCCTACAAACAGAAGTAAATTGCGACAATGATAACAATATTAAAGGAAATGCAATAGTTTAATAAGAGAATAACTGTTCATCGGTTTATTATTTAGATACCGTCTCGAAATAGTGAGAGATACCTACGATAAAAATCAAAATACGATGAATACATTGCATAAGCCGATAATTATAAATTTTTAAGACACTAATAGCCTTAAAAGTTTAACTTTTCATAGTACGTAAAATGCTGTCAGGCTGCAGCGGAGACTGTAAGGAAACGGTCTTCTGGAAACTACAGAAATTTCTTTAGAATTTCTTGAGTGCAACTTAAGATCTCAGTCTACCACTCGTAACTTTTGAAATGATTCACCTATCGAGTTCAAATTACTCTCAAATGAAAGATAAAAAACATTCTTATGAAAAATCGTACATGCCAACATTCTTGAGCACTCTCAGACAGCAAAATTCATTTGCCATGAAAATTACAGTTGGTAGCTGCCGAGGAATACTTGCTAGTCAAAGCTGTCAGCTAAAAAATTGTTAAATTTACCTAAAACTTTAACTTGCGGATATTTATAATGTATTAAGGTATTTAAATGCCAATTTAATCATTTATTACAGTTTTCATTAAATAATACTATCCTGTTATTCATCTAAGCCAATAATTTTTATCTGCACTCGAGTTAGAGATGGCAACACTGCTCGCCCACGTAGGCAAGATGTCAAGGGCCGGGCGGCGCCAGTTATTTAAATTGTGTTGTGACAGTTGTGCGTCTCAGATGTGGTGCTGGTTTCTGACTCATTTAATAAGTTTCAAGCAATGTCAGACTGTATTTCAGTGCAAGTGTGTAGTACGTTAGAGTGTATCTTATTTTTGAAAAAATTTTTGCTCTGAAAAGGTATGAGGTGTACGCTCTCAAGTTAGTTTCTTATTCCATTGAAGACGTTATGCCGGTATGGCATGTTGTCAAGCGCCTGATGAAGGTGACGGTTGAGACAACAAGTGCCTTCAACCTTGTCGTCTGAATAATTTTTTAGTGTGAATGAATTGTAATGAATAGTAATGATATGTTTATTCACTATTAATTCCATTCTTATTTTACAGTAAGTGTTAACACAATTTAGCTTCAAACTTCTAAGTTGCAGTATAATTCCACTTGAGAAACCTTTGACAAGAAACAATATGCAATATTTTCAATTTAGATGTAGGTTTCGGTATCGGTATACCGAAACCTACTGATGGTTTCGGTATCGGCCTTATTCTATTGTCTGTACATCACTAGTTTTCAATTTATTAGAAAGAAAATTAAACTTCAATAAATATCTGACGAGCTGCGTTATAAAATGAAGGAATAACGATGTTTAAAGAAGAAAACATCAATATTTACTTAAATTCGTTCGCGGAAATTAAGAATTCTCGAGCCGCAGAAAAGGAACACATTTAAGAACGTTTTAAATGAATGATATTTTGCTCACTGTAGATGCATAATTTTTAAGATATTAACCTGTGAAGTTATAGGAACTTTGTATATAAAAAGCGGAAAAACGGACACGTATATATGACGTAATACAGCATGACGTGATGCTGGGTAAATTAGGTTAGGTAACGTTAGATTAGCTGAATAAACTAACCTAAAAGAACTTAACTTAGCCATACTGACACTGATGGTTACCGCCAAAATACCAGGCGTATTTCAAAAATGCAGGTACGATGCAGCCGAATATATAATGCTACTTTAACCTGAACGTAATTCATGTTATAGCTTGAAAATTACGTATCAGCGAGCAAAATGTCATTCGTGTAAAGCGTTCTTATATGAGCTCTTTTAGTGATTCTTTAAAACGGAGGTCGTGATTTCCGTGAACGCATTAAAGTAAATACTAACAGAATAAAACTCCTTAATCACCTGATGAACATTAGCATTATTGATGAGTTAGAGTTGAATTATATTTTGAATTGAGGAGCTACCTACTAGCGAACGTTGCGTGATCGTAGGCTAGTGATGTACAGATATACCGGTAGCGGCAAAATCTGGCCGATATTTCATCGATACTTTCCAATAATACGTACTTTATCGTGAAAATGAGGTCATAATTCGTTAAAAGAAAAGTATAATCAACTAAAGAGCCTATTCATACCAAGTAAATTAGCAAAATGTTGAATTACATCGTTTAATCAGGCCCGCTAAGTGAATTTACGACATTGAATTCCCGATGTCACGGATTAAGTCAAAACTTTGTGGCATAAATAGTTGAACACAGTGGAGACATAAAGTTATAATACTTTTACAACTGAAACATTTTTAGCTAACAAAATTAAACCTATCATATATAGTTGAAAGCGCATTTTAAAGTTTTTATAAATTAAACATAAAAATAACTTAAAATTCTATTTTAATTGAGCTTGTAGGTCGTAAAATGTTACAAAGCTAATTATTTTATTTCAATTTAGCATGCAAATCGCCGTTCATCACAAATCTTGCATTTTTCTTCTATTTTAAGATGTTTGAATAAAATCACGAACAATCTTATAGTTGGTTGCATGTTAGCGCATCTCTCCGGTTTCGGATCCTAACGAATTTTAATGTTTTCTTTTCGTCAAAGTATGTATTTTGGTGTGAAAAACATGAAAATGATAACCATATTACGGATAAATTATTGTTTCGGTCTACTTTTGAAAACATTTGCTATTACAACTGGTCTACATTACTTTGCAATACGGTTAGAAACATCTATTGCAAGGATTTCGTTTTGTTATTTTATTGCAACAATATAGTTAACAAAGCTAGAGCAGTCCTATTATTCCTAATCGAAAACTTTGTTGTTAATATAGTTATATTATTAGATACATTAGTTAATAATTTTATTGCATTCCTCATGTTGGGCTTATAATGATTTTATTTTAATAAAATTGTAAAAGTATCGGTGACTTGACTTGGATTAATTTGAACTTGACATGGATTAATTTGAACTTGACTTGGATCAATTTGAACTTGACTTGGATCAATTTGAACTTGAATTGGATTAAATTGAACTTGACTTGGATTAAATTGAACTTGACTTGGATTAAATTGAACTTGACTTGGATTAAATTGAACTTGACTTGGATTAAATTGAACTTGACTTGGATTAAATTGAACTTGACTTGGATTAAATTGAACTTGACTCGGATTAATTTGAACTTGACATGGTTTAATTTGAACTTGACTTGGACCAATTTGAACTTGAATTGGATTAAATTGATCTTGACTTGGATTAAATTGAACTTAACTTGGATCAATTTGAACTTGAATTGGATTAAATTGATCTTGACTTGGATCAATTTGAACTTGACTTGGATCAATTTGAACTTGACTTGGATCAATTTGAACTTGAATTGGATTAAATTGAACTTGACTTGGATTAAATTGAACTTGACTTGGATTAAATTGAACTTGACTTGGATTAAATTGAACTTGACTTGGATTAAATTGAACTTGACTTGGATTAAATTGAACTTGACTCGGATTAATTTGAACTTGACATGGTTTAATTTGAACTTGACTTGGACCAATTTGAACTTGAATTGGATTAAATTGATCTTGACTTGGATTAAATTGAACTTGACTTGGATTAAATTAAGCTTGACTTGGATTAAATTGAACTTGACTCAGATTAATTTGAACTTGACTTGGATCAATTTGAACTTGAATTGGATTAAATTGAACTTGACTTGGATTAAATTGAACTTGAATTGGATTAAATTGAGCTTGACTTGGATTAAATTGAACTTGACTTGGATTAATTTGAACTTGACTTGGATTAAATTGAACTTGACTTGGATTAAATTGAACTTGACTTGGATTAAATTGAACTTGACTTGGATTAAATTGAACTTGACTTGGATTAAATTGAACTTGACTTGGATTAATTTGAACTTGACTTGGATTAATTTGAACTTGACTCGGATTAATTTGAACTTGACTTGGATCAATTTGAACTTGACTTGGATCAATTTGAACTTGAATTGGATTAAATTGAACTTGACTTGGATTAATTTGAACTTGACTTGGATTAATTTGAACTTGACTTGGATTAATTTGAACTTGACTTGGATTAATTTGAACTTGACTCGGATTAATTTGAACTTGACTCGGATTAATTTGAACTTGACTCGGATTAATTTGAACTTTACTCGGATTAATTTGAACTTTACTCGGATTAATTTGAACTTGACTTAGATTAATTTGAAATGAAAAAGGTGTAGTTAAAAAAGTGAACCAAAACAATAATTTATCCACATAATAGTTAGCATGTTTGTGTTTTCCACACCAAAATACATACTTCGGCGAAAAAAAACATTAATATTCAATAGGCCCCGAAACCAAAAAGATCCAAACACGCGCAACTAACTATAAGATTGTATGTGAATTTTTTTTCAAACATCGTAAATTGAAGAAAAATGCTAGATTCCTACTGTACGGGGATTCATATGCTAAATTAAAATAAAATTATTCGCTTTGTAGTATTTGACGATTTACAAGATAAATAAAAATCGAATTTTCAGCTTTTTCTGCAATAAATTTCGAAAACTTTAAAATACACCTTAACTTTATTTACATAATTGGTTTGATTTTGGTTCGCCTGTTTTGTTGTTTAAGTGTGATAATTGTATGTCGCTTCTGTTTTCCACTATTCATGTTACATAGCTTTCACTTACTGACCGTACGTGCCTCATCGGGAAGTCGAAGAAGTAAATTCAGTTAGCGGGCCTTATTAAGAGGACCATGCTGGGGGCATCTGCAGTCCAATGGTCGATTCTCCCGATTTTTTTTATTACTTTAAATGAGTTTGAGATATGTCCCCGAATGTCTGTAAAAATATCAGGAACGTACCCCAGAGCTAACGTCCCCTCCCGGGAGGGGGAGAGCATCCCCCTTACGGACCTTTTTTTCATTTTTGAACTTAGAGCAATGAAATTTGGTACACTGATAGAAAATGCAATTTAGAATCATTTATCATTTATGACAAAATGCGATTTTCTTGAAAAGAAAACGGGAAATAATAGAAAACGACATTTTTGGGGTGGTTTTCTAAATGCTTCTCCTCCTACAATTTTTGAGCTACAGTAATGATTTTGGTATCATTGGGTGCAGAATAATGTGGACATTCAAAAAAAAATTCTCAAATTTAAATTTTTTTATTCTTTTTATATATTTCGTCATTCATATTCCTCAAGGTAAGCATCCCCCTTTCAAATATTTTTTTATTATTGAATTTGGAGCAATGAAATTTGGTGTACTGATAGGAAATGCAATTTAGAATCATTTATCATTCATGACAAAATGCGAATTTCTTAAAAAGAAAATGAGAAATCCTAGAAAACGACATTTTTTGTGGTGGGGGGTTCAACATGCTTTTTCTCTGATAGTTTTTGAGCTACAGTAATGATTTTGGTATCATTGGATGCAAAATAACGTGGAAATTCCAAAAACTTGAATGCTTTTCCTCAAATTTCCAATATAAAAGTAAAAAATAAGAAAAGGAAAAAATCAAAATATTCCCAAGAAAAATCAAATTTATGACGTGATAACTTTGAAGTAAGAAAGAATTTTGAAAAACTTCCTAATACATTGTAAAGCCCTTGTTTTTTTGCATCCAATGATACCAAAATCATTACTGTAGCTCAAAAATTGTAGGAGGAGAAGCATTTTTTTACTTTAAAATAGGTTTTATGAAACAAGTAGGTTGTCAAGAAGTTGTCAAGACATTTGTAATTTTGGGGCCGAAATTTACAAAGCTGGAGCAATGTGGTTTGCTGCATTTGGAAGTCACATGGGTAATTTACAATTGTTGTTGAGTTGATTTTCAAAAAATTTTACGTGAAAATTTATCCGTCGACTTTTTACCCTAAATTTTAAACTAATTATGGCTTTTTCGAAAAAATTCTATAAATTCAAAATGAATTCAAATTCAAAAACCGGTCAACAGCATTTTTGGAGCATACATTGTAGTTTTACATGCAACAAACCGCATTGCTCTAACTTTGTAAATTTCGGCCCCTAAATAACAAATGTTCTATACATATATTTTATTATTTTTCATGAATAACTCATTTTCTATGCCCTAATGCAAAAAAATTTATACGTGAAAAGTTGTTGGGAATCTAAAGATCTAGTAGTCTGCAAATTTTCATAGACGTAAGTCCGATAGACAAAAATCTACGGATGGAAAATAAAATTTTGGCCGACTTACCGACATGGTCCCCTTAAACACTGTAATTCAACAGTTAGCTAACTAATTTACTAGGTATGAATAGGTTCTTTATTTGATCATACTTTTACTTTCATGATTTATGACCTTCATTTTTATGATAAAATACGATTTTTTCACTTGATGAAGTTGCATCTCTCTATCAAAGCTTTGAAACTAGTTAGAACATTTCAAATACAGTTGATACAGTTAGAACAGTTCAAATTTGTTACCCTAGTTCCATGGAAAATGCTGTTGACTTGCCTGAAATTTAAAATATAAAGGAAATAAAAAAATAGGAATATGTTGTGCTACAATTAAATGCTGATTAATGACATACTGCTTCTTTTTGAATTTTTGGTAAATGTTGAGGACTTGACCATAATCGATTTTCCACTCTTTGATCAATAAAGATTGTTGAAGAGACGAAAATAAACAAGTTTTCTTCAATGCACTTTCCGGTGGAAATAAGTATTTTAAAAGTTATGGCATTAAATGAGTTAACGTAAATCCAGTGTTTGAGGCGGGGAAAAATACACCGCGCGGTCCGACGTGAAAGTAAACAGACGTTCCCGCGCGCCAACCAAGCCGACGAAGAGCAAACCCCCTATTACAAACGTAAAGAGGTTGGGTCGTGAGGGGTAGCAACAGTTCTTTTAGTGAAAACTATAAAACTAAAAGAACTGTGGCTACCCCTCACGACCCAACCTCTTTACGTTTGTAATAGGGTGATGCACACTGGAGTTCCGGTAACTCATTTAACGCCATAACTTTTAAAATACTCGTTTCCACCGGAAAGTGCATTGAAGAAAACTTGTTTCTTTTGATCTCATTAACCATATTTCGGCATCGAAAATTCGAAAATCAATTATGGTCAAGTCCTCAACATTTACCGAATTTTTTTGAATAACTTGGAGCTTTTCATTCCTAAAAGGTATCCTAAATCTTGTGGTAGGGTGCTATCAGCTTTAATTTTTATCTAAGTTTCTGTGTGTAAATTAATCTGGAAGTAGGATGTAATATCAAATTTTACCACGTTTACTATAAAAAAGGTAAATCTGAAGGATATGACAGTAATCGATTTCGTAAATTTCAATGCCTAAACATAGTTAATTTAATCGAAATAAACAAGTTTTCTTCTATGCACTTTCCGTCTGAAATCACTATTTTATTGGTCATAGCGGTAAATTACTTACCGCAACTCCAGTGTTTGAAGCGGAAAGAAATTCATCGATCCCGTGGAATGGCAACACTGCAATAGAGTTTCGCTTCCGGCTCTCTCGTCATCAAAGACGAAACCAAACCTACCGCTATACCACGTTATACACACATTTGACGAAAAAAGTGTATGGAAGAAAAATAGTTTATTTCGGTGTTATAACCATGATTCCAGCAACAAAAATTCGAAAATCAATGAGTAGCGGTTTATTCGAGCGCATTTGTCATCAAAGACGAAACTAAACCTACCGCTATAACTCGTAAAATAATCATTTCAGACGGAAAGTGCATAGAAAAAACTTGTTTATTTTGATTCAATTAATTAGGTTTAGGCACTGAGAAGTGGAAAATCGATTACTGTCATATCCTTCAGATTTACCTAAAAAACTTCACTGGCATTGATATAAATTTGATCTCTGCATAATGTTGAAATTAGCAAGTAGTAAGCTTAGAATCTACAGTTCCCAGCATGAAAGCTAGTTTGGACTGCCAGACTGTAAAACTTGTGTTCAATATTTTAGATGCATCTTCACAATAGCTCTTGTTTTTGTTGAGAAGCCTATCTTATCTGAAGTTATTAGATTAATTCCTAATAACTTCCTCCCTTGTAGCTAAAATTCAAGTGTTTCAAACCGTCAAACCTGAAATTTAAACCTTCATGGCGTCTTGATTTTAGCTATAAGGCATTTAAAAAACTATTGGTCAATGTTAAGGAGATGCAACTAATCGATTTTCAAAATTTTGTTTCCTGTATCATGGTGCTTACATCAAAATAAACAACTTTTCGTTCATACACTTTTTGGGGTAAATGAGTATTTAACGAGTTATAGCGGTATGGTAATTTTCATCATTGATGGCTGGAAAGCGCTTGAATAAACAGCTACTAATCGAATGACGAATTTTTGTTGCTTGAATCATGGTACTTACATAGAAATAAACCACTTTTCTTCTATGCACTTTTTGGGACAAATGAGTATTAAACGAGTTATAGCGGTATGTTAATTTCTGTCTATGATGCCTGGAATGCGCTGGATCATTCGAGCGCGTCGGAAGGGAGAGTCCATTGTAGTCTTTCTTTCGGAACAATTTCTTCCCGCTTCAAACACTGGAGTTGCGGTTAGTGATTTACTGCTATAACTCGTTAAATACTCATTTACCCTAAAAAGTGCAGGAAAAAAAGTTGTTTATTTCGATGTAATTACAATGATACAGGCAACAAAATTTCGAAATTCGATTAGTTGCATCTGCTTATCATTAACCAAACTATTGTACTAGATGATATGTATCAGGCTTGCTTGATTGATTGGAATAAAGCATCTTTCTGTTTACAGAAGAGATGCAAAATCTTGTCTATGATTTTCTATAAGAAAGTGCTACTTTTCATGGTGGTTATTTTTTTTGCTAATGGTACAGTTCCAAGCATTCTTGGAAATGCATTTTTGAAGATACCGAACTTTCCTATATTTACCATTTATGGTGTTCTATTTGCTGTTATCAATATCTTTTAGATATAAGGTGCAAATTTATGCTGCTTATCATGAATTTATTGTGAGTGCTCCAAAAATCTATTCTGAAGCAACAAAGCCATGTTTGAAAAAAACATATCTAATGTTTATGTCAATAGAAATTTAAAAGCGAAGAAAAGGCTAATAAAACAAGTCATATTTACTAAAATTGAGAAAAAACAAAATCGAAAAACTAGACAAATTTCCGATTAAGGCCTATGATTGTATCTTCAGATGTACGAAACACAGAGTTTAAACATATTTCTATAGTTTCAAGAAAAAGAATATTTGTGAAAAAGTTCTCAACGTCAAAAGATACCATTGTTAAATTTTGGGCATTTTCGATAGTTTTTAATTTCTTGCTAAACTCGAAAGGTTTCTCAACAGTGAATTCGTTAGTTGTCAAATGTTTAAAACAGGCACCAGAAATTTAGCTAGTTTATAATTAGGAGAATTGACAGCTGAAAAAAATGGGTCGGAATTGAAACACTGTAGCAAAGTCTGGCTTGTGAATTTTGGGTAAGCCAAAAAGGACACCTGGACTCGATCCCGAAACGTGAAGTTTAGAATAGGTTTCAGCTGATAGTAGAGAATTGTCTTTTAGTTTACGTAGGAAATTGTTAATACGATCTTCTAGCTTTAGGATGGATTTATTAATAGGGTCAAAAACTTCAGTAAATTTAGAAAATTCAGATAGTATTTCAAAAAGACTTTTATGATATTGCTTTTTATCTACTATTACCATCCCCCTACCATTGTGTGGTTTACAAACGATCAGCTCATCATTGTTAGCAAGGGACTTCAGAAGCGAAAAATCACCTTTCCTAAAAACAGCCGAAAAAACTTTGTTGGCTTTGAAACCGTAAAAATGCTTGTAAGCCAGTGACTTCAACCTACTTAGGAACTCTCCATAATTAGAGGAATTATTCTTTTTTGAAATAAACGCAAGCTTCTCAAAAGGTAAATAATATTTATAAAAGTTGATTTTAAACACCGGGATGCAGAACTCTAATCCGAAAGCTAAAAGTAAATTCGTACGAGGTGCTAGGCTAAAAGAACTATAATTGAATACAACTTTTTCCGGATCACATGGACGAATATCATTATGAATGCCCAGATTACCAAGTCTCTTCGTATGGGTTCTGCGTGTAGTATCTTCGAACTGCTTTGTAGTGATCCTCACGTGCCGCTGAACCGCAAAGGCATCAAGCCCCGAAAACAGGCATCCAACACTGCGTTCCACGTCCGACACCTTTGAAGTTAGGTTTGCAAGTGTTTTCTTCTTGCACCCAAGCTCACGAGACAGGAGCTTGCTCTGCCAAGACTTGTAAAAGGAGGTTGTATGCAAGCAGCGTTTGTAGAGCCGGAATCTCAAGAATTTAGGAAATACGTTGTAAACTTTGCACTTGGTGAGAAAATCAATATCTAAGACTGTCTTGGAAACTTTTCGCATAAGGTCACTATATCTTCTGAGTAAACGAGTTCCTTCTTCACCGTATTCTTGCCCAATATGTCTAAAAAATTTATCACTTTGCTTGAATCGCAATGCAACTAAAAATGTAAAAAGCGAAGAAAATGCATATAAAACTAGTGATATTTACTCAAATTGAGAAAAAACAAAATCGAAAACGTTTCGGGGTCCAGCTCCATCTTCAGTTGTGTAAAATACAAAGAATTCAAATTAGTGCAAAAAGTACACACATTACGAAGAATACAAGCAAAGCAAAAATTTTTTTTTGTATTGCTAAATTTTTTCGGCACAAGGAATCCATCCCTGGTCTAATGCGTTCTTGTGTCATTTATAAATCTAGTTGTGTGCAGTGCACATCAGCGTACGTCGGGATGACGTCACGCCGTATTTATACAAGAATAGCAGAACACCGCGTGGGGAGCCACCGTACCGGGAACTTACTTGCACATCCTCCTTATTCAGTCGTACGCAACCATGCTGAACAGTGCAATATAGTAGTCCGTGAGGAAGAATTAAAGGCATTGATAGCGTTCCCAATGAGTTCGACCTACGAATTTTAGAATCCCTTCATATTTTTAAAGGAAAACCTTCCCTAAATAATATGCTTAGTTCCTATCCCTTTCAAATAGTAAATTCATAGTGTGTATTTTTTCGTTACGTTTTTGCTAGTTTTTAGGCATAATTTGACATTAATTTATCTTTTTGTTGATGCAATTGTATTTTTAACTTTTTTGTATTGCTTGTATACTTCGTAATGTTTGTACCTTTTGCACTTTTTTGAATTCTTGTATTTTACTGAACTGAAGATGGAGCTGGACTCCGAAATGTTTTCGATTTGGTTTTTTCTCAATTTGAGTGAATATGACTAGTTTTATTAGCATTTTCTTCGGTTTTAAATTTCTATTAGCATTGCGATTCAAGCAAAGTGGTAAATTTTTTAGATGTTTATGTCAATGATTGTATTTTGATTTTGCTCTCCTTTTATGTTTCTTAATACATAGAAGTAAAATGAGTCTGGTAATCCACTAAGGAATATATTCAAGCAAAACTGAAATTTTGAACATTCTGGTAGGGGCTGATTTTCTTCACTTGTCAATTTTTATGAGTCTTGCTATATTGGTTTTTCTATTTGTGAGACTTTTTCTTTCATAGTTTAGTTTAGTTTAAATAAGGCTTATTGTTAAACACCACAGATAAATTGACTTATATCACCCAGCAACAGTTGAACAAAAATTGTGAGAACGAGCTTGAGTGTGCTAACTCATTTGGTTGTACTTGAAGCTACGTGCAGTACTTCTCTGCCTTATTTGGTTGTACTTTAAAGCTGCGTACAGTACTTCTCTGCCTATCATTTTTAACTTCATTATTCTTTTTTTCTCTAATATTTATCACAGCTTCTTTTTGTTTTTCCCCCATCTCTTTCTCCCTAAGGACACCTTATATCTCAATACTGCTTCATATTCAGTATCATCTCTTTTTACAACTGACCCCTTTTATTAAAAAATCTCACCTGCATCTCAATTTATCATATTTGCACCGACAGATTTTAATCTGTACCCTCGCTATCACGACTGAAATGTGTGCTTATTGTGCCAAAAACTAATTCAAAAACTGTAAGCTTGAGAAGTTCACTAATTTTTTTTTGGCCTTTCAGGGACCAGATGACAGTGAAATAATTTCAACATCAAGGTGGATGAAGAGGAGCTAAAGGCTGCTGTGGTATCCAACTGAACCACCAACATTGGAGGAATTTTTGCCTTCGTGGCAATGGAAGATGCTGCCACTATATCTCCGGTTACCTCGCCATGAAAACAGACATGTATCACCAGCAGCTGAAAACTTCTTCGACTCACTGCACTATAAGCTGTTCCATTTTTAGTGTGCAAGATTTCTGTTTCCATCTGTTTGTGTCGTTGATCCGCCCAAGGGACTTGAATTTTACAGTAAATCTTTTGTACTATTGTTTGTTATGACAGGGTCTTGCAGTTTCTGTTGAATCAAATTAGTCACTTACCTGGCTTCAGGAAAAATGTTTGTGAATTAATTCATAATAACTGCCCTAAACTTCTCACCTCTGCTTCTTTCCAAGGCATGGAAATTTGAGTTCCAGACTATATTGAATAGCAGTAAAACTTTTTTTTTGGCTTTCATCCATATGTTTTATGAAATCTATTAGGATTGTTTCAGGGCCTGGTGTTTTGGACTTGGAGCTTTTCAGTGCTCTTTCAAGTTCAGCATAGGTAATTGGACGGTTATACTGATGATTAGGAGCAGGAGTGAAATGTATCGGTGAATGTTTACTGGTAACCTTATGTTCAAAAATAAAGGATGCTGAGTCTCACCAGTGGTATAGGATTTATATTGTTCTACTAGAATGTCAGCCACATCTTTAGGACATGTGAGCACCTCGTTAGGGATTTTCAATGTTATTTGACTTCTGTTTCATTTTCCATTTATTGCTCTGATTTTTCTCCACACCTTTGCTGACAAGCTTTTATCATCTAGACTGGCTGCATAACTTCGCCAGCTTGCTGTTTTTGCTTCAAGCACTGTCTTCACAAGCCAGACTTTCGAGCCTTTTTGAACGCAATCCATTTTTGCACGTTTCCACTGTGATTTTTATATTGATTGTATGCCCTATGATATTCCCTGTGACTTTCCTTACATTTTTCATTCCCACAACAATTCACTTTTTGTCTAGCTGGGCCCATGCTACTCTTCTTAACACTGCCTTCAGTTGCACTAATAATTGTCTGTGTCACTGCTCGGCAAGCTTCATCACATGTTAGGTTACTAAGAATGGGGAAGATCATGGTTTCTCTAAACTTTGGCCAGTTAGCTGATTTAAGAAGCCACCTATCCCGAAAATAACTTGCAATATTTCTATGTTTTGAGTCCATGTACACTGGGAATTGGTCTGGTATCAAGGTGTCTGGGTGGGTTTTCCATGTTAGAAGAGAGTGCAAATCTTCTGTCACTAGTGCCAGGTCAATATGAGTATAGTTTCCATTTGATGGTAAAAAAGTAGGGGCTGTGTTGTTTAACAAGATGAGATTTTTGTCTGTTACCCATTTCTGTATAATTCTGCCTCTTCTATCTATAAAGTCAGAGCCCCATGAATAGCTGAGGGCATTTGAATCCATCACAATGATGCTGGATCCCCTATTCATATTGCTAATTTCTAGTAGGTTGTGACCTACTAGATCATTATCAAGTGTTGGTTGCAGATACATATTGATAATATTGAGAGGTTTCTTGTTAATGAATACTCTACAAACTGCTTCAATAGGAGTGTTGATTTCAAAAGGTATACAAGGTATGGTATTATAGACACAAGTCATTACCCCACCTCCTCTATTATCTCTATCTTTTCTGTAGGATGAAACATAGTTATTTAGCTTAATTTGATTGTGATTTTGTAAGTGGGTTTCTTGTAGGCAAAAACTGTTAGGTTCATATTGATAAATGAGCAGTTGCAGGAAGAGGAGCTTAGAGAAATATCCTTTCATATTCCATTGCAATATTGATAGGTTCATTATTGGCTTATTAAAGAGGTAACATTTAGTTTTGTTAGCACTTCTGTTATAAGATCTTCTGCATTCAGGATGTTACCAAGTTCTGTTAGTACCCTATTAAAAATTAAGGGAGTAGCATGGTTGATTAAAGGAGACAGCGGAGAATTGAAGGAGTATTAAGCGAACCGAGGCCTCTTCCCTTCTGACACTTCCAGGGCGCGACTCATAAGCGCGATGCGAGCAAGTTCTCCCATGTTGCTACCAGAGGCTACTTGTGCAGATGGCCTCTTGGTGAAACGCCTGCCATCTTTCTCGAGAGAAATGACGGTTGCCATCTTTCGCCTCAGTTTTGAAGTTGGTGTTGTGCGTGACAGATGTCTGGATCGTGTCTCTATTATTTAAAACGTTTCCAGTAGTGTTAGAGTGTATATCAGTGCGAGTGTGTATTACGTGAGGGAGTATAGTACGTGAGGGTGTCAGAAGAAACAAGAGATGGAAGAGACGTATAATGCTGGTCTATAGAGGCATTATTTCAAGGGCATGAACGGAGCAAGGACCCCACTGCTAGCTTCACCACCTCGGTCAATTGATATTTTAGACGATTCATCGTTGTGGTGGGGCTGGTAGTGAAGGCAAAACCTCACTGTGAGCAATGTAAAAACCACAAAATGTGGAAACCAAACCTGAATTTTCCCTCGTCAGTCTTCAGCAACCTTTGAATTGAAGGACGTTCTTGAAGGTGATCAACTATGTGTACAGATACATATTTGTGTGTGTAGGGGGGGGGTTGTGTGTGGGTATGGGGGTAGGTGTGTGGGAGGGGGGTGGGGGGAGGGTTTGTGCGTGGGGATAGGTGGGGGAGTGTGTGTATATGAATAGCCGGTGTAATTAAGCTCGGGCAAGGTAAAGTCATTTTATTTTCCTTTCTAATTTTAGGAATGAAAGATGAAAAATCTGCTGGACGATAATTGTTTTTGTTATATATATAGCTAAGAGTATATTCTTTCAACGACCCTAGAGTATTGTTGCTATATTCTTTTCAAGGTACATTTATATTGTTCCCTGCAGGCTTTCGCCTCCAAGGCTGCGTACAGCTGATTTCCCACCATTGCACATTCAACCGTTGACGCTTCTCAACCAAATATAGCCAGTTGCCCATTAATTACCTTAGTTATTGCGTTGCGAAAACTTCAAGCATAAGTTATACGTCACAAACATGTCCCTATAATGTCAGCTTAATAATGAACACGCAACCATGAAATTTTCTGCACATTATTAAGAATGTATCTAATTTACATACTCTGGTACATTTTTATTGTGCTATAAACCGTGTTTGCTTATGGTGAATTGATTAATCGCGCAAGAACCAAGGTAATTCAAGGGCAAACTGGTTATAATCGGTTTGAGCAGTGTGACGGTTGGAAAGAGTGACTAATGGGAAATCAGCTGTGCGCAGCCGTTTTTTTAAAATCTAATTAAGAGGTGGCCATCCTGGGCCTCTCATGATTCTCCGATGGTAAATAGGAGAAACTGGTCGCGCCTTGGGAGCGCGACGGTAGTGCTCCATGCTGAGCCATGCGTGGCCACCGGTTGGGACAGAGGCGCAGGCGCGCCTATAAAGTGGACACTTCGAAGTTGCCTCATAGGAGACGCATGGATGAAACAACCATGCATATTTGGGAGCGCTCCCAAGAATCACCGATGCCACTCCTATAATTTTTAATAGGGTAGTTCAATACGCTCAGTGATTGAATTGGAGATTTGCATTTTGACAATCGTTGGGAGAAGTTTAAATATGATGGTCTTGAGTGATATTTTAATTTCCTTTTCTAAAATTCTTTTATTGCTTTGCTGGTTTTTAGAGGTAGGAGGGTTCCTTTCTTTCAACTGAGTATTTGCTGTGTTGTAATTAGTAGTCATTAATATGTAATTTACTTCTGTGTTCAGTAATATTGGTGTATTATTGTTCATACGTTGACTGTGTTCCATAGCTTTATTTTCCATTACTTTGTTTTGAGTAGGTTGCTTCTGCAGATCTAGCCTTTTGAGAGCATGCATAGGGTTGCCAAGATTCTGTGTTCGTATGCCACGGCTATGATGTAAGCTCTCTGAATTGATTGCATTAGCGTATGTTTTTTGTGTCAAATTTTGAGATTCTGTTTGGGTTCTTGATAGTACACGTGGGGGAAAGGAGCGTCTTGATTCTAATTCTGTAAGGGTGTCTTGCTGCTGGTGGACTTAGGCTTGGTTTTGAATTATTTTCCTTGCATCTGCAAATGAGACATTTTGTCTTGCTTGGAGTTTACTGACATTATGTTCTTGAATATAAATGGGTCACTCTTTTGAGACAGCTGTATGGTTTCCCTTGCAGTTTGCACATACTAGATTTCCAGCAGTGCAACTGTTTTCATCGTGTTCTCGAGATGAGCATTTCTTACAGACTTTTCGGTTTCGGCAGAGTGAGGTAGTATGTCCCAACCGCCAGCATTTGGTACATCAAATAAGGTTGTTGTAGAAAGGGTTCACTTGGTAATTTGAATAGCCTGCTTTCAACTCTGTAGGGCAAGTCCCAAGGAAAGTAAGTACAAACAAGGGTGAATTGGCACGCTTTGGGTTCATGTACATTTTACGTATACCCACAACACCAGAGGAGGCGAGTTGTTGCTGTAAATCTTCTAATGAATCTGACAGAAATTCTGGAACATAAACCGTTCCATAGTTCATCAAGTTTTTTACTTGGTTTTCTGTTTTAACTTTAATAATGAGATTGCCTGATCTTTTGTACTACACTTTCTCAACTTCACCACATATTTGGTTTATTGTAGCTTGAACTTTGAAAGGACTTAGTTTTGTCAAATTTTGGTTATCATCTTGTGCATTTATTAGTACATTCCTAACTGTTTTTGGGATTTTATCTTCATTTTCCCCCTGTGGGGGGGGGGGGGGTTAGAATTCTCCCACCGTGGTCCGCTGCGTGTCGTAAGAGGCGACTATAGTGGACGGAGCGAGGGGACTGGGGATCCCCTTCTCTGTAATAATTATCCCGAGAGGCAGCAGGCCAATGAAGGGGGTGAGAGAGGTCGAAAGACCACTCAAACCCTAGTACTAGGATCTTTGAATGTAAGGGGGTGTGGAAGTAGAGCAACTGAGAGTAAGAAGGAGGAGATCGGAAGAATGATGTTAAACCGGAAGATGGATGTATTGGCCTTGAGTGAGACGAAATTGAAGGGTAGTGGTGAGTTGATGTTTGGGAGTGTGGGAGGGAGAGTGTCTGGAGTACGTGGGGGACATGCAAGAGAGGGTGTGGCTATATTATTGAGTGTAAGAATAAGAGAGAAAGTAGTTGAATGGGGTGAGGTGTGATCAAGAATAATGTGGGTGCGAGTGAAATGGGGGGAAGAGTCTTGGGTGTTTGTGAGCGCGTACGGACCGGGATCGGAGAGGAGTGGGGAAGAGAGAGAGGAGTTTTGGGAGAAATTGTCCGAGTGTGTGGCTAGAGTGGGGAGTGGTTGTAGAGTTGTGGTGATGGGGGACCTGAATGCAAGAGTGGGTGATGAGGTGGTGGATGGTGTTGTTGGTAAGTACGGAGTAGCTGGGGTGAATGAGAGTGGGGATTTCTTGGTGGGGTTATGTGTGGAGAGTGAGTTAGTGGTTGGGAATAGTTTGTTTCAGAAAAAAAGTATTAACAAGTATACATATGTGAGGACGAATGGAGGTGTGATAGAGGAGAGAGCATTGATGGATTATATTTTGGTTAGCAGGGGAGTGATGGGTCGTTTGCTCGATGTGCATGTGTTCCGTGGTGAGATGAATGGGATTTCGGATCATTATTTGGTGGAAGGAAAGCTGAGAGTTAGTGGAATATGGGGAGGTGTAAAAAGGAGGAGTGGAAGGGAGGTGTTAAATGTAAGCAAGTTACATGATTCTGAGCGTGAGTGTGAGTATCAGGAGAAGATGAAAGTGGAGTATGGGAGGGTGAAGGAAAGTGAGGTGGGTGGAGTGGAAGGGGAATGGAAGTTGTTTAAAGATGCGGTGGAAAAATATGCAAGGGAAGTGTGTGGGGTAAGGAAGGTTGGAGGGGGGATTAGAAAGGGGAGTGAATGGTGGAACGGAGAAGTAGGAGCGGCTGTGAAAAGAAAACGGGGGGCGTTCGAAAGGTGGTTGCAACGAGGCAACCAGCAAAATTTTGAAGAGTATAAGGAGAGGAAGAAAGAGGTACAAAGAATGGTAAGGAGAGCGAAGAGGGCGGCGGATGAGGAATGGGGGAGGAAGTTGGGAGGGGATTTCATGGAGAGAAGGAAGGTTTTCTGGAAGGAAGTGAAGAGAATTAGGAAGGGTCAGGTGGAGAATGAGGCACGAGTGAAGGATACAAATGGTAGGCTGCTAGTGGAGAGTTGTGATGTGAGAAAGAGATGGGCGGAGTATTTTGAGGAACTGCTGAACGTGAGGGATGATAGGATTGCGAGAGTAGTAGCTGTTGGAAGTGATGTTAGAATGCCTGTGTTTGGTGAAGTGAATAGAAATCGAATAAGAAGTGCAGAGGTGAGATGTGCGTTGGATGAAATGAAAAATGGGAAAGCTCCAGGTTTGGATGGCTGCACGGTTGAATGTCTAAAGAAAGGAGGAAATTTGGTTATAGAATGGTTGGTTCGTTTATTAAATGTGTGTTTCGAGGCTAGTAAAGTGCCGGTTGATTGGAGTAGCGCGTGCGTAGTTCCGTTGTACAAGGGGAAAGGTGACAGGTATGAGTGCAGTAATTCTAGGGGTATAAGTCTACTGAGTGTCATTGGGAAGCTGTATGGAAGAGTGTTAATTGGAAGAGTGAGAGTGTTGACGGATCGTGTGCTTGCTGAAGAACAGTGTGGTTTTAGGTGTGGTAGAGGTTGTGTGGATCAAATGTTTGCTGTGAGGCAGGTGAATGAAAAATACTTATTAAAGGGAAAGGATGTATATTGGGCATTTATGGATCTAGAGAAGGCGTATGACAGAGTGGATCGCGAGGCTTTATGGCAAGTGGTAAGTTTGTATGGAGTGGGTGGGAGACTGTTGAATGCGATCAGGAGTTTCTACATTGATAGCAGAGCATGTGTGAGAGTAGGGAATGAGGTGAGTGAATGGTTCCCAGTTGTGACAGGTGTGAGACAGGGATGTGTGATGTCGCCGTGGTTGTTTAATTTGTTTATGGATGGTGTGGTGAGAGAAGTGAATGCCAGAGTGTTGGGAAAAGGTGCGCAGTTGGTGGGACGAAA
Organism: Morinoia aosen; assembly: GCA_030386875.1. Classification (NCBI taxonomy): domain Eukaryota; kingdom Metazoa; phylum Arthropoda; class Malacostraca; order Amphipoda; family Talitridae; genus Morinoia; species Morinoia aosen. The sequence goes on along the minus strand of CM059558.1, from coordinate 9,873,871 downwards.
TGGTATGTATTGGGAAGTGTGTCAGCTGTTGTTTGCAGATGATACAGCGCTTGTGGCTGATTCAGAGGAAAAACTGAGGAGACTGGTTACAGAGTTTGGTAGAGTGTGCGAAAGGCGGAAATTGAGGGTAAATGTGAATAAAAGTAAGGTGATATGAGATGTTCAAGAGGTGGAGTGTTTGGAACTTTGGATGTGAGGTTGAATGGGGAAGTTTTAGAGGAGGTAGAGCATTTTAGGTACCTCGGGTCGGATGTGACTGTTAAGGATAGTATGGAAGTAGAAGTGAAGCATCGAGTGAGTGAAGGTTGTAAGACATTGGGTGCAATGAGGAAAGTTTTTGAATGCAGGAGTTTGAGTATGAATGCTAAGAGGGGACTGTATGAAAGTTTGATTGTGCCAGTTTTGTTGTATGGAGCAGAGTCCTGGGGGTTGAGAGCAGCTGAGAGGAGGAAGTTGGATGTGTTTGAGATGAAGTGTTTGAGGAGCATGTATGGAGTAACTAGAAGAGATAGGATCAGGAATGAGTTGGTTAGGGAGCAGACGGGTGTTATCAAAAAGTTGAGCAGGCGAGTGGATGAGAGTGCTTGGATGGTTTGGGCATGTAGAAAGAATGAATGTTGATCGGCTGGTGAAAAAGATATATATGTCGGAAGTGAGTGGTCTTCGAGCGCGAGGTAGACCACGGATGAGTTGGATGGATGGGATGCGACGTGCTTTGTATGAGAGGGGTCTGACTGTGGACGTGGCGAGAGGGATGGCTGCGGACAGAAGTGAGTGGGGGCAGTGTATAAGGAGGTAATTTTATTTTTGACGCGTTACTGGAAGCTGCCCGCGTGTGATGGGGTTGACCTGTCACGTGCGGGGGAGGGGTGCACTCAATGAAGCGGTCGGGGTAAACCAGCTGTTGCTGTCGGGCCTGACTGTGGAAGGTGGTTGTGCTGGGCTGCTGCTGATCCTGCCAGTTCAGGTGCGGCCAGTGCTGCCTCTCTCGCCTCCTAGTGACTAAGTGTGGTGATTGTGGCCTGCTGTCGGCTACCCTCCCATGGGGAGGATAAGCCCGGTATATGTATGTATGTATCTTCATTTTCTGACAAGTTGAGGTATATTTTAGCAGATTTTATTCCTTCAGAGTATTGAAGGTTTTGTTTTAGCTATTCTTGATTGTTTAGAATTACCATAGTTAATTCAGAAAGAGAATCTTTGCTAGAAAGAACTCCTGAGGGATGTGACTCACTGAGCAATGACACATTGTGCTGAGACATTTCTGAGTCAGAGACATTGTGTTTCCTTCTTCTTTTTACACTGGAAGTTCAAAAACTCTTGACTACTCTCTAATGATCCCTTAGAAGTATTGTTATAAGGTCCTTTTTTCTTTTGCTTTGGGCTCCCATTGTTAGGGTTTGCCCTTGGGGCTTCTCGTCTTGGAGCTGGCTGTGATTTACTCGTAGGAGTAGAGGTTGTCACGAGGTAATTTTTGTTAGGTTTCCTAGCATTATTGAATTCAGATTTCTCTGACTCTGAGATAGGTTGAGTGTAGGCGTGGGTAACTTGTCCCTTGACACTGCTTCTACCTCCTCCGGGTTCATCAAGAAGTTTGATTTTGGGAGACATTGTATTATCAAGTCTGTTGATAACTTTCAAGAGTTTATCCTTGATGGTATCTATTGCTTGATAATGATTTATTCCTTTGTACTACCTTTATCAAAAGAAATAATCAGATTTTTGTTGTTTTATGTTATTTGTAGAACAACATCCTTTTATATATCAGTGTTATCCAAGATCCGGCAAAACAAAAATGGTAATTTAGGATTTTCCGGCGGGCCCAAAGCCCCAGCAGCAGTTTACCAAGAAATAAGTCAAAATAATTTGATTTGAATCGATTTCCGACTTATAAACAGATTTTAACTGAATCACTCGCCAATAGTAGGTAAATTTTTAAAGAAGTTCCGTCTGATAACCCACCACGTCCTAGCGCCACAACATCCGGACTCAATATTCAATCTGTGGATCAACATGAGAAAGTGATGCACTTTGCTCCTGAGTCCTTGTTCTCATGTTGTTCTCGAGTGAAATATGATCAATTTTGTTGTATAAAATATTTATTTTATTTTATATGGTTTCTGGAATATAATTACATAGGTGTACGCTGCTGGCAATGGTGTTACGGACATATTGGGCAGATATGTTGAAGAGCAGCTGTTTGAATGCACTTTTCTGTGCATAATAAATTTATGCCTATAGTTCCGGTACTTCATTAAAAACAATTATGAGGGAGTTACTGTTTCCTCCTGTAAATAACTTTCACGTTGTTGTATATACAGCAGCACTTCATACATTCCGATTTAAATATAACAAAGCTTAATTTTAGTCTTTATGTTACTCACTCGACTACTCAGATGTATGCCAAACTAAAACTACAACCTAAATCTGTTCTAATATACCTGCGCACTACTCGCTCCCAGCTCTGTATGTGGTGTTGATTAAACTCCCAATGACAGCTAATGAACAACCTATTAGTCTTCGACTTGTGCAGCCTTATTTTGTTAGCGTGAGATGAATTGAAGGGTGGAAAGCGTTAGTGGGCTATTTGCATTTTTTCCTCCGGAAAAAATGTACTAGACTAGTGGACTCTAGTAGAGTACCTCGGTTCGCTGAGAAAGTCATTGAGAGGATGCATTAGTAGACTTCTCGGTTCTGGTCGACTTCATTGGTTCAAAGCGAGGTGCATTCGAGATCTTTTTTACTAGACTAAACGCCAGTGAAGCTCTCCTTACGACGTTTTGAAAGCAGCTTTGCTATTGGTTCATCAAGTACACTAAGCTCCTCCCATTTTTCATCGTCTTATCTTTGTTTTCAGTTCCAAATTGATTATTTTACTGGAGTGTTTCATTTTCAGCAATAGTAATATTCTTTATTTTAGCATTCTACGCTTGTTAAAGTAATAAAAATTATGCGCATATGATTGAGGATTTTAATTTAAACACACGTTTATTCGTGTTTTATGACACACGATATTCTTCTAGCTGTGTGTGTCCGTGCTTCTAATTTCCCATTTCATTTTAACGCTCATTTCTGGATCTGATACTATTGGTTGAGGTAAATTTAGTAGGTGGATATTCTCTCTAGACATGTTGTTAAAAATTTTCTCTTTATCAACTGATTCATTTTCACCATATCATATGATTTGTGCTGCTCATTTTACAGTTGGGGAGTATTTCATTTATAAGAAACGTTTCATCCAGAAAAAATAGTGGTTCTTGCTCTATAACAATCAATGAAGGTTATTGTGCTGGTTGCGTTTATGCTATCTGCAATTAATAAATCTGCGGCCTGTTAGGAATATGAAATGGAAAAAATCAATATACTAATTGAACACTAACCGTATTATTTTTCTTGCCATTTCACGTAGCCTAACACTAACTTTTCTGTTGCTCACTACTTGTAGTGCTCATAAAGTATATTTTGAATCATCTGAAATGTCTTCGGTAACACTGATCTCTGTTCAAATTGCAATCTGGAGAACTATGGTTTAGCCCACGTACAGGAGTAAAAGTTTCAGTCAGAGGACTCCATCAACGTTAATATTCAAAATATTTAAAAGTCACGCTTATCATGCTCGTGTATGAGCTAATTTAGTTCTAGCTCATGATAGTTGAAAACTAATTACGGAATCATATCTCGTAACAATTTCGCTTTACTGCGTATATATGTTCTTTATTTTACTTCTGAGTCACGTAAATTTGACCAAACGTTAATTTTCTTTCGGCGCAACCTCCCCTCCTTTCTGTGTCTGTAATAAAGAACGTTAATGATGATGGTAACAGCCGGAATAAATTTTCGGTCCGCTTTCTGTGATAATATGTGTCGAAAAAATACCTAGAAGTGTATCCTGTTTAGCCATTTCGACATCTGAAAGTTAGCCTCGATATTCATCTACTAAATCTTCTTGGATTGTTGGTGGAATCATTTGTAGCCTTAAGATTGCGCGTACCAGCAGGCAGGAGCAATATAAAGCATAGGAGTAATATACGAAGTCATCTAATCAACCAAAGCTAGTAATTCCAGTGTAGTGCATAGGCGAATAAAACACAGATTCCGAAATGTAGTAACCAACGTGAGTCGGCAAGGACTCCATTACTGACTTACTAAGTACAAAATATTTGGGTCTAATTAAAATCTATTAGGAAATAAAAATTCACACATCCGTATCAAAGTTTCATCAACGATAAAAAATGAATACATCAAAGTCGGAACGGAAATATAAGTCGCTGTGGCGTGAAAATATTTATTTGTTACATTCGGTCATGTTCGTCATACAGAACCACGAAGTAACAGAAGTCAACGCAGGTTCATTCCGAAACCCAGGGAATTTCGAGACACATAAATAAACTTTCCACCTAGATGTCCCACACTGTATTTACGGAATTTTTCGAAAAAGATTTCTGATAGACTGATGATCGTTTATCAAAGAACGAGAGTTAATTTCTGTGTATCCCGGTGTTATCAAATTTGCCTTTTTACCACGAGTGTGCCTAAATAGAACATACTGTCATACTGAGTGCCACTCGCTGCCAGTGAAATCTAACTGCCAGTTTGAGTCAACAGATAGACACTACACAAATGATAAAGGCAGTTAGCGACGAAATTATTCGTACATCCACGTCTCTCATACCTTTCCAGAATTACCCAAAAACTATTGTTGCCACAGGCATAAGATTTTCAGTGTTTGAAGCACATATTAGTGACAATAATACGAAGTTTCTAGAACAAAATATTATCTTTGAAAGAATTAACAAGCTGAACTTCAGAATCACGAAATAACAAAAACATTCACACAATTGAGAACATTACATTTATTGAGAAGTTTTTACCGTTATACTTGTTTTATTGAAAAAAATTGTGTTTAAAATTTTCATGAACATTCTAAAAGTGAGATCATTCTAAAAAATTGTGAGAGCTAACGGGAAGCCAGAGGAGTTGAGCTTTGTCATTCGTACACTAGCGCCACGATTGGAAAAACTAAGGAAACCGGTGTGGACCTCAGACAGAAAATAATTGACTGCAACAAAGCTGGAGATAGTTATTGGGACATTTCTAAGCGTTTAAGCATCCCAAGATCTACAGTACAATCTGTTTTGAAAAAGTTTGCTAAGTTTAGTACTGTAGAAACGTGGCTTCGGCGTGATCGCAAACAAAAGCTCTCGGTGAAAACTTCTCGAAAATTGTGTCGTGAGATCAACGCTAATTCACGAGTGAAGCTAGATGACATTGCCGAGAGATTGAACGCTCAGGGAACTAGCGTGAGACATCGCACCAAGGAAGTTGGATACATGGAACCGGCATCGCTATCTTTTGCCAGTCAAGCGCGTGAAGCCACTTTTGCCGACCCAAGCCCCGCCCACCCGGCATTGGGTCCCAGTGTGGAGGTGGTGTTGCAGTGGAGGGGTAGCACCACCTCCATCATCAGAGACTGATACCGCGCTGTTAAATGGCAGACTTGCGCTACTCTGTGCTATGGGTTTTTTTCTTAGGCATATATTTCAATTGCGTCTTTGAAACGCGTCATATTGGAAAACTCGTACTTGACCGCAGCTTGGATAAGCGGCGCCCTACCACGCTGAGTGTCTGACACGCACTGAGCCCCATCTCCGTGTGTGTGCCCGTATACCCTACAGCTACCAAAAATTGGCTTCACTTTAGAGCGCTGATGCCGCCTCCATTCTTAAACCTCCTTGCATCGCACAATCCAGTGCTGTCTGAACAAGGAAGGCCTACACGGACGCTGACCTTGAAGGACTCCACTCCACAAACCATGTCATGTTGCTTCTCGCTTGAACTTTGCAAAGTCACACTTGGATAACGACAGATGCTCTTGAGAGAAAGTATTATGGAGTGACGAAATCAAAATCGAGCTCTTTGGGCACAATGACGTGAAGGTTTGGCGTAAGAATGGTGAAGCTTTCCTGCCCAAGAACACTGTGCCAACAGTTAAACACGGACGTGGTTCACTGATGTTTTGGGGTTGTTTTGCTACATCGGGTACTGGAAAATTGGTTGCAACTGTAAGGAAGATTATCTCTGATGACTATATTTCTATTTTGGACGATAACCTGAGTGTATCGGCAAATAGCTTGGGACTCGGAAGGCGATGGGTATTTCAACAAGACAATGACGTATAGCACACGGCCAAGTCAACAACTACCTGGCTCCAATGAAACAATATAAATGTGCTGTCATGGCCTTCGATTAGTCCTGATCTCAATCCCATTGAAATTTTTTGGCAGGAATTAAAAGTCAACATCAACAAGAGAGCTTCAAAGAATCTTCATGAATTGAAACGCATCGCCACAGAAGAATGGAACAATATTTCATCTGAAACTACCGAAAAGTTCAAAAAATATAATAAAAGGCTTAAATGTTATGAAGATGAAAGATCACGCTATTTATTATTATAAATGTACTCAATTGGTAGATTCACCTCGAAAAAGAGTAATACTACTCACTGCATGAATAATTATGTCTTATCGTGTTTCTGAAGTTCAGCTTGTAAAATATTTTAAAAATAGTATTTTGTTCTAGAAACTTCGTACTATTGTCGCTAATATGTGTTCCACATCCTGTGAAAATCTTATGCCTGTGGCAACAATTGTTTTTGAGTAACTCTAGGAAGTTTTGAAAGACGAGGGGTGTACGAATAATTTCGTCGCTAACTGTACATGTACTACGTGCTCAAAGTTCTAAATGAACATCGTTTCTCAATGAAGTTTTAAAAAATACCTACATTACTTGACTACCAATCAATAAAATATGGCATATGCATGACCTCTACATATTTGAAATGATTTTCCTGCAATCCAAGTCGACACGAATATAGATTAATAGTGGCATAACAAATTCCTGCTCTTTTCGCACAGGTCAAGAAGACCATTCATTGAGAAAAATTGAGCTCATCTTCGGTAAAGGTTCTTATCTTTACACTTCAGAGCTCAAATAAAAATATTTTTTTAATATCACGTAAGAAGAAGCACGGCAAACTCTTCAATTACGTCATATGTGTTCCCACATGAATGAATAAGAAATTTGTAGGACCCGAACTCCCAAATGGGGAACCCGTTCACTAGGTGTAGCCGCTCATGTTCTGTTCAAAGTGTCTTACGAGAGGTATCCAGCGCACTTGATTAAAGAGGGAAAAACTTTTTAAAGTAATATAAAGGTGCTGGCAAGATGTCCGCAATGAACATCCAAGGTTCGTTACAAACATAGTAACAAAGTTACTATTTTAATTTTTTGAGGGTTTAGTAACCAAGTTTTGTCTTCAATTTCAAGAGAAGTGGAAAATGGATCTCTCAACTAAAGGATCTGTCATTTTACCTCCCTGAAGCCAAGCACCATATATATTTAAAAGCTACGGCGTCCAGTGAGTTGCATCGAAGTATGTTAAGTTTTTATTGAATTTGGATGCTTGAATCACACATCTTAATTTAGGCGATATGACAGGATTCCCATGAGTAAGTGCTGGAGTGTTGACTTTCTTGCCATAACTTGAAATAACCGCAGCGAGGAAGCAGTGCAGAACTCTGGATGGTTCCATCTCTGCATCTACGACGTGTCTTGGCAAAACTGCACATAAATAGCAGATACTATTACCATTGGATTTCACACATACACCAGTTATTAATTACATATTATCATTATCAATTTTGATTGTGAATGTTTTACTCATACATTTAGCCATAACACGACGTGATCATTATTCCTGTAGAAGAATGAATAGTTCAATGGGAATCTACACACGCGGTGTGTACCAACAAAGGACATCCTAATGAAAGTCACATTTTGCAGGGCAGAGGTAGTGATTGGCAGTGAAATTATTTCCCTCCCCCCGTCTCCGGAATACTGTACGTGGAACCCACGCGCCGGGCTGTATTGAGTAGCCGGCTGATTACGCTGGGGAATATTAAGAATGTTTCTAAACACTTTGACTGCGCCGTGAGCCATTTCCTGCAATCCAAGTCAATACTAATAAATACTAACAGTAGCATAACATATAAATGTAAGCGGCTGATCGACCAGTAGCCACAAACTCATTCTTCATAAATACTTAATGAAAACTCAATGAAGGCACGGTCCAGTTAATGCTCGCTATTTTCAACATTACTGACAAACATCGACTTTAAATTTGAGATAAATATTAAACTCCAGTTTTACCTACCGCAGCCAAAGTGTTAGGAGAGCCAACTGATGAGAAATTAGTTATGGTTCGAATTTATGTCGAATATTGAACCAAATTTTATGGCTGGATACTACTTTCAATCCTCTATGAACACGAGTATTTCCCCGTAGCCTCCCTGCACATAGAGCCAGTCAGGAAATAAGTTTCAGAAAAATTGATTAAAATTTCAGAAAAAAATGTCAGCGCCGAGAAAAGAGGAACCATGAACTGAACATGGCTTTCAACGAATCAGAATCTCTCTATTTCAACGACACGAAGCCTACCTAAACCATTAGCCGTAACCCTCACATGCTCCCTCTAGAAATGCAAGATCCCATCATCACAGTGTGTCCCCTTGAGGGGTTATTTTATAAAAATCGTACCAACAAATATTACTTTTTTTGTAAACGCAAATTTTGACATTCATTGTGTTACCGTTTAGTTAAAGGCTCACTTCAAAAATTAATTCGTGTGACTAGCTAGAAGAAATTCATAATTATAATGGGTTATTTCATGTCAGCAATGATTTTATAAGAAAACTTAAGCGTCTGAACTTCTCACTCATGAATGGCTAGGTGACTGCAAATGTTAACGGGACCTACAATTTTTTTAGATCAGTACAGTGCATAGGCTTTGTGTATACAATGTTTTGGTTCATTGTACTTTTTTAAATTTCTAGAGGTCGTCTACCATTGCGATAAATTTTTTCTCATGGAGACGACTAATTCGATGCTGAACTTTCTCTCGAGCGATATTCATGGATTGCCCTTTCTAACGGAAATAACTTTCGAAAACTAAAAACCTGTTGTATTTAACCGGCATAAAATGTCAGTTCCGTCTAGGTTCTGGTGCAAATAATTCGTGTTTTACCTTTAATTTAACACAAAACTATATTTTCAGGGGCCGAATGATTAGGTAGGCGGTTTACGGTCATCCTGTACCCACTATTTACTTTAATTTTCAGGTTCCCGTTAAAAGTTTAGCGAACACTTTAACGGAATTTGAATGGGACACTGGACAAAAACTCACCGCGCATAACTACAAGTGATTCAAGAGGCGGTTGGTAGCCCGTTTTATTGCTTAGTATGTATGTTTTTAGTTCATCAATATTGACCCATTCCGTACCATAGGAATTTCAAAGTCCCACTTTTTTAACATGAATATTTCAATGTTTTTCGATGTTTTTCACGAGCAGTAATAATATAATGGCCGGGGTAAAAGTACTCAATATTTATAGACTTGGAGCCGGAAGTGACCTCATCCCTTTGCACACGAAGTTTCAGAAGGTCGCATAGAAAAAGGAGTATTGGGAGCGGTTGCAAAGTCAAGTTTCTCCTCTACAAGTTAATAATTTCACCTAATGGTTTTGTTCTCATTGACACGTTTTGAACCTAGTATTTATCCATGAAAAGTTTTATACTGAAAAATTTTTTTATATGCTAATAATCGTCAATTGAAATTTGTGGGACTTCAAAGTCCCGGTGGGTTTCCGATGGCTCAGTGATTTTTTTCTTGCGCTTTTTCAAGTCTTCCCGTTTTGACCAAGCGTTCTATCATACAGTATAATTGTTTCAAGTCGAAAAACCTCAATACAAATGAAATTCTAGACCTGCGCTTCGCCTCCGACGACGTGTTGGAGGAAAAGAACACAGAGGAGTACCGAGTGTACCTGCAATCGCCTGAAAAGATTGGCGACACTGACTGTAACGACGATGATGACGAGGATGTTGAGAATGTTCAATCTGTGAACCCAGATGTCCTGCCTTGCATGATTCTACTTCCTCTTCCTGAATTGGGCAACGTGGCCACCAAGACGCCCCAGATTATTGGTATGAGGGAAATTGACACTGACGACGAGAGTGACACCAGTTCCGCCAGAGGGGATCACTTGGAAGATAACGAGACAGAGCAGAGAGAAGGAGAGCAGTGAGGTACAGCTGATGCGACTGCTCGTCGAGGCAGAGCTGCACATCAGCCCGTCGTACCCGAGGTGATATTGCCCGTGAGGGCAAATTACCACAGGCTGAACCTCAGCCTAAGGATGACGACGGCTGGCATAAGTAGGACAAAAAGAAAGTTGGCACTGAGATCCTTGAGTTCAAGTTGGACAAGGTTAAGGGAAGCATTTTGGGAGCTTTTTGGGCATCTGCAGTCCAAAAGTTGATTCTCCCGATTTTTTTTTTATTGCTTTAAATGAGTTGGAGATATGTCCCCGAATGTCTGTAAAAATATCAGGAACGTATCCCAGAGCTAACGTCTCCCCCGGGAGGGGGAGAAAATCCCCCTTGCGGACCTTTTTTCCATTTTTGAACCTAGAGCAATGAAATTTGGTATACTGATTGGAAATGCAATTTAGAATCATTTATCATCTATGACAAAATGCGATTTTCTTGAAAAGAAAATGGGAAATCATAGAAAACGACATTTTTGGGGGGGTTTTCTATATGCTTCTCCTCCTACAGTTTTTGAGCTACAGTGATGATTTTGGTATCATTGCATGCAGAAAAACGTGAAAAAAAATGCTCAAATTGTATTTTTTTTATTATATATATATTTCATCATTCATATTCCTCTAGGTAAGCATTCCCCATCCGAATATTTTTTTATCATTGAATTTAGAGCAATGAAATTTGGTATACTAATAGGAAATGCAATTTAGAATCATTTATCATTTATGACAAAATGCGATTTTCTTGAAAAGAAAATGGGAAATCATAGAAAACGACATTTGGGGGGGGGGTTTCTAAATGCTTTTCTCTGATAGTTTTTGAGCTACAGCAATGATTTTGGTATCATTGGATGCAAAATAACGTGGAAATTCCAAATACTTGAATGCTTTTCCTCAAATTTCCAATATAAAAATTTAAAAAATTAAAAAGACAAAAAATCAAAATATTCTCAAGAAAATTCAAATTTATGATGTCATAACTTTGAAACAAGAATGAATTTTGAAAAACTTCTCAATACATTGTAAAGCCCTTGTTTTTATGCATCCAATGATACCAAAATCATCACTGTAGCTCAAAAACTGTAGGAGGAGACGCATTTTTTTCTTAAAAATAGGTCTTCTAAAGAAACTAAGTTTTCAAGACGTTTGTCATTATTACTCCGAAGTTTACAAAGCTAGAGCAATGCGGTTTGTTGCATTTGAGAGTGAAATGGTTGCTCTATCTAATTTACCAGGGGATTTTCAAAGTTTTTTCTGTAAAGCTTTCCGTAGACTTTTTTACCCTAAAAGTATAACTTTTGCCCTGACCTTTACAAAAAAATTCATATAAATTCTGAATGAAATATATCAAACAATTCCCTGGTAAATTAGATAGAGCATAAGTTTGACTTTCAAATGCAACAAACCGCATTGCTCTAGCTTTCTAAATTTCGAAGTAATAATGAATAATATATGTAAATATAATTTTTTTCCTAAATAATTAATTTTCTATGCCCCGGGGAAAAATTTTTCCTAAACAAAAGTTGTTACAAATGTGGAGATCTAGTAGTCTGCAAATTTTCATAGACGTAAGTCCAATAGAAAAAAAGTTTCAGTTTTTTGGAAACGAAGTTGCTGCCGAACTGGCAGCAACTTCAGAGCATTGTTATTGACTCCCCCCATACGGTTCAACAAATAGATGATGCCACATGAGTTCATGGAGCAGGTCGTTGAGCAGTCAAGGCTCTATGCCAAGCAGCCCAAAAGCAAGACGTGGGCCAAATGGCAGAACGGTCTAACCGTGAACAATGTGCGTATCGTCGAGGGGAGTCATGATGCTCTCTCGGTATAACTCTCTGCCCTCCCGCCCCCTCTACTGAGAGCAGAGGGAAGACGTGTACTACAAAATTGTTGCGGAAAACATCAGCAAAATCAAGTTTGAAGGGATTCTCAGTTGCCTTCACTATGCAGACAATTGTCAAGCCAATGATGTCAGATACTAGAAGGTCCGGCCAATCTTCAACAACCTCAACAAGCAGGCCTCCAAATACACCAACCTCATCCGCTTCTTTTCCGTCTCTGTCTTTTCCCTTCTCTGATCGCCACAATACAAAGCAGTTCATCAGGGCAAGCCAATCAGGTTCGGCATCAAGGTGTGGGTTATCTGCTCAGCTGACGGCCTGGGTTTTACTTCGAGCCCTACTGGGGGCCGACACCGCCATCGTCGACATCGGGCTCGGCCAGGGTTCCAACATGGTAATGAGGAAGTTGAGAAAGCCGGCGTGCAGCGTGGCTATGCGATATACTTCGAATACTTGCTCACCTCCTTCCCCCTGCTGCAGAAGTTGTCAAACCTTGGCATTGGTGGAACAGGGACCATCCGAAAGCACAATCTTCTCCGCGTGCTCCTCCCCGATGCTAAAACTGCCTAGAAGATAGAGGGGCGCCTCTAGGTGTGTATTCAAGGAGGACGAGGTATGAACGGTCTGGAGGGATAACAGGCTGTCTACGTGGCGAGCAACATCCACAACGTGACCAAGAAAACCGAGGAAAGGGCGATGAACCCAGCCAATGGTAAGCCAAAAGGTACTGCAAAGAAGCCGGGGAACAGGTCTTCATCAACAGGCCTGACTTGATCGCTCATCAACAAGCAGGTCAGTAAGTAGACCTGCTGGACTAGATTGTGGCCCTGTACCGCTGCTCAGTCAAAAAAAAAAAGAATGGGTGGTTTGGCTTTGTCCCCTGGTCCGTCAATGTAGCGGCCATAAACGCCTGACGCCTGAGGAACATGGCACTCACTGCACGTGGAATTGCCTTCAGCAAGTGTCAGCACACCCATCTCAACTGTATGAGGAATCTGGTGGAGGGGCTCGTCAAGTGCCACGGTAAGTATTCCCTTACCCTTCCTAGGCAGATGTGTCTACGCCGCTGCACAATAAGCTGAAGATGTTCACGAAACTCTTCACCGACGTGAGGTACGACAACGTCAGCCACCGCATCAAAAAGCACGAGAAGGGGCACAGGGGAAGGTGCAAGAAGTGCACAGAGGGCGAGCGCCCTTGCGACAACAGGTCCACTTACTTTTGCCCCAAGCGTAACTTGTTCCTCTCTGTCGACTCCTTCTGGGAGTTCCACAACGAGTAAATGTGCAGCAAAATGTAATGTTTGTGCAATTTGTTTTCTAGAAGGTAAACTGCAAATTTTTGTATTTCTTACCCAAAAATAAACATTTTTTGAGAATGGGATTTGTGTTCAACAAGTAAAAGTGCAGTAAAATGTAGTGTGTGTGCAATTTAATTCCTACAGTAAAAAGGAATCTCCATTTCGATCGCTTTATTCACCCTAAGGAAGTTCTGAAAATGAAAGATCGAACCCTCGATATCGGAAACCCATTAGGACTCGTCCCACACTCCCACCTCGTGCCGCGTTACTCATAACTCGTTACGTAACGCGAAATCGCTTTGTTCGTCTCTTAATGGGACCTAAACTAGCTACTACAGTAAAATTCATCAATCTGGAATAATTATTTGGTGGTAAGGAATGGGTTAACATCACATGGCACACACAAATTTTCAACAAATTGATGTATGTTGAAGGCTAGGTGGCAAAACTTGTTATTTGGTAAACTAATTTTTTTCACTTGCTCAAGAACAGATCTATTGCGTTATCTTGCACAATCTGGGGAACAATTATTTATTAGGTAATGGCATACTCATTACTCTCACCGTCATTTGCAATGTTGGTCTCCTTGGGAAGGGCTCAGCTAGGGCAATCCTCATCTCTTCGTTTTCACCGCTTTCTGGAAATGAGGCAACAATGATGACTGCAGTCCATTAATTTCAATGAAACGAAGGAAATCGATGTTTAACACAAAAGCTCTAAGCCATCATACTGTATCCTCCACTCGCATTTGAACTATTAGGAATTATGAACCATTTATAGGTTATACCAGGAGTTAAAATCTAGAAAGTCCACCGTCATAAAAATTGAAATGAAAACTTCAATTAAACATACCTATAGAGCATTAAATTATACAAAAAAAAAATTGGTGATAAAAATGACGAAGACATACAAAATTAGATATGAAGCCTAAAAGGAGCCTTATGGGCACATAAGATTAAAATCTTTAAAGCATAGGAAAAGCCGTGTGAGTCTCCAAAGCTGAGGACTCCACGCCGCTCAGTTAATGATATAGAATCCTAACTCACGCTAGCATATTATTTGATGTCCAATATGCATGTGCCCGAACTCTTAAAATAAAGCGAGGAATGACCGTGTGTTGAAGACGTGAGACCAGATGAAGCGTTTTTTTAATGCAGTCGCACGCATTCGATAAAAAAGATCAATCTATGTTATAAATGCTTAAGCTGAATGAAAATTAGGATATAAACTTATAATTTTCGTTAACTGCCAGACGTTAAGCCATGGGATAACGAGTAATACCAAGATGACAAACGAGTGACTTGAAAATCGATCCCAATATTAAATTTTGGGAATTTAATTATTAATTGAACTAATAACAGCGCGGATAATAAAGTTCCATTCGGAATGTTACTCCCACTCTTTTTTTAATGTATTCATTCATAATCTAAAACGACACCACCATTGTAGCTCTTTCAGAGAAGCCCTTTCACCTTTATTTCGGTGCACGGGGTACTCTGGAGTGAAATTTGTTTCATTATAATTCTCTCTGACCCTGAGTTAGTTAGTTTCTGTACTTAGTATGACCGTTACACTTTATTAAATCGATGAGCACTGTAGCAATCCTAAATCATTCCTCTGAAAAAAAAAACATTCCTCGCAATATAAAGCCTGCACAAGTCACCGTATCAACGACACTATTAGATTGTAACTTTCCTCTCAAACTGAACACTAATTTTCTTGTATAACTGCACTGAAAATTGAACCTCTTGCTCGTTTACCGACGTAGCGACTTGTTTTAGGGCTCATTATATTGACAATTAAATTTACTGAACTGTGACCGAAGAGATTTTGGATAAACGTCCAGTTATTTATATGATGTTTTTAAAGTGAAAAAAATATATTTTTACTATTACTTGAAAGATTTCTTAAAAATAACTATTTGACATATTTGAAATTATTTTCATGTAATTTATGAAGCAACGTTTTCTGCGTCGAAGAGCAATTGAAATAACTTACTTTCCTCTAAAATTCTGTGTTTAGAAATTTCGATTTCACTAGTGCCCCAAAACCCTTTCTTTTCCCAATAAATTATTTTTTATGCTTATATCCGAGCAAAAATTTCTTGGAGTTAAATTTTACTCATATCATTCTGGTTTCAAAACAATTGGTTCCATGGGGAAATTTTGTCGCGGATCAGAAGTTCTTCGAACGGTTTCAACAGCTGTAAATTCAAGCTCCTTTTTAGGAGGGTAGTATCATGATTATGCAAGTATGTATAGCGTTTCAACTTATATCGTATATAAATGGGATAAGACCATCAGAATTTATACATTACGTCGAATGTTTAATCTTTCTGGTTTTACGAATCGCAACGTAAAAAATATATTTTTTAACAAGCTTACAGTAATGAGAGCACAAAGCACTGGTCCACGGGTTTCGATTCGAACAGTCTATGATGAATGAAGTTAAATTAGGAAAATTACCTAATTAAGTGTGGTTAGATTCGATTATGTAAGTACAGGTGCATTGATATTTCGAATTGCAATATTAAAAATTTCAATCGTGTTGATATTTTCCGAGTAAAAAGCAGGGGGTTGCCAAGTTTCCGTCCAAATACTTGAATACTTTACGATGGATGAAGGTAGGTTAGGTTCAAGTCAGATTAGGGTAAATTTGTTTTGATAGTTCTGATTCACTTATTTCCCTTATTGAAGCATAAAATGAAGTAAACTCGGAAAAATATATATTTGAGTTAACACATTCTGGTTGAGTGAGTTCAGGTTCAAGTAGAACTTATTAAGCCAGAAAATTGTATTGAACAAACCAATCGTGAATGTCTACACGGGTCCAGTGGGTATCATAATTTTCCGACTGGGGTTGATCCTTCATTTCATCGACGGAAAAATTTGTCAGCTTTCCAAGAATAAGCTTACTCTTAATTATAACTGGAACAGCGTTGCGTGCACTTCACTACTATAGCTAAATATTTTTATGACATTTAAAATTATACCACACTACTGATATTCCTTTCTACAGGAAAGTTATTTAGAGCTATTCTGCTAACACCAGAGTGCTGCTACTATCAAATCTGTATCAAGTGATACTAGTTCAGTAGCTTACCCAGAGTTTCGTTGAATTTGTCAGTGGAGCCGCCCAAAGATGAGAAGCTGATTCTTCTTCATCCGATCAGTGGTGCTCCAACTATTCGCAAACCATAGGATTGTCCCGATGAGGCTGTGTCCGTGCAAAATATGTTCGCCATTCTGCAATTATATTCATGGATAAGTACACATAACAGTTGACATTCAGCTAAATCCTATGTTTTTGAATGCTCACAAGTCGATAGAATTCCGTAACAGTCTGCTTCGGCAAGATAAATCAAAATGCCTATATTCCACAATGAGATCAAATCCTGCCGAAACAACGCAGACTCGTGGGCGCTCATGGAAATGGTTAACCGTACGGAATCCGAGTAACGTCCACGAATAAGCCATTAATTAGAGAGGGGAAACAGAATAGGCTTGGCAAAAAAACGATTACTTAGTATCAATAATTGCGATACATTCGTTGAGTCACTTCTTTTGCCAATGTCGCAAACAGCCTTTCCACCATCCTACACTCTTTACAGCGAAGGTCAACCATGCGAGAGTACTAACTATCCTTCGAGAACTTGGTGCCCAAGAAACATTCAACTACAATCTCTGTAGTTTTGTTTTAGATGTTAGTTCAAGCCTCTCTACCCGCAACTAAGACGATCCAATGAGAAGCATCACGGAACACGGAATCTATCCACAAGATGCATAGAAGTGGAGCAAGAAGCTCATGAAACAAGGTTTAAGTTGGAAAAAAGGTGCTGAAAAACAGAATAGCAGTGAACCGATAAAAATGGTTCTCATGATGTCTGGTGATGTACCGATGTATCTGTTTCGGTCATTTTTAGTGGTTTCGGTATCGGCAAAATTCGGCCGATACTTTCCAATAATACGTATTTCATCATATATATGAAGGTCATAAATCATGGAAGTCAAAGTGTTATCAAATAAAGTGTCTATTCATAACTAGTTAAATTAGTTAGGGAACTGTTAAATTACAGTGTTTAATCAGGCCCGCTAACTGAATTAACTCCTTTGAATTCCCGATGAGGCACGTACGGTCAGTGAGTGATTGCTAAGTAGCATGAATAGTTAGTAGCGACATAAAATTATTATTCTTTCACAACTAAAACCTATATAGATTGATCCAATTTCCATTATTTAAAGAATGTGACAGGCAAACAAAAATCAAATAAAGTTGAAGGTGCATTTTAAGGTTTTTA
Source organism: Morinoia aosen (assembly GCA_030386875.1). Taxonomy (NCBI): domain Eukaryota; kingdom Metazoa; phylum Arthropoda; class Malacostraca; order Amphipoda; family Talitridae; genus Morinoia; species Morinoia aosen. Next base: position 9,856,273 of record CM059558.1, on the reverse strand, counting down.
TAAATTTAATTTAGGAGGGGCTGAAAATTTCATTTTACTTTAGCTTGAATATTGTCAAATATTACGAAGCTAATAATTTTATTTTAATTTAGCAGGTAAATCACCGTACATTGCGAATGGTGCAGGTTTCTTCTATCTTAAGATGTTTGAAAAATTCACGAACAAACTTATTGTTGGGGTTGTGTTTGTGGATGTTTTCGGTTTAGAGGTTTTTAATGTTTTCTTTTCGCCAAAGTATGTATTTTGGTGTGGAACACACGAAAATGATAATCATGTTGTGGAGAAATTATTGTTTTGATCCACTTTTAGAACCAGTTGCTATTATAGCTAGTCTACATTACGTTGCAATACGATTAGAAACACTTATCTATCGAATGGATTTCATTTAGTTAGTTTTCTCAACAATATAGTTAACATAGCAATAGCAGTTTTATAATTCCTAATCGAAAATTTTATTGTCACTATTGTTATATTATTAGATATATTAGTAAATAATTTCATTTCAACAACCATGTAGGGCTTATAATGGTTTCATTTTAATATAATTGCAAAAAGTATCGGTGTAGTACCGGTCAAAGTATCGGTATTTCCAAGTATCGGAGTATCGGTATCGGCCAAAAAAATGGTATCGGTACATCGCTATCAAGGCCTACCTGTCAGCTCGGAACCTCATATTTTTCTCCTAGAAGGACAATCTCCGAAACGCACTCAACTGAATTGATTCATGGACATAGACACCTGCAATTTATCGCGCGTTTCGCTCTAGCATACCATGCAACGACTGATTTAAGATTTTTTCCCGCTACTAAACCTACCAAATAATTTCCTTAATTAGGACTAATGCTGCGGGGTAAACAAAAAATAAATCATTTTCTAACATGGAACCAGTAAGGAAGCTAATTGGTTAAGTATTACACTCCTGTGACTTGTCAGGACAGGTTCTGTGGAGCTGGTGTAATTTTTATTTCCCATAACGTAAGTTATGTCAACTCATCATGAAAGCCATGAGTTCAATACAAATAGGAAACGATGAAACAATTATCATTGAAATTCATTTATGTGTCATAAATACCGGCTACTGGAAGATTAGAAACCGACCAGTTAATTTGAGTTAATGCCGAAACCATGAACGTTGTAACACTGAGAAATTACCCTCAAACATTCATTTACATTAGTTTACAGGCAAATTGACTAATATTAGTCCACAGAATAAAAAGTCCCCAAGAGTTTTAGCCCTACAATTTTGCTTGAACGCTAATCTGATGTTTGCGTAAAATGTGATCAACTAAATTTAATATTAGTTTCATTGAAACTACGTGAAGTAGCCATCGTGGAAAGAAATAAAGTCAGTATTATTTAATAACTAAATAACTTCCTTAATTCAAGCTTTTGTAATCTATAAGACATAATCAAACTACTTTAAGAAAATGGACTATTTAGCGCGGAAATTAGGATGTGCCGAAATCTAATGTTGCCAAAGCACAAGTCATCAGGTCGAAGCTGAAGTGTTTGCGCCCTTTTCCTTCGTAAATTTATATTCGATGTTCATAGAAATTGCTCAAATAGTATTTTCGTCATGTTATCTTCGAATTCTGTAGATTGCACATTAACGATAACTTCAGAAAAAAATTCAATAACACATAATTGACAAATGTTATTGATGAAAAGTCATACCTAAATAAATAATACAATGACTTGAATTAGCATTTACGTTTTTTGTCTGAAGGTTACGTACATGGGAAATAATATGTCAAAGACATGTTCATTTAAAAATGTAAAAATACTAGAATACAGGCATCCATTCCATTGAGTGGCAGGTTATTTAAATGTTTTACTTGGTAAAATCAGAATTGATTTTTATCTCATGCGTAACATGCGAAAAAAACTATCTGACAACTGATAAAACAGCTATGCAATGGTCTCCAGTTATATCAGTTCTTCAATTTTGACGTAAAAATGTTAGCGCAAAATAATAAGAGTATGTAAATTAAAAATTTAAAATACACCTGACACATGGTAGGTAAACACGTTCACGCGTCCATACTACGGGTCGTCCCTTTGCTGGCTGTCGCTGTGTAAAATAATCTCAGCTGTGAAGCTGAGATAAAAATATGTTAACAGTAATTTAAAGTAAAAATCGCACCATTATCGAACAACAGAAACGAGGATCACTTTTGTAAGAATTTTACGGAATCAAGGGTTCTACCTAGCATTTGAAGTACTTCTGGCTAATAAATTGAGGCAAGGATATGTAGGCCTTAATCTATTTTTCTTCAAATTACCATCTGAGATTTTTTACATTTGCACTAGGATTTGACATTTTTACATGTAAAAGACAGCTGCACCTTCATTTTCAAAGAAACGAATATCAAGTTTCTATTTATTACATGTTAACTGCAAGTATTGTTTTTGGTCATTCAGCCACTGGTGGAAACACGCAAATTTTATACTTCACGAGTGTCAAAAGAGAAATCGTGAGCATTAAACAATAATTCAGCAATAAAGTCCACGACACAAAATGTACATCGAACAAGAGAGAAAAGTTACTATACGAAATCTTTAACACTGCTAATATGAACGAGAATTGTAACGCAATTCACGAATCTACTAACCGGCTCGTAGTTTAAGACAAAATATACTTTCCCGAAACATTATAAAATCTCAAAATAGTATCATAAGACAGAAATAACATAGATGAACTTTTTATCCAACAAATAAAAACTCGCTTATATGAAATTCCTGATGTTCAAATTATGATTATATCCCAGATTACTTGCTTCACGAATAGTTTATAATATTGTTAATTCATTATATTCCTTTTTGCTCCTCTGGCCAGGAAAATTATGTTCGAAGAAAATCATGTCAAATTAATTTCAAAAAGTAAAATTTCGTCTGTAGAACTGAATTGAACTGTGCAAAATGACAGCTTGGTCATGACAACCGAAATAAATACTAGTTCACCTGTACAGCGAGTCGTTTAATAATTTTGAGTAATCATCTTCAAATTTCGCAAACCTAATCTAACCCGAGCGCAGTGGCTCGTCAAAAATATTCAATTTTGATCAATGAAGACCGTGAACCACTCGAGTGTTTGTTGGTAATATATAAGTATTTTTCTCCCTTTTTTCCAAAACCGAAATCGTGATAATCGTATCAGACATTGACGTCAATAAAAAATTAATTGAACTTGACAAATGAGCTTAACTCAATCGTATCTGTACATCATTTTTGAATCCGCTGGAGCGTCAACGAAGTAAAATATGCGATTAACGTGTTTTTAATAAATATGCCAGCACCAATCAACATCCAATAACAAGATGTAATATTTGTTATAAAAGATGGAACCATCGTTCAACTAAAAAAAGTATTTCCCTGAAAATTTTTTTTCAACATTAAGTATCGACTTATAAAAGACGAATATGCTCAAGGAAATCCATATACCCTGCCCATACAAATATCAAATCAAGAAAATATCTCGCGAACCAAGGTGATAGTCGAAAAGGAAAGTAATCGCCGCTGATAAAAGGACAGTAGGTAAACTGTAAAAGATGATCCTTGACTCAACAAAAGAATTCTCCATTTCATAGACAATAATCCTGCAATCTATAACTTGAGCCCTCCCGTTTTTTCTCTGGAATCGCTACATCCTGTAAATAATAAGTTTTATCCCTTTAGTGGGCATTATTCTTGAGCATGAGGAGGTAGATTAAGTGAGCCGTGAGAATCCAAGTTCAATCCCACAGTAGCATATCCTGGTATCTTATCCTCCCGTACTACGTCGGAACGCCCTTCAGATCTGTGTATGCTGCTGTAATCCTGAGGGCGTATATGTGATATAAATGTAAAATATTATGTCATTACGCTTCATATACTTTATCTTGCATTAGCCTAGTATTACTTCTGTTCTTTCTGTTTGGTGTAGGTTACGTGAGGGGACGGTTGCCATGGTTCTCTCTCCCTCTCTCTATTACAGTTACGAACTTTATAGGTCCTACTTAGGGAAACTGTCTCGCCCATAACCTCTAATAAACCTCATATGCAAAAATTTGGTTATTGGTTACATTCTTCTGACCCTGGGAGATTGACGGGATGAAGGGGCCTTAAACAAGATTAGATCTTGTTATAATCCCTAGGAGATAAACATCTACGGGAAATTCCTCAAAAACCAAAGTCAAATCATTTTGTCTTTTTTTTGGTCCTTTCTTTCATCACGGATGTTTCCATTTATCCCTTTCATCTACTCGACACAATTTTTGCCACGCTAGAATTCTGAATTTTCCTTCCAGTGTCGACCACAACCTCCGATACAATAAGAGCCAGAGTATATGCTCTACTTATTTTTCAGACTTTTTTGATTTGCGATATGTGCTCCACAGCCTCGTGAGTATGAACACGAGGAATGTGTGATGTGTTTACCAGGATTCCTAACGTATTTCTTTATTGAAAGTTGAACTTTTGAAAAACTGCGGGTCATTTATAATGAAAACAAATAATTTTAAGATGAAGAAATCAAACCAAAATTTCTAATATTTTTCTGCACATTACGTATTAAACGTTCAAATGATTAAGATCGAAAAAATTTAGGAGGCAACGCAGACAGTGACTGTACCATTGGTAGGCAAGCCCACGCTATCAGTGATGAATTGAACCAAAATACAAGCTGTTGCATATAATCAGTTCACTTATAGCGATTTACACTAATTGCATCACAAATTAACGGCCTCATTCTGACCGGGTTACGTGCAGTGGTGTACATTACTTTCATGCAGTCTTTAACTAAAGGGAACGTTCGAACTACATGAAATGAACTATCTGATAAACAGTCGTTCGTGACAACGGTTTCACAGCGGTTGCCTAATTTGGTTAAAATAGACGGTATTAATGTCTTCGATAAGAACACCGTTCCGCAGCAAATTGAGCAAAATTCGTTCTTTTCACCTCAAATCAAAAGAACGTTTGCTTTATGTTCGTTGAAAACTACGTGAAGTCCTGACTAATAGTTTCGACGCAGCCGCACGCCCAAGTTAGGTGTCTGCCGGCGCACCTCACCGATGCGCGTCTGGCTAAAGCGTCTATAAAACATTCGTTCATTTCTCAAACAATTCGCTTGTTTCTTCTCTATTCCTGTATGGGTTTTCAGTCTAGAACCGAATCATTCTGAAAACCAAGCGAAAAATAGCGAAAATAGCCGATCGATCAAATTGATGCCCGATCCGACTCTTGCCTTCAATCGTTCTCATTCGTCTGTTGTACCAAAATGCTGCTTGTTGCATTTTTTTCGAGCAGCGAGGTGATGGTCACCAGCTTCCGTGCAGTTTGTCATGATGCCATTTTGGTTTCATATTGATGAATATAACGATAATTAATAGGGAATTATTCATGAGAATACTAAGAAATTTTTCTACGAAAAGTGATGCATGCTTGGGCGACCGCGTGAGGTAGACAATCTTGCTTACAATATGGTATTATGTTGCTATTCTCATCTATTAGCGATAAATGAGCTAACATTATAACATATAAGTCACATACTATAAGCGATAATTGAAAGTTTGTGTCAAGACCCTTCAATTTGAGGTACACCTTTCCTAACAACTCGTCGAATGCAGCCGTGCTCTTCTTGCGTAGTTTCCGAAATTTTCTTCGTCATTACGCAGCTGTAAATACAGGTATAACGTTTTCATTACACCTTTTCCTGTACGTAAACGATTATTGGGCTGAACCCATTGCCTGGATTGTTTACGTTGTCGTCGTTTGTACCACAAGTACATCACCAGGGAATCCATGTTCATAGATGACTGAGAAGTCACTAGAATTTATATACATGAAATTTCCCGCCGTGCAGCGCATCAGCAGTTGAGCGCTGCAAAGCAAGTCTCGAGTTGCTGCCAGATGCAAGATGTTTATTAAGTTTTTGTGCGATAAGACTTGCTTCAGTTGGCGGTAATGATGCAAAGCGTCGAATGCCACGTAATGAGCCATGTTCTCGTGAGAAGTCTCATCTATCACATGTGCAGCTGTGCCAGATCTTCATATACGGGTTGGTTTTTTACTTGATGTTAGCTTGTAATTGGATATGTTTTTTTATTTAAAATTCCTCAATGGACAATTTCAAGGAAATCTTACTCTTTAAATTAAAATGAGCGCCAATGATGAACGTATTTAATAGGCAACACTTCGATACGGTAAAGTTTCATCTCGAGAGCTGAAACGGTTGAAACAATAAACATTAAATGAGAGAAATTTACATGGCTTCTAAAATTAAAAAAAAAAGACAACAATTCGGTAACCCTAATTTAACTAATAGATTCAAGTTGGAGCAATAAATAATTTTGATTAAGTTTGACCGCTGCTCAAACGCGGTTTGTACGAACAATGGAATATGAACAATAGGACCTCGATATTTGCTGCGTAATTTGTATGTGTATAGTTGCTGCTAGCAGTCTTGAAAGAACATTACTGTTCTCCAGCAACTTATTCGTCGCAGCCAGCATTCGGGTGTCTCCCATAAAACTGCTCGTCCCTACACTTCCCCTTCTCAGTCTACAATTAGAGATCATTGTAATAGGTTTAAAGACACATTCAAATTTCCATATTTCAATACAAGTTGCCAAGCTCAAAATGAGTACGATCTCAATATTATGAAATCATTGTTCATATGAACAATGATATGAACATGATCTTTGAACATGACCTTACCCCAAATGTAACTTATTTTCTCTTGTGTACGTAATACACACTAAGAATACAGTGGTTTTGAGCCGTAATTAGAAGTATATACTTTTAACTATTCGTATCATACCCTGGATACCGAAATTCAGCATTACTGACAGCAACTGCGAGCTTGTGCATGTATATTGTAATATGCAATGCTCTACAGAACTAGGTATCCACGATGCGGATTTGAGACTATATAAGGCTCTGTATCTCTCTGATTTTATTGAAAATGACTCATTTATAGTTACTTTTTATACTGCACTCGTACAACAAAAAATGAAAGTATTAATTTATCAGTAACTGAAACCAAGACCGCCAGTGCTAATTTCTTCCTATCTCTTATTAAGAGCATGTAAATCTTACCTAATAATACGCGTTGTGTGTTTATTTATATACTTATCTATACATTTATTTGGTGTCCGCTTCTTAAGAAACATAGGATATCTGAGTGTGCGGTATTATGAAAACCGAAAATCTCAGTGTAACATTGAAAGATGTCCCTTACATGCATTGATATGTTTGATATTTTATCAGGATACGTTCGGTTAGGATAGGAGAGGTTAGGATATGATAGGTCAGCGTAGGTTAGGTAATGATGACGGAATTTTATTACGGGTTTGCTTAGCTCAACGATAAGATTGTCCGTAGAATTTTTACGGGTCCTGCTACTACCTAATTATACCCTTGGTTTTTGTTGTCCTCTTCTTCCTCTCTATCGCGCTCATATGGATAGTTATGATGACCGTCTATGTGATACGAGTTTCACCAGTACACAAGGACAAGAATATTTTTATTACGGGTACTGTTAGGATGGATATATTTGTTTGTCATCCTCATCTGGAAATTTTTTTCAAGAAAGGTATTGAATCCCGTCATTTTTGACGGGTCGTGGATGTTAGTAAACATATAAACACACAACGGTCATTTTTAGTAGTAGATTGAAAGAATTGAGTAGCTTAGTGTTTTGAGTGAAGTAAAACAGAAGTGTCATCCAAGTACGTACGATAAAACAGGTTTAAATTCACAGGACTGTTTTCTAAGTAGTTATTTTCTCAGTTAGGTAAAAACAATTAGCAATCAGAAGCGAGAGGCTGGAGCCATCGCGAGTCTGTCAATTTTTTTATAAATTTTACTATTGAACACGAAAAATGAATTAGTCAGGGCAGTTTATAGTGAGCGTTTAAACTGCTTCTTGATGTAATTGAAAATTGAATTATCGTTAGAGAAAATGGTGTCAAACACAACTTGAATAGATTCAGTTAGAGGTACATTGTTATAGAAGACTCCATGTCAAAGTTGCACATAGAATACTGGTTATAAATAGTTGCAAAATATCCAATGAAATGGAGATTATTATTACTATTTTTATTATTTACGTTAGTTTAAACCTCAGTCGTCACTTCAACGGCGTTGTTAAGAGAGTAACAGTGAAAGGACCATCGAGTATGGACACGTACACGGGGAATCTATGCACAACGAATGTTCCCACACAAGCCACCCCTATGCTGTAACACGACTGTGTTGCTACACAGGACACGATGCGCATGAAACAGCAAGTCAGGAAGGAAGTTCAAACAAGATGAAAGCTTAGGAAGGAAGTTGCAGGTGTCTTAGAAAAGGATAGCAGTGAACCGAAAAAAGATGGATCGTACTTCGAAACGGATTCGACAGTGATCAATGATAAAAATAGAGCCATTAGAAGAAAAAATATCATGTTCATGCAGGACTTCTTCACGGAAATGAGTAGCAAAAATCGTCTACGACCTAAATGGAAGTGATTTTCTTTCTTACTCATTAACATGTATTCACAACTGAGATATTCGAAAAATACTTGAGCATCAATTGCAAACACAAAACGAAGCCAATACACCTTGCACCACATTTGTGCAAGGCACAAATGTGGTGCGCTGTCCATTGTTTCCCTGTGAAAAATGCATTTGAAAATGAATGTGAATTGTGCAGCTTGTATGGTAGTTCCGTTGGGGTTGAGTTGATCCGGATGTGAATGAAAAACGAAAATTAGATATACATTTCGATGATGTAAATAGTTACATGAAACTTGTAACTTACTAAAACAAACGGTTTAACTTCAGTGAGATATTTTACTGCAAAAAATGAAAATTTATTCTTTCCAATCAAGTTTCAACGTTTTTCCTTGGAGATTCAGCACACTGATATTTTTTGAAATGAATAGATATAAAATCGTACGCATTAGAAATTTTAAATGAGTGTCGGGAATGAAGTTTTTACTAAAATTATGTTATTTATTGAAATATAGGTAATGAAAAACAGGTTTACAAACGCGGTAAGCCTTTTTGCGTGCGACTATGTGCTTTACTGTTAGCAGTTGTAGAGGATTAGAGTTGTGTGTTAGACTCTAGAGAGTCTGAAAATGTAAATTATAGCTTGAGAACCCGGAAACAATAAAGACAGCAACACTTATTAGAAAATGAAGTAGTCATTTAAAACAAAAATGAAAATATGAAATTGCTCAAATCCATCCTTTAAAGAAATAATGCGTGAATGAGCACTGTTATTAACTCGGATTCTACGGTAGTTCTCAGAAGACCACCATACTGCAAGGTAGAATATCAGGGAACTTAATTATGACCGTGCGCTCGGCACAGGGTCCAATCTCGCAGGATTTCTACACCGCCCAACCCTCTCCCTCCACCTCCAAGCAGCTACAACACCACCTTCGAGCAGCTACAGAAATGTTAGGTTAAATTAATTTAGGTTCGGTTAAGTTAAGTTAGGTTACGAGGTTAGGTTAAGTTAGGTTAGGTTAGGTTAGGCCAAGTTCAGTTAGTTTAAAGGTTAACTTAAAAAAGTTTAAAAATGCCTGTTTTTGCGTGCCGAGATGGAGGGTCGAATGGCCAAACACCAGCGGTCGTTGTCAAAACTTATTATAATGATTTAATACAGGTTAACTTTGGTATTCCGCTGAAGTATTCACTTACTAAGTACTTGTAGTGGTTATACTGCAGTGATTAATAATAAATGTATGACGAACAGATAGGTTAATAAACCTCAGTAGTACTACATGGTTCAATCATTGGCGCGAATGGCAACTTTATGTAGCTGCTTGGAGGTGGAGGGAGAGGGTTGGGCGGTGTAGAAATTCGCGAGATTGGACCCTGTGCTGACCGGACACAATGGCGCTTCGAAACTGTAGTAGCAGTCGAACGAATTTTTGTGAACTATTTCTATCGTACCCCAAAATCTTAATCGGCACCCTAATTTGGATCAATAATGATAGCAAATAGGTTATTAATATGTTCTAATACGGAACAATTCACGAAAACGCTAATTTCACGTAGCTTTCCAATGTAGAGTAGAAGAATGAACTATGATAAGACAGAGCATCACTAAGCTCCTCAGACGACATTTTGGAGGTAAATGGATCGCCGTGACTGTCGAAAGGAACTTCAAAGGAACTTACTCTCGTTCAAATTATTACACATCGCATTAAAATATAATTTTACACCATAGTTCTTCCAGTATTTGGACGTAAATTTCATCGTTAGAAAGAGAAAACTTTCAGCTTTACGAAGAAGTAATTTTTATGGAAAAAATATTTACAGTTCAAGTAATTCGTTATTGTTCCCCACACACCGTAGCAGACAGAATAAATTCCAGTCTTTTCAAAGGAAGAAATTAGCCTTGCGATCACGTTCCGGGAAGAAAAACCCCTTGCTGGATGTAAATGAACTAAGGAGTGCGGAGAAGTTCCTTTGACGTCATTCCGATGTTACTATCCTGCCGCAACAATTTGGCAGTGTGTGTGTGCAGTGTGATGCACTGATGTTAAATTAAGGATATAATGATATATTGCAATGTTATGAGACATTTAAAATTTTAATCCTATGAACGTGGTGCGAAATAGTTGAAATGTAAATTTAATTTTTCCCTTATATTGTTCGTAAAATAACGTACCATTTTTTTTGCATTGAAGTGCTTAGATTAATATTAAGATTATAAGTTAGTTCAAGCCTCCCTAACCACATCAAAAATAGAGCGTATCGAAGAGAGGAATGAGGAAGGCGCCATTTAGTATGGAGATAAGGAAATGAGGAATCTATGCAGAAAGGGAATAGAAACAGTAAGATGGGAAAGAAGTTCATGAAATAAGATAAAAGTTGAAGAAGAAAGTCAGAGGTGCTGAAAAACAGGTCAGTAGTGACCCGAAAAAAGTTGGTCCTTAACATAACAAAAAACATTTTATTTCAACAAAAAGAAGGCCTACCTAACTCTCAGCTCGGGCCCTCACATTTTTCCCTAGGAGCGCTAATTCAAATAGATACAATAGTTGTATCCCTCTGAGGGGGAAGTGCTTAGATTGAGAACATTTATCTATAAATAAGAATTCGTTATATCAAGTTAATGATAATCAAGATTTTGCCAGTCAAACACATGACTTTGTTTAAACATTATTCAACGGAAAGAGAAACGTAATAAGTTAGATTCATGACTTATTCATCTAAAATTGCAACAAGACTCTCTAAAAGCTAATAAAGATTCATTCAATTTATGTGCTTACATTTGTGAATAAAATACTCTAATTTTCTAGTGACAAGAGCACAAAAAGAACAATTATGTCATCTATGCTATGTATCCCACGGGCAACTGCACCCACTTAAGATGAAGTCCAATAAAACGTAATGGTTATTTCGTGATGAATACGACTACCTAAACGAAAATTTTGGCTAGACGTTTATTCATTAACTTTACAAGAATAAGTTCACATGATGTTTTACATTTAAAAATCTTAATTCGCTAAAACATATAAATTATTTGATTTGACCAATACACTTTAATCAAAGCCACTTGATACACTTCAACGAAAAAATATGTAGCTAGGCTATATCATTTTTCCAAATTGTCTATATGCATATTTGATACGTAAGAGTAAAAGATGTCTAATGACGACCTCATACTCATAAACGCAAAATTTTTAAATCTACATTTTGTTTTCAATATTAATCCCTGATATCGCAAGTTCTAAAGTTCATTTTTCAACGTAAATGCGCACAAATAAAAGTGTCAACAATGCATTGTCACTGGGATTATAGTTTTTTAATTTGTATTTATAGAAATTATAAAACATCGATTACCGCCTCAAAGCGACAGCTTTTTTATTGTTTTCTCTCGATAATATGTTTCGACTATTGAAATGAGTACTACGAAACCAAACATGCTAATCTACTAAGTATCTTTATCTCATATTTTGAAAACAAATGATCGTTTTCTACAACTTTTAGGAAACAAACTGCTCGAAATTATTTTCTCTGTCCTACATTATATTCGTAAGTTACGAAAATAGAGCGGTGGCTTGCAACTAAGAGCCTGTAAATAGCATTTTCTTTGCCCATTTTTAGTTTTTATGATCGTAAAACTCTTTTCTAAAATGACGCTTTCCAATTTTATTTAGTATACAAATGAATAAATGAAAACTTATGTTCAAAGCGTGATACTTTTTAGCACGCGTTACACGGTCGTCCAACCAATTCATGTTCGAAGACTTTTGTGACATTACAGAAATAATTGAAGATTTGTGTGCAAAGTCCATCAAAACTAACGGCACTGGATGATCGAATAGTTTAACAGAGCACGTAGAAATTTTAATTGGTGAAAATAATATCAAATAGCATCAATTTCTCAACAATCATGTTCCGGCAATGAGCATGTAATAACTATTTGCAATAGAGGATGCACCAACTTTTGAATTTACCCTTCTAGATCTTTTGTGTGACCACAAAAAAATTAATATTTCTATTACAATGATATCTTCATTTCCAACATACTTCAAACAGTGAGGTTATACAATTTTTTTCTACAGCCATTAGTACTATTACCGGTACCTGAGGAAAATAATATTTTAGCTATTCGGCCTTAGCGAAAATAAATTTCTCTATTCTATTCATGAAATTGAAGTATCCAAAATGTTGTGAACACTATAGCTAAATAGTAAAAATAACGTGCATGTATAAAATTGAGTTAGAAGCGACACTATGACAGCAATATTGTATTTCTTCGCGCACTTTTCTTCTGAAATGCGCGATTTTTTACAGGTTATCGTATTAAGAAATAATCAAAAATTTAAAACAGAAGTGTTGTACCCTTACATCAATCCCTGCAAGTGGTTCAACTTTATTGCTTCATTTGGTAAATTGCTAAACACTCATAATTATTAACGTTTTGCATTGATACCTCCCTTGGATGATTATTCTTTGAGTGATGATTCAAAGCGGATAATGGTATGCGTCAGTCCGATCTCGGAAGTTATGAGGTTCGAAGGCCCATACAAAGGCTCTGACGCTGTCGGCCCTCAACTTCAGGTTCAAACGATTGAGCGTGCAAGAGTTTTTCAATATTTGCGTTGTGACTCACTAGGTTTGTCACTGCTTATATTTTGAATATTTTATATTCATATTTGTGAGGTACAGTTAAATGATGCAACAATTTGAGAGAAGTGCTAGTATTAAACTCAGGGCGAGGACATTTAAATGCCCTCTATATGATGGATAAGTTTTACTTCGAAGATAACGAAATAGGGTTTATCCAAAGAAAATCATTAGAAGACAAGAACGGTGAATATTATAGAGAAAAATAGGCACATAAAGTTGTTTTCTATTGAAAATAAACTGTTTTCCTTTCTTTTTTCTAAAAACTCAAGCACTAAACTAAATTTCAATTTTTGAAAAGTTTAAAATGCTTGATTATTTACTGATCATTAGTCTAAAAATTCATCAAATGACAGTGAAAACATTATTCAAATAACAATGACAAATTTAAAACGTGTAAATGACTTAAAATATTATTGATTATATGAACCTTCCATTATAAAATGAGAAAAACTAAACTATTTTTAGGGTCAAAATTTTGGAACTTTTTTCTAACTTGTATCCTTCAATCCCCAAATTACACCCTGCACCATAGCAACCGCTTCACAAATCATGAGAAATCCACCAAGTTAAAAACTTGAACATCTGCTGTTCAAGAACTAATCAAGTTACCGAATGACATTGAATTAGAAAAGAAAAATGTGCACATTTAACTGACGGCAAATTTATTTGAGATTTTTTTTCTTAAAATCAAACATGTCATTATTTAGACAACAAATTGTATGTGTGGGAAAAATTGGCTATTTTAACGTTAGATTTCAATAGTTCGGACTAGTGATGCAAAAAAAACGGTTTTATTTGATTGCGGTTTTTTTTGCAAAAAAAAACGTGTTTTTTATGTGTTTTTTTTGTTTTTTTTTTTGCACACCTAAATTTTGTTAAGCATATGTCTGGGTTTTTGTTTGGACACCTGAAATATATTAATTTCCATGTTTTTTAGTCATTTCATTGTTATAAAAACATCAAAAAGAAACCATACAGTAAAAGTGGTGGCAGATAACCCACAATTACCTAGAGGCGTCTAAGAGGAACAGCAGGAGCCACAGAACTTATATATTGATGGAGTCAAAATTCAGAGCTTACTATCTCTACTATGCCTGATTTCATTTTTATGTGACCAAAAAAATCAGACTTTGCAGAGATAATAAGGGTAAATCTGAAGGATATGTCAGTTATCAATTTTGTAAATTTTGATGCCTAACCTAAGCATAGTTAATTAGATCGAAATAAACAAGTTTTCTTCTATGCACTTTCCGTCTCAAATGAGTATTTTATTATTTACAGCGGTAAATGACTTACCGCAACTCCTTTGTTCGAAGCGGCAAGTAATTCAAGGAGCACGTCGGACAGCAACACTGCAATGCGCACTCGCTTCCAGCGCGATCGTCATCAAAGACGAAACCAAACCTACCGCTATACCTCATTAAATACTCTTTTGACGAGAAAAGTGTATAGAAGAAAAGTTGTTTATTTCGATGTTATTACCATGATTCAAGCAACAAAAATTCGAAAATCGATGAGTAGCTGTTTATTCGAGCGCATTTGTCATCAAAGACGAAACTAAACTTATCGCTATAATTCATAAAATACTCATTTGAGACGGAAGGTGCGTAGAATAAAACTTGTTTATTTTGATTCAATTAATTAGGTTCAGGCACCAAAAAGTGGAAAATCGATAACTGACATATCCTTCAGATTTACCATAATAAGCTCTGAATTTTGACTCCATCAATATAAGTTTTGTGGCTCCTGCTGTACCTCTTAGACTCTAGGTAATTGTGGGTTATCTGCCACCACTTTTACTGTATGGTTTCTTTCTCATGTTTTCATTACAAAACAATGACTAAAAACCATAGATATTAATATATTTAAGGTGACCAAAAAAATATGCTGTTTTTTTAAAAACATGTTTTTTTACAAAAAATTCTGGGTCAATGTGAAGTTTAATGCAATCAGAAAATAATAATTAGCGATCCCAGGAATCACTAAAGGAACCCATTTAAGAACGTTTTACACGAATGACATTCTGCTCGCTGATGCGTTATTTTCGAATAATTGAACTTTGAAGTTGGCCTTTGGGCCAAAGGAAGGGAGCGCGTGAAACGGAATTAATTAATAACGGAAACTATTACAAACGTAAAGAGGTTGGGTCGGGAGGGGGAGGCACAGTTCTTCTAATGAAAATTATAAATAAAGCTTCTAACGAACCCATTTGGGTGATGACCGCAATCTTGTTGACATCGGCTCTAAGATGGCAGCGCCCATGGTGGTCACCATCATAGAGCCGATGTAAACAAGATTGTGGTCGTCACGTTAATGGGTGGGTTAGAAGCTTTATTTATCATTTTCGCTAGAAGAACTGTGCCTCCCCCTCACGACCCAACCTCTTTACGTTTGTAACAGGGGGTTAGCTTCCGTTTTTAATTAAATTACGCTCGCTTCCTTTGGCTCGGGAAGTCCAACTTCAAAGTTCAATGATTCGAAAATAAAGCATCAGCGAGCAGAATTTCGTTCTTGTAAAACGTTCTTAAATGGGTTCCTTTAGTGATTGTTTGTAATATAATTATTAATTTCCATGATTGCATTAAACTTCACATTGACCAAATTCTGACTAATAAAAATGAATATTAATATATTCTCTGGTACTAAATATAACCATGCTGTTTTTTTTACAAAGAATCATGACTAAAAAACAATATATTTTATGTGACCTAAAAAGTCCCGTACAGTTTTTAAAAAAAACATGTTTTTTACTAAAAAATCATGACTGAAAAAACATGAATAATATATTTGAGACCAAAAAAATGTTTTTGTACTAAAAAATCATGACCAAAAAACATGAATATATTTATGAGACCTAAAAAACCCCATGCTGTTTTTTAAAAAATATGGTTTTTTACAAACAATGATGTATAAGAAAACCTGGATATGAATATATTTTATGCGACCAAAAACCCATGCTGTTTTATTTTATGTATTTTTCATAAAAAATTGTGTCTTAAAATCATGGATATTAACATATTTTATGTTACCAAAAAATCCTTGTGTTTTTAAACATGTTTTTTTATTAAAAAGTTAATATTATTCATTTTTTGGTCACGAATTCTTCGTAAAAAAAACACCGCTCAGGGGGATACAATTATTGTATCTATGGGAACTAGTGCTCCCAGGGGGACAATGTAAGGGCCCAAGCTGAGAGTTAGGTAGGCCTTCTTTTTGTTGAAATGAAATGTTTTTGTGATGTTAAGGACCACCTTTTTTTCGGTTCACTGCTGTCCTGTTTTTCAGCACCTACAACTGTCTTCTTCAACTTTGATCTTGTTTCATAATCTTCCTTCCTCTGTTTGGATCGCATTTTTTGCTGGGTAGGGAGGCTAAAACTAATGACTAATCTAATCTGTAAAAGAAACATGGATATTAATTTATTTTATGTGACCAAAAAAACATGTTTTCTGAAAAAAAATTTTTTTACAAAAAACATGACATTTTAAAAACCATGTTTTCTTCACCAAAAGTCATTAATTTCCATGTTTTTTAGTCATGATTTTAATTTGGTTAAGAAAACATGATTTAAAAAAAACAGCATGTTTTTTTTGGCACATAAAATATATTAATATCCACATTTTTTAATTATGATTTTTCTGTAAAAAAGATGTTTATTTTAAAAAATACAGCATGGTTGTTTATGGTAAATAAAGTATATTAATATCCATGTTTTTCAGTCATCGACATTTTTGTAACAAAAACATTCAAAAAACAGCATGGATTTTTTGGTCACATAAGATATTTTAATATCCATTAGAACCGTACCAGGTCTTAGAATGAAATATCCACAAAGAATATATTCACTCTATAAAACCTTTGGGAGACTAGCTCCATCCTCAGTTAGTCATTCAGTCAAATGTTTTTCAAAGGAACAGTGAAAATTCATTGTCCATTTCACCAAATTTTACAGAATGACTGAGGATGGAGCTGGTCTCCGAAAGGTTTTATGGAGTGAATAGATTCTATGTAGATATTTTATTCTAAGACCTAGTACAGTTCTAATAAACATGATTTCAATATTAACAGCATTCTTTGTTTATAAGTTTCTAAAGACAATTCGATTAAAGAAAACTAACTTTCCTGATATTTACATCCGTGTTTTTTTAGTCATGATTTTTTTATATGTGTTTTTAAAAAACTATTTTGGTCCAATGAAATATAATAGCCATGTTTTTTTAGTCAAGATTTTTCTGTTAAAAAACAATGTTTTAAAAAAAACAGCATTGGATTTTTAAGGTCACAAATATATTAATTTCCATGTTTTTTAGTCATAATTTTTGTATAAATAACATGTTTTTTTAAAAAAAACAGCATGGTTTTTTAGTCACATCTCTATCAATGACCATAAGTAAAGATATGTTATTATAACATACCATTTTGGGAGTTTAAGGTCATTCACATGTATTGTAAAATAAATGAAATATCAAAGCATGAAACCGCAGAAAATGAAAAAGTTCGTACCATAGAAAACCATCAATTAAGAAGTATGCCGTTTTATTTTGTAATTTGACATGAAAACAAATAATGTAATGTGGTTCTTTTTCTTACTGAGTTATTTTCAGACAAAATATTTAAAAAAAAACCAAAATATCCTCGTTTTTTTTGGCCACGGTTTTTTTTGTAAAAAAAACGTGTATTTTTTAAAAAAAACGGCATGGTTTTTTTTGAGTCACATCTCTAGTTCGGACTCTTTTCACAATCCATGACCAATAATTCTGAAAATACTTCCTGTTCCTGGCTGTACCCAACCTATGGTGGATAGATAGTCTCCCCTTTAAACTGGTCGGAAATGTCGGAATTACCTTTTGCACGTAATAAAATATAAGATTAGTGTGAAATCCAATGTAAACAACCATCCTATCCTGCTAAAACATGAACAAAAATCTTACTGACTGTACCGGTATTCAGTGCCACAAAAAAAATGCAAAAGCTAGCCTAGATAAAACTCGCTTAATGGCTTAAACACCAAGTAATTAGTAACTGAATTACCTTACAGTATCTTCAATACAATTATTTCGGGACAACACATCAACATACACAGATAATACTACTTTAATGTTTTTTAAACGGATGACATCAATATATCTAGTTGACATCAATATATCTAATCTAGCATGATAGACCGCTAGGTGGTTTTAATACACATCGATAAATAATCAGGGAATGCCAAGTTAGAACTTACCTTCATTGCCAGGAATTTGTACTTCATTCAAGCTTTAGCTTCGGCAAGATGAACCAAAAGCTGTTCTCTAGACTACATGGCTTTCTGCTCAAGACACAATATACCTGTAGTTACTAACTTCATAACATTAATGTGGGCATTCACTTCCACCTACACATGCTTCCGCCTGAGCACTTGACGACACCAGTTCGACTGTCCAACAGTCCAAGTCAAATGAAACCGCCGATCGCTCTGCTCTGTGGCGCCAGCGAGACTACGTATCAAGCAATATTAAGGAGCTCTGTGATTGGTGGAAACCGAAAAGAACTTGGAAAGAAATCAAAACAATCAACTTGCATGAATGCAGCTCTATAAAGCGTTCCACGCGTCATAAATTTCGTAGAGGACTGTTTTGCTCATATCATCAATGATGGTGATGGCAGTACTCAATGATAGTGTCATGCAATAGTCCTCGTGAACATGTTTAACGTGTTTTGCGAAGTTAATGCAGCCATAATTCGAGCGTTTTGTGAACACACCCACCTTTCTCATGTGCGGCGCTTAGAGATTCGGTCTGCTGTCACATCAGGGTTCCTAATACAGAGTTTTCATCAAATAATATGGAATGAAGTAAAATAATACGTACTTAATTAAGATAGTTTTGAGTGTCATTCACAATTTAACAGATAATTCAGTGGATAATAACTAATTAATTGCAGTGTTAACAATTCATGCTTAACCGCGGTAAAAGTAGTATATATAGCGTACAATGAGAAGTTAGGTTCGAAGCTGAAGAAAATCTTTCAATCGCACAGGGTTCTCATCTTCCATTGCAAGATAATCGGGCAGCGCGGCTAGCGAGCTGATATGTTTTACATTTAGATCCATGGCATTTCGTTTCGATTACAGCAGTATTATTGGCTAAACTTTGGGCATTATTATCATTCAATGGAACACAAAAATCGTGAGCAATTTCCATATTTGCTTGCTGATGAAAATAGTGATAGCAAAGTAGAGAGATATTTTTTCCAGATGCGCTAATGAATTGTGTAGTCAATTCAATTCATTATTTGCGTTGTGCGTTATTTTACATTGAGCTCAAAGAAGCTGAGGCGAATGGTAGCTAGTGAATATTCGTAAAACTATTCTCTCCTAACATTCATGCTAACATTTGCAACACTGTGAGGAACAGGCCTAAGGGGAGATATGGGAAAAAAATTATGTTTTCATGAATCAATCCATACTCCGAGAAATCGAATTAGAACAAAGTTGTTTGAGGTAGGCTTGCAAATAGTGAATTATTTGTGAAAAACAGTACATTGAAGTACAGTCACTTCAAATTCAATACAGAATATTGACGGGGGGAGAACTTTCCTTTGAACCAATTCATTGCAAAACTTTCGCACTCAGATCACCTTTGGAATTAGTATAAAGACGTCCTTATCCGATAGTTTCCCCTTTCCTGATAAAATACAAAGTTTATTGACCAACCGTAGATTTTTTAACCAAATGAAAAATACAAAAAAAAACTGAAGAAATCATTTTAGTATTACTCGTTAAGGAATGAGTACAAGCAGTTCATTTTTCGACAAATCAGTCAGCAATTCAGCCCGCCAAAGCTGTCTCAAATGATCCGATGATATTTAAAATGAAATCGAACATTTAACATAAACTTGGCTCAAAACCAATGTTATTTTCCACTCAGTTTTTGGGTAAAATTTTAATTATACAATAATGGTATCCACTATGCTGAGGGTCCTTGTGGTTTAGGTTACACGCTATAAAATGATTTTCATTTATCTAAATGACGCCCCATGCTCAATACATACAAGTTATACGACGGAAAACGTGGAAATAATCCGCGCTAACACAAGCCATGCGCGTGTAAGATAATATGTTCATCAGCTAAAACCCAAATACACGTTGAAAATTTTTCGCGTTCCAGTGAAAATGAATGAAGTTGAAACACCTCCGTTCTTCATTTGCACCAATGCGTAGCTCCTACGCAAAATTACTTGATTGAAAAAATCTATTCATGAAATTTTTGGAAACATGCATGATTAGGTATTTGTGTAAAATTAGATTTGAATTATTTCGTTCAATTCAACAAAGCACTCTGCAGTGAACGTTTTCCTACTACAGAAGCGACACGTGTGATATAAGCTAATTAACTTATGATGGCGATGATGAACCATTAATAAAAGTCTGCAGGAAATAAGATTATCAATTTCGATCCCTTGGTTATAATCTGCATTTTCTTAAAATCTCGTACGAACATGCTACCTCCAGCTATTTGCATTGAGCGAAGACAGGGCGCGTTCCCTATGAAATTAATGGATGCATGTATCGCACGTGATGTGATATAGAAGCGTTGTTTTTCCGCTTGTAATTGGTCTGCTGTACATAATTTTGTATTTACTTCACTGTAGTTTGAAAGACAGAAAACAACTGTAACATATTTTCAAGTGTTTCGGGCTTGAAACTGCTTTTGCGTTTGAAATGAGGATACGTACGCTTTTCGTAAACACAAGCCGCAGGAGAAAATAATATATGTAGCATAACAAAATTTACTTACAGTTAGTTTCATCCCAGGTTACCGATAGGACGAACACGTGGATATTGTTTCTTATTGTACGATATTGAGTCGTGTGTTTTATAGCTTTCATATACGTCAACTTATTCATGAAAATATCTAGATGACACGCCAAGAAAATTAATGCTGAGGAATGAATAGACTGTACTTGTGAACAGGAAAGTGGATTATGCAATATGCAGTCATGTTTGTGATAGTAATTTATCAGTAAATTCGATAATAAGTTAAATACGGAAGTCATTCACATTCAACAAAACAATGTTTTGTATCAAATTTTGGTATGCGAACGCAGCTCGTTCAAAATAATTCTTTGCATTATTTTATCAATATTGCCAATATTCTTCCATATGTACAATTGTTTTTCAACAAAAATTAAAATGATTACACTTATTACGGGTAAAAAGTCTACTCTGTCAATTCCACAATAAAAATAGCAAGAATTGAGTAACGAATTTTTAAAGTGTATTTTAATGCTGCGGAGAAGAGCTTTCTGCTGCAAATTTTTGCTCCGGCGAATGGTCTAAAGCCCCCCTCCAGACCTTGCATTACCATGTTGCTTGATGCCGCTTAGACGAGCTGTAGATAGCTCTCCGACCGCTTGAGAAGCCGATTTTTCAAGCTAACCAAATAGTTGCGCGTTCCTGTTTGCTGTCGTAGGGCGACGCGAGTCAGTGTGTTAATACCACGGTATACAGAAGACAGGTAAGTCCACTTCAAAGGGGACAGCTGCTCGAAACCGTTAGACAAGCCAGCCAATAGGAGACGTTTGAGCTGATACGTCACCAACCCCATACCACGTGATTCACACGTCACTCGCGGCAGCGATGCACTGGCTACCGTACGTACGATTGCACCATGGCAGGAACTGCCGGATTTCCGCACATACGTATTGAAAATTTTTTGAATAATATGGAAACTGTGTTACTGAAAAACTTTGATTATCTCGTATGCAATGCTTAATAGCCACGTAATAATTGAAACTAGTGTGCACACTGGGCAAAAGTTTCGTATTTATCAATACAAAGCTCCGTTTGCGACTTGCATACTCATTGTAATTCTCAAATTCTAATTTTTCTTCTAGAGTGTTAAAAGGATAAATCAAATGAAAGTCCTCATAATGTTACTTTATATTTCAGAACGAAACACTGAGCTCATCGTTTTTCAACGTAAATAAAACACAGGATAAAATTACTCTTGCAAACAATGCTTTCCGCTTCAAGAAAGTCTTCTATTCTTTTAGAATACTTGTTGAACGATATACATATGAAGCAGGATTAGTTATTTTACAATGTCCATCATCTTTAATGGACATTTATTTTAGACTATATATATACACACATATATTAGAGGCCTCGTATAAACTCAAATTATAAGAATAGGCTCCCGAAGTACAAATCTTTCTTTTGCACCTTTTCCATATTCTGCTGTGCTCTTTTACTCTTACCTACCGATTTGTTCAGATGATTTTTGAATAATCACCGCTACATCAAATTGCGTTATAAAAAATGTGTTTTCAAGATTAGTTAATTTTCGAATTGCTCTGTATCCATGATCGACGTGTTAACAGTTGAAAATTTGAATAACGAGCATCGTTGAACTAAAAGTGTAGCTGCTCTGAGTAACCACAGGAATATTGGCAGTATTGCTGTAGTCATTCCAGCAGCTACACTTTTCCCCGTGAAAATCCCTCAATACAGTAAAACATGCATTTGGCCTAGTTTTACTACATGGTAAAAGTAGCCTTACATCCATATTTATTCGATGAATACATTATTGTAGCAATTAAATATTGAACACTACGCACTTGAATTATTTAATATACTTATACATATACGGCACACATCCTATAATATGCAACTTTCTCCGATTAATTATAATAATAATAATAATAATAATAACAATAAACTCAGTTTCCGACAACTTCGGTCATAGATCTTTAGTTGTCGCTTTGGGCATTTCTACCAAAGTTGCTCTGCTGTTGTAAGGTGGTACGCTGAAGTCATCAGTGCCTTCCATCTTTCTCTCCGCTATCTATTCAAATTACTTCAATTATGTTATTGCTCGCATATTCCATCTTACTCAGTCAAGTGCAAAACCACTCAATACAATACACTTTTTCCCAAAACAACAAAACTCATGTCCGATTTCAACACATAAAGTATGCCCTCCTTTTCGTCGGGCCACAACAATTCTCCAGAACTTCACCCCCATTCGTTACACAGATTAGATTAGATTATAAGTTAGTTTAAGCCTCCCTAACCGCTACAAAAATAGAGCGTATCGAAGAGAGGAAGGAGGAAGGCACCATTTAGTATGGAGATAAGAGAATGAGGAATCTATGCAGAAAGGGCATAGAAACAGTAAGATGAGAAAGAAGTTCATGAAACAAGATAAAAGTTGAAGAAGGAAGTCAGAGGTGCTGAAAAACAGGACAGTAGTGAACCGAAAAAAGGTGGTCCTTAACATAACAAAAAACATTTTATTTCAACAAAAAGAAGGCCTTCCTAACTCACAGCTCGGGCCCTCACATTTTTCCCCTGGGAGCGCTAATTCCCATAGATACAATACTTTAGTCATACTTTATGAATAAGTCCCCCATCAGATAACAGGTTGGCCACACTTATGTTTCCTCCTGTGACCGCTTAGAAATTTCAAATCTCATTTCCTTCCCTGTTGGGCATAACAAATTATAAGACTTCAGCTATAACCAGACGCTTGAAATGTAAAATACACATTATGATCACTATATATAAAAGAATTTCATGCTACGCCACTCTTTTTCAGTAAACTCACATCAGTATTCACAATTCAATAATTTGCACGTCAGAAACCTGAGAATTTAAGCCAAGAGCGTGTTTTGGTTTCTTATGAGCAAATAAATAAGTTTCAAATGTGAAAGAATGAAGCTCCATCCTGATACAGGACATTAGACGAAGATAAAACGTACCTGTTTTACTGCCCTAATGTCGTGTGACAATGATGATCTTAATGCAATTTAAACAATTTAAAACAATTTATTTACCACAGGAGATACAGAGGTAGAGTTTTACTTAAGTCTAGTACAATGGTCAAATTTGAGTATAGCTACCTGTGGGCCCGAATAAGTTCAGCGACTTCTAGGGCATCCTACCATCACGCTATTCTAGGGTGTACAAAAGTTTAACCTAGTTCACTTAACCTAGTTTCGCATTAGACTGATCATTGAGATGATTAACTCGATATTTTACAAGTCGGCTATATTTAACAGTATGATCGATAAAACGATTCAAGAGCAGAGAGAAGATTGGTTTTGGTACACAAGGCAAGTTACATTATGACATTATCATTAGTTACATGTAGGAGGCAAGATTTCGACACGGTGATCTTACACGACTAGTATTCTGATAGGAAGTGAGACTCAAGATGTCTTTTGAAAACTTTGTACGAATTACATTCACGGATCTCTGCAGGTATAGAGTTCCAAGTTTTGGTTCCAACGAAGAGAATACTGTGTTGCGACCTGGCCTTTGAATAATAAGGAAGCATGAATTTACTTCTATTTCGGGTTAAATGGTCGTGATGACCAGTTTGCGCAATCAATAATTGTCTTAGGCTATTGTCGCCATCATTTCTTAATGTTTTGTAAATGAAATTACAGATGGAGATTTTGTAGAGATCCGAAAGTTTAAGTATTTGTAAATTTTTGAAAGAATCATTTGTGTGAGCATTATATTCTAGGTTCTTTACCGCTCTGACAGCCCTTTTCTGCAGAGTAAAAATTTTGTTGGTTTTATTTTTATCAGTTCCGTGCCATGCTTCTATTCCGTATTGCAAGTATGGAGAAATGAGCGTTCGGTAGAGCATTTGTAAAGCTGTTTCAGGCAGAAAATTTTTAACGTTATTTAGGATTCCGATGGATTTTGATAATTCAGAACTAATATGAGTGATGTGCTCTTTGAAGGTCAGATGTTTATCTATTATGATGCCCAGAAACTTACATGAGTTGGTTTCTTCGATTTCACCTTCGCCAATTTTAATGCATGGGAGAGATACATCTTTCTTGTATGAGAAAGTAATATAATTTGTTTTATCGATATTTAGGCTTATTTTATTAGCTTTGAGTCACGATGAAACCTTGTGAAGTTCAGTATTTATACTCTCCACAATCATAGCAGGATTTTGGTTCAGAAGGACCGCAGAAAGCGTACTGTCATCGGCAAAAAGTATGAATTTGAAGAATGATGTAGATTTTACAATATCATTGATAAAAATCAGAAACAAGAGAGGCCCGAGAACAGATCCTTGTGGAACTCCATGGCTAATTGTCTGTGGGTCTGATTTTGCGTCGTCAATGACAACGTATTGCTTCCGATTTGTTAGGTATGATCTGAACCAATCATGGGCAATTCCTCGAATGCCGTAACAGTGTAGTTTCGATAATAGTATTTTATGGTCCACACAATCAAATGCTTTTCGGAAGTCAAGAAATACAGAGAAGACAGGCTTTCCTTCATCTATATTAGAATAGAGGAATTGTAAATGATTTAATATAGCCTGTGTTGTTGATTTTTTAGAGCGAAAACCGTATTGTTTATCGTAAAGAAATGATTTTTGTTCAAAATAAGAGTACACTTTTTTATACACAATCTTTTCGAATACTTTGCTAATAATTGGTAGAATGGAGATAGGTCGATAATTGTTTACACAGGTTTTTTCACCACTTTTAAAGATAGGGGTTACTCTAGCAACTTTGAGGGAGTTCGGGAAAGTGCCTAGTAAGAGAGACTGGTTAATAATATTTGATATCAGTGGGGCTACAATGTCAGCAATAACTTTAAGTACTTTAGTCGGAAACGTTTGTAACCCACTCGATTTATTTTTCATGTTGTTTATGCACGTAATTACATCGGAGGAGTTTGTAGGCGTAAAGAAAAAGGAGTTGGGTTCTCGAATATGATCCATAAATTCCAGGTGATCAGTAGGTTCACTTGGAATACCATCAGCTATTGTTTTCCCTACGTTTACGAAGAAGTTGTTAAAGAGATTAGCAATTTCTTTCTTCTCATGATATTTTACATTATCTTGAACAACATATTCAATTTTCTTTTTATCGGCATTATTCGGTTTACAGCAGGAGTTAAGGAGATGCCAAGTCTTTTTAACGTCAGTTTTGAATTGAGTAAACTTGAGCGTAAAGTAGTTCTTTTTTGATGTTCTTATCTGGTTTGTTACATAGTTTCTAAATCGGTTATATGTTTCTCTAGATATTCGTCCTTCGCAAAGGAGGGCTAGGTACGCTTGACGTTTCTTTATATTTATCACGATGTCTCTAGTAATCCAGGGCTTATGTTTATTTTTCGGGGTAACTGTACGAGTTACAATTGGGCAACACTGATTGTATGCGGTCATTATAGTTTCAGTCAACTTTACTACTGCTTCATCAATGCTCGTAGTATTATTGTTTTGTTGAGAGATGTGCAATGTAGGCATTGATTCTTCTAGAACGGTGCGCATTTCTTCAAGATTTAATTCGTTTATTTTACGATATGAGTAAGTTTCAGCCCGTGCCTTGGTGCAAGCAATATAGACATTTTTCTTAATAAGAAAAACTGGGAAGTGATCTGATAAGTCAGAAGTAATTATTCCAGCAAGAAAATCACTTGGGTCTGTCATAAAGATATTGTCAAGCAGCGTAGCACACTCTGAGGTTATTCGTGTAGGCTTTGTAATGATCGGAAGGAAGGATTGAGACTGAAAGGTAGTTAGGAAATTAGAGATTGGTTCATGGCTTTCATGTTTCAGTAGATCATAATTGAAGTCACCGCATATTATTATGTCATTGTATAAGGGCCTGTTGAACTGAGAAATAATACGATTCAATTCATTCAGGAAGGATATAGGACAGGCTGTAGGAGGCCTATACACCGTTCCAAGCACAATGCGTTTACCATCTCTAAAAAGTTCAACGAAGAGTGATTCTATATGATCCTGATTCATGGTTGCACTTGCTATGGTTCTCGAGTCTATGTGGTTAGATATATATGTGCTGATGCCTCCGCCCCGCTGGTTTTTTCTTAGCGAATGGTAACTATGATAATTTTCAAATCGAATCATGTCTTTAGTCGAGTCATCTAGCCAGCTTTCGGTGA
Organism: Morinoia aosen; assembly: GCA_030386875.1. Classification (NCBI taxonomy): domain Eukaryota; kingdom Metazoa; phylum Arthropoda; class Malacostraca; order Amphipoda; family Talitridae; genus Morinoia; species Morinoia aosen. The sequence goes on along the minus strand of CM059558.1, from coordinate 9,829,228 downwards.
AGCTAATCACGTCTAGGTTATATTTAAGTTCAGTAATAGTACATTGTATCTCTTCCAATTTTGGATAGAGTGACCTACAGTTCCAACACAGGAGTGAGAAATCTCGGTCAGTTATTCGTACAGTTTCGTTGAATTCTGATATATTAGTATACCTACACTCTTGAGAGTCGTTTAGGTTTGGATATATTCTGTTCAAATGATTGAAATCTGGATCGATTTCCTCAAATATTACAGGGTGATCAGTCATTTAAAATAAGTAAAAGTAAGAATTAGGTACTATAGAGCTTAAGACGAAATACAGAGTCAAGCTTAAAGGGATATTTCAGTCTAAAAAGTAGCTTATTAAGTAAGAGAGAATAGAGTAAAAAAGAAAAATCTAGCGCGATTTCGTGAGTACACACAAACTCAGTCCATGAGCGAGTGATAATGGAGTTCAATATCACAACATTGGTGCAAACAGATTGCTAAGGGCGTTTTCGCAAGTTCACATACAACAGGTAATAAATTTCTAAAGATTATGACGACAATGATACAATCAGCTAATATGGTTTACGCGTAATAATAACTGTAGTGGTAAATAGAGAAGAATTCACAGTAACATTGGCTGGTGAAAAATTACTAATTGCGATGCTCATATATCTGAAGTGAGAATGAACTCAACAGGGAGCATGTGGTTCTCGGACATGACTATTAGTTAGGATGTAAAATTTAACATCCTCACCCAATCTTCTTGCACAATTTAATGAAGCCTTGCCTAAACATTCGTCCCACGAGGAACGAGAAATGCCGTGAAACATCTCCGTCAAATATGTACGACGGTAAGCTAGCAATGAGGTAGTTCCATTCAACTGTGATGGAGGAAAACGAACGCTGCGCACAACCGATACTAAAGGAGGAAATCTCAGCGCAATTTCTCACAGTTCTATAATTCTTGAGGTCAAGTATAGCTAACCTAAGACTTTAAATCAAACTTGCAATCTACCCATCTTGACACATTTGTGTCTAACACGTGGTACTACAAAAGAAAAGACTCACGCATTGCAACCGCCACAGCAAATTAGTCGTCCAATGATTAGATTAGATTATTAGTTAGTTTAAGCCTCCCTATCCGCAACAAAGGCTATCTAAGACAGGAAGGAAGAAGGCACCATTTAGTATGGAGTTAAGGAGAGCGTCCCCCTTATGAATCCTTGCTTCTGGGATTTCTTGAGAAACTGGGATTTTTGCTGTTATAAGAAGTGTAAGAGGTCAGGTACATCCTGTGAAAAAATGAGATTCGTACGTTCACTCGTTCGCCCGCTACGGGGATTTAAAGAATGGGGGGGAGGGGAGGGGGAAGTGGTATTTTATCATGTTACACGTCCCCCTTGCCACTTTCTTCACGACTTGACGTTGCTATTTCATCTCCTATGTCTCTGGATTACTCTACAATGATTTTAGGGGTCTAACTTGAACCACAAATTTAAAAAAAAATTTTATTTGTATTGTTTATGTTTCTTTGTTTTGCTTATAATGTAAACAATGGTTTTTGGGGTTTCAAAATGCTTCTCCTCCTACACTTTTTGAGCTACAGTGATGGTTTTGGTATCATTAAATGCGGGAAGACGCGGGCTTTTAGGGGTGCTAAAATTCGTTTCCTCAAATTTACATTTTCAATATGAAAAAGTGTAAAAATAGGAAAAAAATGCACTTTTTCGGAAATGTAAAAATTTATGACGTCATAACTCATGAGCAATGAATAATTTTGGAATGAATTTTAGCATCCATAAAAGCCCGTGTCTTTCCGCATTCATTGATACCAAAATCATTACTGTAGCTTGAAAACTGTAGGAGGAGAAGATTTTTGAAACCCCCCCCTTCAAACTTCGTTTTCTTCGATTTCCCATTTTCTTTTCAAGAAAATTGAACTTTTGCTCTAAGCAAAAGCGATTCCAAATTCAATTTCCTATCAGAATATCAAATTTCATTGTTCTAAGTTCAATAATAAAGAAAAAAGTCCGTATGGGGGACGCTCTCCCTAAGGAAGCGCGGAATCTATGCAGAAAAGGCACAGAAACAGAAAGCTAAGAAAGAAGATCATGAAACAAGAAATAGTTGAAGAAGAAAGTAGTAGGTGCTGAACAACAGGACAGCAGTGAACCGAAAAAAGATGGTCCGTAACAAAACAAAAACCTATTCTATTTAACAAAAAGAAAGCCTACCTAACCTTTAGCTCAGACCCTTATATAGTCCCCCTGGGAGCGCTAATTCCCATAGATACAATAGTTGTATTCCCCTGAGGGGTAGTCGTCCAATGACGGCCAACAAGAAACACAACTGAAGCTCGAGTAGTTTAGTTTTAGTAATAACATCAATTTGCTAGCGCTTCAGTGCCTGCACTATGTCGCGCCGATGGTCTCACAATTCAGGTTGTCTCCACGTCTCAAATTTCGAAGTCTCACTGCCACCAACATCGTAACCCAAGTCACAGCAACTATTAAACAAACAAAGACGCGATAGCCACGAGCGTGATCTGAGCAACACTTGATTTCATTGGTGGCAGCCAGGGTTGCGGAGTCGGTGGAATAAATTTGCGACTCCGACTCCGACTCCGACTCCACCTTTCCAGAATTTGGCGACTCCGACTCCGACTCCACCTTTTCAGAATTTGGCGACTCCGACTCCGACTCCACCTTTTCAGAATTTGGCGACTCCGACTCCGACTCCGACTCCACCTTTTCAGAATTTGGCGACTCCGACTCCGACTCCGACTCCACCTTTTCAGAATTTGGCGACTCCGACTCCGACTCCAACTCCATTTCTCCAGAATTTGGCGACTCCAACACCGACTCCGCCTATTCACAATTTTGTGACTCCAACTTCACCTATTCATAATTTATAAGATGAATATTTTATTTCTGAACAAGTGTACACAGACCGTAAAAAATGATAAAATTCAATACCTTTCTTCAACAAATTTTCGTTTGAGTGGAGTTTCCATGCTTTCAGCTTATTCCAAAGGTAACTTAATTTTCTTATAAGAGTAATAAACACTCAGAACACAGCATTTTTGAGCCGCAAGAGAAGTTGTTATAGCCATTCGTGTCGTATCCAAGATACAGAAATTCAGCATTACTGAAAGCAACTGCGAACTTGTGTATGTATATTGTAATATGCAATACAGTACATTGCAATACAGTATATTGTAATATACAATACAGCATATTTCAATATGCAATACCCCGCCGAACTCGGTATTCACGATACAAACTTGAGTATATAAGGCTCTGGATCGCTCTAATTGTGATGAAAGTGACTTATTACAGAGCTATTGCACAACGAAAATGAGTGTATTAATTGACCGTGAACTGGAACCAAGACCGCCAGTGCTATTTTTTTCCTATCAATTATTTTTAACAGCGTGACACAAAACGTATAAATAAACACACGACACTTATTCTTAGTAGTAAACGGTTCCAGGTGTTGAAACCTGTGCATATGTTCATTATATTCTTTATTAGCAAACGACTTTTAAATTGACTACTGATCCAATGGTATCGTTTTAAAAAAATCTCAAGATAAAAATGGCAAACAAATATATCCATTGTAATAGTACCTGCGATTAAAATACAGTATTCTCGTACTTGTGCACTGGTAAAACTCGTATCACAGATACGGTCATAAAACATCTTTAAAAACGTCACAAACGCACACAACAACCAAGCAAATTGTATAACATAATACCTACCTGAATTGTAACCTAAATTATTGTTCGCAAGAGGTTTTTAAAAAATTTGCCATACCATTTAAGCATTTAAATGCCTTTGAAATTTAAATGCAATGAGTTGCATTTTCTTGACAGTTGATTCGATTTTCACGCAATGTTATTTACTTATAAACATAAGTGAGCAGATGCCAGGTTTTTCATATTTCGATGGTATTTATGATACTGTCCAAGCAAGCAGATTCCCATTGTAATGAGATAGGGGAAATTACACACGAGAACATACACTTATCATTGACAGACACCTGGCTTTTTATTATACCGGGTGTCCTATAAAAATGTCCCCGCTTTTTAATTAATTACATCTCAGCTTTAAATTAACATATTTTAATTGCCTCTTTTCACAATGGAGTAAATTTTGTTTCCTTTTCGAATAATTTAAATTTTTGAAAATCAGTTGAATAACCACTGTACAATGTCCAATTTACTGAAACGAGCAGAAAAATAAATTGTTCAGAGGAAAAGTTTTTAAAACAATATTGATATTCTTCCTTATTTTGTAGTTTCCATAAAACTGAACACACAAAAATTTTAAGGAGTAACAAATCATTACCTTATATAACGTTTAAATAAATGAGGTAATTTTAGTATCCAACGACATACCCTCCATTTCTCTCAAGGCAAGTATTACTTCTAGCCACCATTGAACGAAGAGTTTTACCCATTATTCCACCGTTTTTTATCAGTCCTTGAAACACTATTATTGAGAACACTTGAAACTTGAAACCTCTCAGAGGGTTTAAATACTTAGTTGTACGTACGATACATCGTTATGAAATTATTCTTAACAGTGAGTATTGAGGAATGAAGAAGAACACCAGTGTTGTTTTTAAAACTTTCCCTTTGAACAATTTTTCTACCCCTTTCAGTAAATCGATCGTCTTAAAGTTTATTCAACTGATTTTCAAAAACTTAAATTATTTCAAAAGGAAGCAAAATTGACTAAATTGTAAATAAAAGACAATTAAAATATGTTAATTTAAAGCGGAGATATTTTCAATTAATAAGTCCGGGACACTTTTGTGGGACACCCGGTATAGTATTGATTGTTCTTATACAATAAATGGTCAAGTGTCTCCTGTGAACAAATTAATAAATAGGTTTAGCTATTTCGTGAGCGTAATCTCTCCTGTGTTAATACAATGGAGTTTTAGGATTTAAAACTTAAGGGCAACTGCTCGAACATTTATTTCAAATACAGAAGAACTTCAAGGGAACAACAGCAAGTCGTTTCCTTTTCTCCTGCGCAAAAAGAGAAACCGTACCCAAGTTAGGCAGATCTTGAGTATTCCAACAGTACGCTCAGCAGCGTCCTCTGTAATATTTTTATTATTAAATTCCTTTAAAATAGAGACCATAGATCTTCTTTAACGTAAGGTTAGTTTTTAAAACGATACTCGCTAAAAATAGAAGACACCCAATGGACGCGGCCGGTCATCAGTACGGTACTCCGGTAGGGAATTTTAGAGGCGTTCTGAGTAGAGAGATACAGAGTTTTAAGATGTCTTGTCGCGGACTAGGTGAATATCGTATCTTATTGCAAGATTGCATATAGCACTAAGATTTTAACAATTATTTGACAATTAATTTCCTTCAATAATAAGTGCCTATTCAAGAGGCTGCAAAAGCCGGGTCGAGGAGTTCAAGTCGCAGAAAGAGACTACTTTTTACGTAAGAGAAATAAGGTAGAGGTACCAGACCCACTTTTATTAAAAGGACGACGTGCTGCCCAAGCAGAGCAAGCTCAAAGATAATTTAATGAGTGAACGCCAAAGCGTAACAAGTAATTTTAATTAAAGCTATTTAAGGTTAATGCAGGTCTGCTAGAAGCGCAAACGTGCTTAATTATAGAAAGTTAAATTTAAACACAAAAATCGAAAAGAAAAGATGCAGCTGCAAAACAAAAAACAACGAACAAAAAGATCTCATTTCATCAGTTTCAAATTTTTGTCTGTGAACTAAGAGAGGCCAACTGAAGAAAACTTTTTCTTCCACAAAGCCGCCATCAGAAATACGGAAAATATTCAACAGGAAATTTCATTGAACAAACAAAATTGGCTGTTCGTCTTTGTTGGTTGATCTGTCTCCCTTTCACGCTCTTAAAGATGCTTAACTACTGTATCTGTGATGCGAGTTTCACAAGTGCACAAGTATTAGAATATTTAAATCGCGGGTGCTATTAGGATGGAAATATTTCTTTATGGTCCACATCTGAAAGATTTCTATACAGACAATATCGAATCCCGTCATTTATGACGAGTCGTGTACACAATTATGTATACTGAGTGTTTCAGAACACGAGGTACAAAATCGCACATCAAGTAGAAAATGGCCAAATAAACACTTTTTGTCCTATGAAATTTTCCCCAAAAAAATCGGGGTTGGGAGGTATTAGGTGTTAATTGTTTTTAAGGTTGAAATTTAATGGCACAATTACTCGCGATATTGATTCTGAATTTACTTTACAAAAATTGTTCAAAATGTGTTCCACCTACATCTATGCAATTTTCGAATGTTAGCCTTAACGGCTGCCGAATATTAGGAAACACGTCTGGCATTAAGGTATCTCACCTGCAGCCACTGCAATTCTGGCAACAAGATCTTCCTCAGACTCAATGGGTGTAGCATAGACAAGGCTCTTCACGTGTCCCAAAAATTGAAATCGAGTGGAGTCATGTCAGGAGATCTAGGAGGTCATGCAACTAGCACATTCCGCCGGATCAACGTAAATTCAAAATCAATATTGCGAGTAGTTTATTCATTAAATTTCACCCTTAAAAACAATCAACTGCTAATATCTCAATGTCTTTTTCTTCGGAAAATTTTATAGAAGAAAAAGTTTTTATTTGGATATCTTCTAGTTGGTGTGCAATTTTTTGCCTCTTATTCTGAATCTGAAACACCCTGTATATTACTGACAAGTGTTTTCTGAGTAGGTAATGTAGGCATTGTCTACACTGAGAAGCATAGATATGTATCAGCAGTTTTTTATTACTAAGTATGCACTAATTCATTGAAATTATAATAGTTAATTCAATGACTATGCTTCAAATCCCCAAAATTATGTATACGTGTAGATAAGGTAGGCCAGATTTGCACACTGCCTTTTCTTCTCTGTACCTACACTATGCAGGGTAACAATGCAGAAAAGGTGTCATATTATTGCTCAACTCTATGTTGCATTTCGGCTATATATAATAAGCAAAAGTTGTTCTGCTTTCATCGCAGGGTTCTGACGTTTTCGGAGCGTTTTTTTACGAATAAAAGTCACTTCTAGCTTCTTTGCGTGTAATATGATACTATCTCTTATTTTCGTCTAACTTTTTACTTTGTATTGGACACTTTGTTATTTTAATAAACGCCCAGGTTTTTCTCATTTCGTGTTTTTTGGAGCAATTTGAAACGTTTCCAGCAAGAGAATTTGTACTATCGCATAAATGCAGAAACCATTGCAGCTGAGATAGTGCATTGTTTTCAGTTACAATGTGTGTGTGACTGTAAGTGAAGTTTTTGCTGGTGTGTGTAATTATTTTCATTGCAGCTCGTTTACATCGTATTTTAATTTTTTTCAAGTGTCTCAATGCCGATATAGATAACCTTACAACATTTCCAAGTCTTCCTTAACAAGAAGTAATTAATTATATAATGCTACAAAACGAATACTATTTCAGTTTTTAAAAATGTATCAAGATAATTATAAAATTCTCCATTTCAGCGTATACTTGCTTAGAAACTGGGGAGTGATACGAAGATAAAAATTAAACATGATGATGATATAGTGAAATACAATATAACTCTGAAAGAACCAAATTACATTCAAGGAATAACTTGAGAAATGAGCAGAAATTTTTATTATTAATACATGTTACCTTGACTTAAAAACACGGAATCCATATCAATTTTGATAACATGACTTGAAAACTAGAAGTCTTTGTGCACTAGACCATAGCTTCAGGTTTCGGCAAAGACTACTCATTGGCAATGAATCATAACCTAAAGACTAGAAATGTTTATGATCATTATCAATCAATGCATCATTTTGAGCATACAGAGTTACCACTCTTTATGTGAGTACAATGTATTGCATCAGCTGAAATGTTCTACAAGTAACTTGCAACACATTTAATACTATTTTCCAGTTCCTATGTATTAATTGAAGGAAAAATGAACAAAACAGAAATATACAGAATGAATTTGCGATGCTTTCAATTACTAATTCCTGCTTTTAACTACAAAATATACATCAATGCTGGGTACAAAAATTATATTTCGCACTCGTAGGTTTCTCATATATTTCTGTGCAAACCCTCAATGACTAGATAACATGACGGTATTAGGTGATAGGAATAAATACGCTGTTTCATACTTAGAACAAAACAATCAACAAAAACATTGCGTATTTTTTAGATTTTTCAGCAAAGCATTCTAACATTGTTTTGGTTTACTTTTAGTTTTAAAGAATTATAAATAATTTTTAGAAAAATTAGAATCGAGGACACCAAAAAAGAGCGACTCCAACCACGACTCTACCACATCCGAATGAACGACTCCGACTCCACCACATTCGGAGAAGCGACACCGACTCCGACTCCGACTCCATCACACTTCAGAGTAGCGACTCCGACTCCGACTCCGACTCCACCACACTTCAGAGAAGCGACTCCGACTCCGACTCCGACTCCACCCTAAAACATGCGACTCCGGCGACTCCGACTCCCGACTCCGACTCCGCAACCCTGGTGGCAGCAGTAGTATTAGTAGCAGCAGCAGCAGCAGCAGCAGCATCAGCAGTAATGAAAGAGCTGCTAATTCAATACCATACTCATCATGCGTAGGGTTCAATCGGTTCATATAATCATCTTAAGGTACATGCACAGTTTGCGCATTGAGCAGCAGCCTAACCCCCTAATGGGGGTCTCAGCGCCCACCCAATTATGACCGGGCGCCTTACCCTCGCTGAAACCCCCAGGGGCATTGCGCAGCGCGCCCGGCCATTTTACGGTTCAGTGTTTACATCGCATTACCATGCGTAGAATCTTCAGGCTAGATTTTTGAAGACAGATTACACGCTCAAAAAACGACTGCAGCGCTGTCACATTGTAAGTTAACCGTTCAGCCTCCCCAAGTATTCCGATCAGAACATCCTGTGCACGACCGCGAAGGTGCGGAAAATGCAGATTCCTGGCAACAGCATACAGGGGACGCGAGGAAGTGCTTTAAGCTGGGGATACATTGACACTCGCATTGGAAGCTCACAACCATCGGGCGCGGGCAAGCGCGCGCAGCGAAAGGGCAGCGATCGTTCACATTGGCACAGCGCTAGCAGGCAGCAGAAGCGTCAAAGTCGGCGGGCAGAGTGTGTTGCTCACACTGCTCAGTTGCAATCCAGACGCTACGTTGGGAGGTACTGCGCTCCGCGCTCTAGTACTTCTCGCCAGGAGCTGCTGATGCTTAGTAGAATAGCGCTAATAATTAAATTATAATTTATTTCGTATGTCATTGATTGCACGTTCTTCAATGTTCTTGTTTTTGCTGATTTTTGTTGCGCATATGCAGCATAAAATATGAAGGCTTCGGCAAGAATTATGCTAGAAAAACCATATGTAGAAACACTCGATGCACATATGCTACACTCTATGCATAATTGTGGAAGCGCATATTACATGCTAAGCAGAAATATGCATCCATATAAATGCTTCACTTGAATAGCTCCAAATTTATATTTTTTGTGAGGAAAATTGTACAGAAACAATGATACAGGATACAGTGTACTTCTTCATACACGGAAAAAATAATTTCTTTCATAATTTTCTATTAATAATTGAGTGTATACAATTCTCAACTAATTTTTATAACTTATCTAAACATAAATATTTTGAAACAAAAATAATTCTAATCTGAACGAGTCAAGGACGATGATAACGAATGAAAAAAAAAAGTAATCTAATCCAAGGCTGGTTCTGAACTATATATTTTTTCATGAATGCAAGGAACATTTCTTAATCCTTCTTTTATACGAGGAATATATTTTAGCATCAAATTCGAGGGTTGCTCTTGATAATTGCGTGGTAGTTGAGATTTTTAAAAACAAATCTTCTACGATTATGTGCCAGCCAAGTTTTACACTGCGAAAACTTCCACTCGAGATCGCAAGAAACAAGTGGAGCAAAAGTGAAGCAAGTTAGTTCGAATATTCCTTTATGGATTCATCCATTGCGTCAGAGATCTCACGAGTAAAAATTGAGTTGATTGTTTTTATCTTTTCAAAACCTTTGTTTATCACCAAAATGCAATTTAACTCTTCATAATACCTTGTATCATATCTGTTCTTCAATGTTTCCTCCACGATATCCATTAATTTTATTGTTCTCGAAGTAAGAAGTCCCTGTATTGTTATGCAAGAGCAATAATAATTATTCATATCCTTCGATAACAATAATTTGATAAAGTGTGCACTAAGCCCAACAAAGTTCTGCGTGATAATATTTAGAAACTAAAACCTTGTACCACGCAAAACTTCTCTAACGTATTCTGAGTGAAAAAAAGTTTTAGATATCACCTGTTTCTCGCAATAAATGCGATAGAGAAATTCTTCCTGGGCTTGAAAATCTTCAAATTCCTTGAAGTATTCTAAATATGATGCTCTTTGTTCACCTTCGGCATGATTGTAGATCACTTTTAGCCGCACTAATCTCAAATACACTTCATAAGGAACTATATCTAAAAAAAACTTGAGCTAATTCCCGACAAATTAAAGTAAACTTTTGAAGTAGCTGTAGCAACTTACAATTATTATTGATTTACGAAAAATTTCAATTTACAAAATTGATCCAGTTATTCAAAAAGAATTAAATAAAACTGGATGAAAAAAAGAATATAATTTAAAAGTAATGGGAAGGTTTTACTAGGTTTCAGTTTACTGCCACTTACAGTTAATCATGCATGTTCGCCATATTTTATGCTGTTCCGAGGAAAATATGCGATATGCTCACACTGCATATATACTTGCGGGCATATTTTATGCTACCTAAAATATACTCAAAAGCATATATATGCAATATGTTCAATGTCACATCCCTACTGATGACATGCAGCAGGCTACGGCTCATCTGTAGATGGAGTGATTGACGGGCAGGCGGCGGCAAAGAATGGCTAGGGAGAATGTCCAAGTGAACCTCACTTTGCCCGCCTGCTAGCCCGGCAACAGTGTATGTGCCCGTCGAAGTGACACTCAGAGTGTTGAAAAGAGTGTCAATGTATCCCCAGCTTTACAGTCAAAGGCACACGACACCGTTTGCACTGAGGCTGTGGGAGCCGCTCCATCAGGTGGCCGTGTGTTAGCCGCGTATGGCCAATACGGAAGCGACAAAGCATCACCTCTAACCGGCGACCACGACAACTGGACGATATCCACTCACGTATAGTGGGTTTAATGCTCCTAAATTTATTGCTATCGTTAGCAGCGTTTTCCCATTCCTGCTGCCATCATTCTCTCACTGCCGTTTTGATCAGGGGGTAATAATCCCGGAAAGGAACCATCAGATTTAGAGTCTCTTCGTTTGCCTCTGCGGCCCGTTTAGCCTCCTGGTCAGCTCTCTCATTGCCAGACACTCCTACATGGCCGGGCACCCAGCACAACGTCACAGATTTACGCTCACATGTTAAATCTATTAAGTTCATGACGATCTCACCAACGAGCGGATGGGTACTATTATGCTCTCGAGTGGCCTCCACCACACTTTTTGAATCCACAAAAAATAGCAAAAGTATCATGCACACAATGTTTAATATGTCGATGGGCCTCCAACACATCATAAAGTTCCGCAGTGAAAATGGACGACTCTGGGAGCAATCTCTTGGCGCTCACCATCCCCCCCGACACAGCGGCACACCCTACAGCGTCTCCCACCTTTGAGCCGTCGGTATAGAACTTCATCGCACGGGCATGTTTTTCGGCAATATGGTCCAAAAAGATCCCCTTTAGTATGTGGGTATGCATAGAATCCTTCTTAGGCATTCGACATCCCGGACAAAAACTCCCGATTGGGACACGCCACGTAGAAAAACTTTCCAATAACACTGGTTGTATTCTCATTGGCCTCGGCTGCATTGCAACCACGACTGCCGAGTAATCTTCCGATGAGGGCAGAAAGTAAGGGAAAGGCAGATGTCGGCCTAGTGGCGCATGCACGCTAGTCCATGCAGGAGACAAGGGGACTTGTTCCAATCGCGCCAAGTACTGAAGGGTCAGCTGCACACGGCGGTGCCGTAAAGCTGCTGGAAGGGACGACCCAAACGCGCCAGTGCAGATTCTGATAGCAGCATGATGCACAGGGTCCAGCTTCGAAAGTGAAGTCGCCTTGGCATACTGATACACTATGCAGCCGTAGTCTATCTTGCTTCTAATAAGAGTACGATATAGTCTCAGTAGGGTCATTCTGTCAGCCCCCACGTCAGGCCGGCCAGGCTTTTTAGCAAGTTCAGCCCTCTGACGCAGTCAGCCTTGAGGGTGGCTAGGTAGGGCTTCCAAGAGAGCCTGTCATCAAGCGTCACCAACAGAAACTTGGCGCTGTGTGAAAAATTCACTTGTCTTCCCTGCAGTGTGAGCTGTGGGGGATCACTACGGCCACGGCCCCGGAAATAAAGTCCCAACTGTTTTTTCCGGTGAAAAGTTGACGCCATGTTCCTGAGCCCACTTATTAGCGTTATGGATGGCTAATTGCATTCTTCGCGTCAGAGCTGGAAGATGTGTTGATGAAGAGTATACCATAAAGTCGTCCACATATAAGGAGGCCACCGTTCCGGGAGGCAAGGTGGAGGTGATACCATTTAAGGCAACACTAAGCAGGGTGCAGCTCATAACACTGCTCTGCGGTAAACCTTCACACTGCAACTGCGAGGAAGAAAGGGTGCCGCCGACCTTAACGCGGAAAGTTCTTTCACCAAGAAATTCTTGAATATACAGGGCCATGTTACCACGGAGTCCATACTCATGTAGTGTCTTAAGTATTCCATATCTCCACACGGTGTCATTTGCTTTATGCATATCAAAGAAAAGACACATGGTTCGGCGACGCTCGGCGAGGTTGGCTACCAGGTGGTTCTGTAAGCGGAGGAGAGCGTCTGTGGTCCTTCGAAGCTGCCGACTGCCAACTGAAGCTCGATCAGGGTTACATTCTCGGATATGCCAACAACATAGCCCTAGGCAGGAGGCAGTGAAGTGGAAGCTAAATATTTAAGGCTACTATGGTTAGTTTTTCCTTTGCTGAGCCGTCTTGCCAGCCTCGGCTCTGCGGCGCCTCACGTCCCAGTTGTACACGCGGGCTATGGTGACCTTGGTGGTGGTGCACTGCGTCCTGAGATGGGCAAGATTGATCGGTTCTAAGTTAGTTTAAGCAGGCGTTGCTATAGCGTGAGGCCTTCAACACTACAGCATAAGATCTAACTCTAGCTAGTGCTATAGCGTGAGGTCTACCTCTAGCTAATACTATAGCGTGAGGTTAGGTTACTAATGGATATTACCAATTGTCATACATTTGATTTGGCTAAAAACAATTAGTACATCTCAAACTGTATGGGTAGGCGATATATGGCAATAGACCTTACGCTATAGTAGCACCGTTTGAACCTCTCTAACCACAACAAAATGCTTCAAAGAGAGGAAGGAACCATGTAGTATGAAGTTGCACGGAAACTAGCGTACGTTCCCACACAAGGTCTCTAAGGCTTAGAAACTGTGAGCTAAGAATAACTACATAACTCAAAACAGGACAGAACTAAACAGAAAACGATGATATATTACAACAACAAAAAATAGTTTTATTTCAATACAAAGAAAGCCTACCTCTCATCTCGGGACCTCACATATCTGAGGCGGGGAAAGACAGTTCAGTCCCACAATTGAAATTTTTCTACAAGCTTGAAATAGAAGCTACACCCAGAGCTAAGTTTGAATGAAGAAAACGATCAATTCAACACTCGTAAAGACACGAGCAAAAAATCTCAGTAACGAAACTTTATTGAAATGGTTTTCTGAAGAGGGATAAATATTCTAACCTTTCCAGATGATCTTTGTCTTGATTGAGATCTTAGTTATTTGTTAGGGGAGCATACATCTTACTAGGGTTACGGTATCTGAAATAATTGATCTCCAATCACTAATTTTATTTCATCATTAGAGAGCTGAAGACTCCATTCAGTGGCTACTGAGAAGTGACATTCGAGTAGATCATTACCTACGGCCAAAAACATATGTTTTGGGCCGTACCAAAACTCCTACTCGAATGTGAATTCTCGGTAGCTGCTGAATGAAGTCTGCAGCTCTCTAATGATGAAATAAAAGATTAGGTATGGCCACAAACACATGTCGAGATAAGCACGTCATGAAAACGCAAGAAAACAGTCATATTCCCGATTGTGCCAGTAACGGGCAATTTCACCACATTTTTACAGTATTCTTTTTTTGACAGAAAAACCATGACAGAAGAGTATTTTAGAACATAACGTATATACATACATTTTTTTAAACATTTTATAGAACTTAGAGAAAATGTAGTTATGTAGCCACATGAAAATCTACTAAACCTCACCTAAGAAAATCAAGGTCGAAACGACCTGGGTGAGCTTGGTGTTCGCGTTGCTGAGGTTCTTGTTGAGCAGTACCTCTGCTGCGTCCAGGTCATACACTAGCATCACATTCGCCTGCACACATGAGTCATCACTGTATTATTTAGGTTAAAACCATGGTTTAAGTTTAATTAATAAGTTTTCTACAATTAACCAAGAGATACATAGATCAGTAACAAAGCATCAAAGCAGAGGAATTTTGCTGTAGCAGTTTGAACTAAAGCATTAAAAAAATGCAGAAAATCAATGTCTACGTTGGTAGACTTCGATCTATCAATGGAATTGGAAGAGATGCAAAAATTTACTTTCAATAACTGAACTGATGAAATGAAGTAAGCAATCACACATAACGAATTACTTGGTTAGTACACTGGGTTTTCCAAAAGACCAGAAAAGAGAATACAACCGAATGAGCACTGATGCAAAGATCTTACAGTATTGCAGTAACACTCGTTATCTGCAAAACACACTCATAGATGTAATTATTGCAGCTGAAATTGAAGTTTCCTTTCAGAAAAAGGGATAGACATAGTAATTCAAGAGGTTTCATACATTGATAAGAAGAGGCACTTATGCATATGTACCTTTAGAAGAGCTTAGAAATTGCTCATACTACTGGAGAGTTTTCAGTCATTCTGACTAGATATTATAAGCTTTCACAAAAAGGGGTAAAACCGCCAGTAAAATATACACAATAATTATGTACACTGGTTTGATTAGATAACGTGAAAAATTAGACACCAGTGAACAAAAAAAAATTGCCTAAGACAAAACAAAAATTTTTCTACGTCAACCAAAGGAATACCTACCTAATCTTCAGCTTGGATCCTCACATCTCACCCCTGGCAGTACTAATTCCTATAGATGCAAAAGTTGTTTTTCCATGAGAGGGCGCACTGGTTATATTGATCTAACTATGGCACAGATACACCCAAAATTAAGGCACATGCTGCTTCAAGTAATTAAATGTAAAGGCAGTAGCAATGAAGCAAACACATGAGCAGCATACTAAGAAGTACAAAGCTTCTGCATATAAATGACAGATATTACAACCCACCTAAGAAAATAGGTTTAACAAAAATTATCTAAAATTAAAAAGAAAAATACAAATACATAATCAAAATTTTCTGCTTTGCTCTTATTTCAAACTGAAATAAAAATGAAGATAAATTCCTCCCTACCCAAACGTAATGTCATTAAAAGAAACAATATGATTAAAATCTTTCACATTTTAACTTCTCATAATTTCTTACAGCAGTTGAACTTAGTCCAGTTTCACTAACCCCAAGCCATAAGCAGACTTTGTTGGAAGGAGGAATGGTACCTTCAACATAGAGTTGGTCAGAGAGCAGGAATTGAGTTTCCAGATCCTCCGTGCTGTCTTGTCGAGCCTTCATTTTTTCTATGATCTGCAGGTAGCTTTTGATGTCTGGCACCTGGTGCTTCAGCCTGCACCAATAAATAATGGATGAGTGAATATTTCTGCAGATGTCATAAATATTCACTTCATGGAACATAAATTCTAAACATTTCTTGACAAATAGTGTTAGAAAAATTAAATAATGCACATATGATTTTAGTCTATGAAGAATAAGAGGTTATAACCAAAGAGGAAAGTTTTAAACTTTCTGAATGACAATTAACAATACATCCCACCTACATTCAATGCATGCTGGAGAAGGGAAAAATATTACTTTGGCGAGTTGGCTTACATCAAAAACATTAAGACATCTTAATTACACTAATGAAATTAGATGCATATCATTACAAATATTAGAGTAGCACTTCTTACAAAAACCCATCCTTTGTCTTGCCTAATGAGCAACAAATACTAATGATGAACTTTGATACAAAACACTTGTGTCCTCAACAATAAGCAAGAGAAAATTTTACATTGGGCATATAGCGCTTTTTTGATTTAGTCAAAAAATAGGATATATACTACTTCAACTAATACTGACATAGTTAACATAAAATAAATATGCTCTACACAAATGTGCTTCTTTTGAATCTTTATTATAAAATAATAGACCCACTTCAAGCGAGTGGCAGTGAGGTGCGACTCCATGCAGCGATAGTTGCTGAGCTGCTCATCAAGGCGCCTGATCACTTCTTCTGCACCAGCAGATTTTTTGCTCATGAACTCTTCAACATCTTCCTGTGAAATGAAAATAAGTTATAAAAACATGAATAGTATTTTAACACAACTCACTCACCGATACACCCAATGGATGAATCTATATATAAGATATTTTATCACCAAATGCAGTTAAATTAAACTGAAAAATTGTTACACTGCATCAAATATTTTAGACATTTTAATGTTTCATTTCCCACAAAACAATGAAAATTTCAAGATAGTTCTTTTAGGCTAAAGTCAATTAGATTATTAGTTAGTTAAGGCCTCCCTATCCTCAACAAATGAGATCCAAAGAGAGGAAGGAAGAAGGCACCATATAGTATGGAGTTAAGGGAACGCAGAATCTATGCAGAAAACGCATAGAAACGGTAAGATGAGAAAAAAGTTCATGAAACAAGATCAAAGTTGAAGAAGAAGTAGTAGGTGCTGAAAAAACAGGACAGCAGTAAACCAAAAATAGATAATCCGTAACAAAACAAAAACCTATATTATTTTAACAAAAATAAAGCCTACCTAACCTTTAGCTCGTGCCCACACATAGTCCCCCTCGGAACACTAATTCATTCCCATAGATACACTAGTTGTATCCCCCTGAGAGGGGCTAAAGTCAATTAATATTGCTATGAGATATAACTTGAACATCCTTCAGAAAACAGTAATTCAACAATAGCTAAAACTTATTATAATTATAAAATACAATATATAAAATTGTATTTCATATATTTTTTCAAAGTGTTGTAAAATAAAAATTGAGTACAGTTATTCAACTGCAGCAAAATTGATTAACGTAGAACGCTTACTTCAGTTGACATGAGCTACTCGTAGCTTTACCTTCACATCCACAAAAAAATATTCTTTTCAAATCATTGACTAAGTAATTGAGGATAATATAACAGATTTTTAATTCATTTGAATGTTTCAATACAAAATGAGCCTTAGGGCACAAAATAATTCCTTGTCTGAGGGAACTATTGTAAATATGGAGTTTAATGCGCTCACAGAAATTAAAAATTCTGTTCCCAAGAATCACTAAAGGAACACATTTAAAGGAACACATGTTATTCTTATTAGAACGTAATGATTGCTATGTCTCATAAATAAAGGATCAGCACAGAATGTCATTCTTACAAAACATTTTTAAACGTAGTCCTGCAGTGATTCTTGGGAACAAGATTTTCAAGCAGTCAGTGTCAAATTTTACTTTAATGTTGTCAACGATTTTCATAATTTCGTTGCTATAGATAGGTAATATAGTTGATTTTAAGACGTTTTACATGAATGACAATGTGCTCGCAAATGCTTAGTTTTTGAGTTATTTAAGTTTGAAGTTATACGAGCGGCGCTCCTGAATGGCATTTTTTACGCAATTTCAGAGTTGAAACGGCAGCTAACCCCCTATTACGAACGTAAAGAGGTTGGGTCGTGAGGGGTAGCCACAGTTCTTTTACTGAAAATTATAAATAAACGTTTGTAGTGACGTCCGTGTACATCGGCTTCATGATGGCGGACGCCATCTTGGGTACCGGGTGGCTGCCATTGGAGATGACGTAAACGGAAGTCACTAGAAACCTTTATTTATAATTTTCACTAGAAGAACTGTGGCTACCCCTCACGACCCAACCTCTTTACGTTTGTAATAGGGGGTTAGCTTCCGTTATTAAATTACGCTTGGCACTCTCGCTTCCCTGGCGCGCACAAGCCAACTTCAAAGTTGAATAATTAAAAAATTACGCATCAGCGAGCAGAATGTCATTCATGTAAAACATTTTTAAATGTGTTCCTTTATTGATTATTGGCAACAAAATTGTGAAAATCGTTGACAACATTCAAGTAAAATTTGACCGTTTAATGTTGTCAACTATTTGAATAATTTTGTTGTCATAGAAAGGTAATGTGGTAGATTTCAAGATGTTTTAAAAGAATGACATTGTGCTTGCAAATGCTTAGTTTTCGAGTTCTCAAAATAAGTTCTACCATCTGTAGAAATTATCCATACCCCTACTTACAAATTGTATAATAATCCCTAATTAGCCAACCAGCTAGTAAAAATTGTCATATTAGGAACAAAAACATTCATTCCAATTTGCACCATTCATATAAATTTACCAAAAATATTTGAAACTATTACCTTGAATTAATCTTCTCAAATTAATTTACCTGTTTAATTATTCTTCTACGGGATCTCAACGTGTCACGAAAGCTTTCAACAAAATTGTAGCACCATCATAAAATTCACGGATTGGAAACGTACTGATAAATTCGTACAAAATTTACACATGATGACAATTGTATATCTCACCTCCAATACTCAAATTCATGTCATTATAAGGCAATTGCACCACAATGTTTAAACAATTTAAACAATTTATTTACCACAGGTGATACAGAGATAAAATGTTTCTTAAGTCTAGTACAATGGTCAAATTTGAGTATAGCTACCTGTGGGCCCGAATAAGTTCAGTGACTTCTAGGGTACTTTTGAAGTACTTTTGAAGTACTTTTGTTTGAACGGCGAAACGATTCTTTTGTTATCTGTTTTCGAAAATGGCGGCTACACACAATATGTTCGCACAAATTAGATTCCTTAATTGAATCTAAAATTTCACTTCCACTTGCTCTTGGCCACTCTTTAAAATATGCATGATGATATTGGAAGTACTTGATATCAGGTTGATCTCTAGAATTATTTTCACATTCGATGAAAGAACATTTTTTCATTCTATTAGAAGACGCCATTCTTGCAGACACCAACGCCGACGAGTTGTCTTGTTACTGGTCGCGTTGTTGTTGTACAAGTTGTCGTACAGCAGACTCGATATTGTCACATATTGTCGCCAGATAGCGCTACTCTGTTGATCTGTGTTGCTATTCGTTCTGGACCTGTGACGTCACCGTCCCCAGGGCTCTTTTAAGAAAAGACTTGAATGCTACTACCTTCTTATGTGTACCGTGGTTAATAGCATGGGGAAAATTTCCAACTCAAGGCTCACCTCCTTCCTAGAACTTCCATATTTACCGCTGAACTGTATGCTATTTACATAGCGGTTAAGTTTATAACTAACAAACCAGGAGCCTTTGTAATCTTCTCAGATTCACTGAGTGCCTTGACTGCTCTGAAAGCAAATAAAGCTCCTAAACACTACCTACTATACTGGATAGCAAAGGCTATCAATCAGCTTCCTAGAGACAAAGTCATCCTGGAGTGGGTGCCTAGCCATGTGGGCATACCTGGCAATGAGGCTGCAGATAAGTTAGCACAGTCTGCTCTAAGCATCTCTCTGACAACTCAAATACCTAAATCCACAGCAGAACTTAACTCCCTATTTGCCACCTCCATGCAACAAGAGAGACTGAGGGCATGGAAGCAGCTTCCACCAATCATAAATGAATTAAATCCTGCACTGATCCCTCTACCATCTTCACTTTCACGCAGCCAACAAGTCATGATCTCAAGACTGAGACTTGGTGTCTGTAAATTGACACATGGGCACTACTTAACGGGTTCTCCGCCTCTTTTCTGCCAAGGATGCAATTGCAAACTCACCTTGAGCCACCTATTGATAGACTGTCCTCTGCATCAAAATCATCGCCTGGCCCTGATTACTGAGTGCAATGCAAGATCGGCTCCTGTGACAATGAACACCATCCTTGCAGCTGACTTCCCAACCGAACTTGTAATGGATTTCATGAGAAAGTCAAAATTCCTGCACCTCATCTGAAAAATAACTGAAGAGCAGACTAGGGGCGCCATTTCCCAAGAAGGAGACGTGCCTCATCTCTAACAAAGTAACAAAGTAACCGTGGTTAATACAAGGCGTTGCGGAAGGTCGTGTCGGTGGCGCGCTCCGCGTTGACTGACGAGCTATAGCTAATGCTATACGCGGGAGTGAGTAGCTACCGCGTATAGCTCGCAAGCATCCTTCCCCTCTCAGAGCTTTTGAGCAACTGAATGCCATTGCAGTGCGGGCTTTCCCACAAACCAGTCTGGTCATCAGCGGTTCTTTTGCAGCGCCACTCCGACGTCCAGAGGCAACATGGTAATGCAAGGTCTGGAGGGGGCTTAATGATCGAAAACTGCGCAGTCGCTCATGGTTCTTAGCAGGGTCAATGCCCTGCAGATCTAAGCGAACAAAAACTTGATGAATTTTATTTATAGTTTTATAATGTATAGCATGTCAAATTTGTGTGTAATATGTTCTATCAAAAGTTTACAAGCACGTGGAAGTTTCTTCCCTATTCTGATGACTGTGATAAAGTCACTGTGAGTGAAAACATGAGTCATGCCCAGGGAAGGATTGACGTGTCTTCAAGCAGTAATTTGTCAAAAAGTTCTGGTAGCTGCACAGGTCGATCGCGACAATCTCAGCTGATCACATGTGATTGATATCGCTCCGTGTAGTTCACGAGGCTTATGATTACAACGGCAGGGGCTGCCACAGAATTAGAACATTACGTGAAGACAGAAATGATGGTCAGATCGCTACACTAATCTTGCTGTGAGTCAACTTTAAAAGTGCTTCTCTGCATTTATTTTTGTTTGGCAAAGGATCCAAAGGTATTAACAGAATTTATATCTTACAATAGGTGAAAATACAAGCAAAATTTGAAACTTTGAAACTAAACACGTCGTAAATAGAAGCTTAGCTTTTGTTTTTTATATCCTATAGTATTTTTTACAGCTCAATTTTGATTGCAGTCTCTAACAACCAATAAATGTAGGTAAAGTAAGACTCAAAATGCTTTGGCCACAAAAATTTTCCCTTTATCCGACTCTGATTTTTATTTGAATAAATTGAAGTCTATGCAGGTAAAATAGAAAACCTTAATGCAATTTATAATCATTTTTCACTCACAGGACATTTTTGGTTACTAGTAATTAATACCTTACATGCAGTGAATGAAAGAGCTGCTGGTACCTGTCAGCAACCATGTAATAGCACAATGTTTTCACGTGCATTACTTGTAATCAGGGAAATTGTGTAACGCAGTCAGAAACATACTGCTTGTGTGTGCAAGCTGAGGTGTGACCGTTGGTGTTAGACCTTGCACCAATATTTTCAGCATCGAGAATAATTTTAAAAGGCTTCAATATTGAATTACAGCAAAAAAAATTTATGATATATTCTTTATTATATATTCAGGTACTTGCTTCACAATCTCAATAACGCCAGGAACTCTGGCGTTGTTGAGGAACTCTGCTTCGATTTTTAAGTGAACCGCTCGCATTAAATCAAATAAAATACTAGTCAGGAATGATTTTTAAATTACACCTTCCAATAGATGCTTCGAGTGAAAATTAACTCCATTAATATCTATGAAAATTACACAAAGATTTGAACTCACTTCCATGGTCAATACACGTCTGCAGCTCACAGGGCTTCGAACGGAAAAAGAAACAGCTAGGCCAATAAGTATTCTACCTGACATCGGATTTTCATAAATTTGCAGACGCCGTTGAAATTTCAATATCTAGTAGAAAATGTTACTATGAAGTCTTAAGCAATAATTTATTTCAGTTAAAATGCGCTTTTCACAAGTTTTAAGCTCGACTAATTTCTGGTATATGAAATAATTTTTCAAGCGAGGATCAAGTCGCATCTGTTCATCTAGTCTTACGGATTCTTTTTTCAATGGTGCACGTCCTCTCTCATTAATTTTCAAACCACTTAACAATTTTTTTGAAATGACAACGCTTGTCGGTCCCACCTGAGTTACACTGCATTGTCTCGAACTTTGGAGTTGTCCTTGCGAGGAAAACGGAAGGAAACAGTACTTGCAACCTCGAGGACGTAAGGACAAATTTATCAATCGACCAAAATCAAGGCCTTTGTTCTGTGATAGCTGTTAATAACCAATCCTTGAATTTTCATGACATCTCACATGCTTTCAACATGATTTGAAACGATGTCAAGACAGTTTTCAAACATTTTGGAGACTGAGATGGGGCAAATCACAGTATTTTTAATAATGCATTAATTTAGTAATGATTCATAAGTTGAGTTCATTCAGGAACAAACCATTTTCAAGACTGCTTACCGACTGTCTAATAGTGTTTCACGTGACTATCAAGCGTATCACAACATTCTTATTATTATAGGAGTTCGTTCATAGCTTAGTTCTAAACACAGAGTTGTTTACGCTAAGCTAGAGGAAGGAACCATTCATTTTCGACACATACTTGGAGAATCTATACACATGGTGTGCCCCCACACTGGGCAGGCATCCTTGTGTAGTAACACGAGCGTTTCCCAACGCAGGTCACCCAAGGCATTGGAACAAGTCAGGAAGAAAGTTCTAACGCTACAAAAGTTGAAGAAGAAAACATTTAGCTCTGGAGAAAAAGATAACAGTGAGCATAAAAAAGATGGTATTGATAAATAAACATAACATACTTCAACAAAAGAAGTATCTTTAATTAACTTGGGCACTCGTGCTTCGCCAATGGGAGCGCCACTTACCACGAATGCAATACATGGTTCTCCCATAGTGGAAATATCACATTAAATATACTCGCTGAGTGTGAAACCTATCATTTTTTTCTCACCATATGCAATAATTATTACACTAATTTAGTTTGATTCCATGTTTGACAACAAATTAAACATAATCTTTTTCTTGGTAACCAATCACAGCTGAGTTTCGAGTGCTGCAAGACGCCGAACGACCTTGGACCACTCAGAACGATAACTCGGTGCGTGCTACGCACCCACCAATATTCAATGTCGATTTGTGGGTTATTATCTGAGTTCGGCTGAGCCGACAGTGACTTTGTGCAGCGTTTCCACGTTTTTACCGAAGCTAATACGTGTGCAATGCGCATGAAAGCTTTAATTTGTGCTGAGATGTCAGTGATGTTTGAATTGCGCATAGAAATAAAGATAAAAGTGGGCATGAGAACCATTTAACCGAGCTAAGCATGAACTAGATGAGGAATTTGTTCGTTTAGACAAAGTACGCCTCCTAAATCTTTAAGTTTATGCACGTATTCATTTGTTTCATTTTTTCCCATACATAAAAATATATAAATATATAACATTGTGACAGAGCTCCCATGGGAGGTAAAATTAATAACTAAACGCACACAAGTATATGCACTCGTTCAACCAAATTTATCGTTTTAGGGGTATCTTGCGATTTAAGCGAGCCTAAGAAACCACAGGTTTCTAATGACAATAAAAGACACAAGTGCAAACGTGTACATAAGCGTGGAATCGAATGTGACCGTATCTATTGGAACTTATTCTACTCCGGTGACTGTGCGTTACTTCTCTGACGGCATGAAACTTGAAAAGCTTCTCGAGAGTGAAGAAAGTTATTCTTTCCTGTTGCCCCTATATATTCAATTTTATTCTAAATAGAGATTATTGGGGTGGCATTGGAGAGATGTGGAGTTCATCTAGCGTCCAAAATGTATTAATTTGTATACAGATGTTTTACTTCTTTTGAAATTATTTAAAATTATGCTTATAAAGACTCTAATAGAATATGACACATAAATATATCTTAAGAATATTTCACTTTTGACGACTAACAAACAAAAGTGGAGAGCAATTCTAAACCGCTAATGAATGAATGCGTTACAAGTTTAAAATAGGACTTTTCAAGTCCACAGGAGAACTAAAACATTCATTTGTAACGGACAGTGTAAAGGAATTATTTAATTGCAAAAGGCAAGCTACAAAATTTGACAATAATGGTGTAAACTCATACGAACACAATTAAATAATTCTTAATCAGCCACCACCAAGTTTTGTAATCTTTCGAGTTATACTCAATCTTTCATTAGTTCTCTTATAAAAAGCATAATAATGAAAATGATATCAAGTAAAAATCTATCGAAGCATACTTAATAATATCGATCCTCAAACTATTCTCAAAAAGGCGCCATGACAAATTACACATTCACTGAATTAAAAACGAAAATCATCATTACTAGCGATAAGAAAATTAAAGTACACTGTTGGAAAATTTATCGGATTTGAATTTATGTCGTTCTTTTTTTAAATTAAATGGGAAATAGCGTGTTCAGTTTTTAATGTCGTATTTAGATTAACAGTTAAGTTGTGTTCAGGCTCCAGCAGTTTTTCCGCAAGGGCAAGAGGGGCTTCGACCGGCGTTACCTGGCAGTTGTTTTTGATTTACTTTTGAGACTTACTGAGGATACGAGTTCCGGTTAAGCGCTTCGCAGCTGCTCGTCGCCTTTGACGCTGAGTTTGGTGCTGAGGTTGCATCCCGCTGGCATGGGGCGAGTCGAGGCGTCCCCTGCGTAAATTCCCTGTCCACTCCTTATCTCCTCTTCGTCAGTTCCTTTGGTGTTTTATCTCTATTCTAAATTAGTGTGTGTGTGTGTTTGTGTGTGTGTGTGTGTGTGTGTGTCAGCGTGTGCGTGAATAATACCAAGCGTTCCTACCCAGAGTTGCACCCAGTTCCCACCTGATCTTGTGGGTCAGGGGTATATAGTTAATTATCAAATACGTTCTGGTAATCAGAAATAAAATGAAATAAATTAAAGATATTATTAAATTATGGTGGGATTTTTCTACTGTAACTAACGGTGTTATTTGTTTTTCGCAGTATCCTCTAATCATCTTCCCGCAGTTTGTCTACCGTGGTTTCAATTTTGTCGCACTACTTCAGCGGCTGTGCTTGGAGGTGGTGTAGGTAATTTTCCTTAGCTTTGACCTCGCCTCATATATGATTATATTCATTCAGATGAGTTCATGTGATATTGAATGATTTCTTTAAATTCTACCGTTATTTTCCAGCTGACGTTAACAGAAATTGGACGTTTGTCAGCCTCAGTATTGGTCTGGCTGGAGACGCTGAGATCCAATGTTCCTGTAAAATTACTGTCGGACGCTGTCCACTAGCCAAGCGTACCTGCTTCCCTCGATCAGATCAACTGCGAACGCAGAGCTTTTACCATTTTAACAAGAATTTAAAAAATTTTAAACTAATATAATTTCAGACCACTAAAATTAAATAAAAGATCGCCGTTACGATACTTTAATGCACACTTTCTGTCAGGTACATATGAACTCTTTTGAAATTATCGAAGAGTTTTTTAACTTCTAATATGGCCGTGCTTTAATAGACTTCTTCCGGAATGTTTGGTATACGTAGACTAATAATTCACTCGTATATCCACGGTTTGACAATAACATAGAGAAACAATTTGAATAAATTCTTGTGTATTCCTTCTCCTTGAATGATTGTGTGAGAATTCAGAAAATTTCCCGCAATACAATACTCAAACAAATTATTCATTTGAGACTCTGAAAACACATGAATTGTATGATTTTGTCAGTCATCCCTAAGTAATTTCATGAACAAAACTTTGACTAACGATGACGAAAAAAATCTCAAAAAATTAGGATGCGCTCAAATTGACATTTTGTACCATTACCTAGAAAAATGTAGAAACAATTTCGTACTTCTTTTTAAGAGAAAAATCTCAACAAAATTTAACTAAACCTTGTTACTCGATTCTTGGTAAAATCAGTGATAAAAAATTCTATAACGCACTCAAAATAAATTACAAATCTTTTTCTAATCTAAGTATTAATGATGAAAAGGCAAATCGTTCGTCTTGGGAGGATTGAAAATATCAAGATAATTTACTCATGAATTTCACTTATTTCTTTTTCATGAATGATATGCGTCGTGCACTTTTCTATCATTTTTTCATGGGTCTTGATGGAAATTCATCAGAATTTTTCATTTCAATCGTTCTCATTACACATTTTCATGTTTGTTGGTAGGCAATTATTTAGGAATTACATTTATCACCAACCTATTATTTGATTAGGCCAATAGGTCAAAGCTACCAGGTTAAGCTAATGATTAAAACAGTGTTTGTTAGGCTGCTGTAGAATTCAATGAACTTTTTCGGGACCACAAGTAAAGATTGCCAATTATTCTGATGTTCATTTACGATGAATAAATTGTTTTAATATATACCAGTTCCGCATCAGTACCTATCAAAAATTAGTTTCTAACGCATCAACCTCTCGTACTAAAAGATATAAAACATAAAATGTAAAAGATGTACGGTTCCATTTAAATTCGCTCTGAGCCGAGATACAGGCGAAAGCTTTCAAATCTCCCGAGGAATTTTTGGAAGATTCAGCAAAGTTGAGCTATCATACCCCATGATTCAGATATACTTGTCATTAATAGTTGCGTTTAATTCTGAACTTATCAGTGACAATTTTTTTCACCTTACAAATATCACACTTATTGTAGCCTAAAATTCATGCTAGGACTAGATGAATGTTTTTCAATGATCGCAAGATGCGGTGAATGGTTGGGAGCCTCTGGGTTACTAAAAATAAATGATAAGATGATACAGTGGCGTAACATACCAGTACTTCCTCGTACAAGAGGCGTGTTCCATACAGGATTCCCATTGTGGTGGTAAAACCACGCTTGTTTTAAGTAGAAGAATGCATATATCAGCATTCTCCACTGCAATTCAATATCTCGGTGTTTAACGGGATAGAAGTATTTTCATTACTGTAAAATTTCCTAACCAAAAGAATGAATAAATTTGGGACCAGTAGTCAACCATAGTTTCAAAATTTTCTTCCAACTCTACAACTGAATCATAAGCGAAGTGGAATAAAAGCTGGAGTAAATATTGTTAAATATCGTAGGAGGTGCATTTCGACTGATATATTTTTGATTAAGAAAATGATGTAAAGTATTAACACAGAAACCAATAGAAACGAAAAGTCTTGAGAAGATTTATTCGAATCTTTCGTTCATAAGATAGTTCTCTACAACTTTGAAACGGAATGAACCGTTCATTCAAAATTCAGCTAAACGAATAGACACTTGCCGAAAATATAAAAATTACGTGAAAGCAGTTCAAAAACCAGAAAAAATTTTCTAGTACTATTATGAAAGGGAAAACGGAGGAAGGAGTGGGGAAGTGGATTCTGTGCCAACATTTTTTCACGCCAATAGCTTTGAATTACGTTGAGTGATGATTATAGTTAACTAGTATACAGAGATTCACGAGTGTGCACATCAAAGTTTGAAGAAGAGCTGTCAAAAGTCTTGAAATTATCAGTGCCAATAACTTTCATGGGTTATTCTTCAATTCATGATCGTAAGTTGCGTGAAAAATTTTAAAAAATAGTTTTCCGAAAAACTCAGGCCTCGTTAATATTATTTGTTATCAGAGAAGCCACATTTTGAAATCTGCATTTTTTTAATCAGTACTGTAGCCAAAAAGCACACGCCTCAAAGATATTTACAAACGGTTCAAGAAAAAAAGTTTCTGAGTAGTGATATCGATCTAGAAAATTAGCTGCAGCGACGGTTATAAACGGTGCGATATCTTTTTTGCTGTTTTAATTACAGCTTTGAAAGGTAAATGCTCCGTTAACTCAATCTAGTACTATCTCACCAAACCCGTATTGGCTCACTTTTAATATAATATTGGCTTCCAATTCAGTTTACAAAATATTCTAATTAAGTGCTCGTTCTTTTGTTTCATTCATACTTTTTCCACCATAATTAACAGGCAACAATCAAAATAATATCCAGTCACCAAAATAAAAAATTTAAAATTTATTATAGTTACCCACAAAAAGAATTCGTGAATAATTTTCTATCATGTTCATGAAAACTAGAGAACTGTAAACCAATCTGTGGACCAATCACAGCAGCTGTCTCACGCTCCTTTGGCAGACCACTGGATAGTCCACTTCACCGGTGCCGTTCGTAGGAAGAAAACGTGACGACCGCATGTAGTCGCCTTCAATGGACGCTTGAGCCACACGAGAATACCAGAAAAAGAGATCTAGAGCTCAGTAGACTACTATTGCGGTTAAGACCCCTGATTTTTGAAAACGTGTGGAGTAGTCCATTAAACCTTTCCACCCTTCAATTTAAGGCTATAATGTGTTATTTTTTAGGAAGCTTATGATAAACCTTTTTTATTTTCCTGTTTATAATTTAAGGCTGGGAACTATTATGTCGTTCAATGTTGTCTAGTCATTAACGGCCGGTAGTGCAAGGTTTATTTGTTGATTTGGCTAAGTTCATTGCTAGGGTGAAGCGTTATAAATAAGCAATTCTATCTACGCGCTACACATATTTGTTATCCTTGTTTTCTTTTCGTAATTGGAACTCTGCAGAAAAAAAATCAATTGTATTTACTCATTGAAACCTTTGCATTCCTATGAATTATTTGAAAAAAAAACATTAGACTGGCTGTGAAAATACTCACGTAACTAGAATTATGCTCACCTTTCAAATTTTTGCATTCTGAGGCTTATGCAATATGAGGGCATGAGCTGAGAGTTAGATAGCCTTCTTTCTTGTTGAAATAAAATGTTTTTGATATGTGAAGGACCAGCTTTTTGCGGTTCACTGCTGTCCTGTTCGTCAGCTCCTATTACTTTCTTCTTCAATTTTGGTCTAGTTTCATACTCTTTTTTCACAACTTACTGTTTCTATGCCCCTTCTGCGTAGATTCCGCGTTTCCTTAACTCCATACTAAATGGTGCCTTCCTCCTTCCTCTCTTTGGATCGAATTTGTTGCTGAGTAGGGAGTAGGGTGACACTCATTTTTCGACTTGTGAATTTCAACTGGGACTGGCGGCCGTATTGTGAGGTTCTAGCCAGAAACAATTTACAAAAATTTTTTTGGAAAAAATTTAGTATTTAGAGGTCGCTCAAAAAGCTCAAAGTTTGACGTATTAATACTAATTAGTGTAAAAATCCCAACTATTCCATATTTTTGCAAATATCATTCAAAGTGTGATATGTGGAAAAGCCGGTCAATTCAAAACTTTGTGAATGGCATAAGGGAATGCCGAAATTGTAAACAAGGTTTTATGGCAAAATGTTACGGTTGTTGCAAGGAGGTTTATCAGTAGCATGGAGGTAGGATATATGGAGGTAGCATAGCGCACTCTGATCTGGCTCAATTTGGCTGAAAAGTTGAAACACTCGGGCACTCTCAATGCCCGATTCTGAGCCAACCACAGACGCTTGGCTGAAGTTGCTCCACCCACCTTCCCTACAACCCCACTCTCAATGGCTCTCATTTTCCAAAGCAAGATTAGTACCTCACCACAAGTCAAAGGGTGAGGTGCGCGTGCAAGTCGCTCTAATTTGTTATAATCAAGGGCCTGTAATCTTTGTAGTTTTCAACTCTTAATGTATCTTTGCTAGTAATTTTGATATTATTAAGTGTCCTCAGGTTAGGAAACACAATTTATAATCTTTCGGAGTCTTAGAATCCCAAATTAATCATTAACGATTGAATGATTAACTAAACAGCTGGAAGAGCATTCAGCGAGCGTGTGCACACTCTAGCGTAGTTAGTAGGTAACTGGCTTCCGTGCTGACGTAACACTCGCGAGACGGCAATTGGTTACCACAGACATAGGTGAAATCTCAAAAACTGGTTCTCTTCACAGACGGCTATGCTCCCTCCATATATACTCCCTCCACGATCAGTAGCGATGTGACCATTGGTAAGTGAGGTTGTGGTGGGAAGCGCTCTCCGGATATAGCTAGTTATTCGTTCCACAAAACAGACTCAAAATTGTTTCTAAATTTAACGAAAACATATTTGCATATTTATTGCTTTGTTTATTGTGAACTTGTTATTCATTTTTTTCAGATACTGAACAATAGGTAATAGCTATATTAGCTAGGTATTAATTGTTCATTCAGGATGTAATCTAGGATGGCGTGAACAAGATCTAAGACAGACATCTATTTACTTGGCTCGCTGGAGAAAACCATAACAGGAAGTGAGCTGCCCTCAAGAAAGCAGATGCTGCAGGTTTTTCTCTATTATCATCTGAAAGAAGAGGGGACAAGGAAGGACGCAGCAGCTGATACATTGAAAGTTATGGGAGATTTCTGGCAACGCGCTCGAATTCCTATGCAGAAAGACCATCGAGCAAAAGAAAACATCTTAGGTTTGTACAAGGAATTGGCCAGTCTGAAAAAGAACATAAGCCGAACGACAAAGACCCAAAAGGAAAACAAAAAAAGTTTGTCAACTTGTTCGAAAATCTGTTCGATATCGCTCACGCAAGCGCAATGTCAATGATAGATCTTGAAGAAGACAGACAGTTCTTGAAGGCACAACGGGAAGAAGGGAGGCGAGGCTCGATGATTTCTAAGGATTTGATACTTTCAAATAAAGTGTTTCGACGCCGGAAACGGGAAGAAAAGGAACAACACCGTAAAACAAAGTCTCTGAAATAGGTCAGTTGGCATCGAGCTCAAGTTCAACATCTTCTCCAGAACGAAAATCTGATGAAGACAATTGCGCTGGTCCATCTACGTCTCAGATGCCTCCCTCTAAACGTACGCGGGCGTCCAAGAAGAAAATGGATAGCGAATTGTCAGCCGCAACGGATCGTACCTTAACTACTGATCGTGATGCAGTATTCCTTCTTAGTGCTGCTGCTCGAAGTCTCGGACATGATCCCAACAAACTTGTCATAAACCGTGAATCCTTCCGGCGGGATCGGCAAAAATTCCGCGCTGCAACTGCTGCTGAGATCAAAAAATCCTTCAAACCGTCTGTTCCACTCACTGTTCATTGGGACGGTAAGATTGTTCCTGCAGCAGACGGAGGACCAGCCATTGACCGCCTCCCAGTATTGGTTTCGGGAGATGGGGTTGAAAAGCTTCTTGCTGTGCCCAGTCACCCCAATGGAACCGGACAACCTGCTGCTGACGCAATAATGACATCACTCTACGATTGGGGCATTGAAAAACAGGTGGTTGCTCAATCCTTTGATACCACTGCTTCGAACACAGGTTTGGCAGCAGGGGCATGTACTATCGTAGAGCAACGACTGGGCATGAAGTTCTCCACCTATCTTGTCGCCACCACATGTACGAATTAGTCTGTGAGAAAGCGTTCTCCACTTGCTTTGGACCCTCTAGTGATCCTGAGATTCAACTTTTCAAGAGGTTCAAAACAACATGGGCTGAGTTGGACAAGACAGCACCAAAAGCAATGGAAATGGATAACATGTCAGAAAACCTACTCAATCGACGTAATGACCTTTTGGTAGAGTTCCAATGCCTACTTGATGGGAAGCACCCAAGAGATGCTTATCGTGAGCTACTGGAGCTGTCAATTATTGTTCTTGGTGGGCAGCCAAAACGAGGAACACACATTGCTTCCCCTGGTGCTCTACATCGTGCACGATGGATGGTAAAATAATATATGACATAAAGGTGTTCTTGTTTCGTCACCAAGATAAATTCGTGCTAACACGCAATGAGCTTTCCAGAATCAAGTGATTTGTGGAATTCGGCGTCTCTACCTATGTGGCTCCTTGGTACAAAGCTCCATGTCCAACATCAGCCCCAACGCAAGACCTAGCTCTATTGAAGGAACTAATAGCATATCCGGATAAGGAATAGCTAAATCTACATCTACTTCATTGGGGCACCACTTGTTGTACATGAGTGAACGACTGGTTGCTTTTGCGTTCTTTGATGACAGTGTACGCTTGGAAATAAAGTGAGACATGGTGAAGGCCTGTAATAATGAAGAAGGTTCAGAGGATCCTCCACGTCGAGTCACAGTTGACACCAGAGACGCATCCTTCATCAATAAAACTATCGCAGACTTTGCAACATAAGGATCCATGAAGCTATTGCAGTTATTTGACATTGACACAACCTTTTTTGCCCCTGACCCAGCTGCCTGGAATACTGACCCAGCTTACTTGAACGCCCAACAGCGTATCAAAGCTCTTCGAGTGATCAACGACTTCGCAGAGCGTGGAGTGGCAATGATGCAAACATACAACCTGGCCTTAACTTATGATGAAGGACAAAAGCAGTACCTATTGCAGGTTGTAGAGGTTCACCGAAAATCCTTCCCAACCGCCAGCAGTCAAACTTAGATCCTGCAAACTAAGCGACATGAGTGGGAGATTGGCGCCCATGAGACCCCTGCCTTTGAGCAGCTAATACTCACGACATACTGTGAGGGGGACCTAGGAATTATTCATCTTCAAGCTTGAACAATTAAATTAAGCCAAAAATAATCGCCATTTACTAGTTTCTAATCAAAACAATCAAATATTAAGCATATATGACGAAAAAAACTAAAAATATATTTTATTGAGATTTTAATAACTTTTACCTCCTTGAGCGACCTCTAAATATCGATATTTTTGAAAAAAAATTACACACATTGTTTTTAGGTTGAACCTCACAAGATAGCTGCCAGTCCCAGCAGAAATTGGAAAAAAGTTTTTTATCCCCATACAAGTGTCACCCTAATAGGGAGGCTACAACTAACGACTAATTTAATCTAATCTGGGGCTTATGTTGGAATAGGTACACTTCCCGGCAGTCTCGAAAGAGTTAACGTACTCTTTTAAAAAGTTACCTGGAGTGTTTTCTTGTTATTGAACAACTCATTTTGCTTCTGAACGTGCCGCTGCATTTACTTCTGCTTATTGAAAATCATACAATTGTGTGTAAAAATTATTTTACCGTTATAAATGATTGATTTGGGGCATGCATCCAATAGTTGGTGAAAGATGCGTCGTAGGCTTCCCACTTGCACGGAGGTAGATGAATCGGTACCGAAATAGAAAGTTTTAAGTGAACTGGTCTCTCTAATGTTTATCTTTGAGGTCTATTATGCTAAATTTTTTCCTTTTTGATTTTACGTTTTCATTTTGTTTTTATTTAATACTTCTTTACTTACTGGTATGCCCTTCGGGGGGGGGGGTACAACTATTTTATCTATGGGAATTAGCGCTCTTAGGGGGACTATGTGAGGGCCCGAGCTAAACGTTAGGTAGGCTTCCTTTTTGTTGAAGTAGAATAGGTTTTGTTTTGTTACGGACCGTCTTTTTCCGATTACTGCTGTCCTGTTTTTCAGCACCTACTACTTTCTTCTATTTTTTCTGATTTCATGAACTTGTTTCTTAGCTTACCGTTTTTGTGCACCTTGTGCATAGATTCTGCGCTCCCTTAACTCCATACTAAATGGTGCCTTCCTTCTTCTTCTCTTTGGATCGCCTTTGCTGCGGATAGGAAGGCTTAAACTAACTAATAATCGAATCTAATTACGTGTATGATGGAGTCTTGTGTGGGAGCAAATCTTGTGCATGCATTGCCCGTTGTGTCAACTTCATATTGAATGATTTCTAACTTCCTTTGATTGGAATTTGTTGTGGTAGGGAGGCTTGTACTACCAATAATATAACCTTACAATTTTTCATTCTGGTTGTACCGACTTTTTTTCGGTCCATTGCTGTCCTGATCTCTGGAATCTTACATATCCATGGTATATTTTTTATTACAAACTTCGTACCTTGATGCTTCCATCCAAAATATATATGGGAACACACCTCGTGCATAGATTTCCTGATTTCTTATGTCCATACCGATTGGTGCCTTCTTCCTTCCTATTCATGAAACCCCTATTTTTGTGGGGAGAAGTGCTGAAATGATGTCATATTCATCTAAATTTTTTGAATTTTATTATTTTTTCAAATAATCAGTGCTACAATGTTAACGCGAGTAATTATAACTTTTCCTCATAAGATAACAATAATCAATGCTCTCTGTTCTTAGCGCTCCAATGGGGAATGTAGGAGGTCTTGAGCTAAAGGTTAGGTAAGCCTTTCGTTGAAATAAAGTGTTTTTTTGTTATTTTTTGGATAATTTTTTTTTCGGTTCACTGCTGTCCTGTTTTTCAGCACCTATTACTTTCTTCGTCAACTTTTCACTATTTTCATAAGCTTTATTCTCAACTTACTGCTTCAATGCCCCCTTCTGGGTAGGTTTTGCGTTCTCTTAACTCCATACTAAATGGTGCCTTCCTCTCTTCGGAAGTCTTTTTTTAGCTTGAAAGTTTAGATGTTGAAAATGGATATTCAACTGCAAATCAATACTCATGCCCATTCAGTTCATGAACTTACAAGCGGAATATGTGGCAGGTTTTATTTCAAATAAATATCTGAATACTGAATCTTATATTATCCCTTTTTACGATTAAACACGGGGCGCAATCGTCAGCTCCATCTGCACGGAAAAGGTATTAAAACGTTTTGTATGATTGAATAAAGTAAATTTTACTACAGTTTCGATAGAGCTTTCAATTTATGAAGCTGCTGGTATGATTAAATTGAAGATCGATAACCTTTTAGTTCTGGAAGCTTTGCACGTAGCCGAAAAGAATTCAAATTTTCAAAAATCCGAATCCGTACCTGCGGCGGCACACCGGCAGTCGGTCCTGTTGTTGATCGTACGTCTGGAAGGAGAGAGTACGCTGCATGGTAGTACGCTGCCACCGCCGCTGACGTCATGGTGTGTAGGTGACGTCACACGGCTTGTTTGAAATGGAGCCTTCTATTGGCTAGTCGAATTGGCGAATGTGCGCAGCTGCCCCCGTAGAAGTGACTTTACGTCCTTTAGTCTACCATGGTCCACTCAAAGTGGCCGATAATGAGAATAAATACACATTGGTTGGGATTGATCTCTTCTCCCGCTACTGTAAATTATACGCGACCTCTAACCGTCGAACAGACACAGTGATATCATATTCTGGTATTTGCTTCGCAACGTTCGGCTACCCGTAAACGTTGCTAAGTGATCGAGCGTTAGAGTTCAAATCAATAGCAGTTGAACAATTTGCCAAAATACACGCTATTGCAAAGAAAGAAGTTCTAGCTTTTAACCGTCATTCGAATGCTATTGTTCAACGAAATAATAAAAAAATAATTAATTTGATAAAATTGTACATTAATTCCCTAGCTCATACGGAGTGGGATCAGTGCTTGGAATGGTAGAGAATGCGATAAATAATTCATTAAATATCACATTGGGAGATACTCCCAGTTATGTTGTTTCCGGAAGAGATTCGTGTCCCTATTTTCAGGGGGAAAATTTCAGCATTTCCTACAGTTACGATGACAAAATAGACTTAGCAAATTTTCGTGCAAAAGAAGCAGCTCGAATTGTTGAGAACATTAGAAATTTGATTATAAATAATACGACGGAACGAACAATGTTCAACAATTTGAGACCTAGAGATAAAAA
The DNA here is from genome assembly GCA_030386875.1 of Morinoia aosen. Taxonomy (NCBI): domain Eukaryota; kingdom Metazoa; phylum Arthropoda; class Malacostraca; order Amphipoda; family Talitridae; genus Morinoia; species Morinoia aosen. The sequence goes on along the minus strand of CM059558.1, from coordinate 9,793,640 downwards.
ATTTGTTATTGGTGACAGAGTGATGTTGAAGAACCATTTCAAAATAAACAAATTATATCTTTCATGGCTTAGGCTAGGAATTATTACCAAAGTCAAAGGATATTGGGTGGAAATTAAAATTGGAGACAAAATTCATAGGAGTAACATGAACCATGTGCTACCCCTACGGAAAACGGAATGACAACGTTTACGGTTTTACCTTTGTTTCAGACTTTAACACTTAAGACGTGACAGGTTACGGTTTTGCTAAGAGTTATGACTGAATTACTCAATTTAATGTGGTAACTAGGTATTAAATCTTCTTTGTGTTACTTGCTTCGCATTATAATAATCTCGTGTATGCATGTGCTCTAGTATTAGTGATTTCATTACTATCAAAATATGCAATAACCTTCTGAACCGGTTAACCCATGTTAAGCTTCAGTTTTGTACATTAAATTTCAAGGTTAACAAATATCATAGATCACGATCTTCAACGTATGTTCTCACGATCTGTTAAGTTGCATTTTGTAATTGTTTTTTTTTCATGCCAGTCGACGTCACGTTGACTCGAATCTTGATGCTAAATAGCCAATTTAAAAATGGTAAGCGACTTCCGCATTTGCAAAAAGCAATCCCTGACAAGACCTTACGTTGATGAGACGAAGTACATCGTTGGAGCTTTAATTAAAAATCACTTCGATTCAAATCAGCATTAAGATGACTGGAAATTTCCAGTGTCTGCTACTGGCTACTGTTGTTCATTTATTAATTAACAATTAGTTTAATTGTTTTTCACTTGCAGTTAACTGATTCGGAAACAGTTAGTATTACGTTTGACTTCCAAGTTTAGAGGACAAGTAACGTTTATCCATTGATTGTATTTTTGATTGTAGTTTGATTTAGTTAGATCATTATTTCTTTATGACACTGTTTTTTCATACGTGGCCATGCTAATCGAGTCTCGTTCTCGTTCTAATTGCAGGTCTTACTGGATAAGCAGCCAGTGATAATCACTTCGGAGTTCTACAAACAGAGCGGTAGTATGGGCAGTAAAATTAGCACAGTGAGCGTCGATACGCTCACTGCAGCTTTGATTGAGCACAAAGGCTCACTTACTCAGGATTGGGTGGCTGCAAATTCAAGCATGGACTTCGTCCCAGACAGAATCAGTGACGTCATCCTGATGATAAAAATAGTAGTCGTGATAGGCCTAATCGTCTTAGTTTCTTAAATACGTAAACAGATGAAGCTGCTGGTCGAACGCGTACGAGCGGAGGATTTTCACCTCCGTCGAAACGCGTTCAAAACAAAGGGAACATTAAACAACCTGTCAGGAGACATATAAGCACTGTAACTGTTGGGGGACACGTGATAATCAACGCGCAGTCTGGGTTGGAACAGCCTAGGCGCTCAAGACAGCCGGAGCGGTCTAGTCGCACTATGCCGAGTCTGGGTCAAACAACCATCGGCATGCTGGCTACGGAAGTGTAGTTGGTTATATTAGTTTGTTATATTCAGTCTATTAGTTAACGTGTCAAACCCCTTCTATCCAGATTAAGCTTCGCTAAAAAATTCTTTTAAATTTCATATAATCGTATACTCGAAGTGTTTTATAACAGTGTAACCGATATAATTAAGTTGTGTGATAACGAGTTCTAAGGTACTTCGTCATTTGCGTACTGTCTGTCGATTGGTTTTACCAATGTGTTAAAACTTTTTATGATCTATCATTACGAACCCGGCGTTATGAGGGGGAGATTCATTTATATTCATTGAACTCTACGGATCTGTTATCCCTTTTTCCTGCGTTAATGCTGCGGAAGTAATTATTCATTTGATAACTAATGAACTAAAATGAACTAAATCATTATCTTAATTAATTATAGTTGCGTACTCATTATAGTAAATACTGTGTACTCATTAATCGTTTCCTACGTGGTAAAATTTTTCGATTGTTTATCTACGAATATTACGTTATGGTGTCCGCGTAAATTGGTGATGCTTCACGGTTTTGAAATTATTGATGTAATTACCTATGGTGTAACTTTGTTATTACTTAAACCATCTATTGCGTTCCAAGAATCGAAATTGGTTTTCTATTAATTATGTTTAGAATTGTGTTTATCTGGCGTTTATTTATCCCCTTTCCATGAATTGATGACGTGTGTATTTCGTTCGCAGCATGTATCGAGTACTTTAGCAACTCGTGTTTCAATTTTATAGTATTGAAGAAGAAGGCTTTATATTGTTCGCTGCCTCCCTTTTTCCTGCTTACTTTAATGCGTTTTATTGTTGTGTATTTTCTTTCTCGATGAAACTAAGACGAGGTGTACTATGGAAAAATGGTTTGATTATTGAACTAATATGTTTTCAGATAATTAATTTTGAATAATTACCTGCTTGAGGCACGGCAACAATGGTAATCAATTTACTGTTGTTTAGTAGTGAAAATTTTTTTTAGATATTAAATTTTTTTTTTGCAATTACGGTGCTGAGTACATCACTTACATTATTTTGTGAGGGAGGCATGTGTGGGCACCATATACATACACGCCCCCAGCCCCACGCGCCTGGGCAGCTTTATAAGCAGACGGCCCCTCAGGCCTATCGGCTATCGACCGCATCCTTCTCCAAGTAAACACCTGTGAAAACGTCTCCTGAGTTTCCTTACCACGACCACGTTTACCAGCCGCACGTTTAGAGGCACAATAGGTGTTACCGTCCCAGATACAGGGGTTTAAAAAATATTGGAAGCACTTTTATAAATCAGCAAAATATATATGTTAATTTGGTGTAGGTCCACTTTTGTGCGGCTTCCGACGAACAGTTTTTGCGGAAACTGGGTTTTGTACTTGTTCATTGAGCTGTGCTGAGACTTTAGGATGCAAAATCAATAAATAAAAAATTTGATTTAGAGTCCGACGGTCTTTATTAGAACACTTCACTTTTCGGCCGGACCTGTGCTTTACTGATGACGTCTTTCTTTTTCTTTCAAACACAGTCATTACTTATGCACCAGTACTTTTTGAAAAGCGATGTATTTGGGCAGTCTCTGTCATACGTTCACCAACAATTTGGGGTCTTTGAAAGTTCTAGAGGTCTGTCATTTTTAGATATTTTAACCAAGGTTTATTTAAATATCTGTGAAGGACAGGCATTTTAAATAAATATGTCAATAAATAATAATAATAATAAACAAACAACGTTAAAATATGTCACTTTTTTTGAAACAGGTTCAAAGCTTATGACGCCGAAATGTCAGGTGTTTTCATTATTTTGTCCAACTCCTGTATATATATATTATTTCATGCAGAATTTTTCCAGCCTTATATATATATATATATATATATATACATATGTTCAAATATTTCATTTAATTCAGAATTTTTCAAGCCTTAGTCAAAAGGTCAATTGAGTTTTCTTCATGATCAGTTTAGCTCCGAGCACCTTTTACAAAATTTAAGAAAATTAATAACTATGTAAACTAATCACTGCTAATTGGTATTTCGCTTTTCGTTTGAGATATAAAAATTCAAATCGGTTACAGAACTTTCAAAATTAATCAGTCAATAAGAAGTACACAGCTGAAGTAAAAGTTCTTTGAGTGATGTACGAGTTGAGAATATTTAGATGTTTGGACTCAGAGACTCAATAGCAGGATGCAAGAATGTAATGAATGACTCTATGAATGGCTCTAAATCTTCATCAATTAAGTGTTTAAATCAGTAATGAACATGTCACCTTTCCATGCGCACAACGATTTGTCTTGAATCAACCGACTGCAATGAAGCTTACTTAAGGGTAAGGTAGTATATAGACAAGTGAATCTAAGGGCTGCCACCACCGGGGTTGAACCCGGAATCTAAAATTTAATTAGTCATTTAAGGTAGCGTGAAAGATACAGTGTAAAAACCGAGTTTCTGGCACGTGTTCCTCTTTTGGCAAGCGACGAGAGAAAGAGAGAGGGTATGAACGAGGCCTGAAGGTTTTCGTTATTTTACTGGGATCAACGCTGGACGTAAAAACACTCTGGAGAGATTGAGGCACATACACGTTACAATGATATTCAAGACCCCACGTCCGCTATCGTCTCGGACCGGGACCGTCATTAAGGGGACGGTCTGGGTCCACTTCCGGATTATGGTAGAATTTTGGTTTATAAATTCATATTATAGAGTATTTTATTGCGCATCCAACGGTATAATTCGCTCTCAAGGACGTACATTTATTCGTCTTCTAGACGGGGTAAAAGACCCGCACTAGCGTGACCTTGGGGCACGCCAATGGATGGGTGACCTCCCTCTCCCCCCTCATTACGAGTCAGTATTGAGTGTTTCTCTACGGGAATAGCAAGAGAGTTCATTCATGGCCTTGCTTGAAATGCTTTAGTACTCAAACAAAACATTCCAACGCTCAGTGTTGATTATGATGACGTAACTGAGTGTTTGTTTTGAGTCCGGCTGCTCTGCGCCATCAGCTAATTAGCTGTTGTGTAAACATACAATCACCTCCCGCAGTTTTAAAGGTATGAGAATGGCAAATATATCATTCGAAAGGGCTCAAGAAGAGCTACCAAGAGAAAGAGTTGAAGAAATTAAAATTGCTATGTAATTAAAAAAATCGTTTTTTAAAAATGACTGGTTTTCTGAAATTTGGATTCAGTGTTTTTTGATATGGATCCTTTCCCACAGTTTCGAAGTTACAGGAATGGCTAATAAAGCAATCGATAGAGATTGGAAAGATCTACAATAAATTTATTGAAAACAAATGATTAGTTTAGAAATAAAACGAAAAAAATTAAAAAATTTTCAGAAAAATGGCTCTCCTGAAAAGTTAACTTTTTGATCTTTGAAGAGACACCTGCCCCACAGTTTTGAAGGTACAGGAATGGCAAATATATCAATCGATAGCAATTGAAAAATTTTAGAGAGGCGGTGGTACAGTTTTTTGAATTTCAAACCATGGTAAAAATTATATGCAGAAGAATTTGAAAAAAACGGAAAAAGTGGTCGATTTTTCGAAAAAAATTCTCATATTTTAAAAAATCAAATTGTCGAAAAACGTTACCCCAGACTGAATTTTTTTCTACCCAGACCGTACCCTTAATTAAATGCGCGCTCAGAAGGGCAATGGGAAGACCGGGTTCAAGCAGCCCACGACGAGCTCCAAAACTTCGAAGCCGGAATAGTGTTTCGCACACACTCAATCTCGAGCTCTCAAGAGTGTTTGGCATTCACTCAGATCTCGAACCCTCAAGAGTGTGTCGCATACACTTGAATCTCGAAACCTCAAAAGTGTTTCACATACACTTAAATCTCGAACCCACAAGAGTGTTTCACATACACTTAAACTCGAGCCACGAATCAATAAACCCTGAATATTTGAACGGTCGGTTATTAGTAAAGTCTAAAGGACGCTAATCAAAGGATAGGTATGAAACCCAAGCACCAGAAACAACCACTTTGGGTAAGGCAACCCAGCCTTAAAACTCTGACTTCACAAATCGCTCGAGTGCTGGACTTAACCTTCAGACCAAGGATCTCTCCCGGACTATGTTTCACGTAAAGTTTTTCGGCCTAAGATAGTTCACCTCCCACTCCGGAGCCTGACCGCTCTCTATACCGACAGGATACTTAGTAGTCTCCAAATCGTCCTGCAAGTGCACTTGTGGACCGCGCCTCCCCCAAGAGGGGGGTGCGGTTGGGCAAAGGGGGGTAGGTTTTTGGGGCGAAGGGATGCAGGGGTATGCTTCGGTGGGGGCCCCGCTTTCTCTTTAGCCAGGGCTAATTTAACAATTGATCCCACGCTCTGTCCGTCCGAGCGACCTAAGACAGCAAACCGTTTTTTTATCACTCTAATAACTTATATGGTCCTTGACAAGTTTACGTGGCCGGCGCTACGAGCCCTGCGGCGTCTTCATGACTGTGTAATCACTGCAGACAAGCGCAGCAAATTCATCCCAGCTAAATGTGGTAACGTCATCGGCGACTCGAGGCTTTAATTCAAGTTTTATAGCCGGCATGAAATATTTTATTTCATCATCGCACGAGAGAGCTTGTTCTCTCCATCGTACTCCCGCACCCGGCAATATGAAATAGAGGATGAAATCTGATTTCATACAGTAAGTTGTTCTATTTAAAATCAAAGAATTCGTTGCAAATGTTTTGAATTATTGTTTCATTCCTTCATGAAAAATTAAAAATTCGAGACACTCTTGTGAAATTTTATTCTGAAAAAATAGAGATCATAGCATTATCGTAGTAATTTCATAATTTTCGATAACTCATTGATGGTGAGTCAAGTAAATTTCGTGAAATTACCATTAGACAGAGCTGGTCATAGATGCTCCAAAATGTATCTAGATGCTAGATACATTGCCAAGCCAAAATGTATCTAGATACTTGATACACGGCCGAAATGTATCTAGACACCAGACACTTTCTTTTAATTCTCTCTGTCTCACTACTTCATCGGACAACATACATCAAAAACCCATATAACACTGAGATAAATGCGCAGGAGAAATTTATCCAATGAAATAAATACAAAATATATCCATATTCCATTCGTTATACAACTTCAGCAATACTATGAATAATTAACCCAGTTAACATGAAAACTAGGCTGGAAAAGCTAACTGTTGAGTATAACATATAATTGGTAGCTTATTAATACCACATTGTATAACATGAATATGAATGATAAATTGATAATAATCAACTGTTCGGACACTTGGGTAGTCGAACGCTGAGTATTCAACTTTTAATATCGTGTAGTGAATCTGATGCTGGAGCGATCTGATCTGCCAAAACATCAGATTCTTTCCATGATATGAAGAGACTATGAGTTGGATGCTCAGCGTCCGAGCATTTGATAATTACCATTCATAATCCTTTCAAAAGAAGTACAGTTCAAAATCTATATAAACACTAATCATAATATGTTAATATCATTGATCTACTACGAGCAGTTGTACTGGGAGCAGTTTTGATATTTGAACAAATTTATTGCTCTTCAGCAATACCAATCTCTCGAACATGGAATCCGAGAGCGATGATCTCCGAGGAGCCAATGTTAGGCCCCGAGAAAAAACAATCTCTCTACTGGCGCAGAAGCGGGCAGCGTTGTATTGTATTTGAAAATAGTCTTTCTACAGCTATGTGATCTCTTAATACACACAGGTTCTTGCTTGTGGCTTTCTAGAAATGATAGCAGCAGATCTCTGATGACGTACGAATTTTTGATGGCTTGGAAAATTGATAGAAGTTGTCCGCATCGAAGAAAGTGCATTATACATTACACATACATTGCCAAGCCAAAATGTATCTAGATACCTGATACACGGCCGAAATGTATCTAGACACCAGACACTTTCTTTTAATTCTCTCTGTCTCACTACTTCTTCGGACAACATACATCAAAAACCCATATAACACTGAGATAAATGCGCAGGAGAAATTTATCCAATGAAATAAATACAAAATATATCCATACTCCATTCGTTATACATCTTCAGCAATACTACGAATAATTAACCCAGTTAACATGAAAACTAGGCTGGAAAAGCTAACTGCTGAGTATAACATATAATTGGCAGCTTATTAATAACACATTGTATAACATGAATATGAATGATAAATTGATAATAATCAACTGTTCGGACACTTGGGTAGTCGAACGCTGAGTATTCAACTCTTTATATCGTGCAGAAAATCTGATGCTGGAGCGATCTGATCTGCCAAAACATCAGATTCTTTCCATGATATGAAGAGACTATGAGTTGGATGCTCAGCGTCTGAGCATTTGATAATTACCATTCATAATCCTTTCAAAAGAAGTACAGTTCAAAATCTATATAAACACTAATCATAATATGTTAATATCATTGATCTACTACGAGCAGTTGTAATGGGAGCAGTTTTGATATTTGAACAAATTTATTGCTCTTCAGCAATACCAATCTCTCGAACATGGAATCCGAGAGCGATGATCTCCGAGGAGCCAATGTTAGGCCCCGAGAAAAAACAATCTCTCTACTGGCGCAGAAGCGGGCAGCGTTGTATTGTATTTGAAAAATAGTCTTTCTACCACTATGTGATCTCTTAATACACACAGGTTCTTGCTTGTGGCTTTCTAGAAATGATAGCAGCAGATCTCTGATGACGTACGAATTTTTGATGGCTTGGAAAATTGATAGAAGTTGTCCGCATCGAAGAAAGTGCATTAGTGATATGATACGAAAGATTTTGGGAAAAGGAATTTGATAAATAAAAGATGTACAGCCGGGAGTAATTTAATGCCACCAAATACAAACGAACTGGTGAGTATCGAGTTAGTAATACAGAAGTTCCCGGACACCGCGATAGAGTTGGTATCGCTGTAGTAGTGGACCACATGGGTGCAGGCCCTAAACTCCAATCTCCATCTCCCGTGGCCTGGTGAGATAAGATTACAGGTTTACTAATAGTAACAGTTATAGGGCGTACTAATAGTAACTGTTGTAGGGCCTACTAATATTTACAGTTTATAGGGCGTACGAATAGTAACAGTTTATAGGGTGAACTAATAGTAACAGTTTATAGGGCGTACTAATAGTAACAGTTATAGGGCGAACTACGTATAGCTTGATTTATAGGTTTGGTCCAGGCCAGCGTGGGTTACGTTGTAGGTTTTAATATAGCCGACTCTATCATCACCAGCTAGCAGACGCCAAGCTAACCGGTAACTAACCTCAAGAACGTTGGCCATGAGGTGGAGGGGCGGACGAAGGCCAACGTGGTGAGGGAAGGTCTCGAGAAGCATCCAGCAGACTCGCCCAAAGTAACGCGTGAGGCAGAGAGGCGGAAGAAATCGACTGTTTTATTTTACGTGTTTTTTATAAAAAATCATGACTAAAATACATATTTTGTGACCTAACAAACCCCATGCAGTTTGTTTAAAAACATGTTTTTTTTTACAAAAAATCATGACTAAAAAAAGCCCTAGATATGAATATATTTTATGTGTCCAAAATAACCATGCTGATTTTATTTTACGTGTTTCTTTAGAATAAATCGTGTCTTAAAAATATGGATATTAATATATTTTACGTCAACAAAAAAAATGTTTTTTTTACAAACATGTTTTTTACAGAAAAGTCATTAATATTCATTTTTTGGCCATTACTTCTTTGTAAAAAAATATGGATGTTGATTTACTTCATGTGACCAAAAACCATGCTTTTTAAAAAGTTTTTATACAAAAAATCATTACTAGAAAAAACATGGGTGTTAAGTTAATATATTTTATCTGACCAAAAAAAAATTTTTTAAAAACCATGTTTTTTACATGAAGTCATTAATATCCATGTTTTTTAGTCATGATTTTATTGTAAAAATAACATGATTTAAAAAAAGCATGTTTTTTAAATATATTAATATCCATTAGAACTGTACTAGGTCTTGGAATAAAATGTCTACTAAAATCTATTCACTCCATAAAACTTTTCAGAGATTAGATTATTAGTAAGTTTAAGCCTTCCTAACCTCAACAGTGGAGATCCAAAGAGAGGGAGGAAGAAGGCACCATTTAGAATGGAGTTAAGGGAACACGGAATCTATGCAGAAAGGACATAGAATCAGTAAGATGAGAAAGAAGTTCATGAAACAAGATCAAAGTTGAAGAAGAAAGTAGTAGGGGCTAAGAAAAAAGATGGTCCGTAGCGAAACCACCATCTATGTTAGTTTAACAAAAGAGGATGTAGCCTAATAGGAATGTTAAAAAATACACCTGAAGACATCCACCGACAAATACACCAAACCCACCGTGAAAGTTCAAGAAGATTTTAATACTACTGTCAGGGCATGCAGGATCGGCATAGGTTAGGTGGCAGGTCAAAGAAAAAGAGGCGTCTTATTGTTAATGCAACAGTATGAATACCATTTAATTCAAACATTAGTTTCACATATGAAAGAGGATATCGGTGAATGAAGACGAGAGAGAACTCTAATTTAGACGTACAGAAATTGAAGGGGTTTCAGAATGAAAATTATTAACAGTTAGACACGGGAATCGGGCCAGTACCAAAAATTACACTAGAGCAGTTATATTACCGCAACTATACTAGAACAACTAAATTAAAGCAGTTCTGAATTTGCGATATGGGTTAAGGTGCAGTCTCAACGACCTGGCCTGTTGGACAGACAAATAAAAAGCAATCTTAACAGGCATCGGGCAAGATCAGCAGAAAAGATAAACAATTCAACGAGAACATAATCTTCATTCAAGACGATTACATACTTCTATATTCACCTGAGGTGCGGGGCAGCAAGCGCATGGGGGTACAACGCTACGCAAGGAGGTTTAAGAATGGAGACGGCATCAGCGCTCTAAAGTGAAGATAATTTTCGGTAGCTGTAGGGTATACGGGCACACACACGGAGATGGGGCTCAGTGCATGGAGCTAGGATATATGGAGGGAGCATAGCGCACTCCGATTGGGCTCAATTTGGCTGCAAAAGTTGAAAGACTCGGGCACTCTCAATGCCCGACACGTCACAATTCTGAGCCAATCACAGACGCTTGGCTGAAGTTGGCTCCACCCACCTTCCCTACAACCCAACCTCATTTTCCAAAGCAAGATTAGTACCTCACCACAAGTCAGAGGGTGAGGTATGCGTGCAAGTCGCTCTAATTTGTTATAATCAAGGGCCTGTAATCTTTATAGTTTTAAACTCTTAAATGTATCGTTGCTGGTAATTTTGATATTATTAAGTGTCCTCAAGTGAGGAAACACAATTTATTGACGCTGGAAGAGCATTCAGCGAGCGTGTGCGCACTCTACCGTAGCCAGTAGGTAACTGACGTCCGTGCTGACATCACACTTGCGAGACGGCTATTGGTTACCACAAACTTAGGAGAAATCTCAAAAACTGGTTCTCTTCACAGACGGCTATACTCCCTCCATATATACTCCCTCCACGGCTCAGTGCGTGTCAGACACTCAGCGTGACAGGGTGCCGCTATCCACGCTGCGGCCAAGGACGAGTTTCTTTATCATTCAGCGAGGATGCAATTGAAATATATGCCTAAGAAAAAAACGTATAGCACAGAGTAGCGCAAGTCTGCCATTTAACAGCGCGGTCTTCAGTCGCTGATGATGGAGGTGGTGCTACCCCTCCACTGCAACACCACCTCCACACAGGGACCTAATGCCGGGTGGGCGGGGCTTGGGACGGCAGAAGTGGCTTCACTCGCTTGACTGGCAAAAGATAGCGATGCCGGTTCCACGTATCCAACTTCCTTGACGCTACGAGTTCCGAGCTAGAGATAGAGAAGTAGAATTTTATTTAAAGAATATCGGACCATTGTCCTTACAACTCCTAGCACTTAATATAATAATATTACTAGCACTTCTAATATAATTAAAAGTGGTATTATTATATTTAATTAATATAATAATACTGCTAGCACTTTTAATACTACTAGCACTAGCACACATCAAAAAGAAAGTTTTGTACCTTTCAACGCGTTTTGAACTACTGCTTCTACAGTACTTCGTGGCTCTGCACTGAAGTCTGGAATTTCCCAAAGACAGTCGGTAGAAAATGGGTTCACTTTTTAGGAAGAATATATCTACACAGCATAGATAGCGAGATCAAAAAATATTTTAGTTCAAGCTGCTCTGAGCAAAGCATTCGGGGATTTTTTTTAATTTAGCTCAGAACGTATCAAAATAATTTGAAACTTGTCTAAGTTGCAACCCAAACATTGAAATCGAAATTGTTTGATTTATGGCTTTATAAAAATTGGGAACTTTTAACGTTTGTTTTAAAATCTACGTATACATTTATCTGAGCTATTTATTACATTTATTTGTAATGAGTACTTTTGGAATTTTAATTGCAGCATAAAACATACGAAAAGGTAATAATGTGATTAAAAGGATCTAATTAAAACATCAAAAGAAACGAGTCTACCTTTCTTTGGAGACACGCACGTTTTGTTATTTTACATGCTGGTGATTCGTTGAACTTGGTTATGGAAGATCTGTGAAGCAAAGATCTGTATATTAAAAAATTGCAGCTTTAGCACACCAGACCTAATTTCTGATTGACTTAGGTCATGTAAACTTCATCGAGAGTATAAAACAGAATAAACATGAACTTAAATCTCAGAAACGGGATATAAACAGGAAAAAACAGGAGCTAAAGTACACACTGACTGATTAACGCATGTTGGGCATGAATTGTCCTTTTGTGAATCCTTAAAAAAAATCCTACTATGCGGTGATGGAGGCAACTTTTTTCTATAGTTGGTTTTATAAATATCATGCTGCACATGATTAATTTCCTATTCTGTAAATAAAATAGCTATTGCTTGGGACCCTCACAGAATTCCTTTCCAAACTATCAGATCCTTTTCAAAGACTAAGCTTAGTGCCTTGAATACATACTTACTCACTGGTTGCTTGAGGGAAGGAATTCCTCAGTAGCTACTCCTGGAACAAAGCCACCTGTGGGTTCCATCTCCTCACTTGAGTCTGATTCCCCTGTAACAGTGCATCATTATGAGCGTAATTATATGAGTTACATCATTTAGTTTAACAATCTCTAGCAAAAAAAAGGTATTCCGGAAGAGAAACAATTAAGATGCCATTTAGTATACACACTTACACAGGGAATGTATGAACAAGGTGGGGGAGATCCCAGTTTGGCGACAGGAATTCGTTTCATTATAAGACGAAAAAATTCAGATGGATTTTCAGATTACAAGAAATTTCAAGATGATGGTCTACAGTGCGGAATCACGAGAAAGAAATGACCCATAAAAATTGTTCTCACCGCGTAACAAAACCTATTCGATTTTAACAAAACAAAAGCTTACTGAACTATGGGCTCATGACCATGGATTTTCTCCCTTACATAATTACTTCCGACAAAAACGATAATTGCATTCCCTCACATGGATGGCAATATTTGTCCCCATTGGTTGATGTAAGTATTTTTGAGGTGTTAGAAATGCATGGATGTGATCAAAGCTGTCTTGAGTAGTTAATATATTTTTCTGTCCATAGAAAGTTTTCATAAATAATGTAAGTATAGAAAACTATGTGTGCATAGAATACATGCTTCATATTCAGGTAAGCCACGTTATAATTGTAACCAATGAAGTACAATGAGAACAACAGAAATACTCACATTGCACAGGGGAACAAAACAAGTTACGTAGGACTCCAGTGCCAACTTTAGTTCTTGGACTTCTGCGCAGGATTGGGTCTTGAGTTGAACGGTGAACAGCTGGATCAGCTGCTAGACTCCTCCTTTTTTCTAATGTCTTCCAATCTGGGAATTTCTTCACCAGATTCATTGGAAGTAGCATCTCAGGAGAGAATTTTTTTCTCAGCACGGTGATCGTCATCTGTAAAGAAATAGGACAATATAGGCTTAGTTATTACCAAATTGTTGTTGAGAGCCTCAATATAACTAACATGCTTTGCACCTACACTGGCACAGGTAAAAATTAAAACTAAGTATAGTATATCAGTGGTTATTTCGAGTGAATAGTATCTCTAATGAAAACTTTCATTGACTTGTTCACAGAAACCATTTAAATGACACACCTTCATACTGGCTCCTTCCACAATTTCACCACTGACCATTCTGATCTGCATGTCCTCATTCATAAATCTTTCTGATAAGACCTGCCTATGCTCTACCAACTACCTTTCCATACACACCAGGTTTTTGGCAATATCTTTCACACCTCGCCCAGCAAAAACACTCATCCAATTTCTCTGACTATATAACTACAGAGACTATGTAAATAAAATTGTAAAAACACGTAATAAAATACTGTAAATTAAATAAACTATAAGCGTCTATTTAATGTCTTTCTTGAATGAACAGCAACTCTATCAAAAGAGAAAGACGCCCACTTCTTTATTTCAGGAAGTACTTCAGATTCAGCCAGAGTAGCCACATTTCCGCTTGTGGGCCAGTACACTTTCTGAAGACCATTGGAATGGAATATCTAGGTTCTAGGCACAATTTGCCAGCTTTTGTCTAAAAAAAATCCCTAAGAGTTTTTCATTCATCATAACCTGCAAAGAAGGACCAATTTAAGATATAAAACATTTTGACTCCTAAGAATGATTAGGAGTGTGTGTGAGAGGCTACTTGATATGCGTATGAGAAAAGTGCAAATATTTTTTGGGCCTACCAGCCAGTTGACCAAATAGGAATACATCCCTATTATTTTTCAGCTACAGTATATGAAAATTGCTTGGTAGGATTTCAACATTTCTTTAGAGCTAATTGTTTCATCATAAGCTATTTAATAAATTAATTGTCTATCTGCAGGTCATCAATTAATGAATGGTTACAGCAAACTAGTAACGAAGGTAAAGAAGAATAGAGCAATGAATGTTAAACTAGCTGGAAAATGAAAGCAAAAAGTAAACAAAAAATAATTTTACATATGGTCTCAGTAGTATTGCATGCATTCTTGCATGCATTCTTGGGTAGAGGATCTTTCCCATGCAGCAGGAATGTTATTTTTTGAATAAATGTTCTTTTCTCTTGCTCTTTCACAGTAACTTCTCCTGCGAAGCTTTTGCTGTCGCTTGGACAGCAGAGAATATGGTATTCTGTTCATACTCTGAAAGTTGCAATTCAAAATTTAGATTTTCTTAAGACCTCATCACAGAGTATGAATTTTTGGGAATTCTTTATTTTAGTTACATTGAAAATTATGGTATTGTTCCTATTATTTTAAAAACTTTCAATATTTTTTTTTATCTTATGAACACTGATTAGTTAATACAGGGTGACTAGTGATGTTTCATTTCCAAATTTTACTAATTTTTACCACCTTCAACAGCAAAAATGACTAACTATTTTTTACATAATGAATGTTGTCCATATGTCAAGATGTAAGTATTCGGCCTACAAACAAACAAAACAAACAAAACCGTTTATTTCCAAGTTGTCACATGAGATACATATGCCAACATATTGGCTTTTAAAAGTTCCTTAATATAAGACGTCCTAAAACAAAAGATCCATACGAGGAGTATTAATTGACAAACCATCCGAGGTGTAAAAATAGATAAGCCATACGAGGCATAATAATCGACAAACTATATGAGGTGTGCTAGTAGATAAACTATCAGAGGTGTACAAATAGATAGACCATACGAGGCATATTAATAGACATAATATACGAGGCGTACTATAATAGACAAACCACACGTGGTGTGCTAATAGTCTAACAAAGTTCCATACGAGGAATACTAATTGACAAACCATACGAGGTGTACAAATAGATAAGCCGTACGAGGCATAATAATAGACAAACTATACGAGATGTAATATTAGACAATACTATCATAGGTGTACAGATAGATAGACCATACGAGGCATATTAATAGAAAAAATATACGAGGCGTACTAATAGACAAACCATACGGGTCGTGCTAATAGTTTAACTCTGTCAAGGGTAGTTGAATGAGAAATGAGAAATATTATCTCTTGGATATTTTATATTCCAAGAGATTCCGGTACAGCGCTTCTTGCCTTTTTCCTACTTCGATAATTTCAACTAAGAACTTGGCAGTTTCGAAGAATTCTTTAGTATTTTTCGAATTATTTATAAGATCATCGAAGTAGGAAAAATACAAAAAAAACGCTACACCGTACTAGATTGAAACAACACCGTAAATGACAATCAAGTATTGAGAAAAAGATAGTCTCGAAATAATTTGTAAAGAACATCGCGCAACACAGCACGCACATCTAGGAATGCGTAAACAAACTTACACTCAAAATTGAAATGCATGGCTTGTTCGGCATACAAATATAGAGATAATTTTTGCACGAGTGCTTTATTTCCTTTGTCTGTTTATACTTTTTAATTTCTTCTGTTCACAGAAATGCCCTTCGGGGGCGTGATAGATCGATTTATAAATCATAAAGCAAGCGCAATCAATTTGTTTATTTCTGAAATTTGGTGCAGTGTTAACTGATCGCAGAGCTTTAGGTAAAATGTAATGTGTCTTGAGGTTTTGCTTTTTATGCAAAAAGTAGAAATAGAAACCGATATATGTACATGTGCGCATATATGTGTGCGAAACGTGTGCATGTTTACACTGATACATAAACATTTATGTTTGCGTGCGCACACGTACATACTCACGCACACACCAACACACATATTCATATATATACGTATTGAAAACGAATATAAGAAAAATGCTAATAGACATGAAAAATAATCTTACTCTTTCAATATTTAAAATGACAGCTCAAGCTCTGATGAATCGTAAGAAATAACCTGAGGAAAGATAAGGAATAGAAAAGGACTTCGAAAAACGTATAAATGGAATGGTTTTTTAATTTCCTAAAGGAAATTTTAAGAAAACTCAAGTTACCGCTGAGGAACAACAACAAAAAAAACATATATCTTCAATATATCATATCATATATCATATCTTCTCGATATTCTCTGCAACATCATGCGGACATGGGTACATGGGATAAAATGGAGATACAGTGTAGGCCAGTTACCACTCATGATTGACAAATATCTACAAAATTTTGGCAGAAATGCGCAAACAAACATATACTCAACATCAAAATTTGCTTGTACAACATACGGACAGAAAGATAATTTTACCACGATTCATACGCTCAAATTACGATTAATTTCATTAATTGTATTTGTCATTAATCCGATTCACAGAGACGTCCTCTGGTGTAAGTGGGAGATCTATTTTTTAATCATTTCGCTAGTGCAATAAAATTTATTAACCGGATGGTTTTTGTGTAAAGAAATGAAATAGAAACATGTATATCTATTTATGTAGATATATATATACCTATATACGTACACACACATATTAATATATGTACTTATTGAGAATGATATATAAGAAAAAAATACAAATATAAAATAAGAGGATAGAAACAACCTACCATCTATTACACCGATAATGACAGTTGAGCTCATTGTAATCCTAAGAAATTATTCGAAAAAAAAATAACTAAAAGGAAAAGAAGACTTCGGAAAACGTAAAATGAACTGGTTTTTAGTTTCTTTATAGAAATTTTTAAGAAAACTCAGGTTACAGTCAAGAAACAACACAACTCTTCAGCATTATACAGACATGTGTACATGGAATAAAATGGAGTAACATTGTGGCCGGATATCACATTTGAGTGGAGAATATTTACAAAATTTGGCACATATAGGAAGATTAAGCAATGGTCCAAAGTGATAATTTTGATAACAGAAATTAGCAGTTTTTTCGATTTTAAAGTTTAGTGCTGGTGTGCACTGAACGCACGGAAAAATATTAAAAGACTAAATGAAAATGCTTAAATTAGCCCCTCCCCCCAGCTCAGCCGAAATCGATTGAAAACATCTTCGAGAATGATTTTGAAATAACGAGACAACGTTAGGCAAAATTTAATTCATTATAAACTTTGCACAATCCTCACATTTATAAACCTGTATGTTGGTGTACACACAAAATGTATTTCAGAGTATGTTTTCCATTCGGATGTTAAATATTAACACAGAGAAGAAAAAATAACAAAATGAAGATGAGGAAATACTCCTAATTATGGAAAAAACGTTCATTCTGCTGTATTGAACTCACGGCTGGGGTGCTCATTATTGTCGACAGAAATAGTTAAGATGAATGCACGAATGGCTTAGCAAACGTAAAATGAAATAGTTTCTAATTTGCTAACAGAAATTTCAGGAAAATTAAAATTTCTGGTAAATGGGAAGTTCGCACCGAAATACTGCAGGTCTATAGAGATGCAAAATGACGTGACACATTTACTCTAAATTCTTTTACAGTTTTAGAGTTTTTGATATGCTGGGGAAGCTTGTTCCACAAAAAAGCTCCAGAAACTGAGAGAGCTTTTTGTCCCACGCTAGATGAACGGTAACTGACTAAAACATCATTCCTCCGATTTGGTTTTTTGTTTGGGATATTAGATGGAAAAAATTTTACCACCTCTGCATTACTTTGGGGGAGGTACAGAGAGGAGAACACTCGTCGAGCTTTTTGGATCATGAATCTGTTCGGTATTGGGATCCAGTCGAGTTTTCTTAAAAGAGGGGTGACATGATCGTATTTATTGAAATTTCCTTTGCACACCACTTTGGCGGCGAAGTTTAGACATTTTTGCAACTCTTCCTGACGATATTGAGGTAAATTTCCCCTTACAAGACTGCAGTAGTCCAGGCGCGATAAAACTAAAGACTGAATCACTAACAATCTAGATTTTTCGTCAAGTGTGTTCTTAATGCGATGAAAGAACATTAAGGTTCCGTTTACAATGGGTAATTTGAGTCAATACCAAATTATTTGGATATGCACGATTGGGTATATCCAAAGAAAATCGTTATAAGACAAGAATGTTGAATATTATTGAGAGAAGTAGCACTAAAGTTTGGCTAAATGTGTAGCGTTTGGAAGTAATCGATTTTCCAGTTTTCGGTGCCTAAACATAGATAATTAGGTTGAAATACACAAGTTTTCATCAATGTCCTTTTCGTCGGAAAGGAGTATTTAATGAGTTATAGCGGTAGGTTTAATTTCGTCTCTGATAGCGAACGCGATCGAATAAACAGCTACTAATCGATTTTCAAATTTTTGTTGCTTGAATCATGGTAATAACATCGAAATAAACTTCTTTTCCTCAATGAGCTTTTTGCGACAAATGAGTATTTAACGAGTTAAAGCAGTAGGTTTAGTTTCATCTATGATGACGAGCGCGGCACAAAACGAGACTCCATTGCCGTGTTGCCATACGCAGGGCTCGATGAATTTCTTTCCGCTTCAAACACTGGAGTTGCGTTAAGTAATTTACCACTATAACTCGTAAGATACTCATTTGCGACGGAAAATGTATGGAAGAAAACTTGTTAATTTAAACATAATTAACAATATTTAGGCACCAAAAAGGGGAAAATCGATTCCTACCTAATGCTACAGATTTACCACAGGTTGTTGTTTAAAAAATTTAAAATTCGTTGCGAGATCTAGGAAATTGAAGACATTTTAAGACGTTTGACACGAATGACATTGTGTTCGCAAATGCTTAGATTTCGAGATATAGCATAAATAAAGTTCAGGTAAGAATAGCATTACCTACGGTTTCGATATCGCTCCTCCGGCGTTTCGCGGACGCGGACCACGCCAAGTTTTTTTGGCGGGATCATCGGCCTCGGTATGGCTAAATTGAGTTAAGCTATTTTAGGTTTACTTAGGTTAGTTTAGGTTAGTTTATTCAACTAACCTAACTTTACCGAACTTTACCTATTGTTACAGCAAAACCGTATTTCTACTTATTTACATGTCCGTTTGTTTAATTTTATAAACGACGTTCCTATAACTTCAAAGTTAAATTTCTTGAAAACTAAGCATTTGCGAGCACAATGTCGTTCGTGTAAAACGTCTTTAATTGTACCATATTACCCATATGTGGCATCGAAATTATTGAAATCGTTGACAACATTATACTCAATATTGACCCATTTTTATTCCTCCGCTGACATTTTGTGATTTATCATAAACAAATTTTTAATTTCAAAGTAAACTTTACGGAAATAATTTTTCGATTCGATGTGCCCCTATCCCAGATGTTTACAACAATATCGGGGTTCAGGGAAGCTATTTTTACAAGTTTAACGTATCTGAATGATACCTTACATGCTTCGGAGTTCAGCAAGAAAAGTTGTCAAATTTACATATATAAATGTAGTTGTTAACAGTAAATTTTTAAAAACTAATGCTTCACAAAGAAATGCACACAACTGTCTACACAAATAAAATATTTAGCGTCACTGAGTGATTTCATAACACCTTCGACTATTGAGAAACATTTCAAACAATTTCACTCTCCGTCGTTACGAACACAAGTTTCGAAGCGGTGGCGCAGGGCGTTGGCGGATGTGGGGCACACGGTATGTGATGTCTCAAGATCACCGAATGCGAGAAGAACTATAAAATGTTTTCCATCCACACTAAGAAATATACCCAGCATTGGAATTCCATGGGTCAATATGCAGTTTAGGGGATCCACCGAAATTGAAAATTGTATTCCAAAGAATCACTAAAAGAACCCATTTTAAAGCGTTTTACATGAATGACATTCTGCTTGCAAATGCGTTATTTCCGAAGGATTCAACTTTGTACCCAACCTGTTTGCTCTCCGTGGTACAGTGGGTAAGGGATCGGACTTGCATGTTGGAGTCGCGGGTTCGTATCCCGGCGCTGGCGCGGAGATTTTACTCGTTGGGTATAAGGGAAAGCTCAAGCACCATACCCCACTCAACCCAGGTGTCGGAAATGGGTACCGGCTTTACGGGGGAACCGTCATGGTGTCCTATATATAGTGTTAGTTATAAGACATTTGAAAAACCAATGCTAAGATCATATGTATCAGGCTTGATTGGAAATAAAGCATCCCAAAAATGCCGATGTTAACCTAACCATGTTAACCTTGTAGTTGGCTTTCGCGCTCCAAAAAACAGGATGTTCCAACAACGCAGCGCGCGCGTCAAGCGTAATTTAATTAATAACGGAAGCTAACGTCCTATTACAAACGTAAAGAGGTTGGGTCGAAAGGGGGAGCCACAGTTCTTCTAGCGAAAATTATAAATGAAGGTTAAAATGGCGGGCACCCGGTACGCTGTTTGGCGCGCTGGCTCCGGAAGTGAGCGTCCATGACAGTGCTGCCATACGGGCGCTCCCGATTCAAAGACTTGAGTTTCAGTAACTAATTTACCGCGGACGTTACCCTAATGGATGGATTAGAACCTTTATTTATAATTTTCACTAGAAGAACTGTGGCTCCCCCTCACGACCCAACCTGTTTACGTTTGTAATAGGGGGTTAGCTCCGTTATTAATTAAATTCCAGTAGGCGTGCTCGCTGCGTTGTTGGAACATCCTGTCCTTTGGTGCGCGAAAGCCATTTCATGAGCGACGCTCCCATAACGTATTAAGTACAATAACTCGGACATAACGCATTTGCGGGCAGAATGTCATTCATGTAAAACGTTTTAAAATTTGTTTCTTTAGTGATTCTTTGGAATAAAATTTTCAATTTTGGTGGATCCCCTAAGCTGCATATTGACCATTCAATGTATCACTAATTGATATTTTTCGATATTTATATTTTGTACTATTTATAATGAGCAAACGCGCAAGAAAAAAATAGCTTATTATACTATCCCGCTAGAGATAGCGCGTTATTCCTCGCTAGAATAAGCCAAGTTAGGCTCAAGTCAAATTGAACGACTTTCGGTCGAAGAACAAACGTGTAATTTTCTCTGGACAAACGTTATTTCAATGTTTCAATTTTGGAACTGCTCTAACGTATTGATTAGGGCTACAGTTGTCGCGATACGAGATTAGGGTCGGTTTACGGCCTTGCGGCTGCCGCCCCCCGCGAACGCTTGAGGGAATCTCAACCCCCGCAAATAAAACAATAATATTACACATTTGGTGCTCGCGTGTACCCGTACAACAGCATGGAAAATAAAAGAATCGAAAGATTAAAATGAGTTTAATTTGAGAACACGTGAATCAAAACGAGGATTATCGACAAGCACATTCTGGCCTAAATTGATACACAAAGAATGAGTAATAGCCATCGCACACACGAATAAAATTTGGTTATGCGAAACGGTAGACCCCTGACTTACAGCAAGGCGTGAATGAATAGAATGCTTCGCATTATGCACAACACAAAATCAGAACCTGAGCTAAAGAAAAAAACCACTCACACAAATCACATTAGATTGCGCGCCAATCTGAAAGCACTGTTCAAAGTGCTACTTTGTATTGAACCTTCTCTACAATTACCACTTGGGAGCTCTCACTACTACAAAACAGATTCACGAGTCGATATTTTCTGTCTCTGTAGCCGTATTCACTGTAGCCGTTGCTGGTGCTCAAAATCTCCGGCTCTCGAGCCATCGCTGCCGCGGATCGCTCGATCTCCATCTTGCCGGCGTAATTGCCAGGTCCGCCACTGGCCTCCGCATTGTTGGTCAACGAGTTGCTCCGAATTTTCATGCTGAAGTTACCTGTGAGCTTATGATTGACGTGTAGATCCTCCATGGATTTTTACGTCGAGTTGTTAATGTACTCAGCCGTGATGCTTCGGGCGGGTGTTCGATGCATAATTACACCTCGACAATGCATTCATAGATTCCTTGCCTTTTTATAGAGATGATCAGAACACACTTGCTCAGAGGGATTTTCCTTTGTGTAAGTCTTGTCGTGCTTGAAGGAGTTTCACATCGGGGGTGCTCGTTCCGCCTGTACTTTTACACTTTAGCACCTCGACGATTGCAAGAGTCAACATTGTCTTCTTGTAGCTTCAATGTTCACAGCTTTTAAAAATTTTTGCTTTGTGCGACGCACTCCCGGCGAACTCGCCGGAGTGCTTCGCTTACTCACTCAGGTCTCTTCCTCTCTCTCGCGTAGCTCAACCAAGAAGCCTCTCGATTTCTCTCGACAAGCTTCTTTTATGTCTTTCGCTTCCTTCCAGAAGGATCTAGACTGTTCCAAGCTACAGAGAAAGTCTCTCAATTTTGATTCGTTGGACCCTTGCCTGTTCTGAAGTCTTGCACTCTAATTGTTCGACACTCCTCCAGGCGCGTCCCTTTAGCGAGTCCTCATTGACGCAGGCGATGCGGCTCTCTGCATGAGCCAGCCCTCGTACCTTCGAGGCTGCCCCTCGCGCTACACGGCTCCAACGTTGCCTCTGCCTCCTGTTCCCAAGCTTGCTTGCGCAGAACATGTGTGGCTACGTTGAAGAATGCCATCTCTTGAGCACGCAAAATTTGAGATGACCACAGCAGAGTCGCCTGTGGTTCCTACATCCTGTGTTTTGAGATACCTTCCCCTTCTAAGAAATCAAGCCTAGAAAATATTTCGTTCTTGCTATACCGTTCCCATGCTGATGTTCGTCGTAACGGCCGAATGCCGATAAAGCACATTCCTGGGTAAACTTTGTTCTCTATGTTCTCACGCTCCACGATAACAGTGTATCCGGTTTTTGACCTTCCGAAATATGTTGCCGCTTTACGTGATTTAGCAAAAAAAAAATATCATGTAAAATGAATATAGCTTTACGTGATTTAGCCAAAAAACATCATGTAATATGGATATCAATCATTTATCGTAACACAGTTAAACACCGTTCGTACGTAGATTATTGATATTATTACTGTGAGGACCAAGGTCAGAGATCCGCTGTAGAAATGCGACGTTTACTGATAGCGATGTTGTCACAGGGTGGGATGCGGACCAAATGCGGCGTTGAACGCCCCACACCTTAATTTAAATGACATATATTGCTGATTCAGCAAGCGCATTGCGGACACCCCGCATTGAGGGCATTGTACTGAGCACACACACGAACAAGTGCACGCACACACCTCCCCCTCTCATACGGGAAGGTCATAGGCCGAGAACAAAATTAAAAACCAAATTTTTAGATTTAAAAGTTATTCATAAATGAAAACTCCAATCAAAAATACGTATACCTCAACAGCACAGAATGCTTGCTAACATACACGCAATTAATTAATAATTTGTTATATTACGGAATAACAACGATCACTGAAGTTTAGGCTGATTACATATGCTAAAATGCTAAATGCGAAGCAACAAAATAAGTGAAAAGGGCAGCGTAAGCAAATGCAATAAAAGAAATTGCCTTTTTCCTCAGAATTGAACAGAAGTATGAATAAAAATTCAAACAAATGACGTAAAATTTACCGCGCATTAAGTAAGCTCGCAAAGAAATGAATTGGCTCTATCAACTTGCAACAATTAATTCACATACAACTCAATTGGTAAATGGCTAAGATAAATTTGTTTCCACAACATTATTTATTTTAAATACATGTGGAGAATGCTTCGATGAATTCGCATTGAGTAATGGAAACAAGGGACACATGAAACACTACTGCACATATTGAAGTATCGAATTCCAAAGAGTTACAAGCACTAGAAAACGTTTGGTTACAAGTAAAAATTATCACAAAGATATACGCGCAGAAAAGAATCTCAACCTTCTAAATATTCTGTCGATTCAGATTACCCTAATTTACATTAACATATGAACGACTAGGATTTGCAGAAATAAAACAGAAATAAGTCATCAAGCAATACACAAAAAAATTATTCAGTTACATTTACTAACGAAAGTAATATGCCGCATCGAAAAAGTTTTGAAAACTGCAAAATATTGAAATGAATTATTACCAAAAGTCATACATCATATTGTGAATCAAACGAACAACTATTAAAGTTAAAGTTATGGTTATAATACGATTGATTGAATACGTCTAAATATATGCTTTTAATATAGTTTCAAAACACTTTTACCACGTAGGTTCATCAAGGAAACTTTGACACAAACACCCACAAAGAGTTGAACCAAGTCTACTACAAAACGTAATAATTAATGAAAACGTTGCAAAAATTTTGAAAGTCTAACAAAGGAAAAATGAGTTACAAATATATAACTGCAAAAATCAAGTCAATTCGAGTTCAATGGAACTGTTTAGGAAAAAACAAGTTTAGGAAAAACGTTTTGCTATGCAGTTCCTGCTAACAAGTCACTAAAAAAAAATACAGCGTTGTTCTAATTGATCAATCACTGATTGCAATACTGGCAATACTGGCGAGGTCTACCTCGCGAGTACCGTGCTCCAGGTCTGAAAAATGGTCTGCGCCCTTGCACGCGATACTGGCTGTGCGGGGAGGCATAGAAAACCTCACCACATGGTTCATACGTGTTGCTATCTGACGCCTCTACTAAATAGGTCTCCCTAGACGAAAACTGTGCACCAGCCTTTGTTTCCGCCATTATTGGCTTGCTGCCCGGATGATTACGGACTGCGGATCCTAAACGAGCTAATAGCTCTTCTGAGGTTAGCAACGGTCGCGAGAAAATTTTTTTCGAAAAATTTTCGTCTAACAGGGGAGCTAAAATTGACGTTTCTAAACTAAAAACAATCAGGTCTCCCGCAAATTTTGACAACTCATTGGCATTCGTACTCGCGACGACAAAGGGATGCCTTTGAAAAGCAACCTCCGAACTGGTTAGAATGTGCTCGCTCAACTTTCTTATCTTAGCTAGGGCTGTTACCAGCTGAGCTGCTAGGCTCTCATTCCTCAATAACTTTAACTGATTTAAATCGCAAGCAGGAGCATGGACTGATTTTTCGCCCTTGGCGATATATATATCATCCAGTATACTAACCACCTCTTCAAACGAGTAGTTTAAATCCTGATTTACTAATTTAGTTATTACCGAATTGAAATCTCCGACGTGCTTGTGAGCACTACGTACCAACAACTCCTTTTTAGCATCGTCTGAATTCACGTCGGGAATCATGCTGAGATATGCACGAAGATTTGAAACGTGAGTACGATATGTTTTCGTCTCACAAAAGCCAGGATCTTCCCTTCGCTTTCTTCCGCGAAAAAGCGGTAATTCAGCGCTAGAAAGCATTGTACTTCCTCGCGCTAGCATTGTTGGTACGAAGTTACTCGCAGTCGTCACTGTGTTTACACTGGGTGTACTGAACGTTACTGTTTGCGTATTCATTACGCTAGGACAAGCGGTCGACAAATCCGTCATCTCTGACGTCTTATAATTCTGATTTTTAAAACGCGGAACCGAAATACGGCCACGACTAGTTTTAATTGCTACTGCACGTATATTCTCCTCCTCTGATCCGACGAGGACATGAATTAAACACTACCCAAAATAATGAAAACACCACCAAAAAAAAGGAAACCCTACCAAGATTAATCCTCACACAAACAAATAGAGAGTACTGCGTCAGAAATCAATATAAGAAATAGACGTCTCAAAGTATTATACGAAATCTATTCAACAATTTCTCCTCACAATAATGAGCAATGTAGTCCAAACCTATGCTCAAATAATCTTTAAATCGAACAATTTAAATCAACACAATCTGCAAATTTTAATAAATCCTGAGATTAGAACTGACGATAAATCAATCACCGTATTTAAAGAACAAAGCCGTCCATCCAATAACAATACTATCATTGCAGAAAAAATCCTACTGCGAAAATACAAAACGTCAAATATGCTTACTCAACTTTGAGTCGCAGGGATGGCTCTCAGCTGGCGTTGGTGTTGCTTGCTGGTTGTGGTTTTGCTGAAACCTGATGTTGTTGAGCACTTGTGGCGGAAACTGCCATCAACAATTCGTTGAATTCTACGTTGGGTGATACCCCGAGTTATACGATTTTTCATGGGGATACTTGTCCAAATTTTCAGGCGCAAACTTTTGAAACAATTTACAGTTATGATACCGACGTAGATCTGGTAAAATTTAGAGCTAAAGAAGCGGCTCGTATTGTTGAAAACGTTAGGTCAGTAATTGTAAACAATACTGCTGAACGGACGATGTACCATAACCTTAAACGTAAGGATAAGAATGTTGCCGTAGGAGACCGAGTCCTATTAAGGAACCATTTAAGGAAAAACAAATTAGAATTATGTTGGTTAGATTCTGCGATCCGTAGAATTGAAACTATGTAGAATTGAAAATTGGCAATAAAATTCATAAAAGTAATAAAAATCACGTGCTACCATTCCGTAAGATAACCTGAAAGTTCTCACGATCGAAGAATGTTTGCAATCCCAGGTAGCAAGAAATTATTAGGCTAATATTGGGTTGAAAATTGTTTATTGACCTGATATTGGAATCTTGGATTACAATAATTGGCTAATAACAAGGCAATATCGAAATAAGATGTATTTATTTATGATATCAACTTGTTATTGGGACAATGTAGTAAATAGTTTTATTTCTAATATTAAACTAACAGTGTATATATATATATATATATATATATATATATATATATATATATACATATATATACGATATTCATATGAGTGGAAACTATCTCATAATAATTAAAAATCTCGCAATTTAATAAAATTTGTTAGCATATAAATTATTGTTGCCCAAATATTGGGTTGATATTGTACGCCAATAATACGGAGTTTTTTGTTTAAGGAAACACCTCAATATCAAGTCAATAGTGACACAGTAATTAGCTGATACTGGGTTAAAAATAAATTATTATTGGGACACTATATTCTACCCATATCCACTTGATGTCAGAAAATAAGTATTGGGCCTGAAGTACCCTACCTTAGTTATCCCTCGAACTCAGTTCTAGTCCATTTGTGTTCAGTAACACTAATACGTGTAAATGTAAAATTATCCTGGAGACAAGTGGTTAAACCTTAAAGGAAAAGACCCGTACTAACTCTAGGAGAAGTACGAATACATAACAACGGTTGTTGCTTCCCTCCCCGTAAGCGGATTTCAATTGCTAAAGCAGCAACAACTCCAGGCCTTACAGGCTAATATTTTTCTAAGGAACACTTCAATATCAAGTCCATAGTGACAGAATATTTAGCTAACATTGGGTTAGTGAAATTATCATTATCGGGGCCATATTTTTCAGGAATTGAGTACTAAGCCTATGTTATTGTAGGGAACACTTCATTATCAAGTCAATATTGACACAATAATTAGTTGATATTGGGCTGATGATAATATTGTTATTGGGCCAATATATTTTTTTAATTTCAACCGAATTTTCCAAAATAAGGTATTACCCCAATGTTCATTTTGAATATCCAGTCAATATTGAGACTGTATATTGGCTCAATATTAGGTCAATAAATTTTGCTACCTGGGATGTAATGCAACAATATATTTTTACGCTTTGTACGTGTCTCGTTTGATTAAAAATGTAATCATTGTTAATGTATGTATCTTAACTTTTCATTTTGACTGCTTTGTACTTTAGCTTCATTTGTATTTCATAATTTTCATTAAGGTTGTTGTAAGCCGCACTCAGCTTGCGAGGTTCATTGTGTCCTCATCGCTGGTATAGAACCAGAATATGCAAGCAGTGCAGCAAGACCGCTGACGCCAAGATATTTATTGCTTACTCAGCGTTTCATTATCCACTCGAAGCTGGGTGGCGTTCAATCGGATTATTGTTTGCTGTTGTTTTTCGGGCCATGCTAATTGGACTGTTCTCGTTCCATTTTCAGAGCAAGGACGTGGGTATGAGCTGAGTCAGCAGTACGCATACCCGGGCCGTGGAGTACGTCTGCTGGCCTTGACGAAGGTCACCACAGTTGTCATTCACGGTCAAGAACTGTTTAGCGCAGTCAGTACTATATAGTTGAAAACAAACAACGTATACCCAAAACATTAGCACTGGACAACAAAGTGACTAGCATAAGTGTGGATACTCTCACTAATGCTATGGCCCAACATCAAGGGCGTGTGTCCGAAGATTGGATAAAGGCGAACGCGCACGTTGACCTTTTGCCAGGCCGGGTGTCAGATGTGGCACTCATTGCTCTCGTTTTGTGCGGGTTGGCATTAGGGGTGACGGTATACTACATTCGCCGGGAGCTTAATGTCATGACCGAGAGAGTGCGTTCGGAGGATTTCATCCTCCGACGTCAGCAGTTGCGCCCAATACCCCCTGGGCAATGAGGGTGGGTGTGCCGCAGGTGCGGAACATGGGATAATGCGAACAGCATTCCCCAAAATCCCACTTTGTGATAATGGGAGGTGTCAGAGTTGTTGTGAACGGTGCTAGAGGGTCGAAACCAGAGTTGAAAAATCTGGCGACCGATTTTTAGTTTAAGCTTTATCTATATTTGGTTTCAATTATATAATCGACGCATTTTTTCACTCACTTATATAATCATGCTTTATTATTAATACAGTGTTTTTACTTCTGTGTTTTAGTGCTCTGTGAAATCGAACAAGTGCACGCACATTACTATGCATAATGTTCCACAATTAAATTTTTTTACCATGTTTGAGATTTTTATTTTCAAGTGAAATAGTGAACTAGAAAATGTCATTTTTCAAGTCCCCACTATCTCATTATTCTCATTATTACAACTACTATCAATTTAGCAATACTAATAGCGATTTCATATTAGAAAGCTCCGTCTAACCCTCAGAAATATACGTTGAAAAAGGCTCTGCTAAATTGTAAACTAGCAAGCTAATTTCACATAGAAACTATATTAGTTTTGCAATTGAAGGATTTGTCATAATGATAGGTATGTATCTAAGGTAGACGCTAAATTGTAAATGCTCAACTGACCTCTTTCTTGAAACTCTGTTGTAGGTTTTATTCATATTATTTTCATATCTGGTTCGATGAAGTTCATCCGCTGGTACAAAAGAACTATGATTAATAGAAGCCATGCAACAATAGCACCCAATTCAGTCTTCACTTGGATGGCTTAGTTCGTTTCATATGTCATTTGCACGACATAGGAAAAAGTAACGATATATTCCGCGCTCATCTCATCCTAATTCGTAAAATTTGTGTGCAAAAGTTACATGCACTGCCAGATGGACGCATTTTGAGAGACATTTCTCTCATGAAAGATGGCAGGCGTCTCACCTAGAGGCCATCTGCCCAGGTGGCCTCTGGTAGCAATATGGGAGATCGTGCTCGCGTCGCGCTTGAGAGTCGCGCCCAAGAAGTCTCAGAAGAAAAGAGGCCTCGGTTCGCTTAATACTTCTTTAATTCTCCGCTGTCTCCTTTAATCAACCGTGCTACTCCCTTAATTTTCATTAGGGAAGTAATTCTTGTGGGAGCTTGGTCAATATTGATATAATCCGCAATGTTTTTCGCTATGTTAAGAAAGAATTTGGTAAACATATTGCCAGTTCCTATTTCCTCATAATTTGTTACATTTTTTGAAAGATGGGTACGATTTTTCTAGCCTAATTACTTTTGGCTTATGAACAGAATTGAAGGAGCTCTGTTTTTTTTTTAAATCATTTTCAAATTGGAAAATTCTTAGCATGAAATTATTTTTCTGAATTTTTTGTACCTGATTTGCCACATATATTGCACGGTATGATAGACACTATCTTATATTTATAATATATCTAGAGTAATCCGAAACGTTTGTTTATTTTTGGTGTAATTCTACGAGTGATTATCTGACAACGGTAAGAATTTACTCTGAAATGAATATAGATGTTTATTGAATACACTTGAATGTTATTATACCTGTTTCAGCCCTTACAGAGCGCACTGTTTACTTCGCACTCAAGATTATCACTAAGATCACCATTATGAATTGCAAACAGTATGGTGAACTATCATCGACGCAGCAGAAAAGGCGTAGGAATCTTGCCTTGTCTCTGCAATAACGCGTAACCTACAAACAGGGGAAGCTAAAAAACGACGTGGCACGTAGAACAGGAGAGTGGGATAAAGTCTGTCATAATGTGTTGCGTTCAATATTCTTCATATTTTTCTTCATTGCAATGCAGCTACCCTTGCTCAAATTCATGAGTACCGTAACGAGCATGGGACTAAAGTGAAAGCTGCCATTCAGAAAGCTCTGAAAAGAAAGTGGCATCACAACCAATACGCTCTTATATGAGTATTAACATGTGACATTATATCAATTTAAATTGTTTTAAATCGTGAAAGCAAAGTTATCAGTGGACGTGAATGAAGCTCGAAATCATGCAATCAAGAGTACCTGACTCCTGAGTGCCTCTCTAGGAAGTTTCACCAGGATAGAGTTTCTAATTCATGAGGGCATACAGATACCAATTTTCGTGCCAGATTTATTTTGCCCGAAGGCTCAAACCCCCTTTCTCAACGAAACGACTACGTGCTGTATCTATAAGTCATCAACTTTGAGTTGCGAGTGATTTGTATGCGACTACATGTAAATGTAGTTCATCTATACGCTACAGTTATTTTTTATATGCAAATTTTCAAGCTAAGCGAATAGTTTGCCAATGAAAGCTTTGTTTAAGTAGATAGAAAAAAAATTAAGAAATCTTTAACTGATTGCCAGATCTTTAAAGAATTGCCTCTAGTTGTGTAAGAATACGATGACCAACTCCATTTTATACTTGCCAAAATGGCCTAATAGACATTGGAGTGAGAAAGTATATCCTAGTAGGTCATTGGGAAATTTTCAGAGTGGAACATCGGGTTATTTAGAGCATTGCCCTAATTGACTATACCATACCGTTTTAGAAAAGTCCTTTTTTCTTGTTTCAAATTTAAACGTGATCAGTGACCTTTTACGTAATACAAAAGATGTCTATTATGGAAATGTAAATTAGGCTTATAAATTTTCTTTCAATGCCGCTATAGCACTGGCAAAATTAGTGAAGGGATGAGTAATATAGCTAGGAAATTTGAAACGTAACTTCCCGGGAGGTAATATGCAATACCATGCTAACCATACGTTTATATTTTAATGATGGTTTCACTGATGCATAGTAATTATTTAGAGCGATGATATGCGTACTAGTTTGTTAATGAATGGGGGATGTGAGGAGTACCGGATACAGATACTATACGAGTATAACTGACGATGATTTACGATGCTCATTACGCACGTAGGTGTAGAAGTGTAATCTACAGTAAAATGTGCTGCTAATGTTGATGCCGGTGTACATAATTATAACGAAAAGATTGTGACATTGTCGAGGGTTTTTTTAATTGATACCACACAAGTAATATGATATTTTCCTCTTAGACAGTTTCTTTTATAATCATTATATCCTTATTAAAATGCGAGCTATTGATATGTGACCTAAATGAAGGAAAATTTTGCAAACCTATCGCTGTGAGAAGCATTTATTCTCATTGTAATTTGACTAACGGTAAAGGAAATTAGACTGAAAAGGTATAATAAAAATAGGAGACCCGTACCACAGTGCTTTTTTCTTTGTGATATTTTGACAACCCTCCGAATTTTTCCTAGTGATTTTTATAACTAATTGGTGTGAGAAGTTCCATTCCTAAATAAAAACAGTTCGAAGTATTACGGAATACCAGAAAACTGTAATAAAGGTAGTTCGTACGCTGTATATTCATTTGAAGGATCGCAATCCTATGGTTGATCACTAAGCATGTTTTTTCGCTTGCCTGGGATGGATGGAGAGGCAAGAGACGCGTCACTTCTCTTCCGGCTGTTACACCGGCATTTGAAAATCGAGCGTCGGCCCGTGAGGAGCGATTGATGTTTAGCATGACGCACATGTGTGTGTCGATGCAGGCATTCAAGTGCCGATGCAATGATTGCCGGATGCGATCAATACACCAGGAGTTTCACAAACCCTTGAGGTGATCAGGTCTTCGAAATGAATCGGTATTTGATACACTACACTCATCATGTGTTCCTAGAATTCAAACGATGTAATATTTGGACAATTTAGTGGCCATAGGGTGGGGCCACTGCTAATAAGGGGATTTGGATATCCGGTCTCCATTAACTGCCTTATTGCAATCGGGATGTGTGCAGGAGCACCATCGTGTTGGAACCACATTCCTCTGATGTCAGCTAAGGAAACATTCGTAACAATTCTGGTCACATTTTATTAAAAAATGCTGTAATTGGTCCAATTTCCTATTTCTTCTAGCAAATATAATACAATCAGATTGTCGCCAAGTATACCTGATCTAGCATTTACAGAGAGCCTAACATAGTATTTGCTTGGTCGCATAACGAATGAATTTACATCAGACTGCAACTACAGATTATAGACGTAAACAATTCCTTCTCGCAGGAATGTTGAACAAGACTTTTAATAGACACGAAAGTTCTTCAATTATGCTGTGTGGAAAGCACATCGCATATTAAGCGCGCCGTGGGAAGTCTCGATCATTTAATCCTTGTAGATGCAGAACGAGAAATGGATGTTGATCATTTTCTCGTAGCACTTTCTCTCCAGTAGTACGACCTATGTATAAAACAGTGGCAGCTGAATGACACTCGTGATCGAATAATTTCCAAACTTATTAAGCGTTTCTTCCTCCATGTCTGATTCTCTGAATACCTAAAGCAGTCCTTCTTCAAGTTGCGCTCAGCGAAGCGCTTTGTTTTCATTCAATCTCCTGTGCTTGGTTACAAATGTTAGATGAGTTGGAACATGTCTGTTGGGAAACTCCCTAGATTTACAGTTAGCTGGACCGCAGCTAACAACCGCAGATTCACATCTTCTAATTCGTCATTGGATACATTCTCTCTCAGTTATCGTTAATACTTTTACAGCCGATGAAATGTGCAATTTAAACAAACAAATTTTAATCTTTGATGAAATGGAAAACTCAGAGAACCAAATGCAAAATTTCAAGTACTTGCAATTTCGACCTTCGGTTATTGAGTAAAAAGTCTTTTTTTTAACAGTCCCTACGTTACGCTGAAGTTTATTCACCAAAGGGCCGGTCACTTTGTATAACAAAATTAACTGAACATTCGATGCGTACACCGCAGTAACACGAGGCACGATTAGATGAGCGATATAATAAGTGCATGAATCGAATTTAAATTGATCCTCGTATATTCACTGGCATCGTACCAACCAACATTTTGAACTCAATTCAGAAGCGAATGATTGCGTTGCATAAAATGTGTGTTGCGCTTGACTTGAGATAAGCGTCTAGATATCCAGCCATTGAGGTACTGTAACCAATTTATTTGTTAACTACTTGAAATTCTTTCATACTGTATGATGTTTCAAA
Source organism: Morinoia aosen (assembly GCA_030386875.1). NCBI lineage: Eukaryota > Metazoa > Arthropoda > Malacostraca > Amphipoda > Talitridae > Morinoia > Morinoia aosen. Next base: position 9,760,031 of record CM059558.1, on the reverse strand, counting down.
AAATATTCAGTCGTATTTTGTATATCAATTTTTTTTAATCGTATTTCATTTTATGTAAATTTGTTGTAAATATCAAACATATTTTCTTGATGTTTGCATTGAGCAATCTTTTGCTTGATCAAATTGTAATACCGTGTAATTATCTCATGTCCGAGAGTTCCCGCTTCACGAGCGTGTTAATTCGTTCTTGCTGAAGTTTGTTTCGGGATTGGGTGGGGAGCATTGACTAATTGTTTCCTGCTATTTGAGCAGTAGAACAATTTGCCTAATAAATACGCATGAATAATCGAACATTTTGCTAAGGAAAACCTGTGCTAGGTTTCTGATTGAGATTATAGGAACAACCTATGAACTTTGAAGTCGAAATTTTGACGTAAAAAACCTCAGTATCTATAATTGAATGGCGGTATTGTAAAACAATCACTCACTTAGTTACTGATTAGCGTGGGCTTTTTCGTTCGCCCGCATCAACACGTCAGATGCGTATCGCAACGTACAGCGGTTTTCAGCGACGGCAGTCGACTACAAGGTACTAGTGACATTGATGACTGCTTGAGAAAAAATTTGAGGGTCAAAGGCCAGTCTGTTTAACAACTTGCTTCGCCGTTTCGATACAGCTGACTGAGTTACTTTTCTACTCGTTATTTAGCGTCATTTGTGGGAAAAGCGGTTCCTGAGCAAGTGCCCAGTTAAAAAAATAAGACGTTTTCAAGTCGATTATGTGCCGCGGTAGGCAAGACTTCTAGCCGTGTTTTATTCGGAAAAGCAGCCGTTTTTTGGTCGCCATGTCCCCTTTTTATGGCAGGAAAAAACGGCTACAAAACCATTGAATTCCTTTTGCAGCTGTTCGGAAATTCCCACCTTTATCGACTACATATCGACTTTCCGCGGCCCGAATTCGACCTTCCGCGGCTTCTCCATTCTATGTATCGGCTCTCTGCCGACCTTACTCGACTTTGTACCGCCCTCCCGCGGCAGCAGATCGACCTTGCCCGAACTTAGTTACACTGGCTATTCATATACACAAACACACACACACCCACCCACACCCCCCCCCCCCCTCGCACCCAAACACCCATAACCACCCCCCCCCACACACACACCCGCCCTCCCACACACACAAATATGTATCTGAACACATCGTTGATCATCTTCAAGGACGTCCTTCAATTCAGAGGTTGCTGAAGACTGACGAGGGAAAATTCAGGCTTGGTTTCCACATTTTGTTGTGTTAACGTTGCTCATCTGGCCTTCACTACCAGCCCCAGCACAGCGATAAATCGTGATAAATATCAATTGACCGATGTGGTGAAGCTAATAGTTGGGCCCTTGCTCATGAAATAGTGCCTCTGCAGACCAGCATTCTACATCTCTTCTATCTCTTGTTTCTTCTGAAGAATCGCCATCTTCACCAGAAGTTACGGGTCCAAACTCAACTATATGCGAAATAGAAGAAAACGACTCATTGTGAGCTTCAGCGTCATTTTCTTATGAAGCTTCAGCAAGAGTAGCCAGTGCAGCCGACAGTCTTTTTTTTTGGCCGTTGCACATAAATGTAAATGTTTTTCTTTTTTTTTATTTGAAATTCAGATCGAAACGTTAAAAAATATTTATAAAATCCTGCCATGAAATTATTGATGTGCCGATGTATCGGTATCGGTCATTTTACTGGCATTGGTAAAATCCGGCCGATTCTTTCCAATAATACGTATTTTATCATATAAATGATGGTCATAAATCATGAAAGTAAAAGCATGATCAAATAAAGAGGCTATTCATACCTTGCAAATTAGTTAGCTAACTGTTGAATTACAGAGTTTAATCAGGCCCGCTAACTGAATTTAATACTTTGACTTCCCGATGAGGCACGTAAGTTCAGTAAGTGAAAGCTATGTAGCATGAATAGTTGAAAACAGAAGCGACCTAAAATTATCAAACTTTCACAACTAAACAGGCAGACAAAAATACAACCAATTATGTAAATAAAGTTGATGGTGTATTTTGAAGTTTTTGAAATTTATTATAGAAAAAGTTGGAAATTCGATTTTAATTTATCTAGTAAATCTTCAATGAAAATTTAAAGATGAAGAATACAGCACGGATAGGGATCATATTTAATACAATTTAACGATGCTAAATTCAAAATATATGAAGTAGTCAATTTTAAACGTTTCGCAGACCAGCTCCATCTTCATGTAAGTCTGAAAACATAAAAACCAAAATTGGTAAATTCATGACAACAATGAGAAAAGTGACAAAGTGATCGGTAAGAAAAAATTCTATAAAAAAATTTCTATCGGATATGAACTAACAGCATTATTTAAAGATGGCTTCTCTTTGGCAATGTGAAGGGATTCTAAAATGCGCAAATCTAACTCGTTAGGTGCAGAGCATAAAATAGAAAAATTGTCCTCGGAAATAAAGCTGCTACACTGTACGGTATGAAGGCGGATTGATGAATGAGGAGGTTGACCTAAAGAAAGCTTACTCTGCGGTGCCATGGGCGACCCTGACGTAAAAAGGCAGCGTCGTCATGCCGACGTAGCCAGACGTACACTGTACGCAACGAAATTTATAAACCAGGGATGCCCGCATCCGCTTAGGAATCCTATCTTTGTACAGAAAGAAAGAACCAACTCGCAGCAGATTTACCGTAATTACATTCAATTTTACCGCAGGAAAGTGGTGTTTAAAAAGGTTTTCAATATCCCGGCACATCTTGCTTGTAAAATCACCAAAATATGGAAATACACAGTAGAGCTGTTGCACCGAATCGGCGACATCGTTAATATCTGAAAATTTCTTGGCTAGAAATTTTTAATATGAGCATGAACAATTGAGGAAGGAAATCCGTTTTTACAAAAAAAAAATGAGACTAAAAAATTCAATTCAGCATGCATATCCACAAAACTAGAACAAATGTTGTAGGCACGATTCAATAAGGTTTTAATCGCATTAATTTTAAATATATAGCTACAGTTACTGTAGGAACTTTTGCCCAATCCAGTAAAAGTAGCCTTACGATGAACTGAAGAAGTGGAAGCTTTACCTACTCGAGTAATTTTTGAGTCAAAAAAAGATAACCAGCCATTATTCTCAATTTCGATTCTGAATTTTATTGATGAATGTTTCTCATTTAAATAGTCCCTGAACATTTGAGCATGACTTGGATCACGAAACAACAAAAACGTGTCATCAATGTAACGGCGATAAAATTCTGGTTTAAATTCCACAGGAAAATCGGCCAGCCATTTTTGTTCCCAGTGACACATGAAAATTTTTGCAAATGTGGGTCATAACGGAGGACCCATGCCTTCGAAGACCCCAGGCCTTCGATTTGTTTATACAAATTGCCAGCAAACACAAATATAGAGTTCATAACAGACAGTTCGAGAAGCGTCTTAAAATAAGATTTGCCTAGGCCTAAAACTGTATCAGTAGGCAAAGCAAACAAGGAATTTATAATTATTTCGATGGTTTCTGCAAGTGGAATATTTTTGAGTAAACTTTCAATATCAAATGAAGCCATAGTAACTTAATCAGCATTTTGACACGATATGATCTCGTTAACAAATTGAGTTGAGTTACCAAGAGTACATTCATTTACAGTCAAAGGATTTAACACAGGAACTAGAAATCGTGCTAAGTTAAAATTAGGCGTATTCACTGCAGAAAAAATAGGACGAAATTGAAATTTAGATGGAAAGTCTAACTTATGGATTTTCGGCAAACCATACAGGACTCCCGGACGTGAACCTGACAGATACAACTTCGAGTACAGTTCAGGAGAGAAAACCTTCAGATTATGTAAATGTTCTGTGGCTCAACCTCCTCATTCATCAATCCGCCTTCATACCGAACAGTGTAGCAGCCGTCTTTCCGAAGACAATTTTTCTATTTTATGCTCTGCACCTAATGAGTTAGATTTGCGCATTTTAGAATCCATTCACATTGCCATATAGAAGCCACCTTTAAATAATGCTAATAGTTCATATCCGTTAGAAATTTTTGTATTGATTTTTTTTCTTACCGATCACTTTGTCACTTTTCTCATTGTTGTCATGAACTAACCAATTTTGGTTGTTATGTTTTCACACTTACTGAAGATGGAGCTGGTCTCCGAAACGTTTAAAACTGAATATTTCACATAGTTTAAATTTAGCTTCGTTAGATTGTATTAAATATGATACCTATCCGTGCTATATTCTTCGTCTTTAAATTTTTAATGATAGTCCGACTAAGGAGTGTTAATTTTACGTAAATCTTCAAATACTACAAAGCTAATAATTTTATTTGAATTTAGCATGTGAATCACCGTACTCTAGGAATATTGCATTTTTCTTCTATTTTAAGATGTTTGAAAAATTCACGAACAATCTTATAAAAATGTTCATGAACCATAACAATTATTTCTCCACAAAATGGTTATAATTTTCATGTTTTTCACAGCAAAATACATACTTTGACGAAAAGAAAATATTGAAATTACATAGGATCCAAAACCGGAAAGATGCGCAAACACGCAACCAATTATAAGATTGTTCATGAATTTTTGAAACATATTAAAATGAAGAAAAATGCTAGATTCGTAATGAACGACGATTTACATGCTAGATTGGAATAAAATAATTAGCTTTGTAATATTTTACGATCTACAAGCTTAATGAAGATAGAATTTTCAGTTATTTCTATGTCAAATTTATAAAAACTTTAAAATGCACCTTTAACTATATTTAATTGGTTTGATTTTTGTTAGCCTGTCACATACTTTAAGAAATGGAAATTGGGTCAAACTACATAGGTTTCAGTTGTAAAAGTATAATAATTTTACGTCCCCACTGTGTTTAACTATTTATGCTACAAAATTTTCACTTACAGACTGTCCGTGACATCGGGAATTCAACGTAGTAGATTCACTTAGCAGGCCTGATTAAACTCTGTAATTCAACAGTTAGCTAACTAATTTACTCTGAATGAATAGGCTCTTTATTTAATTTTACTTTCATGATTTATGACCTTCATTTTCACAATGAAATACGTATTATTGAAAAGTATCGATGAAATATCGGCCAGACTATGCCGCTACCGATATATCTGTACATCACTAGCCTACGATCATGCAACGTTTGCTGGTAGGACGCTCCTCAATTTAAAGTATAATTCAACCCTAACTCATCGATAATGCTGATGTTCATCAGGTGATTAAGGATTTTTCTTCGGTCAGTATTTACTTTCATGCGTTCACGGAAATCACGACCTCTGTTTTAAAGAATCACTAAAAGCGCACGAATGACATTTTGCACGCTGATACGTAATTTTCGAGCTATAACATGAATTACGTTCAGGTAAAATTAACGTTATATAATCATCTACATCGTACCTGCATTCTTGAAACACGCCCAGTATTTTGGCGGTAACCATCAGGGTCAGTACGGCTAAGTTAAGTTATTTTAGGTTAGTTTATTCAGCTAATCTAACGTTACCTAACCTAATTTAACCTAGCATCATGTTATGCCGTATTACATCATATTTACGCGTCCGTATCTCCATTTTTATATACTAAGTTCCTATAACTTCACAGGTTAATAATTCAAAAATTACGGATCAGCGAGCAAAATGTCATTCATTATTGTTATTCCTTAATTTTATAATGCAGCTTGTCAGATATTTCTGAAGTTTACTTTTTTTACCAAAAAATTGAAACTAGTGATGTACTGATAATAGAAAAAGGCCGATACCGATACTATCCGTACATCTAAATTGAAAACATTGCACATTGTTGCTTGTCAAAGGTTTCTCAAGTGGAATTATACTGCAACTTAAAAGTTTGAAGCTAAATGGTGTTAACACTTACTGTAAAATAAGAATGAAATTAATAGTGAATAAACATACACTATTATATTTTGCTTTTATTGCTTCTTTAAACTACAGTTTAAATTTTGAAGTATATACAATTGTGCACTCCCACATATGAAATCAACATTGGCCGCACAGTAGTGCAATCCTGATTCCTGATTGACCTTAAGTGCGTAATTGTTCTTTCTCATAAATATATGTATATTACTATTCATTCACACTCAAAAATTATTGAGACGAGAAGATCAATCCCTCATCAGGCACTTGACAACATGCCATACCGGCTTAACGTCTTCAATGGAATAAGAAACTCAAGTGGGAGCAAACACCTCATACCTTTTTAGAGCAGACATTTTTTCAGAAATAAGAGACACTTCAACGTACTACACACACGCACTGAAATACATTCTGACATTGCGTGAAAAAACTTATTGCATAAATAAGAAGCCACCACTACACCTGTGACGCACAACTCATTCAAATAACTGCCGCGAAAAGGCTTGCTTGAGCAGCTTGAGTCAGACTTGTCACATGGGCGAGCAGTGTTGCCATCTGTAACTCGAATGGAAATAAAAATTTGGCTCAGATGAACAACAGGACAGTATTATTTAATGTACACTATACAAAATGTAAATTGACATTTAAATACCTTATAACATTATAACTATCCGCAAGGTAAAGTTTTAGGTAAATATACCATTTTTTAGTTGACAGCTTTGACTAGCAAGTTTTCCTCGGCAGCTACCGACTGTAATTTTCATGGCAAATGAATTTTGCTGTCTGAGAGTGCTCAAGAATGTTTGTATGTACGATTTTCCCTTAAGAATGTTTTTATCTTTCATTTGAGAGTAATTTGAACTCAACAGGTGAATTATTTCAAAAGTTATGAGTGTTAGACTAAAATCTAAAGTTGCACTTAAGATATTCTAAAGAATTTTCTGTAGCTTCCAGAAAACCGTTGCTCGACTGTTAACCAAATAGGTCGAACGCAAGCGACATTCTCCTCTTGAATCCGCTTTTGGGAAAGTGCTCGATTTTTCCGGCTTGTTTACGTCTAAATGAGACTAGCGGATAGCCGTCGAATGGCAAATTTTGGTCGAGAGCGGCCGACAGAGGAACGTTCTGACCTTCAGCGGCCATCTTTCACTGTGTTCTGCTACCTGTCGTTTAACTGGGTGTGGTGCGAGTATGAACCTGGTGGGCATCAGCCATCTGATGCCTCGATGAAAATGACCGGACAGGGTTTAACATGGAAGTGATAAAGCAACAGAGAGGAAAAAATTCAAAATTTATGTTTCCTCATTAATTCTCACTAAGAATCTCATCATGCACGTGTTTGAGGTAACGCGTATTATGAAAATGAGTTATCGCTATTTTTGCTGCGCCTTTTTCAGGTAAATGTGTCATAATCAGGGTTGTTGGCTTTTAATGGTGAATGCGGTGCAATTTACTAACGGTATTCCTGTTTCTAAAACTAGTGTGTTGCTTCAGCATCTACTAAACCTACATCCTTGTACATGTCGACTCAGTACTGATTTTTTCCCGTTTCTTATATTTTTTCTACGGCCATGTAACATTACCGGCTCAACATGATGGGAAGATTTCTTAACGATTAAGCTAGCTACTGCAGTAATGCCAGTATTCTGGCATGCCAGAATGTACGTACAGTAATGCCAGTATGTACGTACATTAAATTATCCAGTCTACAGGCACTGTTCATTTCCTTTCTCATTACAGCAAGACGGTGGACTAATTATTTTTATATTTCCTCCGATCATTCTTCGTTTGTATGAAAAATATTGATCTCTTTCCTGTAACGAATCAGAAATGCAGACAGGTAGATCGCTACTACTCCATTTCGCCTCTTTATCTCATTATTCACGAGGTTCTTGTAATTAACGGGAATTGCTAACTATAAACGGCATACAACAAATATGAATTATCTTTACAAAAGAAAAGAGCAGGAACACACACTTTTAAGGAAACTTTATATTGTCAGTAGCATAGGTCTCCTCTTAATTGCAGGGTGAATCAAATACGCTTAGACCCAACGTGTTCATTTCGCGAATCTGAGTGGAAAATCAGGACACTCGAATCAAGAAATGTAAAAGTTAAACACCATCTCAATGTTATTTTGTTGAATAGCTAGCTGGTCGATACCTCGTAGCCATGTACACTTAATGCACTCGACATCAAGTTCGCACACATAACCGGTCTCTTCTACAAAATTATCATTTCGTACGTCGAAACTACGCAGGAATGTTTTTATTTCATCTCAAAATGGTGATTGATGTGTTCGTGTTGGAGTATAATTGCATGAATTCGACATCGTTAACAGAAAACTGGAAAAAAATTTTACCGTAAAAAAGATTGTTTGAAATCCGGAAGTGCAAATGGTGGAAGTGAATTTTTTTAGTTTCTCAAATGGTATGAAACAAAATTAGTCACTATTAACTAACGTGTCGACAGTTTGAATAATGAATCAATAAGCCATATCAGTAGCAACTTCAGATGCATCATCAGAGATGAAATCTGAACTAATCAAGTACGACTTCAATTGATGTTTGTTTAAAAAATTTTAGAAGCACAATGGAATTACTAGCCTAAGCTAGCTATTTCAGAACGTTAAACCATTCAATTAACCCGTTTATGCGTACAACGGAACACCTTCTAGGTAAACCGAAGCAGTTCACTCAGAAACAAATGAGTGCAAATGCCACCATAATAAATCATACAGAAAGTAGATAAGTATCAATTCTATACGTATTAATACATTGCAAATATTGGGTGCTCAGAGCAATTATGAAAAAGTTGAGTCCATTGCTTGTGGGAAGAATTTTCAAAGATTTGTTCGAGGCTCTCATTTTGTTCCCGACTTTAAAGGCAAACCCCAGGGGCCTCGTGCAAGGTGAGGCCCACGCAGCCGCGTCATAGTTAGGCTAGTCAGGATAGCCAGGCGAGTCAGGAAAGCCCAGGCAGCTTCTTGCGCCCAACCTCGGGCAGAACCACTGTCATGTCTCGGCCAAATTTAATAGCAGCGACGTCAAGCACAACAAGCGCAGTATGGACTCGAGGCGAGCAGCTTGGCGACGGCCGCGGTCCCATGTTTTCTCAGCCCTTCCTCTCGTCTGGTGCTATATTTCAGTGTTCCTATAAGTACGTGCTTGTACAAAGTTTAAGTCTTTACATTAGTAATATAATTGCATAACTATGGCTGATCTAAAACCACATTAACGACGAGATTTAATCTGATAGCGCGGAGTAAACCTCTTTGGCATTACTACAAATGATTATTTATTACACTACTATTGGGCATCAGCATTTTCCTATTAACATTACCATTAACTGTGATTCATAACCATTACTCGTATTCGCTAGAAGTCGCTCCGCACATAGGAGATGAAGTTCTTCCTGTGCCTTGCAGTGATGGTATATTTGTTGATTGTTTAACCTATCTCACTGTGAATATTTGCCATGGTTATTATTCGGTTTACGTTACAGTATCTCACAATGACGCTGCCTTGCGCTCCATGTTGCTCGCTTCATGCCTACGTACAGAATTTATGGTGCTACTATAGCGTGTGGTCTACCGCCAAATATCGCCTACTCATGAGCAGTTTGAGATGTACAAATTAAGTGCTTATCGCTGAATTAAATGGATGGTAATAAGTAATGTCCATAAGTAACCTGACCTAACCCAACCTAACCAAACCTCACGTTGTAGATACTAGCTAGAGATAGATCTCATACTACCGTGTGGTAGACCTTATGCTATAGCAGCCCGAATTTAGCCGGTTTTTGTAAGACAAATGTCACCGAATTAGGTAAATTCATCAAATTTTCAACCTGAATATTAATCATATGGGCGTTCACGTGGGCTTCCCTGATCGCAGTTGGGCTGCTCTTTTTGCCAACGCTTTCACTGGTTTGCCATCTGTCGTGAAAACTTCCGCTCATGCTCTGCGGCAGGTAACGGAAGTCTTTGCGCTGCACGAGCTTTGACTCTTTCAACCGAGCTTCCCGAGGTGGCCATCATGTGGTACTGGAGGAGCAGTCATGGTTCATTAAATAATTTATTGCCGAAGCCTGTTTTATCGGAGGCTTGAGTGGTGGGTATCCTACGCCCGGATTGATTCTTGCACCTATTAAAGCCTTGAAATTATACACGAATTTTAACCCCAATGAAAAATTTACAAGGACAAATGGGTTCCTTTAAACACATTAACTAACTTATTGTTTTAACCACTGGCCACCTTAAGTAATGAAAGATTAATAATGTCACATTGACCTACTTAATTTGAAGTTTCTGCCTTTGTGTTGAGAGCCGTCATAATAAATTTAACGTTTGAACCCATTCGTGTCCTTGAACTTTTGTTAACCTTTTGCGCAATGAAATAAAACAATTAAGCAAAATACGTTGTAGAAATTCCTCACAGGCTTTCGTTTTCCACAACTCTGGTGTTTCTTCTGGTTGTACCATCTCTTACGCCTCCAGTCAATCATTTTCTTCAGAATAGGTGGCAAAAAAAAATTAAATCACCTGATACCAATGGCTTCACTAGCCATACGTTATCTTAGAAGCAGGCAAGGTGTTCTTGTACTGGAAGTAAAAATAAACATTTAACGGTTTTACACCAATTTAAGCATAACGTCTAAGAGTCTGTGTGGTATCAATTTCTCGTCCTAGAGCAAAGTATCCTGACAGGCTGTGATATCATGAGTTCTTTAAAACTGGCAATATACTTAAATTATAGTTCTTATTGGACGATTCTTAGGGAGTCTTATGCGTAAAATAAACAGAAGAACCTAAGTGCATATATACATTTTAATTAAAAGCAAACGATACATCAAATCTTGCATTACAACTTTATTGCATCGAGCATTTAAAATCTCCAGTTCATATGAACTGTTTCATCGTGAAATTCAGCAAATCTATCGAATTTTAACCATGAACAAATATTCTAAATTCTTGATCCACAACGTAGTAAGAAAATTTTTAGATAGGAAATTTTGTCCGCCACCGGTTGTCCAAAGTGCAGCAAAGCAGACGTCGTATTTCGAAATACCATTCTTAGGTTATTTGGACGCCAGTCTCAGGAAGGAATTGTTAGCTCTGGTCCGGCATTTTTTTATGTCTGTGGACGTGCGAATCTTTTATAGAAACAATTTCAAAATTGTATCGTTTATTAATAGGAAGGAATGTTTGGAGGAGTGTCTGTGGAGTGGAAGTGTTTACATGTATAAGTGTGATTGCTGCATGCAATCTTATGTTGGGAGTACTACTGTCCAACAATTCATCAGACACAGCCAACATGCAGGTATTTCTCATAGAACAGGCCGACCATTAGCTTCACCGTCGCAATCTTCCATCAGGGAGTACTGTGAAAATTCACATCATTCATTCAAAACCAGTAACTTTTCAACGCTTTGTAAAACTAATAATGAACAATATATTCGAATCATAGAATCACTTTATATATTTTCTCATAGACCTCAATTGAATAAAGATAACAGTGCCACTAAACTAAACATTGTCCCTACTTACTAGCATGAGGTTGCATGTACTTAGTGTGTGAATGAATCCGGGATATGAGCGTGTGAATGAATGGCTTTTGAATAATTGGGTTTGTTTAGGTATCTTATTTTTTTAATTTGTAAATATACGTTATTTTTAGGCTTGCTTATTTTCTGATGAATTTTAGTATTGGGTTAGGTAGTTTAGTTTCTTAATATGTGAATTACTTTTCATTTTTACAGTTTGCGGACATTTTCTCATGTACAGTATTTTACTTTGTTTCAGCACTGAAGATGGAATTTATGTATTCCGAAACGTTTGCTTTTAATTAAAATGTATATATGCACTTTGGTTCTTCTGTTTATTTTATACTTAAATTTAGTAAGAAAATTAAACGCGACTGTAATAAATTCTAAATAAATGCGTAACAGCTGCGTACAATGAAGTAATACCCCGCGTAAAGTTGTACATTTTGCACATCGCATGACGTGGTATATCACTTGTCGATTCCCCAGTAGCGTTCAAAGTCCCACAAACGACGCACAAAATTTTTTCCATGTTATGAGTGAACTTTCACGTTCATAAAATATCTTGAAGGCAAGGTCTTTCCCGGCCTCTGAGCTACCCCTTCCAAAAAGTAGTGTGTGTATAGAGGATATCCTAGGGCTGCAGAAGTGCGCTCAGTAAGAGCTTCAATGAAGCCTCCAAAATACGTTGAAACGACATTCAGATAGTGTTGAGGCAGACAAAGTGTACAAAAATACGATAGTAACAGATTTATGTCATGTTTTGAAACCCAGTCTATCTTGAGTTGCACAACCTCGGTTTTTTAACCTTTCATAATCCAAATAGATAGTTTGCACAAAATGTCAATCTTAGAGTAACAGGAAAATGTTTATCTCATGAGAACAAAACTGCTTTCTGACTGCCACTGAAGTCATTTTAAATGTCAGTATAATATTTTACTCGATCATAAGTGCTAGAACTTTCAAGAAATAAAGTTTTTGTTGCAGTTCAATTACATAGAGGCTAGCTTTAGTGCTAACGAAATACGAGGAGTGATTAATTCTCCTTCACAGCGCAACTCTCGAATCGTTGAGACCACAGAGGTCAACCCAATCATAAACCTTAGGTACATCGACAGTTTCAGTTTAGTTAGGTTGAGAGAGAGATGTTAATAACCCTCGTCGTGCCTTTGCTTTCTTAGTGTTAAGCCGCCGTCATAGATCAATCCATAGATCAACACGCTACTGAAGGTCAAACTATAGCGCAACGTAACTCAATAGAACAGATAGCTTAACAGAATTATAAAATGAACTGTCATACGCTTTCCAATTTAGTTATAATTCGTGAAAATTTGGAAAGAAAATGGCAATTAAAAAAATGGCCTTGGTGTGTAACCCTCTTAGAGATTTAAAAGTCTAGTCACTTTCTTCAGCATGAATTTGCTCTGGAGTTGTTAAGACTTTACCAGTCTAATTGTAGACTAGAAAACAGCCAATTTTAGTTCGTTAGCTTAGGGCTGCATCATCGCGAAATTGAGGGAAAAACTCAAAACACCTTTTCATTTAAAATAAAATGGGGTGAGAGAAAGGCTACAAAATATAGGAAACCAAACATGTTATCGATATACAAAGATTTCATTATCTTGCACCATGCAGCAGTGTGTTACTATTAGACTTTTCACAGTCATCCTAGTCATAAATATCTGTGCATGAATATTATATTAGTATTTCTTCTTTTTCTCAAACTGTTCAACAGACTTTTCAACACAAATTTCTAAAATCTATTTATCCGACCTCGTCAATACTGTTCCCGAAATTTACATTCCCTGCGAAACAGAGTGAGCTAATTTCCTTGAACGAGGAGCAAAAGCTAGGAAAAAATAATTTTCACTGATAGATGAAATGCTGAAGACAGAAATTCGACGTCCTCTCCTCCAACAGAGCGTCAGATGGAAAATAAATTATACACACAGCTAACCTAATTCTGCCCCGGTTTTGTTACCTATTTATGATGAAATACTACAAACAATACATATCGTAAAGCTAGACTGACATGATATTGGTAGGATACAGACATTTGTTTGACAAAACTTCACCATCTAGTCGTCGTATGTCGAGCTTTAGTACATATTGCTCGAGATGTCATAAAAAAGACATGCTTCGGAAATTTTATCCAGCCATTTATTATGAATATCTATTTGTCAGAACCTGACTAAGATAATATTAGAAGTAATGGCAGTAGCAAAGTAGCCAATTTAGCTACTGCCAATCATAACAATCAACATAACAATCCCACACTAGGCTTCACCATAGTGTTAATATAGCACTAACACAGCATAGATTACACCCCACATAGACATAGCAATATAATCCACATGAATAGACACAATAGCACATCAATAGCAGTATATATAGCAAATAGTCACTCACCTCTTGGATATCTCTAAACTCAATATACTCAATTAACAGACATGTGGTCAGTGAGGGTAAAGCGGAGATAGATTGGAATATATAGAAAGAGTGGAGCAGAGTTAGTAGTAGGTAGTTAGAAATAATTAGAGTAAGTACTAACCACGATTTGACAATATGTACACACTGTAGCCAACATTTACTGTTTAGTTGACTGAGACCAATAGAAGACTGGCTGTGATTGTTGCCGTCACGAGCGTTGCCAGCTTTTGGTCTGTCCAACTAGAACTTGCATTTTTCGCTATATTACACTATTAATTAAAGGCATAGGAAGAAATTTCATGATGAGAACTGGAGTTTTTAGTGCACGCTCGAAGAAAATAAAAAATGTCCTTTGCGACTGAAATATTTCATCACCAAATGACACAGAAGACATTCTGAGATTACAGGGACATTTCAATCATGCACGCGTTACATTCTTGAATTACAGAGAAAAACTTGATGATGAAGTTCATCATGACTATCGTTACTTTTAAAAATTAGCAAAATGTAATTGATTTTTTTTCAAAAGCTTGCTCAGAACATTCATACTGTTTTCTTAGACGAGTTATTGGAATGGAATTAGTGCAATCAAAATCACATCAAGGCAACTGACGCTATGCTATGCTCAAAGGACGAACGAAGACGGATTTTAAAAACAAACACAATGCATCCACTAACCGGTAGCACATTTGGACGTAGTTCAAAGTTTTCCCAGAAACACGAGTAGGACATTTATAGTGCATTCGAAGGCAAGCAAGAGTAAAATTAACATACGAAGTTCAACAGTACTGTTATAGAAGATATGACATTTTTGAAAGCAGATATAAAATAGCCCGAATAGTCTGGATGGAAAAACTATTATTTTTGTTTCAATAACTATTATCATTGTGACAGTGCAAAATCATGTAGCCATTCTACTACAGTCCAGACTGATATTGATGCCATAAAAAATAATTCACTGCACGTCGAGCCGAACAGATTCATCAGATGGTGAAGACACCACACTGAAGTGATATAATTTTCATTAATATTAGGGCCTTGGTTAAGTATACAAGATCAGTTTTTTCAAATCATAAAATGCTGCAACGGATTCCGATATTCCATAACTTCATTTTGTTCTGTAATAATATCCCAGTAGTTGAAGTTTGACTCCAGTTTTTTACTGGTAATTACTTCTTCAAGAATTCTGTGTTTTATTGTTTTCTATTTCTTATAAATAACTGGAGAATCGCAAATTATTAATATTAACTTCAGAGTGAATTAATTGTTGAGTTTGATAGTTATTATGAGTAACTATATATTATCCCCAATGAACTGGTGAATTGTTGAACAATTTGTTACTGTTAATTGATAGTTCACAGGAAATTAGTTTACTTTCGCAAAAATTGGTCGGAATTAATTTTTATTTGTTAGTACGTACGTTCATTTTCTTCCATCTCGTATCGATCGTTATCATGAAGGTGCAATCTTTTCAGTAGGTCCGTTAACAATGTCGCAATTAAAAGCACAGCAGAATCACGTAAGGCGGGACTGGACTACATATTCCCTCTCCCGGTAATGTTTAGTTCAGTATAATGTGTACACTTCAATTTCAGCAATCTGAAGCAAATTCATCTCACCCGCGGCTAATTTGTATTTGTAGAGGGCTACGTATCTGCTGCACCGAGGTGGCAGCACGTCAATTTCCTGCCAGACGATGGGCGACACCGGACCGACGATGATATCCACCAAAGTGAACTCGCTGAAATTTCCGGGTGTAGATGGCGATGTATCCCCCAGTAGCACCTGCCAGAAATTGGGTTGTTAGTATCATAGGTCGACATGCTGGCTAGAATATTTTAAGTTAATTCACATTCCTCGGCTACAGCCACCTAGCATTAAATCCACTACTGTATATCACTTCAACCTCAGTGTAACACTAGGCTGTTCTTTGCCTCATATCAGGTCGTAGAAGAATTTGAGAGTTTTTCGTCTCGGATCGATAACCATATAACTAATGCTACTGGTGAAACAAAGAATATAGTTCATGTGGAATTACGTCAAAACGCTACAAGTAAATAAATCTCAGTTGACTATAAGCCTCAAAGAATAAGACTGAAAAAAATTCTTAATTTTCATACTGGACTCCAGGTATTGTGTTAACGTTTTCAGAGCCTAAGTAAATTCATTGAGACTAATTAGGCGACAAATTGCGGCTCTTGATATTGAATCTGTTGAGCGTGCTGATTAGAACGTCAGCAGAAGTTTAATTCAAATGCAAGTATGAAAGGTCACATGAGCTTTGATTAACAGAAGCCCAATGTAAAAAATAGTTGAAAATAACCCCATGGGGATCTTGGAAGTCGTGATTTTCTTCCTTGTCTTCTATATGAGAGCCTGTTTTCTCTACCGTTGATTAGAGGGTTTGAAATTCAATGTTACAATGCTAACTTATTTCTATTCCACTAGCGATAATCTCGCGCTGAATTTATTTATATTGCAATCTATTTTCGCTGCTACACTGTTGATGAACGGATTATCTTCCAGTAGCCTATTGACGCTTGTTTTCTGGTTTGTTCACTCCTAGCTTCCAACGACAATAATTTGAAAAATACGCACTTTCAAACGCGATAGCTTTACAAATGCGTAAAAGATTGTCTCACCCGGTCGATTCCTGCGAGAATAGAGGGTGAATTCTAGTGTGATTGTACATGCAATTCGAAATGAAGTTAACTTATACAGATGTCCTAAAAACACCGATTTCAAGCAGGCTTCCTAATTTTCAACCGATCCTTTTTCTTATTGCTTTGACTTAGAGACTGTGATGCTTCACACTCACTTTAACTAGCATAAATGATTTTTTCTAGCATATTTGTCCTCAGTTTCAAAATATGAGATTCTGAACTTTTTAGTCAATGAAGGGAAATAGTTCTTCCTACAATTAAAATGAAGCTCTAGCCCTCAGCTACGCTAATATTCTTGATGGCGGCCCGGTTATGGAACATACAGGTCAGTAATATTTTTGTATCGCACTTCTTGATGAATTTTCAGGAATAAGGCAACTACCGAGATAGGTCCACTGCTGGGACCAGCGAAAAAATTGACGGCACGACCATTAAAATGAGGTTTTCATAGTTCTCGAAGATAAAAAGCTCCAGTCTTCAATTAAGGAAAGAGTGCCCCCAGAATGTCGAATTTTCTTGAGATATTGGGTTTTAGCTGTCTTAGGAAGGGTAAGATGTCAGGTACATCCTGTGAAAAAATTAGGTTCGTACGTTCATTGGTTCGCCCGCTACGGGGGTTTGAAGTAACGGGGAAGTGATATTTTCTCATGTTACACCTCCCCCATGGCAGTTTCTTCACAGCTTGACGTTGCCATGTCTCTTTAACACTGTATAATGATTTCAAGGGTCATAGCTGACCCGATAAAAAAAATAAAGAAAAATTCAGATAGTTTGTTTCTTTGTTTACCAATTTTTGGAGGATCGGAATGTGGGGTTTCCAAATGCATCTCCTCCTACAGTTTTCGAGCTACAGTAATGATTTTGGTATCATTGGATGCGAAATTCCGTGGGCATTCTAAAAACTTGAATGAAAATTTGAAATTCATTTCCGATCAAAAGTTGTGATGTCATAAATTAGGAAATTTCACGAAAGAAGACACGCCATGGAATTGTTTATTTTTTTATTTCAAACTCGAAGTTTGAAGAAGTGTATTCAAGTTTTTGAAAAGTACAAGTGTTTCTGCATCCAATGACATCAAAATCATCGCTGTAGCTCAAAAACTGTAGGAGATATATTTTGAAAAACCTCCTAAAAATCTCGTTTTCTATAAATATCTCCTTTTCTATAGGGAAAATCGCAATTTTTCATTAGCAACAAATGATTTAAAAAAAATTCCTATCAGTATACTAAATTTCATTGCTCTAGGTTCAATTTTAAAGAAAATCTTCCTAAAGGGGTTCTTTTCTTAAGGATGTCAGCGCAAAAAAAAATTGAGGATTAATGATCGGCAAATTGCGTTCAGATATTGTTGATCGTAAAATATTTAGGCGATAGATTTTCACAAATAGTTAGTCGTTCAGCATGTGGTTCGAGCCTCAACTTGATGTGTAAATAATTCATCCAAATAGGTTCATCATCTGAAAATACGATGAATGAGAAATTTCTTCGATCTCCTTTCTGAATTACAGTGTAACGTTAGCATAACTTGCCTGTGTTACATTGCAGGCTTGATCTAAAGAGTAGGCATTCTACCACGAAGTTTGAAAGGGCTCTCTTTTAGTTAGGGGGCTGCCATAGTAAACTCATGCGATGAGATAAGCTTGTGCTATTTTCACCTATGAAGTATCAAAACTCAACTTGCATTATTTTTCGCTGCATCATTGAAATAGCGTTCCAGTTCTGATGTTTTGTTAGGCCTTAACCTAGTGAAAAAGGAATAAGGAGAAGCTTGAAAAAGTTGGAATTTTTCAGTAACACTCTTTAACCCATCCTCAAACTTTTCAACGACCGCCTGTGAAGCACCCTGCCGTGCGACGCACCCCAATTGACAATCAAGGACGTATTGCCGGTGGATTAAGGACGCGAGGGTCAATTATGTACGATTTATAGACTATTCGGCCTGCTCTGCCTTAACACTCCCTCAACGCTCTCTTAACTACGCGCAGTCGAGCTCGGATGTAAAATTCATAGTTGGCCATGGATGATTTGAAGTCGCAAAATTTTCAGTTGCATAACCGCCGTAACATTTGACAGCGGCCATCAGTGGTTTAGAGCCTTCCAAATGTGTGCTGCAGGTGGTGTGCTGCCGGTGGTTTGCTGCCAGTGGTGTGCTACCGGTGGTGTGCTGCCGGTGGTGTACTGCAAGTGGTGTGCTGCCTGTGGTGTGCTGCCGGTGGTGTGTTGCCGGTGGTGTGCTGCCGGTGGTGTGCGGTCGGTGTGCTGCCGGTGGCGTGCTGTCGGTGGTGTGCTGCCGGTGGTGTGCTGCAGGTAGTGTGCTGCCTGCGGTGTGTTGCAGGTGGTGTGCTGCAGGTGGTGTGCGTCGGTGGTGTGCTGCCGGTGGTGTGCTGCAGGTGGTGTGCTGCCGATGGTGTGCTGCAGGTGGTGTGCTGCCGGTGGTGTGCTGCAGGCGGTGTGCTGCCGGTGGTGTGCTGCAGGTGGTGTGCTGCCGGTAGTGTGTTGCCGATGGTGTGCTGTCGGTGTGCTGCCGGTGGTGTGCTGTCGGTGGTGTGCTGCAGGTAATGTGCTTTCGGTGGTGTGCTGTCGGTGGTGTGCTGCAGGCGGTGTGCTGCCGGTGGTGTGCTGCAGGTGGTGTGCTGCCGGTGGTGTGCTGCAGGCGGTGTGCTGCCGGTGGTGTGCTGCAAGTGGTGTGCTGCCGGTGGTGTGCTGTCGGTGGTGTGCTGCCGGTTGTGTGCTGCCGATGGTGTGCTGCAGGCGGTGTGCTGCCGGTGGTGTGCTGCAGGTGGTGTACTGCCGGTGGTGTGCTGCCTGTGGTGTGCTGCCGGTAGTGTGCTGCCGATGGTGTGCTGCCGGTGGTGTGTTGCCGATGATGCGCTGCAGACAAAGTACTGCAGGTGGTGTGAAAATGTCAAAACGTGTGTTTTGACATTGTTGCGTACAGTGAATTATGCTTAAAACAATGTGTCGAATATTTATTCCATATACATTTTTCTCTCAAAATGTTCACAACATGGTAAATGAACACTTTACCTTACTCTGCTTACAATAAAAACATCGGTTCTCTTACTTGCGTCCATTTATATGCTTACGATTGATGTGGATTTGTTTTAATTTCATTCTTCAACGAAATGTTACCTATCAGCTGAATTGTTTGATAAATCATGGAAGAGTTAAAGCTGCAAATGTACTTAATGTCACGATCAGTTTAATCATTCGGTCTTTTAAAATTGTCATGAAAGGATGTTTTTTTTAATCGTTGAACTTGAAGAATTAGTATATTTGACGATGTCATCAAATTTTAAACTTAAACCGTAAAAAACGAATTTAGTCGTTGCGTGCTTGAAAATGTCACATACACCACTCCTTAGAAAAAACTGAAGATCAATTTTTATTTACGCTAGCCTTGCTAGTTTGAATTAGAACTGAATAACAAAAAAAATTATAATATAATACACCTCTACATCCTTGCACACACTTAAAATATATGCAATATTTTTCGTCTAGTATTATGTACTTTTACAAAAAATTATTTCGAGCGTTCAAAAGTTTTTGTCTGTAAGCTAATTTTTACGGTAACTTAAAATTTGATCTAGGGGCTTGTTGAAAGCACTCGTGACTGCAGTGTTTCCACGAGCAGGGTAATTACCCTAGTTTAGGGTAATCAGGGGCCCCCAAGGGTAATGTTTAGGGTAGTGAAGAATAAGGCCAAATCTAGGGTAATCAGAGCTCCGAGGAGGAAGTGCCCGCCTAATCTACGAAAATTGAAAATTGAAAGCCAATATGCAAGCACCCTAATGGTCACCACTTGAACGAAATGTAATGAAACGAGTCAGAATTTAGTGTTCACAAAACTGCACTGCTGCTGTGATTAATGTCGCACATTTGAATGTCATCAGCTATCGCTCACGAAAGACGGCGTCAAGATACGAAGCCATAATATCTGTTGTCCACTTCGTTTTGAAAAATGATTCTGAGTTGCATTTCGCTAATAAAAACTCGATCGGTGTCCACAACAGCCAGTCGACGAAAGTCACTGTCTTGTTCTGATTGTTCGCGTGCTTATAAGCTTTAAGAGAATATTGACATGTGTGTTTGTAATAGTGTTAAATACCACAGCTAATACATTTCATCGTAGAAATAATTAATAGGTTCATTCTTGGGATAGCGATTGAATTAACAGCAGAGCTACCCCATAGCGCCGGTATTTTACGAGCTAATTAGGTGGAAGGCGTCCTATTTCTTTGCCATATTGCACGCCAACGAAGCATGTTATTGTAGCGATGCAAACAAAAAACTTAAACCATGTTCTTTGACACTTTGAGTTACAAAAAAATGCTGAAGGCGTATGTTAGTAGGTATAAAATTAATTATAAAAATTCCTATGAGCAAAAGAGAACAGTTTTTGACTTAAAACTTGCAATATATGTTTATATTCTCACTGTCTTTCTTATGCGCTGAACCCGGACGTAGAATTTGATATAGCTACGATCATGCTTAAATCGAAGAACTAGGGCTTTTAGAAACTGAGTGTTGAGGATAGTTTTTACATATTAATAAAAGCAAGGTAGTTTTGTCCAAAATGCTCTGAATTTCCTCACCCGCCCTTTAAGAAATAAATAAATTTGATTGCTTTACGATCAACTTTATGAGTTGATGAGTGAATGTAATTGCAACGAAGTCTCTGAGAAGCATACGTGATGTAACAAGATTGGATAAAATCCGTAATGAAAAAATATGACGAAGGTCATGTGTGAGGACAGCCAGAACGTTATCAGAGAGAGTGGATCAAAGTGTTAAGTTAGATTAAGCATGTGGAATGAATGGCTGAAGCGCGTGAATGAATGAAAAATGAAATGAAAAATAGAAAATTATACCTGGGATAGGTAAAGATATTATTGCAAATCTTGCAGCATGGCAGATGATCATCACGCACCGAATGAGGAAAAGCCAACAACACCCCCGTGGGAAAAAAGCTCCACGTGAATGCTAAAAACTACCAGCAGAAATTTAAAGATTCGTGGATATCGGATCTTGAGTTTGAAGGATGGGTAGCCAAGTCCTCAATAATCAACAGAGCAAAATGATGTGGCATATTGAAAGGTTTATCGAACCGACATTACTTGTGGGAAATCGGAGATCAAGCGTCACTTGCTCGCAGTGAGACACAAACAACAATCCATCGTGGCGAAGAAAACCCCATCAATTGCCAGATACGTGCTATCCGATGATTCTCTTGAAAATTGTGCTCGTAAAGTGGAACTGCAAGTTCGTGCATTTTTAGCTGAGCACGATCTACCTATCTCATTGTGTGAGCCTCTTTTAGATTTTATGAAATTAATGTTCACACATCAGGAGTCGCTGAAAAAGGAGCGCCTTGGAAAACAGCGGACATCAAACATAACTCGACAGGTATTTGGCAAACATCTTGTACGTGATATCGTCTGGAGTCGCACATCAGGAGTCGCTGAAAAAGGTGCGCCTTGGAAAACAGCGGGCATCAAACATAATTCGACAGGTATTTGGCAAACATCTTGTACGTGATATCGTCTGGGAGATCAAACCAGCATTTTAACGCCGATAACCGGCCTTCCCTCCTGACGCTCATGCAGTATGTAACACAGTGCTAATCCATACTGACGGAGCTCTGGAAACCAGTCCATTATCCTTTTATTTAACTTATAGATCTTAGGTCAGGATTAGCTGTTTTAGGGTAATCTGGGGTAATCACAACCTTCAGCTAGGGTAATTAGGGTCACCTCGCGTGGAAACCCTGCTCGTGAGTCATGACTCGAAATCCCTCGGTCTGTCAGTGTCAGTTAAAGACAGTGAGTCATTGTGCAGCGTAGTGGCGGTTACTGCCTCTGCAATAGCCGCGAGTGAGGTTTTGACTGTGTTTTTCGCAATTATTGCATTAGATAAATTTTGACGTAGTATTGCATCAGATGCCAAAAACATGTTTATTGATGTTTTATTGATTGTTTTCCGGGATGTTGTGGCGATCAACCGTTACGCTAATCCTCAGATTTTTCTCGTCGGTTGGCGAGCTCAAGCTGAGTTTAATTTTTTAAACTGAGTTGCGTGTAGTGTTGTTCCTCCAACTGTTTTGAAACTAGAGCAGTGGTATTCATATCAAAGTATTCGGGATAGATTACTGAACAAGTTTACAGAGCAGTTCATATTCATTTGATTCATTTGCAAGTTCTATTCTGAATATTCATGAACATAGGAAGTATGAAGAAGATAGATTTTTTTTTGTAAACTCATTCCCAGTAGTTCTAGTAGAGAGTTTGGTATATAAAGATATAGGTAATCAGCTTTGTTTGTACGCTACGTTAATAAAGAATTATGTTGGTAGATGTGCAATGTCTCTTTCCTCATGATTTGTTACATTTTACATTACCGATTTTTCTGACCTAATTATTTTTGGGTAATAAAAAGAATTGAACGAGCTCAATTGTTTTTTAACATCGTTTATGAGTTGACACAATTGGATTACGAAATTGTTTAAATGATGCACTTGCGCTCTTGTGTGGAGACACTTGTTGCCATGAAAGGATGTACTTTAAATGGTCCTTTCATTATCCCCTCTCCTGAAAATACTGTTGTTGTATTAAGAGAGGCTTAAATTGCATTCTGTAAATTATAACATGGTAATTTTACTTTATGATTCTTCAAAGATATATAAATTTATTATTATAACTCGTGTGTTACAGAGTGGCCACAAAGACTGGTTTCTTTTTCCAAGTGTGCATTGATGTCACAATAAGTTACTTATTTTCGCCATATTAATTAGTGTAATTGTATGCTGACCTTGAACAAAAAATAAGACCAGTATGCTTTTTACAGAGCTTTGTATCAGCGCCAACATGAATAGAGAAAAATGTTGGTGATAACCAAAACTCTGAGTTTATAATGAAAAATCGATTGCTGTAAATCTGTACCATAGCCAATAACTACCACTGCGTTGTATGACTCTTGCACTTTTGGGACGTAACACTCCTACAGGGTCCGAGAGAGATGTGCATTAGGGTCATTTTTTATTGTTATTAGTTATTGATTTATTTTTCATAAGGGACATTTTTCATTTATTTTTTTGCTGTCCATGTCAGCTTGTCTTTCTGTCTTCAACTATTCTTTTGTTTAATTTGTTTTTTCAAGATTTGTAATTCTGTGCATTGAGTCCTGTGCAACAGTGCACCCTATCTATCATTTGAGGGTATGGTTTATTGTAACTACTTTTTTGGAAGATAATTGCGCTAGCTAATTGTGCTTTGATTTTTTTCTAAAAACAGCATTAGTAATGCAAGGAAATTCTTTAGTGCTATTCTCTGCCATTACTTTTCATTTAGTTTTCTAATGAAATATTTTGAATATTATTTTTCAGTGTTTGAATTTGTTATAAAAGGTGCTGTTCAGTATCCAGCCAATAAAAAACACATTCAGTCGATTTTAAGTGCTCACCTATGCAGGTTATGAATGATGCATTTCTTTTGCATAAAAAAAAATTTTCGGTGCTGGTTCATTGGTGACCCAGCTGAGGAAGAGGTATTGAAAACTTACATTGTAACTTTAATTTCATTTGTTATTTTCTTTAATGATATTCAAAATGTTCCTGCTGGCAAATCGTTTCTATAAAGTCTAAAAATTTGAGAGATATCTCAAGAATAATATATATATGATATAAATAAGCGTTGAATGGGAACTCTGTAGACATGAGTTGATATATCTGTATATTTAGAAAAAAATTTATTTTCTATTGGTTTATTTTTTGATGTATAGATACATCAAAAATAATATATGTATATGAACGCAAAATAAAACAATTTTCTGAAGTGACATAAACCCCAAAACTCCTTTGTTTTCGAGAAATGATGGTCTGAAATAATTTTAGATTCCCATAGGAATACGCCTGCAGCCAACGAGTAAAATCTAACTTCTTTGACAGGCTGTTGGTACGCGCTTCAGGCTATTCTTACGGGAATCTATAATTAATTCAGATCATTATTTCTCGAAAACGGAGTTTTGAGGTTTTTGTCACTCGTAAAATCGTTTTATTTTACATTTATCTGTATATGGTTAAAAAATGTGCATCGCATTACACAACACCCTGTATATACCGAGTGTCCCTCAAAAATGTTTCCAACTATTTCATTGATTATATCTCCGCTTATAATTAACATATTTGAAATTTCTTTTTTCACAATGCAAAATTTTTCTTTTCTTTTCGAATAATTCCAGTTTTTTTCAAATCGATTAACTTTACAGTGATGGATTCACTGAAACAGGTGGACAATTAATAGTTCAGAGGCAACTAACTGTTTAAAGGAAACAATTATGGTGTGTTCATTTCTCAATACCTACTGTTAAAAATAATTTTACAATGATGTATCCTACATATCACAAAGTATTTAAATCCTCGTAGAGATTATTTACTTTTTTCTTTCATTATTTCAAGACGCCTAAAACGCAACTCACTAACGATCAAAAAATTTCCATTGTATTAGAATATGAAGCAACGAAAAACTGTGACAAAGTTAGAGGAGCATTTAATTTTCTTTCTAATTTTTCAACTCAAACGATTCACAGTTTTCTTATCGGACGAGTTCCTTTCGGGAATTTTTCATTAATTTCACTTCGAAATTTTCCACAGTTTTTCGTTGCTTCATATTCCAATTCGATGAAAATTCTTTTGTCGTCAGTGAGCTGCATTTTAGGTGTCTTCAACTGATGAAATAAGGGAGTAAATAACCTTTCAGAGGGTTTAAATATTTTGTGGTATGTAAAATGTATCATTGTGAAATTGTTTTCAACGGTATGTATTTAGAAATGAAGAACAATAGCGTTGTTTTTAAATTCTTTCCTTTGAACAATTAGTTTTTCTCCCTCTTTCAGTAAATCGATCAGTGTTAAGTGGTTACTAAACGATTTTCAAAAAAATTGATTATTCAAAACGGAAACAAAATTTACTACATTGTGAAAAAATACATTATAACTATGTTAATTTAAAGCGGGGATATAATCATTCAAAAACTCTGAGACATTTTTGTGTGACACGCGATTTTGTGTGACACAGTGTCTTCAGTGACTCCGTGGTGTGAGGACGGGTGTGGCGCTCGCTCCGAAACAAAGTGCCTATTGTTAGAAAGAATGTACCTCTAACCTAAATGGGTACCCACTCTCGTCCTGAGTATTCAAATGTGATTTAAATACCCCATATATAAAAATAATCAAACTAAAAGCATAATATTCCCTCAAAAGCGTGAGAGTATTCAACCCTCGTTTACACAACGACCGCACTCCCTCAATCTTCAAGATGGCTAACAAACGACGCAGTACCAGCAACAGCACCAACAACAGCACCAACAACAGCACCGAATTTCAACCGAAGTTTGGTCAATACCCTGATGTGTCTAGCCTAACGAAAGGCGGTAAAGAAGTGGTCTCTGTCTTAATAAAATACTTCGATTCAGTGATGACAAAATTTAATAGTGATATTGAAAAAATGCAAAATGAAATAAGCCACCTTAAAACGCTATTTGGAACAAAAGAAGCGGAACACAAAAAAATTCTCGATGAACAGAACAAGAAAATGGATAGCTTAACCTCCCGCCTCGACCAGTTGGAAAAAAATAATCAACGCCGAGACATTGAAGACAAAAAATGTACTCTCGTCATTTCTGGAAGGGAAATACCGCAATCTCACGCAAACGAAATCTGTAAGGATACAGTCTGCAAACTCCTGAAGGACAAAATCAACATTGACCTCTCCGACACTGATATGACGTCAGCTACAAGAATGGGGAAAAAACCAGTAACTGGGAACATAGATCAAAGAAACATTGCATTTGAACTAAAAGATTACAACAAAAAACGTGAAATTCTCAACGCCTGCCGAGAAAAGAAACCAAAGTTCTTCTTCATAAATGAATACCTCATACCTTCACGAGCTAACGCCATGTACATTCTGAGGATGGCCAAAAGGAAATTCCCGGATAAAGTTGGAACCCCAAAAACACAGGATGGAAACATTTTCATATTTAACCCCGGAAACCCAGATTCAAGACGCCGCGAGATCAACACGCCAGATGACCTCGAGCAATACCTGATGCAACAACTCAATATGACATCAAAACAAGTCATGGGTGACTAGACTAGGTGATCTCCTCAATTTGATTGTCAGTTTTCGTGCTAGTTTAACCCCAATTAGATATCATATCAGCTTATCCTCAACTTGATGTTAGCTTAACCTGAATCTATACAAATGTTTAACAGATGTGTTTGTAAACATTTATGATAGGTGTATGTGAACTTTTGCAACAACGCAATCAGCAATTTTTGCCTCCCAATGTTACTGTGATTTTTATTTCATTTTTTACCACTAAAGTTTTTTTTATTACGTGTAAACCATATTAGCTGATTATATCATTGTCATTAGGTGATCCCCTAAATTCCCTAGAATAGGTGATCCCCTAAATTAGTCAATTTCATTTTCATCCCCTAAATATGTCAATTTCGTACTAATTTAACCTCAATTAGGTATCATGTCAGTAAACCTCAACGTGATGCTCGTTCAACCTGAATCTATACAAGTGTATAACAGATGTGCTTGTAAACATTTATGACAGCTGTGTGTGAACTTTTGAAACAACGCAATCAGCAATTTTTTGCCTCCCAATGTTACTGTGAATTTTTTCTCTTCTTAACCACTTAAGTATTATTACGCGTAAACCATATTAGCTGATTATATCATTGTCGTTGTAATCTTCTTATAATCTGATAATCGCTTCTGCCCTCCACTGCCATCGTACAACCATATTAGCTGATTATATCATTGTCGTTGTAATCTTCTTATAATCTGATTATATCATTGTCGTTGTAATCTTCTTATAATCTGATTATATCATTGTCATTATAATCTATCAGCAATTTTTCACTTACCAATATTACTGTGAATTCTTCCTTATTTACCACTACAGTTATTATTACGCGTAAACCATATTAGCTGATTGTATCATTGTCATCATAATCTTTAAAACTTATTCCCTCTTGTATGTGAACTTATGAAAACGCCCTCAGCAATCTGTTTGCACCAATGTAGTGATATCGAACTCCAATATTATAACAAATAAATAATAGATGTGTGTGTAAACATCTATGACAACTGTGTAACATCGCAATTAGTAATTTTTCACCAACCAATGTTACTGTGAATTCTTCTCTATTTACCACTACAGTTATTATTACGCGTAAACCATATTAGCTGATTGTATCATTGTCGTCATAATCTTTAGAAATTTATTACCTGTTGTATGTGAACTTGCGAAAACGCCCTTAGCAATCTGTTTGCACCAATGTTGTGATATTGAACTCCATTATCACTCGCTCATGGACTGAGTTTGTGTGTACTCACGAAATCGCGCTAGATTTTTCTTTTTTACTCTATTCTCTCTTACTTAATAAGCTACTTTTTAGACTGAAATATCCCTTTAAGCTTGACTCTGTATTTCGTCTTAAGCTCTATAGTACCTAATTCTTACTTTTACTTATTTTAAATGACTGATCACCCTGTAATATTTGAGGAAATCGATCCAGATTTCAATCATTTGAACAGAATATATCCAAACCTAAACGACTCTCAAGAGTGTAGGTATACTAATATATCAGAATTCAACGAAACTATACGAATAACTGACCGAGATTTCTCACTCCTGTGTTGGAACTGTAGGTCACTCTATCCAAAATTGGAAGAGATACAATGTACTATTACTGAACTTAAATATAACCTAGACGTGATTAGCTTCACCGAAAGCTGGCTAGATGACTCGACTAAAGACATGATTCGATTTGAAAATTATCATAGTTACCATTCGCTAAGAAAAAACCAGCGGGGCGGAGGCATCAGCACATATATATCTAACCACATAGACTCGAGAACCATAGCAAGTGCAACCATGAATCAGGATCATATAGAATCACTCTTCGTAGAACTTTTTAGAGATGGTAAACGCATTGTGCTTGGAACGGTGTATAGGCCTCCCACAGCCTGTCCTATATCCTTCCTGAATGAATTGAATCGTATTATTTCTCAGTTCAACAGGCCCTTATACAATGACATAATAATATGCGGTGACTTCAATTATGATCTACTGAAACATGAAAGCCATGAACCAATCTCTAATTTCCTAACTACCTTTCAGTCTCGATCCTTCCTTCCGATCATTACAAAGCCTACACGAATAACCTCAGAGTGTGCTACGCTGCTTGACAATATCTTTATGACAGACCCTAGTGATTCTCTTGCTGGAATAATTACTTCTGACTTATCAGATCACTTCCCAGTTTTTCTTATTAAGAAAAATGCCTATATTGCTTGCACCAAGGCACGGGCTGAAACTTACTCATATCGTAAAATAAACGAATCAAATCTTGAAGAAATGCGCACCGTTCTAGAAGAATCAATGCCTACATTGCACATCTCTCAACAAAACAATAATACTACGAGCATTGATGAAGCAGTAGTAAAGTTGACTGAAACTATAATGACCGCATACAATCAGTGTTGCCCAATTGTAACTCGTACAGTTACCCCGAAAAATAAACATAAGCCCTGGATTACCAGAGACATCGTGATAAATATAAAGAAACGTCAAGCGTACCTAGCCCTCCTTTGCGAAGGACGAATATCTAGAGAAACATATAACCGATTTAGAAACTATGTAACAAACCAGATAAGAACATCAAAAAAGAACTACTTTACGCTCAAGTTTACTCAATTCAAAACTGACGTTAAAAAGATTTGGCATCTCCTTAACTCCTGCTGTAAACCGAATAATGCCGATAAAAAGAAAATTGAATATGTTGTTCAAGATAATGTAAAATATCATGAGAAGAAAGAAATTGCTAATCTCTTTAACAACTTCTTCGTAAACGTAGGGAAAACAATAGCTGATGGTATTCCAAGTGAACCTACTGATCACCTGGAATTTATGGATCATATTCGAGAACCCAACTCCTTTTTCTTTACGCCTACAAACTCCTCCGATGTAATTACGTGCATAAACAACATGAAAAATAAATCGAGTGGGTTACAAACGTTTCCGACTAAAGTACTTAAAGTTATTGCTGACATTGTAGCCCCACTGATATCAAATATTATTAACCAGTCTCTCTTACTAGGCACTTTCCCGAACTCCCTCAAAGTTGCTAGAGTAACCCCTATCTTTAAAAGTGGTGAAAAAACCTGTGTAAACAATTATCGACCTATCTCCATTCTACCAATTATTAGCAAAGTATTCGAAAAGATTGTGTATAAAAAAGTGTACTCTTATTTTGAACAAAAATCATTTCTTTACGATAAACAATACGGTTTTCGCTCTAAAAAATCAACAACACAGGCTATATTAAATCATTTACAATTCCTCTATTCTAATATAGATGAAGGAAAGCCTGTCTTCTCTGTATTTCTTGACTTCCGAAAAGCATTTGATTGTGTGGACCATAAAATACTATTATCGAAACTACACTGTTATGGCATTCGAGGGATTGCCCATGATTGGTTCAGATCATACCTAACAAATCGGAAGCAATACGTTGTCATTGACGACGCAAAATCAGACCCACAGACAATTAGCCATGGAGTTCCACAAGGATCTGTTCTCGGGCCTCTCTTGTTTCTGATTTTTATCAATGATATTGTAAAATCTACATCATTCTTCAAATTCATACTTTTTGCCGATGACAGTACGCTTTCTGCGGTCCTTCCGAACCAAAATCCTGCTATGATTGTGGAGAGTATAAATACTGAACTTCACAAGGTTTCATCGTGGCTCAAAGCTAATAAAATAAGCCTAAATATCGATAAAACAAATTATATTACTTTCTCATACAAGAAAGATGTATCTCTCCCATGCATTAAAATTGGCGAAGGTGAAATCGAAGAAACCAACTCATGTAAGTTTCTGGGCATCATAATAGATAAACATCTGACCTTCAAAGAGCACATCACTCATATTAGTTCTAAATTATCAAAATCCATCGGAATCCTAAATAAAGTTAAAAATTTTCTGCCTGAAACAGCTTTACAAATGCTCTACCGAACGCTCATTTCTCCATACTTACAATACGGAATAGAAGCATGGCACGGAACTGATAAAAATAAAACCAACAAAATTTTTACTCTGCAGAAAAGGGCTGTCAGAGCGGTAAAGAACCTAGAATATAATGCTCACACAAATGATTCTTTCAAAAATTTACAAATACTTAAACTTTCGGATCTATACAAAATCTCCATCTGTAATTTCATTTACAAAACATTAAGAAATGATGGCGACAATAGCCTAAGACAATTATTGACTGCGCAAACTGGTCATCACGACCATTTAACCCGAAATAGAAGTAAATTCATGCTTCCTTATTATTCAAAGGCCAGGTCGCAACACAGTATTCTCTTCGTTGGAACCAAAACTTGGAACTCTATACCTGCAGAGATCCGTGAATGTAATTCGTACAAAGTATTCAAAAGACATCTTGAGTCTCACTTCCTATCAGAATACTAGTAGTGTAAGATCACCGTGTCGAAATCTTGCCTCCTACATGTAACTAATGATGTCATAATGTAACTTGCCTTGTGTACCATAACCAATCTTCTCTCTGCTCTTGAATCGTTTTATCGAACATACTGTTAAATATAGCCGACTTGTAAAATATCGAGTTAATCATCTCAATGATCAGTCTAATGCGAAACTAGGTTAAGTGAACTAGGTTAAACTTTTGTACACCCTAGAATAGCGTGATGGTAGGATGCCCTAGAAGTCGCTGAACTTATTCGGGCCCACAGGTAGCTATACTCAAATTTGACCATTGTACTAGACTTAAGTAAAACTCTACCTCTGTATCACCTACCTCTGTATCTCCTGTGGTAAATAAATTGTTTAAATTGTTTAAATGTAATGTAGACGCTCCTCAGAGGGATACAACTATTGTATCTATGGGAGCTAGCGCTCCCAGGGGGGAAATTGTGAGGGCCCGAGCAATGAGTTGGGTAGACCTTCTTTTTGTTGAAATAAAATGTTTTTGTTATGTTAAGGACCACATATTTTCGGTTCACTGCTGCCTGTTTTTTAGCACCTTCTACTTTATTCTTGAACTTTGATCTGGTTTCATGAACTTTTTCTCAACTTACTGTTTTTATACCCTTTCTGCTCAGATTCCGCGTTCCCTAAAAACGTTGACTACGTTTGTGCGATTGCTACGGTTGGTTCGGTTACGTTGTGATTAGCAGAATTTAGAAACTCACTGTACTGATCAAGTCCATTCGTGTCCTTTATAAAAAGTGTGAAAAATATAAGTGTACTATAATTTTTACCGGGTAGGTTAAAATCAATTCTGAAAAAGTTATTGAAATTATGGAAATGCTATTCATTTATGCCGGTATGCAAAGTACCTACCTGGTACACATATGATACGTCCCAAAATGTAGTGCACGTGCTGCCTCCTTACTAAATGGCGCCTTCTTTTTCCTCTCTTTGGGTCGCATTTGTTGCAGATAGGAAAGCTTGAACTAACCAATAATCTAATCTATAATGTCAACAAGCATTGAAAGGGAACTTTGAGATACGTAAATTACATTCCCATCCTTATATGTATGCATTTGATATTTGTTTGTTACATGCAACACTTTAAACGGATTGTGGTTTCATGTTTAATTCCTATATTATTTTGGTGTTCCATTGGGGAGAAGGCTGTGATTAATAGAAGTAAGATATTAATGTAAATTTTTATGTAGAGAATGTTTCATTTTTGTAATAAAATTTGAATAAAGAGCGGGATTCCATGTCCTTTCTAATGTATTGTCTAATGTACCTGAGCTTCCAGTTGCACGTGCATCGATCTCATTGGATCTACAATATTGTACTGAGCTTATTGGGTCAATACATTCACAATGCATTAAGTGTGAATGTGTTGTAAGATCCAAAGCTTCCAGTGTAATATTGTACACCCCGTGAGGCATGGCACGTGCAACCGGGAGCGATTTTTTAACCTTTAATCAATGGACGGCCAGCCGCGATTCGAATCTGGTTTTCAGGCGGTACACGGCCTGAAGGTGAGGCGGGTCACGGGTGATTCTCGGGTGGTTTTGTATCTGATAACGGGGACATTTAACCTCTAAACTAGGCGTATTCCAACCAAAAACCAACCCTACTACCAACCCTAATCCACCGGCGATACGGCCTTTAATTTTCAATTGGGATGTACCGCTTTGAGATTTGACCTTCTGCGTTCTACCGCGAAGATTAATGCTTAATTTGCTTCTGAACAGCCTCTCCTTGAAGATTTCCATCAAGTTGAAAATAATCGTTTTACAAATGGTGCACGAAGCAATTAAATATAACACATCTATCAATGCCTATAGTCAATCTGAGCGACTTCTCTTATAGGAGATGATAGGTCAAACAGGGTATTCAAATTTCCCTTATTGTACTGAATTCTTTATAACTCAATGAAAAGGTAACGTTATACTTCCAAAGTTTGTTAGTTTTTTGCGCAGATGAAGCGAACAAACGTTTAATTTGATATGGCCGCCTTCAGCAATTAAGATGAATTTTAAACGCTTCTAACCACTGAATATGATGCAGATAACCTATGCCGCTTCTAACGTCTCCACGAATATTTTGATACATTTATTGAGGACTGTGATAACGTTCTGGGGTTGCGTACAGGTTCAGGCCTCACTTTGCGATTAAAAATAGTAATTCAACGTGTTCATGTTAGGCAAATTTATCAACAGTTCTTCTTCCAGAAACGCTCACAAGTCATTGGTTTTGTTGGCTGCGTTGGTGGGAGCCGAGTCCACGTTGGAACATGAATTTCTTATTTGTAGCCTTTGCATTTATCCTCGCGAAACGTTGCAGGGAGATTTAGCTTCAACCTTTTTTTGTTGTTCTATGAAGTGGGTAAAGACGTGACCCTACTTTTTAGAGACTACTATCAGGGTGATGACCATAGGTGGTTTCTCCATGGTAATCGTGGTTGGAATTTCAGTGCTCAAAACCGTAATCCAGCAACCGTTGCCGTAGTTGCAAGTCCTCTCAACTGTAAAAATTTTCTCATAAAAAAACCTGATGGTCGATCCGTTGGTCTTTAACCAGTTCAAAATTCTCTCGCACGCCATGGAACAAACTTCTTGGTTCTTGATAGAAGGAAAATGCTTCCCACCTCCACATCAATAATTAGACCAAGGTTTTTTATTGCTATGTGAATTTTTGTGATACTACCGATCTTCTTCTCTGCTAATGTCGATCATGACGTGGTTGGATTAGGGTTGATGATTCTTTTGAGGCCAGCTAAAAAGCGAAATTTTCAAATTCCATTTTTTTCTTCGGATGTGGGGAGCTTTTAGACTCATCGAAACGCATACAAGCATCGTAAACTATCTTTTTTGGACACAGAAACGATTTTCCAATAAATACTGGACTTCGGCCCGCGTGACGCTATTCACTGATAGCTAAACGTTTTGACTGCTCCATGCCGTAATGCTTACGCTACTAAGTCGAAATGTTGATTGCTGGATGCATACATTACGAAACATATTTGACGCACTGCAGTATTCAAAATTTTTAAGAAATATCAAATTCTTCAACGTTTTTTTCATTTGCACAAATTCACATGGAAGGCTTAGCATACGCATATTAAAGGACGTAACAGCCGTGATTGAGATACAGAGCTGCAAGATCTCGGAATTTGCCCAGACAGATCTAAGTGACTATGTAGTAATCTGAAAGTTTTCAGTAGGTTTGCTGAACTGAGCTAAACTTTTGTTTTAGTGACGTTTTTTGACTCTCATGTGTTACGTGAAATACCGTTGAAAAATTGAAATGAAGCCTAACATCATGTAACTCGTGTGATTCAGTGGTAAACTAGCTATCCTCGTTTGATGATTTTGACAGAATAAGTACAATATTTCTTTCTTTTAACAAGTTCTAACCTAAGTACGCGGGCTAATACTTCGCCTAAATAAATTCGGCTGTTTTTATATTTCCAATCGGGTTTCAAACATTCTATTTAAAATACCTTAAAGGATTTTCCAGAGTCAGTTCAGGCCTATTTTATGAGAAAGGTATAAATGCTTTTATGAGAAAGGTACTTGCATTAATTTATGTAATTAGTGCAAGTTAGATTAGATTATTAGGTAGTTTAAACCCGTTTATCCGCCACAAAGGCGATCCAAAAAGTGGAAAGAGGAAGGCACCATTTAGTACGGAGTTATGGGAACGCAGAATCTATGCAGAAAGATCATAGAAACAGTAAGTTGAGAAAGAAGATTATGAAACAATATCAA
Source organism: Morinoia aosen (assembly GCA_030386875.1). Classification (NCBI taxonomy): domain Eukaryota; kingdom Metazoa; phylum Arthropoda; class Malacostraca; order Amphipoda; family Talitridae; genus Morinoia; species Morinoia aosen. The sequence goes on along the minus strand of CM059558.1, from coordinate 9,725,206 downwards.
ATTTGAAGAAGAAAGAAGTAGGTGCTGAAAAACAGGACAGCAGTAAACCGAAAAAAGTGGTCGTTAACATAACAAAAACATTTCATTTCAACAAAAAGAAGGCCTACCTAACTCTCAGCTCGGGCCCTCACATTTTTCCCCTGGGAGTGCTAATTCCCACGGATACAATAAGTGTCTCCTCCTGAGGGGAAACTAGTGCAATTGTCGTCCATACAGTTCAATTACTCTAAAATGTCATGTACATCATTAAGGAGCCAAAAGTAGAGTAAATTAATTTTACATAAATCGAGCAATCTCACCTAAAACTTTTATCTGCAGTTCTTTGAAAGGATTTCTAAATCATGTCTGATTTCAAAAACTGTAACAGGCATTAAAAACAAAAGCATCCTTCAATAGCTTGACTTGCTTCCACTCAGAGGAAAGGTATAATCAAATCGTTAATATATAACCCAACAATTCCAATTCGCAATATTCACTAATTTAATTAAATCAATGAGCGCCCAATCCACTTCGGAATGTTCTTATTTTCTCGTCTAAAATACTTTCAAATATTTAATTTCGCCTTCTACGAGATTATTTTTTATTTCCGGTCGAATAATTGCCGCTGTTGGCATAGGTAAAGTTTGAAAATTTAATTGCGAATAATATTTACGAATTAAACTTATCGACCAGCCTGCATTACTCTGGGTAATAATGAATTTGCGCAGTGAAATTTTAAACCAAACTAAATTTCTCAAATGGTTAATACAATTTCCCATACCAAGGCATCACATATAATGAAATCACATATCGGTGAATAACATAGTTAAGCATAGTTATCACATATCATGACATCGCTCACTAGAACATCATATACCAGGGCATTATGTACCGGAAACCGCATACCCGGATCTCATAGCAGGGCGCCACATACGGGAGCATCCCACCCAGAGCACCGCATACCAGGAAACCACATAACAGGATATCACATACCAGGACATCACACACCGGAGTATCCCCTACAGAACACCGCGTACAAGGACATTACATAGTAGAACATCATACACCAGCAAACTTCATGACATGATATAACATAGTAATAAATTAAATGTCAGGACATCGCTTACCAGAGCATCATACCATGATTCATCATATAGGACATCTCATACAAGAAAATATCATTTTATGACATTCTCACCAAGATATCCCATACTAAGATATGATATCCATAACGGTATATCAAATTCCTAGACATCACACATTTTACCGTTACTAGAACATCACATTTCGGGACATTGATCATCTGTAAATCGCTCAAGAGGATACCACTTACCAGTAGAAGATAACCGGGACATCACATTCCAAGACATCACTTACCAGGACATCACAGACCAGGGCATCACATACCAAGGCATCAAATACCAGGGTATCACATTCTAGGACATCACTTTCCCGGACCTTATGAGTACCTCTTATAAAATTTTGTTTGCATTCCTCAGTTTGTTCCTTCTCATTCTCTTTCATTCAATTCGTATTCGATCTGGATAAAATAATTCGAAGAAATTATAAATAGAAAATAATTTAGAAGTCAGGCAAAATCAAGATAATTTTTTTCCTTTGAATCGAAACTTATAAGCGTATTCTTCTTAATTATGAAATCAACTAAAAAAACTTATTCGGGAAAATTAGTTAAGCTAAGTACTTCATGTAGGAGTACTTCAAAGTAGAAGAACTTACAACTAGGAGCTTACACTAAGTGCATGTTCTTGAATTCAAAATTTTTCTGTTCAACCGTAGATTCGATGTAGCAAAACCGGTTATCAGTTAAAATAAATTGAAATTTAAAATCAGCATCCCATACGTTCTTAGTTCATTCGACCATTTCATGAAATGAATAACCTGAGTGTCCTTGAACTCATGATCTGGGTGGTCATGATTGCGGGGGAAAACCCTGATTTTCGAGACGTTGAAGCCGCCTTGCAAGTCCACCATGAACCACGCCATTTCCGTCCCAGCGTTATTCGAGTGGTAGAAAGTGTCGATGTCGTGGTCCATTGAAAGTTCAGGTGTGCTGCAACACAACACGGAATGCGTTTTGAGTGCTTTGCCTTCAGCTCATGAGTTTACGCTGAATATGAAACTCAGCCTGATAGTGCACAAAACTGAAATTATGCGCACTAACTTAGAATTACATCATTACCGCGGAATGGAATTTGTGTGCCCAAGAAATTAGACTCAAACATTCAAAAACTTTAAAGCCTCTGCTTCTCCACAACTAATTGCGTGCCTATGGGTTGCTGGCATCATAGTCTCGGAAGAAGGAAAAGTCCTAACCTCTGATTATACCCGCTGATGAGTTGATTAGACCCCTTTCTTAGATACTATTTTATCAACGAGAATTAGTGTTTCGAGGACGAAAATGCTAGACCCACGACCCGAAAATCAGATTAAAGCAGCCCTTCTTTCTGTTACAGTTGAAAAGGTTTTTGTCCTTAAAAGACCAGCATTTTATCAGCAGCTATTGCTAACTTCTTTAATTCATATATTTTGCAATCCTGCAGTTTTTGTGAAAAGTGAGGGGTCTCTGTGTATTAATTTTCCGTTTCCTTAATTTCCTACTAAATGGTGCCCTTCTCCTCTTTCTCTAACTACCAATTGTTTTTAAGAAGGCTTAAATGATTTATTAACTATGAAGGTAAAGGCAAAGACGAACTTTAAAATCATTTTAATGAAACGTTTCAAGGCTCAGCTCATCATCAGTCCCACTCTGTAAAAGAAATACACGCATCGAATAGAAAATACGAAAAGTTAACCAAATTGTTCTTCAAGTATTCAAAATTGGTGCCTAAATAAAACAATGAAATGACGTAAAAAGTGCAGCAAGTACTGCAGCAATATTCGCATTCGATTCAATTTTTACTAGACTCTGGAAGAAATGTATTTTTTTATTTCTCCTTCTTACCTCCTCTTCTCTGTTTCTTTGTTTTTCTTTCTTTTTCCTCTCGTTCTTTCCCTCTCACTCATTCCCCCCTTCCTCTCCCTTTGATAAGATTTTATTTTAGCCAGTTAATTGTCTTTATGACCGTTCCGCATTATAATTGTACTCCCATAAACTTTTCGCCCGTTTTAACTTGCCTGTACGATGCTGGATAGTGAAATTCTGATATTTAGATTCATCCGTTTTTTTACGTCATGTAATTGTTTTATTTAGGCATCAATTTTGAATGCTTGAAGAAAAATTTTGTTAATTTTTCGTATTTTTATTCAATGCGCGTATTTTGTTTTTACAGAGTGTGAATAATGATAAGCTGAAGCTTGAAACGGTTCATTAAAACGATTGTAAAGTTTTTCTTTGCTATTACTTTCATAATTAAACTGCTCAGCAGAAAAAATATTTCTAATAATTATTAAATATTAACAGATCGTCAATAATTATAAAATTATAATGAGAACAATCGTCCAACATTGTTTTTTTCATGGTTCGATGTACTTTTACTGTTTACTCACTAAAACAGATACTGTCTTGTTGCAAAAATGGGCTTCCCGTTAGCAATTTCTGCCATGGTTATGTTGGCATACTCCCTGTAGATGACGACACCTTCTTCTGATGAGAGCACAGACGATTCTAGAATTTCACAAGTATCTGTGGGAAAGAAACATACTATTTGACTTCCTCTTCACGAATACTGAAAATGACAAATTTTAACATTGAGCGTGATAGTCTTAGAGCACGACATAAATTGCGTAAGCCTATTGTTCTGTTGGTTAGTTTTTTCTCAGCAGCACAAAAACTTTAAGAGTTTAGGGAAATAAAAAAGGTTAAATGGAACTTTGGCAATTAACAACTCGAAGGATTCATCAGCAGCTCATCAGGGTCTCGTTTATGCGCCAATGATGGCCCGTATATATCGGTACCAACTATTTTCCATATTGGAATTTATGTTGAAAATTTACATTTAATATTATTTTGAGATAAAAACATAACGATGGTTCTTAAAATGCATAGATTGTGGAAAAATTAAGTACATACAGAATGACAACAAGATAGCATTTCGCAAGCATTAATGATCTTAAAATAAAATTTTCCTTGAATTTCGAACAACCATTCACATACAATGCATAAGTTAACTTCTCGACAGTTCAGTTTAACTTTAAATACTAAACCTCCGAAGTAGGATGAAAATTTACGCAATGATATATAACTTGCTGGCCTCTCGCTCAGCGAAATGTGACGATTAGCGTCATCATTTGAACTGTTACAGTCCTTCATCGGAAACTTCGATGGTTTCTTGAATAAAAAGTTGCTTTTCAGAAAGAGAAAAAATAAATATGAAAAGTTTGAGACGTCGTAAAGCGTTGGCACAGAACATCGTCAATTTCAGAGGGGAAATGCAAGGATCTAGTTTTAAGAACCTGATTTTTTTCAATCTATTTTAATTGCGAAATTTCATTGGCAGTGGAACATTACACAAATAATTAGTACTAAAATTTTCAAGACAGATGAATGCTGTTGGAACGATTTAGTGAAAACGAATATCAGTGAAATTAGTATTTATTAGTGAAAACGAATAAGATCCAGTTCTATAGGCCCAAGTACCAACTGCACGACACCAGGTCCTTCGAAACGAGGGTGCCAACAAGAGTTGTCACCAAAACTTGCTGTAACTTTGAACCGAAATAAGAAGTCAGACAGACCTGCTGTCATGGTAATTGGTGAAACTATGCGTGCTTTGGGACAAGAAATCCAGTCACTAGCCCTGAACCGATCAGGCATCAGAAGGCATCCACAGCAGCATCAGAAATCAATCTAGGAAAAAAATGAAGGAAAATTTTGACCCTAGTGCCCTCTTGTCGTGCACTGGGTTGGGAAGCTTTTTCCATGTCTCACTGGGATAGGTACTGTGGACAGATTGCCTGTGTTAGTCAAAGGAAAAGATGAATAACAGCTTCTTGCAGTGAAAAGCTGTCATCCTGGAGAGGAGAAGCACAAGCTCAAGCTCTCTTTTCTGTTCTGAAAGACTGAAATTTTGAGGAGAAAATCCTAGGGATGTGTTTCGACCAGGGTTGCGGAGTCGGAGTCGGAGTCGGGAGTCGGAGTCGCCGGAGTCGCATGTTTTAGGGTGGAGTCGGAGTCGGAGTCGCTTCTCCGAAGTGTGGTGGAGTCGGAGTCGTTCATTCGGATGGGGTGGAGTCGAAGTTAGAGTCGCTAATTTTTGCTGTCTTCGATTCTAATTTTTACTAAAAATTATTTATAATTGTTTAAAACCGGAAGTAAACAAAACAGAGTTAAAATACTTTGCTGAAAATCTGAAAATGCGCAATGTTTTTGTTGAATATTTTGTTTTAAGTTTGAAACAGCGTATTTATACCTATCACCTAATACCGTCATTGCCGTGTAGTCGTTGTGGGTTTGCATTCCTATATATGATAAATACAAGAAAGAAATATAATTGTACTGGAGTAATAATGAATATTTTGCAGTTATTTTAGCAAGAATTGGTAATTTGAAGCATTGAAAATTTGTTCAGTATATTTCTGTTTCGTTCATTTCCCCTTCAATTAGTGCACAGGAAGTAGCAAATAGTACTAAATGTGTTGCAAGTTACTTGTAGAACATTTCAGCTGATGCAATACATTGTACTCACGCAAGGAGTCGTAACTATGTACGCTCTTAATGATGCATTGATTGATAATGACTAGTCTTTGCAGAAACTTAAAGTTATGTTGTGATCATAAATATTTTTAGTCTTTATGTTATGATTCCTTGCCAATGAGTAGTCTTTGCCAAAACCTGAAGCTATGGTCTGGTACTTAAAGACTTCTAGTTTTCAGGTTGTGTTATCAAAATTGATATGGCTTCCTTGTCTTTAGGTCAAGTTAACATGTATTATAATAACAATTTCTGCTCATTTGTAAAGTTATTTCTTGAATGTTGTTTGGTTCTTTCAGAGTTATATTGTATTTCACTATATCATCATCTTGTTGAATTTTTATCTTCGTATCACTCCCCAGTTTTTAAATAAGCATACGCTGAAATGGAGAATTTTAAATTATGTTTCTACAATTTTAAACACTGAAATAGTATCTGTTTTGCAGCATTACATAATTAATTACTTCTTCTTATGGAAGATTCGGAAATGGTGTAAGGTAATCAATATCGGCATTGAGACACATGAAAAATTAAAATACAATGTAAACGAGCTGCAATGAAAATAATTACACACTAGCAAAAACTTCACTTAGTCACAAACATATTGTAACTGAAAGCAATGCACTATCTCAGCTGCAATGGTTGTTACATTTATGCGATGGTACAAATTTTCTTACTGGAAACGTTTCAAATCGCTCCGAAAACATGAAATTAGAAGAACATGGGCGTTTATTAAAATAAGAAAGTGTCAAACATAAAGTAAAAGGTTAGACGAGAATAAGAGATAGTATCATATTACACGCAAAGACTCTAAAATTGACTTTTATTCGTAAACAAAACGTTCCGAAAACTTCAGTCCCCTGCGACGAAAGCAAAACAACTTTTGCCTATTATAGCCGATATATAAAATAGTGTTGAGCAATAATATGACACCTTTTCTGCATTGTTACCCTGCAAAGTGTAGACACAGAGAATAAGAGGCAGTGTGCAAATCTTGCCTACTTTATCTACATGTATATCATTTTGTGGATTTTAAGCATAGTCATTGGATTAACTATAATAATTTCACTGAATGAGTGCTTACTTAGTAATAAAAAAACTGTGGATACATATCTATGCTTCTCAGTGTAGGCATTGACTACTTTACCTACTCAGGTAAAAAATTGCCTACCAAGTAGAAGATGTCCGAATAAAGACTTTTTCTTCTATGAAATTTTCCGAAGAAAGAGACAATGAGATATTAGCCGTTTATTGTTTTAAAGGATGAAATTTAATGACTAAATTACTCGCAATATTTTTTTGAATTTACGTTGATCGGGCGAAATCTTTTAGTTGCATGACCTCCTAGATCTCCTGACATGACTCCATTCGATTTCATTTTTTGGGGACACATGAAGAGCCTTGTCTATACTACACCCATTGAGTCTGAGGAAGATCTTGTGGCCAGAATTGCAGTGGCTGCTGGCGAGATACCTAAATGCCAGACGTGTTTCCTAATATCCGGCAGTCGTTAAGGCTAACATTCGAAAAGTGCATTGATGTAGGTGGAATACATTTTGAACAATTTTGTAAAGTAAATTCAAAATAAACATTGCGAGTATTTGTGCCATCAAAATACATCATTGAAAACAATAAACAGCTAATATCTTACGACCCCGATTTTTTGGGGAAAATTTCATGGAATTAAAAGTGTTTATTTAGCCATTTTCTACTTGGTGTGCAATTTTGTTACTCGTGTTCCGAAACACTCGTTATATAAAATTGTGTACTCGACCCGTGATAAATGATGGGATTTAATATTGTCTTTATACGAATTCTCCAGATGTGGATCATAAAGAAATATATCCAACCTAATAGTACCCGCGATTAAAATATGCTAGTACTAGTGCACTGGTGAAACTCGCATCACAGATACATTCATTAAGCATCTTTAAGAGCGTGAAAAGGAGACAGACCAACAAACAAAGACGACAGCCAATTTTGTTTGTTCAATGAAATTTCCTGTTGAAAACCTTCCGTATATCTGATGGCGGCTTTGTGGAAGAAAAAGTTTCCTTCCGATGGCCTGTCATAGTTGACAGACAAGAATTTGAAACTGTTGAAATTAGTTCTTTCTTCTCTTCGTCTTTTTGTTTTGCAGCTACATCCTTTCTTTTCGTTTTTTGTTTAAATTTAACTTTCTATAATTAAGCATGTTTGAGCTTTTACCAGACCTGCATTAACCTAAAATCGCTTAACTTAACATTGCTCGTGACGCACTGGCGTTCACTAATTAAATTATCTTTGAGCTTACTCTGCTTTGGCAGCATGTCGCCCTTTTAATAAAAGTCGGTCTGGCACCTCTAACTTATTTCTCTTGCGTAAAAAGCAGTCTCTTTCTGCGACTTTAACTCCTCGACCCGGTAAACGGCACTTATTATACAAGGTAATTAATTTTCAATTAATTGTTAAAATCTTAGTGCTATATGCAATCTTGCAATAAGATTCGATATTCAGCTAGTTGGCGACCAGACATCTAAAAACTCTGTTTCTATCTACACAGAGCGCCACTAAAACTTCCTACCGGAGTACCGTGCCTAGGACCGGCCACGTCCATTGGTTGTCTGCTATTTTTAAGGAGTTTCGTTTTTAAAACTAACATTTCGTTAAAGAAAATTTTCGGTCTCCGTTTTAAAGAAATTTAATAATAACAATAGTACAGAGGACGCTGCTGTGCGTACTGTTGGAATCCTCAAGATACGCCTAATTTGGGTGCTGTTTCCCTTTTTGCGCATCTCGGGAAAAGACTTGCTATTGTTCCCTCGAAGTTCTTCTGTATTTGAAATAAATGTTCGAACAGTAGCCCATAAGTTTTAAATCCTAAAATTCCATTGTAATAACATAGGAGAGATTACGCACATGAAATACCAAAACCAATTTGTTTATTTGTTTAAGGGGGCACTTGCCCTTTTATTGTAAAAGAACAACCGACGCTATACCGGGTGCCCCACAAAAATGTCCCCGACTTTTTAATTGATTATATCTCCGCTTTAAATTAACATATTTTAATTGTCTGTGTTTCACATTGTAGTAAATTTCATTCCCTTTTCAAATTATTTAAGTTTTTGAAAATCAGTTGAATAACCACTTTACAATGATCGATTTACTGAAAAGGGTAGAAAAACTAATTGTTCAAAGGGAAAGTTTTAAAAGCAACACTGGTGTCCTTCTTCATTTCTCAATACATACTGTTAAGAATAATTTCATAATGATGTATCCTACATACCACCAAGTATTTAAGCCCTCTGAGAGGTTTGAAGTGTTTTCAATAACAGTGTTTCAAGAACTGAAAGAAAACGGTGAAATAATCTGTAAAACTCTTCGTTCAATGGTGGCCAGAAGTAATACTTGCCTTGAGAGAAATGGAGGGTATGTCGAAGGATACTGAATTCCTTTTTTGTTTAAACGTTATTTATGGCAAAGATTTGTTACTTTATTATATTTTTGTTTGTTCATTTTTTTGGAAAGTACAAAATAAGGAAGAGTATCAATATTGCTTAAAACTTTTCCTTTGAACAATAAGTTTTTCTACCCCTTTCAGTAAATTGATCATTGTAAACTGATTTTCAAAAACTTAAATTATTCGAAGAGGAAGCAAAATTTATTACATTGTGAATAAAAGACAATTCGAACATTTTAATTTAAAGTTGAGATATAATTAATTGAAAAACCGGGGACATTTTTTGGGACATCCGGTATAATAAAAACCCAGGTGTCCGTCAATTTGTAAATAAATATATGTTCTCGTGCATAATTTCTCCTATTTTATTACAATGGGAATCTGCTTGCATGGACAGTATCATGAATACCATTGAAATATTATGAAAAACCTGGCATCTGTTCTCTTTTGTTTATAAATAAAAAACATTGCGTCAAAATCAAATCTATTGTCACGAAAATGCGGCTAATCGCAGTAAAAGGTATGGCAATTTTTTTTTTAAACTTCTTGCCGAATAATAATTTAAATTATAATACAGTGTTGTTTCTTGCTTGGTTGGTGTGTGCGTCTGCGACATTCTTAAAGATGCTTAATGACCGTAACTGTGATAAAAGTTTTACCAGTGCACAAGTACGAGATTACTGTATTTTAATCGCGGGTACTATTAGGATGGGTATATTTGTTTGTCATTTTTATCTTGATATTTTTTCAAAACGATACCATCGAATCGCGTCATTTTTCACCAATCATGTACTCTAGTAACTTGATTATTAAAATTCTGCAGTCAATTTAGAAGTCGTTCGTTAATAAAGAATAAAGTGAACAAATGTACAGTTTTCAACATCTGCAACCGTCTACTACTAAGAATGACAGTCGTGTGTTTATTTATACGTTTCGTGTCACGCTCTTAAGAATCGATAGGAAAAAATTAGCACTGGCGGTCTTGGTTTCAGTTCACGGTCAATTAATACACTCATTTTCGTACAAGTGCTCTAGCTATAATGCCACTTTCAAAACAATTGAGAGATCCAGAGCCTTATATACCAGAGTTCGAATCGTGGATACCGAGTTCGGCGGGGTATTGTATATTACAATGTACTGTATTACAATGTACTGTATTACAATATACTTTATTGCATATTACAATAAACATACACCAGCTCGCAGTTGCTTTCAGTAATGCTGAATTTCTGTATCTAGGATACGACACGAATGGCTATAACTACTTCTCTTGCGGCTCAAAAATACTATGTTCTAAGTGTTTATTACTCTAATAAGAAAAATAAGTTACCTTTGGAATGAGTTTAAGCATGGAAACTCCACTCGAACGAAAATTTGTTGAAGAAAGGTATTGAATCCCGTCATTTTTGACGGACCGTGTCTAACGCTAGTTAAGAAATAAAATATTCATCTTATAAATTATGAATAGGTAGAGTTGGAGTCCCAAAATTGCGAATGAGCGGAGTCGGTGTTGGAGTCGCCAAATTTTGGAAAGGTGGAGTCGGAGTCGGAGTCGGAGTCGCCAAATTCTGAAAAGGTGGGGTCGGAGTCGGAGTCGCAAAATTCTGGAAAGGTGGAGTCGGAGTCGGAGTCGGAGTCGCAAAATTCTGGAAAGGTGGAGTCGGAGTCGGAGTCGGAGTCGCAAATTTATTCCTCCGACTCCGCAACCCTGGTTTCGACACAACCAGCTTGCTCTAATACTGGTCGGTACAAAGGATCGTGCATTCTTTTGGAACAGCTTTTCGGTCATGAACTGATGCACATTGCTTGTCGCCATTATATCTTAGAGTCAAATGCTTCAACAGCCTTTTCTCAAGCCCTGGGGCCTTCATCTGCTCCAGATGTTCCATTATTCAAGCGTTTAAAAACAAGTTGGCATAATATTGGCAAGGCAACATATGAATACTCGTTAACTGATGATTGCACGGCCAACGCTGTGGTCAACTTCAAATGGTGGAGATCTTAGAGACAGCTGTCAAAGTCACTCAGGCCATAAAATAACTACAGAGAACTCCTTGAACTGACTATCTTCTCCCTTGGAGCTGTCCCTCTTCGAGGCATCCAATTTTCAGCTCGCGGAGTATTACACCACTCCCGGTAGATGGCGAATGTGATCTACACCTTCAGAGTATGGATGTTTCGCTCACAGTTCAAGTTGACAGCACGCGAGCATCAAGGATTGCGAGAACTATGCATCTTCTTTTCCCGTATCTACATTGGCACGTGAGTAATCAGCCAGCATTGCTTCGAAGGCCCCAAGAAAGAACATGAAGTTGCTGAAGCAATGTCAAATGTACCACACGATTAACACCGACAAATCCAAGAGAAGGTGGAGACGATTGCAGGCCAAATGTGGTACTTTTCTGAGGAGTTGGTTGCTTTGGCGTTGTTTGATGATGACTTGGAAGACAACATCAAGGACAAGATGGTTAGAGCTAAGAAAGAAAAAGAAGGTCAAGGAACGCCACCGAAACCTGCAACTATCGTAAAGAAAGCCATTCAAGAGAAGACTTTAGTTAACTTTACGACCAGGAAATCAAGACCTATTTTTAACCACTTCCGTCTTCAAGATGACATCCTCGAACATCCGGCAGTTGAGTGGAAGCATCATCCTAGCTTCAGCACTGCAAAAAGTTTTGTCAGCCCATTAGCTGTCACTTTAATGACCACGCTAAACGTGGTCATATGGTGTGAACCTACACTATATTTTATCACGGTGTAGGTCCACCTATTGAGGCAATTTTAGCCTCAATTCTCCGAGGTATACCGATTCATGCAAACTATGAATGGTTTCCAAAGGAATTCCAGCACATTTTCCATTTAAAACACCCTACAGAGCTTTTGGAGACGAAGGCCGCGGAAACAGTCAACTCCCTACTTGAATCTCTAAAACCGTCCATAAATGCTAAATAGTGTTGAGGTCTGGGTATTGTAGTAGCCAGATAAGATACTCAACTTCATTAGAATGTTCCTCGTGTGATTCTTTAACAATTCTAGCAGTATGGATTGAGGCATTATCATCTTGAAAGATGACGTTCCCCTCCGGAAAGAGTCCTTGAACTATAGCACGAATTTGGTCACCCAAAATTCCTAAATAGTCTCAGCTGTTGATAGTTATTCTTCCATGAAGGGATATTATTGACCCGCCGGATTTTCTAGAATATTACCCCAGGTCATCACAGACCCCCGCTGTGTATTACGGTTGGAGAAGGCAGTCTAGATTAAAGGCTTCTTTCGGCTGTCTCTAAAGGTACATTCGGCCGGAGGTCGGAAATAACGTAAACAATGATTCGTCAGAGAAACTAAACTTTTCCACTGCTTTGACCAATCATGGTGATTTCTGCATCACTGTAAGCGCTACGAAACATCTATCTTTCAAAGCAGAGGTTTTCTAATGGCAGCTCTTTCGTAGAATTCTGATTTGTACAGCTCCCGACGAACAGTTTTTGTTGAAACTGGGTTCTGTAAGTGTTCATTGAGGTTTGCAGTGATTTTAAGAGCCGTGGTTTGCGACCCTCTGTAACAATTCGATTTAGAGTCCGACTGTCTCACCCAGAAAACTTCGACTTTCAGCCAGACCTGTGCTTTTCTGAGGACGTTTTTCCTTTTCTTTCCAACGCAGTCATTACTTCTAAGACAATACCTAAGACAAAACGTCAGGCATTCGGGCAGTGTCTGTCTCACTAGTACATGTCATACGAACACTAACAATTTGGTCTCTTTAAAAGTCAGAGAGGTCTGTTATTTTTGTGAGGTGAGAACCAATTTTTTCAGATATCTGTACAAAGTAGTTAATTTACGTAAAACATAAAACAGTTACAAAAATAAACAAAAAACATTACACCATGCCACTTTTGTCTTGTTTATAACGTGTTCAATGATTATGATTTAAAAATATTAGGTGTTTCCAATATTTTTCCAACCCCTGTATATATATATATATATATATATACATATATATGATACGAATGTCCCCGCACAATATGAGGGCTTTCAAGTGCTGCTTCATTTAGTTTATATTCGACTCGATTGATTGAATAGTTTTAATGCGCTTTTTATACTGTTTTTTCATCGTGACGTTAGCTCCAGTACATTATTATTATTATTATTATCACGACTTTTTACCCTGTATTTTTAACTTACAAGTTTTTCAAATAGGGCGCTTTTTTACAGTGAAATATTTTAAATTGATTGTTTAAGAAACACTTCAGGGGATCTACTACCATGGAAAGGACCTAATGGTTCGAAAGTCACTGTATATATACACATTTCTACTATTGCACCTAGAGGAACGAAAACGCATACAGATATGTAAAATTGAATTCCGAACACACTTGCATCCACAAAATTATTCGATTTTCGGAGAAAAGTTAATTTTTGCAAACAAGAAAAAAACATTGCGCCAAACAATTCTCACTCTACAATTTTTAACTTAAAAGCGTGATTTTAGTCTCATTCGAAGCGGATGGACTGTACGAACGCCGTAACGTAGGATCTTTTTGATTTTCGAATTGGAAAAAATTTATGATTACATATGTTCAAAAAATTTTTCCCCAAGAAAAATCCTAGACAACTTTTTCTAATCCCAGATTGCAACATTCTATTCCAACTAGGTGAACGAAAATGAATACAGATTGGTAAAATTGAATTCTGAACGCATATGATCCTATAAACATTTTCGATTTTCGCCATAGCAAAAAATATATTGTGCGAAAACAGATAAGAAAAATTCAAAAAATTTATCAGTGAACGATTTTAACGTAGAAGCGTGATTTTTCACTCAGTTGATGTGGTTCGACGGAGTGAACAGTGCAGCGAAGCGAAACTCTATTTGAATTCCAAGTTGAACTTATATTGGTAAATAACTCATTTTTTGGATTATTTTTTTTTTACATGTCGGAAGTATGTAACCATCACTTTTTTAAAATTCGAAAATCAAAAAGATCCTACGTTACGGCGTTTGTACAGTCCTTCTGCTTCGAATGAGACCAAAATCACGCTTTTACTTTGTAAATTGTACGGTGCGAATTGTGTGGCGCAATGTTTTTTTTCTTGTTGCAAAAATTAACTTTTTTTGCGAAAATCGAAAAATTTTATGGAAGAAACTGTGTTCCGAATTCAATTTTACTACTTTGTTTGCATTTTCATTCCCTTAGGTGCAATAGAAATAGGAAAAAAGACATTTGTAAAATTGGGTGATTCAGGTAAAGCCCAGCGTAGTAGATCCCCTTAAAATTGAACCGAATTGGTTGAACATGTTTTGTGTGCTTATTACCCAAAGAAAATGACTAAGAAAATAGTACATGTTTAAACAAACTCAATGTTTTGAACAGTTATATATTCTGTAGTTTTTGAGTCTCACAACTTTCGTTCGGGCAATTTTTTCGTAATAGGAATAGAAAAAACAATCGCTTGCCCAAAAACATACTGAGAAGTGAAACAAATCAGTAGAACACTTTCTCTACGCTTATTACGCAATAAAAATGAGAACCTGTAATTCAACCCCTTATGTTGAGCTTTCCCGTTATGCTGCAACACACGCACCTTAGAGACGTCATGTGATGATTTACGACTGCTTTTTTATTGCTTATAACTATCGAGACTTAAAACCGGTATTGCAAGAGGTATTTCTTTAGCACGTCCGTGACTCGGGGTTGACAACATCAGGAGTTTGATTATAGTCCTTACAAAAACTGGGAATATTATCAGGATACATTTGTTATTCTGGTGTGCAGGTGAAAGCTTATTATGGGAAGAATTTGAGTAGTTGTGATCCTTGTTTTATTGATACGTGTAACTCTCACTTTCAGTTTTTCAACAAATCAGGTATTCGCTGTTTTTCATTTTCATCAAAGCATTCAAATCATTTGGTTATATCATGGAACACTTCTCATTTTCGTTATATATACCCGGACACGTACGCTGTAATACGTATGTATATACTCTCTGTTTCCATGGAATTTTCGTTTATTAGCACCCATCCGGAAGTACCCAGCAAGCAAATCTGTGATTCGGGTTTTCTAGCCCTGCATATGCAGAATAACTTTAATCACGAGTATTATTAGGTTGCGTTACGTTAGTTGTGGCCTGGATCTGAAGAATTATCGATGAAAAATTGAAGAGGCGTTAAAGGCAGTGTCATTTATACGCCAATCACGCTTTCCCAGTTGAAAATCAAGGACGTATCGCCGGTGTATTAAGGACGTGAGGGTCGATTATGCACGATTTATAGGCTAGTCGGCCTGCTGTGCCTTAACACTGCCTCTACGCGCCCTAAGCCAAGCGCGGTCGAGCTCGGACGTGAAATTCATAGTTGGCCCTGGATGATTCGAAGGCGCAAAATTTTCAGTTGATTAACGGCCGTAACATTTGAAAGCGGCATGACTCGATCTGTCAGTTAACGACAGCGTGTCATCGTGAGCGTACTGGCGGTTACTGCCTTTGCAAAGGTCGCGTTTGGTGTATCGACTGTGTTCTTCACAATCATTGCGTTAGGCAAATTGTGACGTAGTATTGCATCAGATGCCCAAAACATGTTTATTGATATTATATTGATTTTTTTCTGGGATGTTGTGGCGATCAACCGTTATGCTCATCCTCAGATTTTTCTCGTCACTTCTCGAGCTCAAGCTGAGTTCAATTTTTTAAACCTAGTTATGTGAAGTGTTGTTCGTCCAACTGTTTTGAAACTAGAACAGTGGTGTTCATATCAAAGT
Organism: Morinoia aosen; assembly: GCA_030386875.1. Taxonomy (NCBI): domain Eukaryota; kingdom Metazoa; phylum Arthropoda; class Malacostraca; order Amphipoda; family Talitridae; genus Morinoia; species Morinoia aosen. Next base: position 9,709,383 of record CM059558.1, on the reverse strand, counting down.
ACTCTGGATAGATTACTGAGCAAGTTTACAGAACAGTTCACATTCATCTGATTCATTTGCAAGTTTTTCACAGAGTGGCTACAAAGACTGTTTTTCAAATGTGTATTGATGTCACAATAAGTTACTTATTTTCACGATATTAATAAGTGGAAATGCTGACATTGAACAATAAATTAAACCAATATGCTTTTCACAGTGCTTTGTATCAGTGCCAACAAGAATAGAGGAAAACGCTGGTGAAAAACCCAAACTGTGAGTTTATAATGAAAAATCGATTGCTGTAAATATGCATCATGGCCAAAAAATAGCCCAACGTTGTATGACTCTTGCACTTTTGGGACTTAGCACTCCTACAGGGTCCGAGAGATTTGCATTTGGGCATTTTATATTGTAATTATTGTTTTGCATTTTCATGATGGACATTATTTATTAATTTTCTTACTGTCCATGTCAGCTCGTCTTTCTGTCTTCAACTATTCTCTTGTTTAATTTGTTTTTCAAGATTTGTAATCCTGTGCATTGAGTCCTGCGCAACAGTGCACCCGTAAGTGCATAAAGCTCATTTATCATTTGAGGGTATGGTTTATTGCAAATACTTTTTTGGTAGATAATTGCACCAGCCAATTGTGCTCTAGTTTTTTCTCTAAAACCGTTTTAGTAACGCAAGGAAATTCGTTTGTGTTATTCCCTGCCATTATTTTCCATTTGGTTCTTTAATGAAATATTTTATATATTATTTTTCAGTGTTTGAATTTGTTATGAAAGATGCTGTTCAGCATCCAGCCAATAAACAAGCACATTCAGTCGATTTTAAGTGCCTGCCTATGCATTTTATGAATGATGCATTTCTTTTGCAAAAAACAATTCGGTGCTGGTTCATTGGTGACCCAGCTGAGAAAGGGGTATTGAAAACTTGTATTGTAACTTTAATTTCATTCGTTATTTTCTTTAATGATATTCAAAATGTTCCTGCAGGCCAATCATTTCTATGAAGTCAAAAAATTTGAGAGAGATCTCATGAATGAAATAAATATATATGTTATAAATGAGCGTTGAAAGGGAATTCTGTATACATGAGTTGATATATCTGTATATTTAGAAAAAATATATTTTCTATTCGTTTATTTCTTGATGTATGAATATATGAAAAATGATATATATGCATATAAACGCAAAATAAAACAATTTTCTCAAGTGAGAAAAAACCCAAAACTCCTTTGTTTTCGAGAAATGGTGGCCTGAAATAATTTTAGAATCCCACACGAATAGGCTTACCATGCAGCCAACGAGTAAAATCTAACTTCTTTGGCAGGCTGTTGGCACGCGCTTCGGGCTATTCCTACGGGAATCTATAATTATTTCAGATCATTATTTCTCGAAAACGGAGTTTTGAGGTTTTTGTCACTCGTGAAAATCGTTTTATTTTACGTTTTTCGGTATTTGATTAAAAATATATGCATCGCATTACACAACACCCTGTACATACCTAGTGTCCCACAGAAATATTTCCACCTTTTTCATTGATTATATCTTCGCTTAAAATTAACATATTTGAAATTTCTTCTTCTCACAATGCAATAAATTCTCTTTTCTTTTCTAATAATTCAAGTTTTTTCAAAACGTTTAACTTTCCAGTGATCGATTTACTGAAACAGATGGAAAAGTAATTGTTCAGAGGCAACTAATTGTTCAAAGGAAACAATTATGGTGTTCTTAATTTCTCAATACCTACTGTTAAAAATAAGTTTACAATGATTATCCTACATATCACGAAGTATTTAAATCCTCGTAGAGATTATTTACTTTCTTATTTCATTATTTCAAGACATCTAAAAGCAACTCACTCACCATCAAAAAATTTTCATCGTATTAGAATATGAAGCAACGAAAAACTGTGACAAAGCTAGAGGAGCATTTAATTTCCTTTCTAATTTTCTAACTCAAACGATACACAGTTTTCTTATCGGACGAGTTCCTTTCGGAATTTTTTCATTAATTGCACCTCGAATTTTTTCACAGTTTTTAGTTGCGTCATATTCCAATGCGATGAAAATTCTTTGATCGTTAGTGTGCTGCATGTTAGGTGTCTTCAAATGATGAAATAAGGGAGTAAATAACCTTTCAGAGGGTTCAAATATTTGGTGGTATGTTGGATATATCATTGTGAAATTATTTTCAAAGGTAGGTATTTAGAAATGAAGAACACCAGTGTTGTTTTTAAAATCTTTCCCCTGGAGAATTAGTTTTCTACCTCTTTCTTTAAATCGATCAGTGTAAAGTGGTTACTAAACGATTTTCAAAAAAATTGGTTATTCGAAACGGAAACAAAATTTAATACATTGTGAGAAAAAACATTTTAAATATGTTACTTTAAAGCGGAGATATAATCATTTAAAAACTCCCAGACATTTTTATGGGACACGCGATATAATGTAGACACTCCTCAGAGGGATACAACTATTGTATCTATGGGAGCCAGCGCTCCCAGGGAGGAAAATGTGTGGGCCCGATCGAGCTATGAGTTAGGTAGGCTTTCTTTTTGTTGAAATACAATGTTTTTGTTATGTTAAGGACGACATATTTTCGGTTCACTACTGTCCTGTTTTTTAGCACATACTACTTTCTTCTTCAGCTTTGATCTGGTTTCATGAACTTTTTCTCAACTTGCTGTTTTTATACCCTTTCTGCTCAGATTCCGCGTTCCCATTAAAACGTTGGTTACGTTTGTGCGATTGCTACGGTTAGTTCGGTTAAGTTGTGAGTAGCAGAGTTTAGAAACTGACTGTACTGCTCAAGTCCATTCTTGTCCTTTATAAAAAGTGTGAACAATATAAGTGTATTATAATTTTTACAAGGTAGGTTAAAATCAATTCTAAAAAAGGTAGTGAAATTATGGAAATGCTAATCATTTATGCCGGTATGCAATGTACCTAATGGTACACATATGATATGTCCCAAAATGTAGTGCACGTTTTGCCTCCATATTAAATGGTGCCTTCCGTTTCCTCTCTTTGGGTCGCATTTGTTGCGGATTGGGAGGCTTAAGCTAACCAATAATCTAACCTATAATGTAAACAAGCGTTGAAAGGGAACTTTGAGATACGGAAATTACATTCCCATCCTTATGTTTATGCAGTTGATATTTGTTACATGCAAAATTTTAAACGGGTTGTGATTCTATTTTTAATTCCTATATTATTTTGGTGTTTTAGTGGTGAGAAGGCTGTGATTAATGGAAGTAAGATATTCATGTAAATCATTGTGTAGAGAATGTTTCATTTTTGTAATAGAACCCATCAGGGGGATACAACTAATGTATCTATGGGAATTGGCGCACCCAGGGGGACTATGCGAGGGCCTGAGCTAAAGGTTAGGTAGGCTTCCTTTTTGTTGTAATAAAATAGGTTTTTGTTTTGTTACGGACCACCTTTTTTCGGTTCATTGCTGCCCTGTTTTTCAGCACCTACTTCTTTCTTCTTCAACTTTTTTCTTGTTTCATGAACTTCTTTCCAAGCTCACTGTTTCTGTGCACCTTGTGCATAGATTCCGCGTTCCCTCAACTCCATACTAAATGGTGCCTTCCTCTTTCCTCTCTTGGAACATCTTTGTCTTGGTTAAGGGAGGCTAAAACTTTCTTATATAATAGTAATAATTTTGTAATAAAAGTTGATGAATGACCGGGATTCTATGTCCTTTCTAATGTATTGTCTTATGTACCTGAGCTCCCAGTTGCACGTGCATCGATCTCATTGGATGTACAATATTGTATTGAGCTTAATGGGTCAATAAATTCACAATGCAGTAAGTGTGAATGTATTGTAGGATCCAAAGCTTCCAGTGCAATATTGTACGCCCCGTGATGCGAGGCACGTGCAACCGGGAGCGATTTTTTAACCTATTATCCATGGACGGCCAGCCGCGATTCGAATCTGGTTCTGAGGCGAGTAGTAATGGAACTACCAATCAGGGCACAATTCACCACAATTAGCTTGAAATGGAAATTATTAAAAAAAATTTCAAGAAAGATTCATTCTCTGACGAATTTTTGAGTTTCATAAGCCAAAATGAGTTACACAAACGACTAAGTCATTTTTAGATATAAATTTCAATTTTCTTAATCTAACCACAAGGGTTTCATCAATAAAAACAATAAATAGTATGTTTAGGAATAATTCCATTCTCTGAAGTATTTTTTAGGAATATATAATTTATCAAAGTTTTGAAAGTACCTACCTTGAAGTGGATGTCTGTCTTTATTAATAAAGATAAAATTATATGGTTCTTTGTATGTGTTTGAACAAAACTCTTTAAATTCATCAAAGGGCATGTCCTGAGATATGATATCTGTGTAAATGTTCTTCATATCAGTTGAGTCTAAACCAAAAAGAATTAGAACGTTAGCATTTGTTCTAATTGTTTGTCTCGGTAATAAATAATAATTTTGTGATAAGTAAATTGAACAGCAGTTGTTGTGTCTACCTCTAGTGTAAAAGCTATCAGCTGGACTTTGATCTCTTTCAGTTGCTATATCGTCGAAAATAAAAAGATTTTTCTTTTTTGAATCTACGTCACTTGGGTCAGGAATGGTTGTCATATCTTGAAAATATTCAATTTTAGATTTTGAATTTCTTTTAATAGGTAAATTCTCAAGGAAATCGTCAATATTACCATTGCCCTTTTCAAATAATTCAATTATTTCAGATTGGTTATAGCCTTTATCAAAAGCATTCTTCAACAGTTTATATTCTGGTTGATGTATTGATTTACTGTACAGAAAAAGATGATTAAAATCGACAAATTTTTCTAACAGAAGTTTTATTAATAAAGAAGTTTTACCACAGTTTGATCTCCCTACGATGAGACATCTCAAGCCAGGAGAAGGAAAAATGAAGTGATTCTTTTGATTATTTCTTTTACTTTCTTTCCACATATACACCATTTTATATAACTAATAAACTACAACTCATTTTCCAAAATTTATTTTCTGTTTGTAGCAATTGTAAACATTGTTTTTTTTAAATTTGCTACTTCATTAAGTTCAATTCTTCAATGTATTTTTCTTTCTTATTGGTTGTCTCGTTGGGCAATAACGAGAGAAAAAGCTACCTTTGGTGTCATAAGAAACGTTACTGATTAATGTTTCAAGATGAATGATATCTGACTCTAATTGAGTTATAACTTCCCTAGTTAATTCGACATCGTTTTGAATTTGATTAACATCTAATTGCAATTGATTTATTTTTGCAGTATTGAGAACAACCTCTCTCTGAATATCTGTAATAATATCTTCCATTTTATTAAGTTCAATTCTTCAATGTGTTTTTCTTTTTATGGTTGTCTCGTTAGTCAATAACGAGAGACGAAGCTACCTTTGGTTGTAAATAAAGTAAATACATCGAGTTCGCCAATTTTTGAGCATCTATTACTTCATTTGGAATATTGCTTTTCATTTTGATTAATATAAATTTTCAGAATACTTTAAAATTTACATTGGAAAAAAACATTGAAATTTTTAAAATATACTGAGAAATTAATTTATTAAAAATGGAATCATTTGATGTATCACATATATCTAATACTAAGAATACAAAAAGGCATAATAATTTGAAGAAAATTTCAGTAAAGATGACTTCAAGTAACAATTTTTGTAATATATGTAATATTTACATCATAAACTTGAGAAGACATGAGAAAAGCATGAAACGCAATAAAAACGTGAGTAAACTATTAATCTCGGATCTGTATTTTGATAAAAACAAAGGTTTCTGTAATACATGTAATATAAATGTCTCTGATCTAAAAACACATCTAAAATCTACTAGGCATATTAAAAACATAAATCAAGAATTAATTTCCGATTCATATTTTGAGGAAAAGGTATGTAAGATATGTAAAGTAGAAGTAAAAATCTACAACAGCATAAGAAATCAAAGAAGCATTTTAGAAACGTTTATGGCTGTAATTTCAAACGTAAAAAATGTGCGATGAATGAAAAATGCCTGGAATATATGTTCTCTGATATATAAGTTATTGATCCGACAGTTTTCATGAGGAATATGACACCGGTTGTGAGATCAATTTTGGGAGAGCAAAAGTTTGATAATATGAAGATGCAATTGGTAATTTTAGTTCAATTTTATAAAGACAAAGAAAAAAATGAAAAGGTATATTCAACAGCATGGATGAATACAGGTAAGTTTGTAGGCATATTGGAAAACTTCACAAACATTGATGATCTGTATAAAGAAGCTATTAGAAAGATTGAAGAATATACAAAAAACTCCTCTGGCTTGATAAAAGATAAATTATTAGACTTCAATGTAAAAATCATTGAATACAAACCTATCAAAGGTTCCAGTTATATAGAATTACCTGAAAAGTTTCAAAGTCGACTTATAAACTAATTAATATTAAAAATACCGATAATAAATGCTTTATGTGGAGTGTCGCGAGATATTATTGCCGAGATGAGAAAAACGGCAATAGAATATCTAAAAGATTAAAAACTGAAGCTGAAAAGTTAAATTTCAGAGACATAACATTTCCAGTGAAACTTAAAGATATCGATAAATTTGAGAGAAACAATAATGTGTCAGTAAATGTATACAACCTCAATTACTTGAAAGAATTATGTCCTCTGAGAATAACAAAGGTAAGAAATGACGATATTATATCACTTTTATTGTCAACAGATAAAAATAAAAGTCATTATGTAATAATGAAGTCATTAAGTCCATTTATGCAAACTAAAGATGGTCATAAAAAACATGTCTGTCCATATTGTTTATGGCCATTCACAAAAGAATGTTTATTAACAAACCACATTAATGATTGTTCAGTTCACACTCCAACAAAGTATGTTTTTGAAGGAGGTAAATTGAAATTTAAACATTACCAAAAAACAATTATGCATCCTTTTGCAATTTATGCTGATTTCGAATCGACGTTGGCAAAAATAGATACGTGTCAACCAAATCAAAACTCGAGTTACACCATGAACATTCAGAAGCACAATCCTAATTCATTCTGTTGCTATACAAAATCTGAAGCAGATGAATATTCCCGTTTAGAAATATATAATGGTAAAGATGCTTCCCAAAAGTTTGTAGAATATTTAGAAAAAGAAACCAAGAGAATTTATAGTCTGTTGAAAATAAATAAGAAAATCTATTTACCATCAGATGAATTCGAAAAATATAAAGAAGCCACAAGATGCTATGTATGTGGCGGAGAATTTACGGAAGATAACTATAAAGTTAGAGACCACAATCATTTGACAGGTCATTATAGAGGTCCAGCTCATTTAAAATGTAATTTAAAAATTAGGAATCCTAATTTAATACCTGTGTTTCTACACAATCTGTCTAATTACGATGCTCATTTGTTCGTGAAAGACTTGGGAAAAATATCCGGAAAGTTGAACGTTATTCCACAAACAGATGAAGAATATTTTAGTTTTACACACACCATAAAAGTAGATTCCTATGTATGTAAATATACAGGAAAAATTAAAGATATCACCAGAGACTTACGGTTCTTAGACAGCTACAGGTTTTTACCTTCATCTCTAGATAAACTTTCAAAGAATTTATCTGAGCACAAAGAATTGTCGAAGTTCTTTATCAATGAACAACAATTAGAGTTGATCAACAAAAAAGGCATTTATCCGTATGAATATGTAAATAGTTATGAAAAAATGAACGTTAATAGTTTACCAGCTAAAAGTGAATTCTACAGTAGATTAAATAATAAAAATATTTCAGAAGATGAATATCAACATGCACTCAAAGTGTGGAGCGCTTTTAATTGTACAACATTCAAAGATTACCATAATTTATATCTAAAAGTCGATACATTATTACTAGCCGAAGTATTTGAAGAATTTAGACTAACATGCATGAAAACTTATTCTCTAGATCCAGCACATTATTTTACAGCTCCAGGATTGTCTTTCGATGCTCTACTGAAATATACAAAAATAGAATTGGACTTGTTTGAAGATCCTGATATGCTACTATTCATCGAAAAAGGAATAAGAGGTGGGATTTCTACAATATCAACACGATATGCAAAAGCGAACAATCCATATATTCCAGAAACATTTGATAAAGGAAAACCAAATATTTTTATCACATATATTGATGCAAATAATCTTTACGGCTGGGCTATGTGTCGATCATTACCTACTGGTAACTTTAAATGGAAAGATCCAAAGTCGAAACTCAAAGCAGATAAAGGTTATATATTAGAAGTGGATTTAAGTTATCCAAAAGACATACATGCTCTACATAATGATTTACCATTAGCTCCAGAAAATATCAAAGTAAACGATGTAAATAAATTAGTTCCACATCTTGGAAAACGAGAAAAATATGTTGTACATCTTAAATCTCTAACACAATATCTAGATCTAGGATTGAAGTTAGAGAAGATTCATAGAATATTAGAGTTTGATGAAAGTCCATGGATGAAATCATATATTGATATCAACACAAAAATGCGTCAGCAAGCTAAATCTGAATTTGAAAAAGACTTCTACAAGCTGATGAACAATTCAGTATTCGGTAAAACAATGGAAAATATTAGAAATAGAGTAGATGTGTGTTTGGTAAAGTCAGAGAAAAAATTAATTAAATTAGCAAATAAACCAAACTTTACCAGTTTTAAAATATTCTCAGAAAATTTGATAGCATGTCATATGCAAAAACAAAGACTGAAATTTGATAAACCAATCTACGTAGGGTTATCTGTATTAGATATAAGTAAAACATTAATGTATGATTTCCATTATAATCATATTAAAAAGAAATATGGTAATAAGGCAAAGTTGTTGTTTACAGATACAGATTCATTATGTTATGATATCGAAACAAAAGATTTGTACAAATATATGGAAAGAAATAAATACTTGTATGATATATCAAACTATTCTAAAGAACACTTCCTATATTCAACTAAAAATATGAAAGTGATTGGGAAAATGAGAGACGAAACGTGTGGAATACCAATTGAAGAATTCGTCGGTCTCAGAGCAAAACTATATTGTTACAAGACGAAAAATTCCGTGAGTAAGAAAGCAAAAGGTGTAAGTAAGAACATAACTGAGCACAATATCACAATGGATGAATATAAAAGAGCATTGAATAATGAAACAATATACAAAACGATGTATAATATCCAAAGTGTTAACCACGAATTATATACTAAAGAAATAAATAAGGTTGCATTAAATGGTAATGATGACAAGCGACATATATTACCAGATGGTATCAACACACTAGCATTAAATCACTATGAAATATATTAATTAAATAAAGTATAAAAAATGATTATCTACAACAATAATGAATATCTGTTGAAAATGAACATTATTTGAGTGATTTGAAATCAATAGTTAATGAAGAAAAAACTGGGAAGGGTATTGTAAATACATTACTTAGAAAACTCCCATTACCTGAAATGCATTTGAAATTACCATCTAATGTTCAATCTGAACAAGTCCCGAACGGTTCATTCAACAATAAACATACCTACTCATTTTGCGGTCCAGGAACTAAGGTGCAGAAGCGAATTCAAGAAGGTTATCGAGGAGTTAACTCACTCGGTCAGGCTTGTAAGAATCATGACATATTTTATTCACAACATTCAACAACGAAAGACAGAAATTATGCTGATGATATTCTAGCAAAAAGAGCCGCTGAAATTGCAACTGATCCAAATGAATCAGAATACGTTCGACAATATGCTAAATTAGTTACCGCAATTATGGCAGGTAAGAGCTGGGCAGGAATGGGCCTCTCGTCGACAAAAAACTTTTAAACACGCTCACTGATGTGAGCGATAAAATCTTGAATGACTTATATTATAATCCAAAGACTGGTTATACTGGAATGAATCAACTTGTTAAAAAATCCGGCTTATCTTTAACTCTCGTAAGAAATTGGTTAGAAACTCAAAAAACTCACACTCTACATAAACCAATAAAACATAATTTCAAAACGAGAAAGGTGAAGGTATCAAAAATTGATGATCAATGGCAAGCTGATTTGGTTGACATGCAAAACTATAAAGATCAAGGAAAAAACTACATTTTAACAGTAATTGACATTTTCAGTAAATATGCATGGGTGATTCCAATAAGTAAGAACACAGGTGAAGAAATCAAAACTTCATTTCAAAAACTATTTAAAATACGAATTCCTTCTAAAGTTTAGACAGATAAAGGATTAGAGTTTACAAATAAATCCACTCAAGAACTATTCAAGAAACATAACATTCAGTGGTTTAGTTCAGAAAATGAAACCAAAGCTCAAGTTGTGGAACGCTTCAACAGGACGTTAAAAACTAAAATGTGGAAATATTTTACACACATGAAAACTAAAAAATGGGTGAATATTTTACAAGATTTAATGCAAAATTACAATAATAGCTATCATAGAACAATAAAAATGACACCTAACCAAGCATCACTGGAAAAGAACAGTAAAAAGGTTTATGATAACTTATTCCCTCCAACCGAACCAACTTTCACATCACCGAAACTCAAAATGGGGGATAGAGTAAGAATAAGCAAGAAACGGAAAGACTTTCGGAAGGGTTATTTGCCAAATTTCACTAATGAGTTATTCATTGTATCCGAAATACTGTCTACTGAACCAATTACTTATAGATTTAAAGATATGGATGGTGAAGAAATAAAAGAAAGTTTTTATGAACAAGAACTATCAAAATATATTAGTGATGTTTATGCAATTGAGAAAATTCTCAAGAAGAGTAAAGGAAAACTTCTGGTCAAGTGGAAAGGTTATGATGAACCTTCATGGATCTCAGCAACTGAACTTAATGTCAGTTCAGAGTGAACTAATATTAAGTTAAAGTCTTTTTGAATTTTTCTCGTTAAAAAATGGCGTTGATTGATATCAAAACTAAATCAGATTTACTAAACTTAGCAAAGAGTTTGAAAAAGCAATTCACAAATGATAGAATAATCGAACAAGATTTATACCATGATGTTAAAAAAGTTTACAAACCATTGATTGAACCTTTATCTAAAATTGTTGACGAAACTAAACAAACTAGGTTGGCAATAAAAGATATACCTCATGAAAAACTTGAATCTATCCATGGAAAACCTGTTGAGAAACTAGCTTTGCCATCTGCTGAATCCAACACTGTAGTTAGGCCTATCGCATTGGATTTCTTGCGTTTTGCATGGAAACATGGAAATGAGTATGACAAAGCTTATGGCATTCGTTGGGATGGAAGTAAAGTTATGCTAGGAAATAAAAAGGTAGATATTTTGGGTAATGATTTGAAAATTGGAGATAGAATATACGAAGGCACAACTGGATTATGGGAATTATTAACAAAGCAAAATCCTATTGATTTTAGGGACGAAGATAAAAATAATTATTATGATATGTTGTATTCAACTGATGCTTATTTGAAGGAAGACGGTACCATAAAAGCAAATAGGGGTGAGAAACATTCTAAATTTATCAAACCCTTCTATCGAATACTTCAACGAAAAAACGCTCAAGCTGCAGTTGAAACAATTAGATCAGCAAGTCCATCAAGTCGTGAATCAATTCGTGAATCAAGCCCTGAACCAAGTCCTTTAAGAAACTCAAGAATAGTAGAATCCTCAATTTTTAGTCGACACAAAATTCCTTCAACAAGTCAGAGACCAATTTTCGACCCGTCACTAAGGTCTACTTTTAGACCAACTCCTACTCCTATACCTTCTCCTACATCTTCACCTATACCTCCTCGTCATCCTCACAGAGAGGATTCAGACGTTTCAGGATCAGGTATTATTGCACTACCATCTAACATCAATGACCTTGTAAAAGACACCAGTTATTTTTCGGTTCGTTTACCGCTGGAAATACAGGAGTTTTTGATGAACTGCAAATACTTACGCATGAACTTTTAAAGCAAGGTCTATTAAATACTGCTGAAGTAAAGGTGTTTGATGATTTATTGTTTAAATAATGGAATCTAAAAGCATTGTAATTAGTGAAAAAAAAGTGACATAAATATAAACTTTAGTCCAGCAATAGAATTGAACAAAAATAAATTTCACGAAATGGCACTGGTTGGGTTAGACATGTATCATTCTATTCCTAACATTGATGAAAATAATAAAAAATTTTATTATGAATTAAATGGTGTTGAAAATGTAATTACACTTCCAACAGGATGTTATGAAATAGAAAGTATAAACGAATTCATTCAAAAAACATTGGCAGGCTTTATTGAAATCAAAGCAAATACTAATACTTTGAAATGCGTCATAGTTCTCCATTCATCTACGTTAAAAGTATTTTTCAATAAAGAAAAATCTTTAAATACAATGTTAGGATTTGGCGAAATTATCTTAGAAGGTGTTGGAGAACATGAAAGTATAAATATAGTGAACATAATGTCTGTTAACGCAATACTCGTTCATTGTAGCGCAATTAACGGCTCATACCTCAACGGTTCTTTGCATAATATTTTATATTCCTTTTTCCCAAACGTCCCACCAGGATATAAAATTGTAGAAAATCCAAATAAACCAATTTATCTACCGATATATCAACCTTTACTCTATGATTTGAGAATTTGGCTTACTGATCAAAATGGACATGCTCTGAATACTAGAGGTGAAGAAGTTACTGTTCGATTACACCTAAGATCTAGAAATTAAAATAATTTGATAAAATTATCTTTAAAAAATGGATTCTTTAAGATGGAATGAAAATATTAAAGTTGATGAATCAATTGAAAAAATTGAAACGCATAACTATGAACCACAAATAGGTACGGATTTGAATCGTGAACATAATGATATCAAGATCATTATCCAGAATCAAGATCAGTTTGTATTACCTAGTAAAAGTTTTATATATATAGAAGGAGCTTTGAATAAAGAAGATGGAAGTGATTATAATTTTAAAGATGAAAAAATAACAATAATCAACAATGGATTAATGCATTTGTTTGATAGAGTTTCTTACAGAATTGGAGATGAAGAAATTGAAGGTTATAGTTACCCTGGAATTACAACAACTCTAAAAGGATTAGTTAGCTATCCCCGAAATGTTAAAGAAAACATGATATTTTTCTGGAGCGTCGATACTAAGAAGAATGAAAAATCAAACGAAGGATTTAGCGATCGAAATGACTACTTAAGTTCAGCTAATGGGAAATTCAGCGCTGCTATTCCACTTGAACATGTGTTTGGATTTTGTGAAAATTATAAGAAGGTAATTTATGGAGTGAAACATGCTCTGACTTTAAGAAGAGGTGATAATTCTAATGCTATATTCAAATCGGATGAGAAAGATGCAAACCAGCAAGATAAAGTAGTTGATGGTAAAATTACTATTCCAAATTAATTTGGAAAATGCCAGCTTACAAACTGTCTGATGAGTATAAAATAAAGCTATATAGTCAAATTAAGGATAAAATAACATTACCTATTCCTTATTTGAATAGACAATTGGAACAAACAATTGTAAACTCACAACAGAAATTCTTAGATTGGACTTTAACTCCAAATTCAGGATCTCAAAGACCTCGATACATTATTTTAGCATTCCAAACTAAGAAAGCTAATTCACAAGCTGTAAACAATGCAATTTTTGATCATTGTAACTTGACGAATGCATATGTTCAGCTGAATAATGAACGATACCCTGATCACAATTTACAGATTGATTTCGATTCTAACAATTATGCTACAGCTTATAAGATGTTAATAGATTATGTACCTAATGAAAATTGTGCTATCGAATACAGCCACTTTAAATATTTGTATCCCATCTATGTGTTTGATATCAGCAGACAAAATGAACGTATCAAGGAAACTACAATTGATATTAAAATTAAAGCAGAATTTAAAACCAATATTCCTGATGATACACATGCATATGCACTGATTCTATCTGACAGAGTAATTCGATTGCAATCTGACGGTGATAAAATGAGTTTAAACTACTAAAAATTAAAATATATTAACATAATAATGTTTAAAAAATGTATTGTGTAAAGTGTAAGAAGAAAACTGATACTGATAATCCTCAATATTTAATTACAAAGAACAATAAGATACTGGTCAAAGGTATGTGTATTATTTGTAAAAAGACAAAGACTTCTTTTGTTTCTAAAGATACTGCGACGAAAGGGGGTTTTATATTTACAATTCCAGCTTTATTAGCTGGCCTTGGGGCTGCTGGCTCTTTGGCTGGAGGTGCTGCTGCAATATCATCCGCAGTTAATAAGAAAAAAGCTGACGATAAACTCTTGTCAGAAACTAAAAGGTACAATGAAGCAATGGAAAGTAAAAAAGGTTCAGGTATACGGATAACTCCGAGAAAAAAAAACCTTGTGGAAAGGGTCTCTACTTGAAACCACCAAAGAAGTAATACCTAACCAACCATTATCTAAACATGATTTGGAATACTACATAAATATATTGGAAATTCAGAATTTTCGAGGTATTTACATGAGAGATACTTTACCTAAACACCCTCTAGAAACGGAATGCGGAATCCTAAACTTAGACACTGAAAAAGGATTAGGAACGCATTGGACTTGTTGGTATAAGAAAGATAACATATGTTATTACTTTGACAGTTATGGTTTAATTTATCCAATTGAATTTAAAGACTACTCAACAGATTGTGTTGATATAATTTTCTCTACTTACAAAATCCAGAAAATAGGTGATGTAATTTGTGGACATTTATGTCTAGAAATGCTGAAGCGTTTGGAAAATGAAAGCTTTCATGCAATTCTATTAGATCTGTATAAAACCCCAACTAGTTTTTAGAAAATAAACTACAGTTAATTTTTTTCTTTAAAAAATGTCTTGCGGAAATATTTATGCAGCAAAGTTGGTCTTTTTACCTTCCTGTAAAGAAAATCATGAACATGAAAATAGTGAAAATAATTCTGAAGGACTTTTGCAGAATGTAGAGCAAATAAAAAGTTTACTTGAAGATTCTAATATAGAGTCATTGAAAGACACAATTGAAGCTCTCAAAAATGAAAGAACTGAATTGGAATCAATTATAAACGAGTATGATGAGAAATATGTAACTCTGAAAACAGATTTACAAGTGAAATTTTCTGATGTAGACTCAATCGTTAAATTCTTAGAGACGTTAATTTATGATTTATCTGAAAAGTTCGTTGCTCATGAACCAAAAATTGTTTCAAATGATGAATGACTATCAAGCATAGACTCAACATTGATGAAGAAAATTGATGAAATTGATGCTAAATTTGAAAACATTGATTCAAACATAACCAACCTAACAGACGTAAAAATTCCAGAGATTGGGGACAAATTGAAGAGTCTAGAGTCAGGTATTGAAACTAGAATCGATGAAAAGCTGTTAGTTAAAGAGTCGGCATTAACCGATCAGATTAAAGGAGTTGAAGCTAAATTTGAGCTTGTGGACTCTAAGATAACCAATTTGATTGATGTTAAAATTCCTGAAATTCAAGAGAATTTCAAGAATCAAGAGTCAGTTATAGAAAATCAAATGGATGAAAAACTGAAGACTTTAGAAACTAAAATTAATGATCAAATTGATTCAAAGAACAAATTAATAAGTAATAAAGTTGAAGAACAAGAAATTAGTATAATTAATGTTGTGAATGAAAAAGAATTGAGCTTTCAGACATCACTTAATGATCAAATTGAAGAAAAGCTGAAGAGTTTAGAATCAACACTGAACAATATTGTTGAAGAAAAAAGTAAAAGCTTAGAGGCACATCTAACTGATTTAAGTGATAGAAACCTTTTTGTTATGGAAAGAACAGTAGCATTAGCACCTTCGTTTGTTGAAGTTGAC
This sequence comes from Morinoia aosen, assembly GCA_030386875.1. Taxonomy (NCBI): domain Eukaryota; kingdom Metazoa; phylum Arthropoda; class Malacostraca; order Amphipoda; family Talitridae; genus Morinoia; species Morinoia aosen. The sequence goes on along the minus strand of CM059558.1, from coordinate 9,693,535 downwards.
AATAAGCTGAAAAGTTTAGAGTCAACCATAACCTCATCCAGCGAAGAAAAATTCAATGGTCTTAACAAAATTATAATGGAATTACGAGCAGAGTCAGTCCCATTAAGAAAAATGGAAGAACTAGCTAAGAACTTGAGTGATGTAGAAAATCTTTTCCAGGAGTTTTCAAGAGACATTATTTCAAATCAGAATGAAATCAGTCAGTTCAAATTAATGCTTCAGAATGAAACTGATAAAAATGTAAAATTAAGCCAGGAAGTGGAAAGTTTGAGTGACCGAGTAAACAATTTGATATTTATGAGAGTTGGAGAAAATTTAGAGAATTGAAAATTCTATGTATAAAAAATGATAGGCGTAAATATTTTTGGAAAACAAGGAAAGAATCATTTTTATCTTCACAACCAGGACCTCCTGGAATAGGTTTTAAATATCTTGATGAAGATAAAAATTTCGATTTAAATAATAGAAGACTTGCAAATATTTCTTTCCCAATCGAAGAATTTGACGCTACGAATAAAAAATATGTTGACGAAGTTTTGGAAAATTTGACGCTTCATCTAAGAAAATATATAGAGGTAAGAGAAAATCTTATCAATGAAAATTATCAGTTCAGAATTGGTTCCATCCAAACATCTATTGATGAGAATACTACAGGTTTTCAAGAAAAACTCAGGAAAATTATGACAAATCTCGATGAACATAGTAGAATATCTGAGGAAAAAATATAGGTGATTCGGACAGGTACTTTAGAACATACAGACTTTTTGAAAAATGAGATAAAGAGGTTGGAAGAAGAGGAAATAAAAAGTGTGAAATTAGACTATGCAAATCTCGAGAGAGTATTCAACGATATGAGTTCATACATTGAAACTTTCAGAAATAATCTTCATGAACAGGGTAGAGAAACTATCATAAATATAAATGGAATAGAAAAATTGAAACAGTCATCGCAGAAATTGGAGGATGATTACGCTGATATAAAAAACAGATTAATATCGTTAGAGAATACTTTGAGACGAGAAACCGTTGAACCGTTGAACTAAAAATGGTTTTCTGAAATGTTCCTGAATGGAGTAAAATTTATTTCATATGCTACATACGGTTAGATTAAGAAAATAGGAATTTATATCTAAAATGCACTTAGTAGTTTGTCTAAGTCGCTTCTGCTTATAAAAAGTAAAATTCGTCAACGAATAAATCTTCTATGTAATTTTGCACTAATGAATTTTCATTTGAAGTAATTGAATCTCCCTCCATTTGCTTCGTGACGTATTTCCAGCTGCTCCTGGAATTTTGTTGCAGGTCCATGTAACCATGAAAAAGCCCTATCTTTATCTCGGGATTCGAACCATCAACTGTGATCCCATTCATAACACGAGACCAACGCGTTATCCACTCGACCAAATAGATCTACTTTACTATGGAGAATTTTGGTTTATTTCCGCTAACTTTTTCTGAATATGGAAGAAAAATGTTTCGATTTTTTACAATTCATAGTCATGTTAAAACTTTCTTTACTTTCATTCGTTAGAGAGAAAAAATAGAAAATATTTAATTTACGTATCAGCCCTTCGTTTTGTCAACATAAAAAAGTGTGATATATGGCGGGATTCGAACTCGTGATGTCTTTGCCTTATGATTTTGCTGCTGGTCCTTAGTGCACGCGGCTATCACGATAGGTGAAAGTTGCGTGAAATTGTCGTGTATACATTTTAAATGTGTCTTCATTATATAAATTATATCGTTTTAAAATCTCTGTTCAAGATTCTATTTATAATTTTAAATTCAATTTTGTTTGTTTTCAATAGTTTCTTATGTAATAGTTCAGACGTAATCATTTACGAGGCCTGTCGAAAAAGTATCCGACCTTAATTTTTCCCGCGCAAAGTAGTGATTCTAAGGCGGCGCCACTGTGCACGGTGGAAGGAGGAATCTTAATGCGCATGCTTGAATTTTTTCACCGCATTCACTTGGGCCACTCACTAGCTGGGGGTCGCCAAGTAAGGTGCTGTTCTAAGTGTTTGTCGGATTTAGTTTTCTTGCAAGATGACTGAACGAATTGAGCAAAGACACTGCATCAAATTTTGTCAAAAGCTTGGTGATTCTCAAATTGAAACAATTCGTAAGATTCAGCAGGTGTTTGGGGAAGATGCTATGGGTGTAACACAAATTAAGGAGTGGTTCAACCGATTCAAAGATGGCCGCACATCAGCGGAGAGTGAGCAGCGTTGTGGCAGGCCCAAAACTTCTCGGAGTGCAGCTGTTGTTGAGAGGGTGCGAAATTTGGTGATGGCAGATCGTCGTTTGACCGTGCGGGAGATTGCCCAAGAGGTTGGAGTGAGTAAAGATTCTGCACATGCCATTTTGACCAGACATGTGGACTGCGAACAACTGGCACTTGCATCACGACAACGCGCCCGCACATTCATCCCATTTGATCCGCAATTTCTTGGCCAAACATGGAATTACGACCGTTCGCCAACCTCCCTACTCTCCAGACCTGGCTCCTTGCGACTTCTGGTTGTTTCCAAAATTGAAGACACCACTGAAAGGATCCCGTTTTGAGAGTAGAGAAGAGATAATGCGGAACGCGACGACAGAGCTGAACACCATTCCAAAAGAAGACTTCCAGAGGTGTTTCCGGCAGTGGAAGGATCGGTGGGCTAAGTGTGTGGAAGCACAAGGAGCCTACTTTGAAGGGGATTAGGGTCCCAACCCCGTCAGGTTGTTGAAGTATTTTTTCTGGCCAAAGGTCGGATACTTTTTCGACAGGCCTCGTATGATTGAAATTTGACAAGTCTACCACGAAATCTCAGTTCATTTTCTATGTACGCTTTAGAAAAAATAGTTGAACGGGAAACTAAAATTAATTTCGAACAATTTTTTGCAAATAAGGAAAATGATAAAACGGAAGTAGTTTTTATTGATGAAACCCTTGTGGTTAGATTAAGAAAATTGAAATTTATATCTAAAAGTGACTTAGTCGTTTGTGTAACTCATTTTGGCTTATGAAACTCAAAAATTCGTCAGAGAATGAATCTTTCTTGAAATTGTTTCTTAAATAATTTCCATTTCAAGCTAATTGTGTAGAATTGTGCCCTGATTGGTAGTTCCATTACTACTGAGGCGGTTAACTGCCGTTAGGTAGGGCGGAACAACGGCGATTCGCGAGCAGTTTTGTGTCCGAAAAAGTGGACATTTGACCCTTAAGCCGCGCGTCATACAACTAAAAAACGCCTAGGAACCGACGCGTACCCACCGGCGAAACGTCCTTGATTTTCAATTGGGTTCTGTTGCTAAAGCAGACACTATTGTCATTTGTTACCATCCAAGTTGCTTCTACGTGCTCCATCGAACGTTGTCGAATGATTTAAATTTCAACTGGTCGCCTGTACTATACTATGCTCTACCTAATAAGAAACTCCTATTAAATCAAATCTCAGAGATAGATAACATGAACATTTTTAATTAAACCTCCTTTTCCTACGCATTTAAGGCGCAAAAAAGAGATTACTCTCATCAGAACGGGAAAAACATCTGACAAAATGGTCTACCTTGAAAAACACTTAGAAATCACAGACCTATTGAATACCTATCATACAATTAGAAAAGTCTAACATAAAATAACTTATCAAATACTCTGGAAGGAAATCAATTGATTGCTTGAGATAATTAAGGATATTGTCATTTGTCTGTTCGAATACTTTAGTCTTTCAAAAACTTACGAATCTATATGCTGTGTTACGGACTCACACCATCTTTTTCCCACTTTAATTGCTGAGAATTGAACTTTCTTCGTAAGACGCGCAAGTTATGAGTGAAAAATGGTCTCTTTGCTTTCTCCTTTTAATGTTCTATGAATTCGTGAATTAAAATCAGAAAAAAATCGGGTTTCTTGTGACAACGCACTTTTTGCGTGGAAATCAACATTAGCATGAGAGTGCCTTTTACGCTGAATCTGTAAAAGAAAATAGCATCAGTATTGCAAATATATTTGAGTCAACACAATGAGAAAATTTTTGGACTTCCTCCCTAAAGCAAGTCTTTCCCTACTTTTGCCAGAGAGCTCACTCAAAAACCATGACGACAAAAATGTAATCAGTTTACTCGATGAATACGCAGCAAAATTGGTGCTCATTTTGTCAACCCCTAACCTCGCCCACGTTTGAATGCCTTGCGAGCTTAGTTAGTACCTGTTTTTAGATTAAACCTGTCGCTCGAAATCTCAAATTGCTGGTTCTGTTGCCAGTTGCCTACAGTTGCCTACAGTTGCATGAGTCTTTATTAATTGTTCCTCCCCGATGATATTTTATCTCACGGTTTTGAAATGTCATGTTGCACTTGGATGTCTTGGTGAACCGTAACTTATTATGTCTGTTGTAAAATTTTCGTCTGTCTTCCTCTGGAACAAAACGACTCGTCAGAATCTGTCAAAAATGAGAAAATATTCATGGTTAAAGTTTTAATACAAAAATCTCTGCATGTGACCACGATACATTCATCTTAACGTCAAATAATGTCTAGAAAATTTCAGTACAACCGTGTTTGGTTTCAGTATTTTAATTCTAGAGAGGAAATTAGTGCTGAATATTATAACCGCGTTTTCTGGAGAAAGAACTCACCGCTTTCGAATAAGTAGCTTTCCCAGTCGTACATGGTGCACTTCATGCTGCACAGAAGCTCATTCTTAGCAATGATGAACCTGGTGGGGATTGAATCCAGCCAACAGTTATGGCCGGTCGCTTTGTTGAATTTCGGGAGTGTTTCTGCAGAGGCTGTGGGCCACAACCGACCGCACAGAATCAATACAAAGACGTTCAGCATCATGGATGAAAGCTACTTTTCAATGCTTGCCAAATGTTGCACAAACCACCAATTCAAAATTAGGCCCAATAGTGCAGTGAAAAATGTAAAATTTTGCAGCAGTTACACGAAATATATGATGAGGAACGTGGTTTGCCTCTTTCAGAGTTTAATGGTTTAAGTTGAAGCTTGGAAGATAGCTTCGAATGTCAGAGTTATAATCCAGGATATTTGATCTGAAACATAAAATGTTTTACGATTAAATTTATGTTCCATAAAAAGGAAATTGAGAATAAATGAAATTATCAACCATCGTGTTTTGAATAAACAGATTGACTGCCATTTCATTTAAACTTTCGCGGCCGAATAGAAAGCGACTCTATGATTCGAAGGTCATAAGAGCTTGCAACAAAGGCTTAAACATTGAAGTCATCAAGCTTTAAAAGAATATTGTACTTTAAGGCGTGAGAGCGGATGGCTCGATGAAGAGGACTTGAAGAGGAGAGGTGAGGTGAGGAGTTTATTCTAAAATCAGAAAATTATCAATTTTCTGCTTCTGTCTCATGTTATAGAGTTTTTTCTGAATCTCAAAATATGCTTCACTGCTTTGTGAGATAATTCATCTGCTACAGCATGCGAAATGCCAGTCACGTCATTACACGGCCAGGTGACGAGTTTGTCAAGCTCTTCTGGAAATTTGAAGTTTTTTGTTTTGAAGTGCTATTTCTCCCACAGTTGTAAAAGTACATGAATGGCCAATATATCAATCGATAGGGCTTGAAAAACGCTAAAAATTTGAGCATGGGTTTTTTTGAAAAAATACTAGGTTTAAATTTCATTACGAAAATAAGATGTCGAAATAAAAAGATTCAATTTTTTGAAAAAAATCTGAAAATTCAAAGAATCAAAATATCGAAATCCCACTCCGATGATTCTTTAGACAGTATATATAGCTATCTATAAAACATGTTGCCGGTTCTGAATTTCAAAATTGAAGAGGAGATAAGAAATTATCGACACGTCAGAATGGAAGGTTTAGTTGGGCAAATTATGCTAGAAGAATAAATTTACTTTTTATAATTTCATCGGATTCCTTGGATGCTTACCATTATGAGTACGGCATCAGTGCTGGTACTTGCAACATTAAGTTCTACTGAATGCTGCTCTAAGCATAGATTTTGCAGTTGGGATTATTATTCCATTTCAGGTACGTATTTAATTCGGGCACACTGAGCAAGTCATCTCTATATAACAGCTGTGCACAGAACATCCGTTTTTAGGAGATGATTCGGTTTGGTCAGTCATTAGGGAAAAGTATCAGCATTCGGAAGCAAAAATAATAAATATTTTAAATAAGTGTCATTAATTAATAAAATAAACTTAGTTTTTATTGCTGTAAAACTTTGGCTGCTAAACACAAAGTAAATATTAAAATTAGGAAAATACTGATTGCTTACCAGCATGTTACACAGCTTCTATAACGCGTAAAAATTGTTGCAATGTAGATAAGTGAAAAATAATAATTTTACCAACTTGAGAATGATGCATTCATAAGTGTTGGATTTACAAACGACAGCGTATCAAGCAAACAGAACAAACAAATCTCAATAATATATTCAAGTTTTACAATATTTCCATGAAAAATAGTTCCTGGCTAAATTTCCATAAATTTAGTGAATTTTACGAGAGTTTCCCCCATTTCCCCAGACGACAAACATTTCCCCCAGATTTAGGGAAATTCCCCCATCAGTGGCAGCCCTGCTGGGCACAGGTAAATTTTTTGTGTCATTGAACAATAGCTGTCATTAGAGTGATCTTTTTGCTCACGCGAAGTCTTTCGCACTCCAAATTTCGTGTGAACATTTTTTCATGTATAGGAGGTGCTCATTGTCTTCACATATGCACGGTAACATTCATGAGGAGCCCATGACTTTTCCTGATGATCTATGTCATAATTAAACTACTCCTTGTACAATTTCTTATTATGGCACGCAATGCTGCGATTTTACTTGGCATATGTCTATTCCCCAAATTTATAGCAGTATCTGTTTAGGATTAGTTTTGCATTGTCTTGCACTCTAATATTGAACACTTGCTTTGTAGTAGTAAGTCATAGATTCAATTAAATACAAGTCCAATAATAAATATTTGCAACACTCGAAGAGAAGTACAGAAGATCAGGGCATGTTTTACGTAAAATAAGACGGAAAATCTTTTCTGCCTTCTATTTGCTGATACTTTATACAGTGACAATTCTACAAGAACCGTACCTAATAAAACAAAAAAATATAACACACTTTAATACATTAATACATGCTAACTTGGCAGATGATTCTGAAATCCAAATCTTTAATTTAGTTGATAAACATTAGAGGGCTTAACAAGTACCCATTAAAATTTCTCAAAGTTACTTCCGTCTCGTCACCTAACTACTAGTGAATCATCACGTTGAATAATTTTTGACAGTCTGTGCTCTCAGCCTGACATTGATGCCGGCTGACTGTTTAATACAGTCCAGGTTGAATGGTGCGTTGTTGACGCAGTGGGCGCTTTCCATAAGCATTGGCAGTGTACTGGTGTACGTATCAACGTGCTTGTGTTAGTGCTTAGCTGAGTTGTTCATTAAGTGCAGAACAGAGCTTTAGTGTATGCTTGTGCCCAGAGTGCGTGCATATAAGTGGGTATTTACTGTAAGACATTTACTGAACGTTAGCATGTGAAAGATTTTGTCATTTTGACGCAGACATAAAAAATGACGGTGTATGAAAAATTCAAGAAGTTATCATCCCAACACTAGGTACCTAACACTAGTTATTTGAATTTTTACGATCATGTGACTCCCAGACTGACCAGATTGAAATCCTATGAACTATTCCGAGTGGAGCGTCGTCTAAAGTACGACGTATCGGCATCTTCATAGTGCCATGGCATACTGAAGGCCACTTTTTTCTACGTGATGTCTGAAATGAACTAGGACCATTTCTCTCCTAACGGCCCATGTATTTTACTCATATTCCCAATTTCACATCCACTGTTATTAGACTGACGCTATTCCCAGTATCATATTCCCAAGCATATTCCCAATTTCACAACCACTGTTATTAGACTGACGCTATCACTAACATCAGAATGGGTCCGGCAGAACTCTTCAAAAATTACATTCGGGCACAGATTCAACAAGAAACAAATTGTGTTTAGCATTATTACTTTATGGCACGTGGGTAAGTTAAGAGTTAATTTTATATTTTAAATAGTTTCGGACGTGGATAGAAGCAGTCATGAAGACAAATTCATTTTCATGGGAAAAATTGAGAAAAGACATTATCAAGGACATTGGTCTGAATAAAATTTAAAGACATATATTTTTTACCACCATATTGTTGAACATTTAACATGTTAATTATATCCTCAACTAGCCTTTGTGCCTTGTATATACTTCATTTGTTGAATGTTTCCAAACATTCTATCTTTCATTTCAGTCTTCAGATACGCTTTGTGGTAAAAAAGTCGTGCACTGCATTTTATTTATTCCATATAATTTGTATTATTTCACTTCAAAGTTCAGGTTTCTAGTCAGTCTATACATGGCAGCACACTAGAAGTGTTTATTAAGCAGAAAAAACTTCTTTCATGTTTGGATTGAGGTATATATTTTCGTTTACATCTGGTAAATGAATATCGGAGGACTAGTCGGCATTTTATGGAGGACATCATTGGGGATCATCAGAGTACAATATTATTTCTGGGCAACCCTAAAGTACTCAGTACAGGTGGACCACCGAGCTAAAATTAGTCATTTCGTTCGAAGGATGCTATACAAGGAAGGCTACAACGACGAGTATCATTTCACCAAACCTGTGCACAAATTTCTCCTCATTGATCCGATCATGGTGGGAGCGCGCAAAAGCCACAAAGGTCAGGTCGTTAGTGACATGGAACCAGAAATCTTCCTTTCTTCGGGCTCCAACTCAATAGCTCTGTAAAGACGAAGGACCTACTTATGGCATTCTCGACGTCAAGCATTCCTCATCCTTATATAGATTTGATGACAGCCACCATCACGAAGTGCTTTGTTATCATCCCACATTCTTTTTCATTACTAGAGGACACAATTATTCTACTCTGCTACCTTGCTACATTTTAACTTTTCATACGCATCCCTACCGAAACGTTTTCCTGTCCTTTTACCTCATTGTTTGCATCAGATATTTTGATTTCTTTCTCCAGCGATTCCGTAGCATAGATCGCTACATGACTAATTTTTCAAGTTGGGAAAAGTACTGTGACATTCTGAGAACATTCAAACGCATTTCAGTTGCCATAGCGATTAGTTCATAATAAATAAATATTCCGCTAGTCTTCAAGACGATATCATCAATGATATAGATACCAAAAACTGGATTTTGCACATATTATCTTACACATTGTCAAATCACTGAACGATCAATTTCAGTCATCTGATAAAAGACAAAACCATATTGACCAATGATTCTTCCAATCGACTATTCAGAGAAATGATGCTCATTTTTTCACAAAATTCAAAGACTGGGCATTAGTTTATAAACATAAACTCTTGGATACATTATTTGAATTTTTCAGATGAAAATATTTAATTTCTCTGTTGCAAACTGGGTAGCTCACAAATCGGCTCTAAAGTTGCTTTTTTTTAAAATTCTGTCTATTGATGAAATCCTAAAAAAAGGAATATTTTTGCAATCAATATTTCCTTTTTTAATCATTGTAATTTGTTTCCATAAATGAAACGTAAATTTATTCATCTCTGATTTTCAATTTTGTTTCCATTATTTTTACTCATTTTCTTGGTCACAGGAATGATTTTTCGACGATCGAAATACCAGAGGATCAGATCCAAACTCTATAGCGACAAAGGCCGAATCCTGCAGCTATTAGAGGTTCGTTACTCAATGCAATATCAGAATATTAATGAGTACCTTGAATGCAGTTGAAATGATTCAGACATTTTGCCAGCTAACAATGGATTTCCATCAAAACTAAAAATACTCTGTGCCAGAAATTAAGTTCTCAAATTGTTTATTCAAGTGAAACAGTGGAAGAAAAGATTTAAAAGAAAAATGTAATTGAGCAAGACTATTTAGGTTGTATTAAATAAGGGATAGTCATTATTTTCATGTTTTGACAAAAATTCTTTGAATTCTATGGTGAAATACTATTTTGTACTCAGCCGTCACAATATTTTAATGTATAACAATAACAGCGTTACTTAAGACTGTTTGAAGTTATATTATACGACGAATAGTTTGTGTTATTCGAAGCATTTGTGTTAGGAGCGTTTCTTCTAATCGAATCGGTATTTGTTCCATTTATAGATTTTTCTACCTCGTTTTCACAAGTTTTTATTACATTCTCAAAGTGTTTACACGTAACGAAATAGGCGATTTTGCGCAAAGTAAGTTAGTTAAAAGTGTATTTTTATCGAATCAAACGCAAATAGTTTCAATGCGATTGTAATAAATTAAAATACTGTTTGATCTTGAATGAATTCATTTCAGTTCTCATGCTGCGCATTACTCTGCCTGAAAGGCACGTATTCAAAATATCAGCTGTCGGAGCAGCGCACGTCCGTCGCCGAGCCTCTCACTAAATAAACTGACTGTGCGTCACTGCGTTTTGAATTTTGATCACGGCGTGGTTTCAAGAAGTTCGAATAAAGGCCCCCACACACTACACGCGCCACGAGCCGAGCCGCGAGCAGGGCCTGAGGCTCGCGCGAGCCTGCTTGGCTCGGCTCGGGCTTTCTGCCTCCCCACACATTACACGAGCCGAGCATTAGTTTGCACGTGTTTTTCTAGAGACAACATGGACTTCTCCGATTCAGATGACCGATTATAGATTGCAATTTGCTTAAGCGCTAAACAACCTCGAAAAAGGTCTAAATGGTGCAAGTCTTGGCTATTGAAGAGGGGAGAACTGTGTCATGGCCAGTTAATTCAGGAATTGAGACTAGAGCCTCGAGACTACTCTAATTACTTGAGAATGGATGAATCAACGTACTTGGAATTGCTATCAATGATGACCCCATTTATAAAAAGGAAGAATTCATTGTTGAGAAACCAAAACCAAGACACCATATGCTTTGTTTTTTTATACTTTGTTTGAATAGTCTTGACTTTTCACTTTCCACAGACAAGGATAACTCCAAAAAATTTCAATAAAGTCTACAAAAAAATCTTTCTTATCCGTATTCACTTTTATTCAATATACTTTTATCACACTTGAAATTCTATAGTGCGGCGTACATCAAACACTTTCTGAAATAGAAAAATTCGTTAACATTATGCACTAAGCTGACCCCAGGCTCGGCTCGTGCAAATTTACCACCACACACTACCCGAGCCGAGCCGCAAGCCAGGCCAAATACCTGGAAGTGACAGATCAGCACGAGCCGAGCCACGAGCCTGCTTGCGCGGCTCGTGGCTCGGCTCGACATGCCCACACACTACACGAACTGGCTCGGGGCTCGCTAGGCTCGGCTCGTGGCGCGTGTAGTGTGTGGGGGCCTTAACGAAGCATTTTCTAAAGTAAACTTGAGTGACAGAGTGTTTTCGAAATACTTCGACCACACTCTTAAGTATATTTTGCTTTAAGTTAAGTTTTAAAACGAAGATTAACACTATTGATGAATCTGACAATGTATAATGTGGAACTAAACAGAAACTTTTCTCACTGGACTAGACTTCCTCTCTGGATGTCAAATGCGTGAACTTAAAGTGAACATCAACTTCACCTATGTTGGCTTAATTTGATAAGGTCACCAACTTCACTTGAACTCTCATGCCATCTTGTGCTTTCTTCATTTGAAAATAGATGTGGCTTACCTCAGCTTCATTTTACACGGACGTCACCTGTTTTCGCAAAACTTAAACATTGAATGTCACTAACGTTAGCTTTATTTGAACTTCACAGTAACTCCGTTTAGCTTTACTTGAAGATCAATGTCACGTGAGTTAGTTAAAATGAAGCATCAGCATCTACTGACAAAGGTTATAAACGTACTTACATATGTACGACGATCTATTCCCTTCCCGTATGAGAAGAACAATGTATTCACATCCGTAACCAGGTCGTCGAGACCTGTTTTCACAGCATATATGAGGTTTACTGCAAGAACGGCAGTGAGATGGTAAATATTTTCCCTACTTTACTCATCATTACCTCTAAATGCCAGCTAGTGATAGCAGGGCAGCGGAATTTATCTCTGTTTGGAAGTCGTGCAACGTACGAGTGTCGTTGAGTGCCGTCGGGGCTGCCAACACGGCTGCTGTTTAGTCTGAATGCGAACGAATTTTTCTGTTTCTCTCGTACTCTCTTCACTTTCATAGTTCACTTGCATATCTTTCTACGTGACAGTATATCTGCATATCTTTCACTTGCATATCTTTCGCTTGAGTGGTATTAATAAATTAAATTATTGTGTAAACCAAGCAACTTACGACTTCCTTAACATTAATGGTCCTTTAAGACAGTGGTTCCCAAACTGGGGTCCCCGGACCCTTGGGGGTCCCTTAGAAGGTCGTAGGGGGTCCGCCGTACAATGGAAAAAAATTAACCTCAGGAAAAAAATTATATAAAAATATACAACACCGATCCTCTCTCATTATAGTAGGTGGTATCGATATTTTGGAGTGCAACCAGCCAGCACTCCTCTTACATTTTTATATGTCATAATATTTCATTTAGGTTTGTTGGCTGACCCTTGCTACCTGCTTAACCCATTCCAAGCGGCTAAACCATACCCACATAGATACTCCGAAATATGGCCCCATTCAGTGGAGCGTCTATAAATAGTCACTATTATGTTTTTGGTGTTGTAGTAAAGCGGCGGCTACGTTCTATAGACTGTATCAAAAAATAGTGACATGTGGCATCGTTTTTGTTATTTCCTCTGCCAATTAGCGCAATCGTGGCCAAGCAAATACATTAAAAAAACTCACACTTCTAGACCCAGCACTGAAAGCATCATTTTTAGCTTCTTTTCATATTGCTCGTGGCCAAAAATCACGCACAATCGGATAAAACTTCTGGTTACCAGCAGTCAAGGACATTGTTCAGGAGTTATTTGGAAAGGATCCTGTCAACCAGGTTGATGCAGTACCTCTATCGGACAATAATATGAGCAGAAGAATAGATGATATGGCCGAGGACGTCACTGTTCAATTTTTGAAGCGAGTGAAAAACAGTGAGTACTTTACAATGCGGAAGACAGCACAGATGTCGCATACAAAGCACAGCTGCTTGTGTATATCAGAGGTATCAGTGAGGCCAAATTTGTTGAGCAGATACTAATCTGCAAAGCCAAGACGAGTAAAACTACTGGGAAGGATATTTTTCGGATTTTGGATGAATACATGGAACAGCATTCCATTGACTGGTTGCGCTGCGTGCGCTATGTGGGTGTGTGTAGTGACGGAGCCGCTGCTATGACTGGTAAACATAGTAGAGTCATTGCTTCCTTAAAAGAAAAGGCCCAAATGTCGTCAGCACACACTACATGCTCCACAGCGAAGCACTTATTACAAAACGCATTGATGATGAACTGTATCAGGTTCTGCGAATTGTTGTGAAAACAGTGAATAATGTAGAAGCACATGCCATGAAAAATAGACTTTGAAGCCCTTTGTCTCGAAATGGATGCTGATTTTCATGGCTTGCTGCTCCAATCTGAAGTGCAAGTAGCAGTTTGGAATCGTGTATTTGCATTGCGGAGAAAGTTAGCTGTTTTTCTCTCATCACACAAATCAGAACTTTGCATCTATTTTGAGGATAAGTCGTGGATGCTAAAGCTAGCATATCTATCAGAGATATTCCAACATCTAAAAGTACCATAAAGGAGCATGCAAGGTCTTAAATTATGCTCCTTGAATGTGCTAGACACAGTAAGTGCATTCATGCAAAAGCTTTCATTGTGAAAAAGCAAATGCCAAAATGGAGTCACTGAAATGTTCCCATTTTATCACTAAAATAGTACGACATCAAGTGAAGACATCACTGCCATCATTGTGTCCCATCTACCTCATCTGCAAGGCTACTTCAGGGAATATTATCCTGAACAGGAAAATTCCCGCCTGAACTAGAATAGAAACCCATTCACAGCCGGGGTAGGTGCACATCTTGATATGAAGTCGCAAGAGGAGCTCATTGAACTATCAAAATGATGGGGGTATGAAAATAAAGTTCTCTGCCCTTCCATTGACAGATTTCTGGTCGTACTCAAGAACTGAATATCATGCTCTGGCTGAGAAGACTCTGAAATACATTTTGTCATTTGCATAACCTACTTATGTGAAAAAGGATTTTCCACATTGACAATACTGAAAAGCAAGCACAGAGCACGGCTTCAGGTGGACAACGACATTCGTTTGGCATTGATCAACTGTGTAGGAGCCATTAAGCCCATCCATCTCCACTAAGCAATAAATGTTTGATAGCATTTGTCTTCAATTATGCACTTTTTTCACAAGGTGTTTTTCCCTTTTTTGGTTATCTGTGGTGAGGATACATACTGTAATGAGCGTAATCATCTATCAATTGTGGTTGTTTCTACAAATTTCAATTTCAACTGAATTGAAAATAAACAATTTTGAAACTTTATTAAATGCTCGTTTTTATACTGTCTTTGCGGAGGAATTTACAGGTAGTAAATTTACTGCATCACAATTACGTAATGGGTACCTTGGTATGGTAATAATAACTTCTGAGTGGCTGGGGGGTCCTCAGATTGGACTTAAATATCTGGGGGGTCCATGGCATAGTAAAGTTTGGGAACCTCTGCTCTAAGAGAGGCGTGTATTTCCTAACTACCTACCTTTGCAGTCCTCCAAGAGAGGCGTGTATTACTTACTTACTGAACTATGTAGTCGTCCATTGAGTTGTTCAGTAATTTAGCTATAATTAATTACTTAGAGTTACTATTAAGACCGACGAAACTTTCCCTTCCATGTCTTACTGCTCCACTTGAGCCTTTCATAATACGTACCGCTGAAAGAGATACCTCACTGAGGATAAATTCCTTAGGTGAGGTCTGATAAACAAATGAATTATGATTTAGTTCCTGAATTACTTCGACTTCATTATTTACACCAACTTTTTTTCCCTAATTTTACGTTTAATTTCTTGTACAGTATAACTTCATCTCTGTAGCCATTTCCCTATAAACGGGTATCTTTTTCCTTTTGTCTCGTGGCACAATTTTGCACCGAATACGGAGCAAATAAGGCATGGGTGCAAACATCTCAAATTATTTGTGTAATTCATTTCATTAACCTCCGTTGATTTCTCGTTAATTTGACGCACTAATTCTTGTAAATGTTCTTTCTTTTCATGCAGCGTGCCCGTTTTTCATCTCCTTCCACTTATGCTCGAAACTGAGAAAAGTCAAGCGATCTCTGTGCAATTCTTACTGGCTGGTGGAGTCACGGCATGTGTGCGGTTCTCTTCAACTTACGCTAATTTGAGCACAATTCTCGGCTGTACAACTACCGGTGTCTTGAGTCTCTCATTGCCACGTGGAATATTAAAACGAGCTCTAGCTGGCACTTCAATCGTACATACCAGCTTACAATTTTCGTTTGGACTTCTGAGAAAAACCGTCCAGAAAAACAAATTTAAAAACTTAAACCTGCGCTGTGTTTTATTCACGCCCGCTTTAATGTTTTATGCTGTCCTACTCTTTCTTATTCTAGTTTATTTAATACGCGTTTAACTGATTTTTTGCAAACGAATGTGGATGAAATAGATTTTACATTTAGCTTAAGTTTTAAGTGAGCAGCATTTGCCTCAGTATTCATGATTTCATTATTCAAACGAAGAATTGCAGTCGGAGAGTTTGTGTTAGAAGTACGATAATAAGCACCCAAGTTGAGAAGTAATTCTAAGTTTGAGCAAGACTTCATCGATTATGAGGCTCTGAGTGTTGGTGTGCGATGCAGCACTGCAGCTTGTTTTTTCCACTTGAAATGATTTCTTTCAATGGCTCAGACTTTAATGTGTAAGTTTTCAGTTCACAAGTAATCAGTGCTCCATGCGAAGGTTAGGGCGAAGTGGCAATGGAGTAATCGTGAAACGACATTGTTCCTATTAATTAAGTTCACTGAGTTAAGTTCAACAAGTGATAAAGAATTATTCAATAACTCGGATGCGACGTTTTTTGGTTTTAGATTGAATGAATTTCCTGATTTTTCAAACTTTCTCCACGCAATGAAATAATTCAAATACATACCGAATACTCTGATAGTATTCGAAAAAGCTTTATTTTTCATCACACTCTTGAGTCAGGTCATTTAATTTATCATTAAGGAAGGCCCTTCAGGCATTTGTCGGTCCAATGAGCATTTTTTATGTTTTTGTTGGAAAAGGACCCCTAGGTGGTGGACTATTCGGTCCTAAAATTTTATGGCGCCACTGACACCAGAAAATCCCCCAAAAATCTAAAAAAATGGGAATTGAAAATTTGCTACCATACTTTTGTTTGAAATACTCAAAGGATTCTAAAACTGTCTTTGGTTTTGTTCTAGCTTAAAAACTCACTGACTTTTATTCATTTGAAATATCATCAAAATGAACTAAAAACCCAATGTGTCAAATTTTTCTCAAAAACAAAACCCTGAATCGAAAAAATTGGATTGAAGAAATTGTGTTACTTTTTATAAATTACATATTACAGTCAAATTTCATGAAAATCAGACTACATATATAGAAGTCCATAATTGTATAATAAGATTTTTTTCTTGTAAGTTGCAGTTCACAGTGCGAACATGAACTTATACATGGAGATTATCAAAATAAAAATAAAAACAGCATTTAATTACACAAAATGTGTATTATATTACAGTTCGGATGAAAATGTATTTATTCCTTATTCACTAACAACACTTATTTTCAACATTCAAAAGAATAGAACTCAGTGAGTTTTTGTGCTAGAACAAAACCAAAGACAGTTTTAGAATCCTTGGAACATTTCTAACAAAAGTACGGTAGCGAACTTTCAAACTGTGCAAAAGCAATAATTTATCATGCTCAAAACCCAAAATTAGTGTATATGCTAGTTAGTGATCAAATATCGCATATAAAAAACGAAAAGTTACAAATGGGTAATTTTCTACCGTACTTTTGTTAAAAATGCTCAAAGGATTCTAAAACTGTCTTGGGTTGTAATCCAGCATAAAAACTCAATGACTTCTATTCTTTTGAAATATTCATACATATATATATAAGCCAAAAAACTAATTTTTCGAATTTTTCAAAAATATAAGGCCTGAATCGAAAAAGTTGCGTGAGTAAAATAAAATTTACTTCCAACAAATACATATACTGGCCAAATTTCAAACGAATCGGATTCAAAAAACTGATATCTTGAAGTGCCCCTCTTAAGGTCAACCCAGCCCCTAGCTGTCCGATGAGCCATTTTCTGTTTGTTGTTAATAAACGACCCTTAGGTGGTGAACTATTCGGTCCTAACATTTTATGGCGCGACGGACCTTAGATTTAATTCCAAGTGGGTGTCAGGGGACCAAAAAAACTGAATTATCGACCCCATTTCGACCCCATGTAAAAAGAAAACCAAAAGATAAATAGAAAATTTGCTACCATGCTTTTGTAAGAAATGTTTCAAGGATTCTAAAACTGTCTTTGTATTTGTTCTAGCATAAAAACTCAACGAGTTCTATTCTTTTGAAATACCAATACAAATGAACTAAAAAACCAATATGTCCAATTTTTAAAAAAACCAAGGCCTGAATCGAAAAAATGAATTGAAGGAATTGTGTTTATTTTTAAAAAATTGCATACCAGAGACAAATTTCATAAGAATCAGACTACAAATAAAAAAGTTTATTATTTTCTTAAAACAATTTATTTTTATTTTTTGTAAATTGCAATTCACAGTGTAAATATAAAGTTATACATGGAGATTATCGAAATAAAAATGAAAACAGCATTCAATTACAAAAATTTTCCATGATATTACACTTCAACATGAATTTTTTTGTTTTTGGGCTCTCGATCCTGAAAAACCATTCATTTTTACATTCAAAAGAAAACAAGTCATTGAGTTTTAATGCTAGAAAAACCAATGACAGTTTTAGAATCCCTGAAGCATTGCAAACAAAGTTACGCGTACCAATTTTCCATTTGAAACTTTTTTTATATGAAAAATTTGTTAAAAAAATTATATGTTATTAGTGATCAAATATCGGATATAAAAAAAACAGTTTCAAATGAAAGTTGGTACACGTAACTTTGTTTGCAATGCTTCAAGTATTCTGAAACTGTCTTTGGTTTTGTTCCAGCATAAAAACTCAATAACTTGTTTTCTTTTGAAACGCCCATAAAAATGTGCCAAGAAACTAATATTTCGTATTTTTCTAAAAAGTGAGGCCTAGATAGAAAAAGTTACACGTGTACAACAAGTTTACTTTCAACATATACATATACTGTCCAAATTTCAAACGAATCGGATGAAAAAATTGAAATCTTGGGTTGACTTCAACACGTGCAACATCTTGCATCCCTTATACGAGAGTGTGCATTTAATAGGCCGCTTCATTGTGGATGTTCTGTTGACTGTTCGAATTTTCCCGACACAAATGATATACGCAAAACTCCTGTAAACGTGATTGGTTCTCACAATGGAAAATTTTCATAAAATTTTTAAGAGGGACGCGAAACTCTCGGGATCATAAATAATGACTTAATTAACCCCATGAACTCACGTTTGAAAATTATGAATAAAACTCAATGCATGTATACAAATGGGACGGTTATTCCTATAGTATAAACATTTTTAATGGAAGGAGCACCTTAATGCACTTGTATAAATTTCTTTACATTCCTCAAGTGACCCAACATTTTATTTTTTTATTCATGGTCGCGCATTCAAAATTCTTTACCATACCAAAATAAGAATACATCCATCGTATGAGCAACGGTCTTCCGGAATCACACTTATTACGCATTTTTTTTTGTTTTCCTACAAGAAACATATTCATTTACGAGCAGGATGTTAAAAAATAGGATAAGATAGGAAACAGGATGCTGACTTCTCTAATAATAAAAATTTTCAACTTTTTTAAAATTTAGCATCACCTTTCTCTGTCATTTTTTTCTCCAGACATAAAAATGGATCGTAGGTGAATCCAGCGTTTTTAATTTATTCCACTGAGCAACGAAATCTGGGAGCGCAAAGATAGAAGTCATTTTATGCTTGGATGGAAAAAATATTCTAAGACACGATCCAAATATTGGCAATGGAGTTACAGCATAAGCAGTCTAATTATGGGTGCACTTATTGAAAAAACGGAGTGGGGAAAAGGACGACACAATGCTGGTTAATAATTTAGTGATGCATATGCGAATTATTAATGATAATAAATAACAGCAAAGGTAGTCTTCAACTGCAGGCTTCTTGGTTAGTATAAAGAAGTCGGAAGTTGATGCATCCGACGGCCTCCCACATCAATTTTGCCAATAACCGTGATCTGTTGAGATAAAATAGGACAAGACGTAAATAATTTGACGGTGGTAAGATTGAGAGCTGTGGAGAAAAGATTCCGAGTTAACAGATATGGCAATGCACTCAATCTGGTATATCTTTTATAAAGACATTAGAATTTACGTTTAAGTCACGGCTTTAAATTTAGGGTACGGCCCGAGTACGGGAAACTACAGCCAAATGTAGGCCAGTGAGGAACGTTCGGGACAAATGCACCTACTTATCTCCAAACGTACCCTCACAATGGATCCCTTGAAGTCTACGTGACGACGGTGAGAAGAGAAGGTCGACGACAGACTGCCCGGCCGCTGGACTGCCGT
This sequence comes from Morinoia aosen, assembly GCA_030386875.1. NCBI lineage: Eukaryota > Metazoa > Arthropoda > Malacostraca > Amphipoda > Talitridae > Morinoia > Morinoia aosen. Next base: position 9,673,885 of record CM059558.1, on the reverse strand, counting down.
AGTTCCCATCCAGGCTGCCTCCGTAGTCCCGGAGACGAGAAGTCGGAGAAGCAGCTGAGTGCGGAGCAGTCTCGAAGCGGTGCGAAACCGTAGTGGCGTCATCATGCCTCGGCCGTCAACCACAAGCCCTCTCCACGACGTCAAGCGTAGGGAACCGTAGTGCAGGTCACGGGAGGGTTTTAGCCGATAACGCCCATTTAAAATCTGCTTCTTAGAATATGAGAAAAATTAAAGATGAACAAGAAAGCAGTGCTCCACAGGAGGGCGTGAGCAAGTTGTTTGTGCTGTGGATGTTGGAGCGTGTCTGCTGTTTGTCAGGCACGACATTCTGAGAACAGTTATGAGGCGTTCGTACGTAAAGGGTCGTAATTGGTTTGGCAATAAGGGCACACTGTACCGAATGTCCTCCAATACTTTAGATGGTTTCAAACCAAGTTCTTAAATGTAAGATTCCTTAAATTTATGACTCCTTAATACTAGTTCCCCGAGTATGAAAAATGGATTTCTTCAACAGCACTTAGTAAATAGATCTCGAAGATTTCAACAAGGATGTTATAATGCATTAAAATGAAAAGTTATTAACTAATGCTCATCCGTGAACCGATGGATCACTTGAAAGAAAGGAGAAGAACTACTTAAATATTTTAAACCATTCTACAAAATAGACACGAGACGTTAGGTCCTTCGTTAATTTGCATCAACGCAGGAATCTAAAGCTCAGGTTGAGGATTGGCATTCCTCCAAGGCATGAAATAATGATGCAAACAACAACAAAATGGAAGAGCACACAGCATATTTATCAATTGGTAACAAATTACTATAACGTGAAATTATTATTGTACTTACTGAGTTCGATGACCCAGACTTATTCTCATAATTTCTTTCTTCTTGAGATTTTCATTCACTCTCTTCGAATGCAACTTTCGTATTCCTAATTAACTGGGCAGCATACACATTAATTTTTGGCAATAATTGGATTCTAAAAGTAAAATCTTAATAATTAGGGTTGAGACATTGCATACAATGCATGAGGATTTAAAAAATTGTATATGCACATAATACACACATGCAAATTATAAAATACATATGCACTTGATAAAATGCACATGAATGCTTTGAATTTGACGTATTTTTTTAGGTAATGGCATGGATAGAAATTTATAATGTAAAAGACTATAAATTACTTTTCAGATCCAAATCATTACTGGATCAGTAGTTTTCGATGAGTCAAGAGGGTTATCTCTGTAGTAGAGCCTTGCATGCCGTTCAAATAACACCTCAAATGTGCCTAAAGTTTCAGTGCAAAAACGATTACTGGAGTATGTCAAGGAGTTCAAAGACTATGAAATTGTTGAAGATATAATATATTGTAAATTTTGCGAGAAGACGGTAAGTGACTATAATCCTTAAAACACCAAAAGAGGAACGTGAGTAAGACTTCGACTTATTGAATCCAAATAAAAGCTGTTGATATAATAGGGTTGTAACGATATGTAGCGAAATAGTTCTGTACAACCTGCTACAGTCGAGGGGTTGAGGCGCGGCTACACTGTGCGTTTCTCCGTACAACTCAAACGCAACTCGCCCAAATTTGAAGCATGCATGTCGGTGGGTTGCACGAGTGCTGCGTGAACTTCCCCTGCGTGCGGTTTTTTTTTCTATTGAGAAAAACTGTGTGAGGTTTTTCCTTCTTTTGAAGCAAGCATCTGTGTCGCGTAGTTAGGAATGACCTACACAGCATTTCAAGGTCATCGCCCGATAGCTGCACTTCATCGTGGGGTTATAAAGAGAATTCTGTTAAAGGTAATGAACTTATTTCTGTTGACAAACAGATTCTATTTAACTAAACATAAACTACTAATTCTATACTGACATGTTTATAAGTACACATTTATACATTTCGAGGACCGTTATCTGCACCGTGTTAATTCATACATAAAAATGCAAATTAAATAGTAACTAGTATTACCGGTTCAACCCGAGTATCGGGTTGTCCGACTTGCCTAAAAATAAAAAATAAAAAAAATAAATAAATAAAAATAAACAAAAAATAAAAAAAAATAAAGAAAAAAAAAATTAAAAATGAAAAAAAAAATGAAGAAAAAAAAATAAATAAATAAATAGTTTTCTGCAAATATAGACACCAGTGGCTTCAATTTAATACCTCACTTGACCATATAGACTCAGCCAATTTTCTAAACGGACTCGGACAAAATTTGAGTTACTGAATTAAGTATATAGATCATTTACTTCATACTTTAAATATTATTGCTAGCATATATTATTTGTTTTTTTCGTCGTCTAAAAAGAGTTTTTGATGAAATTACCAATTTTGAAATTGGTTCAAAATTGAAGCATGATGAAAGTACTGTGTCAATTACTAATTGTCAAAACATGCATATTAATGGACTTTAAATTAAATTAAATGAATGATTTTTATCAATTTTCTATTTTATGACTGCTTGCTTGATTTATAATACAGTATAAAATGAATCCGTGATGCATACATTGAAGCGTTTCAGCAATTTTATCTTGTAAAATTTTCATAAATTTATTTTTGATATTAATTTCAATTATCTTGTAACTATATGCGTATAAAGTTGAAAAAATATTTTACCTAAATAAATAATGTAAATAAGTCTATGAACAAATTTGAACCTCATCATGACAGTTTCTTATCTACGACATACACAATCACACGTGTTCTGATGAACAATGACCATTTTGATTACATGTTTCCGAATTCTCCAAGGAGAACTAGGAGAATCAGGATTGTTGGGAAACGCCAACCTGAGCGTAGTGTTACGGATGACAGTGAAGCAAAGAGAAGAGCATTAAGTGAAGTATGGCCAAATATTAGTTGTTTCTCTGCGTGTTTTACGTCCTTCAAGCTGCGTGGCGCTGGCTTTGGCTCACCAAGCACGATGTTGAATTGAATCAGAGAAAACCTTTGATACTCATTCTGAAGACACTGGTTTACTCTGAGTCAAAAGACACTTTTGACCAAACTTGGGATGAGTTTCTCAGTACAGACCTCTTACGCAGACATCCCAAATGCACAGAATAAGATATTGTTTTATATGAATATACACCGATTACTATTATTGATATTTTTCTACGCTATAATATTTTTATAATGAATTTTTTACCGATTAAATATCTTCTTTCAAGGTATTTTCTAGCAGCAGTTGAAAAAAGAGAGTGCTGGAGCTTGCCATGGCGAGCAGGGTGCCTATTACGTGGACACAACAGCAAAAACATCTGCAAAAGTATGATGATGGTGATTAAGGACATTGTACTACGAAAGTAAACTACTAACTATACATTCCGAACAATTTTTTAAAATTGCATATGAATTCTTATACATGCAGTTTCGTACGATTAATTCAGTACGTAGTATATGTAAATGACGTCTATTATTACCGACACAAAGTTCGAAATGCATCTCACCTATTGAGTGTCATGGCTGAGATTTATAACAGATCTCTTTGCCTTCGCTTGCTTGATGTTTTCATAAAAAGGGACAGTTCGTCTAAAACTGCAAGTCAGATAAGTATGGATTCCATAACTCACGAGGGAGACACCAAGTTTAACGTTTTATCCGAAAGTGATCGAGATGTATCGTACAGTGTCGACCTAGCTATCGGCTTGTGCACCTGTCCCTCTGGAAATACTGGAGCAATCTGCAAACATCAAATTGGTTGTTCTCAGTTTAGTGCAGTCCGTCTACCACAGAGCCTTAGTTTCTCTGCTGAAGACAAGAGAGTTTTGGCAAGGGTTGTTATGGCGATAAAGAGATCCCTGATCTTGGGTTCTTCCAAAGTTTAAAGGAGCCCTTGATGCTGCTGAGAAGAGCTCTATCAACGCAATGGACCCCTCTGATAATACTTCATCAGAGGAAGAAGCAACTACTACGGAATTAAGGATAGAAACGACGAATAGTAACAACGCAATGCTTGTGGAAAAAGTTGACAGCACCGTAGAATATTTGAAATCCTTAATCTTGAAATATGATCCCAAAGAAGTTAATTCTGCTCTAAGAGTTTTTCCTCGAGAATGCGAAATATCAAAATGCTCCTCAACTTTAAACATTTTTGCGGACAGCGGGCACATCGTTATACCTGCGAAATGGTTCTCTGAGAAAAAAAATTTTGTGCCAGCCAACATCAGTATCCAGACGGCGAAATGGAGAATCGCGAGGAAAAGGTAGACTTTTAAAAGACCGTGGAGTAAAAAGTAATCGAAACCTAACAACAAACATTGTGAAAATTCAGCCCAACGCCATAACTCATTAAATATATGAATGAATTGAGGCCCGTTAAAAATTTTTTATCAATGAATTACCTGCAATTATTTCAATTGAAAAGTTCACAATAACTTAACATTTATTTTTAATAAAGGGTGGGGCAGAAAAACCCATCCGATTTCAAAACGTTATAAAATTAAAACGACTGAAGTTGTCAAAAAATTTTTTTATTAGCATATCGCAAATTTTATGCCATTTTTAAATTTAAGTTTTGAAAAGCACATCACTCAAATGTCGTCCTTGGGAGTGGATACACTGATTTAGGCGCTCGCGGTAGCTTTCCATGACTTTCACCGTCATTTACACAGGAATTTCTTCAATTGCCGGAGCAATTTCCCTTCGTAAAGCAAGAAGGGTCCTTGGTCGATGCTGGTAAACCTTCGATTTGAGGTAACCCCAAAGAAAGAAGTCACATGGAGTGAGATCCGGTGAGCGCGGCGGCCAGCCAAGATCACCTCTCAGGGAAATGAGGCGACCGGGAAACAGTTCCCTGAGAATGTCCATTGATCGTCGCGATGTGTGGGCGGTTGCACCATCCTGTTGAAACCACACATTTTCCACGCCATTTTCTTCCATTTTGGGTTTAAGAAAATTTTCCAGCATGAAACAATAGCGCTCGCTGTTGACCGTTACAGTTTGCCCATTTTCTTCAAAAAAGTAAGGCCCCCAGACGCCTAGGCGGGAAAGAGCACACCACACAGTCACTTTTGGGCTATGGAGGGGTTCCTGATGGATTTCTCGAGGATTTTCGTCACTCCAATATCGAAAATTCTGCCTGTTAACGGCACCACAAAGGTAAAAATGGGCTTCGTCCGTGAAGAGCACAACATCGTCGTTTGGGAGTTCTCAGCGATCGCGACACAGGTTCATACGGGTTTCAAAATCCCTTTCACTTAATTCCTGTGCAACAACCATTTTGTAGGGATGCATTTTGAGGTCCCGGTGCAAAATGCGCCGAATACTGCGGTTGGAAATCGCCAAAGCGAGCGAATGTTTTTGCGCCGAACGATGCGGGGAACGTTCAATCGCGGCTCTCACATTGGCCACGTTTTCAGGTCCTGTTGCTGTCCTGGGACGTCCAGGCGACTTCTTTTTCAATGCTAAACTCGTCTGTCTAAAATTTGACACCCACACTTTAATCGTAGCGTGATGTGGAACAGGATCATGACGCCCGAGTCCGAAATGAATTCGAAAAGCACGTTGTGTAGCAATTATCGAACCGCCGCATTTGATAAACCGCTCAATAACAAAAGCACGATGTTCACCAGACCAAGGCATGTTGACTACTGACAAATGGCATAAAACCGGCTTTCTAACGGTTTTTACCCCACTACTCTACCTGCTCCTTCTTCTGAGAAAAAGGGATTTGAAATCGGATAGGTTTTTCTGCCCCACCCTGTATACAATTCTAAGTGCATCTTGCTTCATACATAAGGTAACATATATCTTATATTATATTCACATTTATAGAAGAGATCATTGTCATCACGTTGTGATGTATATATTGAGAGGTGTTATAAAGAATCAAAGGAAAAATATTTTCTCTACATATGTTTTACTTTTCTATCTACAATTATATGTCACAAGCAGAAAGTAAGAAGTAAGGATTGCACTTCTAGCATACTATCAATAACACTTGAATTTCTGTACATAAGTTTCATCGAGCCTTTTCTCGGTGCCCTAACGTGGGAGAGTACATTTCAATACTTTGAAATTGGCGCAAATGGTATCATTGCTCTTGGTGCTGCGGAGGTGGAGGGAAAGGGGTGAGCGGTGTCCAAATCTGGCGACATCGGAGTCGCTGCCACCGGCCAGTACCAGCAACGTGGCACTGAAGAAATGGGCAAGATGGTCGAAACGCTCGCTGTAATGGTGCTGTGAAAAGGGCAAATTACGCGGTTCTGTGCAAGTTAATTTGCGACAGGCGGAAACAAGATATTTCAACAAATGTACGTGGAAAAGTAAAATGTATTGGACTGTGATCAACATCGTTTTCTTCTATATACTCGCTGCAATAACTGCGCTATCTCTTTATGCATGTGACGATAGTAGCGGCTGCGATCTATAAGTTTTGTTTGAACGCACTATATATTTCGGAATTCCTTTGTGGTGATTTAAGGGCAGTGTTTTATAGCGTCTACCCTTATGTCGGGCCTTCACATTGGCTTGTCATGTAATGATAACTTCGCTTTTGCATTGTGTATTCCCCCGTTTTTGTATCATGATTGTTTTAATATTCTATTATGTCGTCAATCTATAACTCAAGTGTTCATTCGTAAACTTAAATGAATTTAATGCGAAATGCGCTGCTTGTAGTTATCATTCTCCCGTCGTGATCAGATGTGTACTGGTGTTAGCGCGTGTGAAACAGAAACTTACTTTTTCTACTTTATTCTGTCGTCTATTGCCTTCTCGGGTGTTTTCAGCTCTGCTATTTCTTTTCCTCTTTTTCTAAGCTGAGGTGGAAATCCCTCATACGGCCATGATTGTAAATACGTCTCATGACAGGGTGAACTAAATAAATTTTTGCATGGTATGAATTTGCTGCCAGTGTTTGCGATCTAGTTGAACTATTAATAATAATGGATGAAAACAATATTGAAGTTTTTATGTACTGCAAAATGCAAGTTATAATGTGCCGATGGATAAACTAAATTTCTAAAATGTATTTTAGATTGTGTCTTCAGTGGCGTCATGCGTCCAATACGTATGACGCCAGTGAGGAGGTCCAGTACGTCCGCTGACCTCCTTTATTCTCAAGAAAAATTTTGCCAAGCGCCTCCGAAATAGAAGCGATGCGCCGCGTATTCCTATCTGAACAATATTCAGGATTTAATACTACTCTTTAAAAGAACTCGCTTAGATTACGTGTTCTTCGAATTTAATAGATATATGGCAACATGGTCAATATAATCTTATTACAATAGGCAAGTTTTAAGCACCTATTTGTCGCCTTGGAACATGCTTGGAGGAAGTTGGATGTGTTTGAGATGAAGTGTTTGAGGAGCATGTATGGAGTAACTAGAAGAGATAGGATCAGGAATGAGTTGGTTAGGGGAAGACGGGTGTTATCAAAAAGTTGAGCAGGCGAGTGGATGAAAGAGTGCTTGGGTGGTTTGGGCATGTTGAAAGAATGAACGTTGAGCGGCTGGTGAAAAAGATATATATGTCGGAAGTGAGTGATCTTCGAGCGCGAGGTAGACCACGGATGAGTTGGATGGATAATGGGGTGCGACGTGCTTTGTATGAGAGGGGTCTGACTGTGGACGTGGCGAGAGGGATGGCTGCGGACAGAAGTGAGTGGGGGCAGTGTATAAGGAGGTAATTTTATTTTTGACGCGTTACTGGAAGCTGCCCGCGTGTGATGGGGTTGACCTGTCATGTGCGGGGGGAGGGGCTGCACTCAATGAAGCGGTCGGGGTAAACCAGCTGTGGCTGTCGGGCCTGAGTGTGGAAGGTGGTTGTGCTGGGCTGCTGCTGATCCTGGCAGTTCAGGTGCGGCCAGTGCTGCCTCTCTCGCCTCCTAGTTACTAAGTGTGGTGATTGTGGCCTGCTGTCGGCTACCCTCCCATTGGGAGGATAAGCCCGGTATATGTATGTATATGCATGTATTTATTTGTCGCCTTGAGAAAGGACCATTAATAAAAGCCTCCGAGAAGCTTATAGAAAGAGGAAAATAGTGCAAGAAGTTACTCCACTCTAATATAGTGAGTAGTTAGTAAATTTGTTAAAAATTATGCTAAATAAACATAGCTTAATTCCTACTAATTAAGGACATCGCCTCAGGGCGGAAGATTAATATTAAGTTAAATCTATTTTCAAGCAGCCAGTTTCTTATCATAAGGTTAGACTTCTAAATCTGAGTACAGCAGCCGAAAGATAATCTGTCTAACGGGCAGCCAAAAGGTAGAAGTCAAATTGTTTTATTCTTTGCGATTCAGTTAATCGAAAGGTTAAAACGGCATTTAGTCAAACTCCCAAACTAATTGCTGAGTGGAACTAAAGAATCGCAAACATGCAATAACGTAACTTATCATAACGAAATCATACTCACACAAACTAAAGTTGAAGCAGAAAAGAAGAAACTGATTGATGAACAGGAACTCAAATGCTGTTAAAATGGTTCTCTAGCTTTAGCAATCTACCGCAGCTTACACAAGAACCTCCTATGCAATGACACCTCCAGTCGTAGGTGCAAACAAATGACAACATCAATCGCACGCTAAATTTTGCGGTTAAAGTTGAAAGGTCACAGTTTGTGAAGAATTCAAATTTTCAATTCTATACCCTAGAAAGATACAAGCCACATGTTTAGCCCATTTGCACCGAGTAGCAGAATTTGTAAGAAGTAGGTCGACTGACTTATTTCAACAGGAAAAAAATATCGTCAAAAAAGCCCCCCATAGAATTAAACATTTCAAAGAGATGTGCCCAGAAATCCAACCATCATCAGTACTGACTTTGTGAGGTACCTGGCTGAACGCTGCAAATTACAATACCAGATATTACGAAGAAATAGCCTCAGTTATGCCTTCTGAGTGTGACGAAAACAACAGCAAAAAAGAAAGTCAAAATCTTCTAGATAATTTTGAATTAAAAACATGTGTTAGTTTCATCAGTCCAACATTTACAGTACTGTCAACTACATACAACAACTCGAAACTAGAGCGCTCTCTATTTATGACGTCATTCCAAGAATCAACATAATCATAGAAGCTTTGAAGAACACATACGACCAAAGATATTTTCTAAAAATGACATTCATTCTGTCTAAGAATAGATGGAATAAAATCATGGAAAATTCTAGCTCTATTTTATGCGGAAATTGATCACATAGCACCAATGACATCTTACCACAGTACTCGCCCCCTCAGGGGGATACAACTATTGTATCTATGGGAATTAGCGCTCCCAGGGGAACCATGTGAGGGCCCGAGCTAAAGGTTAGGTAGGCTTCCTTTTTGTTGTAATAAAATAGGTTTTTGTTTCGTTACGGACCATCTTTTTTCGGTTCACTGCTTTCCTGTTTTTCAGCACCTACTACTTTCTTCTTCAACTTTTTTCTTGTTTCATGAACTTCTTTCCTAGCTTACTGTTTCTGTGCACCTTGTGCATCGATTCAGCGTTCCCTCAACTCCATACTAAATGGTGCCTTCCTCTTTCCTCTCTTGGAACATCTTTGTCGTGGTTAAGGGAGGCTAAAACTTTCTTATATATTAATAATAATTATAATAATAACCACAGTACTCGCCAAATTACTTGAATGTGCTCCTCAAGTGTCATGTGAACTAAAGAGGTTTTTTCACAGTACAAGTCGATCTTTTCACATAACAGGAGATTCAACATTGAAAATTTGAAATATAACTTGATTGTTTAATGCATTGAGCCAAATGAAAAGAATTTTTTGTTAAATTAGTTACAAAACTTGTTCTACATTTCTTTGTGTTGTGAAATTTATGCTAGTTTTTCATAAGTTACTCCAAAAAATTCTTGAATAAACTTACTTTTTTAACTTACTTCAGCTATTTTATATTTTATTTTGTCACTAAACCCGTGAGGTATGTTTTAGGGTATGTAAAATATATGATGCGCATGCGAACATATATAAGTTCCGATATAAGTTGAATTTTGATCCTATTGGTCTGAAATTTAGCCAGTATATGTATTTTAGCATAGAAAACATATTTTATTCGTGTAACTATTTTGATTTAGGCCTTAATTTTCCGACAAATTTGAAATAAAAGTTTTTTCAGTCATTTTTATACATGTTTCAAAGAGATAGAAGTCAAAAAGTTTTTATGCTAGAAAACATTCAAGACAGTTTTGAAATCTTTGAAGAATTTGTAAAAAATTGAGAGTCCGTTTATTTTGTGTGTGAAACTTTTTTTATAAATGCGATATTTCACCAAAATATAAAATATACCGAATTTTTGGCTTTGAAGTATGATAAAAAAGTTGCATGTAAAAATTGGAAATAAGCACTATCAGTTTGTTAGAAATGTTCCAAGGCTTCTAAAACAGTCTTTGTTTTCTTCTTAGCACAAAAACTCCATGACTTCTATGCGGAGGTGGAGGGAAAGGGGTGAGCGGTGTCCAAATCTGGCGACATCGGAGTCGCTGCCACCGGCCAGTACCAGCAACGTGGCACTGAAGAAATGGGCAAGATGGTCGAAACGCTCGCTGTAATGGTGCTGTGAAAAGGGCAAATTACGCGGTTCTGTGCAAGTTAATTTGCGACAGTTGAACAATCACTTTTGAACATAAGTAACTTTACAGTACAGGCCATAAACAAAATTTTTTGTTGTAGTATAATATAATGGAAAATTTATGTAATTGAATGTCGTTCTCATATTTATTTCGATAATCTCCATGCATAACTTCATATTCACACTGTGAATTGTTATTTCCATAAAAAACAAATTATTTGTTTCAAAAAAATTATGATTTTTTTATATTCAGTCTGATTCTTATGAAATTTTACTATGATATTTAACTTTCGATAAGAAAAACAATTTCATCCATACATTTTTTTGATTTAGGCCTTAGTTTTTAAAAAAAATTAACATATTTGTTTTTAGTCCATTGGTATCGATATTTCAAACGAGTAAAACTTATTGAGTTTTTGTGCTAGAACAAAAATAAAGACAGTTTTAGAATCCTTGGAACATATCTAACAAAAGTATAGTAGCGAATTTTTTATTTCCCGTTTAATTTTCTTTTCATATGGGGTCGAAATAGGGTCGAAAATTCAAGATTTTGGTCCATGATCCCCCCCTGGGCGGGGATCTATTGTCCGTAGCGCCATAAAATTTTAGGACCGAATAGTTCACCACCTCAGGGTCCTTTTCCAACAAAAACATGAAAAATGGCCATCGGAGCGACAGGCGCCTGTCAGGGGCCTCGAAGAGCCGCCTTAATCGACATATTGTCACAACCCTTCTAATCATGTTATAGCAAGACATTAACAATTACGCACAATGGATGTAACGCCGAATGCTAATGCAAAGTTCATCAATTCAGAATGCAGCAATTTTTACCAAAAACTAACCTTGCGACCAATTGCGATTATAAATTTGACCGGTGTCGATATCTCCGTGCGGTCGACGTGAAGGTTCGTGAAAAAGGGCTGTCTTCCGTGCAGCTACCTTTTTTCTCGCTAGCTTTTCTGCGCAGCAGCCGCAGCTGCCCTTCCTGAGGTTCGTGTGGGTACCAACTACGCCGAAATTAGTCCACGAGGAGAACAGAAATAATTTCTGTTTGTACCGAACTACGGCGGTACCGTTAGGAAGACGAGCAACTGTCTGTGCCGTAAGTAGGCCGTTAAGGCTTCGCAGGAAATTCCCTGATTTGCCGAACTCCGACAGCGCTTTCCTTTGCGATAAACTATGTGGAATAGTTTCTCCTCCCAAGGCCCTTAGCCCATTTGGGGCGAGATTTCTTATCAGACTTCAGCCTGTCTCATAAGAAGATAGGAAACTCTTTTCGCCTTAGGATGTAAGTTGCTTAATGAAAATCTATTTACAGCGCCTCTTGAAAACACAGTTTCATTTTAGCAAGAACATTGATTTATTTGCTTTTAGTCAAAATAACGCGCATAAACATGGGTTACTGCTTAACACGGTACAACACGCAAAATTACGTGTAAAATAATTATGCTATTTAGCTAGGTAATCAGACTAATGCTGGAATTTTTGAGATACATTTCAAATGATACTTAATGGCTAACTAAAGTAAATGCACAGACGCGCCATCGGGGTAGGGAAACAGACCTAGGCCGGGTACAGGGAACTAAACACACAAAAAAATATCTAAGATCATGGGTAACTAATAAAGACTGGACTCTAAACGACATGCGCTGCCTTACAACCGGTCAATTATTTTCACCCCAACTATGAAGATTAAACATCACAATAATAAACATCGGCATTACAACTACACACATTTCAATGTGCATTCACTCAACGATATACTACTAAGTCAGGCAATCTACACAGCACCTTCAATACCGTACATCTCTAACAGCACTCCACATCATGACACAGTATGCTGTTCTTGGCAATAAACATCTGTTCATTACTCAGGACAATATTCTAATCACACCAGTGTTGGCTGACCCTCTACTGATCCCGACGGTAATTTCCGACTTGCTCTAGGGCTATTTTTCCTACCAGCAACAAAGATAAATAAATCTACCTTTATTTCACATAAAAATTTGTTAGTGCTTATTTTCTACGTTATTTCGAAATCAATTTTCAACCAACCCAATTTTTCTTTCAAACATTTTCCTAGAGATTTGAGTTTCTTCAACTCACTCCTCCCAGTGGAGTGCATTTGTACGTATCATTTAGCATTTCTTTGGCAGTAGAGCGCTTGGTTTGTTACTTAGTAGATTATTTCTTTAAGAAAAAACTTCATTTTAGTGGGCTAAGACATACGTCACATATCTTCAATTTACATACTTATTTCATTGATTTCTGTGAGCACTTTTATTTTTCACGTACGTCCGTGTGTTTCATCGTGGCACCTACGACGGAATATCGAACACAGCTGAACTGTGTTCCCAACGCACTACTGAGTTTATCCTCCTCCTGAGAAACGACGCTTAGCCATACATTCCTATGTTTAGCACCTCCCCCACGTCACCTTAACGTTTTCTAATTGTCCTGTCATGGTGTTTTCTCTGCCTTAGAATCTCGTTCTTATTTCAGAAAACCGTTACTTTCCTAAAATTTTTCCATATATTTCTTTTAACAATTGGAGGGCAAATATGCAGCGTGGCCTAACCCACACAACAAAGAATTTTAGGACACTGAAGTTAGAGACGTGGTGTTCATCGCAGGGTTGCCAAACTGGCTTTTCCTAGCCAAGTTACTAACCAGAAACTGAACTAGGAACTAGGCCACTCTGATTTGTGGGTTAGTTCACTCTGCACATTTGCCCTCCAATTGATGTTCCTAGGTCCGATGTCTCCTTATCGCGACCTAACAAGCGTCTCAAACAACCTCTTTTGCGTGACTATATATTTCCCTCGAGCACTTGTAGAGCCGCGTTCTAACTTCAAAATGTATCCTTTCCTCCTGAGAGGGTATGCGATCCACCAACCAATTGGCCACCTGTTGTTCGGACTGTCGTACACACACCTTTTTAGTGCGCAAGAACAACACAAGCGCAACACCCTTACACACGCTGAGCACGCAAAAACACACCACTTCGAAACAAAAGCACAACACAACACTCTACACACAAACAATCACTTTTGAGAATTCTACTCTACGTACAAGTACACACTATTGAGAATTCCATTAAACAACAAAAATTACACAATAGAACATTTCATGAACGTTAAACAAGAAACAAAAAGCCATTAAAAGAAAAATTCTATAAGCAACTTATAAATTATTCGATACATTATACCTGGGGTCTCCAAACTTTTCAATGAAAGGGCAACATTATATATTTCCCACGTTCATGCTGGCCGAAGGAATAAAAAATGAAAAAATTACCAATTTAATTCAGAGATATCTGTCGTACGATAGTTATTTTTCAAGGTTACCACACAGGAATTTGTTTGGCGGGCCGGATGTAATTATGTGGCGGGTCGGATGTGGCCGGCGGGCCATAGTTTGGAGACCCTTGCATGATTATACAAATAATGTCCCTTGCTTTGCAGTTGAAAAATTTCTACGAAAATACAACCCTGATACATACGTATCTAAAATTGCAAATTCATGTTACGTATCAGGTTTACACCAAATGATGGAGTAAATCCAATAAGAATAAACGGAGCAAAAAAATGTCCAGCAATGGTAAAAATGCCAGAGTTAATGAATGATAAAGTGTTATGTATAAAGTTTTATGGATGATTCCAGGGTGAGATATGCTCACGACCCTTGTTTAAGATTACCCTTCTAGACTTATTCTAACACTCATCCCATCACTCGTTTCATCACGAATCAGTTACAAATATGATACTGAACCGGAGACGATCTATAACGTTTATTGATGTCGAGTAATAGATTTTCCATCTAGCAATAATGACATTGTAAAAACGCTGCAGTTATGGTTCCCTTCTTTAAATACTGGGAACACGTGAGCTTTGAAAAGCCACTAAATTCTCACTCTACACTGAGAAAAAAAAACCTAATCATTTAAAACAGTATTTTGTAATTCCTTTATCACTTAATCTATCCAAAATTGGGATTCATTGATGTGCTATGACACTTAAATGTGTAACATGACACACGGTAGACATATAAAAGTAGGTTTGACCTTCTGTACCTCAAGCCCAAGTTTATCACTCGCCTATTATCAATTCTCTGACTTTCATCTGTACTGGTAATAATAACATATCTACATGGATTAAATAAATAGTTTTAAACTGATGTAAATTGTTAGATCAATAAATTTCACGAGACGTTAAAATTCCACAGAAGAAAATACAGCGCTAAAACATCAATTTTGCTCCAATACTCCAAATGGCTTTAAACATTAGATATCATTTGAGAAAAATCTTTTAAAATTTTTTATTTTGAATTCAATCGACTACATCTGAATCATTGAATCATTCAATCGAATTGAAAACGTCGAAAGCCAGAACGTCTATACACTTTTGAGATGGAGAAAACAATGACACCTCACATTTTGTTCCAGTTGATGTACATAATTTTACTCTCGTAAAATAAATTGCTCTGTAAAAATAAAATCAGCATAGCTACCATAGCAAATATTTTTTAGGGATTGTTGATTTATTAATGAATACCTTCAGGCTAAGCTTTTCTCCCTGTAAAAATGTAGGGAAGGGTTGGCTGTATTATTTTGGATAGCAGTAATCGAAACAGCAGAAACTAGCTGGCCAGACTGTAGTGTCCGTTTGTCGCAAAATAGTTGACAGCAGATAGAGCAGTCAAAGTTGACCACTGGTCACGGTACCCGAGAAAAAAACAGAAGACCGAGAATGCGCGTAATGTATCATAAAATTCATAATTTCAATTGCTTGTATTTTTTTTATCGGAATGCTAATTAGTTTGCTCGTTACCCATCACCAGTATGAAATTTGAGACATTAGCCGAATGTTGATAGTTTTTTTGTGGCTAATTTTCATGACTATTGGCATTTTAACTACTAATTTCTCAGCATATTTTTGTTTTCATTTTTAGTAAATCTAGGTTGTAAGCCTAGTGAATATCTTTTTAAATAGAAAGTTTTTAAATAAAACGTAATTCACACACCCATATTTAACCAAAAATGTTTGAAAATATTTGTTGGTAATCTAAATTAAATCAAGAAAGTGATTAAAATTCTTATATGAAATTATACGCAAAAATGTACTACAGAAAATATGTTTTTCAAAAATCTGATAAATTCATTACACAAAAATTTGATGGCCTCTAGAAATGAGACTGGTTGAAAATATAATACATATATTCAAGCTATTCTTTGGTAAAGTCAAATTACTGGTTTGTACAGTTTACGTCTTGTATGAAGCCGATGATTGTATTTGAGAATTAGCTATGTATTCATTTATTATTATTATTTATTATTATTTATTAAATTTTCATTTATTAAATTGAAGATACAAATCCGCTTGAAACTTTTACTTCGTTTTTTTTATGTAAAATAACACAATTGCAAAATTCTAAATGTGCACGAGCTTATAATGCGCCCGTGGTTGAGAAACATTTGCTCATCCTAGTTCTCTAGAGTAAGGAATTCGGCTCATAAAACTAGTTGAATACAAGTCTTTAAGTGTTAGTTGGATTGATATACATTAGGGGCTGGAAATATCATGCAGCAAATTTGACCATTCTAAGATTACTTTTTTTACAATTTCAGTACTTAGCAGAAGTCATTAGCTTCATCCACAATATTCAAATAAACGGAGTATTCAATATAACAGCCTATGTCGTCGTCCATTCTCAGCCTCAAATTTGAACTAATGGCCCTGCAGTTCTACAAGCAAATGTGGCTCTAGCTCTACACTCGAAAAACACATTCCTCTGAGTTAAATTTAATCGCTATTTATTTAACGTAGGTTACTCGCAAACTCTACATAGGAGACATGGGTATTGTTTAAAACTGAACTTCAAAACATCCGAGGTCATGCATTCGAATTTTTTTCCGTAGGAAGTGATTTGTGAACACCGTGCTTTTTCTGCACCAAATATTTTAAAAATGGCATCTGCGTCTACTTATCAAAGAATCAACATTTTTGGCCCATCAGAAATATCTACACAGATATCAGCTTAGTATAACAGTGAAACTAACAGACATGCGCGAGAAATTACTTTATTTTATGATCACAGACCGGAAATTAGACAAATGTACTTCTTACAGGTATACACTGCTAAAAGACGAAGATCGGTTAAAAGTGTACTTGTATTTCAAGGGAAATCCGAGAACTCAAACATGCTATCTACTTAAATATTTTCTCAATAGTGCTGGAATATCGTCTCCTCATTAAAGGGTCAGCTAATTTAGAGAATTTTTTTCTTCACTCAATGGAGAGTTTGATGATCAACCGAATAAGGATGTTGACATGCATTGGATGCATTATGAGTTCTTTGTATCAATCTGAATAGCCAGTATGTATATCATTTTCTTCCAAATAGAGGTTTTATTATTTTGATGGCATATTCGCTAAAACCACTAAAAAATACTGACTACATCGTCAACAGTTTCTGACGAGGACTGTCGGTGTCTAAGAACTACTGGATATCCATTTTTTTCGTCCGTATCATCTAAGGTAATCAACAACGATCAGCAGTGAACTTTACTGTAGTGATCAGTAGTATGAAAAGTCTGCAGTACCCAGTGCCGAAGTTGGCAGATTTTTTCTGTGAGAATCGGCAGTAAATATTCTTCACCTATCACTACCGTTTACAGTTAAAGCTAATTCAGTATTAACACGTTGATTACGTTTGAGTTTGTGTTTTTAAGCTTCTCAAACTACGTTTGATTAGGCTAGTTTGTAAAAGCACAATTGAAAAATCAACTTTGTTCGACAATAATGATATACAATCTTGCAAGTGCGCGAAATATATTTGTGCGATATTATTTTATCTAGTGCGCTCTTATTTATTTGAAAATGGTAGTAAAATAATTGAAATGCTTAACATTATAATACCAGTACAAGGATCAGCAATACAGCTAATTGTAAACGTGTGTACGCATACGCACTTGACGTGGCAATATAAAAATACTCATTCAGAGTATAAAAAAAACGGACTCATTCTTTGACTGGCGCTTACTCGATCATTAATTTTTGGTTCTTGTTTCAGGTGTAACTGAGTTTTTTTTGTGATATTTAATGTTAATAATTATGTTATTATTTCTTGAGATTTAACTCATTAGAATTGTATTCATGCCAATGAAAATCAACATTAAAACCATATATGTATATAAGCAAAGATTTTGCTTATTGCAAAGTCTAACAATGAATAAAAGAGCAAAATAAATCGCTTTGATAGAAATCATTCTTCTTTATAAAACTTTTCAATAAGAAGGAACGTTTCGACCAATTTTTAGTCATTTTCAACCATGTGAAAAAATACAAATACACCATGTTATAACAAGTTCAAAATACATTCATCAGTGACATTATGACATTAAAATACGACATTAAAAAAAAGGGAGAAACAGAGACTACGCTAATTGCAGAGGGATGTCTGATTGCGCATTGTTCAAGGTAGGTTTATCTCTTAAAATGAACAGGGATTCTAAAATGCGAAGATTAAAAAAAAGAGGTATTCTAGAAAGCAAGGTTTTACGGGGCGCTTTTTAAAATTTATTTGAAGCCAAACAAATTGATTTTAAAAGTTGCTCCTACCGTCATCGCGCTGAGAAAACAATATTCTACAATCACTATTTTTTTAATTCATATTTGTTGTTACATATATATTAAGAATTTTTGAAAAGAGAAACGTATAAAAAAGTTTTTCGATAAACAAATTATAAGAAAACAAAACCTAAATTGAAAGTGTAATAAATAGTGGTGGTAGTACATCTAATTACGAATAAAATAAGCTCCAAACCAAGTCACTACGTAAATAAACACGAGTACCTGAGTCCCTAGAAATATGAGAAAAAGTCCGCAGGATCCGCAGAAGTGAGAAGGAGAAAAAAAGGCGCGATATAGCAGGGCATAGCATAGCTGGAGTGTAACTGACGAGTCTTCTCGAGTCATGAACTCTGATTGGCTAATTACTAAATAGTTTCAACCAGTAATAACTTTGTTTTCAACATGCTTCGCTTGCATCAGAGAAAGCGAAGCTAGGCACTTACAGATTTTTTGGCCAATAACGGAGCTCTCAGACGCAGCGAAACCAACTACGCAACATCGATGATCGATAGCTCTCGAACTTTGTTGTCTAAAAGCATGAAATTTGAAATGATACACAACGAAGCCTTTGCACATGCATTCGACAAAGAAAATAAAAAAGTTTTCTTTAGTACACGAGTAAAAGTACACTTGAATGTTTTGAAGTGGCTACGTATTTTAAAAAAGCTTTGCAGCGACTGATAGACAATTAAATTCAACGTCGAATGAAGAAGATGCACATCCAAAATATCTTAATTCGTTGTAAAGTTATAATTTTTTAAACAAGGGTAAACCTTTTTTTTAGGTCATACGGTATATATACATATGGACTTGAGTGTATGTACAAGTATATTGTGAGGACCAAGGGTAGAGATAACGCTGGAGAACTGCGACGTTTACTGGTAGCGATGTTGTTACAGGATGGGATGCGGACCAAATGCCATATAACCTCTGAGGTGCTTAGGGTAGGGAAGCGTGCTCGCACATTACCTCCCCCTTCAAAGTTATTTACTCAAATATAAATTTAAGAAAATAATATCCCGTATAATAATATAAGAAAAAAATGTTACATTCAAAAATCAAATTACAAAGTTGCCAAAATCAATTTCGTCTCCGCCTTACATGCGTGTAAAACTCAAAGATAAAATGATCAACCCAAAAATACACTGATATAAGAATAACTCGTTTTTTCTTTTCCCCTTTAAAGATCAATACGAATAAATTTTTTCAAATTTAGTAACAGTACTTAGCTCAAAAAGTATCAATAATACTTGGCAACACAAGCTGGGAGTATAAAGGCGGATCAAGCAATATAACCTAATGCCCTTATCCTCAACACTGAAAAGGAATAAAAATCTAGCTGCTCCCAAAAAACAACAGCACAACTAACGGACTTACAATAACGTCAACAAGGCATGGCAAAGGATAATAAATGAAACGCCAGATAATCTTATTAAAAAAAACATAGTCAAATAATTTCGTTTCCTTCGCAATTGCAAATAATTTAATTAAATTAAAAGAATAATTTCGGCAAATAATTTCGCTTCCTTCGTAATTAAAAGTTATTACTCGCATCATGAACATTGTGCGTGAACATGGTACAATATGTACAATGACACAGGTATAAAGACATTGTGTTTTACGTTTGACAGTTGTGTCGAGAACATTTGCGGTTTGGAACCGGTTTAGTTTTTCCGGTTGAACCGTTTTTTGCACGGTTTCCTGTACGAATCACGGTGCATCACCGTTTTACGCCCTCGAGATATACCGTTTTTTCACGGTGATTCAAAAGAAATTAATGTTTTTCACCGTAATTGTTTACCCAATTGAAAATCAAGGACGTATCGCCGGTGTATTAAGGACGTGAGGGTCGATTCTGCACGATTTATAGGCTAGTCGGCCTGCTCTGCTTTAATTAACACTGCCTCTACGCGCCCCAAACCAAGCGCGGTCGAGCTCGGACGTGAAATTCATAGTTGGCCTTGGATGATACGAAGGCGCAAAATTTTCAGTTGATTAACGGCCGTAACATTTGAAAGCGGCATGACTCGATCTGTCAGTTAATGACAGCGTGTCATCGTGAGCGTACTGGCGGTTACTGCCTCTGCAAAGGTCGCGTTTGGTGTTTCGACTGTGTTCTTCACAATCATTGCATTAGGCAAATTGTGACGTAGTATTGCATCAGATTCCTAAAACATGTTTATTGATATTATATTGATTGTTTTCTGGGATGTTGTGGCGATCAACCGTTATGCTCATCCTCAGATTTTTCTCGTCACTTCTCGACCTCAAGCTGAGTTCAATTTTTTAAACATAGTTATGTGAAGTGTTGTTCGTCCAACTGTTTTGAAACAAGAACAGTGGGATTCATATCAAAGTACTCTGGATAGATTACTGAGCAAGTTTACAGAACAGTTCACATTCACTTGATTCATATGCAAGTTTTTCACAGAGTGGCTACAAAGACTGTTTTTCAAATGTGTATTGATGTCACAATAAGTTACTTATTTTCACGATATTAATAAGTGCAAATGTTGACATTGAACAATAAATTAAACCAATATGCTTTTCACAGTGCTTTGTATCAGTGTAACAAAAATAGAGGAAAACGCTGGTGATCAACCAAAACTGTGAGTTTATAATGAAAAATCGATTGCTGTAAACATGTATCATGGCCAAAAAATAGCACAACGTTGTATGACTCTTGCACTTTTGGGACTTAGCACTCCTACAGGGTCCAAGAGATGTGCATTTGGGTCATTTTATATTGTAATTATTGTTTTGCCTTTTAATGATGGACATTTTTTATTCATTTTCTTACTGTCCATGTCAGCTCGTCTTTCTGTCTTCAACTATTCTCTTGTTTAATTTGTTTTTCAAGATTTGAAATCCTGTGCATTGAGTCCTGCGCAACGGTGCACCCGAAAGTGCATAAAGCTCATCTATCATTTGAGGGTATGGTTTATTGCAAATACTTTTTTGGGAAATAATTGCGCTAGCTAGTTGTGCTCTAGTTTTTTCTCTAAACCGCATTAGTAATGCAAGGAAATTCTTTTGTGCTATTCTCTGCCATTATTTTCCATTTGGTTCTCTAATGAAATATTTTTAAATATTATTTTTCAGTGTTTGAATTTGTTATAAAAGATGCTGTTCAGCACCCAGCCAATAAACAAGCACATTCAGTCGATTTTAAGTGCCTACCTATGTATTTTATGAATGATGCATTTCTTTTGCAAAAAAAAAATTTCGGTGCTGGTTCATTGGTGACCCAGCTGAGAAAGGGGTATTGAAAACTTACATTGTAACTTTAATTTCATTCGTTATTCAAGTTTTTTTTCAAACCATTTAACTTTACAGTGATCGATTTACTGAAACACATGGAAAATTAATTGTTCAGAGGCAACTAATTGTTCAAAGGAAACAATTATGGTGTTCTTAATTTCTCAATACCTACTGTTAAAAATAATTTTACAATGATGTATTCTACATATCACGAAGTATTTAAATCCTCGTAGAGATTATTTACTTTCTTATTTCATTATTTCAAGACACCTAAAACACAACTCACTAACCATTAAAAAAATTTCATCGTATTAGAAAATGAAGCAACGAAAACTGTGACAAAGCTAAAGGAGCTTTTGATTTTCTTTTTAATTTTATAACTCAAACGGCACAGTTTTCTTATCGGACGAGTTCCTTTCGGGATTTTTTCATTAATTGCACTTCGAACATTTTCACAGTTTTTCGTTGTTTCATATTCCTATGCGATGAAAATTCTTTGATCGTTAGTGAGCTGCATTTTAGGCGTCTTCAAATGATGAAATAAGGGAGTAAATAACCTTTCAGAGGGTTTAAATATTTGGTGGTCTGTAGGATATATCATTGTGAAATTATTTTCAGAAGTAGGTATTTAGAAATGAAGAACACCAGCGTTGTTTTTAAAATCTTGCCACTGAACAATTAGTTTTCTACCTCTTTCTTTAAATCGATCAGTATAAAAGTGGTTACGAAACGATTTTCAAAAAAATGATTATTCGAAACGGAAACAAAATTTAATACATTGTGAAAAAAAATACATTTTAAATATGTTAATTTAGAGCGGAGATATAATCATTTAAAAACTCCGAGACAATTTTATGGGGCACGCGATATAATGTAGACACTCCTCAGAGGGATAGAACTATTGTATCTATGGGAGCTAACGCTCCCAGGGAGGAAAATGTGAGGGCCCGAGCTATGAGTTAGGTAGGCCTTCATTTTGTTGAAATGAAATGTTTTTGTTATGTTAAGGACCACAAATTTTCGGTTGACTACTGTCCTGTTTTTTAGCACATACTACTTCCTCTTCAGCTTTGATCTGGTTTCATGAACTTTTTTCTCAATTTACTGTTTTTATACCTTTTCTGCACAGATTCCGCGTTCCCTTTAAAACTTTGACTACGTTTGTGCGATTGCGACGGTTGGTTCGGTTAAGTTGTGAGTAGCAGAATTTAGAAACTGAATGTAGTGTACTGCTCAAGTCCATTCTTGTCCTTCATAATAAGTGTGAACAATATAAGTGTACTATAATTTGTACCAGGTATGTTAAAATCAATTCTAAAAAAGGTAGTGAAATTATGGAAATGGTATTCATTAAGCCGGTATGCAATGTACCTAATGGTACACATATGATATGTCCCAAAATGTAGTGCACGTGTTGCCTCCAAACTAAATGGTGCCTTCCTTTTCCTCTTTTTGGGTCGCATTTGTTGCGGATAGAGAGGCTTAAGCTAACCAATAATCTAATCTATAATGTAAACAAGTGTTGAAAGGGAATTTTGAGATACGGAAATTACATTCCCATTCTTATGTTTATGCAGTTGACATTTGTTTGTTACATGCAGCATTTTAAACCGATTGTGATTTTATTTTTAATTTCTATATTATTTTGGTGTTTTATTGGTGCTTTTGGCTGTGATTAATGGAAATAAGATATTCATGTAAATAATAGTGTAGAGAATGTTTCATTTTTGTAATAAAAGTTGAAGGAAGAGCGAGATTCTATGTCCTTTCTAATGTATTGTCTTATATACCTGAGCTCCCAGTTGCACGTGCATCGATCTCATTGGATGTACAATATTGTACTGAGCTTAATGGGTCAATAAATTCGCAATGCAGTAAGTGTGAATGTATTGTAGGATCCAAAGCTTCCAGTGCAATATTGTACACCCCGTGAGGCGAGGCGCGGGCAACCGGGAGCGATTTTTTAACCTATAATCCATGGACGGCCAACCGCGATTCGAATCTGGTTCTAAGGCGGTAAACGGCCGTTAGGTAGGGCGGAACAACGGCGATTCGCAAGCAGTTTGTGTCCGAAAAAGTGGACATTTGACCCTTAAACCGCGCGTAATACAACTAAAAAACGCCTAGGAACCGACCCGTACCAACCGGCGAAACGTCCTTGACTTTCAATTGGGTAACAAGTTTGATCATTTCTTCCACGGTAATACACTAGTGATTACTGTTTTTCACAGTATTTAATTATCAGATTTAACTGTTTTTACGACTTTTTGCTCAGTTTATACTGTGTTGTTTATTTTTTTAAATTCACGGATTTGATTCCAGCGTATAAATGCATGCGATTAATTCTGTTACTCATTCAGGGTAAATAAAACTGTGAACATGATCCCTTCCAGCGTTCATGACATTGCCTTATTTTGTATTCAGCCACAAACAAAGCGACACTTCATCTTTCTTTATTCGAACTTATATGCAAGTTCCACTCCTCCCTTCAATTTTTTTGCCACTTCGACGATCTTTATTCAAAAGTGAAAATTTACGTGAACTTGAACCTATTTCCCAAGTATCATTTCAATACTAAGATCTGTAGGATATTTGCAGTGCTTTCTCAAGAGCTCGTGCAACTACAACGAACAAACTTCCCCAGCCTTGTGCTGGTCACTGTTTTCAGCCAAGAGGGTTGTGTGGGCCTTTACCTTCCTATGCCGTGGTCTAAGCATAATAGCTTTTCAGAGACAATTTCCAAAATCACCAGGCTTCCTGCCATTCGTTCGAACCTAAAAGAAATTCTTCCTCGCATTCATTTCGAAAATTATCGTTACATTTTATATTTATGCCCTGATTTGCCCACATTTCAGTTCCGTTACGATGGGTAAGTAAATTTTCTTCAAAATCCTGCATTTTCCTCCGTATCTCTTTTCACTTTGTGCGGGGAGACATCGGGGATTTATGCATTGAATTTTTATGTAGCAGGTAACCGTTCTTATGAGAAACCTTTATGCTCTATGCAACAAGTAGCTACAACTACACTCGTCCTAATTGAAAATTATCGTCCTTTTCAGTTAGGAGATTAGTCGTAAAAGGTCAAAAAGGGCCCAGAAGTGCCAAAAATCACAACTTCAAACAAACTCCTACCTATACTTGGTCTATTACAGCTTGAAAAGGGCTCTTCATCCAACTGGCATATTATAGGTCCGGTCGATGGCTGTTTTCGGGCTCATTCGGGTCGTTTAAAATCGTTTTCTTGCCGTTTTCGACGAGCTCTATTCAGACGCGTAATTTATTGTAACAAGACATTGCAAACGCAAATATTGTGCATATCGCATTACTTCAGTAAACAATAACCTAGTAGTATATAACAGTTAATTCCACATTCAATGTGAACTCACGCAGTCATCGGCAGCCGTTAAAATAAAATAATTTTGTTATCTCTCATTAGACAAGCAAGAACAAGTTAGTGATCGACATTGACAAATCCGCGATTTTCGACTGGTGATATGTAACACGGCCATGAACACCCTATATTTTTATCAGTAAAAATACCTCAAGAATGTCTGTGCTATTTTAAAACTGGAACGGCTGTTGGAACCCATTGTTGGTACAGTGGGCCTTCCCAGTCTAACTTTTTTCGCCGGAGGATGAATGTTTTTCGCCGCCCAAGCAATTTCATCGCCGAAGAAGCGGCTAGGCTACTTACCGATTTATATCGCCGCTCAATGTATAAATTTTATACAAAATTTTGCATAGAAATACAAAAAATTTCAGAGTACGAGTGTGACCGCGCAGCTTAATTTTTTTACATTCATTTCACTATATTGCACATACTTGTATATTGCATTTGTAGACAACGTTTACAAACTATGTACAAGTTTTGCAACGTGTTAATAGTTTTTTCTTGTCTATAAGAGTACTGCTGTCCTTTTTGACAAAAATGATTTTCGGAAGTACAGTATGATCATTTTAACATAAAACATATTGTAATTGAAATTACTCAAATTGCGAAATTGCTCTTCTTTCGCCGGTTCAAAAGTTGGAGTGCTATACACTTTCAAATTCGAATTTTAACTATGAGGTATAAGAGTTGAGTGACACTGCATTACAAGTTTTTAATTTTCAAATCGCGTGAAGTATTGAATCGTTCTAATCAAGTATATACATGCAACACACGATGCCTAGGAATTTACCTCATAATCTGAACATTTGTGAGGTGGTAGGTCGTCAGTAATTAAACGAGCCGATTCGATTATCTGAGAAAAATTACATATATATCAAGCCGTTGAACTGATGAAACTGTTTTTGATTACTATTTGCAGATCGATTTCAAATATATGGAAAGATATTTATTTATTCATCATATATAAATACATTACATGTACATATGCCGTTTGAATTTGAAGTGGACGAGTAGTTATTTGCAAACGTTCACATTCAATTGTTATATTTTGAATTGAATACTCTGTTTCCAAGTTGAGAAATCGGAGAAAATTAAAATGAGAAACCCATATGATGAAAGTCTGCCTGAATCGAGAGCAAGAATGTCACAGAGTTCATTAAAGTGCTACGTTTTTTAAATTAGGTATAAAAAATCCAACCTGGGTTTTGATTTTAGCTAAAGTTTTCGTATTCAAAATAGTTAAGTTTTTAAGATAATAGTTCACAATGCTCCTTTTGAACTACCTGTTTTGCCGTGCAATTAGAATTTGGCTTAATATCAAGTAAACTTGTTCCAATCAGATGGTTTTGAAGTATGTTGTCAGGTATTAATCATATTTTTGAAGTGCATTCACCATGACAGCGCTTTGGAATTTTGTTTAAAACCGTACTTATTTATATTTTTTGCGAGTAATGTCTGAAATCTAGTTCAATAATTCATAATAGTACATTTTTTTAGGTTTTTATACTGTTCTTATGATTCATATTAGAAGCCTTTGGAATTGCAAAATATCTACTTACGACTTTATTGGTAGCTCTGATTGAATCTTGTTTTGCCATTTCCGAAGGTTGGTACTTATGAAAATTGTACGGTGTACCAGGCGTAGGCAAAGGTGTAATGAAGGTTGAAGCAGAAATGGCTCCTTGCGTACGCTTAAAAAAGTGTTTGATGGCAAATGGTGGTTATGATAACCGTCAATGTCCTGACTTTTGTTTTTTCCACTTTACAAAGGCAAATTACGACGAGTGGATTGCAGCATGTGTGCAATGCAACGTTGAAGACGAATAAGAAGTCTAAAACATTGCAGGGAGCTATGTGTGTGCCGAACATTTCTGCCTTTCAGACTATAACTTCAGTTACAGTTATTGAAATCTTCAACAGTTTCGGAAAGTGCTGAGCAAGACAAAAGGTAATGCAAAACTTTTAGTTTCATCTTTTATTCCAATTAAACGTATTAAATAAGTTTTGCTGATCGATGAGTTTCCTAATACCCTCTATTTTTGATAAATGAATGGCTGTTTGATTGACCCATTGTAGCACTGTGTTAATCATGAGTAGGGTAAATGTTGAGGACTTGACCATAATTGATTTTCGAATTTTCGATGCCTAAATATTGTTAATGAGATCAAAAGAAACAAGTTTTCTTCAATGTTATTTCTGTCGGAAATGAGTATTTCAAAAGTTATAGCGGTAAATGAGTTACCGGAACTCCAGTGTTTGAGGCGGGAATAAGTAAATAAGGGAAAAATAACCCTATTACAAACGTAAAGAGGTTGGGTCGTGTGGGGTAGCCACAGTTCTTTTAGTGAAAATTATAAATCAATTGAAATTCTACTATGCATAAACATAGTTAATGAGATGACGAGTTATATTGTCGATGCGAAAGACTTAATTCGAATGTTCCCAGGTACGTCGAACCCACACTATACCGGGGTTGAAGTCACGGACGGACCTGCGGTCATCTCAAGGCCGCCAGTTACGTCGAAGCAGCGGTGATAGCTACATGTGTTTCGTATCATTCGACGTAATGGGTCGGTTACAACCTTTCTTTATAATTTTCACTAAAAGAACTGTGGCTAACCCTCACGACCCAACCTCTTCACGTTTGTAATAGGGGATTTGCTTCTCTTATTTATTTTTTCCCGCCTCAAACAGTGGAGTTAGGGCAAATTCGGCTTGGTTGGCGCGCGGCAACGCCTGTTTACTTTCACGTCGGACCACGCGGTATATTTTTTCCCGCCTCAAACACTGGAGTTCCGGTAACTCATTTACCGCCATAAATTGTAAAATACTCATTTCCGAGGGAAAGTGCATTGAAGAAAACTTATTTATTTTCATCTCATTAACAATATTTAGGCATCCAAAACTAGAAAATCAATTATGGTCAAGTCCTCAACATTTACCAAGAGTAGAAGTTATGGTAAATGTTAGGGAGAGCGTACTAATCGATTTTCGAAATTTTGTTGCCTGTGTCATGGTAATTACATCGAAGTCAACTTTTCATGCATGCACTTTTTGGGGTAAATGAGTATTTAACGAGTTATAGCGGTATGTGAATTTTCGTCTTTGATAGCTGGAATGCGCTCGATCATTCGAGCACGTCGGAAGAGTCCACTGTAGTATTCCCCCTCAGAACAATTTCTTCCCGCTTCAAACACTGGAGTTGCGGTAAGTAATTTACCGCTATAACTCGTTCAATACTCATTTGCCCAAAAAAGTGCATAAGAAAAAATTGGTTTATATCGATGTAATTCCCATGATACAGGCATCAAAATTTAGAAAATTGATATAAGTTCTCCTTAACATTTACCGAAGTTATTTGTGCTTCAATTTTTGGTCATTATGTATTTTAATGCACTCACGGAAATTAAAAAATCCGTTCCAAAGAATCACTAAAAGAACACAGTTAAAACGTTTTACATGTATGACATTCCGCTCGCTGATGCGTAATTTTCGAGATATAACAATAATTACGTTCAGTTAGGAATAACATTATATGGTCGCTTGCTTGGTCGCTGCATTGTTGGGTCACGCCCACTTTCTTGGCGGGACACGATCATTTTTTGGAGGGAGAAGAACAGTGTCGGTTTGGGTAAGGTAAGGAAAGCTATTTTAGGTTTATTTGTTATTTTAGATTAGTTTATTTAACTAACCTAATATTGCCTAACCTAACCTTACCCATCGTTACGTCAACACAGTATTAAAGCATATTTACGTGTCCGTTCCTTCACTTTCATATACGACGTTCCTATAACTTCAAAGTCGAATAATTCGAAAATTACGCAACGGCGAGCAGAATTTCATTCGTGTAAAACGTTTTTAAATGTGTTCCTTTAGTGATTCTTTGGACTGGAATTTTTTATTTTTGTGAGCGCATTAAAATGCATAAAGACCCAATTTTTTACAAAAATATAGTGAATATATATATTCTTTGTAACTTCAACTGAAATGAAGAATGCAGTGGACATCCCAAAATTTTAATTTACAATAAGATAAAAAAATTGCATGATCTTCCTGCAAAATTTACCAACAAATGCAATTCTAAAAGTAATGACTCAATTGATAAATGAATGCTGATTTAAATTGTTTCAAGTGGGCTAAAATTTTGTGTTGGTAGTAATTGCTTGTTTCATGTTAAAATTTAACACAATCAAAATCTCTCATTATCAGTTTTTCAAATACGTGTTGAACACTTTGAATAATTCTATATTTTTTACCCACGTTCTTTTAATTTGCCAGCTATTGATGTTTTAAAATAATTTGTGTACGGCTATTGTGTGAAGTAGTCCATATGATATCTTGATTTCACTTGATGAGCATGAATGATCCATGCCATATAATTTTTTTCCTTTTTAATTTTATAGTTATTTTCTTACTGCGCATTGCCTGAATTATAATGAAGAGAAACTTTCCTACTGAAGTAGATCTTGCGTGATGCAAAATTCTGTACTTTAGTAGGAAAATAGTAGCATACCTCCTCCTCCGAGTTTCAATAGCATTAACACGTTAGCTGTCACGTGAGCCACCGGTGATACGTGGAGGGAATTTTCATAATGCTGCTAACTGACTAGTAATTACAAAC
Organism: Morinoia aosen; assembly: GCA_030386875.1. Lineage (NCBI taxonomy): Eukaryota > Metazoa > Arthropoda > Malacostraca > Amphipoda > Talitridae > Morinoia > Morinoia aosen. The sequence goes on along the minus strand of CM059558.1, from coordinate 9,644,469 downwards.
TCAATTTCATACATAATTAATCATAGCTAAATAAAGGCACAATGCAGTTAATTTTTGCTATTTTCAAAATTTCTCACCAGAATCAACTTTAAATTTCAATTGAATGCTGAGATTTAGTTTAACCCATGGCGGTTAAAATGTTCAAATAAATGATTAGATTTTAAATAAGTCAGCTTTCCATTTTACATCTGGTCACTTTCATAGGTGACTTTTAATGCCATGAAAAGTGATCAAACTAAGTTGTTCACAAAAGTGGCTATGCAGAGTTGGCCACCAGAGGTGACCGTACAGAATTCGCATAGTTTACAAAGGGTTCCTCTTAGTCAATTCAAATTCTAGAAACAATGAAACACAATTAATGGGTCTTTCTGTAAAATTTTGTTCAGCGTAGGCTACTTGGAATATAAATTATTATGAACTCCAATCTCATATTAAAATTGGACTGCAATTGAATGGATAAAAGTACAGTTCAAATGAATAAAGCTTATTGAGATAAAGAATGTTCACACTGAGATTGGGGAATTTACATCATAAAAAAAATTGAAATTTGATAAGGATCAGTGCACCTGTTAATAAGATACAGGGTCTAGAAGCTGGGAAATGGGTTGATATACTTTTGTATTTTTTCAGTACAACACACTAATTGATTATCGGAATTTTGATGTTTATATAATGTAAATGGCATCAAAATAAACTACTTTTCTTCTTAACACTTTCCAGTTCTACTCTAAACTTGAGTTCTGTCAAAAATGTGTTGTAATATAGTTTATATTTTGCATATGTATAGGCAGAACCAACAATACAGAGCCGGCAACCAGCAGAGAGTCTCGCAGCGCGGCATACCGAGGGGAATCGGGGGGTACCTTACCTCAGGAGAAGGGAGAAGTACGTAGGGGGTAGCAGCTGGATTGAAGCTGGTACGAAAACTACACACATTATGACACGAGGGCAACTTGAATGTGTAGCATAGAAAAATAGCGGATCAAAAGTAATTACCGACGAGTAAGGGAACAAGGGAACATACGCATCTGAGAAGAATATGTTAGAGGGAGATGCGCGTAGCAATACCAAGTTTTGTGAAGCAAGAACACGTCAGAGGTGACGCTCAAGGGATAGCTAATAGCAGGCCTCCAGCTTTGAGGGGCCTCCGCTTAGACGGTGCGTGGTCTTTGTTTGAGGAGACGTATAAAGGTTGCAGGGCGTATGCTAGCCGGTCTATTTGGCTGTGATCCGGTGCTAGAAGACGATGTAGGCCTGCGTGTGCCAAGATGGGAGGTGAGATGATATTCTTTGTTCTGTGCTAGGATCAGTCTTTGTATCTGTTCAAATACCATATTACAACCGGGGCGTGTAAGTTTTATTGTCTCAAGCGGGGATTAGAATGCCCGTTAGTTCTTAGCATTTTTATTTACTTATTCGAGCTTGTTTCAAACAGGGCGCTTTGTGATTTGTTTCTTGTAAAAGATAAAGACAAATTATTTCTCAAATGGAATTCATTTGAATAGTATTCTGTGGTTAACGTAGTGAAATCAAGATATTTGTTGGGTAAAATTCAAGGGCGGTTATTATCTCGCAGAAGGGGATTCATATTGAATGGGAGAAAGTAAATTCATTGGATCGGGAAAAGCTAGATTGTCTGTTGAAGCTTCATGTCAATTCTGTAGGGGGATTTAATGACCTTCATGTCTCAGGGAATGGATTATACAACCCTGTGCATTTTTCACAGGCGGGTGGGTTGTAGCACCGCAACCGGGGTGCGCTACACAACCGAGGGGCAGTAGCTCCAGCCGGGCGTTCTCAATCTCGCAGCGGGCCTCCAGCCTGGTATTCAGCGCTAATGTGGGAGCCCTGGATGCTGTGCTTCGTGCCGCGACCGGCCAACGACAGCGAATCAAGAGAGCATTAAACAAATAATACAGTGAAGCAAATTCTTCATGGTAGGGAAAGCTCTCAAGTGGTAATTGTGGAGAAGGAAAAGATGAAATGGCACGCTGAACAGTGCAAATCCATTTTTGGCGCGCAGTGTTCATTATGAATTAGGCAGCAAGTGCAAAATTTACAAGGGTGTCGTGTCCATGTTGGGCACAACAGTGTGAAGGGTTCTCCTTATTATGAATACCGTGTGGTAAGCAGAATTTTGATGTCATGCATTACATTTTTCCCCGTTTGTCTATGTAGCTAGGGTGTAGCTATCTCATTGTGCCGTATGAGAGTGTCATGTCGCAAATCATGAGCATCTTGCCTGAGGGCACTGGTGCGCATATTACTTTTGCGATCACATATTTCCCTGTGCCAGTATCAACGTGTTCGTTAGTAAAATAAAACCCATTTAATCTTCAATTTCTTTTATTCTAAATGTCTGATATGCAGGTGTACGCAAACATAAAAGTATAATACCAGTAAGTTGTGGAGGTTGAGAGTCCTCCTGCGTATGTGATCAATCACCCTTTTCACGTATCGCGACAGATGTTTGTTCTTCCAAAAATGTTGAAAAATATTTTTTAATATATTTTTTTCCAATTCAGAATTCAAAATTCTGTTCTGTTTATTAAATACTTGTTGGGCTATTGCCAAAGATGTCAACTAGTGTCTGTAATTTAAGGAGATCGTCCCACTTTTTCAAGTTTTTTCGTCCGATTCGTTTGAAAATTGGCCAGTATATGTATTTTGTGAGAGTAAACCTTTTTTACTCGTGTCATTTTTTCGATTTAGGCCTTAGTTTTTTTCAAGAAAAATTAGTTTTTTGGTATATTTTATGGATATTTCAAAACGGGATTCGTCATCGAGTTTTGATGCTAGAACAAAACCAAAGACAGTTTAGAATCCTTGAAACATTTCTAGCAAACTCTCAAAGTTTTTTTCATATTCAAGTTTTTTCATTTTTTTCAAATTTTTAAAAATGTCTAAAAACAACAGTAATTTTTTGGGTTTAGAGCTATATATTTTTTCGAAAAATTTGAATTTGAAAAAAAGCCCGTGAGAGTTTGTTGAAAAGGTTCCAAGGATTCTAAAACTGTCTTTGGTTTTGTTCTAGCATCATAACTCGAAGACTAGTCTTATTTTGAATGTTGAAAGTTAGAAGTGTTGGGTTTAGGCAAAAAACATAATTTTTTGTTGAAGTGTAATATAATGAACAATTTATGTAATTGAATTAGTTTTATTTTTATTTCGATAACTTCCATACATAACTTCATATCCACAATGTGAATTGTGATTTCAGAACCAGAAAAAAATATTTTTTTCAAAAATTTGAAATTTATTTTTTTCAGTCTGATTCTTATGAAATTTGACTATGATATATAATCTTTGAAAAGAAACACAATATATTTCATCAATTTTTTTGATTTAGGCCTTAGTTTTTGAAAAAATTGAAATATTTGTTTTTAAGTATCGATATTTCACTAGTATTGATATTTCAAAATGGGACTCGTCATCGAGTTTGAATGCTAGAATAAAAACAAGGACAATTTTAGAATCCTTGGAACATTTTAAACAAACTCACGTGGGTTTTTTTTCTATTTCACATTCGTTCTCTTTTTATATGGGGTTGAAATGGGCTCAAAATTAAAGATTTTGGTTTCCTTACCCCCCCTTGGAGGTGGGATCTATTGCCTGTAGGGCCATAAAATTTTAGGACCGAATAGTCCACCACCTAAGGGTCCTTTTCCAACAAAAACATGGAAATTGACCACCTGAGCTGCAGGGGCCTGGGACGATCTCCTTAAGGAAGATTTGGAAATGTTGTAAGGTAATCAATATCGGCATTGAGACACTTGAAAATAATAAAAATACAATGTAAACGAGCTGCAATGGAAATAAAAACACACACTAGCAAAAATTTCAATTATTGTCACACACATATTGTAACTGAAGGCAATGCCCTATCTCAGCTGCAATGGTTGTTGCATTTATGCGATAGTACACATTTTCTTGCTGGAAACGTTTCAAATTGCTCGAAAAAAACACAAAACGAGAAGAACATGGGCTTTTATTAAAATAAGATAGTGTCAAATACAAATTAAAGACGAGAATAAGAGATAGTGTCATATTACACGCAAAGAAGCTAAAAATGACTTTCATTCGTAAACAAAACGTTCCGAAAACGTCAGGCCCCTGCTACGAAACCAGAACAACTGTTGCCTATTATAGCCGAAATGTAACATAGTGTTGAGCAATAATATGACACCTTTTTCTGCATTGTTACCCTGCATAGTGTAGATATAGAGAAGAAAAGGCAGAGTGCAAATCTGGCCTACCTTATCTACATGTATATCAAAATTTTGGGGATTTGAAGCATAGTCGTTGAATTAACTATTATAATTTCACTGAATTAGCGCATACTTAGTAATCAAAAAACTGATGATACATCTCCATGCTCCTCAGTGTAGACAGTGCATACTTTACCAACTCAGAAGACACTTGTCAGTAATATACAGGGTATTTCAGAATAAGAGGCAAAAAATTGCACACCAAGTGTTGCCGCAGTTCTGTCATCAACAAAGCAGCGCGACCCTTTATGTTTGAATTAGTTCGAACTTCGTTGCCTCTTGGCCTGTTCTTGTCACTTGGCGTTAGTTAGCGTAGGGCTCGGTTGCCTCCGCCGGTGTTGCAAATGTTGCACTTCGGTCGGGGCGTCTGTGGCGCTGCGCAATAGGTATTTTTTATTTCATTTCTCTCGTTTGTTTACTATTCATTTATTGCATATTCGCTTGTATAACTTTATGTATTCTTTCCAGACCAATGTTTATGACCTGTTTGTAGTAACAATAAAGAATTGCTGCTACACGTGTTTGATAGACATTGTAAGCCAAATCAGGTCGTAGAGTTAGGGAGATGCGAAGTCGCACGACCTGGCAAAATCCGGACTTCGATGCTCTCCGCATATAGGCGTGAAATAGACCCTACACCAAGTATAAGATGTCCAAATAAAAGCTTTTCTTTTATGAAATTTTCCGAAGAAAGAGACATTGAGATATTAGCCGTTTGTTGTTTTAAAGGATGAAATTTAATGTTTAAATTACCCGCAATATTTATTTTGAATTAACGTTGTTCGGGCGAAATGTTCTAGTTGCATGATCTCCTAGATCTCCTGACATGACTCCACTCGATTTCATATTTTGGGGACACATGAGAAGCCTTGTTTATGCTACACCCATTGAGTAAGAGGAAGATCTTGTGGCCAGAATTGTAGGGGCTGCAGGTGATATACCTTAATGCCAGACGTGTTTCCTAATATCCGGTAGTCGTTAAGGCTAACATTCGAAAAGCGCATAAATGTAGGTGAAACACATTTTGAACAATTTTTGTAGAGTAGATTCAAAATAAATATTGCGCGTAATTGTGCCATTCAATTTCATCCTTTAAAACAATAAACAGCAAATACCTCACAACCCCGATTTTTTGGAGAAAATTTCATAAAACAAAAAGTGTTTATTTTTCCATTTTCTTCATGGTGTGAAATTTTGTACCTCGTGTTCTGAAACACTCAGTATACATAATTGCGTACACGACCCGTCGTAAATGACGGGATTCAATATTGTCTTTATACAAATCTTCCAGATGTGGATCATAAAGAAATATATCCATCCTAATACTACCCGCGATTAAAATATTCTAGTTCTTGTGCGCTGGTGAAACTCGCATCACAGATACAGTCATTGAGCATCTTTAAGAGCGTGGATGGGAGACAGACCAACCAACAAAGACGTACAGCCACTTTTATTTATTCAATGAAATTTCCTGTTGAAAATCTTCCATATTTCTGATGGCGGCTTTGTGGAAGAACCATATTTCTGATGGCGGCTTTGTGGAAGAAAAAGTTTTCTTCAGTTCACAAATAAGAATTCTCTCTTAGTTCACAGACAAGAATTTGAAACTCTAAATTAGTTCTTTCTGTTCTTTGTTTTGCAGCTACATCTTTTCTTTCCGTTTTTTGTGTTTAAATTTAACTTTCTATAATTAAGCATGTTTGAGCTTCTATCAGACCTGCATTTACCCTAAATCGCTGTAATTAACATTACGTGGGACGCTTTGGCTTTCACTCATCAAATTATCTTTGAGCTTGCTCTGCTTGGGCAGCATGTCGTCCTTTTAATAAAAGTGGGTCTAGTAACTCTACCTTATTTCTCTTGCATAAAAAGCAGTCTCTTTCTGCGACTTGAACTCCTCGACCCAGCTCTTGCAGCCTCTTGAATAGGCACTTATTATTCAATGTAATTAATTGTCAATTAATGGTTAAAATCTTAGTGCTATATGCAATCTTGCACTAAGATACGATATTCAGCTAGTCGGCGACCAGACATCTTAAAACTCTGTCTATCTACTCAGAAGGCTTCTAAAATTTCCTACCGGAGTACTGTGCTGATGACCGGCCGCGTCCATTAATTGTCGTCGATTTTTAGCGAATTTCGTTTTAAAAACTAACCTTACGTCAAAGAAGATCTTCGGTCTCCATTTTAAAGAAATTTAATAATAAAAGTAGAAAAGAGGACGCTGCTGTGCGTACTGTTGGAATCCACAAGATACGCCTAACTTGAGTACGGTTTCTCTTTTTGCGCATCTCGGGAAACGACTTGCTGTTGTTCCCTTCAAGTTCTTCTGTATTCGAAATAAATGTTCTAACAGTCGCCATTAAGTTTTAAATCCTAAAACTCCATTGTAATAACATAGGAGAGATTACGCTCCCGAAATAGCTAAATCTATTTATTTATTTGTTTAAAGGAGACACTTGATCTTTTATTGTATAAGAGCAATCAACACTATACCGAGTGTCCCACAAAAATGTCCTGGACTTTTTAATTGATTATATCTCCGCTTTGAATTAGAATATTTTAATTGTCTTTCATTAACAATGTAGTCAATTTTGTTTTCTTTTCAAATAATTTAAGTTTTTGAAAATCAGTTGAATAACCACTTTAAGATGATCGATTTACTGGAAGGGGTAGAAAATTTGTTCAGAGGAAAAGTTTTAAAAACAACACTGGTGTTCTTCTTCATTTCTCAATACCTACTGTTAAGAATAATTTCATAACGATGTATCCTACATACCACCAAGTATTTAAACCCTCTGAAAGGTTTCAAGTTTCAAGTGTTCTCAATAATAGTGTTTCAAGAACTGATAGAAAACCGTGGAATAATGGGTAAACCTCTTCGTTCAATGGTGGCTAGAAGTAATACTTCCCTTGAAAGAAATGGAGGGTATGTCGAAGGAAACTAAATTATTTTATTTATTTAAACGTTATTTAAGGTAATGATTTAACTGTTACTCTTTAAAATTTTTGTTTGTTCATTTTCATGGAAAATACGAAATAAGGAAGAAAATCAATGTTGTTTTAAAAACTATTCCTTTGAACAATTAGTTTTTCTATCCTTTTCAGTAAATTGGTCATTGCAAAGTGGTTATTCAACCGATTTTCAAAAACTTAAATTATTGGAAATGAAAACAAAATTTACTACATTGTGAAAAAAGGCAATTCAAATATGTTAGTTTAAAGCGGAGATATAATTATTAATTGAAAATCGGGGACATTTTTATGGGACACCCGTTATTATAAAAAACCAGGTGTCCGTCAATTTATAAATAAGTATATGTTCTCGAGCGTATTTTCCCCTATGTCATTACAATGGGAATCTGATTGCTTAGACAGTATCATAAGCACCATTGAAATATTATGAAAACCCCGGCATCTGCTCACTTATGTTTATAAGTGAAAAACATTGCGTGAAAATCGAATCTACTGGCAAGAAAATATGGCTTATCGCATTTAAATTTAAAAGGCATTGAAATACTTGAAAGGTACGGCATTTTTTTTTTTAAACTTCTTGCGAACAATAATTTAAATTATGATGCACAATTGTTGCTTGCTTGGTTGTTGTGTGCGTCTGTGACGTTCTTAAAGATGCTTAATGACCGTATCTGTTATACGAGTTTTACCAGTACACAAATACGAAAATACGGTATTTTAATAGCGGGTGCTATTAGGATGGATACATTTGTTTGCCATTTTTATCTTGAAATTTTTTTAAAACGATACCAATCCCGTGATTTTTGACCAAGCATGTACACTAGTATCCTGATTATTAACATTCTGTAGTCAATTTAAAAGCCGTTCGCTATAAAGAATATAATGAACATATGCACAGGTTTCAACACCTGCAACCGGTTACTACTAAGAATGACTGTCGTGTGTTTATTTATACGTTTTGTGTCACGCTGTTAAGAATAATTGATAGGAAGAAATTAGCACTGGCGGTCTTGGTTTCAGTTCGCGGTCAATTAATACACTCATTTTCGTTGTGCAAGTGCTCTATAATAAGTCACTTTCAAAGCAATTAGAGCGATCCAGAGCCTTATATACTCGAGTTTGTATCGTGAATACCGAGTTCGGCGGGGTATTGTATATTGCAATGTAGCGTATTGCATATTACAATATACTGTATTGTATATTACAATATACTGTATTTTATATTACAATATACTGTATTTCAATGTACTGTATTGCATATTACAATATACATACACAAGTTTGCAGTTGCTTTCAGTAATGCTGAATTTTTGCACCTTGGATACGACACGAATGGCAATAACTACTTCTCTTGCGGCTCAAAAATACTGTGCTCCGAGTGTTTATTACTCCTATAAGAAAATTAAGTTACCTTTGGAATAAGCTGAAAACATGGAAACTCCACTCAAACAAAAATTTGTTGAAGAAAGGTATTGAATCCCGACATTTTTGACGTTCCGTTTACACTAGTTAAGAAATTAAATATTCATCTTATAAATTATGAATAGGTGAAGTTGGAGTCACAAAATTGTGAATAGGCAGAGTCGGTGTTGGAGTCACCAAATTCTGGAATAGTGTAGTCGAAGTCGGAGTCGCCAAATTCTGAAAAGATGGAGTCGGAGTCGGAGTCGCCAAATTCTAGAAAGAAGGAGTCGGAGTCGGAGCCGGAGTCGCCAAATTCTGGAAAGGTGGAGTCGGAGTCGGAGTCGGAGTCGCCAAATTCTGAAAAGATGGAGTCGGAGTCGGAGTCGCCAAATTCTAGAAAGATGGAGTCGGAGTCGGAGTCGCCAAATTCTGAAAAGGTGGAGTTGGAGTCGGAGTCGCAAATTTATTCCTCCGACTCCGCAACCCTGCAGCTACAAGGTTGACTGTTCATTCATGATACGACTGTTCAACAAGTCGAGAGCCATCGATCATGCCTCATCGCGGGTTACACAAGTTTGGCTTTGCGGAGCATTGATGGAAAAAGAATTTTCTCGTACTACTCGTACATCAGCAGCCAATCATTAGATGACAGATAATTTTTATCGAGAGTAAATCATTTCAGACATTCAAAAAGTGTGTTCATGTTATTCTGCCTACTATCTGCACAATTTTCTTTTCCAATTAATTACATTTCAGACCATCAAAGAGATTTTTCAGTACATCAGGAATATTAAAAAACGTTGATTCATTTCTTACCTCCAAAAATAAGATTCCTTTTTTCACTGCATGTCTTTGGCAACCACCCTAATTTGGGTTATTTGGTATTCCTAGTTAAGCTTGTTAGAGGAACGAATGTTATTGGTTAAATTCCTTACACCCCAGTCCTCATCAAAAGTTTTTGAGTGCTGGCAAAAAGAGTTTCGTTAATTTCGGGATTAAGGAGAATTGGCTCTAATATACTGTAGTAATGGTTATAGTTACTTCTCGTAATAGCTATAGCTTATCAATTTTTCTTGAGAAAGTAATCGATGAAGTAATCAAATTAGTAATAAATCGCTCTAGGTTTATAGGTAATGAGTAATTTGTTTAGTAAATAAGAACAACATACCTGGACAACATACTTGGACGCAACTTCTTGAGTGAACTGGCTAGCCTTCGACACTGCAGAATAAAGGGTGTGATCTCGTGTTCTGCCTGCAGAGCGCGTGGTACACCGTGCACTGAACGCGCGGCGTACCGTATGCCGCATCCCGCGTTCCGGCCAAGAAGAGCTCCGTCCTCAGCCGTGAGGAGCACGAGATGCTTGCAGCCGAGGCATCGTCCGAGTATCAATGGCAGGGTCCGAGTAGCGCAAAGGCAGGGTCCACGTAATAGCAGGAATGTCCACGTAGCAGTGGCAGGGTCCTTTTAGCTGTGATAGGGTCACGTACCTGTGGCAGGGTCCACGTAGCTGCCGAAAAGTCCACGTAGCAGTGACGTAACGTGGCTAGGTCAAGATAGTACAGGGAAGGCCACGTAGCTGTCGTAGAGCAGGTTGTCAGAGAAGCAGCGAGCCGCCAAGTAGTTCACCTAAGCCCCTCCCCGAGGACTCATCGGTACGTTGAACTCCGACTGAGTTTATTCAGGAACTGAGGGTCGTAACCAAGCACACAAAATTGACACCAAATGTTCAATTCCATGAAAGAGATTCCTCTGATTTTCTAAGCCTGTCAAATATTCGAAAAAGGTTCAACTCAAAATTGTTCTGCAATGAATGCTGAAAAATTTCGAAATTTTGCGATAAGGAGCGGTCAGAACACTTAAATGCAATACAGTTTACAGTGCTTTGCATAAGGGTAGTTCTTCCTGGTTTACTCTTTCTAAGAAAATGAGTAGTTCTGCTCAACGAGACGATAGTTTAAGAGGGCAAATCAAGGGCCAAGAACGGGGATTTGACAGATAAAACTAGCTCAAACAGGCAAAATAAATAATTATGATCTTTAAATTTGGATCTAGATCTTTAAACTTGGATTTAAAGCGCAGAAGTAACCGATTCACAGCCTGTTATTGGTCAACAGTGAAATGGCAAGAACCATCAATTAAAAAACATAATAAAAATTGTGGTGCGCAGTTCAGCGAATCGGAGCAAAACGAACGTAAGCCATCGCTATTCTACGAACACTGGCAATTTTCACAACAAATCATGACTGCTAGCAGACAGTAGTGTAATGAGCATTTCTAGTTCAGATTTATTCGCTTGAACGCTCATCAGCAAATCAAAACCATAATTGCAGTTGGAATGTGTTCTGTTGAAGTAATAAGGCTGTGTGAGCTCTTAAACCGCTGACTGTTCGTGCGTACTTGTTGGAATGTAATGCATGGCTGAGTGTTATTGACGTTTAGGAGTACATAATTCGACAGCAGTTTAGCCTCAGCATCACGCATGTGCGTGAGAACACTTCCAATGCTTACGTCCGTTGAGGCAAAAAGCCTTGGTCATCTTGAAACTTTTTCTAACGATCGATATTACGGTCTTTCAGTTAGAAACTTCTAACACAGGCTTCGAAGACAACCCAACAATTTTGGTCTTTGAAAAAAAATAAAAAACTTTTTGTTCAACGTGCTGCATGATTGGATGACTTCATGCCCCGAGAACCACCACACATTTTTACCATCCTCAAATGAGTTCTATAAAAGATTTCTTTTCTCACCCACCCTTAATCATTCATACACCGAACGCTAAAAATTATCTGTAACCAACTATTAAACACCTTCTAAGGTAAAAAAGCACACTTTCAAAAAAAGTTTGGATAAGTTAAAATATTTATTTCATTGTCGTTAATTATTATGATACATGTCTCCCTCTTGCTCGATATGCAAACCCGAGTTAGCTATGAATCACTTTTACTCTGCACGAGTTGAAAAGTTTTCATGATTTTATTTTGCAGTTGGGTATTAGAGAGTTATTTATTATAAGGTCCCACATAGTGTGCTTCTATGGATTAAAAAAGAAAAGATCGTCGAGTTCTGATCAAGAAACGAGGGAGGACTCCTTTCCTCGTTCCAATTCTTTGGAAGCGATGATCCTCAAACTTTTTTGAACTTTTAGAGGGCGCGTTTTCGTATTGGATATTGAACAGTTTGGTTTATGATTTGAAATTGGATTATTTTAGCGAATGAGACACAATTCATTCGATGCGGTTATTTGTCATCATATACACTTTAAGAACAGAAGAGAAACAAGATTTCAATATTTTGGAATCGGCAATTCTACCTAGGTGAAGGGGTGTTACTGCGCTCTGTGTCATACGTTTGTCACAAATCCGGTACACAATTGAGAGTCATTGAGGTGTTACGACACACTTTTGGGTGTCACATGACGTACGTACATACGATAGCCACGACACTAGCAGAGCTCTACGATACCAAAAACCCATATTTAATTTACGTTTACTATCTGTCCATTGACTTGCATGTAAACTCGCAATAGTGACGCATTTATGAAGACACGATTAATACGCTTAAGTTTCTGTAGAAAGCATTGTTATGTTAATGAATTTCATGGAGAATTCACAAAACAAAACTGCCGTGAAAAAGTTTATGATTGTTTCAACTCTATCCGAATGGTTTAGAAACATCTCATGTTCCAGAAAAAAACTTAGCAAAATTCCATTCTGAATTAAATAAACGTCACTTAAATCAGTGAATTCAATTGAAAAACATTGAAAATAGTTCATAATTTCTGATTAATGTGTTCAAATGGTTTTGAAAGTTAGACTGTCCACGGGCTTATTATCAAATAAAGACAGCAATGATACCTTAAATATTTTTCCAGTTCAACGACAAGAACATGCAATCAAGAAAAACAGCTTCATGCTTGACCACGTTGATCATGGACTGAAATAATTACAGTAGTTGTACAAAGTATAAATTTTATTCCACAAGAAAATTAAACGGTGTTCACTATATTTATTCGTAAGTTCACTAAAAATTTAAAAGCGAAGAAAATGCTAACAAAATTAGTTATTTTTATTCAAAAGAAAACAAAAAATCGAAAACGTTTCGGAGACTAGCTCCATCATCAGGTTTGTAAAATACAAAGTATAATCAATCTAACGCAAACATGAAAGCGCAGTCGATACTACAAAAAAAGGACAACCATGCATTAACTATCAGAAGGGGATACGAGCTAAGCATGCTGTTTAAAATAGGTTTTTCTTTAAAAAATGTAAAGAATCTAAAGTCCAAAGGTCAAAATCACGGAAAGAACTGTCTATTATTTTAAAATCACTATCGCGAATTATTGCACTACACTTCTCAGCATGGCTGCGTACTGCTTAATGAGGAGGATTAGCCAACAGGTTACCAGTACGAAAACTCCTTCCGCGGTGCTCTGCCCCTCGTGCGTAAATATTGCGCGACTAGATGAGAATGTACATACATATATCAGGTCAGAGGAAGCGTCACCATCGAATTTCAATCTATTTTCACTCGTCAAAATGAGCTATGCTTTTACTATGATGTGACCGGTCTGTTTGAGGCAATAGGAATTTCCCTAAGCCACAAAGAGTCGTGGCTCTTTATCGATATAATTCGTGCCGAAGCCTCAAAGAAGTGTAGATTCAGAACGGGAATATGTACCCATCTCTCCCCCTCACCCGCTCTGTCCAGCAGATGCCTTGAAGGCTGATGACTAGATGCCTTGAAATATGAAGAAAGCCGTTGGGAAGTTATAGGAGACTTCAAAATAGGGGCTTTCCTGTCTTTGTTATATTTGCCTTTGGGTCAACAAGGATACCATAGCACACTTACTCATGCAGAATTGGCCACAGAAAACTAATAGCACCGATTAGCATGACAAAAAAAAAATAAAAACTTACACAATTTTAGTTACCTAACACAGAAGCATAATAGCCTGAGCAAGAGAACTGTAGCTAGACGCAGTACAGCTAAATAGAACCAAAGATTTTCCCCAATGAAATTACACAAGTTATTAGCACGTGTAGCTCGTCGGCCAGATAAGTATTTTTAAGTAAAAGTTGTGTTCAGACTCTCATTCGGGAAATTTCCATTCACCTTATTAATTTAATTCATTTGCGCTGACGATAATACATTCCAACCAAAAGTAAAAAGAGCAATTTCAATTACGCCGTAGCGCCAAGACCGACCGTCTCACGAGATGAACTGCAATGTCAGCGATTGCATTTAGCAGCCTGGGAATTCGCTCACCATTTAATTTGTCAATTCAGCAACAACATCCAAGCGATTGCACGCCTAGAGTTGCATGTGCGGAGCACAATACAAAATCAAAACAAATTGCAAAGATTAACAAAGACATCTTAGAGACATCTTCACTGATATATATATATATATTCCTTTTAACCTCAAGATTCAAGTACGATACTCAACCTAATTTAATCTAATAGGCGCAGCTGAAAAGGGCTGAAATTATAGCATACGGGTTATAATGAATAATAATGAAACACGAGTTACTCAGATAATACATTGATAGCGCAAACAACACAACAAAAAATTCTTACCCTAGTATTCTTAAACTATAATGAAAACGTTAAATTGAGTAATACAGTTGTCCCTCACAGCAAATCGTATCCTGTCGAGTCGTTGCGACGTCAAAGTCGTAAGTCGTAAACACAGTAAAAATGGACTTGTCATTTTAACTCATTATTTAATCCTCCTTAAAAGGATTACATGATTTAAATTGCTTTTGTGTACTTTGGTACCAATCTCAATTACGGCCCAATTTCGCTTGACCTTCAAAACTACACCCGGCCCTAACCAAGTGAGCTCAAGCTTCTCTTTTTTTTTTTGTATGATTCCTTTAAAGGCCGCGGTCGCCCACAACGTCGTTCTTATCCTTACGCTTGATATTTCTGTAAAGGGTCCTTTCGGTAGTGTTATTCAATATCAAATTTCTAATATTTTCGACAGTACGCGTTGCTTCTTTTGCTCGAAATTAACCAAATCTATCTCTTCATCATAACTGTAAGTTATGGTATCCAAACTCTCACTTTGGAAAAATGGACACGTGTCTCTGTTAACATCACGTAACTCGGAGTGTCCCCAAAGTAGAATTTAATGCATTATTCAATGCATTTTCGACAACCTCCAGGCACTGATCCCACTCAGCATGAGGCAAAGAATTTACGTACAATTTTAATAAAATAGTGATTTTCTTGTTGTTCCTCTCTACTGTAGCGTTTGAATGACGAATAAAAACCAGAACTTCTTTCTTCGCAATTGCGTGGATGTTCGCAAATTGCTTCACTGCTAGTGACTTAAATTCAAGCGCGTTATCCGAGATCAGCGTTTTCGGAAACCCAAAAATGCTGAAACAGTTTCCTAAACATGAAATTACTGTTTCTGTTCGACGGCTAGACGTCGCGTACAGTATGCAAAACCTAGAAAAAAGATCAATAATTATTAAAATGTATTTATTACCACTATCGGTAACCTTTAGGGGACCAAGATAGTCCATTGATTGACCATTGATAGACCAAGATAAAATGGTTATAATATTTGAATTTTAATTTCAACAAAGTGTGCAATTCATTGGTGTGGTACAGAGAATGAATGGCTAAAACTGCCTAACTCATTAGAGAATTTGGTACCACTGCAGTTAATATGGTACTTGGTCGATTGTCAATCCGTCGTCGTCGGTACAAGATGTAATTCAGTATTAAGTAACTCTGTAGGTCAGGTATTCTGGAGGCACTAGCATGAAGTAGCGCTTCCCTAACCTCCTTGCAAAATGGATCTTGTTTTTGCTCGTCAATAAATTCCTTTATAGTCCAAGAGATCTGTTTCTCTGTCGGTACGTAATCAATCAGTTTCGGTTGCGTTTCCTTGTTTGTCGAAGCGTCAGTACTGTCGCTATGCGACGAGTCATTGACCGTCTGCCTAGACAGATCGTTTTTTGTTTGAGACCGAGTCTCTACGATGCACGCCTCTGATTCAAAAGTTGAGTGCAGAGCTTCACAGCTCTCTAGTTCTTCAATAGTTAACTAATCATCATTTATAGGTAGTCTGCTTAAGTAAACAGCTACGACATTCTGTTTCCCTGGTAAATATTTGACAATAGGATCGAATGAATGGACATTTTTACACCACCTCGCCATAGTTGTATCTTCTGGGAGTTTCTTTGCAAAAGGAGATGCCAATGGTTTGTGATCCGTGTATACACGGATAGGATATCCAGTAATTAAATATTTAAAAGATTTTAGGGCTGAATACAGCGCAAAAAATTCCTTCATCTTGGTGCTATATCTTTTCTGGCTAGAATTTAAACTTTTATTAAAATAAGCCACAGAACGCATAACTTGATCATTTGAATCTTCTGCCTGCATCAAGACAGCTCCAATCCCAAAATTAGACGCGTCCGTAAATATGTGAAAGTCCTTCGTGTAGTCAGGATGTCTTAAAACCGTGTCAGAAGTCAGAGCAGATTTGATATAAACAAAACTTTTTTGACAATCGTCGCTCCAATTATAAACAACGTCTTTTCTTAAAAGCCTGTACAGGGGGTTTGTAATCTCTGCAAAATTAGGTAAGAAGTTTCTAAAATAATTTGCTAGTCCCAAAAACTGCTGCAACTCCTTCACATTTACAGAAGCCCTACAATTCTGAAGTTTCTCCGAACTCTTACTTCTAATTCCATCCGCGGCAATAACATGCCCCAGATATTCAATTTATTTCCTAAAAAAGTTACATTATTCAAGTTTTAACGACAAGTTCATAGACCAAAGCATCTTAAGGATGCTTCCAATGTCAGCCAAGTGCTGGTTTTTAGTCTTGAAATATACCAAAATATCGTCAAGAAAGACGAAAGACATTTTCCCGAGAATAGGCGCAAGAACAGAAGTCATCACCCGCTAAAAAACGCTTGGACTCGAGCTCAACCCGAACGGAATACGTCGGAATTGGTATTTCCGACAACCAACACTGAAGGCAGTAAATTTCCGACTCTCTTGGTCTAATTCGACCTGATGAAATGCGGAGCGCAAATCCAAAGTTGTGAACCATGTGTTCCCTCCTAAAGTCGATAGTATTTCATCGTTTCTGGGTATAGGGTAAGACTTTTCACCAAAATTTTATTAAGAGCCCTGAAATCAATCACGGGACGAAGCTCCCCGCTCTTTTTTTACAATAATGACTGGAAAATTAAAGTCGGACATTGACTCCTCAATTATTCCCTGTGAAAGCATATCATTAGTAATTTTCACAACTTCCTCCTGATATTTATGAGGTATTCTGTAAGGGGTCAAATTCAGAACTGGTGCACCCGGTTTCAACTGTATCCGGTGCGTCATCACATTGGTAACTCCAATAGTTTCCCCTTCTAGCGTAACTACATCACGAAACTTATTTAATATATTTACCAAAGGTAACTGCATGTCCTCTTCATGACATGAAATATCAACATTCGTTAAATACGACGTGCGTCCTGCTTTCCTGCACTCGACACACCTTCTACTTGTGCATTTACTCCAAGCACCTCACTACTAGCTAGAACTCGATCTCCGCCGTGTTCGTCAGACTGCAACTCAAGTCTTCTCCCAGCCATGGTCTTCATTCCACCACAAACCGAGACAACCTGCATTGAATCCGACATAGCGTCAGAGCTTCTCTCAACATTATTAGCGTCCCTAAGTGCTGTTTCAACGCTAGTAAGAAAAATTTCACTCTCGATCTAATCAGCTGCAATTAATTCCAAGTTGTATAACATTGTATTCACGATGAAATAAATTGCGTCATCCTGCGCATTTAAAACCATGACGGGTACTACGCCGTCTTCCTCGACTCGAACAATTGACTCTGCTAAGAGCGCTCCGTTCTCAAAACCTCTTTTCAAAATTAAATACTCTCCGTATACTGCCTTAACAAACCCGTATATCAACTCATTGAGTTACTCGGCACCTCGGCCGCAGCGAAATGAACAACTAGTGGAGCTCTCTTTTTTTCTGGCCTTCCTCTTTGCTCTGGCCTTGCCTCAGCCGCAAGCACGACTTTTTTTACTTTTATGCAGCTACTATTTAACGGGCAGTAACTGCCTCTGTTGTTCTCCCTGGCAATTATTACATCAGATAGTAAACAGTCGCTGTTTACAATACTTTTAACACAGCTTCTCTACTTACTGCTGGTTCCACATTTGATTCTTTAAAAGGCACAGTTACACCCTCCCATACGAGGGATCCTTTTCTAAAATTGATTATGGCACCATTCAGCACATCTCTCCCTAAAATCAAATCATAATTAAATTTTGCATCTTTAGCGATCATAGCAGTAGTTTTAATTACTCTGTTAGTACCAGGAATTGAAATAGTTAAATCGACTTCTCCACTGACATTACTTTTACTGTTAATTCCTTTGACTGTCAGACAACTTGGCTTTAATTCCTCATTCAGGCACTTAAGGAGGTCCTCCCGTCAAAATTGAATTTTGATCCGATTGGTCTGAAATTTGGCCACTATACGTATTTTTGCACGAAAAAATATTTCATTCGAGAAGTTTTTTGATTTAGGCCTTTGATTTTTTATTTTTTGAAATATTCGTTTTTTGGTTCATTTTTGGGGTGTTTTCAAAAGAATAGAAGTCAACGAATTTTTATGCTAGAACAAATACATAGACAGGTCTGAAATCCTCGTAACATTGCAAACAAACTGATAGGTCTGAATTTTCTATTTGAATTTCATTTTTATGTATGTGATATTTGATCAATACCTAAAATATACCGAATTTTTAGGTTTTGAACTAGCAGAAAAAAAGACAACGTACAAATTGGAAAATCGGGAGCTATCAGTTTGTTAGAATTGTTCCAAGGATTCTAAAACTGTCTTTGTTTTCTTCCTAGCATGAAAACTCAATGACTTCTATTCTTTTGAATTTTGAAAATATGTAACTTTACAGTATAGGCAAAAACAAAATTTTTTGTTGAAAGTAATATAATGGAAAATTTATGTAATTGAATGCTGTTTTCATTTTTATTTCGATAATCTACATACAAAACATCATATTCACACTGTGAATTGTAATTTACAATTTAAAAAAGAAGTAAAAACTATTTTTACTTATTTCATAGAAATTATGAATTTTTTTATTTACAGTCTGATTCTTGTAAAATTTGACTATTATATGTAAATTTTGAAAAGAAACACAAATTACGCCATTCATTTTTTTGATTCAGGCCTTAGTTTTTGAATAAATTTGGCATATTGGTTTTTAGTCCACTGGTATTGATATTTCAAAGGAATAGAACTCATTGAGTTTTTGTGCTAGATCAAAAACAAAGACAGTTTTAGAATTCTTGGAACATATCTAACAAAAGTAATTTCGCAAATTTTCCATTTCTCCTTTTGTTTTCTTTTACATGGGGTCGAAATGTGCTCGAAAATTTAGGATTTTGGTCCCCTTTGGTCCCCTGGGGACCTCTTAATTTGCTTTTAACTAATGAGGCATTTTTCAGAGCCGCTATCGAGAAGTGCGCTCAAACACTGATCGTTTTTCTGCTCGAAATTATGGTAGGCTTTTTAGCCTTACGAAAAGCAATGTGGCCAGCGCCTTTTTTCTTGAAATTGCCCGTCACAACACTAGTGGAGAAGTAAGCCTCAACTGCTTTGTTTTGTTGATTATCATCCGCCAGCTCTTCGTCTTGCAATAATTCGTACCTATTACCACACTTGAACAATGGATCTATCAAGGATTCAAATTTAATAGTCTCGGACGTATCTGGAACTTCGACCACAGCTTTAGGATTTACGAGAGTGCTGATCTGACTCTCGGGCTCAATCTCGTTCTCACTGCTACCTACCCCTGCACGTCCTATTCCTATTCCTCCGATAAAAAATCTCGAGCATCTGGCTCGGAATCTGCAAAACGCACCTCATGCCTACCACGCTATGCGGGTCATTAAGACACTTGTTATATCTTGGCGGTGGTATTTATTGGAGTGAGCCGGGTGAACAACAGGTGAGGGTGACAGATTGAGTATGTTCGATAGGTAAACACGCCCTAAATAGCTTGCGAGTCGGCGACATCAAGAGATCAAGACAATGACATCAAGACTTAAGACAATGGGGGCAAGAGTAAGTGATCGCGCACATTATTTCCCCCTACCAAGGGAGAGCAATTACCCGTATGTGCAAAAATAATTATATTCAACAAGCTAATCATAAAAAAATGAAAAGAATTGAAAAAAATGTACGAAGTCCTATTACAAAATATTTAAAATTGAAGCGCCGACCCTGGTTATACCAGCGCTATCACTTGATTACAGTAATTTAAATCGTCTCGCGCCTCATACTATTTAATTTATAATATGTGTCAAGGACAAAAAAAAATATTTTTTAATAAATTACCAACAATTTGAAAGGTAAATAAACTCCGAAAATTACACAATAAAAATATGAGAAGTAAACAAGAACACGTCATCTCAAAAACAAAACAGCATTTCCAAAAGTAAAACTAAATAAATTTTAATAATCTAATAATTGAGGGAATTAAATTTTTTATAAAAATAAAAATTGAACGCTGCAGAATTACGCGATGACATTAGAAGAAGCATACGACAGTAGGAATATACGGTTACATATAGGCATAGAAATAGTATAGAATATAGGTATAGGAACTTACTACGAACGGAACACATTCTATAAATAAACAATTTAAACGCATTTTCCAATTTTTCCAATTTTCAAAATTTCGCGCTGAATTTTCAATATTGCGATCACCATTTTCAATCAATCTAATTCATGGGATATTTTAACCCCAATCTAATATTTTCCAACCTAATTCATTCATTTTCCACTTTTAATTTTTTAAACTTTTTTAAATTTCCCGCCGCACACTTGCAGAGGGGCCGGGACGACCATTGCGTCCTGCTTCCCGTGGCCGTCTGGCCCGCCTTGCGCTAGGTAGTTGCACAAACACAGGGTCTCTGTTTACGTTGATCACTACCCTTGGTCCTGATGGTTGCACCTCGGCGGCCTCATGGCCGCGCGGCGCGAGAGAAAATCCTCACGCTCGGATATCATTTTCACCTGTTTTTTCAGATGATATATGATCGTCCCCATCAATGTTGTCACTAAAACTAACAGCATCAACAGGACGTCGGTAACGCTGTCAGGCAAAAGATCCGTCCTGATCACGGAGTTTTCTCTCACCCACGCCTCGTTTATATTTGAATTGTGGGTGCTTAACGCTGTCACCAGCGTGTCCACATCGATGGACGACTCCGCGTTGCCCATTTCGTGCCTTGTGCACCTGCAAAGGAAAGATACAGAACCGATTAGCATGACCAACATAAGAACAGGAAAAAAAACAACTCACAAACATAAAACCTTGATATCAGAACCTCAGTGGCCTGATAATGTTCATGATAAACTTCACTTAAAAAGCAAAATAAATTCGTATCGAACCCTCGGTCGGTTAATAACCAACCACTATATGAATTTTAATTCACTTGTGCTGACAACAGAACATTTCAAGCGGAACTAAGAATAGCGCGTGAGTTGCGCTGCAGCGTCAAGCCAGCCTATCTCACATGATGAACTGCAACCTCAGCGATTGCATTTAGCAGTCGAAGAATTTCTTCATCATTTTAAATGTCAATTCAGCAACATTTCCAAGCAATCGGAATAATCTTGTAAGCGAAAAACCAAGAGTAATTCAGGCGCCTTAGAGACAACTTTAGGGTTAACACAGATAGATTCACATTCCTTTTAACCTTCGGGTTAAAATCAAAGATTATCCCAAATTAAACTAAAACAACGCAGCACAGAAAACTGTAAACATAACATATAAAATATAATATACGGATTACTGAGAATATTATGAAACACAACGCATATTACATAGCAACGATCCTTAAATTATGATTATTAACCCATAATGGAAATGATAAAACCAGTAACACAGTTGTCCTGCACAGTAAGTCGTAGTTCTTCGAGTCGTTGTGACGTCAGAAACTTGTCGTTTTAACTCACAGTTTAACCCTCCTCAAGGGTAATACGTGATTAAAATTACTTTTTTAAATTTTGGAACCAATTTCAACCTCAGCCCAATTACGCTTGACCTTCTGAACCACAGCTGGCCCTAGCCAAGTTAATTCAAGCTTATGCTTTTTCTCGTGATTTTTTAAAAGCACACGATCGCCCACTTTCACGTCTTTATTTCGACGCTTGATGTTTCTGTAAAGGTTTCTTTCCGTTGTGTTATTTAATATCAAATTCCTAGTATTTTCTACCGTCCGGGCGGCTTCTTTTGCTCGAAAATTTACTAAATCTAATTCTTCATCATAGCTGTAAGTTATGGCATCAAAACTCTCAGATTGATAATATGCACAGGTGTCTCTATTGAACAACACGAAACTAGGGGTGTCGCCTAAAGTAGAATTTAGTGCATTGTTCAATGCATTTTCAACCACCTCAAGCAACTGCCCTATATACAATGTCACATGGAAACCACATGGTTACGACATGGATTGTCCATGTTTGCCATATGGGTTCTACGCGCCCATGTTATGTGGAAAGCGCATGGACTTTTGGAAAGTGGCCCCATGTGGTTCCCACCAGGTTAAGACACGTGTAGAGGATGTGGGTCCTACATGGAAACCATATGCCTCATGGCCATCACTCGCTTCTGCCAGCTAGAGTCCATGTGGTAATAACGCATGGGTTCCATCTATAAATCAAGCAGACTTACCATGAATTCTGCCGACGTGGATTATACATTGTTTCCATGTGGTGATCAAAGTTGGTTGGTCGCTCCGGTGCCGTTGTATTGCCACGTCTGGTAGCAGATGACCTGTTGAGAACACGTCCCCCCAAAATGCCATTCTCAACACGCACTGAACCTTGATACCGTACATAGTTGTGTTATGTAAACTGATCGCAAATGTTTCGCGATTTTCTTTGAAGTAATTCAGCAGCCGGTACAGTAATTAGCGGCGAAACGAATGGCATCTCAGTATTCATAGGGTTTCATGGCAGCCTCCACCACTCGTTGTTGCGTGTTTTAGTGACATATATACAAGTATTACACTCATACTTATGTCACAAGGCTGTTAATTCATAAAAGCGCGCATGCATTGTGAAGGAAATATCAACCGACGATCTCGGAGCAACTTGCAAATTGCGATATTTTTTCCCGAGTGCAAAAAGTAGGGTTAACAGCCAGGCTAAGATGCAGTGAATAATTCCTTTATTCAAACATTTCGAATTTTCTTTGTACTCATTGACTTGTATTATGAGAAATTCAAAAATTGAATGCATCTATAAATAAGGCTTTCATAGAAGAACACAGACTATGAACCCTCCACAGCATAACTTATACCACGCTATACCGGGTGTCCCATGAAAATGTCCCGAATTTTCAATTGATTATATCTCCGCAATAAATACGAATACGAAATAAATTCGAAAATACGCAATAAATACGAATACGAAGCAATGGAAATCTATAAAAAGTTGAAAAAACAATTAATGAAACATTCCCGGAAGGGAATTCACCAAATAAGAAGACTGTGTTTCTCACTGTTAGAAAATTTGAAAGAAAATTAAATGCTCTTCTTACTTTTTTACCGCTTTTCGTTGCTTCATATTCCAATACGATGAAAATTCTTTGATCGTTAGTGAGCTGCATTTTGAGTGTCTTCAAATGATGAAACAAGAAAGTAAATAACCTCTCAGAGGGTTTAAAGTCTTGGCGGTATGTAGGATACATCTTTGTGAAGTTATTTTTAACAGTAGGTATTGAGCAATGAAGAAGATCACCAGTGTTGTTTTTAAAACTTTCCTTTCAACAATTAGTTTTTCTACCTCTTTCAGTAAATCGATCACTGTTAAGTGGTTATTAAACGATTTTCAAAAAGTTTAATTATTCAAAAAAGAAACTAAATTGGCTACATTGTGAAAAAAAGACATTTCAAATACGTTAATTGATTGCGGAGATATAATCAATCGAAAAGTCGGGGGCATTTTTGTGGGACACCCGGTTTGGATGTTCGTAGTAAAAGCACGTTCATAAATTTTATCCAGGGCAGATATCCACCACATTAATTTGGAATGGAAAAAAGTGACCATCAGCAAGGAATTTTTTGTTTTATTTTGTAATGATTTTTAGAAAAAATTAAAGTCCACTAATACTATGGCAGGGAATATCAATATTCAAACTCGAAAAATCATGATGACAGATGAATTGTTCAGTTATGAATTGTAACATTTTTATTAAGGCAAATCAAATTTCTGTAATATAATGGCACCGCAAACTTCATCAATCAAAATCGAGAAATTGTACTAACTGAATTGTTCATTCTTGGATTTTGTTAATATTTCTTAGAAACAAATTTAATTCCTTAAATATGATAAAATGGCAGCGCTAACTTCAATGTTCACATTTGAAACATCATGGTTCTATAAAAAATGAACTATGAAGAATGAATTTATCCTTCAATTGCATGAAAATTTTCTAACAATTCACTTCCAATTCGTTTAAATTCATATATAATGGTTGTGAATACATGTTTATGCATTTTAGGGTGTAAATTTGTCCTTCATCGTACATTTCTATTGTGTCATGACAAATTTAGAAAAAAACATTGACAAAATGAATTATACTCACAAACCTCATCCATAATGTGAAGACTGATAAGCCCTCAAAATGAAGGTTAACAAAATAAATAATGAAATAAGAAACAACATCCTACCAAAGAATAATTGTAATGATGGATTTCTTAGGCGGTATTTCAAATTGAAATGCTTACGCAAATATATTTTATAGCATAAGTACCACAAAGCAACAAAATGAATCACAAGAAAAAGAATTAAACGACATTTTATTCTTTCGGCGCAAACGAGAAATGGCGCAATTAAAGTCATCAGTGTCGTCGAAAGGTTTACAAATATGTAAGAACTATAACTCTGTATAATAATCTCACACGATTTCCAGCGACTTATCACTTCTCATCACAACGGCGTGCTTATGAGAGAATTATTGTAATAAAATCAGATTATTTTTCACGGCTTCAGTACCAAAATGAGCTACAGTTCAACAGAAAGTAATGAAGAGAAATTAACCAGCCGTGTCGATCGCTTTAACCAGCAGCGCATGAGAACTATGCTCAGTTTTAATGTCTCTAATATGGACAGTGATAAGCTCGTCTTGTTAATTACCCCTATCTTCCACTTAGATTCATTAATACTGCGAATTGAATGATGTTCCTAGAAATACACAGGAGCACAATTAACACCATCACGTCTTGAGCAGAACTAAGTAACGGTCACGGAAGACGGAGCACGAAAGTTTGAATAGGAGGCGCCACAACGTCTGAGAGGAGGGGTAGTTGCCAGATGCACATTCTTTCGAAATCGAAACGTCAAAACTTATCCAAATAGTTTCATGTGTGTATATCAATTTATTCATTGGTGTGTTCTGTCTTTCAATATTATTTTACGAAAGCTTTTGAAATTGCACCAGACGCATTTATAGAATTTAGTCATCCCAATTTTTGGTTCAAAGAGATTATCAGCTAATATTTCATAAGCAATGATTACTTTATTAGTTATTAAAAATGTTTAAAATGAGCACTAAAACTGAATAAGACACAACTAAGTCTTAAAAAGGCGAATGTTAGATTTTTTAGCACAAGGAGTTTCTACCTCAGCTTGAACCTGAATACTTCAAATAATAACGTATATATTTTTGACCATCAAGCAAATAATGGTTAAATTTGGGACTAATCTGATGTGTAAACGGGTAATTGGTTATAAATGCAGAATTTAATATGTGCTCTGAAAGGAATCTTTGACATTATATCAAAAACATACAACAAAAATTTTAATATTTATACACAATATTTTCTTCAAAGCCGTTCATAAGCAAGTACGTTGCATACACACGTGCCTCCCATGTGGAAAAAATTTATTTGACGGCAATGTGGTAGCTAATAGGAAATCACACGTGGATCCCACGTATCAAATCTTGCATGCAACGTACTAATATGGCTATGATGAGTATATTCAGTGGTAAATCCATTTTGCCAACTAAAATCCACGTAACCAGCACCTAACCACGTGGCTGCCATGTGACATTGTATGTAGGGTGGTCCCACTCTGCATGAGGGAGCGAATTTACGTAAAGCTTAAGCAAATTGGTAATTTTCTTATTGTTTCTTTCTACTATAGCCTTGGAATGAGGACTGTAAGCCAACACTTCTTTTTTCGCGATGGCATGAATATTAGCAAACCGCCTTACCGCTACCGACACAAATTCGAAAGCGTTATCTGTTAAAAAGGTTTTAGAAAAGCCGAAGCTACAGAAACAATTACTTAAACATGAAATTACCGTTTCCGTACGACGATTAGTAGTCGCGTACAACTTACAAAACCTAGAAAATAGGTCAATAATTACCAATATGTACTTATTTCCATTATCAGTAATTTTTAGTGGACCTAAATAGTCCATGGAAACGACTTCAAATGGTTCTTTCGCTATTGGAGCAGTAAAAATTTTAATTGGCACAGAAGGTCTTGCCTTAATTAATTTACAGACTTCACAAGCTCGTACGAATTTTCGCACAATCGTTTTTTCCAAATGGTTGTAAAATTTAGTTTTAAATTTAAACAATGTATGTACCTCATCAGTATGAAACATCGAATGGATAGCCAAAATATCTTTACCCATTAAAGAGTTAGGTACCACTGCAGTTAGTATTGTACTAGGTCGATTGTCAACCTGTCTACGTCGGTACAAAATGTCGTTTAGAATTAAAAATTTCTGTAGGTCTGGAATTTTAGAAACACTGCCATGCAGCAATGCTTCTTTCACTTCATTGCAAAAAGGATCTTTTTCCTGCTCGTCGATAAATTCTATAATAGTCCAAGATATCTCAGTATCTTTCGGTACATAGTCTATGAGCTTGGGACGAGCTTCTTTGTTTGATGCGCCGTCAGCACTGTCTCTAGGCGGCGGGTCAATTACCTCATGTCTAGTCATGTCTTTTTCTCTGCGATCGAGTCTCCACGATACAGACATTTTATTCAAGCGCAGATTCCAGAGCATCACAGCGCTCTAGCTCTTTAGCTGTTAATTTATCATTGTTTACAGGTAATCTGCTCAAATAATCAGCTACGACATTTTGTTTGCCGGGTAAATATTTTACAATAAGATTAAATGAATGCACGTTTATACATCAACGTGCCATGTTTGAATCTTCAGGTAGTTTTTTTGCGAAGAGCGGCGCAAGTGGCCGATGATCTGTATAAACCCGAATTGGGTATCCAGTAATTTAATATTTAAAATATTTTAAAGCCGAAAAAATCGCGAAGAACTCTTTCTTAGCGGTAGAATATCGCCTCTGGTTGGAATTTAGATTCTTACTATAATAAGCCACAGGTCTCATAATTTGATCGTTTGAATCATCTGTCTGCATCAAGACGGCTCCAATTCCAGAGTTAGACGCGTCCGTAAATACGTGGAAGTCCTTAGTGTAGTCAGGATGTCTTAAAACTGTGTCAGAAGTCAGAGCAGATTTGATAAAAACAAAACTCCTCTGGCATTCTTCGCTCCACATATAGTCAACGTCTTTTCTTAACAGTCTGTATAGGGGTTAAGCTACCTCAGCAAAGTTAGGCAAGAAATTTCGAAAATAGTTAGCTAACCCCAGGAACTGTTGCAATTCCTTCACATTTACGGGGGCTCTGCAGTCTTGCAATTTCTGCGAATATTTACATTTAATACCATCTGCGGCAAAAATGTGTCCTAAATATTCAATCTATTTTTTGAAAAAATGACATTTTTCAAGCTTTAAAGACAAATTACCGGAACGAAGCATCCCAAGAACGCTTCCAATATCAGCCAAATGCTGATTTTTGTTTTTGGATTATACCAAAATATCGTCCAAAAAGACAAATGCTAATTTCCCCAAAATAGGTGCAAGGGCTGAGGTCATCACCCTCTGGAAAACCCCACGACTCGTACTCAGCCCGAACGGGACCCTAATAAACTGAAAGTTCCGATATTTAACGCTGAAGGCGGTAAATCTCTTACTCTCTTGTTCTAATTCGACTTGATGAAAAGCCGAGCGCAGATCCAAATTATTGAACCACGCGTTACCTCCCAAGGTCGACAATATTTCATTGATTCGGGGTATCGGGTAAGAATCCTTCACTAAAACTTTATTTAGGGCCCGAAAATCTATAACGGGACGAAGGTCCCCTGACTTTTTCTTAACAACGATGACAGGGAAATTGAAGTCTGAGCTAGATTCTTCAATTATACCCTGTGAAAGCATATCATTAGTAATTTTTTCAACTTCTTCTTGATACTTATGAGGAATTCGACATGGAGCTAAATTTAGTACAGGTGCACCCGGTTTCAACTGAATCCGATGCGTCATAATATTTGTAACACCTATAGTTTCCCCTTCTAGCGTAACTACATCACGAAACTTATTTAATAAATTTACTAATGGTAACTGCATGTCCTCTTCATTACATGAAATGTCATCATTTGTTAAAGAGCGTCGTACTTCCTGCTTTCCACCACACGACACACCTACTTGTGCATTAACTCTCAACTCCTCATCACTAGTGAGAACTTGATTTTTGCCGCGCACGTCAGACTGCAACTCAAGTTTCCTCCCTGCTATGGCATTCATTCCACCACCAGCCGAGACAAACTGCATTGAATCCGACACCGCGTCCGAATTTACTTCCACATTATTAGCGTCTTTAAATGCTTCTTCGACGCTTGTCATGTACATTTCGTTCAATCTCGTCAGCTGCAATTAACTCAACATTGCACAACATTGTATTCTCGGTAAAATAAATATCATCGTCTTGTGCAGTTAAAATCATTACAGGCACCAAGCCGTCTTCTTCTATACGAACAACGGATTCAGCCAAAAGGGCTCCATTTTCAAGACATCTTTTCAAAACTACATACTCTAAAGGAGCTGCTTTCTTAACAAAACCGTACACTACCTTCATAGAGTTACTCGGCACTTCTACCTGAGTGCAATGAACCGTCAACAGCCTGGTGCTCCGCTTCGCCTCACTCATGGGCATTTCTTTTTTCTCCTCTCTGCAGCTACTATTGTTCGCGCGGTAACTGCTTTTGTTGCTCTTCCTGGCGACCACTACATCCGAAACCAAGCAATCGCTGTTTACAATATTTTTTATTACATCTTCACTCTCCACACTTAATTCACGAAATGGCACCGTAATGTCTTCCCAAACGAGGGTTCCTTTTTTAAAGTTAATGATGGCATCCCTCAGCACATCTCGTCCTAAAATCAGATCATAATTAAAGTTTGCATCTTTAACTATCAATGCACTAGTCTCAAGTACTCTGTTAGTACCCGGAATTGAAATGGTCAAGTGGACTTCTCCGCTGACATTACTTCTACTGTTAATGCCCTTCACTGTCAAACAACTCGGCATAATTCTTTCATTCAGATTCTTGACCTGCTTGTAACTTATTAGGCATTTTTCAGAGCCACTACCCAACAAGGCACTTAAATACTGATCATTTCGACTGAGAATGATGGTTGGTTTGTTTGATCTCCTAAACGCAACCAACCCAGTGCCTTTTTTATTGAAATTGCTATTTACAACACTAGTGGAGAAGTAAGCCTCAGCAACTTGTTGTTGACTATTATCCGCAAGCTCTTCGTCTTGCAATAATTTGTACCTATTATTACAATTAAACAACGGATCAATGACAGATTCAAAATTGTTCGTCTCGGTTGTATCTGGATTCTTTGCCACAGCTTCTAGATTAACGATAGTGCTGGTCTTTCTCTCGGGCTCAATCATTTTCTCACCTTCACCTCCACCCTTTTCTACTCCTCTGCTAAAAAATTCCGAGCATCAGACTCGGCGTCTGCAAAATGCACCTCACTCCTACCACGCGATTGGTTACCTCTGTTTACATTACAACCGCGTAGATAAGCCTTGTAGCTCCTAACATCACTGCCTGTAAATCTACAATTTTTCATCAAGTGTGCTAAGCCGCAAGCGAAACATCCTTGCCCGCTACTTCCTCTTGGTTAAACTGACCTCTCTGAGATCTACACTCAAAATGACCAACAACCGAACATGAATTGCAAAATGGAAAACCCCGTTTTTTAGTTCCTGCTTCATATTTAGCTCCCACAAAATGCCCTGAAGCCTGACCAGAACTACTAGCACTACTGTCTGTCCATACAGTATTGCACTCCATAGAACCTTTTGTTTTATCTCCTATGTAACCACTAAATTCTCTCGCTCTGCCACGAGGATTTCGCAACCAGGGTCTAGGACCTGCAATCCTACGTTGTCATGCACGATTCCTACGGTAGTTTCCGATATTCATATAGAAAACTTCACTCTCCAGGAAGGAGTCCTGCGCCTCAACGCATTCATCAAGACCACTAGTTACATCTGCTACGTAACTTTCATTGTCATTTCGGACTGGGTACTGGGCCGCAAGGATTTTCTTTGTCTCAGCTTGGCTCCTAACAGCAGCAATTAAACGTGCTAGGAGCTCTGCTGATGATCCAATTTGACATTCAAAAACTTTCTTCACGAAGGACTCGTCCAGCAAGGGACCCAAAATAGTTAAAGCGAGACTGTACATAATGCTGTCTGCAACGAATCGTTTGAGTTCTGCCTGTGTTGTGCAGGCTTGGTAGTAGGGATGACGTCACCAACCCAACGTATTTGAATTCGAAACATTATCAGACAGTTTACGTATTTTAGCAAAAGCTGTTACTAATTGTGCTGCCAAAGCATCATTGCGGACCAGTTGGAGTTCATTTAAATCGCATGCAAGGGCGTGAAGTGACTTCTCACCCATGCACACGTAAATGTCGTCCAAAATTTTTACAACTTCATCAAAAGTGTAATTTAGATCGCTATTTACTAACTTGGTTACTACACTATTGAAATCACCCACTTGTTTATTGGCAGATCGTACAAAGAACTCCTTCTTACTATTATCACTTTGACCTCTGGCAGAAGTGACATGTACGTTTTTAGGTTCATAATGTGAGTCCCCCAACTTTTATTTTCGAGGAACTCCGGGTTATGCAAACGGCGTCTTCCTCTGAACGTCGGGATCTCAGCGCTTGACATTATGGTTCCCGCTCCAGGCATGTTTGCCGCTATTTCACGAGCTAACAGAGTCCTGTCATAATCATTACTAGTTCTAGCGCTGGGAGTAGTCATTGTGGTATTTTGAGGAGCAGTAATTCGCGGAATGCTTATTCTACCACTTTTAGTTTATATCGTCTCTGAGCGTATGTATTCCTCTGAATCAGATGTATCAGACATGAGTATTTAACATATTTAAATCAAGAATTTCCAAATCACCGCTTGATAAGTATGCAAAATTCATCACAATATGCAAAAACACACTCCTAAATTCCAATAAAATACGCTCTAAATAAATACACAATCAATCGATTTCCTTACTGCTATTTGAAAAGGTATAACTTTGAAAAGTACACCTCCAGAAAAAAAATTCTTGAACTCCAGAAAAAAAAAATCCTTAAGACACTCCAGATTTACCTCGTATACACTCCAAAACCCCTTGAAAAGACTTCAAAAAATCATCAAACACCCAAACCCTTTTTCCAACACTAACAAATCATAACAAAACCAGCTTTCACTTACTCTGGAACATTGAAACACACGGAAGTTATTGACTCTGCTAATCCAACGAAATGAGCGTCACAGTCCTCCCTACACTGCTTACAGGGCGTTACTGAAGTTATTGAGCAGAGCGAGTCTCCGCAATGCGGCTTTTACCCAGAAAAAAAAACTAGGAACAACAAAACTCGAGCTGCGACGCTCTCGGTACAAATGCACTCAATAAAAAATCAAGTGAACACTTAACTGCAAAAAAAATGTCGAGCTGCCGAGTAAGGTGCTGCTGGTACACGATGGCTGGGAACGATGCCTGGGGGACGATGCCGTAGTCGCTTATTTAATAGCTTTTGATTGTGATTGTGAACCACTGTGAACCACTGTGAACCACAGCTTTAGTTTGTGAACTACTGTTCGGTACAATTTAACAACTGCAACTGTTTATTGAATTTAAAGTCACACTTTTTGTATGTGGTAATTCCTCCACACTCAAGTTATCGTTCACTGCAAAACTGTTTCTTCACTGACTACTCGTCGCTGGGAAGTGCCGCTCCAATTGTAACTTCAAATACAATTTTAATATCTTTTCCTGACTCATAGACGAGCACCCTTGTGCGAAACGGCGATCCGATATTGAGCCAGATGGTAAACTCGGTGTAAACTTCCAACAGTGCCTCCACTGGGATTTGGAAGCCGAAGACAATAACGGAAGGTTGCGGTTGCCAAATTTGGTTATTGTTAGTCATTGGAGATTGTATATAAAGTTCTTTAACTCGTTAGCACAGGAGCACTTTAATCTTCTTATCTTCTTTACTAGTTACACACGGATGCGTAAGTTCACCACATATGGTCCACCAATATGCGGGTCATTAAAACACTTGATATATCTTGGCGGTGGTATTTATTGGAGAGAGCCGTGTGAACAACAGGTGAGGGTGACAGATTGAGCATGTTCGATAGGTAAACACGCCCTAAATAGTTTGCGAGTCGGCGACATCGAGATATCAAGAGATCAAGACAATGACATCAAGACTTA
The DNA here is from genome assembly GCA_030386875.1 of Morinoia aosen. Lineage (NCBI taxonomy): Eukaryota > Metazoa > Arthropoda > Malacostraca > Amphipoda > Talitridae > Morinoia > Morinoia aosen. The sequence continues at coordinate 9,612,106 of CM059558.1, read as the reverse complement.
AGACAATGGGGGCAAGAGTAAGTGCTCGCGCACAACGCGATTGACTACCTCTATTTGCGTTGTAACCGCGTAGATACGTTTTATAGCTTTACACCTCATTTTCTGAAGCTTTACAATATCTCACAAAATGTGGATCTCCACAAGCGAAACACGCTGGCCCAGCATTTCCTCTCGTTTTACTCTGGACTCTTTGAGGTCTACAATCAAAGTGACCAGCCATGGAACATGAATTGCAGAATGGGAACCCTCGCTTTCTAGCTGCAAATGCCCTGGGGCCTGATTTTAACTACTCTCTGTCCGCACAGTATTGCATTCCATGGAACCTATTCCTCTATCTCCTACATAGCCACTAAATTCCCTCGCTCTTCCACGAGGATTTCGTAACCAAGGTCGGGGAGTTGTCCTACGTCCCGCTACTCGACTCCTACGGTAATTCCAGTAATTTCCGTAAAAAAACTTCACTCTCCTGAAAGGAGCCCTGCGCTTCAACGCCTTCCTCAGAACCCTTTGTCACATCTGCAAAATAGCTTTCTTTATCGTACCGCGTCGGGCACTGAACCGCTAGGATTTTCTTTGTCTCAGATTGACTTCTAACTGTAGCTACTAAACGTGCTAGCAGCTCTTCAGACGTACTGAACTGTCACTCAAAGCTTTTTCTCGAAAAGGATTCGTGTAGTAAAGGCGCCAAAACCGTTATCGCCAAACTGTAAACAAAACTGTCCCCAACGAAACGTTTCAACTCTGCCTGATTTGCACAAGCTTGATAATACGGGTGGCGCTGCCAGCCTAACGAAGCTGAATTCAACAGGTGCTCTGACAATTTACGTATTTTAGCATAAGCAGTTTCCAACTGGGCTGCTAACGCATCGCTGCGTATTAATTGTAACTGATTGAGATCGCATGCCAGGGCGTGAATGGACTTTTCACCCCTGCACATATAAATATCATCCAAGATTTTTATCACTTCCTCGAAAGTATAGTGCAGGTCAGAGTTGACTAACTTGGTTACAATAGAATTAAAATCTCCAACTTGTTTGTTAGCAGACCGAACATGGAGCTCTTTTTTACTGGCATCTGATGTCACGTGTGGCAAAAGAGACATATAAGCCCTCAGATTCATGACATGCGTTTGTTTGTCCTCTCTACGTCTCCTCCCACGAAAGATAGGAATCTCTGCATTTGACAGTATTGTTCCTGCCTAGGATACTTGCAGCAATCTCCCGTGCTTATAGCGTCCTATCTGTAGCACTAGTGCTTGGACCGGAGCCCCGACTGCTTGTGAATCTAATATTGCTATATTTTGAGCTGCAAACCGCGGCACACTAACTCTCCCGCGATTAGTTTTTATCGTAGTTGATCGAATGAATTCCTCCGAGTCTGACGAATCCGACATGAGGTGTTTTAACACAGATATTTAAATTCAAATTTTCACATCACCGTTAATACACAATAGGCAAGAAACACACTTCTAAATTCAAATAATACACGCCCCCAAATTTACGCGAAAAAACTCCAAAACAGGAAAAAATCACCATCAATACACCAATAAATCAATAAATCACCCGAGCTCTAAAATCACCATCAATACAAATCCCAACAATAAGTTTAAACTCACTTTATGAAATCTTGCCACCCGGCGTACATATGGTAATCCGTTAATGCTTTAATGGTAATCCGTTAATAAACTGAATATGCGTTCACTGCGCTCCACACTGCAACAAGGCTCCGACTAAACGTCTCTCTCTCTCAATGCAACAGAGTTGTTGTTGTGCAGCCAATGCAGCCTTGGCGGGTGCAAAAAAAACTACTCCCTCGCCAAGCTGCAGCGCTGGTGCGCTCACACTGCCACTGCGGCTACACTCGCGCACGCACATATGAATTTTACTGATACAATCTATACTTAACTCAAAACGTCGGACTGGAGGCTAGGACGTCGCTGTAAAATCGCCAATGTCGTAGACGTAGACGTAGTTTACGTTGTAGCTACCACTGTTGTAGTTGTAGGTAACACTTCAAAAGTTTGTTATAGTTTGTAGCTTACACTTTTTGTTCGTTGCACTAGCACTTATCACTCGTCGTACAGGCAGATCCTCCAAAGGTGATTTCCAACACGATTTCTAGGTCTTCACCTGCGTCGAAAATCAACACACTAGTGCGGAATGGAGAGTCCGTATCGATCCAAGCCGAAAATTGCACGTTGGATTCCAATAGCGCCGCGAACGGAATTTTGAATCCCAGGACAACAACAGATGGGCGTATCTGCCAAATACGGTTGTCTTTACTGTTGCCAGTCATCGATGAGGCTTCGTTAATACTGTAAATCTTCGGAACAGGAACAGCTTCAAACTTCTTCACTTCTTGATAACTTCTTGAGCTTGAAACGTATTCACACGGTGTCGTGAATTTGTACTATACTGGCCACCAAAATATACCGGCCAATGAAACGCAGGAGGTCGTCTTGGGTGAATACTTTATTGGTCCGTAGCAGATGAGGCACAGGCGGGGAACGTGAACGATTGAGCACAGATAGAACTGGAATAGCCTCTTATATAGACTCTGAAAAACGCGAGGAAGGGAAGAAAACGCAAGTAAGAGTGAGCTCGCCTGCACATAATAATTATAATTGCTCGCTAAAGCGAACAAGTCGTAGCACTTTTCCTTCTCTGTTGAGTTAAAAAAATTCATGGAGCTGTTAGGCGCGTCTTTAATCGCCGCAAAATCTGAAATTCCTTAAACGGTCACATTTTTTAGGGTTTAAGGTTATTGCTTCTAGTCTTGAAATTTTTTCAATTTCTTGGTTATCGGACAATTGAAGGGTGGAAAGGTTTAATGGACTACTCCAAACGTTTTCAAAAATCACGGATCTTAACCGCAATAGTAGCTTACTGGGCTGTAGATTTCTTTTTCTGGTATTCTCGTGGAGGGAGTATATATGGAGGGAGCATAGCCGTCTGTGAAGAGAACCAGTTTTTGAGATTTCTCCTATGTCTATGGTAACCAATAGCCGTCTCGCAAGTGTGACGTCAGCACGGAAGTCAGTTACCTACTGACTACGCTAGAGTGCGCACACGCTCGTTGAATGCTCTTCCAGCTGTTGAGTTAATCGCATAGTCGTAAACCATTACTTTGGGATTCTAAGACACCGAAAGATAATAAATTGTGTTTCCTCACTTGAGGACACTTAATAACATCAAAATTACTAGCAAAGATACATTAAGAGTTGAAAACTATAAAAATTACAGGCCCTTGATTATAACAAATCAGAGCGACTTGCACGCACACCTCACCCTTTGACTTGTGGTGGGGTACTAATCTTGCTTTGGAAAATGAGAGGAGGGGTTGTAGGGAAGGTGAGTGGAGCCAACATCAGCCAAGCGTCTGTGGTTGGCTCAGAATTGTAACGTGTCAGGCCTTGACAGTGCCCGAGTATTTCAACTTTTGCAACCAAATTGAGCCCGATCGGAGTGCGCTATGCTACCGCCATATATCCTAGCTCCATGGGTATTCTCGTATGGCTCAAGCGTCGACTGAAGGCGACTACATGCAGTAGTCACGTTTTCTTCCTTAGAACGGCACCGTTGAAGTGGACTACCAGTGGTCGGCCAAAGGAGCGTGAGACAGCTGCTGTGATTGGTCCACAGATTGGTGTACAGTTCTCTAGTTTTCATGATCATTATAGAAAATTGTTCACAACTTTTTTTGTGGGTAACTATAATAAGTTTTCAATTATTCATTTCGGTGATTGGATATTATTTCGATTGTTGCCTGTTAATTATGGTGGAAAAATTATGAGTTAAATGAATGAACGAGCACTTAATTTGAATATTTTGTAAACTGAATTGGAAGCCAATATTATATTATATATGAGCCAATACGGATTGGGTGAGATGGTAGTAGATTGAGTTAACGGAGCATTTACCTCGCTGGACTTTCATTAAAACAGCAAAATATATATCGCACCGTTTATAACCGTCCCTGCAGCTAATTTTCTAGATCGATGTCACTTCTCTGAAACTTTTTTTCGTGAATCGCTTGTAAATATCTTTGGGCGTTTGCTTTTTGGCTACAGCACTGTTTAAAAAATTGCATATTTCAAACTGTGGCTTCCCTGATAACAAATAGTATTAAATATTATAGCATTGTTATTATGAATATCATAGTATTCATTTTCCTAATCAAAAATATATTAGTCAAAATGCACCTTCTACGATATTTAACAATATTTACTCCAGCTTTTATTCCACTTTCCATATGATTCAGTTGTAAACTTGAAAGAAAATTTTGGAACTATGGTTGACAACTGGTTCCAAATTTATTCACTCATTTGTTAGGAAATTTTACAGTAATGAAAATACTGCTATCCCGTTAAACGTAGAGATATTGAATTGCAGTTGAGAATGCTGATATATGCAATCTTCTACTTAAAACAAACATGGTTTTACTACCACTATGGGAATGCTGTATGGAACACTTTTCTTGTACGAGGAAATACTGGTATGTTACTCCACTGTTATCTTCTTATCATTTCTTTTTAGTTACCCACAGGCTTCCAACCCATCACTGCATCTTGAGATCATTGAAAAAACATTCATCTAATCCTAGCATGAATTTTAGGCCACAATATGTGGGATATTTGTAAGCTGAAAAAAATTGTTACTGGTAAGTTCAGAATTAAACGCAACTATTAATGACAAGTATATCTGAATCATGGGATATGATAGCTCAACTTTGCATGAATCTTCCAAAAATTCCTCGGGAGATTTGAAAGCTTTCGCCTGTAACTCGGTTCAGACCAAATATAAATGGAACCGTATTTCTTTTTCATTTTATGCTTTATATCTTTTAATACGAGAGGTTGAATTGTTAGAAATTAATTTTTGATTGGTACAGATGTGGAACTGGTATATAATAAAACAATTTATTCATCGTAAGTGAACATCAGAATAATTGGTAATCTTTACTTGTGTGTCCCGAAAAAGTTCATTGAATTCTACAGCAGCCTAACAAACACTGTTTTAATCATTAGCTTAACCTGGTAGCCTTGACCTATTGGCCTAATCAAAAAATAGGTAGGTACTAAATGTAATTCCTAAATAATTACCTACAAACAAACATGAAAATGTGTAATGAGAACGATTGAAATGAAAAATTCTAATGAATTACCATGAAGACCCATGAAAAAATGATAGAAATGTGCACGACGCTTGTTATTCATGAAAAGAACTAGGTGAAATTCATGAGGAAATTATCTTCATATTTTAAATCCTCCCAAGACGAACGATTTGCCTTTTCATCATCAATACCTAGATTAGAGAATAGATTCGTGATAAATTTTGAGTGCGTTATAGGATTTTTTGTCGCTGATTTTAGCAAGAATCGAGTTACAAGGTTTAGTTAAATTTTGTTGAGATTGTTCTCTTACAAAGTAGTACGAAATTGATTCTGCATTTTTCTAGCGAAATGGTACAAAATGCCAAGTTGAGCGCATACTAATTGTTTGAGATTTTTGTAGCCATCGTTAGTCAAAGTTTTGTTCATGAAATTACTACGGGATGACTGACAAAATCATACAATTTATGTGCTTTCAAGGTCTCAAATGAAAAATTTGTATGCGAATTGTATTGCGGGAAATTTTCTCAATTCTCACGCAATCATTCAAGGAGAAGGAATACACAAGAATTTATTCAAATTGTTTCTCTATGTTATTGTCAAACTGTGGATTGTAGAAAACGGGGAATTTTCCCCTCGTATAAATTACAATTGCTCGTATTCATTCCAGACGTTGGCATTGCAGTAGACTCAATGCCACTTCAACTTGGTTTTCAAGGGGCTCTTGATATGCTCGTCTGTGTTGAACCTTTTATGTTCACAGCGCAGCAGAGCTCCTTCCGCGCGTACGACTGCGCATGAGTTCATGTCCAGTTCGGAACAGTGCTGGCTAAGAGGCGACGAGCACCGTGAAAAGGCCGTGTGGCAGCGGTTATTAGAATGTGCCGTGTTGTGTACTATATTAAGGTACAGCGTTGGTGGTGTCTCTACGGTCACTGTTGAGATCACGGCTACATCTACTGCTGCGGCCATTGTTGAGGTCACGGCTACATCTTCTGCTGCGGCCATTGTTGAGGTCACGGCTACATCTTCTGCTGCGGCCATTGTTGAGGTCACGGCTACATCTTCTGCTGCGGCTACTGTTGAGGTCACGGCTACATCTTCTGCTGCGGCTACTGTTGAGGTCACGGCTACATCTTCTGCTGCGGCTACTGTTGAGGTCACGGCTACATCTTCTGCTGCGGGTACTGTTGAGGTCACGGCTACATCTGCTGCTGCTATGGTGGAACTGTTGCACCTGCCGCTCCTACGCTATACGTTTACCAAACGTAGATCTCCGTGGAGCCAGTCAGCCAGCGCGATGAGCTAAATCCATTCCGGTCTGCGCTTGGAGAGGGTCTTCTCGGCACGTGGGAACCACTTCGGGACTCCTCGTGGGACGACTCTCGACGGAGGTTGGTTGGAGAGGTAGTGGGCGCTACTAGCTTTGACCATTCGTTGGGAGGCCTTACGAGCAATTGTAATTGTCCTACAAATTTGGTGAGAACCCATAAAAAATTCATACGGCAACTTGTATTTCATCGAAGTGATCTCGTTAGGTTCTCCTGTCAAATTTGACTATTTTAGATGAGATCTCTTCAGTATAACGTGATATTCATTGAAATGCGTAAATGCGTAAGTGCGTAAACCTAAAGTATTTTTGGGAGTTTCCTTTCTTTTAAATGTAACTTTCTGAACATCTCTCTATTGCGTAGGTTATGCTCCGCTAGTCTCGGGCTATAATGCGTGACTCTCTCTAACAGGTTGCTGTTTCTTGGGAAACTTCGGGGTGCTGGGAAGGGGGTCGCCCTCCGTTCTCTACCTATGGAGAGCGGAACCCTCCGACCGGCTGGGGTGACGGCCCGGGAACCAGCCAAGTTTAACTTACTTTAATAAACTCTGTTCTCGTGAGCTGTCATTACTGGCCCATCCTGAATTATTTTCAAGATGGATATACGAGTGAATTATTAGTCTACGTATACCAAACATTTCAGAAGAAGTCTATTAAAGCACGGCCAGATTAGAAGTTAAAAAAATTCTTCAATAATGTCAAAAGAGTTCATCATAGAGCTCTTTAGAATTGAACTCTTTTAGAATTATTGTACATAGCTAAAGACAAACCGGTTCTTAATAATGCCACCAGTTCATTCCCTTTGAAAATTTATGTTTAGTTCATTTACTTCTAGAGTAGAAAAAAAATTTAAAATAACATTGCATTTTTAACCATTCTCAGTGTAAATTTCGGATATGACTTACTGATGGTGGAGCTGGACTCCGAAACGCTTAAGAAAAATAGGACTACTTGTTTTTAAGTTTCTTCACTTTTATAGATTAGGTGTGTAAAGAAAGAAATAAAATTAAAATGATTTCACTACGTGCTGTGTTCTTCTTTTTCAAGTTCCTGATGAACATCCGTCTGAAGAATTATGAATTTCCTGAAGAGTTCATTTGTACCGGACAGAAAGTGTGCCTTAAAGTATCGTAATGGCGATCTTTTATTAAATTTTAGTGGTCTGAAATTTTATTAGTTTAAATCTTTTCAAATTCTTGTTAAAATAATGAAAACTCTGCGTTCGCAGTTGATCCGATCGAGGGAAGCAGGTACGCTTGGCACTGGCAGGTCGCTAGCGGACAGCGTCCGACAGTAATTTTACAAGAACATTGTGATCTCAGCGTCCCCAGCCAGACCAAAACTCCGGCTCACAAACGTCCAATTTCTGTTTACGACAGCTGGAAAATAACGGTAGAATATAAAGAAATCAATCTATATCACATGAGCTCATGTGAATGAATATAATCATATATTAGGATTAAGCAAGGGGATGTTAAGGAAAATTACCAACACCACCGCCAAGCACAGCCGCTGAAGTAGTGCGACAAAATTGAAACCACGGTAGACAAACTGCGGGAAGACGATTAGAGGATACTGCGGAAAACAAATAACACCGTTAGTTACAGTAGAAAAATCCCACCATAATTTAATAATATCTTTTATTTGTTTCATTTTATTTTTGATAACTTAAACGTATTTGTTAATTAACAATATACCCCTGACCTGACCTGGTAGGAACGCTTGGTATTAATCACGCACACGCTCACACACACACACAAGCACACACTAATTTAGAATAGAGACAGAGCACCAAAGGAACTGACGAAGAGGAGATGAGAAGTGGACAGGGAATTTACGCAGAGGACGCCTCGACTCGCCTCATGCCAGCGGGATGCAACCTCAGCACTAAACTCAGCGTCGACGGCGACGCGCAGCTGCGAAGCGCTTTAACCGGAACTCGTATCCTTAGTAAATCTCAAAGGTATATCAAAAACAACTGCCAGGTAACGCCGGTCGAAGCCCCTCTTGCCCTTGCGGAAAAACTGCAGGAGCCTGAACACAACTTAACTGTTAATCTAAATACGGCATTAAAAACTGAACACGACATTTCCCATTTAATTTTAAAAATGAACTACATAAATTCAAATCCGATACAATTTCCAACAGTGTACTTTAATTTTCTCACCGCTAGTAATGGTGATTTTCGTTTTGAATCTAGTGAAAGTTTAATTTGTCGTGGTACATTTTTGAGAATAGTTTGAGGATCGATATTAATAAGTATGCTTCGATAGAATTTTTTACTTGAAATTATTTTCATTATTATGCTTTTTATCAGAGAAATAATGCCAGATTTAGTATAACTCGAAAGATTACAAAACTTGGTGGTGGCCGATTAAGAATTATTTAATTGTGTTCGTATGAGTTTACACTATTATTGACAAATTTTGTAGCTTGCCTTTTGCAATTAAATAATTCCTACACACTGTGCGTTACAAATGAATGTTTCAGTTCTGCTGTGGACTTGAAAAGTGCTATTTTTAAGTTGTAACGCATTCATTCATTAGCGGTTTTGAATTGCTCGCGACTTTTGTTTGTTAATCGTCAAAAGTAAAATATTCTTAATATACATTTATGTGTCATATTCTATTAGAGTCTTTACAAGCATACTTTTAAATAATTTTAAAAGAAGTGAAACATTTGTATACAAATTTATACATTTTGGACGCTAGTTAAACTCCACATCTCTCCAATGCCACCCCATTAATTAATCTCTATTTTTAAAATGGAATATATAGTGGCAACAGGAACGAATAACTTGCTTCACTCTCGAGAAGCTTTTCAAGTTTCATGCCGCCAGAGACGTAACGCACAGTCACCGGAGTAGAATAAGAACCAAAAGATACGGTCACATTTGATTCCATGCTTATTTACACGTTTGTGCTTGTGTCTGTTATTGTCATTAGAAACCTGTTGTTTCTTAGGTTCGCTTAATCGCAAAGTACCTCTACAAAGATAAATTTGGTTGAACGTGTGTATATACTTGTGTGCGTTTAGTTATTAATTTTACCTTCCATGGGAGCTCTGTCACAATGTTATATATTTATATACTTGTATATATGGGAACAAATGAAACAAATGAATAGGTGCATAAACTCACAGATTTATGAGGCGTACCTCGTCCAAACGAACAAATTCCACATCTAATTCATGCTTAGCTCGGTTAACTGGTACTCATGCTCACTTTTATCTTTAATTCTATGCACAATTAATAATTGCTACCTGGGTAATTGGAATCTGAAGTAAACGAACATCTCCATGTAACATGAGTAGTCAATATAATTCTCATATAATACGCATCTTTGAAGAGTGCGTAATATATCACACCACGACGATTAGATACTGAGTTAGTTTAAGCCTCTCATATCACGTGAAAGGTGGTCCCAAGAAAGGACAGCAGGAGAAGCCATTTAGTGTGCAATTAAGGGAATAGGGAATCAAAGGACGAGATACGTCCCCACACTTCACGCACAGATTGAAAAATGTAAGGACAACGGTCCAATATTCTTCCAATAAAATTCTACTTCTCTATTTCTACCTCGGAGCTCGTAGCGTTGTACCTCCATGCGCTTGCCGCCCCGCACTACAGGTGAATATAGAAATGTTTAATCGTGAAGTGTACTGTGATTTATCTATGTTTATAGTTCATTGTGAAATAGCGGATAATGAGATAGTGTATCGTCTTGAAGCTCATGTACTCGATAAATTTTCTATCTTGTCTGCTGATCTTACCCGATGCCTGTTAAGATTGCTTTTTATTTGTCTGTCCAACAGGCCAGATCGTTGAGACTGCGCCTTAGCCCATATCGCGAATTCAGAACTGCTGTCGTATAACTGCTTTAATTTAATTGCTTCAATATAATTGCTCTAGAATCTTTGTTATCTTCTGAAATTTGTACTGGCCCGATTTTCGATGTATAACGATTAACCGTCACTTCCCAACTCGTCTATTAGTATACTTGAGAATTAGTTCGCATTGTCGTTATTCATTGTTCATTATTTATCTTTCAAGTGAAGACTTAGTATAAATGTTAATTATACTGTTGAATAAAACAATAGGACCTTATCGATTTTCTCTCACCTGCCACCTAACCTATACCGATCCTGCATGCCCTGACAAATAATGTTATTGAAATATGATAAAAGTGGACAAATAAAGTAACAGATGCTGAAAAAAGACACCAGTGAACCGAAAAAAATATGGTCCGTAACAAAATCAAACATATATTTACACCTTTCCCTATGTCAGAGCTAATTCCAACAGATTCAATAGTTGGCTCCTTACACCAGGAAATAAAGGCGTCGGTTATCGATGAGAGCTAACGGGGATTTCTGTGACGAAAATTGGCACCAGAAAATTAAATGAAACATTGTCCATAGCGAGAGAAAGTAAAATGAGGGCGGCCCATAATTAATTGACCTTTTAATTGGTTGATGAAAGTAGAGCTATGAACACTATGATGTTAGTACTTGTTTATTCAAATAAAAAATATGCTTATGCTTACATATAACGTAGTATTTTATTAACTCAGCAACTAGAAAGCTACTCTCGCTTTGCTTCGGTTTCAAACCCACAATTTATCATGCTGCACTTGACCCCTCGTTCTCCAAATTTGTTCACTAAGCGAGGTTTTCTTGTGGGACTCGTTACGAGTTATGTAACAAAATCAACAAATTTACACTAACTTGCTAAGATTTTCATGAAATAGCTTAACTCTCGTGTAATGCGCGAAGGAGCGTTATTGAAACGATAAATAATAAAGTTCAAATTGTAAAAACTGCCGTGGCTATTACTTAAAGGGTCCTGTTTTCAAAACGAAGCTTTCATAAACCATATGTTGTTTATCTTCAGAAGAAAACTATTTTCAAAATCCTAGCATTCATAGTATTTGTTTATCAGCAAATTAAAAGGATCGGTTACTTCTGGGGCAACATATACAACGATAATACGTTCAGCAGGTCGTAAATAATGAATCAAAAAATATATATTATGATCACTAATATGGAATTACTATTTGTTCTAACACAGACATTGCACGAGAATTGTAATAAGTCAGCGAATAGATTAAGAATGAATGAACTGCCAATAATAGAAAGAACTAATAATAACACCAGCAATAACTTCAATGTTAACCTGCTTGTTTCTTTCTTAGCCACTCAGACTTCTACAATTAGGAGAAATACCACAAGTGTACGGTAAATTATTCCGTCCTTCCTCTAAGCAAATTTACATACTTGTATTTAATTCTGATTGAGTTTCCTCCTTCCGTCCATGCGTGACAATCTTATCATTGACACTATTCAGCATCATATGCAACAAATTGACAGTCTTTTACACGACCGCAGATACTTTGTGACATGAATATCGCTGCGCTCAATTCAATACAATTCGGAGGAACGAAAGTAAAGCGAAAAGGAATTACGGAATTAGCTGACAAATTAAGAGAAATTTAATACACAATTCTTAAGAAAGAGCAATACGTACATGTATACAATCGTGGACCACTGCTGTTCATGACAAAGAAATAAATAACGAGCAACGAAAAGAAATGAAGCTATATTTTTCTAAAACCAAGTCTTATTGTAACATTTCATCGATGTGTAATTTTCTTTATTTTATCACTAGGATTACTGCTCTCTAAGGCTTTATTGATGTGCTTAATGGTTTGATAAGCCCTGCAAGTCACATAAATTTTGATTGAGAACTCCTTCACATCAGCAGCGCACAATATAGGTGGAGAGCACGCTTCATCAATGACCTTCTGAGCTATTTCACAGAAACCTTGAACATGACTGAACTTATCAAAACAGAACAAAAATACTCTCTCGTAGTTCATGATTGTTTCAATGAATGATTTGCTGCAGTAATGGAGGCTTCTTTGCGGATCATTGCTTTGTATATACTTTGTATATACAATATACTTTGTATATTGCTTTATTCTTTGAACGACACGAAGAGGTGCGTGTTTAGGTCTTCAGGCGCAACACTTTAACGAACACGCAGAGCTGTCTTGTAACATTGAATCTTCTTACTTCGGTGATATCTATCAACTTTTATAGCATCATACCCACTCAAGTAAGCTGCTGCATTGTTGACCTCGGCCGACTCAAACAGAGTTCCAACCGATTCGTTGCCATCGAAGTGCTTCGCGGTAGTCATGTTTTCGTCGTTGAGTACAACCGGCGGCGGAGACAAATCCTCATCTTCTGGTCGCCGAATCAGAGGAGGAAAACAGTTAAATATTTACACATGCCGACTTCCATATTTAAATAGTAGAAAGTAGTAGTGGTAGTAGAAGTGGTGGTAGTAGTGGTGGTATTAGTGGTGGTAGTAGTGGTGGTAGTAGTGGTGGTAGTTGTGGTGGTGGTAGTTGTGGGGGTGGTGATAGTAGTAGTAGTGGTAGGGTAGTGGTAGGATAGTGTTAGTGGTAAGATAGTAGTAGTGGTACTGGTGGTGGTGGTGGTAGTGGTATTAGTACTAGTACTACTAGTACTACTACTAGTAGGAGTATTAGTAGAAGTAGTAGTACGACTACTAGTAGGAGTAGTAGTAGGAGTAATACTTGAAAAACTAAAATTGTGTGATGTGCGTTTCTGTGATACAGGCTTCACTGCCTATCAAATTTCCCCTATTTTAATCCCTCAGATGGAAAGACGAAACATCGAATTTCTCAAATAATCCTCGTGATTTATATATTACAATGGAAGTAGCTATAGCCATTCGTGTCATATCCTAGATACAGAAATTCAACATTCATGAAAGCAACTGCGAGCATCAGTATGTAAATTATTGTAGTGTAATATGCAAAACCCCGCCGACCTCATTATACACGATACGGACTCGAGTATATAAGGGTCTGGATCTCTATAATGTTTTTAAAGTGACTTATATTATAGTGCACTTGTACAGCGAAAATGAGTGCATTAATTTACGAGTGAACTCAAACCAAGACCGCCAGTGCTAATTTCTTCCTATCTATTCCTACGAGCCAAACACGAAACATATAAATAAGTCAATATATAAACACACGACGGTCATTCTTAGTATAGGGATTATAAGGTGACCATAGTCACTTTCTGTGAACATTCATCTAAAGTGACCATGTACTATTTTTTTCCTTCGAGAATAAAAAGCAATTACCAAACGGAACATTTGAATCGAATTTCATAACTCAAAATATATTCTTCCAACGCGAACAATTAAAGTTTCTCGACACTTTACAACCGTGACGTCACGACGCGTATTCGATCTTTATGTTGAATATCACTTCATGGGTTATATGAATATCACCACTTACCTTCGAAAAGTGAACCGAAGTCCCGTCCAGCTGGTCATCCCCAGTCTTGCAATTAGCAGACAATGGCGCTCGCATGAATAACGCAGTAGCGATTTTTGAGTAGCTGTCGGTAAATGTTCTGGCGTCCGGAAATTTCTGAAGGAATCGAATCTTGCCAAAGAAACACTCGAACCCGTCTTGACATATATTCCTCGTAGACAAGTAGGGTAGTTTATACTCGTCCAAGCGTTGCTGAAGCTGCAGGATCTCATTAATGGACTGAATCCATCCATTGATAAAGCTACACCGTTTCCTAGCATTGAGATCTTGTAATTCTTGCAACCAAAGCACAGACTCACGAAGAAACTTGAACTGGTCCGAATTAGTACATATGGGTCTTCGTAAAGGTACTGAACATCTCGATGTGACGGAATTCAAGACGTCAATAGGTCGTTTATCTTCTTGCAGTAAGAACTAGTAGCTGCAACTGACATATTTTTCACTGTTTGCGCCATACCGGCATCTAGAGCTGCAGCAGTGGAATTCGACAACACTTGAGCTGCAAGTTTCACTTTCATTTTTGATGAAAACCTCAAACTTTGCACATGCCTATCAGACAGCTTTGGAACCATTTTCAAGCTGTGCATTTTCTCTTTCTTCGAACAGTGTGACGATGTGATCCCAGCATGCAGCGTGCTTAAAGCCTGGCACAGGAACGTCACTTCTGAGCAAGAGATTTCTAGAGTTTTTCAGTAGATGGGGAGGGTCTTTGTAGACAAAGTAGTACTTCGTTCCTAGGTCAATAGTTGGGTTTGTATGTGAACAACTCAGGGATTTGAAAGCTTTTTCAAAATTTGAACCTTGGTCAGAAGTTATTCCAAGCACTACAAAGCCCTCAGTTTTAAGGGAGTTTATAACACTCTGAAGAATTTCAATAGGACTGGTAGATTGAACAGCATCCGATGGTATATAATATCCAATTGGAAATTACCAGTGTTTCTTCACCCCACACGCCATAATGTGGGAAATTTTCTATATCCCTCACAATCATTAATGGAGAAGAAATACACAGGAATTTTATTTTCGTTCGTTATCTACTTTTAACTTTCAGGTTGCATAAGATTTAGAAATTCGAATAGAATATTGTTGACAGTATCCCGCCTGGGGTATGATTAATTTCAATTCAGAATCAACAGACTGACAACCATGGCCACAGACAACTTAACAGTCATTGACTGCGCCAGACGCGAAGGTAAAGTTTAGACATATAAAAACAATCTCAACGGCGATCTAACATTTGATTAAGGGTGTCGCAACGGCGACTTTACATTGTTCAAGTTTAAGGTGTCGCAACGGCGACTGTACATTGGTTAAGTTTAAGGTGTCGCAACGGCGACTTTTTATGATTTTTATTATTAAGTATTACTCTTTTAAAAGGACAATTTGTCGGTTGAAAAGGTTTTAAAAAGGTTTAAAACTATAAGTGCTGCTTCGTGTTCCCAGTTAGGTTGAGGACTAGGCCAGGAGCTCTGGCAGGCAAGTCGGCAGCGAACAGCTTCCGGCTGTATATTTAGTTATCAAATCCCGGCCACTCCTGAACTCAGATTCACCACTCGTCCAATCTCTCAACGTCAGCTGTGAAGTAAAGGCGGAATATAAAGAAACGGTCACCAATCGAGGGTCGCATATGAATGAATATACGCAAGTTTAATTCAAGGATTAAGCGAAGTTTCAGTTATAAAAAGTTAGGAAAATTACCTAATTAGACACCATCGCCAAGCACAACCGCTACTGCAGCACCGCCAGTTAGAAACGGATGAACTGCGTCAAAACGGTTCAGGATACTGGGAAAAACAAAATTACATCCATCGTTAGAACTTCGAAAAGAACCCCACCAAAATTTCAAGTTTATATAATTTTTTCTTTTTATATCAGATAAATGGAGTATGAGCATGAATACACACCTGAGCTTATGGTGCAACTCAGTGTAGAAACTTTTAGCACAGAGGAAACATGAAGTTTGAGAGAAAGATAGTTAAGGAAGTACTCCAGAGTAAGTTGAGGTTTTTAAGAGTTGAAGGTTTAAGATTTGAATATTTAAGGTTTAGTTTAAGGTTTTAAGTTGAAGGTAACCACATCGGAGTATGTCGACTCGTCAATTAGATGGTCCCTTCTAATTTAAGGTTCAGACAGCACTCTGATTTGATAGTTTGAGGTACTAAAGTACTTTTAAGATGAGCAGCTATAACAAGCCACTCTAATTGAAAACCTAGCCACACACACGCTCACACATACACACTAATTAAGAGACAAAGATGAACAAAGGTAGCTGACGAAAAAGAGATGGAGAGAGCGGAGAAGTTACGCCGGGAGGCCTCGACTCGCCACCGCCATGTTTTACAGGATCCACCAACACTGGAAGCCTTAGAAGGCTCTAAGGTGACACGAAGAGGTTGCCGACGCAACACCAATCAAGCACAGTAGGTGTCGCCACCGAGTCTCAAAGGAATCAAAACGTATCTGTTGACTTGAGTCGGTCCAAGCCCCTCCTGCCCTTTCCTGGAAGCCTGAACACGACATTATAGTAAATCTGAACACAACATTTCAGCAGCACACATTTTACATTTATTTTGAGAATAAACAATTTTAAATCAAAAATTTTTCTAACAATAACGCACAAAGCTGATGACACCAAGTTCTTTTTTCTCTGAAAACCATCGTCTGCGTACCCAAATATTTTCTTCTTGTCGGGACTGTACGACAGGCCTCTTCTTAATGACATTTCATCCATAAGGATGAAAATTAGCTTATCGTGTTCACTTTGTGGATTAACTTTGAGTTTTAACATTGATATGTTCTGCTTATTGCAACCGGGGTTCATTTTGTGGGCCTTCAGGACACGAAGAATTGTAGAAGGCGATGGTAGTGGTAGTATTCTCCTTAACAAGTTGTACCCGGATATGCTGCAATTCACTAGCATGTTAACTGCCATCCACTTATGAAACGATGTATAGCGTCGCTTTCCTTTCAGTTTAAATTTGACAAGTTCCGTGATGTACGGGCCAAATGATGGATGAAACTGTTGTACCATGTTCTGCAGGTTATACCGACGATTGATGATAGGTTCCCTAACTCTCTTTCTCATGAGAGAAGCCCCCTTGCTTTTGGGTTTTAAAAATGTAGACGAAAGATTGGTCGTTACTAGTGCAGAAGGCTGATCAAACAATTTCTTCTTACAGGTCAGAGATGCTTCATCTTTCGTCATACAAGCCTTTTTCTGGAAGAAACGAACATATAAACAAAAAGGCAATGGAGGGAAAATTTATATGAAAAGAGGTCGGGCGCTAACAAAAATAAGTAACGTAGAATGTGATACGATATTTTTACACGACAGGGAAGGAAGTAGGACTGTAGGAATTTGAAGGGAAGAAGAAATACTAGGGGCTTGATAATTTGAAAATACACAAATTAAATGGAGGTGGAGCGAGAGGAATGGGAAAGTGGAGGAAAATGATAAGGTGAGTTGGGGATAAAAGAGAGGGAAAGAGAGGAAAGAGAGATAGGAGAATGAGGAAAGTTAATGTGTGATTTTAATAAATGTTCTACACAAATATTAAAAATTTAAATGGCAATGAAGACAGTATAAAGCAAGCAACACTCACTGTCCAGTTGAAGGAATCTCTTTCAATATTCTCAGTTGAACCCAAATTTGAAGGAGTAGCAATTTGTTGAGACTGTGATACACAAGTTGGGTTAGGTGCCTGAAATAAAACCTACACACTATTAAATCACATGCACAGGAATAAATGTATATTGCGAAATTCATTATTTATGGAATGTACTTTGAAATTACACGGAATTAATAGAATATCGAACCGAATGTTCATAGAATAATTTATTAATTAGAAACCAAGTTAGTCATAAGTCTATTTCTATAATTCAAAAGTAATAATAACCGGCTAGCCTAGGTATTTCTTGCGTTTTATTAGGCCTCTTTATTTCTTGAGCTGATAATCATCCAAATGACTGGTTAGATGCAAGATCCTTTACACATAGATGTGTGGAACCTGAATTATAAGATAAAACCAAGCATTAAGGCATATACACAGAACATAAATACTTCACGAACACTAAACACGCCAGTAGGACCCTGGTGCCTGCTGAGCTTAAGCAACAAAGAACTTTCTAAAACGTAATGCCCATGAAGAAGCTTACAGCGGTGTACTTTTATTTTAACAGGAACAATATGTACTACAGAATATATAAGTAGAGCTGATAATTGGCATACCTCGTAAGTCTCATACGTAACATATTATGAGACCCAACCACCTTTTTTCCTCACATCTTCTGTGATTCAATTATATTTTTACCTCCAGAATGCTAGAACACATCAACAATCATGACCACACAAACCACACAACAGTTGTTGAAGGCTCAGCACATGAAGAATAAATCGTTATGAAAAACAAAGGTCCTGATTTTATGTTATGAACAAGTTTGAGCTACTATTAAGACAAGAAGCAATCCGAACATAAAAAACTAAACTTTTTAAATGTAACACAATTGTTAGAATTGACCTTGGGCAGTCATTAATCGAACTACAATCTTTTGAAACTACATTGTAAACATATACACTGCTGATCAAATGTTTAAGACCACTTTAAAAATTTAAATAACAAAAAAATTCCGATAGATAAAAACATTACTCCTTCACTAAAGGCTCACTTATTAGGCAAGGTAAATTAACACTCTTGACTCCAAACATCACTGGAGTGTTACTACTTACAGCATTGATGGAGGCCTTTGACAAAACTGTGGCAGGACTTGTATCTCTGGCTTTAACTTGGGTTGCCACAGAAGATCTGAGGGAGATTCTGATGGGAGTTCTCATGGGAATTCTAACTGAAATCTTTGTTGGGGTAATCACAGGGACTGCTCCTGAAGTGCTGGCTGTGAGTCCAGGGGTTCTGACTGGAAGCTGATTTGAGTTGTGGGGCAGGCTTCTGACAAGGTTCATAACAGGCGTTCTTTTTGGGGCTCTGAGAGGTGTTCTCATTATAGTCCTCATTTTTTTAACGGAGACTCGTCAGAGGTTGATGGAGAAATTCTCTTTGCAGGGAACATGAGCTGAGCATTAGCTGTGAGAAAGAAAGAACCCATAGTTAGCTATTTGCAGCGAAATCATTCTCCTTCTGTTAAAACCTGAGAGGTTTTCACAGGGTTGGCTAAAATCTCTTTTGCCCTAATTGAATATTGTTTGGCAAAATTAAAACCTAAATACCCCATTGTTAAGAATTCAAAAAAGTATGAACAACGAGTATATTCAAATAGCAATCAATGAGAAATAAATGATACACACAACTCTTTCAATCAGGTTTACCAAAATCCATTTCTTTAAAATCCAATTTCATTTAGGGCTGTTCATCTTTTTCCAGTAATATTTATTTCTTCGAGTGGTTTTTATTTCATTCCAGTATTTTATTCGTTGGGAATTATTTCCATTTTTTCTCACATGACTGATAATTAATATACAAAGATTTACAATTTTATCATTTAATAGGAGTTGTACGGAATCAGGGTATCAAATTTGAGCCTGAATAGTTCATGAACAAAACACATCCATCACTGTTACACAGTGCCTTATAAGCATAGCTAGCATGAAAACTTTTCAGAACATTGTTACCAATATGACAGTTGTATAAATATACTGCTACTTTAATAGAAACAAATATGAGTGCAGATAATAAAAACCGAACCAGAATATTTTCAGCTTCTCATATCCCTTGCCTTTTATACTAAAAGAACCATTAGGTAATTAGTCATCCTCACATGTTGAGCAACTCAGTGATATTTTACAAAATATGGGAAAATAATGAAAAATGAACTAATACAATAATGTGCGCTCATGTTGCATATTTATTATAACTTTTGTTGTTCAAAAAATAACTGTTTTTAAAATTCATTCAGGAGTATTATTCTACATCTCATATATCACTGAACAAAATGCAAATTTGTGATTGAGCTGTAAATACTTGTATCCAGCATATATGAAGCAACAATGACGTGTATTTACATGCTTATATTACTGTATGAAGTCAGATTCATCCCCTAGCTCACATTTGCCGAGCGAAAATAATCAATGGATGTTAAGACTGGATCTTACATTACACGGCCCGTAAATTTAAGGTGACCATCCCAGGCCCTTGCCAGATCCTGTCGATGTCATGGTCATTTTGCATGTTTTTGTTGTAGATGGACCCTTAGGTGGTAGACTATTCGTTCCTAAAATTTTATGGCGCTACGACAATAATTCCCCCCCCTCCCGGGGGGGGGGTGAAGGGACCAAAATATTTCAATTTTCCCGATTTTGACCCCATATAAAAAGAGAACAAATGGGAAATGGAAAAAAGCCGAACGAGCGTTTGTTAGAAATGTTCCAAGGATTCTAAAACTGCATTTGTTTTTGTTCTAGCATCAAAACTGAAGGAGGAGTCTCATTTTGAAATATCGATATCAATGAAAAGCACCCAAATTTTTTTAACTTTTTCCTGATTTTGACCACATATATAAAGAGAACAAATAGGAAATGGAAAAAAAGCCGAACGTGAGTGTGTTAGAAATGTTTCAGGGATTCTAAAACTGCATTTTTTTTGCTCTAGCATCAAAACTGAAGGAGGAGTCCCATTTTGAAATATCAATATTAGTGAAATATCAATACCTAAAAACCAATATGTCAAATTTTTGCAAAATCTAAGGCCTGAATCAAAAAAATGAATAGAATCAATTGTGTTTCTTTTCAAAAGTTACATATCATAGTCTAATTTCATAAGAATCAGACTGAAAAAAGAAAAAAAAAAATTTTTTGATAAAAAAGTAAAAATTTTTATGATTTTTTTTATGAAATCACAATTCACAGTTTGAATATGAAGTTATGTATGGAAAGTATCGAAATAGAAATTAAAACTGCATTCAATTACATCAATTGTTCATTATATTACACTTCAACACAAAATTTTATTTTTTGCTTATACCCAACACTTTGAATTTTCAACATTCATCCTGGGACTAGTTCTCGAGTTTTGATGCTAGAACAAATCCAAAGACAGTTTTAGAATCCTTGAAACATTTCTAACAAACGCTCGTTCGGCTTTTTTCAAATTCGAATTCTTTGAAAAAATATATAGCTCTAAACCCAAAAAATTGTTGCTGATTTTTTAAATATAAAAAATTTTTGAAAAAATAGAAAAAATTTGAATTTGAAAAAAACTGAACGCATGTTTGTTAGAAATGTTCCAAGGGTTCTAAAACTGTCTTTGTTTTTGTTCTAGCATCAAAACTGAAGGAGGAGTCCCAATCTGAAATTTCAATAAAAATATACCAAAAACACATTTTTCGTCAAAAAAAAGTAAGGCCTAAATCGAAAAAATGACAGGAGTAAAAAAGGTTTACTTTTACAAAATACATATACTGGCCAACTTTCAAACGAATCGGACTAGAAAAGTTGAAAAAGTGGGATGGTCTCCTTAATGCCGGTTCTCGTGCTATGGTCTTGGGAAAGATATAAACGGGACGTTCTCAGAAAAGAAATTCCCCCCATATTAAATTGGAAAGATTTGACGCGCTCTGCTGCAGCGGTTACACAGAGCTGAGGGACGCTGGTGCTGGTTAGCGCCGGTCGGGGAATTGGTCAGGGATGGTAAAATATCCAGACATTAATATAAAAAAACATTGTGCGGGTCCGATCGTGTAGATGGGGAACAGAGCGTGGGATCAGTCGTTGAATTAGCCATGGCTAAAGAGAAAGCTGGGCCTCCCACCAAAGCATACCCCTGCACGCCCTCTCCCCAAAACTTACCCCTCGTCCCCCAACCGCACCCCTCCTTTTGGGGAGGCGCGAGCCCACGACTGGGCTGGCGGAGAGCGAGATTGACATTCGGTGACCGGTCGTTAAGGGGGCAGTGAAGGGCTCCAGACGGAAGAGATTAGAGACGAGTAGAGTAAAGTTTAAATAGCACGCGTCGCGCGGTGTTCTGAGAGGGAAGGTTTCCCTATTGCAGTTCTGAACTTGAAACCGGCAGTTCCAGTAATTGTGTTGTGAGTACTGTTGATCCTTCTGGGAGCGTATGTGAGACGTTCGAATTGGATCGGTTTCCTTGGATCGTGGTTGACGTATGTGAAACGTCATTTTGGATTGATGTCGGGTTCGTGTTGGACTGTCTGCTAAACAGTCTGTAATAGTGCTGAAATTCGGGAAGTCAGGCGATCGCCAATAGTGTGGCGGAAACGTGTTCCCGTTCGCGTAGTTGCTGGATCGTGGCTGTTGTAAGGTCCCCGTGGAGTAACCGCGAAAAATGTCAAATACCGTATAAATCTTGTGTCCATCTAACTCATGCAGTCCTCACTTGCCTTTCCAAAAATACAAATAATAAAACGTGGGCCTCGTATTTGTCCTTCTCTCTCTCGTCACTGGCATATGATGCACGTGCCCGGCCCTCAGCCATCGCTACCTATAAAGAGTAGTTCACGTTGTTCTCACCCCATTAATCAATTCATATCCTTAATTTCGAGGCTCTAAGCCTCGCGGTGGCAGCGTACTCATCTCATAATAATTAAAAATCAGTAATTAATAATTACGTAACGTCACGCCGACTGAGTCTGTCAGAAAAGAAATAGGAAAGAAAATTTGAAAACTCATACATATAGAGTGCGGAAGAAAATCCCCGCAAACGAAGTACATTCAATAAGAAGTAAGTATATTCAGTGGTGGCAGTTTATTCAGCGGTGGTGGAAACTAGTGGCGAGAGAGACGAGGAGCGACTGAGAAAGAACACAAGATCCAGAGGCGGCAAGCAGGCAACGGCGTCCACGATCAACAAAAACTGTAAGTAGACTGTCGCAAATCCAGCCTGCTCCTCTTGTATGTCCCATACAAGTTAATTAATATCTTGTAGTATCAGGGACTAGGTCAAAATCAATCCTTAATTGACCTAAAAGAATGAATAATAATTAAATATGACAAGCAGGCAATAATGGATTGCTTCCCCTTCCTGGCAACAAATGCTAATGTCGAACATCTTTAATGTGTTCGTTTATCTTTGCGAGCTGAATCTGAAGCCACAGCAGCGGATTCGGAGCGCACTTGACGTCGAGGCCTGCGCGGGCTGACACGTCAGAAGACAACCACCTACGGAGTCGGAAGCACGTGCCTAGTGCGTTACGACTTCTAATCCGGCCCTGCTTTCGGGCAGCTCTGAGCCCGGTTAGCCGGCTATCATTGAGGAAGTGTTCACTGGACAACTTTTCTTCGAAGTTCAGGTGAGCAATCCTTACTTATTGTCTTTGCTTGTCATATTCTTATTTATCTTAATGCAGAAGAGACTATGTTATGCCAGATTAATCTGGAAGTTGGCGCTTTAGCAGGTAAGCGCGACATAGTTCTTTTTTTTCGAAGAAAAGTTTTGTAATTCTTTATATTCGTAATCTTCGAAAAAGTTCTTTTTTGAAGAAAAGTTAATACTTCTTAAATATTCGTAATCTTCGAAATGTTCCTTTTTTCGAAGAAGAAGTTTAACGTAATTGTAATCTTCGTAACTTTTTGAGGAAAGTGATCTAATCTTCAAATCTTTTGTTCTCAGAAATTCAATTCATTATTCATTTATACGAAGAATTTCTTAAATTATAAAATTCTTCATTTCATTTGAAAGTTCAAAATTGTAACTTCTTATGAAAAGCAGTTCTGACGTGCGCAATTCGTTCGTCAGCGGCTAAGCAAGGCTGGAGTTGCTTCAGGTAAAATCCTGGTGACTATATCTTTCTGTTTCTTCTTTCTCCAGTTTAAATAACTGTTTTTCATTTTTGAAACTTAAAATAAATGTAATAAATTTTCCGTAATTTGGAAAATCTTGTTGGTTGCCGAGCTTTCCGGGCTTGAAGCCGGGGTGGTTCTCTTCTCATTTAGCTTAAGGTGCATTTTTTCGTGTCGTTTTTGTGTAAGGTACTATTGTTGTATTGCTAGCTCCCTGTGCTTTCGGGAGCTAGTTTCTTGTTTACCTTGCACAATTAGAATTTTTTCTGATTGCACTTTTGTGTATTAGTATGTAAGTGAAAAATTAAACATAATATTGAAGCAAAAATTTAAAAATAAAATTTTTGTGAAAATTTACCTGTGTAACCATTCATAATGTAATCAAACTTTAATTGGTGGGAAAAAATAACCTTTTTGTGTATTCTGTGAGTCTTTTGTATCTTTTTCTATCTATATAATATGAGGATGTAACCTAATCTGTCCACTTAAAAAAAAAGTGTAGACCTTTATTAGCTGAATTTTATTCTAATAAGACTATATAACTATTTACTTATTACTTTTTTTGCAAACGTAACATGACTGAAACGTATAACGCCTCAGCACTAAGCATGAAAATGCGGGGAGTAAAATGTAGTATTACCGCTTTACGCAAGAAAGTGCTAGCTCCTGGCTGTGCACCTTCTCTCCTAAGGGAGGCCATTCCTCAATTGAGTGGCCTTCTAAAGGATTTTCGCCGTCTATCCTCTATTCTACCTTCTGATCTTGAGGAAATTTCTGAAGAGGAGTTAGTTAGACGAGCAGAATACGAGATCCAAATAGTTGAATTAATCGCTGAATTGAAAAATTCAGTTTTCCCGGCACGGGTGTCTTACTCTAATGATACCGCGCCTCCTTCTGAGGCTAGTAAAGTTTCTGTTGCGGAAGTGCCTTTAAATATTTTTAGAGCTCCTCAACTGACTTTGAGAAAGTTCAGTGACAATGAACACTGTCCTTTTTCTTTTCTTCATTTTCAGGAATCTTTTCTTAATGCTCTTCTTGCTTATCCTACTATGAGCGAGGGGCAGAAATTTATATTCTTAAAAAATCAGTTACAGGGAAGAGCCCTTAGTCTTGTTGAGGGACTTCCCAATGAGAATTGTTTCCAAGCTGCTTGGGCTTTACTCAAGCAGGAATTTTTAAACGCTGATAAGCTCGTTTCGCTTGCACTGGACGAATTAATAAATTCTCCCAGTGTCCTTAGCTTTGTTGAAATAGGGACCTTTCTTTCTAAAGTCAAGTTTCGTCTACTTGAGCTCTCTAAGCTTGGTGTAGATTTTCGTAGCGAGAAATCAGGCAATCTCTTGTTTTCTGCTATAATTAAAACCAAGCTTCCAGATTTTTTCTTGTTAGAACTGCTTCGTTATTGTAAAGCTAGTTTCTTCTCTTTAGAGATGTTTGAGAACGCGCATCATGTTCTGTCTCTTTTAGAAACTAAATCTAAACCCAAGAAATTGCTCTCCCTTCGCAATGATAGGGTGGAGGAGAAGACTCGAGCTGAAACTAAGTTTAAACCTTCTCCTGTGTCTTCTAATCTTCCTAATGTAAAAGTGTGCCGGTTTTGTAAGCAGACCGGTCACACGTCATTTTCTTGCCGTAAATTTGATACTCACGAAAAACGTGTGAAGCAAGTAGGCGAGTTGCAGTTGTGTTCCGTATGTCTTAGTCACAACCATGTAGCTAAGTCTTGCCCTGCAAAAAGCAGAGGCTTGCCTTTTAATTGTACTCTTTGCAAGGCTAATAATCACGTTAGCCCGTTATGTCCTAAGTTCGTGAGTTTTTCCTCTTTTGCCTCTTCCTCTACCTGACGGTTAAAGGCACGTTTTCGAATGTGCCCTGTAATCGCTCTTTCCACTAAAGTTAATAATCTTTCTAAACGTGTAAATTTCATCATTGACACAGGGAGTCAACAAACGTTGATTGACCTGGATACTGTTAGTTCTAACAGTTTTAACGATGATTTGCAGCAAATTACTGTAAACACGGTTGGTGCCTCTGTCCCGTTACGGGGCAAGCACATTAACGTCGAGCTCGTGCTTCCTGACTGTGAGAAGCATGAGCTTGATGTTTTTGCAATGCAGAATTTAAACCTACAGATGGGGATGAAGGGTTTGCAATCTAAACTCGAGCTCCTTAAAACTAAGCTTCCTCTTTCTACTTCCTTTCCTGAAGTCGTTGATGACAATATTCAAATCAACGGCATTCTAGGAGTTGATGCTCTACAAGCTTTTCGAGTGCTTGAATTGCAAAACGTCGCAGGCTATAAGGTTATGCGTGTAGCTAATGGTTTTTTACCCTTTGGGGCTCTAAAATGTTATAAATCCTCTTTGTTTCCCATCGTGGCTTCGGCCGCTAAAGAACAAGACGGTGGCTCGCCTTGTTCTGTTGTTTTGCCTAAAGTTTCTTCCCCCTCTGTTGTTTCGACTAAGAATTCTTCTCCTTCTGTTGTTTCGCCTGACGTTTCTTCCTCTTCTTCTGCTCTGCATAAAGTTTCTTCTTCCTTGACTATTGCAAATAAACAAAAAAAGCAAACAAAAAAGAGTAAACCTAAAGCTAAGCGTTATCATGGTGTGTTGGAGGCATTTTTTGAACCTCCTAAAGTTTGTTCTTCTGCCTTGGATGGAACTGAGTGTGATGTGCAGGCCGGTCTTGATAGACTTCTAGACTTGGAATTAATAGGGGTGCCTGCTAAGGAAGTGAAGAATGATAAAGAGCTAAAAGACTTTAAGAGTAGCGTAGTTTATGACGAAGGCCGCTATCATGTTCACATACCTTGGAATCGTAATATACTAGCGAAAGTTCCTCATAGTTTTGGGTTAGCGCGCTATCTCGCGCAGAAAGTTGCTGCTTCTAACTCTCGTAAAAAGATAGAGAAGCAATATAACGATGTCTTTCAGGAACAACTCGAGCTAGGTATAATTGAGCCTCTTTCTCTCGAGAATTTAAATGTGTGTGAACATAAGTGGATATCACATAGGCCTGTCGTGAGAGAACACGTTACCACTTCCAAGATACGCCCAGTGTTTAATTGCTCGCTCAAGCGAGGTAAATTGCCTAGTCTAAACGAGGCCTCATACGTAGGTCCTAACCTCATGAATGATTTGCTTGGCTTGTTGGTGTATTTTCGCTCTAATTCTGTTGTTGTGCTATCAGATATTTTCAAGGCTTTCCTTCAAGTGAAGTTAGCCAAAATATTTGACCGAAATCAGTTTAGTTTTGTTCTCTTTCAAAATGGGGAATATAAATATTTTAGATACACAACCTTGTTATTCGGTTTTGTCGCTTCCCCTTACATTCTCAATTTTCTTCTCAAACTACATGCTAAAACTATTGATGATTTGGTGGTTAGAGACATCATGTCTAACAAACTGTACGTTGATAACCTTGTATTTACGACTAATTGTACCGAGCTAGCGCTTGACACTTTTCAACGCGCGAACAAAGCTTTCAAAGAAAGCGGCTTTCCACTGCGTCAATGGCAGTCTAATAACTCTAATCTTCTGTCTCAGATTGACCCTTCTCTTTGTAGCTCCAGTGAGCACTCCAGAGTGTTGGGTTACAACTTTAACTCTTCTTCTGATTCTCTTTCCATATCTGTAAAAAGCTTAAATCCTTCCTGTAAAACTCGTAGAAGTATGCTGTCAGACATTGCTTCGTTGTATGATCCGCTAGGAATTCTGTTACCTTTCTCTGTTCGAGGAAAACTCATTTTGCGTAAATTAACACCCTTGAGACTAGGCTGGGACCAAGACGTTCCAGAAGATATCTGTAAAGAAAGGCGTAATTTTTGTCAGGAATTTTCTGAATTGCATGAATTTGAGTTCCCTAGGATGAATCTTGTTGAAACTGAGAAAGTTGACCTCGTAATTTTCTGTGATGCTAGTGAAAGAGCTTTTGGAACCTGTATGTACGGTGTCCAAAAAGAGCGCAGCTCACTTCTTTTCTCTAAGGTTAAAGTTTCACCTCCTAGGCAACGAACTCTTCCTTCTCTAGAACTTCTGGCTGTGTATCTTGCGTACCAGTGTCTTGTTTCTCTGATGAGTGACGTCAATTTTCCCTACACGGTCTCAAGTGTAACTTTTCTTACCGATTCCCAGGTTACCCTGGCTTGGTTATTGAGTGGTAAGCCTCCCCGAAAGAATATTTTTGTCAGTAATAGAATCAAGGATATAGACAGCATGCGACTAACGTTGGAAGGTACAACTAAAGCTTCTTTTCACTGTGAATACGTTCCCACCATGTACAATATGGCAGACATGTTAACTCGAGGCATGAAAGCATCAAAGTTTCTCGAGTGTAAAAATGTATGGTTAACAGGTCCTGACTGGATTCGCGAAGGTAAGGACCAGTGGCCCAAGGGACACTTGGGTTGCATTCCCCATCAATTTGTATCCTCTGCATGTATTAATGTTAATGTTGTCCCTCCGTGTGAAGCTCCTATTCTGGAGATTGAACGCTTCTCCTCCTATCCTAAGTTACTAGGCACGGTTGAGAAGGTGTTTAAAGCTGTCGCTATTTTTCGACATGCAGATTTGGGCAATGCAAAATTGCGCGCTTTCCTGTTCCTTATTTCTTCTATGCAAAGTACACACTTTGCAGGCGAGCTCGAGGCCTTGAAAAACAAAAGTCCTCGGCCGCCGCTGTTAGTTAGAACTTTGAACCTTTTTCTCGATTCGCACGGTATCATTCGTTCGAATAGTCGTATTGCAAATGCTGAGGAATTAGACTATAACACTCGCAATCCCATCTTGCTGTCTAGTTCTTCACATTTGACTCATTTGCTTATTTCGCAAACTCACAAACTTCTTAACCATCAGGGGCTCGACATCACCGTTCAGAAACTTAAGTTAGACGGTTATGTCGTGCCACGCTGCAAGCACACAGTTCGCGGCGTCTTGGCTAAATGCATTGTATGCAAGAAGCTAAACGCCAAAGCTTTTTCCTATCCCGATCCTCCTGCTCTACCTGACTCTCGTACTAATTTCGTGAGGCCATTTGCCACAACTGGCATGGATTTCTCTGCCCACTTTTGGGTATTAGACCCTTTTGGTCACAAGCAAAAGGTGTATTTGCTGTTATTTACGTGTTTTCAGACTAGGGCTATTCACATTGAAGTTCTTCCTTCTATGACTCTGGAGGAATTTTGTTTCGCCTTCATTCGGTTTACAAACGAAAAGGGCATTCCTAATACTGTTTTTTCTGACAATGCTAGAACTTTCACCGCCGCTCCCGATCTTCTATCGGAAGTGCTAACTTCCTCTTTGTATGAAGAGCGGTTTCGACCTTTTAATATTAAATTCAAAACTATCCCTATCTACAGTCCACAATTTGGAGCGATATGGGAACGCCTGTTCAAGTCCATAAAGGATTGCCTGTATAAACTTTTTGGACGGAGCACCTATTCCTTTTCTTCCTTTATCACTGTCATTTCCGATATTTCTCTTTAACCTTAATCGGCGTCCTCTCTCTTACACTGAGATGGGGGACTCGATTCTACCTATAATGCCCCTTCAATTTCTTCAACTTTACCCTACCTCTAATTCTCTTATTCTGTCCGATGAGCTTCCGGACTTGGAGACTGACGATGTTGAGCATCGCGAGCATTTGCTCTCTCTTTTAGAGAGACGCGATGTCCTGGTCGCCAAGTTCCGGGAGCTTTGGTATTCTCAATATCTGACTTCTTTACGAGGTCCATATCCTCTAAAATCTTTACCGTTGCAAAATATATTATTATCTGTGGGTCAAGTGGTACTTGTAAAACACCCGATAAAACCCAGACCATTTTGGGCCTTGGCTCGCATCAGTGCTTTGCTTCCTGGTCGCGACGGCAAGGTCCGTGTTGTAAGAATTATAAGGGCTGATAATACTGAAAGCGCCATTAAAATCTCTTTACTGTACCCACTGGAGTTAGTTGTGACGGATCCTACTCCGGAGGAGGAGGGAGATAGCGCAGACGGGAGTGTTTCGGACGCAGAATCATACCCTCGTTCCGAGCCTCCCGCGAGGTTTGAATCTCAAAGGGGTAGTTCTACCTCTGAACACCCCAGAGTTCAGCCACTTAATTCTTCAACTTCTTCTGATACGGATTCTTCGGCCTTGTCCGAAGAACCGGTAGTTACTCCTGCTGACCGCCCTCAAAGGCAAGCGGCGCGTCAGCAACGTAGTAAATTAACTTATCTTATTAAGAAAGGGCATTTGTAAACCCTTTCAATTATGTGTTATGCGCAGATATTATTATTTGGTCCTTTCCAGTTTAAGCTGGAAGGACATTGCATGTCTTTGTGTATTTCACGGAATTTTCAAATGAAAACTCCGTTTTTTCTTTTGCCGGGATTGTGTCGCAAATCCAGCCTGCTCCTCTTGTATGTCCCATACAAGTTAATTAATATCTTGTAGCATCAGGGACTAGGTCAAAATCAATCCTTAATTGACCTAAAAGAATGAATATTAATTAAATATGACAAGCAGGCAATAATGGATTGCTTCCCCTTCCTGGCAACAAATGCTAATGTCGAACATCTTTAATGTGTTCGTTTATCTTTGCGAGCTGAATCTGAAGCCACAGCAGCGGATTCGGAGCGCACTTGACGTCGAGGCCTGCGCGGGCTGACACGTCAGAAGACAACCACCTACGGAGTCGGAAGCACGTGCCTAGTGCGTTACGACTTCTAATCCGGCCCTGCTTTCGGGCAGCTCTGAGCCCGGTTAGCCGGCTATCATTGAGGAAGTGTTCACTGGACAACTTTTCTTCGAAGTTCAGGTGAGCAATCCTTACTTATTGTCTTTGCTTGTCATATTCTTATTTATCTTAATGCAGAAGAGACTATGTTAATGCCAGATTAATCTGGAAGTTGGCGCTTTAGCAGGTAAGCGCGACAAGACACCATTTCATTTCATTTTGTGTGTGTACGTATATCATAGTTAGAAGTGTGGGGAAAATTTCTTTTTCTATTCAGTTCGGTATTATTTTGCTGCGCGGCTGTGCCTTTCAGCGCGGATAATCATCGAAAAGTAACTCGGAGTTATAGTGATTTATTTTTTCGTTCCGCGGGGATAAATCGTTGAGTTGTGTGCCTTGTTGTAAATTAGGTACATATTGGGTAATTATCGTGTTGTGAGCAGGATTGCAAATTTAGGGATTGTTCGTGCAAATCTAGTTTGCAAATAGATATTATTGTGTCATTCTACTCTGTTATTGGGGGTAAATCAACGAATCGTCTGTAGAAACATCCATTTAAATGTTCGTGTATTCCCTAGGACAGAAATGAGACGAACCGATTCCGCATTTTGTTGGTCGCTCTTTATCTGTGTTTGGGGAAGAGATCAACACTCCACATAAAGGTTTATTCTGTTGTCCCAAGAAAAGATATAATATTTTTGTGTGTCGTGGGCTGAACTAGGATCAGTGAGATGAATAGGTATGAGTGACAGTGCAAGTACAGGGAACGATCAACGCGAATATTTACATAAAGTTGCGCTGTTATATGACTCGTGTTAACTGAATTTTCGTGGAAGGAGATTCCCTCCTGACTTATGATTTGATGCCCTACGCATGAGAGTCCGCATTTCGGTAATTTTTCCAGTAGGGCCCTCATATTTTCTCTCTTGGGTACACCCAAAAAAAATTTTTTTTTGGGTTATGCTGGGTATTTATTACCTGTATTTATCGTAAACATTAGAGGTTCAGTGTAGTGCGCGTTGAGTTGCAACGGCCAATAATATATGGTAGAAAAAAAAAGGAAAATATTGATTGATCATCGCGGAGTTAAGCGGCAAGATGACTAACGAAGAAAAGGCTACCAAGACAGGAAGTTCCACCGCCAATAAACAGGATGCAGGAGCCGCTCCGACAGCTGCAAGCGGGCAAGGGCTCGGCAAGCGGCCTAAGTTCGACGGTAAAAGCAATGTGGTGAAGTTCCTCAACACGGTGAAAAAACGAGCACACCTAGAAAACTGGTCAGACGACCGAAGCGCTGATGTCATCCGATATCTCTGCACTGACACCGCAGAGAGCTTTTTGGACTCAAACCCCGAGCTCGAAGAATGCGATCTGAAGGAGCTGACCGAACGCCTCGAGGATCGTTTCCTCAAAAGCATTTCGCTGACGGATGCACATGCGGAACTGGCTGCAATCAAAATGAACCGGGGCACAATCGAGGATTTTGCTTCGCGACTGGAGACCTCTTCGGCTGCCTTGGCGCATGTGATCAAGGAGTTGCAAGACACAGCATCTCGCGACAAGCTCTTGGCGAATGTGTTTGTAAATGGTCTCGACCCGGCATTGAAAAGGACAATGGCAACATACGAACCAAAAAAGCTCGCAGATTGTGTAAAAATGGCACAGAAATGCGAACGAATGCTGGAAGATGAAAAGCAGCGCAGGCACATCTGCGCTATAGAAGAAGTAGAAGCAGCCCCAACCCGGCCACCACCTAGGTGCTGGTCGTGCAACCAAGCAGGCCATTTTCTCGAGAGTGTCGCAACCCAGCGGTGATTCCGAGGCAAAATACATTTGCCCAGAACGTACAGCGAAGAACCATGAACTGCTTCAATTGCGGCCAAGCCGGCCATATAGCGAGACAATGTAGGGCACAGTGGCCGGCACAAAATCAAGCTCAGCAGAGCCGACAGTTAGGCGAGCCACAAGGCTCGAGCCCCGCAGCCCATCGGAGTTTCAACGCGGATAACAACACACCGTGGCGATACGCACAAGGCCCACCTAATAGAAAAAACTAAAAACGTCTGTCGACACACACGAGGCCAAACCGATCATACAGATAAAAATCAACGAACAAGAGTGCGAAGCATTCCTGGACACCGGATCGGTGTGTTGCCTAATAAGACCGGAAATGGCAGAAAAAATCGTGTCGGCAGGATCAGGTACAGTAAGAATAAAGACGGCCAAGCTACAGTTAAGTACAGTAAGTGGCGCAGAAATAGATGTGCGGGGCAGAATTGCGCTGAACATTAAGATAGGAGGTAAAATGTATGTACATGATGTAATAGTAGCTCAAGTCGGAAATTATCCAGGAGACATACTAGTAGGACTCGATTTACTCCAGCGCATAGGTAAGGTGACGCTGGACATGAGCAGTAGATATGGTAGTAGAGTGATCGTGAACGGTCATTCGTATGCATTTAAGGACGGTAAGTATGCCGGAGAGTCGATCAATTTGATCAGACAAAGAAAAAGGGTAGGTATGCGACAGTCTGAGGTCGCGGCGGTGCTACCA
Source organism: Morinoia aosen (assembly GCA_030386875.1). NCBI lineage: Eukaryota > Metazoa > Arthropoda > Malacostraca > Amphipoda > Talitridae > Morinoia > Morinoia aosen. The sequence goes on along the minus strand of CM059558.1, from coordinate 9,579,277 downwards.
ACAGTGAGCAGTGACGATGGTGAGTATGGTATAACCGACGAGCTACCCGAGGCGGAAGTACCAAGCCCAGAGCATCTGAACACGCAGCAGCGTGAGAGTTTGTTAGCGCTCATCGGTAAGTATGCGCCAGCCATTTCTCAGCATGAGCAAGATTTAGGACGATGTGACGTGCTCCCGCATCGAATTGATACCAGGAACGCGGCGCCGATCGCTACGAAACAATGGCCGCTACCCCAAGCAACACGCGCAGCAATCGAAGAACAAGTGCAGAATATGTTAAAAATGGACGTCATTGAGCCATCAGCGAGCGCGTGGGCATCTCCGGTGCTCCTCATCAAAAAGAAGGACGGCACGCATAGATTTTGTGTTGATTTTCGACGAATTAATGAAGTCACGCTCGCAGATAAATACCCAATGCCACGGATCGAGCAAATTTTGGAGTCCCTTGGAGGCGCATGCTACTTCTCAGCAATAGACTTGAAATCAGGCTACTGGCAGATTCCTGTCGCGGAAGCAGACCGCGACAAGACAGCATTTGCTACTGAGTCGGCTCAGTACCGCTTCAAAAGGATGCCATTCGGATTGACTACAGCCCCAGCCACATTCCAGAGTTTAGTCAATCGAGTGTTAGAGCCGGTGATTGGGAAGACGAGCTACGTTTTCATAGACGACGTAGTAGTATTTTCGAAGACGTTTGAGGATCACATCGCTCATTTGGAAGAAGTTCTCGCTCTCCTTCAGAAGTCAGGACTAAAAATTTCACTGAAAAAGTGCAGCTTTGCCAAACCATCCATCGAATATTTGGGTCATGTTGTCTCGAAGGACGGAATTCAAGTTGACCAAAGGAAAATCACGGCCATTCGCGAGTTGTTACCACCGAAGAAACCGAAAGATGTACGAAGAATTTTGGGAATGGCAGGCTACTATCGAAGACACATACCAAATTTCTCCGAACGCGTCGCACTGTTGACGGCTTTGACTAAGAAGTGTGCCAAGTTTGTGTGGACGAACGAACATCAGGCCGCATTCGACGCGCTCAAATCGGCTCTAGCTGAAGCGCCGGTGTTGGGTTACCCAGATTTCGAGCGACCGTTCAGGCTGCATACCGACGCCAGTGATGTCGCTCTGGGAGGAGTACTGACACAAGAAAAGGACGGCCTGGATCACCCGATAGCATACTATTCACGGAAATTTACACCGGCAGAGACCCGGTATAGTACCACCGAAAAGGAAGCATTAGCTATTGTGGAAAACGTCCGCCATTTTGCTAGATATCTCTACGGCCGAAAATTCCAGATCCTAACAGACCATCAGCCGCTGCGATATTTGTTCCAATACAAAGCTACCGTTCCACGTATCGCCCGCTGGGCAGTGCTACTGTCACAGTTCGAATATGAAATTTCGTATAGGCCCGGCAAGGAGAATGTGATTCCAGATACGCTCTCACGTGGAGTGGCAGCCGTCCGCCCGACCGTGACGGAAGCGCTGGACCCGTACGAGGTTTTCTGTGCGGAAAAGGTAGGTATGGAGCAGCGCAAAGCACAGCACTGGGCCAAGGTCATCAACGCATTGGAAGGAAAAGGCGGAATGGTGACAGATCCGAGCCAGTATAAGGATTTCGTGCTGGACAAAAACTGTCTTTTCTACCTGGAAGTTAAAGACAATGGAGACATTCGCAAACGTGCAGTGATTCCCGAATCCCTAATAAAGCCCGCGTTATTAATGTCGCACGATACGCGTATTTCCGGACATTTCGGAGCAAAAAAGACCCTCCACCGTGCTAGAGAATTCTTCTTTTGGCCAAATATGGCACGACACGTACAAGAGCACGTGAAAAATTGCACGACGTGTCAGAAGCGAAGTCCCCACGGGGGCCTCAAAGCAAAAATAGGCGAAATATCGCCAGTCTCACGACCATTAGAAAGGGTGGGAATTGATCTCATTGGAGAGCTGACACAGTCACAGGCAGGACATCGATATATTCTGACGATCGTGTGCCACTTCTCAAGATACGTACAGACGTACCCACTGCGCAATAAAAAGAGCGAGACCGTAGCGCGGGCGTTCATGGATTACGTATGCCGGTATGGCTGTCCGGAACACATCGTGTCGGATCGAGGTACTGAGTTTACTGCCCAAAATTTCAAAGAAATGTGCCGCATTTTAAAGTCCAAGTTGCATTTCACCACGGCCTTCCATCCAGCCAGTAACGGTATGACAGAAGCATTCAACAAACTACTGAAGACGACGCTGGCAGCCACCGTAGAGAAGGATCTCACATCATGGGACGAGCAGCTACCTTTTGCCACGCTCGCTCTAAACTGTTCGTATCATACCTCGGTAGACAATACGCCATATTATTTGTTCCACGGACGCGACGCTCCCTTGCCACTGTCTGATATTCTGCAGCCCAGGATACTAAACTATGCTTTGGAGGAGGATTTTTCTCACGCCGCCTTTGCCAGATTGCAAATTGCGTTCGAAAACGCGATGTCAGCAAGCCAAAATGCACATGACAAGAATGTGAGATATCAGCGCGTAAGAGATAAGGAACTTAGAGTCGGCGATTGCGTATTCCTACGGAATACAGCAGGAAGGAACAAGGCGATGGGGAAATTCCGACCTAATTGGTTAGGCCCGTACAGGATTCAGGCCCTTCTAACACCGATGAACGTCGTAATACGACAAGTCCACGGCCGCCGGCATGAGATAACGGTCCACAGAAATAGACTTAAGCCCGCGTCATTTCAGCCAGAGGAGGCAGTGGTAATACAAGACGAGCGTTCTCGAAGCAATGGGAGGAGCGTCGAGCACGTCACCGAAGTACTTCACGAAGACAGCGATTCGGAAAGCAGCGACGACGAGATCTACGTAACAAGGCCTGAAGCACCCTCACCCCTACCCACCCCGGCAGCTAGGCGTCCTTACGCTCTGAGATCGGCCGGTCCAGTAGAAGAGTAGAGGAGGGGAGTACATAAGCAAAAGCCCATGTAACAAGTAGAGAGTAGATAAGCTTACTAATCTAATTTCCTTTACAGAATAATCTAGCAAGTAAATAATAGATAAGCTTACTAACCTAATTTCTTTTTCAGAATAACCTAGCGAATAAATAGTAGATAAGCTCACTAACCATAATTTCTTTCAGAATAGCTTAACAAGAATTATGTAGAAGTACAAATATAAGAGCAGTAGTACGGTCGAGCGTTAACTGCTATGTAGGAAATTTCTTGGAAATGCGATCAGCCAACATGAACGACTGTGCTCAGAGCGTGAGAGCGCGACACAGGACGAAGGTCATAAAATCGACAAAGGCACGAAGATGAGCTCAACCGCAGGAAGCAAGTGCGGCGCTCAGAAAGGAGGCTTGGGATACGAGTAGAGAGTCGGCAGACGAATAATTATAAGAGCGTACTGGGCAAATTATATCGTTGTTGGCTGCGCATTTTTGAATGACGAGAATAAAACTTAGATATAATGACTTCACATCGAAATAGGAATTTGATTGCTGGTCAATTGTTTGAGATGTATAAGGAATGAAGAGGGATTTCGAAGGAAACTAGCCGTCTAGGCAGAGATATAATTAGACAGTATTAAAATATAGGTATAGCACAGCCGCAGCAGATGTTTTCTTTCACATAATACGGCCAGTAGTGGGTACGGCTCTTTAGTCCTCTCATAACTAGTAGGTTACAACAACCAATGAGAGGACGAAATTTTTTCGAGTAGCCTGAAAAATAACTAGTTATAAGCACTAATAACCCATTGCCTTTCAGGTGTAGGTTTGAAGAGTCAGCAACTTGGATGGGAAATAGTTATAGCCTTCTCGTAATCGTTTTGTTTAGGGTGAAAAATTCCCTGTGAAGGAATTTTTCCGTGATCGTCGGGGGGGGGGAGAAAATTTAAGAATTTAATTTTTTTTTATTGCTTCTAAATGACGTTTAAAAAAAACAAAATAGGCACAATGCAGGCGCAAAAAGAGAGAAACCTGAGCCTGTCATGAGCTGATTGGAGCCGATATTAAGATCTCGTATAGCAGAACCCTGAGAGTTGGGTAGAATGCTTATCGAGACATCAGATTAAATTAAAGATGTCCATTACGGACCTAGCATAATCTTTAACATTACGGTTCCTTAATAATAACGTAGCTTAATGTGGAAAGGCAAGCTGGACGCGCACTCACGAGGTAGAGACTCTAGGCGTGAACCTTCGGGACAATGAGAGCTACAATAGGTCATAAAGATTTAAAGGCGCTGCATTGCGGAGACGCATGTAACCTGAGAGAGAGCCGACGTCAAGATAGAGAAGGCGGGCTGAACAAAGAGAAGCGCACAGCGATGCGTTTGAGATGCTAAATACGAGAGTTTGATTTAGGACGATAAGGAAATAGCAAGGGCAATAAAGGCCGAGAAGAATATAAAAAAGGGGATAGCTCCTGTGCTGGGAAATCCAGAGCGTGAACGACATTGAGCAGTCGCCGGAGCTGAAATATTTAATGATAAATGTGCTAAGGTGAATTTTGAAGATTTTCAGGAAGGCGATGAGCGAGCGAGATGTCGGCATGTACGCGGTGCCGAAAGAGCACCACAGCGGCCTCCAACGGAGACGGACCGGAACTGCGGCCGACGTAAGAGAGAGGAAGAGGCATTCGTCAATGGTAAGATCGGGAACACTCCTGCGCGTAGGAAACACGTGCGTGAACTGTGGAGGGTGTTATAAATATCTGGTCTGCTGACGAGCGTGATAAGGGAGATTACGGGAAGCATGACTGAGAGGGATTTTGAGGCTGTCCAGAGGCATGTGCGCAATGCTTGAGGCATCGCAGCTGTTACCCGATACCATGAGATTTTAGGATAAGGAGATAAGTCACGTGAGACTTGGAGATAAAACATACATGCAAAAAAAAGGGAAACGCCTTGCGTACTGCAACCATACGAAAATTCAGGCTCGCTTATCACGAATTGATTAGCAGATGCCACTCAGGCAAACAGTCAGCTGACCAACAAATAAGTAGGAACATTTCATAATCATCATAGTTAATCATAAGGACCTGCACTACGAAGTATGAAAGGATAGGAAGAAGGTGCGTGTGTTGTCAGAGGGAGTGCGGTTCGTGTGCTATTTCGTGTGGAGGAGTATGTGCGGTATCATGTGGCAGAAGTGGCGTACGTTTAGCCATTCAAGTCCAGTTAGGACTGAGTAGGCTCATGAAAATCATATATCATTCATCATGTAAACTACGCGCTCTCAATCGAGGCGGAAAAGAAAAAAAGGGAAATTTTTAAAATAGGCTCTATATTGATGTCTAACCCATGTAACAAACTACTGCTCGAACGTGTGCCGTAGGAAACGGTGACGTATATGCATCGAGGGCGGAGACGGAGGCCGAGCGAGGTGGTGCGCCAGCTCGGAACCTACGTCGCAGCGCACCACTACGAGGTGGTACTGTGGCTACCCGACGGAAGTCTGGCGACCGTCTCGGGGGAGACGGACTGGGCGCGGGCGGCTGCGACCCTGGAGGGGCGCGCGCTCATCATCCACTTCGTCCCGAGGCTGGGATTCCACCTGGCCGGGACGACCCTCAACGACGTCATCAGACACCTGGTCGTGCCTCGGGATGGCGGAGTAATCGAAGCAAGGACGTCGGGCACGACGATCTCATCAGCATCGGTGTTTCCCTTCTACGCCTGGAAAGAAGCACTGCGACATCAGGAATTCCGACTGATGATCAGTCACTGGCAACGGTTATAACGCGGAAACACTGTAATGCAAGATTCATGGCTGTAGTAGTTGCAAGTCGCTGGGCGTCACCCACAGCTGTAGCAATGTTCCGCACGCTGGGCGAAGAAAGTTCTCCCGAAGGGGGCCAATATTATTTTGCTGGAGCACGGGCGAGCGAATTGTGGTCGCCGTTCGTTTTTTCTTTTGTGTTGTGTGATCGTAAATTGATGTCATGTTGTACAAGTGTTCGCCAGTCGGGTGGGAAATGCACTGGGGCCAAGACATAGAAAAAGAAATTATTATATAATTTCTTTTTGCGGAAGTGGGGAAAGTGTGTATGAAGTCAGATTCATCCCCTAGCTCACATTTGCCGAGCGAAAATAATCAATGGATGTTAAGACTGGATCTTACATTACACGGCCCGTAAATTTAATGCCGGTTCTCGTGCTATGGTCTTGGGAAAGATATAAACGGGACGTTCTCAGAAGAGAAATTCCCCCCATATTAAATTGGAAAGATTTGACGCGCTCTGCTGCAGCGGTTACACAGAGCTGAGAGACGCTGGTGCTGGTTAGCGCCGGTCGGGGAATTGGTCAAGGATGGTAAAATATCCAGACATTAATATAAAAAAACATTGTGCGGGTCCGATCGTGTAGATAAGGAACAGAGCGTGGGATCAGTCGTTGAATTAGCCATGGCTAAAGAGAAAGCTGGGCCTCCCACCAAAGCATACCCCTGCACGCCCTCTCCTCAAAACTTACCCCTCGTCCCCCAACCGCACCCCTCCTTTTGGGGAGGCGAGAGCCCACGACTGGGCTGGCGGAGAGCGAGGATGGCATTCGGTGACCGGTCGTTAAGGGGGCAGTGAAGGGCTCCAGACGGAAGAGATTAGAGACGAGTAGAGTAAAGTTTAAATAGCACGCGTCGCGCGGTGTTCTGAGAGGGAAGGTTTCCCTATTGCAGTTCTGAACTTGAAACCGGCAGTTCCAGTAATTGTGTTGTGAGTACTGTTGATCCTTCTGGGAGCGTATGTGAGACGTTCGAATTGGATCGGTTTCCTTGGATCGTGGTTGACGTATGTGAAACGTCATTTTGGATTGATGTCGGGTTCGTGTTGGACTGTCTGCTAAACAGTCTGTAATAGTGCTGAAATTCGGGAAGTCAGGCGATCGTCAATAGTGTGGCGGAAACGTGTTCCCGTTCGCGTAGTTGCTGGATCGTGGCTGTTGTAAGGTCCCCGTGGAGTAACCGCGAAAAATGTCAAATACCGTATAAATCTTGTGTCCATCTAACTCATGCAGTCCTCACTTGCCTTTCCAAAAATACAAATAATAAAACGTGGGCCTCGTATTTGTCCTTCTCTCTCTCGTCACTGGCATATGATGCACGTGCCCGACCTTCAGCCATCGCTACCTATAAAGAGTAGTTCACGTTGTTCTCACCCCATTAATCAATTCATATCCTTAATTTCGAGGCTCTAAGCCTCGTGGTGGCAGCGTACTCATCTCATAATAATTAAAAATCAGTAATTAATAATTACGTAACGTCACGCCGACTGAGTCTGTCAGAAAAGAAACAGGAAAGAAAATTTGAAAACTCATACATATAGAGTGCGGAAGAAAATCCCCGCAAACGAAGTACATTCAATAAGAAGCAAATATATTCATTACTTTATTGGTTGCAAATGTATGAGTTCAGATCTAGGATAAAGTTCAAAGGGGTATTTTCATTTGTTAGCTCTGTCTTGTGAGTTTTTTAATACCGACCTTGTCCTCGATAAAAGCTCAAGTAAGGTTTGCAGTTTATGGACTATATTTTTTGGGGGACAAGTGTGAGGTTTGAACAAAAACCCAAAGCTCTGACCAACTATAGCAACTGTGTGTTAGTTTATATATCTGACAAAATCTCATCCTCCTTATTTAAAAATGAACTTTGTTTCTATGAAATTCAACATGAAATACAGCTAACAATGGGTTTACAATTCTTTATGCTATATTAGCACTTGTGACCTTTACTTCAATGACCCTTGATTTGAGAATTATAGCTAGGTATAGGTATTTCTGAGGTCAATATCTACAAAATTGGTAGTTGTACAGCAAATTAAGGGAAGCATTTTGGGGTCATCTGCAGTCCAAAAGTCGATTCTCCCGATTTTTTTTATTGCTTTACTTTAAATGAGTTTGAGATATGTCCCCGAATGTCTGTAAAAATATCAGGAACGTATCCCAGAGCTAGCGTCCCCCCCGGGAGGGGGAGAGCATCCCCCCTACGGACCTTTTTTCCCTTTTTGAACCTAGAGCAATGAAATTTGGTATACTGATAGGAAATGCAATTTAGAATCATTTATCATTCATGACAAAATGAGATTTTCTTGAAAAGAAAATGGGAAATCATAGAAAACGACATTTTAGGGGAGTTTTCTAAATGCTTCTTCTCTTATAAAACAAGTAACTGTTCAAGACGTTTGTCGTTATAACTCCGACGTTTACAAAGCTAGAGCAATGCGGTTTGTTGCATTTAAAATTGAAAAGTGTGCTCTATCTATAATACTGACAGATTTTCCAAATTGTTTCTGTAAAGCTTTCCATAGACTTTTTTAAACCTAAAATTATTACTTTTATCCTGACTGACAAAAAAATTCATATAAATTCGGAATGAAATAAATCAAAATTTCGTCTGTATTAAAGCTACAGCGCATATTTTACTTTCAAATGCAACAAACTTCATTGCTCTAGCTTTGTAACTTTCGGAGTTATAATGAACAAATTTTTTTTAGGAATAATTCATTTTCTATGCCCTGGGGAAAAATTTTTCTTAAACAAAAGTTGTTACAAATGTGGAGATCTAGTAGTCTGCAAATTTTCATAGACGTAAGTCCAATTTCAGTTTTTTGGAAATAGTTCCCTTAATAAATTCATGACCGTTATCAAAAAAATAGCAGGATATTCAAGGACACTTAGAACCAGAAAAAAATGTTAAATCAAAGCATCAGCAAAATTTCAAGCAGAAGTTCATTTATTATACAAATATGAGTGGAAGGAAACAAAGGTTCACCAACAACGTTGGACTTTCTATACTAAAATTAGGAATCAAACTCAAGACCTTGAACTTTCATTCTTCATTGAATAAGAAGTGTTATATTTGAGAACTGAAATTTCCAGAACTTATAATAGTTAAGTAGTGTACTCTTTCTAAATGGAATAAATTTTTATTTTCAATTGAAAAGAACTGAAAACCAACTACTTAACACTTTCGTGGTGACCAATACATAATCACATACATTAAAAACTTTGGAGAATATCAAAGGAATGAAAACTATAAATAAAAGTATAATAAAAGTGCAACTCATTGGGAAATAAGCATGAAAATATGCTATAAAGTGACTGATATGTTATGAAAGCCAACCAATAATCCACAAAAGGAATAAGTAAAACCTACCAAAATGTAAACGAATTTCAAAGTACAATAAATTAAAAATGAGAAGATTTTAGTATGATCATACCGGTAACAAACTTTCTTAGGTCAGGCTAATGTACCCAAATAAACACTTACCTTCATCAGACTTATGAATGTAAACATATTTTTGTGGTATTGCACCCTTATTCAGCCAACTCTTAGCCTTTAAAGGTGATAATGCTCTTGCGAAATCAGACCGGTGGAAGTGCTTAGCACAAATATATCGATGCGTTCTTAAACAACTCAGAGATAAACTTTTCAACTTTTCATTTCCAGACGCAGCAATCCATTCTAGGTATAATTTTTTAGGGAAGTTGAAAAACCTAAGCTTTGAGTCGTCTTTGCTGTTACCTGGACAATTCTGGTAAGAACACTTTTTTTACGAATAGCCATCACGAAAATTTTTAAACGACATCCGTGGTGAAAGCCCTCACGATTCATACAAAAGGTCACGTGCATCACATCCGCGCTCTGAGTGGATGATTGTCGCTGTGACGTCACAATTGTTATGACGTCACAATAGCCAACTCCGGAAATGAAGTTTCTTCTCTTCTCTGTACTGTGATGGGGCTCAGTTCGTGTTAGGCACTCAGCATGGTAAGGCGCCGCTTATCTGGGCCGAGGGGTAGACAAAGACGAGTAGAGTTTCCGCGTGTACTTGGTGCAGGGGTTACAGATCTCCAAATGCGACTCTAGAAGCCGCGCACGTTGCATTTATACTGTCAAATTGCTGACTAAGCATGCGCACTGCGGCAGAGCCGCGCCCAGGCGTAGCATTACCATACGTACGAACAGATGTACAGAGAAAGTGCGCAACCGCGCCGGCACACACCTTCCCCCATGCCTGATTTATTACCAATTACAAAATAAACGAATCAAATGGAAGAATCGTAAATTAAAAATCAACACAGTAAGCTATAGGCATCCTGGTTAGAAAAACCAAAAAAATAAGAGTTACTCTTCGTGGCAAAAACAACTGCCAGTAATAGTAAAAACAAACGCATCAAACTAAATTCGACAAAACATCGCGAAGAAAAACACCAATACCCCACCACCAAAGAAACATTGGAAGAGCCTCTGCTCAAATACACAAGGAGAATGCAAAAAAATTTGTTCGGGCACACGAACAGTGCAAGGTACATACAAAAACAAAAATAATTGTTTCTCGCAACAGAAAACCCTTAGCAAGGAACGTAAAAAAAACGCGTCGACATAAAGTTGACAACAATCGCAAGAAAAAATATCCCTTTTTTAAGGAAACCGTCTGGGTAGAAATCAGGATATGTGTTGATTTTCTGTTTTTATATGCATCTTATAGAGGATTTTCTTGCGCTTCCATTGGTACTTTCCGTTTACGTCTACTCCGAATAGTGCGCCCACCAGAGGGGGGGAAAGCGATGGGGGTGGAGTGACCTTGAACCCTCCCCCCCCTCATTATTGGGAGTCAATTGAGCGTTTCTCTGCGGGAATGGCATCATAGTTCGTTCATGGGCTACTCAAAGTGGTTCCATTATTCAAACGAAACATTCTAAGGCTGAATAAATATTTTTTATGAAATTTTGACGATTTCAGAATTTAGCTGTTCTGCCGTATCTATGATACCGCAGCTTTCCTTCATAGCTCGATGACAGCTGCAGTATCATAGCTACAGCAGTGGTGAGCACACCAATCCAAAGGGCTTGAAAAGAGCTATAAAGCAAAGGAGTTGAATAGACAAATAAACGTATTTTGGTGAAAAAAATTGAAAATTAAAAAAAAATTTTTGTCAAGAATTACACCCATTCCCTTTTGTTGTTTATTTTTTCCCAGAGTTACAGAGCTACAGCAATGTAAATTATATCAATCAAAAGGGCTTGAAAAGAGCTACAAACGCTCAAGAGTTCATTGTAGAAAACTTTGTAGTTCAAAAGATAAAAAGAAAATTTTTTTTTTTTCGAAAAACACGTTTTTCTGGAAACTTGATATTGGTTTTCTCAAATCTATCTCCTTCCACAATTTTAGAGCTACAAGAATGGTTTATATACCATTCGATAGGGCTTAGCAAGGTGTATCCATATGCAATAGCGTTTTTTGATACATTTATTGTTTTGAAAATTACACCACATGAAAAAAAAATGAAAAATACATATTTTTTTTTTTTTCAATTCCCAAAATCCACAAAAAGAAGTTATCAAAATTCCCTATTGCGTATGGTTATATAGACATATAAGCAATCTAAAAACGAAATACTGGTTCTGTAACTTCAAAATTGTAGAAGGAGATAGATTTTACATAACCCCCTTGTTTTATCATATTTTTCAAAAAAAAAAAAAAGTGCAGCTACAGAAATTTTGTCGAAATAACAAATGATCTATGCATCATTTCACACCTACTGTGACAATTTCAGAGAAATCCATCCATAAAAAACAGACTTTTTTTTACCCAGACGGTACCCTTAACAGTATAATTAACATCCAAAAACAAAAAAACAAAAAAATCCACGGTTCTAGCAACCAGGATTTAACTTACTTTCCACTGAAAGAAAAAAAAACGCAAGGTATATACGAAACCAAAAACGCTAAACATCAACGTAGAACATGAACATCACGACCAATTCTCGCTGAATACAGATTAAGTCATCAAGCAATTACGGTTGTCGTTAAAAAAAAGTAAAGCACCTGCGAAAAATCTACTAAAAAAAATTTTAAAAATTAAGTAAACACCGCACGTACATACCTCGTACAATTATAACGAACTCGCCGTGGAATTTAGTTAAAACAATATCTCGCATGAAAATGAATAACGCAATGCCTCTGAATTAAAGTTAACAAAATATTCGCCAAAATTGAATTATTGAAAACGAAAACGAAATAATTCATACCCATATACCTGAACATGTTATTCTTCTCGAGCATCATCGCGAACAAGGGAAAATTAGATACTAAACACATAAATGTTGAAAAATACTTAATACTAATTCCTGAGTAAATATTAAAAGTAAATACTAAAACATCCGTTTACATCGTTTGTGAGTGATTAACGCCCTATAGGCGACACCCAAATTCGTGAAGTACTATCGCATTGAAAACACTCGTTGCAGGAACTTTCCTTTATACTTCATGAATCGTTTGCATAGGTCGCAACTGCTGGTCAGCAGTGCTCGACCGCAGTTGCTGTCGACGGAGGATGGCATCTTCAGATCGCAAACGCTCCGACATCATATTTAATTCCCGGCGAAAATAGAAGAAAGAGATTCCTAACGCCAATGTGATTGGGAAAAGAAGGAGAAGACCTACGTCCGAAACCCTGTCTGGGAGGATGTCAACCGCGCGCACCCAGTCCTCCGACACTCTGCCTTGGTGTTGCTCCAAAGCGTTCGTAAGCGCCTCCACGCTGACATGAGTCAGACGGTTTCCCATCGTTGACGTCGGGAACGTAGCGTTGTCGTTCTGAAATTGAAACAGATACAGTCCAATTAGCATGGCCGCATAATGAAATAACAGGAAATCAATGGCCATAAGAGCAAGTAATTGAAAGGGACAGCCGCAAAGAAAGAAACAAACGGCATATCCGCACGGCTCAGGTCCTGAGCAGGCTCGGCCGCTGCTCAGCTACTGCATAAACAACTCTGGCGTCAGCACTCCTCTCGCACAGCAATGAGGTGCCGCGCCATATAAGCACATGGTGCGTGTTGAATCTCGCATAAATGTGAACAGATGCAAACCTTGGCTGTAAAATGAAAATGAGTTACATCCTCAAAGTCGTACGTAGAACCTACGATACATCAAAAACTAAAATGTAAAACAAATACATACATTAATATAAGAAGAATTCCAATTAAAATGATACATAAAAGTAAACATCGTAGCAAATATCTGAGAATAGAAATACAACAGCACACAAAAATAAAATGCTAAACATTGGAACACAGTCAGTCGTAAGTCGTACATTTGTTTAAACCGTTTTACGTAAAGGTAGAACGTGGTTCATGTTGCTCTTGTAAGTCTTATTTCCAATTTTCAATTCTACGTAATTTCGATTAATTTTTGTAATGATTCCCGGACCTACCCATGAAATATCCAACTTATTTTTTCGCAGATGATTGCGTAACAAAACTCTATCTCCGAGGACAAAATTTTCATTTTTACGGCGAACATTGTGGTACATAGATCTGTCCCTGGTATTATTAATTATCACAGCTCTAACGTTTTCAACAATGCGGGCCGCTTCCTTAGCCCGAAATTTTACGATATCAACGTCGGTGTCGTAACTGTAATTGTTTTCGAACGTTACAGCGCTAAAATTTGGACATGTGTCGCGATTGAAAATGATATAAGAGGGTGTATCCCCCAACGTAGTTTTTAACGCATTATTAATTGCGTTCTCGGTGATGTGGAGACATTGATCCCACTCTGTGTGAACTAAAGAATTAATATATAATTTGAGTAAATTAGTTATTTTACGGTTGTTACGCTCCACAATAGCGTTACTGTGTGGGCTTCACGGTAGAACTTCCTTTTTCGCAATTGAATGAATTTGAGTAAATTTTTTAACTGCCGCAGATTTAAATTCTAAAGCTTGGTCGCTAAGAAGCGTTTTAGGATACCCGAAGGTCGAGAAACATTCGTCTAGACAAGAGACAACTGTTTCTGCTAAACGATCTGCTGTGGCGAAAAGCTTACAATAACGAGAAAATAAGTCAATGACTATCAGGATGTATTTATTCTGCTGACCCGTAATGGGTAATGGGCTTAGGAAATCCATTGAAACTATCTCGAAAGGTTCTTTAGCAATTGGTGCGTCTAAAATCTTAATAGGTACAGTACTACTAGCTTTAAGAATTTTACAGACATCACACATTTTGACAAATTTACGAATGATAGTTTTCTCTAACAAATGGAAATAACGTAATTTAAATTTCAACAATGTATGCGTGGCATCAGTATGATACAAGGAATGTATGCTGATCACCGCCTTGTTCATTAATGATGTCGGCATCACTGAAGTTAGGATAGTACTTTCCCTAGAGTCTATCTGTCTTCGTCTGTAAAGTATGTCGTTCAAAATCAAGTATTTTTGTAAGTCAGGAATCGTAGATGCACTTCCATTTAGTAATGCGTCCTTTACTTCAGAACAGAAAGGGTCCTGCTGTTGCTCAGTCCGAAATTCGTCAAGAGTCCAAGATACATCTTTCAATTCAGGAACGTAGTCAGTGAGCTGAGCGGGCGCAGCCACCGCTGGCGCCACTCGATTAGAGTACGTCTCGTCTGTTTTGTCTATGTCTGGGTTCAGTGCTCCACGCCGTGTCGTCACTGGGAAAGCGTCGACCTCATTGAACTCAGAACAGTCTTCAAGATCAGAAATAGTCAATTGCTCAGGTAATCGGCTTAGACAATCGGCAATGATATTTTGCTTACAGGGGAAATATTTTACAACTGGATCGAACGATTGAACTGATAAGCACCATCGTGCCATAGCTGAGTCGTCAGGAAGTTTTTTGAAAAACAAGGGCTGCAACGGCTTATGATCCGTGTACAGATAGATTGGATATACATGAATAAGGTATTTGAAAGCTTTTAGCGCACTCACGATAGCGAAGAATTCTTTTTTAGTCGTGCTATATCTCTTTTGCGTCGAGTTCAAACTTTTACTGTAGTATGCTATCGCTTTCATTGATTTATTTGAATCGTTTCCGTGCTGTAAAAGCACTGCTCCTATACCAAAATTAGAAGCATCTGTAAATACATGGAAAGGCTTAGTAAAATCAGGATGGCGTAAAACGGTATCTGATGTCAAAACAGATTTAATTTTTTCAAAAGCTTTCTGACACTCAGGCTTCCAGATAAACTCAACGTTTTTTCGCAATAACTGATAAAGCGGATACGAAATCGAGCCGAACATAGGGATATGGCTCCGGAAATAGTTTGCTACACCTAAAAAACTCTGCAATTCCTTTACGTTTCGTGGAACGGGAAACTTTTGGAGCTTCTCCGATTCCTTGCAACGAATGCCGTCTGCCGACACTATGTGACCTAGGTACTCTATTGAACTCTTTAGGAATTGACATTTCTCAAGCTTAAGGGAAAGATTTCCACTACGTAGGTTCTCAAAAACACTATTTAAATCTTTCAGATGTTGGTTCATGGATTTTTAAAAAACTAATATATCATCGAGGAACACGAAACAAAGTTTACCGATGATATTGGTAAGAACAGAAGAAATTATGCGTTGAAAAACAGAAGGACTCGAGGACAGCCCGAAAGGCAGCCATTTAAAATGGAATTTCTCATAACCAATACTGAACGCGGTAAATTTACGGCTACTTTCTTCTAATTCGACCTGATGAAAGGCCGAACGTAAATCAAGACTTGAAAAAATGCTATTACCACCGAGGGTGTAAAGAATATCGTCAATTCTGGGGATTGGGTAACTTTCTTTAAATAACTTTTTTATTAAGCTCTCGGAAGTCAATCACTGGACGAATCTCGCCCGACTTCTTCTTCACAATGATCAAAGGAAAGTTATAGTCCAAACTGGACGGTTCAATAATACCTTGATCCAACATCTGTTTATTCGCTTGCACCAAATCTTCTCGGTATTTATGTGGAATTCTATAGGGTGGGATGTTAAGTACTGGAGCATTTGGTTTCAATTCAATTTTATGTCGCATGACATTCGTAACGGCAATAGTTTCGCCTTCTAACGTAATTACGTCTCTAAAATCATTCAATAAATTTATCAGTAAAGGTTTAACGTCATCGTCGTCACAAATTACGTCGTCACTCGTCAGAGGACGTCGTTCGCTCATACCTCCTTCTGGCACATCGTCTTTCTGTGCATTAGTTCCTACTTCGTCAACACGAGTATTGTTGCAACAATGCCCCGCTTGGTCAGATCCTAACCCAACGCCTTTACCAGTGATGGTATTAAAGCTTCCACCATAACAACTGTCGACTTTGGGTAGATCCACCGTACCGTTGACATCACATACATTTGCTTCGTGCACAGCTTCGTGCACCGTAGACATATATATTTCTTGATCTATTTCCATATCGTCTACTTGTTCAATAGTACTCAACATGCTATTTTCACTCAGGTATACTACGTCATCCGAGACGTTTAAAAGCAAGACAGGGACAAAACCATTCGACCCTATATTCACTACTGATTCGGCCACATAAATGCCATTACCAAGAATTTTCTTATGCATGATATACTTCCCGGGTTTAGCCTTCTTGACATACCCATTAATTACTCGTAAACAATTACTTGGCATTTCCACTGAACCACAGTGAACAACTATCGCTCGTCTTTTAGTTTTTCTCACTTTATTCGTTGGGGTACCCCACTGCTCCGCAGTATTTATCTCTAGACCATTTCGTTGCCTATCGCCATTTACTTGGCCATTTCTATCGCCATTTACTTGGCTTTCATTTCTTGGTTCCCTCTGCTTCAGCAGATTTTTCTCTTTACGCCTCCTCCGGGCAAGCACGTCCGCCATCAGACATTCTTCATTATTTACGGTATTGAAATATACTTCTCTCTTACTTTGACCGTGCAATTCTTGCACATCATGAAACGGCACTTTTACTCCGTCAAGAACTATGAATCCTTCTTTAAAATCAATCACGGCATCTTTCAAAATATCCCTACCGAGGATTACATCATAATTGAATTCGCCATCCTTCAACATCAAAGCGCTAGTATTAATTTCCTTATTATTAGGCAGGGTAATACAAAGATCAACTTCGCCTTTTACTTGGCTTTTCGAATTGATACCCCTGATACTCAAAGCACTAGGCTTAATTCGCTCGTTAAGGCCTTTTAAATTCCGGTAACTCACTAGACACCGGTCGCTACCGCTATCGATAAGAGCGCTCATCAATTTTGTATCATGTCGCAGAATAATCGTAGGTTTTTTAGATCGCCTCAATGAAAATAAACCATCGCTTTCTTTCCTTAAACGACCTTCTTTCATTATCGTCGCTGACAAACAAACTTCTACAGGTAATTCAGAATTTGCACCTACATCAAGTTCTTGTTCACCTAGCAATTCGAACTTATTTTTACACGGAAATAGCGGATCCACCACTTCAGTCGACTTAGTCATAGTATCTGGCTTCAATACCACCACATTATTGGTAACCGGATCTGTGGAATCACCCTCGGGCACTGGTAACTTCCCCCTCTCTACACCAACACTCTTCAACTCATCTGATTCTACTCTAAAAAATCATCGCTCTCAGGAGCTGCAGCGTAATACGCCTCACCTCTACCCCGGCCTCGACCACGTGAATTACATTCACGAGCAAAATGCCCAACCTTGCCACACCTATAGCAAGCATGACCACGGAAATTCGATTTATTCTGACCTCTTTGTTTCGTACACATACTTTGCACATGATCTGTGGTATTAAAGAGTGAACAGAAAGGTTTAGACCGATCATTACTAGTCTGCTGTGGAGTGTCCACGTGTGCTTCGTGACACTCCATTGAACCTAGAGGTCTATCGCCAAAATAGGCATGCTGTTTTCCCCGTGAGAATCTAGCAGGTCTCCAACCTTGTCGGAAAAATGGTCTCCGTCCCTGAAATCGTCGGCTGTTGTGTTGTGAGGTTTAGAAAACGTTGGGAAACGATTCTTTCTCGTCACACACAGTCACGTCAGGCACGTCCACCAAATAGGTCTCTCTTGTCGGGTACGAGTACTGGACACTAGGCTTGCGCGCAATTATTTCTTTGCTCTCAGGGTTATTCCGCACCGCGGAGACAAGACGAGCTAAAAGCTCTTCAGATGTAATGAATGGTCGCGAAAATATTTTCTTGCAAAAATTTTCCTCCAATAATGGGGCAAGTATTACTGTAGCTAGGCTAAAAACTACCAAATCGCCTGCGAACTTTTTCAAATCATTTGCATTTGCACTAGCAATGACAAAAGGATGTCTTTGTAACGCTACTTCTGGGCTATTGAGAATGTGGTCGCTCAAATTTCGGATCTTAGCCATCGCCGTGACTAACTGAGCAGCTAAACCTTCATTACGTAAGAGCCGTAGCTGATTTAAATCACACGCTAACGCGTGCACTGACCATTCTCCTTTAGATACATAAATATCATCTAGAATATCGACAACCTGGTCGAAAGAATAGTTAATATCAGGGTTGACAAGTTTAGTAACTACACCATTGAAGTCACCAACACTTTTGTGTGCGCTTCGCACGAGCAATTCCTTCCTCGCCTCATCAGAAGTCACGTCGGGAAGTAAACACATATAGGCTTTAAGATTAGCAACGTGAGTACGGAAAGTCTTTGTTTCGCAGAAGTCTGGATCGGTAGTCCTTTTCCGGCCCCTGAACAAGGGAAGCTCGGCACTAGACAGTATCGTACTCCCCCTTTGCAAAGTCGTGGTTACACTACCACTCGTCGTCGGACCACCCGCGGTCGTCACTGTCGTCACACTCGGAGAACTGAATGTGAATGTCTGAGTAGTCATGACGGTAGACACAACTGTCGTAGGCACTGGTCCTGATATAACTGTCGTACGCACTGGTCCTGACATAACTGTCGTAGGCACTGGTCCAGACACAACTGTCGTAGGCACTGGTCCAGACATAACTAGTGTTCCAGGTAACGTACCACTATATGTCGGCACAGATACTCGTCCACGACTAGTCGTTGTTCCTGTCGAACGAATGAACTCACTGTCTGAATCAGAATCCGATATCATATCGCACAACAACAAAGAAAAGTGTTACATAGCTAAAATCACCCTCACAAAAATAAATGAACCACACGTCAGAAATCCTCATCAAAATATTACTAAGAAATGAAAGACTAAAACTTTCCCTCAGACGCAGAAACTAATCAACCAATTTACCAATAAATAAACTCGTTACAAGAATGCAACTGTACCGCTCTTAAACAATGTAAAATGACGCAAAACACCATTACATAGGATCCGACCTGGATACATAAAATCATAAAAACCCCAAAAAATGTTACAGTTACAGTGTACTCAACTGGTATCTCGGCAACACGCCACGGCAGGACAGCAGTCGGCGCAGCTGTTTTCAAGGTCACGGGCGATGTGGTGTGCACTCCCACAGCCCAGACGACGAGCCAGCTGATCCCAAGCTCACACGCCCAGCGCTGCGAGACAGCAGAGCAGCAACGCTTGCACTGGTCCGGCTGCGTAGCGTCGATGTGCTTGCAAGGTCTCACACTGCACGTTAACAGCACAGCACTCAGTTTCTTTACACCTTTACACTAACACTGTTCGGTATGTAACCTGGTATCACATACACTTCACACAATTGTTCTCGTAGTTGCAGAATCAGTACCGTCGTTCGTAGAATAGTCTTTAACACATACACGAAGTAAGCGAACTCGCAAACGTCCACGTCACTCCTTTCGGTGGTAGTTCACGCAGAGTTGCGCGTTGCAGTGATCTCCGTCTTTTTCCAAGTCAAGACGCACGGTATAAGTCTCTCCAAGAGGGACTTTGAACTCCAAATCGTAAGTATTTTTCAGACGCTTTTCCGAAACACGTCGCACCACAATACGGAATACGTTATTATACGCTTCCGGGGCTTCCTGGACTTCTCTTCCTTTTACTGATCCTTTGTCCATAATAATGCCGTCGGTGTCGCCAAACCGAAACACCCGTAATGAAGCGATGCGCAGACACCCACTCGTAGAAATCACGAGAATTTCCGTAGACACACGATCAACGTAGGATCACTGTCGAATCTCCAGACGTTACTACAGCCTTCTTTATTCACCGAAGTCAACGAACCTCCTTCACTTCACAAGTATCAAGTATTACACGTCGTGGTTCCGATACAGAACTGGCCAGCAGTATCTGGGCCGAGGGGTGGACAAAGACGAGTAGAGTTTACGCGTGTACTTGGTGCAGGGGTTACAGATCTCCAAATGCGACTCTAGAAGCCGCGCACGTTGCATTTATACTGTCAAATTGCTGACTAAGCATGCGCACTGCGGCAGAGCCGCGCCCAGGCGTAGCATTACCATACTTACGAACAGATGTACAGAGAAAGTGCGCAACCGCGCCGGCACACGCTTATCCACGCTGCGTTCAAGGATGAGTTTTTCAATATGACTATTTCATGCATTGTGCATAAGACCAGTAGTACTCGCAGAAAAAATCCGTTGCAGATGGATTGCAACGGATATAACGTTGCAGATGGATTGCGATTTTGCCCGAATAATAATATTAACGGTTTTAGCGCTAGTGGGGCAACTAAAAAAATTATTAGAGTATTTAATAGAGTTTTTGATACATTAAATTCCAGAAATAAATTGGCTTATGGATATAAGACACCTATTAACTCAGTTAATGCCGGCAATGTATTTTCAACCCTAGATGAGGACACGTTGTATATGAAATCGCTTTACTGCCCAATATCCTGCAAACTAATGTGCGAGTCTGTTAGGAGAACAGGATTTATAGAATTTTTAATTTGCATTTAAAGCATTTAAATCTTATTTTACAACAATTTGAAATTGGGCATAAGTTTTTACTCACGTATAAAATAAGTCAAAATCATTTAGAATTAATTTTCAGACAAATTGGGAGTAGCGGAGGTTGCAATAACAACCCAACAGCAAAACTATTTGCTTCTTCCTATAAACGTCTATTTGTTCACAACGAAATAAAATATGTTCTTAATGGTAACTATACGTCTTTGAAGATGTAACAATTTTAACAGCATCTAGTAGAAGCAACTCATCTATCTTGATCTCATATTGCGCAGTAACAGATTTCAACCATTCGTGTTCTAAGAATAGAATAATGTATGACGATGCTCAATGTAATGATTCATGGGGAGGATACATGTACCAAACATAGAAAAAATTGTTCCAATTTTTTTCTAGTTCAGTGTATTTTTATAATTTTGTTTCTTATGTAGGAGGATGCATAGTGAGAATATTTAAAAATGTTCTTCGTTGCGAATCATGTATAATTGCCCTTTGTCCAAGTACTGGCAATAACGATTCCTTAAAGTTCATTGATCTTGAGGAGAAAGTGCACTTGATCTATCCATCAAATGATGTAATTGACATTTTTTCAATTGCTGATGAGAAATGTCAGCAAGATCTTGCAATGAGTATGAATCCTATTATTTATAACTTTAAAATATGCTTAATTCTACATTTCGCATTTTTATTCAAAAGAAACTGTTCACTTCACTTGATAACCATACTGAGAAAAAATATAGGGTCATTTTGGCACACTTAAGTGTGTCATACGTTTGTTACAAAACCGGCACACAATTGTGTGTCATGGAGGCGCCATGACACACTTTAGTGTATTACATGACACACTTAGGGCAGTCATGACACACTTAGGGGAAATCTACGGAACCCAAAACATAGATTTAACTTACTCCTACCATACCCCTTTGTCTTGCCTCTGAATTAAGAAAAATGAGTATTTGCACAATTAATGAATCATTCGAGGCTTATTTTGTACCACACATTGACCATTAAATTTTAAATTATCACAATATTTCAACAGGAAAAATACACTACTTATAAAATCAGCGTATTCTGCAATTTTACAAAAACACACAAAATATTTCATGCCGTCGTGTAGAGAAACTTCACGAATTTATGTAGAGTTAAACAGATTAAATGAAATCTGTGAATAAATTAAGAGCGTCTACAAGATCTTCCTCACAAGAGCGTTATATGTATTTTAACATGACACATGAAATCGATTAATTGTGACGGTTTCAATGCCTTTAATGTTTATCAAAAGAAGAAAGCCGTGATTTCAAGCTAAATTGCATATTAGATAACTAAAAATTTTCCACGCATTAAACAGAGGCTTCATCATAACCACATCTTACATTCATCTGTTCAAATAAAAACAGCATCCGTTTAGTTTGCTCATTTTATTCAATACTGAAATGACACATTTTCCCTGCATTTTAATTCTCGGAAAATTTATAGTTGGATTCAAGCAATAAAAATGGTGGAAACAAATTCAGCGCTGAATGTTTATCTACTCTGAACTGGAATTGATCAAAATTATTCTACGTTTGTGAGCACATTTCAGTATAATCGAGAAATATTCTAACAATCAGAATCAATCTTATTTTCCCCTTTCAGTTCCATTTAACTTGGAAAGTAAAGGTATCACGCTTCAGCACAAGAATTCTCCATTTTGAAACGAAAAATTCCAACGCCTGTTATCACGCACAAATTAAATTCTAGTTCATCACAACACCTTTGAAATTTTAAATCTCATTTTTCTCATGAATAAAACAAAAAATTCATCAATAAAAAAAAATATTCACAAATGTATGCACATTTCCATTTAAGTCTAGAAATACTCAAACGGACGAAAATAATTTAGTTCTGCGTTAAGTTTCATAATAAATTTCTCGTAAAATTAAGCATGTCTTTCACTGTGATGAAAATAATTTCATTTGGAAAAAGAAAATAAGTTTTCACCCTTATCTCGCACAAATGAAATCCCGATTTATCTGTATACAGAAAGATTTCATTTTAATTCAAGAAAGAACCTAAAAATGCTTATTTAGTTTTTCACTTCAACACAAGTAACAAAATGAAGGAGAAGAATAAAATATTTCAAGGATTGTTTGAACGTTTCCAAATAAATCCAGGAACTTTCGAATAAATGGAAATATTTTATTCATCATTTTCGAGGTCCATAAATAACGAGTTCTCACAAAGTTAGAGAACGTCTTACATTAGAATAAACAAAATATTTTCTGGAGTTGTATCAGCCAAAAGAATTCTACCATAATTATCGCACATAAGAATTCTCATTAAATTACGATGGCAATACAGCTTAATAACACTATTTTGATATTTGATAAATAGAACATTATATATTACTAATTGCAGTTCAAGGCTATAGACGCTATAAAATCAGACAATTCTAGTGACTTGAATTTTTTGAACAACTGTACGTACTTTTCTACAAAAATCAAAAAATATTAGAGCAGACGAAATAGTATCTTACTTCTATTTTACGTAAAGTTGAGGTCTCATACCACGTTAGGAAATATTCTCTCTATACTGAAACTGAGGAATAATTTTTTAACACTTGTTAGCTGAAAATCGAAATTTTCATTTACATACTACTACGCACGTACAATGTGAGAGTTTCATTTTCACTCGAAGAAATTTTCAGCAATATCTATTTTAAAGTAGTGTACTGAAAGGTTTGTACGTTTGTGACTCAGATCACAGCTCAAGCAGCTAAGTTAATTACTAACATATGTATATATAAAATTGAATGGAAAAAAATTATTCAATATTTGCATGCATATTTCTATAAGTCAGAAATGTTCAAACAAATGAAAATAATTTTAATAATCACTTTTAGTTTCATACTGAGCTCAAATTCGTGCTAAGTTAACAATATCTCAAGTAAGAATTTACGTTTTGATACAGTGAAAACATTGAAGCTTGTATTTAGAACTTGGAATCTCAAATTTCATGTGAACATAAAATGAAAGTAATCGTGTTCCTTTTGAACTATATAAAATAAATAAATTTCCACGCAAAACTGGAATTCCATAACGTCGCTTTTAACGATGTTCATTGGTTTCACTGAGTCATAAGGCCGTCATTCGTGATGTGTTGACCGCCATTGGTAACGATACCGAGGTCGATCGGTGAAGATACTCTGACTTGCATATAAACTTGCATCAATAATAAATTTACGAGGATCTAATGAATAAGTTTAAGTCTCCTTGGAAAGTTTTGTTATGTTAATAAATTGATTGTGAAATTAACAAAACAAAATTCAGTACTAAATAAGTACAAAACTCAGCACTAAAAAAGTTCATGTTAATAACACCTCTATCTTAATGGTTTTAAAACATCTGATATTCCTGGAAAGAGACCAATCAAAATTTCATTCTCAACTCAATCGACGGCATTTAAATTAATCAAATTTCAAATAATTTCACATAGTTTATAATATATTATTAGTTTACCCAAATTCAATAGTTGTAAAAATTAGAATCCCCATTCACTTTTCAAACTAAGAAATTTTTGTTCCAGTTTATGGACAAAATTGTGAACTTATCAAAAACAGGCTCATGCACGACTACGTCCATCAAGGTTTGAAATAATGTCATTTTATTTAAAAGTATCACTTGTATTCCGCATAGAAATAACACGGTAGTTATTATATCTTTAAAAAAATCAATTTCATTTCGAAAACGCAAAAAAATTCACGATTTTATCCTACATGTTCTGATTTTATATTCAGTAGCAGCACACAAATAAAAATTTATTTATGCATAAAAATATAGCACATATTTTTGTTTTCAGAACTCATATTCTTAGCAGATTAGATTAGTCGTTAGTTTTAGCCTCCCTACCCGCAGCAACAAATGCGATCCAAAGAGAGGAAGGAAGAAAGGAACATTTAGTATGAAGTAAAGGGAACGCGGAATCTATGCAGAAAGGGCATAGATACAGCGAGATGAGAAAGAAGTTCATGAAACAAGATTGTGCGCGAGCGTTTACTCTTGCCTTCATTGTCTTGCGTTTTCTCTTGTCTACCACGTCTCGCAGCCTTTATAAGGCGTTGTCACCTGTCGTTTGACGCTCAGTCATACCTGTGCTTTACCTGTACCGTACCTGTTCCTCTTCAATAAAGCCTCATCCAAAAACACCTGAAGCGTATCATTGGCCATACGGCATATTTTTGGTGGCCTAGTCTGGAGCGATTTCACGACTCCGTGTGATTTTTTCTACCTAAAAGGAGATAAGAAGATTTAAAGAAGAAAGATATTAAAGTTGCACCTGTGCAGAGGAATTGCAGAACTTTCGAAACTTCTTCAATGACAGGCAGCAAGGATAACCAGATTTGGCAGCCTCGTCCTTCGGTGCTTGTATTCGGATTTAAAATTTCATTTGAGGCGCTGTTGGAACCTTATGCGCAGTTTTCAGCTTGGATAGATATCGATTCCCCTTTTCGTACCCGTGTGTTGATGTTCGACGCAGGAGAAGATCTTGAAATTGTGTTTGAAATCACCTTTGGAGGAGCAGTCCCCACGACGTGTGATAAGTGAAAGAACAACTTTTTAAGTGTACGAGAACTTTGAGTGTTTATTATATTACAACGAACAATGAGTGACACTCTAAATTGAACGAACAGTAGCAGTGTTCCTACGAATACAACAGTGGTACCCAACCCCAATCTACCCAATCTACGCCTACGTCTCACGACATCGGCGGGTTCAGCTGCGGCGTTCTACCCTGCAGCACGACGTTTTGAGTTAAAGTACAGAGGGTGGAATTCTTGCGTGTGCAAGTGCACCTGTACTGGGAGCGTAAGCAAAGGCAGCTCGGGTTTTGTTTTGAGTAATTTTTTGTGCCAGCGAAGGCCGCGCTCGACAACAACAGCTTGCATTGCGCGAGACTGCATTGAGCACGGCTCAGAGAATTTCAGTAACATCTTAGATGTAGTGTAAGGCGGAGTGTGACGCGCGTTAGGTGGATTACTGCGGTAAATTACCGTTCATTCTATTCCAAGCGTGGGGATATTTCCCAGAGTAAGTGTAACTTTATGTTATTGTGATCTTTATTGTTGGTAAAAGGATCAGGTGTTTTATTGTAATTTTTCTGGAGTATTTAAGTTTTTTTACTGTTCCGAGTTTTTCACGTAAATTTCAGGGTGTGTGGGAGTGAGGAAATGATGTTATTGATCGTGTATTATTAGTACGTGTGATTTTTTTGCATATTGTGAAATATTTGCAGTTTGTTGTATTTAACGGTGAGGTGCAATTTTAAATTTTGAATATCTGTGTTACGAAAAAACTGATGTCGGATACCTCGGACTCCGAGGAATACATACGATTAGATACGATAAAAACAAGACTTGGTAGGATCAGCGTCCCGCGGCTTACAGCTACCCAAAATACAACCATGACTACTCCAGCTGGGACCACTGTGCCGGGTACGAGTGCTAGTAGAGCTAGTGATAGGACTCTGTTGGCCAGGGTGATTGCTGCAAACATTCCTAGGGCTGGAACACTATTGTCCAATGCGGAGATACCCATTTTTCGTGGGAGACGAGGGAAGAACGACCCGGAATTTCTGGAAAATAAAAGTTGGAGCACTCACATAATGAATTTAAAAGCTTACATGTCTCTTCTACCAGATGTGAGTTCTGATGATAGCAAAAAGAGCTTCTTGTTCGGTCTGCCAATAAACAAGTAGGAGATTTTAATTCAGTTGTAACCAAGTTAGTGAACTCGGACCTAAATTACACTTTCGAGGAAGTTATTAAAATTTTGGATGATATCTACGTATGCAGGGGTGAAAAGTCAATTCACGCTCTGGCATGCGATCTAAATGAATTGCAGTTGGTACGCAACGATGCTTTAGCAGCTCAATTGGTCACAGCTTTTGCAAAAATACGTAAATTGACAGAGAATATTTTGAATTCAAACACGCTGGGTTGGCAGCGTCATCCTTATTACCAGGCTTGTGCAACTCAGGCTGAACTCAAACGTTTTGTAGGAGACAGCATAGTTTACAGTCTCGCGTTAACCATTTTGGATCCTTTGCTGGACGAATCTTTCTCGAAAAAAATTTTTGAATGTCAATTTAGTACATCAGAAGAACTGCTAGCGGGCTTGATAGCTGCTGTTAGGAGTCAAGCTGAGACAAAGAAAATCCTTGGGATCCAGTACCCAACCCGGTACGAGAATGAGAGTTATTTGGCAGATGTGACTAGTGGTCTTGATGAATGCGTTGAGGCGCAGGACTCTTTGCAGGAGAGTGAAGTTTTCTACGGGAATTTCGGGAATTGCTGGAACTACCTTAGTAATCGAGCAGGACAACGTAGGACTACTCCTAGACCCTGGTTTCGAAATCCTCGTGGAAGAACGAGGGAATTTAGTGGTTACATAGGAGATAGAGGAATAGGTTCCATGGAGTGCAATACTGTGCGGACAGACAGTAGTTCTGGTAGTTCTGGTCAGGCCTCAAGGCATTTTGCGGGAGCTTGAACGCGAGGTTTCCCATTCTGTAATTCATGTTCCATGGTTGGCCATTTTGAGTGTAGATCCCAGAGAGGTCAGTTTAAATCGAGAGGAAATGGTGCGCCAGCGTGTTTCGCTTGTGGAGGTCCGCATATAGTGAAAAATTGTAAGGCTTCAGGAAGTGAAATTAGGAGCTACAAAGCTTATCTACGCGGTTGCAACGTAAACAGAGGTAGTCAATCGCGTGGTAGACATGAGGTGCATTTTGCGGATTCCGAACCTGATGCTCGGAATTTTTTATAAGAAGAGTAGAAGGTAGAGGTAGCAGTGAGAACGAGATTGAGCCCGAGAGGCAGAACAGCGCTCTCGTAAATCCTGAAGCTGTGGTCGGAATTCCAGATAAGCCCGAGACAATCAAATTTGAATCCTTCATTGATCCGTTGTTCAAGTGTGATAATAGGTACAAATTACTGCAAGACGAAAAGCTTGCGGATGATAGTCAACAACAAAACAAAGCTGTTGAGGCTTACTTCTCCACTAGTGTTGTGAAGGGCAATTTCAAGAAAAAAGGTACTGGTTTGGTTGCTTTTAGAAAATCAAATAAACCCACGATAATCTTGAGTCGTAATGGTCAGTATTTAAGTGCCCTGCTAGATAGCGGCTCCGAAAAATGCCTAATTAGTTACAAACATTTTAAGCGCCTAAAGGAGGAGATTAAGCCGAGTTGCCTGACTGTCAGAGGTATTAGTAGTAGAAGTGAAGTCAGTGAAAAAGTCGATTTGACTATTTCAATTCCTGGTACTAGCAGAGTACCTAAAACTAGTGCTTCGGTTGTCAAAGATGCAAAATTTAATTATGATCTCATACTAGGAAGAGATGTGCTGAGTGATGCCATCATAAACTTTAAGGACGGAACCCTCGAATATGAAGGTGTTACCGTACAATTTAATGAATTAAATATGGAACAGGCACTGAGTAGAGATTCCGTGATAAACAGCGTTAAAAAAGGCGACTGCTTGTTGTCTGATGTGATAGTTGCCAGGAAGAGCAACAGATGCAGTTACCGCGCGAGAAATAGTAACTGCGAAGAAGTACAAAAGGCTGTGCCTGCGTTTGAGGCAGAGCAAAGCGGAAGGCGAGGAAAAAAGAGAGCGCCGCTGACCGTTCATTGCCCTCAGGTGGAGGGGCCCAGTAACTCTATGAAGTTAGTGTACGGATTTGTTAAGAAAGCAACTCCTGGAGAAAATTTAGTTTTGAAAAGAAGTTTTGAGAACGGAGCCCTATTGGCCGAGTCAATTGTTCAAGTCGAGGAAGACGGCGTGGTGCCTGTGATGATTTTAAATGCACATTCAGATGCTATTTACTTTAGCGAGAATTCAATGTTATGCAATTTGGAATTAATTGCAGCTGATGAGGTCGAGAACGAAATTTATATCACTAGCGTTGAAACAGCACTTAGGGACCCTAAAAATGTGGAAAGCAGTTCGGGCGCCGTGTCGGATTCAATGCAGTTTGTCTCGGTTGGTGGTAGAATTAAGGCCATAGCGGAGAGGAAACTTGGGTTGCAGTCTGACGAGCGCGGCAAAAATAAAGTTCTCGCTAGTAATGAGGAGTTGGGAGTTAATGCACAATTAGGTGTGTCGTGTGCAGGAAAGCAGAAAGTACGACGTCCTTTAACAGATGATGATGTCTCATGTCATGAAGAGGACATGCAGTTGCCTTTAATGAATTTATTAAATCAGTTTTGTGATGTAGTTACGTTAGAAGGCGAAACTATAGGTGTTACAAACATTATGACGCACCGGATACAGCTAAAACCGGATGCACCTGTTCACAATTTAGCTCCGTACAGAATTCCTCATAAATATCAGGAGGAGGTCGTAAAAATTACTAATGATATGCTTTCACAAGGTATAATTGAGGAATCGATGTCGGACTTTAATTTTCCAGTCATCGTTGTAAAGAAGAAGAGAGGAGAGCTCCGCCCCGTGATTGACTTCAGGGCTCTTAATGAAGTTTTGGTGAAAGAGTCTTATCCTATACCCAAAATTGATGAAATATTATCGACCTTAGGAGGTAACACATGGTTCACTAATTTAGATCTGGGCTCTGCCTTCCATCAGGTCGAATTAGACCAAGAGAGTAGGAAATTTACTGCCTTTAGGGTTAACTATCGGAAGTTCCATTTCCGCAGGATACCGTTCGGTTTGAGTACCAGTCCAAGTGTATTCCAGCGGGTGATGACCTCTGCCCTTGCGCCTATTCTTGGGAAAATGGCGTTCGTTTTTCTAGACGATATTTTGGTAAATTCCAAAACTAAAAATCAGCATTTGGCTGACATTGGAAGCGTCCTTAAGATGCTTCGATTCAGTAACTTGTCGTTGAAGCTTGAAAAATCTCATTTTTTCAAAAAAGAGATTGAATATTTGGGGCACATTAATGCCGCAGATTGTATTAGATGTAAAAATTCGGAGAAACTGCAGGATTGCAAAGCTCCAGCAAATGTAAAGGAGTTACTGCAGTTTTTAGGTCTGTGTAGGCTCTCTTCCTGGCCTACGACGTTATAGGGGAATAGACTTCCCTTTACCACACGGTTCAATAAATTGATACTAGCTCGTTGCGTGCTCTCGTGATTTATTTCAGGGAACATGATCAAGTATCATAGTCCTTTTAACGGTAGCACAGTAATAGCAAGCAAATAAAAACAAGTTTCAAAATATTGAGGAATTGCGAGGTGTCTGGAAAGATAAAGAATAAAACTAAATAAGACTTTAACAAGAAATAAATGAATATGCATGTGTCATCAATATATGTCTCAGTTTAAATCAAATCCAATGTACCTAGAAATAAACAAAGACAATTCAATAGTGAACTACACGCTGGCCGATTGTCACGCATCTGGCGCCTAGAAAATCTATCTAGCATTACCACGCTGGGATAATTCTTTCAACTATCTTTTAAGAAGCATGGACGGCGCCAACACCAGCCCCTAAATTTGGATTTCGATCAACCTCAAATTTAACCTTAAGATTACATCGTAACTCTACTGTACACATACAGTTACAAATCTTCGACAGAACGCAACAAAATTAATTTAGAAATTGGGCGCTCAATGAGAGTTGAACCCATAGTACACAAGGAGGAATCTTTATTAGAAGAAATTTTTATTTCCGCCTTTCTAACGTTAGAATTATTGTCGGGAAAAACCCTAGTTATTCGACCCAACGGCCACTGATTACGAGGCAGCTGGTAGTCTACTACAAGGACGAGGTCTCCCTTATGATGAGATGCTCTTTGCGTGCACCACTTCTGGCGCTCAAGCAGCAAGACTAAGTACTGCTTCTTCCACCGGGACCAAAACAGATCAGCTAGGAATTGGGTGAGTTCGCTAAGGTTCTTTTCTTGCGAGAGTTCGATTTTTCTTTAGGCTTTCTAAAATTGATGGATAAAATTTTTCTTGGACATATTTCAAAATAGCGATTTCAGCTTTTTTCAGATCACTAACAGTTATTTTCGGAGTTGTTACCGCCATTTGCTGCATGAATTTCTTGAGAAGCAGGAATGTAGCGAGACCAAGGGGATCGTAAACTGAAGCCATCGTTCTCAACATATCTCTTCTAGTTTTCACATCCGCGTTTATAGTAACGGCGAATCCAAGCGTGTCCCTTTCTGTGTTCCAGACAACGCCAAGGGCTCTTTCCTCTGGCATGAGAGTTCTGTTGTACAGAGTTTTGAATTTTGGAGACAAGTCCTCCGATGAAAGGGTTTCAATGAAGATCTTTGAGTTGCTTGCAAATGATGTTAAATTGAATCCTCCGGTTCCCGCAAAGGCTTTAATTTCCGTTTTCAACGAGATTGCTTCGTCGATGGTTTTGGTACTTTTCAAAAGATCATCTATGTAGACATTCTGAAGAATTGCTTTTTGTGCTGCAGAGCTGTGAGTTGTATCGTCGCGAGCAGTTTGCTGGAACGCGTGGTTAGCAACGCTAGGCGAACTTTTCGCGCCGAATACGTGTACGGTTAGTCTGTATTCTACGATCTTCTTTTTGTCGTCTGGATCGAACCAGAACAATCTCATGAAGTCTGCGTGTTTCGTTGGCACCTTCACTCGATAATACATTTTTTCTACGTCAGCAGTAAAGGCGTGCGGAAACTTTCGAAATTTCATCAAGACTCCGATTAGGTTGTTAGAGAGGTCCGGTCCTTGAATCAGCTCATCGTTTAGGGATACACCCGAACACTTGAGCGAACAATCGAAAACGATTCTGATTTTCTTTTTCTGTCTATGATACACGTTGTGATGCGACAAGTACCATGTTTTCCCTTGCTCGCGGGCCAATTCTTCGTCAGGAACTTTTTCTATGAAGCCTTTAACGATCATCATGTTCATGAACTTGAAATAGTCTTCTGAAAGTTTCTCGTCTCTTTCGAGTCTCCTTTTCGTGGCTGAAAATTTGTTGTATACCTGATGACGATTGAGTGGGAAGTTAGGATTTTCCTCTCTGAAGGGCAAGTCGATTTCATAGTGGCCGGAATCGAGTTTTCTAATACTGGACGACACTATCTTGGTCCATTTAAGATCTTCGTTTGATGGGGAAACTTCTGTCGAGTCGTCTGCGAAATCACGTTTGAAATAAGGTTCTATTTTCTCTTCCAAATCGTGAACTTCCTTTACCTTGACTCTGTGACAAAATACTGATGGCTTTTCCTTGTCTACAGGTCCGTTGAGAGCCCATCCTAAGTGATGAAGTGTCGCGAATGGCTCGTCTGTGTTTCCATCAACGACAGCCAAAGGTTTTAAAAGCTTGGGAATATTCATTCCTATCAAGAGGTCGACGTTTGCATCAACGAAGTTAAACGGCACTTCACGGAGGTAAGTGAATTTCTCTATGTCATCGTAAGAAGGTACATCATCCTTTGAGAATGGCCACTCTGAATTAGGTTTTGTGTACACCACAGGAAGTATTACGCTGTTGTTGCCATCCAAATCAGTTAACTGAAGATTATTCACAACCATAGTGTTTATGTCTTTATTTTTCTGACCCATGGTGGTCAATTTCACATTAGCAGTTTTGGCTCCAAGGCCGAGATGAGGCAACAGACTTTCGTTCGCCCAACAATCTGACGAACTTGTATCAAGAGCGACGTTGATGATCATTTCTCCTTGCTTAGTTTTAAGTTTAACTGGTAGTATTGGGCAGAAGATCTTACTTTTGGTTGTGCCAGCCCCAGTCTCCTCAGCAATGGTACTCTTAGATGAACAGGTGCGAACTGGCTCATCACTCTTGTAGGCAGTCGAATCCTTCGCTGGAAAGTATTTCCTGGATGGGTCGTGCAGAACTGTGGGGTGCCTTTTACCGCAAATGGAACAAATCGATCTATTACGACAATTTTTAGAAAGATGGTTTTTTCGTAAACAACCATAGCATAGACCATCTCTCTTCACTAGATCCGATTTTTGAGCAGGAGTCCTTTTCTTGAAAAAGAAACAATTTTCAATTTTGTGGTTTGATTTCTTGCAACATTCACATGGAATAAGGTTTTCGCCGTGGCTAGAATCCTTTTCGTCCGCCGAGTTAAGCGAGTTTTGGGTGGATGCAAGCATTACCCTTTTAACTTCCGTTTTCTTTTTCACAGGTGGCTCATCGGCGATATTTCCGAAGAGCGGCTGGCGTAAAACCGCAGCTTCTTCGGAGACGAAGTCTACTAGGTTTTTGAACCTTACAACTCCCGCGCTGCTGAGTATGCAGTGAGTTTGTCGTCTCCATCTATCCCTCAACCTATAAGGAAGTTTCTTCACAATTGACATTATCTCACTTGGACTCTGTAATCGATTACAGTGAGACATGTTTTCGATGTAATGGTGACAGTTTAGCAGAAAAATAGATAGGTCTTCAATTGCTGCCGAATCTTCATTTTTAATAACAGGCCAACTGTTGAGTTGTGAAGTATACGCATTCGACACTTTAAACTCGTTTCCATATTCCTTTCGAAGAAGATCCTTCTCTTTTCTGTAAGCCGTGCTAGCTTCGTAGTGGCTACACGTTTGGACGAGTTTCCGAGCCTTACAAGACGTATACTGTTCAAGATAGATAATACGGTCGGAATCGCTCTGGCATTTAGACTCAATAGCGCGTTCGAAGCTTTTGATGAAGCTGTTGAACTTCGTTAGATCGCTGCCATCGAAACTCTGAAGATCTGTTTTAGGAAGCAGGGATCTTTCATGACTTTGAACCAAGTTTGAAGAAATCTCGTTTTGACGAGAAAGAATGTCGAGAAAAGAAGGTTTTGAAGGGTTGCAACCAATCTCTTCACGAGCAATGCTTGGACAGCTCTTCGGCAAGCTCGTGGGTGTGCCCTCACTGGCCGATTCGTCAGAAACTGAATCTTTACCAGGATCAAACACACCCAGCTTGCTGAGCTCGCGTTCAAGTACTTCCACTTCTATTTCAGTTTCTTGCTGCTCTGCTTCTTTCTTCATTTGTTCTAGTCTGAGCAGCTTTTCTCCGAATTTTAACTTCTGCTTGTTGAGCTCGCGTTTCAGTTTCATTTCTTGTTCCGCTATTTCCTTTGATCTCTTCAATGCCAACTTTTGAGCAGCAAACTTGGCCTTATGTTGTGCCAACCGAAATTCAGCAGCAGACGATCTTGATGAGCACTTACTAGACGCAGCGCGAACCAGACCTACATCGGGAGATTTGTTAGTGAGATCCTCTACTCTAGAGCGAAAACGATCAATAGATCCTTTATGGGACTGCAGCCACTGTTCGAGTTCTTCAGTATCGGCTGCGTGTAACGCTTCCAATCTTACGAGGTATTTTGTGTAATGTTCGCGAATCAGCGCTCTGTTGGTCGATGCGTCAGGTAGAAGCTCCTCAATTTCGTTCTGCTTTCTAGTTAGGGATCCCAACTTTGCGGCTGGTTTCCTGGTTTGGCTGGCCTCTTCGCTAGGATCCTCGCCAGGCTCCTCGGCGTCCATGGTAGACCGAGGTGGAGGCGTGCGATGCATAGTTTACGAAAGGCCTTTGCCTTAAGGGGAATATCTCGAGATCTTGCCTTTTTTCGTCCGATTCGTTTGAAAATTGGCCAGTATTTGTCTTTTGTGAAAGTAAACCTTTTTTACTCATGTCATTTTTTCGATTTAGGCCTTATTTTTTTTTTTGACGAAAAATGTGTTTCTTGGTATATTTTTATTGATATTTCACACTGCTACTCCTCCTTCAGTTTTGATGCCAGAACAAAAACAAAGACAGTTTTAGAACCCCTGGGACATTTATAACAAACTAAAATTCGGCTTTTTTTTCAAATTCAAATTTTTTCTATTTTTTTCAAAAAATTTTGAAATTTCAAAAATCAGCAACAATGTTTTGGGTTTAGAGCTATATATTTCTTCAAAAAATTCGAATTTGAAAAAAAGCCGAATTTTAGTTTGTTAGAAATGTTCCAAAGATTCTAAAACTGTCTTTGGATTTGTTCTAGCATCAAAACTCGAGGAGAAGTAGCGTTTTGAATGGTAAAAAAGGAAAAATTTTCACTACATCCCAAAAACGAACTGTGTCTATTGAATTTGAATATAATGAAAATTTGTGTACATGAATGCAGTTTCCATGTTCTATTTCGATGTACGAACAATGAGCAGCATTTTCCTTGTGAATTTCAAGTAAACATATAAGAAATATCGTACTTATGAGTAAATAAAAATAATACGTTTTATTTCAGTAATCACCATGATCAGACTTTATCAATTTTTTCCGTCCGATTTGTTTGACAATTGGCCAGTATATGTCTTTTGTGAAAGTAAACCTTTTTTACTCGTGTCATTTTTTCGATTTAGGCCTTATTATTTTTTTTGACGAAAAATGTGTTTTTTGATATAGTTTTATTGATATTTCAGATTGAAACTCCTCCTTCAGTTTTGATGCTAGAACAAAAACAAAGACAGTTTTAGAACCCTTGAAACATTTCTAACAAACTAAAATTCGGCTTTTTTTCAAATTCAAATTTATTCTATTTTTTTCAAAATTGGGCCTCAAATTCATCATTTTTGGTCTCCTTTTCACTCCCTGGGGGGGGGGGGTTTAGTGTCCGTAGGGCCATAAAATTTCATGGCACAATAACCCATCCCCTAAGGATCCTTTTTCAACAAAAAAAAAATTGGGCCTCGAATTCATCATTTTCGGTCCCCTTTTCACCCCCCTGGGGGGGGGGGGGTTCTAGTGTCCGTAGGGCCATAAATTTTGATGGCGCATTAACCCATCCCCTAAGGAGCCTTTTTCAACAAAAAAAAAATTTCAGTGGGGGGAGCCACCGGGGCCCAATTTTGCTCAAGATATTCCCCTTAACACGTCAATAAATTCATCACTGCACCACGCATCTTGCACTTATTTTGAAACTAATGTAAGCCGTGCTTACATTAGCTTACATTACATTATTTTGAAACTAATGTAGGCTCTCTTCCTGGCCTACGACGTTATAGGGGAATAGACTTCCCTTTACCACACGTTTCAATAAATTGATACTAGCTCGTTGCGTGCTCTCATGATTTATTTCAGGGAACATGAACAAATATCATAGTCCTTTTAACGGTAGCACAGTAATTGCAAGCAAATAAAAACAAGTTTCAAAATATTGAGGAATTACGAGGTGTCTGGAAAGATAAAGAATAAAACTAAATAAGACTGTAACAAGAAATAAATGAATATGCAGGTGTCATCAATATATGTCTCAGTATAATCAAATCCAATGTACCTAGAAATAAACAAAGACAATTCAATAGTGAACTACACGCTGGCCGATTGTCACGCATCTGGCGCCTAGAAAATCTACCTAGCATTACCACGCTGGGATAATTCTTTCAACTATCTTTTAAGAAGCATGGACGGCGCCAACAGTCTGGCAAACTATTTTAGAAACTTTTTGCCAAATTTTGCCGAGGTCGCTCATCCCCTGTACAGACTTTTAAAAAAAAACGTTGACTGTACGTGGAGCGACGAATGCCAGAAGAGTTTTGTTTTTATCAAATCTGCCCTGACTTATGACACGGTTTTAAGACAACCTGACTACACTAAGGACTTCCACGTATTTACGGACGGGGCTAACTTTGGGATCGGAAGCGTTCTGATGCAGGCAGATGATTAAAACGATCGAATTTTGCTCCCTGTGGCTTACTTTAGTAAAAGTTAAAAGTCTAGTCAGAAGAGATATAGTACCACCAAGAAGGAATTCTTTGCGCTTTATTCAGCTCTAAAATATTTTAAATATTTAATTACTGGAAATCCTATTCGTGTCTATACGGATCATAGTCCTTTGGCCCCGCTGTTTGTCAAAAAGCTCCCGGAAGACACGAATATGGCCAGATGGTGTATAAACGTGCATTCATTTGATCCTATTGTAAAATATTTACCTGGGAAACAAAATGTCGTAGCTGAATTACTTAAGCAGACTACCTGTAAACAATGAAAATTAACCGCTAAAGAACTAGAGCGCTGTGATGCTCTGGAATCCACGCTTGAATAAATGTCTGTATTGTTGAGACTCGATCGCAGAGAAAAAATGACATGGCTAGACATGAGGTAGTTGACCCGCCGCATAGCGACAGTGCTGACGCCGCAGCAAGCAAAGAGGCACGATCCAAGCTCATAGACTATGTACCGAAAGACGATCAAATTTCTTGGACTATAAAAGAATTTATCGACGAGCAGGAGAAAAACCCTTTTTGCATAGAAGTGAAAGAAGCTCTACTACATGGTAGTGTTGCTAAAATTCCGGACCTACAGAGTTTTTTAATTCTGAACGATATTTTTTACCGACGTAGACAGATTGACAATCGACCTAGTACAATATTAACTGCAGTAGTACCTAACTCTTTAATGGGTAAAGCAATTTTGGCAATTTATTCGATGTATCATACGGATAATGTGCATACGTTGTTCAAATTCATAATAGGATTCTACAATCATTTGGAAAAAACGATTTTGCGAAAATTCGTACGAGATTGTGAAGTTTGTAAGTTACTTTAAGGCACGACCTTCTGTGCCAATTAAAATTTTGACAGCTCCTATAGCGAAAGAACCATTTGAGGTTGTTTCAATGGACTTTCTTGGCCCACTTAGGGTTACCGATAGTGGTAACAAATATATATTAGTAATAATTGACCTTTTCTCTAGATTTTGCAAACTCTACGCGACTGCTAATCGTCGTACAGACACGGTAATTTCATGTTTAAGTAATTGTTTTTCCATTTTTGGGGTTCCTAAAACTTTGGTTTCTGAAAATTTAGAAAAAAGAAAAAATTAGAAATTCATGCTTTCGCGAAAAAAGAAATTCTGGCTTATAGTCCTCATTCCAACGCTATAATAGAGAGGAATAATGAGAAAATTACTAATCTGATACAACTGTACGTAAATTCTTTACCTCATGCCGAGTGGGACCAGTGCATTGAGGTGGTCGAAAATGCATTGAACAATGCACCAAATTCTACTTTAGGCGAAACTCCGAGTTTCGTGATGTTCAATAGAGACACTTGCCCTTTTTACCAAAGCGAGAGTTTTGATACCATAACTTACAGTTATGATGAGGAAATAGATTTGGTTAATTTTCGAGCAAAAGAAGCCGCCCGCACCGTAGAGAATATTAGAAATTTGATATTGAATAACACTACAGAAAGGAATCTTTACAGAAATCTCAAGCGTAGAAATAAAGACGTCATGGTTGGGGACCGTGTCCTTTTAAAAAATCACGAGAAAAAACATAAATTGGAATTAACCTGGTAAGGGCCAGCCGTGGTTCTGAAGGTCAAGCGTAATTGGGCCGAAGTTAAAATTGGTTCCAAAATTCATAAAAGCAATTTAAACCACATTTTACCCTTAAGGAGGGTTAAACTATGAGTTACAATGACTAGTCCATTTTTGCTATGCTTATGACTTACGTTTTTGACGTCGCAGCGACTCGACGAATTACGATTTACTGTGTTGGACAACTGTGTTACCTTATTTAACATTTCCACTAAGGGTTATTTATCATAGTTTAAGGACTTTTGCTATGTAATATGCGCTGTGTTTCATAAGTTGTTTTCCATTATTATTCTCAGTAACCAATATTCTATATTTTTAGCCCTTTTTGTGCTGCGCTTTCAAGGTTAATTTAGGTTAAGTATTGTACTTGAATCTCGAGGTTTAAAGGAATGTAAACCTATCTATATTAGTCCTGAGGCTGTCTGTGAGACATCTTTATTAATCTTTGCGAATTCACTTTCGATATTATATTGTGCAACTCTGGGCGTGCGACCGCTTGGATGTTTCTGCTGAATTGACAATTTAATTGGTGAACGAATTCCCCGATTGCTAAATGCAATCGCTGATATTGCAGTCCATCACGTGAGACAGTCTGTCTTGGCGCTGCGGCGCAACTCACATTGCTATTTTTATTTTCAGTTGGAATGTTCTATTGTCATCGCAAATGAATTAAATTCATTCAGTGGTTGTTTGCTACTCGACCGAGGGTCCGAACACGATTTTCTATTAGAAATTTTTCTCACGCATACGTACAAAACGATTTTTTTTCAATACGTTGTTTCTGTTTCAATGTACATTATCAGGCTACTGAAGTCTTTGCATCAAGAATTTGTGCTTCTGAGTTTGGCTTTTCTGTTTGTTTTTGGTCATGCTAATCGTTTTTGTTTCTGTTCCTCGTGCAGGATACGCAGGCCCTACATGGACGTATGGGCCATGGGGAGTAAGATTAGTTTGGTCGATGTGGATACCCTCGTATCGGCCCTCTCACAAAATCAAAATATGAAATCAGAATTCTACGAAGACCTAATGAAGCCGAGTTCAAGTATGGACTCAAGTATGGACCTTTTGCCAGACAGCGTCACCGACGTCCTGGTGATGCTGCTTCTGCTCACTACAATGGGTCTAGGGACGGATCTTTATTACGTTAAAAAAAGCTTGGAGGCTCTTTCCGAGCGTTCCGAGCGGTTGGAAGATGTGCAACTTCGGCGAGGGGCTCTGAGGCCGCCAAGGTGCAAAAATCACCAGGATCAAGTGTAGTCACGAACGTTGACATTAGCGGTGATGTGTTGGTGAAATTTAAATTGCTAAAGTATTTTAAAATATTGAAAATTAAGCGCGGAAACGTATTACGGTAATAAAAAATTAAATTGAAAATGGATATTTAAAATCTAATGCGTTGAAAATTAGGTCTCGCGAAGTGTTTACTGAAATTTTTAAGTTATTATTGAATGGAGTTGTGTTTCTTTTAGTAGTAAGATGTTTTATTCGCCCCTATATTCTTTTAATATTAATTGCATGCTTTTATTAATAGTGTTGCGTCATTTTACAAACGCCCAGCAAAATTTAGGAAGAACGGAACGTACGTCTGTGCATATTTACATGATGCTAATTTCCTAATGTGTAAACTTTAGGTTTTCTTTTCCGATTTGTTGGAAATTATTTTTTTTATTTTTTGATAATTGCGTTTAATAATGAAAAGATGTGGCGTTTTTTTAACCCTACCTCTGTCGGCGTGCTGACTATCTTGTTGCACGGTAAGTTAGTACTAATGCTGACCGGTGGTAGCAGCTGGTGTTTAGCTAATTACCAATTCGCTTCTTGTTTCCTTACTTTTTAAGTATAACCTATTAATCTTTTTTCTTAACATCTGGTGTTACCATGGTTGTAAGGTGTGGAAGAGTTTAAAAGGAAAGTTTTTTTGCTCTTTCTTTCATTGCATGTCTTTAATATTCTTTTTTAGAGGTATTAACGTTTTCTTTTTTCCAATGTTATGTGGTTCCTAAATTTTTCGATGCGTTTCCTCTTGTTGTTCAATAATTTTTTTTTTTGTTGTGTTTTTCAAGTAAGGACTATATTACAATGTGAAAAGTGAGTGGTAACTGCTAGTGTAAATCGTTAATGTCCTGATGGAAATGGCGTGGTTATAATATTTTTTTGTTTGTTTTGCGTTTTTTTGAATTTTCAATCTCTATCGTTGTTTGTTCCGAGTTCATAAATTTAGTTGCGTTTCATCATTTCTTTTTAATTATTTTAACATTTGGTAATCCTACTCTGTATTTTCAAAATAGGTTTGGACGGTAAATTAATTAATAAATTAATTTCATCATGATTTTTTAGTGCACATCCTAAAACCGTGTGTCTGTTTAGGCTAGACTTGTTTATCTTCAGTTGTACCGAGTTGTTTCCTTTTACCTTTGAACAGGGCTTTTTTATTGTTGTTCGCTTCAGCTGCCCTCGTTTTTGCTTGTTTTGCCAAGTATTAAATAACTCAAATAATTCTTGAATGGTATTGTTAATCATTTATTTCAATTTCATTTGCACATATTAAATTTTGGATAGTATGAGATACGAGACGACTTAAATTACTGACATCAAGTAATAGCGCTATTTTTAACCCAGGGTGGTCGTATTAATTTTGAATAATTTGTCAAACGACTTCGTTAATTATCTAAATTCTCTTTGAGATCTTTTTTATTGTTGATTACCCTGTTTGCGTTTAACTTTATTCTCATCCGATTACTTGCTTATTAACACAGGAGGGGGGGGGGGAGTAATGTGCGCGAGCGTTTACTCTTGCCTTCATTGTCTTGCGTTTTCTCTTGTCTGCCCTGTCTCGCAGCCTTTATAAGGCGTTGTCACCTGTCGTTTGCCGCTCAATCATACCCGTGCCTCACCTGTACCGTACCTGTTCCTCTTCAATAAAGCCTCATCCAGAAGCGTATCATTGGCCATACGGCATAAGATCAAAGTTGAAGAAGAAAGTAGTAGGGACTGAAAAAACAGCACAACAGTGAACAAAAAAAACGGTCCGCAACAAAACCAAAACCTATTCTATTTCAACAAAAAGAAAGCCTACCTAACCTTTAGCTCGGCCTTCACATTGTCCTCCTGGGAGCGCTAATTCCCATAGATACAATAGCTGCATCCCCCTGAGGGGAATCATATTCTTAGCAGGTAGCAAAGGAACTACCAGAAGTAAAAACTAAAGCTATTCAGCCCCATTTTGGACGTCTCTATGTAAATCCAGAGACTTGCAAACAAATGCAATGAATTTTGTTTCACACATTTGAGCAAAAAAAAGGAAACCGAAACTGTGCAAAGTTAAACAAGTCTACCACAATAGTAAAAATATTCATTTTATTTGATACTGAAAAAAATTTCCATACCTATTTATCCATACGCAGCATTAATTCTCATCGAATCGTCAAATCCGCATTAAATAACCCACTCTTATCAAGGAATAATTCCATTTTCATTTACATGAATACAATAATCGCTAAAGGCAATCACACTTGAAGTTCTTGGCTACCATTAGAAAAATTATATATTCGTTCAACACGTTTTCTGCTCCGAGTTAAACTGCAGTTCACTATTCAATGCAAATTTAAAGTCAATTGCAGTAACAAACATTGAAAATAGCAATCATTAACTCGATCTTACATGTTTTTAGCTACTATTAACTATTTATAAAAATTAAGTGAGTGACCGGAGGTCGGTCTGCAGCATTATGAAAATCCCTTGAGTGACCACCGGTGGGTTCTTCGCAGGAAACGCGTTAAGCGAGAACGCGGTTCAATGCACTGTATAGAGGCGTCGTCACAATATATCCTCTGTGTATAGAAACAGTACGTTGGAGAACTTGGCTGTAACTTGCTAAGTCGAACGCACTGATGGGGCAAGTCTCCAAAACAGACTGAGACGAGGTAGGATGAGGACGAAAACTGCCGAGGTTGTCGGAACTACAGGTTGAGACCACTGAGCGCCCTGACGCGGGTGTTGTGCAGAAACAAATGAGATAAGGGTTTCATTCAGAAATCCAATGCGCTCACACATAGGCAAGTTTTATTGAGCAGTGGTTTTGTGAAGAATCCATTTATTAAAGGTGCCCACTCAACTGCGTAGCAATGTAACCAGGGTTGAGTTTAAAAATATTCTCATACGCCTTTAAAAATCCTGCAAATATTTCAGGGTTGCGGAATCGGAGTCGGGAGT
Organism: Morinoia aosen; assembly: GCA_030386875.1. NCBI lineage: Eukaryota > Metazoa > Arthropoda > Malacostraca > Amphipoda > Talitridae > Morinoia > Morinoia aosen. The sequence goes on along the minus strand of CM059558.1, from coordinate 9,537,124 downwards.
CGGAGTCGCCAGAGTCGCATGTTATTGGGTGGAGTCGGAGTCGGAGTCGGAGTCGCTTCTCTGAAGTCTGGTGGAGTCGGAGTCGGAGTCGGAGTCCCTACTCTGAAGTGTGATGGAGTCGGAGTCGGAGTCGGAGTCGCTTTTCCGAATGTGGTGGAGTCGTGGTTGGAGTCGCTATTTTTTGGTATCTTCGATTCTAATTTTTGCTAAAAATTATTTATAATTGTTTAAAACTAAAAGTAAACAAAACAGAGCTCGAATACTTTGCTGAAAAATCTAAAAAATACGCAATGTTTTTGTTGATTATTGTGTTTTAAGTTTGAAACAGCGTATTTATACCTATCACCTAATACCGTCATGTTATCTATTCATAGTGGGTTTGCATACCTATATGTGTATATATGATACATACGAGAAAGAAATATACTTGTACTGAAGTAATAATGCATATTTTGCAGTTAAAAAGCAAGAATTATTAGTGATTGAAAGCATTGCAAATTCGTTCTGTATATTTCTGTTTTGTTCATTTCCCCTTCAATTAATACATAGGAAGCGTAAAATAGTGGTAAATGTGTTGCAAGTTACTTGTAGAACATTTCAGCTGATGCAATACCTTGTACTCACATAAGGAGTGGTAACTCTGTACGCTCTTAAGGATGCATTGATTGATAATGACTAGTCTTTGCAGGAACTTAAAGTTATGTTCTGATATAAATATTTCTAGTCTTTAGGTTATGATTCATTGCAAATGAGTAGTCATTGCCAAAACCTGAAGCTCTGGTCTGGTGCATAAAAACTTCTAGTTTTTAGGTTATGTGATCGAAATTGATATAACTTCCTTGTCTTTAGGTCAAGTTAACATGTATTACTAAAAAAAATTCTGCTTATATCTAAAGTTATTCCTTGAATGTTGTTTGGTTCTTTCAGAGCTATATTGTATATCAGTATATCATCATAATGTTTAATTTTTATCTTCGTTTCACTCCCCAGTTTCTAAGTAAGCATACGCTGAAATGGAGAATTTTATAATTATGTTGATACAATTTTAAAAACTAAAATAGTATCCGTGTTGTAGCATTATATAATTAATTACTTCTTGTTAAGGAAGATTTGGAAATGTTGTAAGGTTATCAATATCGGTATTGAGACACTTGAAAAAAATTAAAATACAATGTAAACGAGCTGAAATGAAAATAATAACACACACTAGCAAAAACTTCACTTATAGTCACACTCATATTGTAACTGAAAACAATGCACTATCTCAGCTGCAATGGTTGTTGCATTTATGCGATAGTACAAATTCTCTTGCTGGAAACTTATCAAATTGCTCCAAAAAACACGAAATGAAAAGAACGTGGGCGTTTATTAAAATAAGAAAGTGTCAATTACAAAGTAAAAAGTTAGACGGAAATAAGAGATTATATCATATTACACGCAACGAAGCTAGAAGTGACGTTTATTCGCAAACAAAACGTTTCGAAAACGTCAGGCTCCTGCGACGAAAGCAGAACAACTTTTGCTTGTTATAGCCGAAATGTATCATAGAGTTAAGCAATAATATGACACCTTTTCTGCATCGTTACCCTGAATAGTGTAGATACAGAAAAGAAAAGGCAGTGTGCAAATCTGGCCTACCATATCTACACGTATATCATAATTTTGGCTATTTGAAGCATAGTCATTGAATTAATTATTATAATTTCACTGAATTAGTGCATACTTAGTAATAAAAAACTGTTGATTCATATCTATGCTTCTCAGTATAGACAGTGCCTACATTACCTACTCAGAAAACACTTGTCAGTAACATACAGGGTGTTTCAGTTTCAGAATAAGAGGCAAAAAATTGCACACCAAGTAGAAGATGTCCAAATAAAAACTTTTTCTTCTATGAAATTTTCGGAAGAAAGAGACAATGAGATATTAGCCGATAATTGTTGTAAAGGATGAAATTTAATGACTAAATTACTCGCAATATTTATTTTGAATTTACGTTGATCGGGCGAATTGTTCTAGTTGCATGACCTCCTAGGTCTCCCGACATGACTCCACTCGATTTAAATTTTTGGGGAAACGTGAAGAGCCTTGTTTATGCTACACCCATTGATTCTGAGGAAGATCTTGTGGCCAGAATTGCAGTGGCTGCAGGTGAGAAACGTTAATGCTAGACGTGTTTCCTAATATCCGGCAGCCGTTAAGGCTAACGTTCGAAAAGTGCATTGATGTAGGTGGAACATATTTGAACAATTTTTGTAGAGTACATTCAGAACAAATATTGCGAGTAATTTTGCCATTAAACTTCATCCTTTAAAACAATAAACAGCCAATACCTCCTAACCGCGATTTTTAGGGGAAAATTTCATGAAACCAAAAGTGTTTATTTGGCCATTTTCTACTTGATGTGCAATTTTGTACCTGGTGTTCTGAAACACTCAGTATACATAATTGTGTACACGACTCGTCATGTATGACGGGATTCGAAATTGTCTGTATACAAATCTTCAAAGATGTGGATCATAAAGAAATATTTCCATCCTAATATCACCCGCGATTAAAATATTCTAGTACTTGTGCACTGGTGAGACTCGCATCACAAATACAGTCATTAAGCATCTTTAAGAGCGTGAAAGGGAGGCAGACCACACAACAAAGACGGACAGCCAATTTTATTTGTTCAATGAAATTTCCTGCTGAATATCTACCGTATTTCTGATGGCGGCTTTGTGGAAGAAAAATTTGTCTTCAGTTGGCCTCTCTTCGTTCACAGGCAAGAATTTGAATTGGTTGTCTTCTATTTTTAGCGAGTTTCGTTTTAAAAACTAACTTTACGCTAAAGATCTTCGGTCTTCATTTTAAAGGAATTTAATAATAAAAATACTACAGAGGAGGATGCTGTGCGTACTGTTGGAATCCTCAAGATACGCCTTACTCACGAAATTAGTTCATTCTGTTTTTTGTTTTTTGTTTTGCAGATGCATCTTTTCTTTCCGTTTTTTGTGTTTAAATTTAACTTTCTATAATTAAGCATGTTTGAGCTTCTAGCAGACCTTCATTAACCTTAAATCGCTGTAATTAACATTACTCGTGACGCTAAGGCGTTGACTCATTAAATTATCTTTGAGCTTGCTCTGCTTGGGCAGCATGTCGTCCTTTTAATAAAAGTGGGTCTGGTAACCCTCACTTATTTCTCTTGTGTAAAAAGCAGTCTCTTTCTGCGACTTGAACTCCTCGACCCGGCTCTTGCAGGGATTTAATTTATAGCACTTATTATTCAAGGTAATTAGTTGTCAGTTAATTGTTAAAATCTTAGTGCTATAGGCAATCTTGCATTATGATACGATATTCAGCTAGTCGGCGACCAGACATCTTAAAACTCTGTATCTCTCTATTCAGAATGCTTCTAAAATTTCCTACCGGAGTACCGTGCTGATGACTGGCCGCGTCCATTGGTTGTCTTCTATTTTTAGAGAGTTTCGTTTTAAAAACTAACCTTACGTTAAAGATCTTCGGTCTTCATTTGAAAGGAATTTAATAATAAAAATACTACAGAGGAGGGTGCTGTGCGCACTGTTGGAATCCTCAAGATACGCCTAACTTGGGTACGGTTTCTCTTTTTGCGCATCTCGGGAAACGACTTGCTGTTGTTCCCTTGAAGTTCTTCTGTATTTGAAATAAATGTTTGAACTGTCGCCCTTAAGTTCTAATTCCTAAAACTCCATTGTAATAACATAGGAGAGATTACGCTCACGAAATAGCTAAACCTATTTATTTATTTGTTTAAAAAAGACACTTGACCATTTGTTGTGTAAGAACAATCAACACTATACTGGGTGTCCCACAAAAATGTCCCGTACTTTTTAATTGATTATATCTCTGCTTTAAATTTACATATTTAAATTGTCTTTTATTAACAATGTATTCAATTTTGTTTCCTTTTCAAATAATTTAAGTTTTTGAAAATCAATTGAATAACCACTTTAAGATGATCGATTTACTGAAAGGGGTAGAAAAATTGTTCAAAAGGAAAGTTTTACAAACAACACTGGTGTTCTTCTTCATCTCTCAATACCTACTGTTAAGAATAATTTCATAACGATGCATCCTACATACCGCCAAGTATTCAAACCCTCTGAGAGGTTTCAAGTTTCAAGTGTTCTCAATAATAGCGTTTCAAGAACTGATAGAAAACTGTGGAATAATGGGTAAAACTCTTCGTTCAATGGTGGCTAGAAGTAATACTTGCCTTGAGAGAAATAGAGGGTATGTCGAAGGATACTAAATTACTTTATTTATTTAAACGTTATTTAAGGTAATGATTTGTTACTCTTTAAAATTTTTGTTTGTTCAGTTTTATGGAGAGTACAAAATAAGGAAGATTACCAATATTGTTTCAAAAACTTTTCCTTTGAACAATTAGTTTTTCTACCCCTCTCAGTAAATTGATCATTGTAAAGTGGTTATTCAACAGATTTTCAAGAACTTAAATTATTCGAAAAGGAAACAAAATTTACTACATTGTGAAAAAAGGCAATTCAAATAGGTTAATTTAAAGCTGAGATATAATTAATTGAAAATCGGGGACATTTTTATGGGACACCCGGTATAATAAAAAGCCAGGTGTCCGTTAATTTATAAATATGTATATGTTCTCGTGCGTAATTTCCCCTATGTCGTTACAATGGGAATCTGCTTGCTTGGACAGTATCATAAATACCATTGAAATATTATGAAAAACCTGGCATCTGCTCACTTATGTTTATAAGTAAAAAACATTGCGTGAAAATCGAATCTACTGTCAAGAAAATTTGGCTTATCGCATTTAAATTTAAAAAGACATTTAAATGCGTAAAAGGTGTGACAGTTGTTTTTAAAATTTCTTGCGAACAATAATTTACATTATAATGCACAGTTGTTGCATGCTTGGTTGTTGTGTGCGTCTGCGACGTTCTTAAAGATGCTTAATGACCGTATCTGTGATAAGAGTTTTACCAGTGCACAAGTACGAGAATACTGTATTTTATTCGCGGTACTCTTAGGATGGATATATTCGCTTGCCATTTTTATCTTGAGATTTTTTTAAAACGATACCATTGAATCCCGTCATTTTTGACCTATCATGTACACTAGTATCTTGATTATAACATTCTGTATTCAGTTGAAAAGTCGTTCGCTACTAAAGAATATAATGAACATATGACCAGGTTTCAAAACATGCAACCGTTTACTACTAAGAATGACTGTCGTATGTTTGTTTATACGTTTTGTGTCACGCTGCTAAAAATAATTGATAGGAAGAAATTAGCACTGGCGGTCTTGGTTTCAGTTCGCGGTCAGTTAATACACTCATTTTCGTTGTGCAAGTGCTCTATAATAAGTCACTTTCAAAACAATTAGAGCGATCCAGAGCATTATATACTTGAGTTTGTGTCGTGAATACCGAGTTCGGCGGGGTATTGTATATTACAATGTAGCGTATCGCATATTACAATATGCTGTATTGTATATTACAATATACTGTATTACAATGTACTGTATTGCATATTACATTATACATACACAAGTTAGCAACAGCTTTCAGTAATGCTGAATTTCTGTATCTTGGATACGACACGAAAGGCTATAACTACTTCTCTTGCGGCTCAAAAATACTGTGTTCGGAGTATTTATTACTCTTATAAGAAAATTAAGTTACCTTTGGAATAAGCTGAAAGCATGCTTAAGCTCCTCTCAAACGAAAATTTGTTGAAGAAGGGTATTGAATCCCGTCATTTTCGACGGTCCGTGTACACTAATTAAGAAATAAAATATTTATCTTATAAATTATGAATAGGTGAAGTTGGAGTCACAAAATTGTGAATAGGCGGAGTCGATGTTGGAGTCGCCAAATTCTGGAAAAGTTGAATCAGAATCGGAGTCGGAGTCGCCAAATTCTGAAAAGGTGGAGTCGGAGTCGGAGTCGCCAAATTCTGGAAAGGTGGAGTCGGAGTCGCCAAATTCTGGAAAGGTGGAGTCGGAGTCGGAGTCGGAGTCGCAAATTTATTCCTCCGACTCCGCAACCCTGATAGATTTACTAATTATTTTACTCAAACTTGAATCCACATTGTGTAATCTAAAACAACCATCAAGTACCAAATATTGCAAATTTACTCGGCCATGTGTGATAAGGCTACGAATAATTTTAAAAAAGTCATTCTCTGCTTTCGGGGAATTTAATATTGACTTGAAAAAATCATCTTGGCAGACTGTTGCATAAATTAAACCTATCACAAATGGCCAAAGAACCGACTCGTATTACTTGAGTCTCTGTAACTCTCATAGATCTGGCAATCACAAATAATTATACGGCAATACGCAATGCAGCAATATCATCCTCTGTTTCCGATCACCGCTATATAGAATGTAAAATTATTATTACAAAGATCGTCATTTTGGGTAAGAATATTACAACCGTGAGTTGAATGTTCTTACCCAACTGCACCTTCAATGACTGTGTTATGTCCCTAGTACGAACCGTTAAATTCTACCATAAAAAGGAGTAAGGACGGTGGAATGTGAGAGCGACATCTGGCCTGCTATCAGAAGAAAATCGCGGGTTCAGCATAACACGGAACGCCAGAGGGTGGCGCATACACCATACGAGGCGACGCTTACGTAGCAACGGCTCGGCCGTTACAAAAAAGAAGGCGATGCCTGCGCTCTCAGAGGCGGCGTGGCAACGGGCGTGGCAACGGGCACGGCAACGGGCGTGGCAACGATGGCAACGAGCGGCGCGATCTCGATGGCTGGCGCTACCTCGAGAGTGCAGCAGGGTCTGGGATATAGCAATAACAACAGCGTTCAGCTGCGGCATTGCTGCACGCTCCAGATGTAACGGTCACAGCGCAAGGGTACTTAAAGGGTACGACGAGGGTTAGGGTATCATCATTAGACTGCGAAACTCCGTCACTGAAAGGTCTCTTGGTGCCACTTCATTTAACTTGTTTGCATACGGCTGGCACACCGTGTTAGACTCCGATATTGTGTTAACTTCACGTAAATTCAACGTAAAATCCGAGACCTTATTGTAGTACCTCGTCATCGCTACATACTCAGAGGTACGTAAGACATTATTGTAACAATTGTTATTCCTGAATTTGCTAGTTTCATCAATCTCTTGTCATATTTTGTGTACATCCTTCTTATAACAAGTAAAACGATGTGGCCGCATTGAAAGAAACGTCTTTTCTTTCGGAAAATAACTCCTTTGATTTGAAGATTAGACTTGAAAAGACGGAAAATTTGAAAACGATAAACCTGGATCCTGAAGGAAATACGAAGGATATAACATTGGTTGGCAGCGGCGCAGGATTGAATATTGAATTCGATATAATTTAATTTGATCTTGCCGGTTCCACGCCTCTGTGAGAGACCGTTTCTCGCCACGCTACCTATTTCAAATAAAAACTTAACGTATAACGTAAATGGCCATTGTTCATTAGAAAATTTCTTTCACTCATCATTGAACACATTCTGTTTTGTAATTTATGTCATTCTATTGATTTATTTTGTGTATTTTCTGTGTGAATTAGTGTCATTATTTGCATTTTGTGTCAGTGTATTGATTTATTTCTAAAAATTTCGTGTGAATTTGTACCATATTTACCATTTTGATGCTTTTCCCATTTATTGTCTCATTTGCATTGCGCAATTTAACCCATTTACCTTTCTAATATGATTATTATGCCTATTCAAACCCCATTTTATCCCTATTGTGACCCTATTTTTCATTACTGTTGTTGATGTCATTGACGACTCATTTATTTCTGTGCATTTGGAAACTTATTGTGCGAAAAACTCAATTATGTCTGTGTATTTGGAAACATATTGTACGAAATATTGCATTTAATTTTCTAATTTGAAACTCTAAAATTGCTATCAGTGTTCATTGTGAATCTATTTTGCTTCGCCATTTTGCCCTAATTAACTGTTGAAATCATGGCAGGGAACGATAATGAAAATAACCAAAATAACGGTGAGAATAGTCAAAATAACTTTGTCACTTTAAATCATGCAATTGAACTGCCTGAATTTAATGGTGAAGGCTGTGTAACTTCATTTTTAAAGCACTTCCAGACTCGAGTTGACATTTACACTAACGATGTAGACTTGCAATGTCGTTATTTGAAGAATGCACTTACTGGTAAGGCTTGGGATTCATATGTTCTTAAGTCTGACCAACTATTATCACTGGACGATGTCAAAACTTGGCTTATTTCTGTATACAAGGGGGCCGTGAATTATAGAAAAACCGTTCATAAGATCCTATTTAGTCTGCGTCAAGAGAATGATGAGACTGTCAATGCATTTGCAACTCGCGTTCTGGCTGGCTGGAAGGACGTATTCGGTCCAGAATGGCACTATGAGGATAGCAAAGCACAAAAAATTCTCATTCCTACCATTATTAAAAATATGAATCCCAAGATCAGTGAAAAATTATCACATGATTTTGACCCTGAGAGTGTGACCAAACTCCTAGACAAAGCGAGGTCAATTGAGGAGACCTTGATCGAAGAAAGAACTATGTTGAGCCGGAAGAGACGAATTCACGAAAACGATGTGGTGGTTGAGAAATATCAATACAATTCACCACATAAGCGAGCGTACCAGCCTAAAAACCCATTTAAGTGGAAAAGTGCATCACACAAAAACGCTCGCCCCTTCAATAATTACCAACGTAAATTCAATGGCCATCCAAGCCAGAATGGTGACATCGCCGCTGTAAAGTTAAAAAACTTCCACAGTAACCGAAAAGCTTTTCCCCTGTGATTTTATTAAATGTTGAACAGAGAAAATGCTCCACTTTCGTTGATTCAGGCTCTTCCGTGACTCTTGTGAAATCTTGCGTAATTAGCAAATTATTCAAAACCCCACCCCGAATTAAACGATGCACGAAAGTTCTTTGTTCTGCAAATGGAGAAAATCTCCACACTCGAGGTACGATTGACCTGAAATTTAAACTAGGTGATGTTGAGTATTGCCATTCCGCTATTATTGTGGAAGATTCTTACTTCCCTGGAGCTGTCTTGATAGGCCGAGATTTCCTTAAGAGATTCGGTGTTGAAATAAAATACAGCCAGCACGAGAAAGGTCATGTGAGAATTAATGATAGAATTTACCCATTTCAATCAGTTGTTGCTTCTAATTCAGTAAGTTTTGTAAAACAATCAGAGGATGCATCATTCAGTGTCGCAAGAATGTCACATGATCTGACTTTTGAGGGCGGAACTTTGTGTCACTCATATATTAGAGTACCAAAACACATGAACGATAAAGAGGTTGTAGTTCAACAAAGTTCTGCTTGCAAAGGAGTAGCTATCCCGCGTACTCTTGCTACTGTCCGTAATGGTGCCGTGCCCATAGTATTTGTTAATTATAACGATAAGAATGTTCTTGTACCTAGAAATAAAATTTGTGCTACGTTAGATGTTGCTGTTGAGGACCCAGAGCCTGACTCAGACGAAAGCGAAAGTGACGCAAGAGCACAGCCACAACACGAGGCCTACGATGCCGTGGCGACAGTGCATGATGCCAGACGAGCGCCCGCTCTGACCGAATGCCCCTTAAGCCAGTGCAGTCATGAGCAACTGCCTAACAGTGGATTACTGTCAGTCGCAGAGAGACGCAATGAACCTGAATTCAACCAAATGATTGACAATGTCGACCTATCTCATTTAGAGCATGATCAGAAAGCGACCCTTGTAAATTTGATTAACAAACACCGGAATGCGTTCGCAGTTGGAGACGAGATAGGTCTCGCTTCAAATGCTGTGCATAGGTTAGACGTTCAGGGAAACAATCCTATCAATACGCCCCAGTATCGAGTCCCTCATGCTACAAAGCAATTGATTGAAGAGCATGTCCAAGAGATGCTTAGGCAAAAGGTTATTGAACCAAGTTTCTCGCCTTGGTCTTCCCCAATCTTAGCTGTACGTAAAAGTGATGGCTCGCATCGAATCGTGGTTGACTTCCGTCTTGTCAATAAAATTTGCAGGAAAGACACTTTTCCAATTCCGAACATGACGGACACCTTGGAAAGTCTTAAGGGCTCGAACTTGTTCACCACTCTAGACATGCGAAGTTCCTATCATCAGATCGAATTGTCCCCAGAGAGCCGTGATATTACCGCTTTCAGAACGCCGACATGTAGTTATAGGTATTGCCGTTCACCTCAGGGCCTCATCACTTCTGCGGCTGCACTTCAAAGAGCAGTTAATATGGCTTTTTCCCCATTCATTTCAAAGTTTCTGTTCTGTTACGTTGATGACATCATCATCTATTCTAAAAATTTTGAGACGCATGTCGAACATTTGGATAAGGCGTTGCTTCAAACAGCTGCTTCAGGCTTCAAACTTAGTCTAAAAAAATGTCAATTTGCAGCAGGCAGCTTGACTTTCCTTGGTATCAAAGTCAGTTCAGAGGGAATAACCCCCCGACCTGACAAGGTGCGAGCTTTAGCAGATGCTTTGAGACCCAGAAGTGTTAAGGAAGTGAAAAGATTCTTAGGCTCTACCGGATTCTTTAGAAAGTTCATTAAAAATTATGCTCATATCGCTGCACCTCTGACCAAGCTTACAAAAAAGACGAATGCATTCAAATGGACTGACATTCATCAGCGAGCTTTCGATGATTTGAAAGATAAACTTGTGTCCGCGCCTATACTTAAATTTCCTGACTTTCAGAGAGAGTTTGTGTTGCACACTGATGCCTCGGGCATTGCAATCGGTGGAGCATTGCTTCAGATGCATGACGGTGTTGAGTTGCCAGTGGCATACTATAGTCGTAAATTAAAAGGAAACGAACTTAAGTACTCTGCAACAGAACTCGAAACTCCTGCCATTCATGATTCAATCAAACATTATGATGCGTACCTGTACTTAAATGAGTTCGTCGTGGTGACGGATCACCGCCCCCTAACGTTTATCTTTGCTAATAAAACAGGTCACCACCGCATTTCGAGATGGGCTTTGCTTCTGCAAGAGTATAATTTCTCTGTTCGATACAAACCCGGAGCACAACACCACTTGCCTGACTATTTGTCTAGATCTGAGAGAATTGTCAATGCTGTTGTTGACACTGCTGAGCCAAACTGTAGTAATAAGAATGATCCTAAAATTAATACTAATGTTCCTTCTAGAATTAAGCCTTGTTCTAATAATAATGCGACAGATGTTCCTGTCGACGACATGTGCCCTCCACCTGTGTCCAGTGAACGTGATAAAACTGTTGCCGTCGAGGCAAAGCAATAATTGAGCTTGGATGATATTGTTTCAGAGCAAGAAAAGGACTCACTTTGGTCTGGTGTAAGAAACTTGTTAACTGGAAATGACTTGGGTGATACTAAGATCTCAAACATTGACGAATACTTCATTGATGATAATAATGTTCTATGTAGGTTGTCGAGAAAGAAACGCAGAAACGGTAGAAGTAATGCACAAATAGTCATTCCTAAGTCTCTAGTTAAGGTTGCTTTAAAATTAAGCCATGATAATGATTTGTCCGCTCACATGGGTTTCTTGAGAACTCTTGAACGTGCCAGAGATAAATTCTTCTGGATTAACCAAATTCGTGACGCCAAAGACCATGTGAAGAAATGTTTGCAGTGCCAACGAAAGAAATGGCAGGGCCAATTTAAAGTCCCCTTAGGCAAATTCCCCGAGACTTCTTACCCCCTTGAAAGAGTTGCTGTCGACCTTGTTGAATTACCTGTTAGTTACGAAGGCAACAAATACCTCCTAACCATAGTAGATCATTTCACAAGATATGTTGATGCTTACCCCCTTACAGATAAGTCTGCTGATACTGTCACCAGAGCTATTGTCCAATACGTCGGAAAATTCTCAGCCCCAAATACTATTGTCAGCGACAGAGCCAGCGAGTTCACTAATAAGTTATTCCAGGATGTCTGCAAAAATCTCAAGGCGAAATCACAGACTACGACTGCTTATCACGCTATGGCGAACGGTTGTTGCGAGAGAATGAACGGTACCCTGAAAACCGCGATCTCTCACTTGGCTGCTGAAGATATATTCACTTGGGACGAGAGCATTCCCTTCGTAACGTTAGCTGTAAACACCTCCTACCAGACTGCAATTAAAGACACGCCGTTCTTTTTGTTCTACGGCAGAGATGCTAACTTTCTTTACCACGACATTTTCAAGAAACAGCCCATCAACTATGCGTGTCACCAAGATTATTCGATTGAGGTTTCTCTCCGTCTGTCTAAAGTATTTGCAGCGGTCCGGAAAAATTCTGAGGCAGCGCGACAAGCTGCAGCGAAAATTTATAATCGAACGGCCAAAGAATGTGACATTCAAGCAGGAGAGCTAATCATGCTTAGGAACGAAACTGGACACACTGAGGGCAGAGCCTACCCATCGCGCTTCAGAGGACCATACAGAATCATTTCCAGACATGGAAATAACATCACTATCAAAGGTCTGTACTCAGACAGAAAAGAACAAACCGTTCACCTCAACCGAGTCAAGCGAGCCTACTTGGACGACGCCATGGCCTTCCCTTTTAACAACGGTGACGAAGAAGACGAACTGCAAGGGGCAGAGACGAGCGACATTCCTACAATGCCGAACACGAGCCAGAGAAATGAAGAAATGATTCCTAGGTATTCTCTGAGAAATCGGACGAGGCGTCCAAACTATGTATAATTGCTTGTGTCTTGCAAGGACGTCCCAAAACTTCGATAAAGATTACCTCATTTCATTCTCAAATGTACTATGTTTAATATTAAAAATGTTTCCTAATCATTTCCCTCGTGTTTAACATTTCTTTCATATTACGAATTTAGGATAAGTGCTCTGACTTAGAATTAACTGATTCCTCCAGCGAAATGCGAGTAGGATGCTTTTGCCCTCTTGTATTACATGTTTAATGTCGATTTGATAAACCAATTTATGTATTTACCTTGATGATGCTCATTAATAAGATAGAAAATTTACTTGATGTCAAATTTGTGTCCCGTTCATATGTCTTTTCATAACTCCTCTACAGGAATGCGTGCTAATACGTAGAAAATTTCCTTTACAGCTCACTAGCTATCTGAAATATTATATGATGTATTGTGTATTTCTAATCAGTTTCATTTACTTTGCCTTTGTTTCATTTTTGTGTTAGTTATAATGTTCTCTAATGGATTTCTTTGAGCTTATTGCGTTAGGTTACTTTGATCTAGTTAAATACTGTTGAAGGATGATACACCGGGTTGTAAATGGCAGGAGAAAGATGGAATGAGTAGATGGACACAATTGATTACGATAAGTCAAAGAAATCCAAAGGAGAAAATTTTGCCAAGCCCTGAAATTAACGTCGAATGATTGTTACAGCGACACAGTGCCAACTGAGGCACACAGGCGAGCGACCAGCGGAGGCACGCAGGCAAGCGACTGACCGAGGCCTGAGCAGCAGCAGCAGCAGCACACGCACCACTCTTCAACGCAGCGGCCTGGAGGCAGAGTGTGCGTGCGCACAGTGCACTATTGTCGCGTGGGCAACACCGCTCTCCATACCAGCTGTCTCTGCTACGCGCCGTCCACAACGACCTTGCGATTAAAGGTCCCACTTCAGCTGTCCTGGCGTGCCGCGGCCCCAGCTGTGCGTGACGCAATCGGCGGACCCAACTTCCATCAGCGGGACGATGCACTCACTCGTACAAGGACTGGACTTTCTCCTGGACATCTATATTTTCGCCGGACACGGATTCAACAACGACGAAGAAAAAATAAAGAAGATACCGATGGACATCAATACGTCCATAATAGCTACACGCAGGTGGTTGAGTATGGACTGATCGAGTAAATACTCGACATTTATATTAATAGGGTGTTTTTACCCCTAGACGTTTTCAGAAGGCCTCTGGTAGTACGTCGATAGCCACGAGAGAAGGTCTTCGGTAGTAAACTGGAAAAGGGCGTCCCGACGACTACAGTAAGCTATCGCTTGTTTAAGATCTTCGTTTCAGAAGTGCGTCAGAAGCACAAATCTCAAGGCTTGTCTAAATTTCACCCCTGCAATGAAGTACGAATCTCAGATGCGTGACTTCAGTAGACGGAAACTTCCATTTGACATCCAGGAGGATGCTGAGAAATATAGGATGGGGGGATTTTTGTTATGTCCCTAGTACGAACCGTTAAATTCTACCATAAAAAGGAGTAAGGACGGTGGAATGTGAGAGCGACATCTGGCCTGCTATCAGAAGAAAATCGCGGGTTCAGCATAACACGGAACGCCAGAGGGTGGCGCATACACCATACGAGGTGACGCTTACGTAGCAACGGCTCGGCAGCTACAAAAAAGAAGGCGATGCCTGCGCCCTCAGAGGCGGCGTGGCAACGGGCGTGGCAACGGGCATGGCAACGGGCGTGGCAACGGGCATGGCAACGGGCATGGCAACGGGCGTGGCAACGATGGCAACGAGCGGCGCGATCTCGATGGCTGGCGTTACCTCGAGAGTGCAGCAGGGTCTGGGATATAGCAATAGCAACAGCGTTCAGCTGCGGCATTGCTGCACGCTCCAGATGTAACGGTCACAGCGCAAGGGTACTTAAAGGGTACGACGAGGGTTAGGGTATCATCATTAGACTGCGAAACTCCGTCACTGAAAGGTCTCTTGGTGCCACTTCATTTAACTTGTTTGCATACGGCTGGCACACAGTGTTAGACTCCGATATTGTGTTAACTTCACGTAAATTCAACGTAAAATCCGAGACCTTATTGTAGTACCTCGTCATCGCTACATACTCAGAGTTACGTAAGACATTATTGTAACAATTGTTATTCCTGAATTTGCTAGTTTCATCAATCTCTTGTCATATTTTGTGTACATCCTTCTTATAACAAGTAAAACGATGTAGCCGCATTGAAAGAAACGTCTTTTCTTTCGGAAAATAACTCCTTTGATTTGAAGATTAGACTTGAAAAGACGGAAAATTTGAAAACGATAAACCTGGATCCTGAAGGAAATACGAAGGATATAACAGCTGATGCCATGTAGAGACCACGTCCTGTCGATTTACCAGAGGTACGAAATATTTAATACTCATTGAAAAACACAAAGGCAGTCGGAAGTGATGGTTTCAGTCTTCAACACATCAAAGAGAGCTTCCCAGTCAATGCACCATTGATTCTTTTGATAATCAATATATCAATAGCAACTAATAAGTTCCCAAACCAATTGTAACACTCCATAATAAGACCGTGGCCTAAAACTGTTGACACAAATACGGCATCAAATTACAGGCCCATTAGTCTTTTACCAGTCTAGTACAAAATATTGGAGAAAATGATAACAAATTAAATTTTATCTCGATTGGACGAGTCAAATTTACTTAATCGAAATTAGTTTGCCTATAGGAAGGACACTGGCAAGACGCTCATTAACAAAATGAAGCGATATCGATCAAAAATGTAACACTCTGGCTGCCAATCGATCTCTCTAAAGCATTCAACAGCGTCGGACATGATCGACTTCTACGAAAAATATTGAATTTAGGAGTTGATCCGCAATGGCTTAAAAGCTACTTATCAATAGGTCTCATGCAGTACTCTTAAAAAATGAGTTGTCCCCATTCATTCAAAACAATTTTGGTGTTTCTCAAGGGTCCATTCTTGGTCGGTTATTGTTTTCTATTTTTAAAAACAATTTCCCTCCAATAACTTCTAACACTCGAATCTTTATCTTTGCAGATGATGTTCAAATTGCAATGACAAGCTCTATATTAGAAATACCACAGAAGCAAATTGAAGCTGAAGCCCTATTGATCGGCCTCCAGTCATGGTATAACCAAATTGGTCTTGTAAGGCCAGATGGTGATTCTACGGCAGGGCACTACAGTCTCAAGCAGAACGCGAGTGAAACGCAATTCATTATTTTTGGGTCAAAAGATGCGATTAAAAATATTCAAAATCTAAATCTAACTCTTACGGTTGGGAATGATAAAATTCACAAATCAGAAAAAGTAAAAAATTTATGTATTTGGTTCGATAGAAACACGTCCTTCAAATACCACGTTGATAAAACCTGCTACACAATTCACGGGACTTGAATGTTTTGTAGTCGTATAAAAAGTATGTTTGACGAAGAATCTAGATGATTGTCCGTTCAATCTTTGGTTTTTTCACGTTTTGACTATTGCAGCCTGGTACGGAACGATATACCTCAATATCTTCAAAAAGATTTACAAAAATGCATGAATTTCGCAGCCAAGGTTTCACGCAAAGGTAAATTCAAAAAGAATGATCACGTAACACCTCTCCTGAATCCTGAATAAGCTCGGCTCGACTCCTATTCAGGAAAGGTTTCTGGAGCACAAAGCCCAATACTTATTCACCTCTTTATACCTTCCTCTGAGCAATGCTGAAATAGTGAAATTCCATCCCTCTACCTTCACCTACCTAAAACCGAATAGGAGACATGCTGTCTTAATCAAATGCCGTTCATCTAACATTGGGTAGAAAGCTCTGTCAGGACCAGGCACCTTACTGTGGAACAAACTTCCCAATAACATCATAACCCCTCATGCATTTAGGGGATCTACTACCCTGGACTACCCTTTGACTTCCAAATTTTACAAATGTCTTTTATCCCATTTCTATCGCAACTAGATAAACGAAAATGCATACAGATATGTAAAATGTAATTCCAAACACATTGCATTTATAAAATTTTTCGATTTTCGCAAAAAAAAATAATTCATTTCGCAATTATTAGAAAAATATAAATCCTTGCGCAAAACCCTACCCACTCTATAACTTTCAACCTAGAGGTGTGATTTTGGTCTCATTCGACGCGGAAAGACTGTACCAAGACCTTAACGTAGAATTTTTTGATTTTCGAACTAGAAAAAAGTTATAGTTAGAAATATCCAACATGTAAAAAAATGTATAAATTTCAGTTTTTTCCAAATAAAAATATAATTTAGAATTCAAATAGAATTTTGCATTACTACGCTGTTTCCACTGTCAAGCCGCATCGAATGAGACCAAAATCACGCTTCTACGTTGAAAATTGTAGAAGGGATGCGGTTTTGCGCAGAAAAATATAGATATATATGTATATATGTTCGTTCAACAACTTTTTTTCTATCGCGAATTCCAAAAATTTTATTTGAGTCAAATGTGTTTAGAATTCAATTTTACATATCGTTATTTAGGCCCTATTTTCATTTACCTAGTTGCAATAGAATCCTGTAATACGAGATTTAAAAAAGTATATGGAATTTGTCTTTTAATTACACTTTTTTGACATATGTAACCATAAATTTTTTTCTAATCCGAAATTCAACAAAATCCTACATTACGGTCTTGGTACAGTCCTTCCACGTCGAATGAGACCAAAATCACGCTTCTATGTTGAAAATTATAGAGTGGGTAGGGTTTTGCGCAACTATATATATTTTTCTAATAATCGCGAAATATATTATTTTTGTGCGGAAATCGGAAAATTTTTATGGACGCAAATGTGTTTGTAAATCAATTTTACATCCACGTGTAAATTTTCGTTCCCATCGGTGCAGTAGAAATGTGTACAGTGAAGTTTGAACGACGAGGTCGAGTCCAGGGTAGTAGATCCCCTTAAGAGAATTCAAAACTAAAATAGCTGTTTATTTTGCGTCTACACAAAAAGCGTGAACTTCAGTACGTACAGGAAAAGTAGTCAGGAATTTTTATTGCTAATTATCCTACCTTTCGATACTTTATACAACAATCAAGACATTTTTGTAATATGCATATGCAATAGGAATGCTTGCATTCGAAAATTAGGTACATGTATGTACGCATATGTGACGCTCGTATGTATATACGAGTATATATATATATATATATATATATATATATATATATGTTTGTATATATATGTGTGTATACATATAGAATATATTCCTGTCCTTAAATGTTCCTGTTAAACTTGTGTGTCAATGTTTCATCCCTAACACTCTTTGAGTAAATTTTGACCACGCTATTTTAGGTTGTTTTCGACTTCCTCGATTTGTTCCAACAATGATGCAAATGTTGAGGTTAGCATTATACAACGATGCTACTCATGTATTTGAATCGAGTGAACTCTTTTGTGCAGATTTTATAAGCAAAGGAAATAAAAATTTTGTATTGTAAAGTATTTCATTCTATCCGAGCTGGTTATTTAGCTTACTAGTTGATACGAAACAATAAAAAATTGCCTCTGATGTCAACCTCACAGTGTAAGACGCAAAATAATTTGGATCTATGTAGTATCTCAATATAGGCCTCGCAGCCGGATGTCCATATCACACTTGGTTTGGGATATCGCGGTCACCGGCGGAAGCGTCATAGCCGCAGCCGACGGAAGCCGCCTTGTTGTGTATTTAACGGAAGGTCTTTGTTCAACTTCCAAGGGCACTCTAGACTTAAGGAATGTCTGTCCCTTTTTGAGTCAGTACTATACTAGAAGTCCTACTGCGCGTTTCCCTATTCATCTGCCAGGTATTCGGCTAGGCGAGTTGAAGTTACAGCTTCTGCTAAATAAACCTCTAGTCGCACTGAAAATAGCGACACTACAATTGGCGACGAGAACTTCGAATTTCCAAAGTGAAATTGAACTTTACAAGTGCTCTGGAATTAGGATGGCATTTACTACAGTTAGCTGTCCTCCGTTCGACGTTAAAGTGGAAACAGTGAGTGAATTCATACAACGTTTTATAGTACAGTGTGCAGACGCTCTTCGGAAGGCGGGAAACAATGACGGTAAAAAAAACAGTATTTTAATTAAAGCGTGGCCTGTAAACATAATTACTGATAAACAACGACGAATTAAACTACGTTACTAACTGATGCTACGTATGACGAACTAGAAGAGAAGTTAACACAGCAATTTGAAATAAAAAATCCATTGTCGGTGCATCGGTTACATTTCTAAATAGAAAGCAAGGTGTTAACGAATCCATAAAAAGTTATGCTAAAACGTTAAATGACTACGAAAATGCAACTACGAAAATTGCTGTCGCGATCGTCTCTTGAGAGATGTTTCGTGGCTGGTCTGCATTCAACGCAAATTCTCAGTGCAGTTCTACAGAAGTGTGATCGCAAAACATTCAAAGAATGTGTTGAACATGCAAAACTCATCGAACAGTTAAGCTCCGACGCTAAAGATATTATTCGTGAGGATTCATCTTCATCGTTTTTCACAACAGAAAACTACCGCCAGACTACATATGCATTCGCTGCGGAACTAGGCAGAAGCACCTTGCAAAGAATTGTTATGCTTTGAAATTAAAATGCCAAAAATGTTGAAAAGCAGGCCACATTTCTGAAGTCTGCAAATCTACGACGGCAGCACGGCCTTCTCCAGCAGGACCTACTCGAGGAAAATTTGATGCAGTTCACTCTTCCGCGGTGCAGCCGTAGAGAAGCGGTTGTCATTGCAAGGTCGGAAGAGAAGATGTGTTAATGAAGAGTTCACAGGTGCCTAAGAACGAAGTTGGTCTACAAAACCTTAGGAACGACAGTGGTGACGGTAATTCTGTACATGAATTTTCTGATTATCCCTTAAATTATTCTAATTTTTAGAGTAAACACCACTGTAATTCCCGTTACTAAAGAGCCTACTATGATTACATGCAACTTAATTAAATGGTATACCTGTTGCATTTTTGCTTGACAATGGTAGTGCAGTCTCAACTATACGTAATAGAGATGCACCTACAGTTGGTGTTGTTGTAAATCCTACGTGCAGCAAAGTTCTCGGATACAGTAGTGGCGCGGTAAACTGGCTTAGTCAATCTTCAGGAATTATTGATTATAAAAACGTTAGTTTTAATCACAAGTTTCTCATTGTTCAAGATGATAGAATCAACTTACATGGCCGAGATATTTGTTTAAACTCAACGTAAACGTTGTCATTCCCGATAAATACAACTTCATAAATAAAACGGATTGTCATAACTTGCCGAGAAGCTTGTCTTTGAAACACGATTCATATTTATCATGTGACTCACAGTCTCACGTTAGAGATACCGTTCATCTTGATGTGTTGCCTTAGGCAATTCCTGTATATTTTAAAGCACGCCCTGTTCCTGGACGACTAAAAGATTCTGTCAAAACCGATCTGGAGCGCTTGCAGAGTATGGGTAAAATTTCTAAGGTGTGTGATAGCCAATGGGCATCTCCTACCGTTAATGTTCTAAAGTCTGACGGCAGTGTGAGAATCTGTGGAGATTTTTCAGCCTCCATCTACAATTTTCTGAATCCAGATCAATCTGTACTGCCTGTTATTGATGATGTCATTTCTCAAGTCGGAGACGCGAAGTTTTTCTCAAAAATTTACTTGTCTAACGCGTTTCTGCAAATTCCGTTGGACGAAGCATCAAAGATGGTTACGACCATCAACACCTCAGAAGGTCTATTTATGTATAATTACTTACCTTATGGATTACGTGCAAGCCCCGGCATTTTTCAAGCGTTCATGAATAGGACTCTTTCTGGCATCGATAACATCATTGTGTACCAGAATGACCTACTCATATTGACCTCTTCCCATGATGCTCATTTGGAGGTTCTTGACAAAGTCTTGTCTGTCCTCAAAAATGCTGGAATTCGCTTAAATCTGTTTAAATGTGCCTTTCTAACTGATCGTGTGTCTTATCTAGGGTACGTTTTCGATAACAAAGGTGTTCACTCTAACTCTGAGAAAGTAGACGCTATTCTCAATGCTCCTGTTCCTAAAAATCTCAAACTGTTGTAAGCCTTCATTGGATTGTGTAATTTCTATAGTCTTTTTGTACCCAACTTTTCTAATGTCATGCATCCTCTGTATTCGCTGCTTAAGAAAAATTTACCGTTCCGGTGGACTCCAAAACAGGATAAAAGTGTCCAGACAATCAAAGACATCTTTCGTTCGCATAAACTTCTAAAATTGTTTGATCCCAACCATGGAACTCTTCTTGAAACTGACAGTTTGGGATATGGGGTCGCTGCCATACTCATGCAACGCGTTGGTTCTTCTCATGATTGGTGTCCTGTTCAATTTATTTCAAGATCTCTAAATAATGCAGAACAAAACTAATCTAACATCGAAAGGGAGAAACTTAGTGTGGTTTTTGACGTTGAGAAATTCAAGAAATTTCTTCATGGAGCAAAGTTTATCATCCATAATGATCAAAAACCTCTTTGTAAAATTTTTGCACATAACAAGGGTGTACCTCTCAACTGTTCCGCTCGAATTCAACGATGGGCTCTCAGACTTTCCCAGTTTGACTATATTTTCAGCTATTCGAAAGGTAAATGTAACATAAACAGCGATTGTCTCAGTAGGCTTCCCCTACCCACAACTGAAATAACTAGAACTGTACGAAATGATTTTTGCAGTGAACGCTCTCGATAAAACTCCTGTCACCTGTGAAAACATAAAAACTCATACTGATATGGATAGCGACCTATACCAACTCAAACAATACATTAAGTTTGGCATGCCTCCTAAACCTAATCCTAATTTGTCTAAATTTAAGAACCTGCTAAATCAGATGACCATCATGAAAGGTTGCATACTTTATAAAGAAAGGGTTTTAACTTCCAAGTGATTGCGTAGTCTAGTTCTTGAGACATTCCATGATAGACATCCTGGCATTTGGGGCATGAAATCGTTGACCAGATGTGTTATTTGGTTTCCCGGAATGGACAAAACTATTGAAGACATCGTAAAATGTTGTCCTCAATGTTCAAGTAAATCGAGCAAAACCTAACGCTAGAAATGTAGAATGGCCCACTCCTTCTCGTCCTTTTGAACGTATTCATGTTGATCACTTTTTCTACGAGAATAAAATTGTTTTCAATGCTGTAGATGCATTCTCTAAATATATTGAATGTGAAGTGGTAACATCTACGAGTATGTCAGATACTACCGATGCTTTGAGAATGATTTTCAGCAGAAACGGGTTGTATGACGTGCTCGAAAGTGTCAATGCTTCTAACTTTTTATCTCAGACTTTAAAGATTTTCTAATTTCCAACGGCCTTGAGTACCTCACACCTCCACCCTCTTTTCCAGCAAGCAATGGTCAAGCTGAGAGAGGGGTAAGAGTCATTAAATACCTGTTGAAAAAACTCTCTTCTTCCGAATCGTTCAAATCCAGTCTAGCAAAAGCATTATTTCAATCACATTGTATTCCGCATAGCGTTACAAAAATTGCTCCCTCTGTTTCGCTCAACAATCGTAAATTTGTTACTTCCAGAGATAGAGTTTATCCTAAATATTCTGTGTCCAGGTCTAAGCCTATGTATGTAACTCAATTTGATGTCGGTGATCAAGTTCTTGCACTGAATTTAAAAAACGGTCCCAAGTGGCTGAAGGGAAACATTGTAAGGAAAGTGGCTGTTAATATCTTTCATGTTCAAATATATGCATTAAATGTAATCTGGAAGAGACACTCAAATCAGTAGTTTGGGACCTATCCGAAGTGGGGCAGCAAAGACTCCTGCTTTGTGGCCTGTTGGCAGTTCACCTGTGCAAAATGAACCTCGTAGATCAAATAGAATAACTAAACCTGTAATGCGAATACGTTGCTGAGTTCTTCCTTCCTTGTGTCATATATTCATCTTAAGGAATGGAAATTGTAGTATCTCAATATAGCCCTCGCAGCCTGATGTCCTTATCACACTTGGTTTGGGATATAGCGGTCACCGGCGGAAGCGTCATAGCCGCAGCCGACGGAAGCCGCCTTGTGCATTTACCGGAAGGTCTTTGTTTAAATTCCGGGGGCACTCTAGACTTAAGGAATGTCTGTCCCTTTGTGAGTCAGTACTATACTAGAAGTCCTATTGTGAGTTTCCCTATCCTTCTGCCTGGTATTCGGCTGGGCGAATTGAAGTTACAGCTTCTGCTAAATAAACCTCTAATCGTACTGAAAATAGCGACACTAAAATCTACCCGTTTTACTTTCAACCTAAATGGCTCATTTCACTAGTTCCTATGTTCGTAAGCTCAAATTTCAATATGGGAGTGCACTACGAGAGTATTTTCAACAATGCATCATATTGATAATTTTTTTATGAACACTTGTAATAAAATACATGGTCAAAATGAGACCAACGCAATGACGGAGACGCATTTTACACGTCTCTGTACCAACCAGTTGTTTCGAAAATTTACCTGCATAAGTATTGTGAACCCCATGTGTAAATATCAAGGCAGGGCCTAATTTTAAGCTATTTGAAAGTATTTTTCGCTCATATTACAATATTGGATAATGCGACGTAAATCATAAGCAACTTTCACTTTCTTACGCTCGTGAGTGCATTACGATAAAACTATTTTCGGTGACTAACTTTACGTACTGTTCCAGCTATGCTGCAAATGTTATGGTTACCATTGTACAACAATCCTCATGTCCCTAAATCCGGTGAACTCTTTTGTGCCAGTTTTATCTGCGCAGTTAGTAAGTATTATTAATTTGTCTTATGCTGAAACATTTTATTCCTTTCGAGCTCATTATTTTGGCATACTGGTCGTTGCACAAGAACGAAGAAAAGGAAATTGTCTTGAATGTCGATCTCATAGTCTTTTATGCAAAATAATTTAAATCTGCTCATTTTACTCTTAACATTAATCTCTCCAAACTCTAGTTCCTATGTTCGTTTGCTCACACTCGGATATACGCGCGCCATAACGAGTGTTTTCAACTATGTGTAACATCGATTTGTTTTTTTAGTTTCTTATATTTATTTGCATTTTCAAAATCAAATTAATTACCGCAAAGAAAGAAAGGATGTTAATGTGAAGGTGTTTAAAAAGCCACGGATTCGACGAATGTCATTACTTTGAAGAACATCAATGTTTTATTTTTTATTCTAGTCTTAAATTGTTCTTGTTAGTTTTGAATGGCAATTTTTACTTTCTTACACTCGTGAGTAAATTATGACAATATTTTATGTAGTCAAATTTTTGTACGGTTCCAGCTACGTGGAAAATGTTTCGGCTAGCTTTGTACAACAATCCTTTTCATGTCTTTGACACCGGTGAACTCTTTTGTGACATTACTACTAGCGTAAGTAGGAAATATCATAATTTTTTTGTGATAGTGAATATTATATTCTTCTTGAGCTCATAACTTGGCATACTAGTTGATGCGTTTGTGTGAAAAATTGTCCTAAATCCCGACTGTCAACCTCATAGTTCTAGACGCGGAATAAATCAAATCTGTCCCTTTTACTTCTAACATCGATCCCTTATGCTCGTATCACTATTTCCTATGTTCGAAAGCTCATATTTCAATATAAGTACGCACTAACGAGAGGGTTTTCAGCAATGCGTCACAATGGTTATGTTTTCTTAGTCACTTTTATTTAAATGTACTACCAAAATCATACTTCAGCAACGAAGAGGAACGCATTTTTTTCCTACTTCTCTCTGAATCATTTGTATCGACGATTACCATGAGTATTACGATAATCATGTATGAATAGCAATTAAGGATCTCAATAATTTGTTTCAACAATTAACATGGGTATTACGATAACCCTACACGAATAGCAATTAAGGATCTCGTATTTGAACGTGATTATCCCTTTTATTTCAATATAGGTGTGCACAAACGCATGCATTCTTCAACTAAGCGTTACGAAGATTGTGTTCTCTTAGTTACTTATATTTAAATGCAACGTCAAATTCAGATTACGCAACGAATAAACTCATTTTTTTGTGCTTTTCTGACAATCATTTTTGTGTTTTCAATATTTTACATAGGTATTACAATAACAATGTGTTATTATCAATTAAGGGTGTTAATGTGAAGGGATTTTAAAAATCAATGTTTCAACATTCCACGCTTGAAATTTATTGGAAATAAACTGTGTTTCTTTTCTTCCTTTTCTTTCTTTCTGTCCAAGAGCATGCGTGCCAAAGAAATAACTATGGGTTAGGACTGTGTGCTACAGTCGCAACTTATTACTAACAACTTCATCCAGTCGGCTCAACATCAAGCAGGTTTTCTTCCACGTTCCGTGGCTGGTTTTATTGTTCTCAAGTCTCCCAGTTCTTGTTAGCATTTCAGGTTACAAATCTCACATGTCCTTTTCCGTATCACCGGAAACTAGTCGCCTTAGGTTATCAGCAGAAATTTAGCAGATCTCGCTGCTGCTGTCTTCGCCGCCTGGTCGGGGCGCTCATTTTCGACCATGTCCACGTGTGCAGGGAGCCTACTGATTGCTATATTCTTTCTATCCTAAATAATTTGTAGCATTTCCAACAGTATATATTTTTACAGTTAATTATCTTCAGTATATGTAGCTATCAATCAATTGAATGGAGTTAATTGAGTCGATGCTAATTAGGAAATCCTGGGACTGCGTTTCCTTTATAATATTTAAGATGAGTTTGATGGCATGTAATTCGGCCATCATAACTATTGACACGGCTAGCTAAGTGACGCTTCTCTTGATGCCGCCCATCACGGCCGCAGCTTCAACTCCTGCCAGTGACTTGGATCCATCCGTGTACAGGGTATTGTTTTTAATATCTCCTGATGTCATCTCTGTGCATGTGCCTTACGATGGATAGGAATATTGTATTTTTTTCATATCCTCCATGTCCTCTTCTACTTCCGGTCTTCTCAGAATCCTCGAAAATGATGTAGGTGTAAAGCTCGCGGTTGGACAAGCTGGGTCGGAATGTTGTACTGAATTAAATGCAGACGTATTTGCTGGATTACTGGTTCTAATGCTGTGTTGACGAAATGATACTTGAGTTTGAAGAAATACAGGAGTAGCAGGTCCTTTCCTCTCAACTACAATCTTGGTTCATTACAGATAATGTGTAAGTTCTTTCATGGTGCTGTATTGAATGCGCCCGTACTAATGGGCATTGCCTCGTTTGCGACAGCAAGTTCCCTTAGTGCTGTTGCACTATCCGAGTCAAACACTCTACTTCCATATTCGATTTTAGAACGGATGAGGGATCTATATAATCTCATGGACTGCAACCCAAGTGTAAGCAGACACAGATTTCATCAGGTTCAAGTCATTTCTACATTTATTTGCGTCTTATGAATATGAGTAATTCAATTAAGTTGTCTATTCAAGTGAAGGGCAAAAAATTTATTGCTTTAAACGGTTGGTATTGTTCTTTTTTCTCCCAGGTGTAGCCTTAGAGTCCGTGTTGGTTTGCGCTTTTTATAAAATTGCATTGCGGTTGTCTTCGTTGACCGGATTCTGAATCCGCTTCGCATTGCCCATTGAGTGACTTTGTTTGTTGTTGACTGTAACGTTGCTTGTACTTCAGTTCTGCCGAAGTCTGCAAATGGGATGAGAAGATCGTTCACGAACAATGAGCCTAAAACGCCTGCTGGAATTTCTCATCATTATAAGTTTGTTTCTATTGCGAAAAGAGTGACCCTTAACGTGCTCTTTTGAGGCGTTCTTGTAGCGAGATCCTGAGCTTGAGACAATTATTCTCCTAGTTATATTTTGATGTTCTGTTTCTGAGGAATTCCCCTACAAATTTTGGCAATCGTCCCCTCAAACCACCTGCCGCCAAATATTATAACTCCTTAGCGCCACGCCATGTCATAAGTTTCTCTAAGTCATAAGCACCGCAGTCACAAACTTATAATTGGCTAATGACTGTCGCACGTACGTATCAAGCAGTACAAGATGATCCTATGTTTTTTTCTGAACACTAAAAAAGATTTTATTGTTTCAAGGTATTCCATTCACCTTCTGTTTAATGTTTTTTCGTATTTATTGCATAAGCAACTCGTCAATGAGGTAGGTCTATAGATGTTAGGGTTGATGCGATTTTGCCGGGTATCGGAATAGGAATTACTATGGCTTATTTCCACGGTTGATAGACATGTGGAATTTCATCCTCGTTTATATACTTTTAACAGGTATTGGAGAGCATTGATGGTCAAATTCTTGGCTATAAGATTACTGAAATTAAACGGTCTATGTGTCGTGATCGTGCTGCTCTTGAGGGCAGATGATTATTCAAACATGGTGAAAGGTGCAATGTATTCTTCTCTGTTGTCGCTCGCGAAGTCAACTATTGGGATCTGTTTAAAAAGTTACTTGTACGGTAAAAGTTGATGGGTATAGTTGATGTCGCTGGGTATGGTCTTGAACGTCCCTGCATGTTTTTCATTGATGGCCTTCAAAGATAAGATTTGAACAGCATTTTTGCTCAGCATCATTATTTGTCTATTTGTTTTTTGGATATTGTTCATTTTCACCCACACCAGCTGCTCAGCGTATTAGAGTTCAGATTTGAGACGTTCTTTCTCCAGCAGTTATACTTTGCATCTCTGAAAGTCCTTGCTGCCCCTGCCCACGCTTTCTCACATTGTACTTGCCTTCCATCTGCATGTTTCGTCCTTTTATACATATCTTTTGACACTTTTCTCTTTCCATCCAGGCTGTCCTGCAGTCTGCTGTCCACCCCAGTTTTGCATATTACCGTCTTTTCTTATATTTAGTCGCCATCTTTCAGCAGCGTAACTAAACCTGATCTATAAAGCTCGGCTACTGCTGCATCTGGATTATCCGGTATTTCAAGCTCATTGAATTACCTCCACGTTTTGTCTTCTCGAAATCGCTTTCAGTTGCCTTTTCTGAAATTCGATCTCTTTGTTTCAATACATCCGTCAGCCTGTCACACTGATAAAGTCAACGCAATGGAGAAATGGTCAGTGTTAAGAACTGAAAAAAGCATAGTAAATTTCAAATCATGATTAATATCAGGGGTGGTCAAGGTAAGGTCAATCACCAATCTTGAAATATGGGTGGCTAAGTTATTGTTGACGATATTAAAGTTCTAATGTTTTAGAAAATCTTTCACTTATAGTCCTCTTCGGTCTATGATATTATTCCTCCAGTCGCTGTGATGGGCATTGAAATCTTCTATCAGAATAACATGTTTTCGCATTCCTTTGATTGTGTCAAAAATTTATTCGAGGTTAATATTTGATTCTTGGTGGTAGGTGTATAGATGCTGCTTTGAATACTTTATACTGATGTAGGCATACTCTTGCGCTTATAATTTAAGCTGGTGAATCGATTTCAATGGCTAGAGGTGGTAACGACGAGTGTGTATATAAAGAGCCTAACCCTCCACGGAACCTGTGGTTGTAAATGTTTATTTTGTACAAACCGTTGCATCCCTGTATTGATGACACGAATTCATTTACATAGAATGTCTCCTGGACTGCTATCACTCCTGCTAGTGTGTATCAATGGGGTTGATCATGTCTTCTTCACATGTCGCCATTCCCCGCAGACTCCACCGGATGAACTTGATTTTTTTCCTCTGCCATTACCTCCATTCGCGTTTGTTGCCCTCATTAGGATGATGACCGGACTTCCCTCCTTCCCCTCTAGAATATCTCCGTCTGTAACTCTCTTCCGAATTTCCACGCGACCGCTGTTCCTTATTTCCTCTTTCTCGTGGGCATTTGGACTTCCGTAGTTCCTCTTCGTAGTTATTTATGTCCACCTATTCCACTCTTCCTCTCGCCATACATTCATCAAATATCTTTTTAATTTCTCTCGCTTTGAACCCTCTTTTTCGCAAGTCGATGCATCACGGTTCGGCTTATTTTTTTGGACAGTCTTCCTGAATTAGGACGTGCCCACACCACCTCGGTTCTCTCTGCATTTATCCTCCTGTCATGGACCACCTCATACTCCAACCAAAGTCTCTTTCACTGACTTCTCATATTTTCTTCTTGTTTTACTGCGGTTCTGACGCTGGTTCCACGTCATCTGTGAGGTTTTTTATTACTAGTTGTTATTTCTTTTTTATTATGGTTGGCAGATGTCGTTAATGCCTTGGAGAGTTCATTGAGAAGTTGGGATGTTATTAAATATCATGGCTTGCCCTTTCGACACTCGCTCTCTTCTTTGTATGACCAAAATTTCCTCCTTCGTTGCTCGCAGCCTACAATTCTTTGCTGCAGTCACATGTCCCTCACTGCAATGGTAACACGTATTCCCTTATGACGTGCTCTCGTCCATTCCATGGCCAGCCAAGCTACACTCAGGATAGATTTGTTTGCTTTAACAATACTTTATTTCATGGTCGTACTCCTGATATATTTATTCAACATATGTTTTCGCTTTATTCCGTATACTTTTGATCTTGCTTGTTCTCCTGGCGTATCCGGAAGGATAGGTTTTTTGAAGGAAACAAGTACAGGTTATGCCAGCCGTTTTTTGGGCTTTGTCAATGTTGCTTGGACTGCATATTGCACTCCACATTTTTCTAAGATACTTTTCTTGAATACATCCATATTGTTTAAATCAAACTCGTATACGAAGACAAGGCATTTTTGAAGTGCAAAGTCATTTTCTTCAACGGCCACGGTAGTTCATTCAATTGTTGTTTCTGCTTCATTTTTCTACCGAGTGATGTATCAAAAATTTCTACCGTAAATACAGTTTCGTGGCGGGATCTATATTCCTTTGGCTTACTTTTGAGATTTTAAACTTTGCAATTTCAAGCAGCCAAGGCGGCATTTTCCTTTCCTGAGCTCAGTATATTTTTCAATCAAAATGGATGATGAACTTGTTAAATTATTGTACTCAGTCCGTTTCGTGTACATGTACTGTACTGTACTCCGTTTCTTTGTTCTTCTTATCGTAACCTTTCTCTTCTCTATTACTTGCATTAAACATCTCTCATCCGTTTCTTCGTCGCATTGGGTGCTGACTGCAGCATGAGGTCCTCTGCAGTGAACACACTCAGATGAAAGAGCAGTTTAGAGAGGAATGGCCTGCCTCTGCATATTTCCTGTATACAATTGAGGTGCTGTGATATCACTTAGCGGTGTGTCCATATGCCTGAGAGTTCAAAGACATCATTGGCTTACTGTTAAATAAGTACACCTTGGTGTCCTGTTCTTGTCCTGGGATGTAGAAGCTGCACGAAACGGTCGGTTGCCTGAATGTTAACAGAAAAGCTTGAGTTTTTGGTATTTGGGTTCAACAAAGGTCGTTTTTTATGAAGCCTACCAGGGGCCTAAATCAGTCGTATTCTGCTGTCTGGCACAGTACGCCTTCTACACAAGTCATCCTTCTTTTCTGCTTACACCGCGTCCGCACATCCCCCATCATCATCTCACGGCCCATGCTGGAGATCTTTTTAGGTTTTGCTGCGGTTACCTTTTCGATTTTATCAACGATGATCATTCTTTTCTTTCCTGTTTAAATGTCAATGAGAAATATTTTGAGAAGTATTTTTCGTCTGTCACGAGTAGAGGGGCGTATTTCTTTCTTTATTTTCTTGAGGTTTTATCCTTTTTTCGCGTCGCTAGAATTGGTCCTGCAGGTGTTTGCATTGTGCCTACAATACTCCCACCTCGATGCTCCTCAGCCGCCCCTCAATCTCACACATCCCGTCAGCACCACACACTTCCCCAGTCTTGGCTCTTGGCTCTGCATAGATCCATCGATCGTTAGAGCAATTGCTCCGTCAATCCCCTTTCTGATACTTTCAATCCAGTTCGTCTACTCCATTGCGCAGCGAGAATCGACGCTGTCTCCTTCATCTCTCAGTCGACCCCGCACATCGTCTTCTTGTTTGTTGCAGTCCATTTCATTCTAAGCGCTCTTCAGACATCGTTGAACTTGGTTTCAGGGGATAGGTCCCCTTGATAAATCAAGGGGGCCGGCTAGTATTGTCCTATTATAAAGACGAAAATTTTACAATATGAATAAGTGAAATTAAAAATTAAATACCCAGATGTTAGTGGGCGGCCCCCACGTTGGGTCTCCCCACTGAAAACCAGTCAATAAATAATCCTACCAACATTATAATACAAATTTACATTAACAGTATGTAACAAGTTAGTAATTACAAGTGGGTATACTAACAGTATCACCTCGGGAAGGTGTGGGTAGGCTGGAATACATACTAAGTGCAAGTACTCCTTTTCAAATCCATGTCCAGAGACTGTCCGCTTCACCATACCAAAATAATGATTCAGCTAAACACCAGTAATACTTGGTAAAACGAACAGAGAAAATTCCCGAGTTTAAACTGCACATTTGACTCTTACGCTTCTGTTAAACTGCGGAGTATGAGGTTAGACGTTCTTCACACCAGCCGACTATTATTATTATTGGTACATAGTACTTCTTGAATCTACAGCTCTAAATATCCACTAAGCTATTATTTCCTCGTTAAAGAATTAGACTAGGTCGATTGAAATCTCCAAAGGACAAAGAAAAATTCATTGGCAAAGTTATGTGAGATAAGCTATCTTCGGCCACCTCAACCAATCACCCCTATCGTTGATATGGGTGTTTTTAAATAAGATTCACTGTTGTTAAATTTCTGATTTATGCAACTTTAGCTCCATTTTTTAAATTTTCATTGGTACTTATTATTGAGTAGGTGTGTTTAAAGATTGTATTTAATAGAATATCCGTGATTCAGATAAACTAAAAAAATTTTTACATACTGTCACTGTCAACATTAAATCAGGAAAATTCCACAATTGAAATTTAGGTGTTAAATCGTAGGTTTATGTACATTTTTCTTTATGGATAAACACTATCATCAAACTGTACGTTTATACACATCTTTGACTCTGTGAGACATTTCTACGAGTATCGAGGACATTAACATAGCTCATTTGCAAATGAAATGTAATCACACCTTTAAGAATTGCAAATCGTAATTCCAGCTAAAATGGTAATTTTAGCTAAAAATTTTCGCATAAGTTTTAAATTTCAGGTCTAAACTTAGTCATTTCACACTAACTCCGTTGTTCTTACTTTCTCCGGAATTAAAATATTTCCTACGTTTTAACAGACTTCTGAATGATTGTAGTTGTCGACTTGGTTTCACGAATGAATTCCCATTTCCTTTTTCTGGAAGTCCTATTGAACTGGCAATTATCATCTCGGTTTTTTATTTCAATGTTTTGGGTGATTTTTTCACTTAAAAATCAAAATTAATAGAAAGTTTAGTCCGTTAACGGATGTCTCACTTGATATGATAGAACATAAATAACCTGGTAATCGTCGAAATAAAAAAGAGTTGGAACTAAACTTAAAGTGACATCACTTCAGTGAAAACTTTTTTCATACAGCTTAATATGTGGGTTAAAAGCACAAGGTTAATCGTAGTTTCGCTCATAAATATGCCATATGAGGCTTCTGCACGAGCTGTCGTTAAAAAGCTTCCACTCTTTGGAATTAAGGGTAATTTCATTTACCTCAAATAGACCGGTCACATTGTGGCAGAAGAAAACCTCATCTTGATGAGTGAAAAAGATTGAAATATGATGGCGACGCTTTTCCTGACCTGATGTGTGCTCACTTTCACCTATCACATTCCACTGCTTGAGTCTCGACGTGAAACGTGCGCCATTTGACTTCATGAGGCCAAGATATGTGATCAGGTCATTGATGTGTCCTTGACTAGGGTGGTATGAATTTCTTTCACCAGTTGCGTCTCTGAACTCTGGATCAGTGTCTCATGTTCTTCTGAACTACTTTCCTTTCGTAAACACTGCTGCTCTCGGTCTTTAGACTCGGTCGCGGTCGGGCGTGCGGGAATAATGGTGCAGTAATAATATTGTTGAAAATGCAAGGGGCAAAAAATCTAACCATACAGAAAAATCATACTATCAGTGAATGTGTTTGCTACCCGTTAAACTGCAGAAAGAAAAAAAACTGTAGTCTTATGCTGCTTAAATGAGTGTTATTTAAATGCGAAGCCAACGAAGCAGTGCTAGCAAGAAGTGTGAAATGGTGTGCCCCTGTACCCCTGCCTCCCGTCTTCTGACCGTTCAGAACATGGCAAATCGTGAACTTTTTCGCTCCAAGCAACCAAAGAAATGAATTTGATTTGATAAATTTTTTGGTAATGTCTAACCTCTCAGTGAAGTTTTTGTACCTCCTGCGCGGCCGAGACGGCAAATGTGCATGAAAGAATTGTTGTGTTTTGTACCTCTGTTTCCCTATTGACACCGATAGTTAGAAGACACCGATAGCTTAAAGTGAGCTTCTAGTAAGAATAACGGGTGAATGAGAAGTTGAAAAACATTTACAATTATCAGGGAAAATAGGATAAAAATTGCAACTAGCCTCGAATTGTAATTCAAATATGTTCTCACTAAAAGCGGTAGTCATCTTATAGATGATATGTTTCTACTAATCCTACAAAATTACCGCACCGAAAGGAAGCCCATCCCAACGAAGGAAAAGACTGAAGATGAAACTGCACACTACGATTCGCTCCCCTCTATAATCAATGAGACTAAAATGTAATAATTGTGCTGTTCCTCAGTATTATCATATCCCTTTTTGCACCTGATCTCATTCTGTTGAATAATTAAAGCGTCCCTCAAACAGGAAGAAACTCTCGGTCAACTAAAAAAATCACGACTCGTGTCGGAGATTGTGACCTTGTCGATCAAAATGTAAAATTGCGTACAACAAATTTCAAGAAACAGGTGACTTGAACTCAGAGCACCACTGAGCGTAACCAACCTTCACCCTGAAGACGTCTGTTGAATATTTTTATAGGCGACGGCGCCAAATTGTTCGGGCGCCAAATGGTTAAATAGTTAGGTGGGCGAGTCCTGTTCGACCCGATTGAGAATTTATTTTGGTTTGTCCTTCTTGGGAGCCAGTTGATGGATTATTTAGGTGGGCGAGTCCAGTTCGGCCCGATTGATAATTATTTGGGTTGGTCCTTTTGGGAGCTACCTTTTGATAAAATGTCCTTATCTTAGGAATTCTGACGGCCGCCTTTTCTGAGGCTTATTTTTCCGGAGGAATCTTCCTGATATTTTCAGGGATAAGAGAAAAGTCAGATTCTGCTGACTTATTTATATTAATTTGGGGTTCGCCAACAGTTTTCAAGTGTTGCGAATTTTTTCGGAATCCTTCCGAGTTTTCCGTATCTTTCCGAGTTTTCGATCTGGTTACCAGTTTTAGAGATTTTTGAGCTGTTTTCAAGCTTTGAAGATGTCAAGCAGTTTTTCAAGCTTTCGAATTTTGAGCCGAACTAAACCGAGCTTCATAGTTTTCGCGCCGAACTAAATCAAGCTTCGGGGTTTTTCAAGCCGAATTAAATCAAGCTAATGAAATTTTGAGCTATCAAAAGAAGGTTTGCCTTCATCTTTAGTTTTTCTTCTTAATATTGTCTTCTTAGATTTTGATTTCCAGTTTTTCTTCATTAGCTTTTCCTTTCTAAAAATTTGAAGATCGCGACAGAAGTACGTTTTGAAAGTATCTGTGATACGCGAGCTCAGTTATTTGAGAGAAAAACTATTTTCCCTAATGTTAAGGTATAAAGGCACTAGTCGACATCTTTTGGCAATAACCTAACAACGTCATTGTTCACGGCCCGCCCCCACTCTCTTTGTTCATCGCCTCCTTGCTTCAGCATTACCCAAGTAGACACAGATGTGGGATTGACATGGGGCCCATATGGGTTTCCCATTTCAGCCCATGTGGATTTCCCATATGGGGGAAATATGGATTTTTGGATAGTGCACCAAAGTGAGCTTGACATGGACCAACCACTGATACTCCAGTCCATGCCCATGTGGGCTTTCAATTGCATCTACTGGGTATCGTAGACACTACATGGGGCCCACATGCCTCACCCATTTGCAGCCCATATTTTTTTCACATAGGGAATAAATGGGTTTTCGAAAAGTAATCGCATATTGGTTGGACATGGACCAACTACCGGTTGGTCCAGTTGATGCCAATATAGATACACATAAGCATAAACTGGGTGTCGTTCACATAATAACGGATCTGTTTTACCTCTGCAGGCCGTTGTGCACTGAAGTTGAGTTGTAAGATGGATGGTTCTGGTTGTTGTAGACTTGGAGGATAAGTAAATAAACTACCAGCCATCTGAAGAACGCTGATATATCTGAAAATTAAAAATATCTTTTCACATTTGTTTTACAAAGTACGATAGATGATAGTATTACTGTAGATTTGTGCCTCTCATAGTGGAGAGGAATATAAAAACATGATTTAGTGATGCTCATAGTAAAAGTTTAGCTGCAATTTACCTGCGTTTCTATACAAATGCCTCTTTAACCCTTTACTGCCCAACTGGACTATTTCGTCCTCTTTCAAAAATAGCAATAATATATCGTATTTCTTATTCAATTTGTTCACTAATGTGTCCTTTGAACTGCACTGCTGAGTGGCAGTTCCTTCCACATCTTGATAACAGTGACTACCTAATGCCAGTGTCGGTTTAGTGATAGTGGTTGTCATAACGGTAATATGAGTATAAAAATGTGGGCGTTAAAGGGTTAAGAGGTGGGAGGAACGGAAGTGAAAAAACTTAAGGGTTCTTTTCGTTACGTTAATTTAAGACAACGTAAATCTCAAGAAATTAAATATTTTAACCTATTCCGTTCCCTTTGACAAGATAGGCCAACTAATTGAGATAATCCCTCACAAAACTGATTCGTCATTAAAAGTAAGCAAGCACAACGTTGGAACAACATAGTGCAAGCAGTATTCATTCACTTGGTTTGATAAAAGAAATAAATTTAAATAACGGTAAAGTTTCTATCCGTGTCATTTGCGCCAATCCAAATCACTGTTTGAACTTATACATACATACCCAGTCTAACTTCTTCGCCGTCAGCATGCATATTTTTCGCCGCCCAATTAAGTATTAGAATAGTATGGGCAGCGAAAACTAGCATGCCTCGGCAAAAAATTTAAACTGGGTAACCTCATAGAAAAAGCAGAAATTGAGCTCCCCTTAGATCAGTAGATATTTTGCGACTTCCATTGTGATTTATTGGGTAGGTTTCTGAATGTCAGTTCCCCCATTTGCAAGAATTTAATTTTTAATTTGAACAGTGCTGTAAAAAGCAATATGTTCATGCAAATCATAATTTATTGAATGTAAGTAAACAAAGTTTTCTCACTTGCTAATGAGTTTTACGAAAGGGTATCATAGGTGCCAAGGCCCACTCATTATGGCTGACTTAATTAGTGAATAACGTACGGTTCTAAATTGACTTGGACCATGCATGTCATTCACTAACAGGCCTAAAATTGATGCTTACCAAAATGCCGAAAGGGAAGGTTAGAGTATAAGTTGGCTTAGGCCGCCCTAACCATACAGCAAAGACGTTCCAAAGAGAGGAATAATGAAGAGACCATCCAGTGTGGACACGTACACGGGGAATCTATGCAAAATGTATTTCCCTAACAGGCGGTCCTTGTATGGTAACACATGTGTGTTGCCAAACGGGACAATACGCATAGAGACAGCAAGTCAGGAAATAAGTTCGAACAAGATCAAAGTTCAAAAAGGAAGTATAGATGTTGAACAAAAAGATAACGGTGAGCGCTACTTCTCGTAGATACAATAGTTGTGTTCTCCTAAGGAGTACCGAAAGGAAAATAAAATGAAATTTCATTAATTGAGTCTAATTTCTGATGTAAATCAAATCCATCTTTATTCATGCTGCAAAGTTCACTTATTTTGAGTGGCACAAATCATCGTATATTCAAACGCATACCATTTCACTATGCTTTCAAATACTCATAGAAGGAGATCATAAACTTAGAAATTAGGTAAACGTAGGTCCATTTTGTTTTTATTGCTAAGGTTTATTAGTCTTCCTTCCGATGAGAGCGAACTTTGGACTTTTACACACGCAATTTTTCCGCATCAATTTCATGCATGTAAAATAATTTCCTCTTACAGGCAGCACACTTTTGATGGTTACATGGAAAACCAAGTACCATCTAAACATATGCATTGGGACATAATCAATTAAGTACGCACATATCTAAACACATATCGTCGAAAATCATAATAAGTGCAACTATGAATCGGGAACATATTAAGACTCTATTTATAGAACTAACGAAAAATGGTAAACGGATTATACTTGGGACTGTATATAGGCCCCCAGCAGTTGGCAACGTTTCTTTCCTGAACGAGCTTCAAAGCATAATATCCCAGTTCAATAAATCTCTATAAAATGACATAATAATTTGCGGGGATTTCAACTACGATCTTCTACAACATGAGAACTGTGAGCAAATCTCAAACTTCATAAATGTTTTTCAGTCTAACTCCTTCCTTCCAATCATCACGAAACCTACGCGTTCTACACCTGAATCTGCCACATTGTTCGATAATATTTTTATGTTTGATCCGACAGATTTCCGTACAGGAATAATAATTTCTGAATTATCTGACAAATTTCCGGTGTTTCTCATCAAGAAAAATGTCTATAGTCCCTCTAACAGCCCACAGACTGAGACTTTTTCATATCGTTGTGTAAACGAACATAACTTGGGAACAATGCGAACTGTTCTAGATGAATTAATGCCATCATTGGACATCTATGAACTGGACAATAATGCGATTAACATTGATCAAGCAATGCTAAATCTAATTGAAACTATAACGACCCCATACAACCAGTGTTGTCCATTAATCACCCACACAATTACGCCGAAAAATATATAAAAGCCTTGGATTACTGAAGATATCGTGATCAATATAAAGAAACGTCAAGCGTACTTAGCCTTACTATACGAAGGACGAATATCTAGAGTAACGTATAACAGATTCAGGAATCATGTGACAAATCAAATACGAACATCGAAGCAAAACAACTTTACGCGCAAATTTCCTGAATACAAAACTGATATTAAAAAAACTTAGCGCCTGCGTAATTCATGCTATAGACCGAATAATAACGCTACAAAAACAATTGCGTCCATCGTTCACGAAAATGTAAAATATCACGATAAACAAGATATTGCAACAGGGTTTAACAACTTTTTATAACTATAGGGGAAAATATAGCCGATAGTGTCGTTGGTGAACCTACAGACCACTTGCAATACATGGACCATGTCCGTGAACACAACTCTTTCTTTTTCCCGCCAACTAATCCCTCCGATGTAATTACGTGCATAAACAACTTGAAAAATAAATCAAATCGATTAAATACATTCTCAGCTAAAGTTATTAAGGCTATAGTTGATATAATAGCACCATACATATCTAATATTATCAACCATTCACTTTCTCAAGGTATCTTCCCCAACTCTCTCAAAACTGCCAGAGTGACCCCTATTATTAAAAATGATGATAAAAATTGCATTAATAATTATAGCCCTATCGCTATTTTGCCAATTATGCGCAAAATATTTGAAAAAATTGTGTATAAAAAAGTGTATTCGTATTTTGAAAAAAATCTTTTCTCTGCGACAGACAATACGGTTTTCGTTCTAAGAAATCAACGGCACAAGCTGTATTAAATCATTTACAGTACTCTTACTCAAATATAGCTGAAGGAAAGCTTTCTTTATCCGTTTTTCTTGACTTCCGAAAAGCATTCGATCGTGGGGCCCATAAGATATAACTCTAGAAACTACACTGTTATGGCATTCGAGGAATTGCCCATGATTGGTTCAAATCATACCTAGCGAACCGGAAGCAATACGTTGTCATTGACGACGCAAAATCAGACCCACAGACAATTAGCCATGGAGTTCCGCAAGGATCTGTCCATGGGCCCCTCCTATTTCTGATATTTATAAATGATATCAAATCTACATCATTTTTCAAATTCATACTTTTAGCCGATGACAGCACACTTTCTGCGGTCCTTCCGAGCCAAAATCCCGCTATGATTGCGGAGAGTATAAATAATGAACTCCATAAGGTTTCATTATGGCTTAAAGCTAATAAAATAAGCCTCAACATCGATAAAACAAAATATATTACATTCTCATACAAGAAAAACAAATCTCTCCCCCACATAAAAATTGGCGAAGGTGAAATCGAAGAAACCAACTCATGCAAGTTTCTGGGCATCTTAATAGATAAACATCTGACCTTTAAAGAGCACATCGCTCATATGAGTTCTAAATTATCAAAATCCATCGGAATCCTGAATAAAGTTGAAAATTACCTGCCTGAAACAGCTTTCCGAATGCTCTACCGAACACTCATTTCGCCATACTTGCAGTACGGAATAGAAGCATGGCCCGGAACTGATAAAAATAAAATCAATAGAATTTTTGCTCTGCAAAAAAAAAACAATCAGAGCGGTAAAGACCCAGTCAGAAATTTATCGTCTGACCGATGAAAATTTACGTCCGAATTTACCAGTAATTATCATCTTCTTCTTCCTATAAACCGACGATATATCGTCAGAATTAGTGTCGCGAATATCTCATATTATCGTCCGATTCACGTTAAATTACCGGTTTTTATCGTGAATTTTGGACGAAGACCAACGATATTAACCAGTCAATTACCGGCAGTTAAACGGCTATTATAATCGGTCTTCGTTCAAAACTTACGATAATTACCGTGGATTTAACGTTATAAATGGCTACTCTAACCACTATATTCCAGGAGATTTATAAGCAGTACAACGATTTGTCCCAAAAATAGCGAATTGCACCCAAAAACAAAAGGCCACACCTCATGAAATGCATCTGTTCAACTACCGCGAATTTGAAGACTGCACAAAAATTCCGAAAAAACTTATTTTAATTCAACACATATGTTTAATACTGTCAATATTTTTCGGCAAGTTTCTTGCAAATTGCGATAATTGAACAGATTAGTATTACAGGGTGAGGCCTATTGTAACAAGTAACAATGCATTATTTGAAAAATAGCTGCGATGCTGATGAATGCTACAGTAAGAAGGCTCAAATTGTCATCTTTATCGTAGAACACGAGACAATTACGATAAGTCTCACAAAAAATATAAAGTTATTTTAAATTGCCAGTGATTTATAAATAGGTTAAAACATTACAGATGTTCAACAAATATATTTATTTCATTTTCAGCAGCCATCATTCAACTATTGAAATAAATACTTACAAAAATATCTTAGGCACGCAAAGAATTTCATCACAGGTAGTTTGTAAGATTCATCACTACAAACACTACGTATATAACTTTCATTTAAAATTAACCACCACCACCACAAAAGAACTCATCAAGCAACCGATAACTAATGAAATTTTACCAATTTTAAATTAAATTTGCGCACTTCCATTCTTACACATCAAATATCTACTATGTCCAACTCTCATAACCACTACCTTAGTCTTTTAATTGGGATGAGGAGACGACAGGGCCTGCACTAATGCAATCGAGTCGCAGTAGCAGAGGGCGAGGTTATCCTCCACAGCTACACCTCTTCAGAAGTAGCCCTCCACCTCCCGCTTCTGTGCGGCTCTAACGTTTGTAATTTCTATAGAATTATTAATTTACCAGATATTCAAATCATAAGCACATAAACAACTCAAAATATTTCAAATACAACTTTCCCATAAAAATGGTGCTACAACACAGAAATTTTTGTAATTCCAATACCTCCTGTTTGATTAAACGAAAATAAAAGATTGAATTAGATTAGTTGTTAGTTATAGCCTCCCTACTCGCAGCAATAAATGAGATCCAAAGAGAGGGAGGAGGAAGGCATCATTTAGCATGAAGTTAAGGAAACGCGGAATCTACGCAGAAAAGGCATAAAAACAGTGAGTTGTGAAAGAAGATTATTAAACGAGACCAAAGTTGAAGAAGATAGTAGTAGGTGCTGAAAAACAGGGCATCAGTGAACCGAAAAACGGTGGTCTTTAACATACCAAAAACATTTTATTACAACAAAAGAAAGCCTACCATAACCTTGAATTTTCGACCCCATATAAAAACAGAAAACAAAACGAGAAAATAAAAAAATTGCTACTATATTTTTGTTATATATGTTCCAAGGATTCTAAAACTGTCTCTGTTTTTATTCTAGCATAAAACCTCAATGAGTTCTATTCTTTTGAAACATCAATGCCAATGGACTTAATACCAATATGTCAATTTTCTTTCAAAAACTAAGGCCTGAATAAAAAAAATGTGTGGAAGAAATTGTGTTTCTTTTTGAAAGGTACATATTCCACTCAAATTTCATATGAATCAGATTGAAAATAGAAAATTTCATAATTTTTTATGGAAAATATAAATAAAAAAATTTATGGAAATTGCAATATACATAATATATTCACAGTGTGAATATGAAGTTATGCATATAGATTATCGGAATACAAATGAATATAGATTATCGAAATACCAAAAACATTCAGTTACATAAATTTTCCACTAAATTACACTTCAACAAAAAGTTTTGTTTTTGGCCTGTACTGTATAGTTACTTATTTTCAACATTCAAAGGAATAGAAGTCATTGATTTTTTATGCTAGGAAGAAAACAAAGACAGTTTTAGAATCCTTGGAACATTTCTAACAAACTGATAGTCCTTTTTTCCAATTTGTACATTTTATTTTTTTATCATAGTCCAAAAACAAAAATTTGCTATATTTTATACATTGGTATAATAACGCATCTATATATATATATATATATATATATATATATATATATATATATATATATATATATATATATATATATAAGATCCAAATACAAAAAAGGACTATCACTTTCTTAGAAATGTTCCAAGGATTCCAAAACTATCTTTGAATTTGTTCCACCATAGAAACATTTGGATTTTTTTTAAATATGTATAAAAATAACTGAAAAACTAATATTTAAAATTTTTCGAAAAAACTAAGGCCTTAATAAAAAAGTTACACGAATAAAATGTTTTTCTTTCAAAAATACACATACTGGCCAAATTTCAGGCCAATCGGGTCAAAACTCAGATTTGACGGGAGGGCTCCCTTAACCCTTCAGCGTCAGCATTTTATTCCTCAAATGATCGTAAACATAACTACCATCAGAAGACCTACTCTGCCATCAGGGAGTGACAGGTTTCAGAACGAGGATGGAGCTACCCCTCGGCAGTGAATTCCGAAGTACACATTAGCCCGCGCACGGTCGCGCATCCCTCAGAAAAGTAGTCAATTTACCCGCGTTACTCTGCCGTTCCCTGTTCACTTACCGTAATAGGCAG
Source organism: Morinoia aosen (assembly GCA_030386875.1). Classification (NCBI taxonomy): domain Eukaryota; kingdom Metazoa; phylum Arthropoda; class Malacostraca; order Amphipoda; family Talitridae; genus Morinoia; species Morinoia aosen. Next base: position 9,495,152 of record CM059558.1, on the reverse strand, counting down.
AGATGTAAAAATATGAAGTAATAAGTAAAAAATGTTGCTTTACACTTTGATGTTGTAAGATTTTTGATAACTTGAACCGTTTCTTTGTAATATGGAGTCAAACTCCGTAGATTTTTGCACAACATTGCTTCAAAGAGATCAATGGCCATTTTTTTGTTTTGGGAACAATGTAATGTTTTTCACTGCTATTTTATGCAGAAAATCCTTCCAAACCTGCTGATGTTTTTATTTTTCCTCTACAACAATTAGAAAAAAAGTTATGACCATTTATGTCTACTAAGTGTTATCCATTCTTCGTTTTAGTTCCTACATAAATGCATGTTTGCATGTCTGGTTATATTACTGTAAGTATAGTGTTTCGAAACTTGTAATTTTCACAAAATATGAATAAAATACTCCTCTACACGCTACTGACTTCAGATTTGTCTTATTTGCCATTTTTGCGAAATAAGGCGAAATAAGGCCCTGAGTAGTTTCGCTGGTAACTGAGGCTGCCACTGACTGTTCGCACGCACACCCTCTCACGGTCGCCTCATTTACCACACTGACTGTGCTTACCCCTCCCAACTTCCAAGTGGTTGGAGCTCTGCCTTAACCCCCACAATGTGGGGGTTTCTGGCTCCAGCTCTGTAGCACTCGCTGAGACGATCATTTTGGTGTATAACAACTTGGGGTTATGCCTTACGTCTGGCAACCAGTGAGCCTGGTAAATGAGGCGACCAGTTATAGTTCGCGGGTTAGAGAACAAAATTACAAGAAATATAATATATTGAAGCTATTCTTGAAAGAGGACCGAAAAGTCCTGATGGGCGTTAGAGGGTTGAGCCTCCCTTATCGCTACGAAAAAGAGTGTTTCGAAGAAAGGAATGAGGAAGGATCCATTTAGTATGGTTATTAGGGAATGCGGAATCTATGTAGATGGAACATAGAAACAGCAAGTTGGAAAAAATTTTACGAAACAAGATAAAATTTAAAGAGGAAAGTCAGAGATGCTAAAAAACAGGACAGCAGTGAACCGGTAAGAAAAGAAAAAAAGATGAACTTTCATAAAACTAACATATCATTTCAACAAAGAAGTAGGCCTACATAACTCTCAGCTCGGGCTCTCTTATTTTCCCCCTGGGAGTGCTAATTCTCATAGATACAATATTTGTATCCCCCTGCAGGGATTTTCAAAGGCACAACGTTCGCCAAGTTATTCACCCCCACTCATATCACCCGGAGAAAAAAAAATAATTGTAGGATTTTCATAGTCAACTTGAACTTTATCCACTCCTGGTAAGGGAGGAGCATGATCAGCTGATGCCGACGGAGCAAGCAAATGTGGCGTCTAAGAGGCGGTCAAAGCAAGAGATGGGAAGCAAGTAGACTTCGAGGAAGTGTACTCGTTTCCGCCGGGCACACAACTGACTCGATCTGTCGTCTCTTTGAGCCAGCTCAATCTTTGCAGTGACGCTGGACCTCTTGGATGGCTGACGCCTATAGTCTCTGATCTTCATTATGCCCGACTGCAGCTAAAGAACCTGATAAATTGGAATACATTAGTAATATTAACTGTGCAAATAAAAACAAAATAAATTAAATTACCGTTTGCCCAATGACTGTTTTAGCTACCACTGTGTTTGGAGCAGGCCAGGGTAGCTCTACTTGGGATAGCAACATTGGGAACTTTGGCTGCTATCAGAGAACAAGTCAATTAACTTAATTCTGAATACAATACTCGATATCTGTACCCTATTGCACAACTGGGCGGTAAAGTTATTGATAATTTATTTATAAGGTAACTTTGAGTATTTCTATAGGCGGTCAGATCTGAATCAAATTATTTTATACGGATGAAAAACCATTACATTGCTTCTAAATTAGTCATAGCCTTCCTTACCACTCCAAAGATGTTCAAAAAGAGAAAGGATGAAAGCACCGTTAAGTTTACCGGGTGTCCCAAAAAACCTATATCTAATTTTCCAGGGCTGTAATTCAGAAACTATTGAACTTGAAAAAAATGGGAAATCACATTTTGTTTCCTAACATTTGTTCCATTTCTGTGCAAAATTTCAGATGAATTAATTCAACCGTTTTATTGAGCAGTTTAGCGACCGATACTGAAAGCTTGTTTACACACTTTTGGTAAACTTTGAATTTTATGACATTAAAACCATGTTATTATTAACTTTTACTCATTTATTAAATGGAAAATACCACTAAAAGAAAGAACACCAACGAAATGTTCCTCCTATTGTTCGTTTGCTGCAAGGAGATTTGAAACTTTTGCTGCAATCATCAATTTGCATCATCCGCCAATTTGCTGCAAGGAGATGCTCACGTTATACGAGTGATGGCGAGAATGAGGAGGCGAATGCAACTGTATATTGAGAGAAACAGAGGACACACCGAAGAAACGAACGATAGGAGTAACATATCTTTTTTTATTTTAGTGGCATTTTCCATTTAATCAACGGTTTATAACTTTCAAAACATGGTTTTAATATCATAATATTCAAAATTTACCAAAAAAGTGTAAACAGGTTTTCAGCATCGGTTACTAAAGATACTGCTTACAAAAAACGGCTGGATCAATTCTCCCGGAATTTTGTACAGAGATGGAAAAAATGCTGAGAAACAAAATGTTACTTTCTAATTTCATAATGGTTTTTGAATTACAGCCCGTGCAATTGGGTATCTTTTATTTGGGACACCCTCTAGAGTCAAGGGAAAGTGAAATCTATGCACAAGAGGTGTTCCCGTATAGGGTTCCGCGCACACAGAAACAGAATGTCACGTAGGAAGGTTATGAAACAATGATAAAAGTTGAAGAAGAAAGTCTGAGATGCTGAAAAACAGGACGGAAGTGAGCCGAAAAAGCTGGTCCTTGACCAAACAAAAACATCTTATTCAAGAAAAAGGCTCACTCAGCTATCTGGTCGGGCACTCAAATTTTCCCCTGGAAATGCCAATTCCCATAGATATAATAGTTGTATTCCCCTGAGGGGAACTGATAATACAATGCAACATAGAGGACTGTTGTCTATTGTTATTACTCTACGATCAAATACATTTAAGAATAAACAATGCTCTAAAGAAAAAACAGCGCATTTTTTCATTTATTACAGCATTAAATTACCGGTTATGTATTTGATCGTAGTGTGATTTCAATAGACAACAGTCTTCTATGTTGGTCCTCTACGAACCAAAATAAGTATGAGCTTACACGAACCTAATATCAACTGGCAGGCTGGATGCTCCTTGAAAGATATCTTCGTCCGTTAGAGAGCCTGTCCTAATCCCGAGTATGACATTTCTTTAGCTACTCCAGCCATCGTGATGCGCTGCATCATTCGCCGCGTGGTGTCCCGCAAACTGACGCCAACGCATCGCTGGAGCTCCGTCATCTAGTGATAGAAGATGCAATGTTATTGTGTGTGGTAAATCGAAATCAAATACGCACTCCATGTGAGGAATGGCCTAAGAGTACGGATGAAAATCTAATAGCATTGAAATCTCTCATCAACACCGTATCATGCTGAATGACCAGGACGCATTCAGTTGAATTTGCGTTTATAATCAACGCTCACTTGAGAACAAGAAATAAAGAAGCCATAAACATAAGCGTTCCTAAACTAACGACAGTTCATTAAAACGAAACTTCATTCACCTAATCGGAAGTACAAACGAAGCGAATGAAACAATTGCGGAACTTCGATGATTGGATATTTAAACGACCAAGTAGAATCGAAATTGATACAGTTTCTACCTCCTTCGGAAGAGTTGCTATGGAGTGCTATATTCTCTAGAAATGGTGAATAACTGTCAGTTCAGTTTGTTTGAGATAATTCACCACGTCTGCGAGCAGGTGTTGCAAAGACAGCAATCATAGCCTAAAATATGAATTACTTTCAAGGTAATGATCAATTTAATGTGTGCGATCACTGACCAACTTCATGTTTTTCCCATGTCAAAATTATATACTTAGATACTTATGCATCTCAAGATCAGGAGGGCGGCTGTTGAACCCGATAATAATTTTCCGGAGATCATTTCCAGATTTAACTTAAATAGTCAGTAGAACATAACATCCGGAACTTAGAAGTATAATCATTGTACATGACAGGAATAAAACATCCATTAATCTGTACGGTCTGATGATTTATTATTAAATGCCATTTTACTCGAACAATATTTTCTTTTTAACTGGCATCAAAAGTTAACGATCGTCATTTACGGATTCAAGAGTTGCTAAATCCCCAACAGAAAATAATTTGTCTCAGACATTTTAGTCCTGAAGTCTTGTATACCAGTTATATTAGCTTCTACAAAATGATACATAGTTTAGATTAATCTTCCACTTTGTACGGGATATTGAGCCCTACACTACGATAACTCCTGTAGCTGATGGGGCATGTATTAACGTAAGAGCAATCACTAAGTATGGATGTACGTATTGTGACAGCCTGGAGCATATGCATAATGAACAATTATTCTTATCCACATAAAAATTAGAATGCGTTACTCAACCTCAGGATTGTTTTTGTGGTATTGAATTATTAATAGCTATTGTGTTTCCTAACCACTGTTTGATTGGTCGCTATTTGGTCAAGCTCCTCCATTGACGTTGCTCGATGAAATGTTGAGACAGGCTGAGCACAGGTGGCAGATGGCTTCTGAGGTTCAAGAATGGCTAAAATTTTCTTGATGTCTCGTCTGTTTGAGCGAGACATGTTGAGCAGAACTTCAATCTTATTGTTGATCTTCTCAATCGCAGTACAGTCCTTCCTGAAATAAAAGTAAAAAAATAAAGATACGTCTATTATGGAGATTAAAATAAAATATAGTTAGTCACAGAAGTAATCGAAAAATTTTTCAGATAACATTCCAAATTACGCTAAACTTTAACTTGAGTAACCAAAGTTATCACAGGTAATTGAGTGCAACCAACCCAGGTAACATCCCTTAAAAGTTAGAGGCCTAAGTCACGATTTAAAAATGTAACTCATGAAACTCCAAGAAACATGAATGTTTATTTTTTTTTATTTTTTAAATATGATATAGAGAAAAGAAGTACACATACATGTTACACATTTTTGCCTGATTCATGTTTCCGAAAATAAGTGAAAATGTGTAGGGAAAAAACAAGTTCCAAGACAAAATTAAATAGAATAATTTGTACATTCCATAAATGTAGTGCATGCATTCTCTTGCCTATAAATGACCAATCAACAAGATGTATAACAATTCATGACAATTTCTGTTATCAAGGATTCTAATACATAATAATTAACTGCTATATTTTACAGCATTACCTGAATTGAAACGGGTGTGGGAGCAATGGGCTTGTGTAACTTGAAAGCACTTGGTGAGGGTGCCCCACAGGTAGCTGCAGATGAAGCAACTGAGTCGAAGCAGCTGAGGAAGCAATAGACCGAGTTGCAGCAGGAGAAGAAGTAGTATACTGAGTTGAAGCTCCAGACGATGACACAAAAGATGAACACTCAGGCTGCTTAACTGTGTCAGTCTCATTGCCACCAGGAGTGTACAGCTTCAGTTCAGCACCTCTAAATGTACCTGAATGCAAGAATGAAAAAATGGCATCGTATTAATTACAGATGCAATTTTATTACTTAACATTTACATAAATTTACAGAAGTTTGTTTAGCATTTAAAAGCTTAAGTGGAAAGAAAAATAAAAAATGCATAGAAGTAACACTACTTGAAATGAAGCTGTTGTGTGAGCCAACTAAACCTGACTCATGCATTTGTCATACCTTCATGAATTGAAACTGTTCACCTGCTGTAGCATTTGCTGAGGGATGTGAGATGCAGTGCACCAGTCAAACACGGGTTATCAGTGCCAAAAAAAGGGAGACAAAAGAAGGGTTGATAGGGTCATAATCCCAGTCCGGAATTTCTCTCAGGCCCACAGCTATATCAAGTAAGTTTTTTGCTCATTTACACATAAAATCCATTGCTATACAATATAACATACAAAGAAATGAAATACGTAGTACATGCATAATAGAAGCAAATAGTTTGAGTCATTGCTTCTCAAATTATTGATTGCAACATATCATTCTTGATTTGCTATCAATTTAAATACTTCTCATGTATAAATATCATTAATTCAAAAGATTCAACATTAGAGGAAGTGACACGTCTTCTAAAACCTGTGGGTTTCTTTTAAAGACTAAATTTTGTAAATTTTAGAACGATCAATGCACGAAACATAAGTAAGGATAAGTAAGAAAATACTTACTTGACTGTGCAAGAATTTTCTTCACTCGAGATATAGTCCAGTTCTCTTCAGATTGTGCATTATTTTCACTTTGAGAATCGACATCATCAACATGCAAGGTGCATATAATCAATAACAAAATGTGAAACCATTGGAAAATCTAATAGTGACAGAATATGAGATGTCTTATCTTTGAGATGATGATCACGGTCAGTTTTAGATTTGAATGAGTCGTTTGTTCTTACATCACATTCAGTTTCAAGAAGAGCAACATGCCCACCCCAATACTCTCCTTTTTGCACACATCGTTCACAACTATTGTAGCCGGAGTGTCCAATTATTTGCTTCAAATAGCTCCTCATCGGAGCATGTCATTAAGTCTTTGATGAACTGGTCAAGAAAAAATTCAGGTGGTTGAAGCAACTTGTCAGGAGTGTTTGTGTTATAGAAGCCTGCACACACAACCTTTTCGATGTGCATAAACTTCACTAAAATTGGATATGCACAATATTTTCTTGAATTTGTGTACAGAAGAATACCGTCGATATTAACACACGTATTCAATTTTGACAAATTAGGCATTGAAGAGTTGTTCACTAATTCTGCACAACATCTAATCCAGTCTTCGAAATGAACATACTCTCCAAATTCACTCATTGTTTCGACGTTCACACCTTGATACGATTTTTTTAAAGCTTTGGCAAACTTCGGAATAGGTGGGTGAATCACATTTAAATCGCATAACAGTCTACTTAAACAATCACTTGACAATTGTTTTTCAGAGGTGGCCCACTTAGCTAAGATCTCACCCAAATATTTTCAAGATTGTCCGATGTAGTTTGTGGAGTAACGCTTAAATTGCAATCTCGGACACAATTGCTTGAACCATCACTTGAGGAATCGTTTGGAAATGAAGATGTGTCACTATGCTCAGGAGTATCACTGATTGAGCTCAGACGTTCTTCTGAAGGTTCTTTGATTGACCCTATGCGATTAGGAACATCACGTATTGAATTTTGACTGTTCAATGGAGCAATGTCTTCATTGAACATGTCTGATCTGTTATCAGGAAGAGTATCACTCGACAACTTTGACCAGTTCGCTTCAATAGCGTTATTGGAGGATTCTGGGATAATTTTATCATAAAAACAAGATTTAGAATCACACCCATCTTCAACGGTAAAGTATGAGAAACTGCTTCATCTGAATCATCTTCTGAAAAAATTCTTTCAACAATCCTTCGATGCTTCTGCCGCGTCGACAATTCAGAAAATAATTTGCGTTTCTGTGAAGGCATGGTAGATTACCAGTAGCAAGCTGACGAAGGTTTTTCTGAAAGTAACTTTCAAGCTGAATGACTCTGAGGGTTAAAAAAATATTCACATTGAATCATTTTACAAGCAATGATTTTCCTTGTGTTGATCAGTTTGATCCAAAAGCTCTACATCTCATATCAAAATACACAGTTAAAGTAAATCACAATAGAACTTGTAGTGTTACCACATGTTTGAAAAAGTTCTTAATAACTTGAAGGGGACAATTGTGTGATTTGATCAAAAATTTTAAATTTTGCTGAGAAAGGTTCATTAAGTCGAAGGGGCTGTTGCGTCCTAAAATTTATTGGGGTTACGGGTACTAGAGCCCCCCAAAGAGTGGTCTAAATATATATGGTGAGGGTAAAAAACCATGAATTTTTGACCAACATTTCAATGGAAAACGAAAAAAAATGAAAAATCCAGTTTTGTAACTTTGCTGGCAATGTTACAAAGATTCTAAAACTGTCTTAGTTTTTGTTCTAGAACATAAAAACTCAGACTTCTATTCCTATGAAATGTCCAAAAAAATCCCATATATTATGAAAAATATTCCTCATTTTCTCAAAAACTATGGCCAAAATCACGAAACTTACATAGAGCAAAATGTTATTCTGTTAAAAAACTACATAAACTGGGCAAATTTCTGAGCAATCTGTCCACAAATTAAAGCTTAACTTGTTGTCTCCTTAATCCTTATTATTGACCGTAGTTGGAACCTGGAAACTTTGAGATGTCATACATATAATAAGTTTTATGTCTATCTTTATATATGTAAGGAATTTGAACTTACATATATATTTCACAAACAAAAATATTCCTGGAAAGTAATTTCCTGTTTTGAACAATCATGATAATAATTTTAATCAGAAGAAAAATTATTGAAGTTTTTTATTTTGAAGTTTTTTTTTACACTGAGCCATCAAAGCAATTCAAATACTAAAATTATTGGAATGAAAGGATTGCCTAATGAGTATGGCATTAGCATTCACTTAATAAGGTCTAAATACTTCACAATTCACCAAGATAGGTCGTGCAAACCTGAAGTAATATTTGACAAGAGGTACTAATAGAAGCATCATTGGAAGAATTGCTATAAGATGAACTTCTATCTTTAGGTTCAGAACTCAAGCAAATCTAGAGGGACATCTCTGACTAAGCTTTCATTTGCATTACTGGACGACTCTGAGATCAATTTATTGTACACGCAAAGTTTGAAGTCAAACAAGTTTGCTTGGGCAAGTATGAAAAACTAATTCATGTCTGTTATCATTAGATTGAGAACAATCTCCTGGATGAACTCATTTTACAATCATCAAACTCAAGCTCTCCTTTGATATTGTAGATTTGTAGAGTCAAGATAGCGAAAGTTCATCAGAAAGTGTCTATCCGTACACATGAGTCATAATGTGAGAATATTTCATAAAATTTTTCTCAAATAATATTTCTGGTGTCACTTAACATTTACCAATCGTTTATTCATAAATACACAGTGCTTAAACCCAATGATTAAATCAGAATAGGAATTATGTTAGCACACGGTTAAAACAAGGCCCTATCAACTTAATCATTTTTTGTTTGGAAACTGGTACCTCTCACATATCTGGAATAAATTTCTATGGCTATCTTTATATGAACAAAATAGGCATTCACATAAAGGTTCCTATATTTTCCATGGACAAATTTTTACTGGTACGTAGTTTCCTTTAGTGAATCGACAGAGTAATGTGTTTCATCAGAAGGAAATTGATTAACAAATTTTACATTTGCACTGAAACCAATCAAATAATTTCTATACCAACATTGTACAAATAATAGGATCCAAAGGGAAACATTGCCATAGTATCCAATGAATGAGAGTTGAATGCTTCTCATTTCCTGGACAGCATCTTTCAGAGACAGATTCTAGATTGATATTTTGAAATTTTATAGATACATATTTCAGTACATTATTCATCCCATAAACAATTTACACTACTTAAAGCAAAGACTATTTAAATTGGTAAGGATAAGTTAACTAAATTTTTAGAAATTACCCCTCAACACAAATGAATATGAGTGTAAAATGATATTTTACTATAACTTTTTGTCAAACTGGGATTTTGTTAGCATTAGTCAGCTGTTATATTCAGAAATCCTTGTTCATGACTGTACACAGTTTAACATGGTACAGTCATGTCTTATTTGTAATGGATACATATATGTTTATAAAACATGTTCATTTCTCATGTGAATGCACAACGGTGAGCTTTAAAACCGTTCAATCAATTTTTGAAATTTGATCTCAGCAGTGAAGCAATTAAAAAAATTCAAACCCCAACAATAGTATTCGGGAGTTAGATCTTAGTTCAATGTCATGTATTGCATAAATTTTTAATTAATGAGAATCAACTCCTTCACAGTTCAAGATATTATTTTCAAACCTAGAGAATGAGTTGTATGTTACAAAACACATCTCCAACTCGTGCAACTAAGTCAAATAGCATGCTACTTGCTAGTTATTCATGTTACCAGCTGAGCTATTTTATGATTTCGACTTCATATCTTGAAGCAATAAAAATACTTTCAATTATACGTATTTTATCTTAAAAATGAAGGTCATAAATCATTAAATAGAAATTAAATTCAAATAAAGAGCCAATTCATACCTAGTAAATTATTAGCTAACTGTGGAATTACAGCGTTTAATCAGGCCCGTTGAATGAATTTACCAATTTGAATTCTCGATGAGTCACGCACGGTCAGCAAGTGAAAGCTATGTAGCATGAATAGTTAACGAAATTTCTATACTTTCACATCTAAAACCTACATAGTTTGATCAAATTTCCATATCTTGAATACTGTGACAGGCTAAATTTCGGTATTTTCAGGGGAGTCGCAGTATCACAAACGAGTATCCACACAAGCTGACAACAACTGAGAAACTGATCACTCATGTTTCAGATTACCGACTCCCGACTAATCCCAAGTACAACTAATTTCCCGCGGAAACCGGGCGGAATCTCTCACACAGACTCACGTGACTAAACGAGGAACGATCGACACTCAAACAACGCTTGGAATATACGATCGACACTCAAACAACGCTTGGAATATTTTCAAAAAAGGAATATACGGTCTCAACTGATGTCAAATTTAACGTATTTCAGCTTCCAACTCATTACTGATGTTTTTAGCTAGAAACTATTTAGGATATTTTTAAGCTACCTAGATTTACAGCCATTAGCAAGAATACCAAATTCGATATCTTGTTCGGGGCAGTGAAACACGTAGTTATCTTGGTGGAGGCTTTACTCGGAGAGATTCAAGGTCGGTAACAGGAGCGGAAGATTATAATTGATTAAGCCCCACACGACAGGCAACTTCGCCTTATAAAGGCTGCGATACGGAGCACAAGAGATAACGCAAGACAATGAAGGCAGGAGTAACGAGTCGCGCACATTACTCCCCCCCCCCTCTTTTCTGATAAGCAAGTAAATTTCCTACTCTCCTGGTCTAATTCGACCTGATGGAAAGCAAAGCGCAGATCTAAATTAGTGAACCATGTGTTACCTCCCAAGGTCGATAATATTTCATCAATTCTGGGTATAGGATAAGACTCTTTCACCAAAACTTTATTAAGAGCCCTGAAATCTATGACGGGGTGGAGCTCTCCGCTCTTTTTTTTAACAACGATGACAGGGAAGTTGAAGTCCGACATCGATTCCTCAATTATCCCTTGTGAAAGCATATCATTAGTAATTTTTACAACCTCCTCTTGATATTTATGAGGAATTCTGTAAGGAGCTAAATTCAGAACAGGTGCATCCGGTTCTGAATAATTTCTGAATTCCGGTGCATCAACAGGTGCATCCAAGTCCGGTGCGTCATAATGATTTTAACACCTATAGTTTCGCCTTCTAACGTAACTACATCACGAAACTGATTTAATAAATTCATTAAAGGCAACTGCATGTCCTCTTCATGACATGAGACATCATCATTTGTTAAAGGACGTCGTACTTCCTGCTTTCCTGCACACGACACACCTACTTGTGCATTAACTCCCAACTCGTCATTACTAGCGAGAACTTGATTTCCGCTGCGATCGTCAGAATGCAACCCAAGTTTCCTCCCTGCTATGGCCTTAATTCCACCACCAGCCGAGACAAACTGCATTGACTCGGACACAGCGTCAGAACTATTTTCCACATTATTAGCGTCTCTAAGTGCTGTTTCAACGCTAGTGATATAAATTTCGTTCTCGATCTCGTCAGCTGCAATCAATTCCAAATTGCATAACATTGAATTCTCGCTTAAGTTCGCAGCATCCTCTTGTACATTTAAAATCATCACAGGCACCACGCCGTCTTCCCCGACTTGAACAATCGACTCGGCCAAAAGGGCACCGTTTTTAAAACACCTTTTCATAATCAAGTACACTCCGGGTATTGCTTCATTAACAAACCCGTACAGCAACTTCATAGTTACTGGGCACCTCCACCTGAGGGCAATGAACTATCAGCGGCCTTGCGCTCTGCCTCGCTTCACCCGCAGGCACGGTTTTTTTTTCTACTCTGCAGCTACTATTTTTCGCGCGGTAACTGCCTCCGTTGCTCTTCCTGGCAACCACAACGTCAGACAACAGACAGTCGCTGTTCACGATATTTTTCATCACAACTTCTCTACTTAGTGCCGGTTCCATATGTAATTCATTAAATGGCACAGTAACACCTTCCCAAACGAGGGTTCCGTTTTTAAAATTAATGATGGCGTCACTCAGCACATCACGTCCTAAAATTAGATCGTAATTAAATTTTGCATCTTTAACGATCAAAGCACTAGTTTTTAGTACTCTGTTAACACCAGGAATTGAAATAGTCAAATCGACCTCTCCGCTGACGTTACTTTTACTGTTAATCCCTTTCACAGTCAGGCAACTCGGCTTAACTTCTTCATTGAGGTGCTTGATCTGCTTGTAACTTATTAGGCATTTTTCGGAACCGCTATCTAACAGGGCACTTAAATAGCTGTGATTGGTAGCAGAGCGCCTGCTCACACTTTAGGTGGCGGACACCATCTCCTCCACGCAGTAACGACACAGTTCGCAACACAAAAAACTTGTAATGGAATAATATATCTCTGAAAAAAGCCATCAAAACTGAGAGCTCCAAAGACCAGTATGCAAAATTCGTTGACAAGAACAGTGGCAGTTTCGAACAACTCATCGATAAATACATCGATAAAAAAGTCTTTGATCACTTAGTTGGGGACCTCATACCCCAAATACTTTCTAATGTGATGAGAACACCAACTCACATATTTGATGAAAGAGACAATGGAATTTGGAAGACTGCAATCTCCCCTACATCAAATGCTCTGATGAACTGTCCTCCTGTAAGCATACACCGGAAACAGGACCACTATAGCGCCTTCTTAAAAATGCGTGATGAAAATCCTGTTGCTCACGCCGTATTTTGTGACTAAATAACATTGATCAGGTGGAATTTTCTCCTCAAACTGAAGTCACAAACAGTGAACGCAGCAATAAAGACCTAGAGGCGAATGCTAAATGCCCTGCTAGACCTAACAAATGCAATAAATCGACTAAAGATCTGCCTACGGAGAAAAATCATATCAAAATATTGCATATAAATGCTTGCAGTCTCAATGGTAAAATGGATGACGTACGAGTAATGTTAATCACTAACGATATCGAAATTTTATGCGTATCTGAAACATGGTTCGATTCATGAATTGAAAACTCATATCTCAGCATTACCGGCTTCACATTGTACCGTTATGACGGAGTCAAGAGTAAGAAAGGTAGCTGGTCATGCATTTTCATCAAAGATGTCTACTCTACATCTTTATTTTCGATAAAAGAAAAATGCGAAGACATAGAAATGGTTTGGCTCAATGATCAAGTACACACAAGTCTTTCATTATCGGTATTCTTTACAGACATCCGTCAGCATCTCTACGTGCAAAACATTAGATTTCATTGAAAATACGCTTAAATTAATCTCTGCAGCCAAAAAGTCTTTCTATGTTTTCGGAGATTTTAACGCAGATCTGACAAATAAAAACAATTAGCTGAGCAGGATGCTGCACAGGCTTAATCTTTCTCAAATGATCCGAGAAACAACGCGCATTACCAACATTTCCAAAACTCTTTTTGACAAAGCAATTACAAACAATCCCAAGCAGTTCTCAGCACAGAGATCTTACCGTCTTTTTCTGATCACCATTCGGTAGAATGTCTAATCAATATTGCAAAAGAGAAACAGAAATCTTGTTACATTACATTTCGCATAAAAAACCACTACTCCCTGAAATATTTCAAGAAAAGCTAATTCGACAGATGGAGTGAATATCAAGCCATGGAAAAAAACACCGATGATGTCAATCAATAAGTTTCGCTTTTCAATGAAAATTTCGTATCAGCCCTTAACGAATAAGCACTTTTCACTACGAAGAAAGCTAAGCCAATAATTTCTAAATGGATAGCAGACGAGATAAAACAGTTGAGCAAATGAATAAACTCAGTTTTATTCCACACGGATCTTAAGGTGCACTGCTAGCAAGAGGCAGAGAATACCTCTATTATATGACGATGTCATAAAATTTATTAAATGCTCTCACATAATTTAGTCTCGGATTTTTAGATTTTAGGAAGACGTTATAAAAAACTAACCGCACTTACTATGACGAATTCGGGCTATATGAGCGCCGATCATAAAGCAGGGGAGAAAAAGCCAGCTCGCATCACTGGCCGTCCTTTTTGGATTAACTATGGCCGGAACGACAGCTTACAGGCGCCCCTCCCGTCGATTTTGCCCACACGAACCCTATCCGGGGGGAAGCTGTCCCGGCGGAGTCGATTAGGGGATCATTGAGGGCACATGGCGTCAGGCGGTGATAGGGAGCGGTCAAAGCGCTAGGAGACGGATAGGCCAAATTTGTGGTTCGAAACACGAGTCAGACTGTAATTATTCGCATGGGTTTGTCATTTTTGGGGATTGTGCCTTGTTCAGTATCCAGGGCTCGAACTTCCTGGTTCATTCTTTCATTGTGGGCTCATACAACCTTCCTGGATCGGGTTCCTCTTTAGCGGTCATAGCGTGAGTTTTATACCAAATGTTGTACGGGCGAAGCCTCCGGAAATCGAAGTGATTGTCGAGTCGATACGTAAAGTAAAGTCTCCGTCTGCGCGTGCTCTCGTCCGTTCAATATTTGCCTCCCATCGCAATAAATTCGAAGACAATTTTGCCTTTTTCTTTCTCCTCTCACTCGCAGGAATCACCTTTGGAACATGTGCTTCGGAACTCGGGCAACCCTACCTAGAGAGTTGATAAACCTCACGAAGCTGATGCTGGATGTAGATGATCGATGAGTTTAATTAAATAGAGAGATAAATATTTAACTAATTAATCATTAGCTTTCGAGGCTACGGCCTCTGGTAGCAGCGCCCTTTTCCTTGTGTTAAATAAACCCCCTACCTTCATTAACGTAATTCCTTGTTCTCGAATAAATCAATAAGAAAAGCAGTTACATACACAAAGCTAAAAGAAATTGGCAGCCTGAGTACAAACTGAATAAATCAGACAGTACGCTTCGAAAGTTAAATAAAGATCATGAGAAGATCCTACGAATAAAAGATAGGGAAGCAAAACGAGACTACTTCCACAAAGATGTTTTGGCGCAAAACAAAACTCAAAAAGAACTTTGGAATTCATGAAAGAAGTTGCTCAGTATGAAAATTCCGACTGCAGAAGCACTTATGAAACTCTTTTTTTATCAAAAGTTGGCGAAGATGTTTCCAATAAAGTGTTTTTTATAACGTCTTCTCAAAAGTTGGCGAAGATGTTTCCAATAAAGTGTCCAGGACAGTTTCAGACACATCTACATGTGCAAATCTGAGTGATAATTATTCATCCCCAAATACTAGAAACAGATGGAGACCAAAGCCGATTAGCGTCATAGAGATACGACAAATCTTATACCCACTAAAAAATACTGAAGCGAATGGACATGATGGCATTTGCCTCCAATATATAAAAGACAGCTTTCCTGTCACAGCACCCCTCATTCGCTGAAAATAAATACGTCTATAGCCCCAAACAAGTTTCCGATCAATGGAAATTATCCATTATTAAGCCATTAAATAAATCTGGTGAAATCGACATGGCGTCAAACTACAGACCAATCAGTCTCCTGCCTATTATGTCCAAAATATTAGAAAAGTAAGACCAAACCAGCTCTCTCCTTACGTAGACGTCACATCTAATTCACCGCAATCAATATGCTTACAGAAGGAATACCAGTACTCAAGACGCCCTGCTAAACATAAAAGAAAAAATTTATAATGATATCGACAAAAAAAAATAACTCTTCTACTATTGCTTGATCTCTCCAAAGCTTTCGACAGTGTTGAGCATAAGAAACTTTTACAAAAAAATTCAAACCTCAGAATAGACATTTAGTGGTTTTGAAAGCCACCTGCTAAACCGTTCTCATGCAGTGGGCTTGAATAACAAAATGTCACCATTCATACCAATTAATTTTGGCGTTCCCCAAGGTTCAATCCTGGGTCCGCTACTATTTTCAATTTTCATCAATGATTTCCCCACCATGCCGGCAAACACAAAAATTTCAATACATGCTCATGACGTACAAATTGCCATGACAAGCTCAACAGCGGACTTGAAAGAAACACAAGCCAACCCTGAAAGCCTTATATCTGAAATTGTGGTATGACCATTATGGCCTCAAACCTAACGCAGGTAATACGTAATGCATTATTTTTGGATTACATAATAAAACTAGAAATTTACCACCATTTACGCTAACTTTTGGAGACGATAAAATTGAAGCAGTAGATAAGGTAAAAAAATCTTGGTGTTTGGTTTGACAAAAATATGACTTTCAATTCACACGTGGAAACAATGTGCAACAAAATTAACGGAACCTTAATGTTCTTTTATCGCATCAAGAACACTTGACGAAAAGTCTAGGTTACTAATGATTCGGTCTTTAGCTTTATCGCATATGGGAGATTTATCTACTGCAGGAGATTTACCTCAATATCGTCAAGAAGAGTGGCAAAAATGTATTAACTTCGGCGCCAAAGTAGTATGCGAGGGAAATTTCAATAAATACGATCATGCCACCCCTCTTTCAAGAAAACTCGACTGGATCCTAATACCGGACAGATTCATGATCCAAAAAGCTCGACGAGTGATCTCCTCCCTCAGAGTAATGCAGGTGTGGTAAAAAAATTTCTATCTTATATCCCAAGCAAAAAAACAAATCGGAGGAATGATGTCTTAGTCAGCTACCGTTCATCTAACGTGGGACAAATAGCTCTCTCAGTTTCTGGAGCTCTTTTGTGGAACAAGCTCCCTCAGCATATCAAAAACTCTACAACTGTAAAAGAATTCAGAGTAAATGTGTCGCCTCATTTTGCATCTCTGTCATAGGGCTTGCAGCATTTCTGTGTGAATTTCCCATTTACCTGTAATTTTAGGTTTCCTGAAATTTCTGTTTTGGAATTAGAAATTAATTCATTTCACGTTTGCTAAGTTATTCCAATATTGATACTAGTTATTTCTGTCGATTATAACGAGCACCACAGCCGTCATTTCAATGCGGCGGAATGAAAATCATTTTTTCCATAATTACGAGTATTGCCTCATCTTTATTTTTTATTTTTCCCTTTTCTGTATTTTTATTTAACGTCTGTATGACAAACAAACGCTGAAATACATTTTGTGTGTACACCAATATACAGGTTTATAGATGTCAGGGTTGTGCTGTGTTTTTAACAAATTAATTTCTGGCTAACGTCTCACTATTTCAAAATCATTCTCGAAGATGTTTCAATCGATTTCGGCTGAGCTAGAAGGAGCGGGTAATTAGGCATTTTATTTATTTTTTATTTTTCAGAGCGTTGAGCGCATTCTAGCGCTGAACTTTCAAATAAAAAACTCAAAATTTCCGTAGTTAAAATTATTACTCTGGACCACTGTTTAATCTACCTATCCGTGACAAATTTTGCAAATATTCTCCCCTCAGATGTGATATCCGGCCACAATGTTATTCCATTTTATCCCATTTACACATGTCCGTATAATGCTGAAGAGAATACCGATAAGATGTGAACCCCAAGATGTTTTCTTTGCTGTTGTGTTGTTTTTTGACTGTAATCTGAGTTTTCCTAAAATTTCTATGGGGAAATTAAAAACCAGTTCATTTTTACGTTTTTCGAAGTCTTCTTTCCTTTTAGTTATTTTTTCCGAATAATTTCTAACGATTACAGTGAGTTCGACTGTCATTTTCGATGTAGTAGATGGTAGATTGTTTGTTATCTTTTTATTTTATATATATATATATATATATATATATATCTTTCTTATATTTATTTTCAATTGTATATATTTATTATTATGTGTGTGTACGTATGTAGGTATATTTAAATCTACATAAATAGATATGCATGTTTCTATTTCATTTTTTTACATAAAAACAATCCGGTTAATTAATTTTACTACACTGGCGAACTGATTCAAAAATAGATCTATCACTTCCCCAGGGTGCATTTCTCTGAAACGGAAAAATGAAAAAAAAAATTAATGAAATAAAGCTCAATTTGAGCATATGAATGGTGGTAAAATTATCTTTCTGTCCGTATGTTGAACAAGCTATGAATTTAGAAGTTGAGTATTTGCTTGTTCACGCATTTCTGCCAAAAGTTTGCAGAAATTTGCTAATCATAAGTGATATCCGGCTTACACTGTATCTCCATTTTATCCCATTTAAGCATGTCTGCATGATGTTACAGAGAATACCGAGAGGATATGAAATATGTATTTTTGTTGTTGTTCCTCGACGTTAACTTGAGTTTTCTTTAAATTTTTTTTAGATAATTAAAAGCGCCTTCATTTATACGCTTTTCGAAGTCGTTTTTCCTGTTCCTTATATTTCCTCGGGTTATTTCTTACGATTACTCAGAGCTTGACTGTCATTTTTGGTATAGCAAGAGCAAGATTGTTTTTTATGTTTATTAGTATTTTATTATGCTCATTTTCAATACGTATATATATGAATACTTGTGGGTAAGTGTGTGCGTGTATGTGTGCGCACGCATATATCTATGTATCTGTATGCACATGTACATGTTCGCACGTATATATACATATATGCAGTATATGTTTCTAATTCTATTTTTTGCGTAAAAACAAAACCTCAAGACACATTACATTTTACCTAAAGTTCTGCGATCAGTTAACACTGAACAAAATTCCAGAAATAAATATATTTATTGCTCATGCTTAATGATTCAAAAATGGATCTATCACGACCCCAGAGGGCATTTCTGTGAATTGAAGATATTAGAAATATAAACGGACACGTGAAATAAAGCGCTCGTGAAAAAATTATCTTCTAGTCCGTATACTGAACAAGCCAAAAATTTCATTTTTGTGAGTAAGTTTGTTTACGCATTTCTAGATATGCGAGCTATTTTGCGCGATGTTATTTATAAATTACTTCGTGACTAACCTTTTCTCAATACTTAATTGTCATTTAAACGGTGTTTCAATGTTCTCCGGTATAGCGTTTTTTGTCTTTTTCTTACTTCGATTCAACTAATAACTTGAGAGTTCTGAAGAATTATTTGGTAGTATTTGAATTATTTATAAGTTGTCAGCCATCTCTTGTAGTATAAAATTTCCAAGAAATTATATTTTTCATTTTTTATTCAACTATCCCTTGACAGAGTTAAACTATTAGCACGCCATGTTTGGTTTGTCTATTAGTACGCCTCGTATAATTTGTCTATTAGTACGCCTTGTATGTTTTATATATTTCTACAACTCGGATAGTTTGTCGAGTAGTATTCCTCATATGGAACGTTTGTCTTAGGACGTCATATATCAAGAAATTTTTAAAAGCCAATATGCTGGTATATATCTCATGTGGCAACGTCGTTGGAAATAACCGTTTATTCTTATTTCTTTTCTTTCATTTTCTCTCACATGTGAGTGGGTACGGGGAGCAAAGAGTGTGGCAGGGGCGCAATGGATGACAGAAGGTCAGTACATATGAGAGCAAGCGCATTTTTGCCGGCTCAACGACTTTGAGGAGAGAGTCCCCCCCAGAAATTTGACAATTTGAGGGGCAAATGGATTTTAGCTGCTATAAGAGGTGAAAGAGGTCAGGTACATCCTGTTAAAAATGAAGTTCGTATGTTCGCTCGTTCGCCCGCTATGGGGGTTTGAAGAATGGGGGGAGGGGAAGGGGAAATGGTATTTTATCATGTTACAACACCCCTTGGCTATTTCTTCACGGCGCGACGTTGATATGTCATCTTCTACGTCTATTTATTACTGTATAATGATTTTAAGGGTCCTAGCTGACCCCACAAATAATAACGAAGAATAATTGCGATTGTTTATGTTTACCTAATTTCCTTTTTGTTATAGGATCGGAATGTGGGGTTTCAAAATGCTTCTTCTCCTACAGTTTTTGAGCTACAATGATGATTTTGGTGTCTTTGGATGAGGACAGACGTGGAAATTCTAAAAATTCTACTCGTTTTTCTAAATTCACTATTGTTCAAAAGACATGACGTCATAAATCCGAAATTTTTCGAAAATTAGGTTTGCTCTCATATTTTTTATTTTTCTTTTTTTTATTCAAAACTGGAAATTTAGGGAAAACCGTTGGAGTTTTTGGAATTTCGACGTCTTTCCGCATCCAATGATACCAAAATCATCACTCCGACAAAAACTCTCCGACAATTCCCAGGTAGCAAAATTTATTGACCTAATATCGAGCCAATATACAGTCTCAATATTGACTGGATATTCAAAATGAACATTGGTGCAATAACTTATATTGGAAAATTCGGTTGATATTGGAAAAATATATTGGCCCAATAACAATATTATCATCAACCCAATATCAACTAATTGTTGCACCAATGTCTACTTGATAATGAGGTGTTCCCTACAATAAAATTGGGTTTATACTTAATTCCTGATATCAAGATAACATAGTTATCAGAATTATATGTATTTCTGGTCTTTGAATACTTCTCAATATTGATGCGATATTAGAAATTAATTATTGAGCCAAAGTGTTGTTTAAGGAAACACCTCAATAGCAATGCAATATTGACACAATAATTAGCTGATACTGGGTTAAAAATATTAACTAAACATCATTCAAATTTTATCTAAAATCCATGATTCCATGATTACAAACCTCTTTGCTATCGTAGGGTAGAAGTCCAAATTTTGTGTTGCACGTACCAGTAGTCGGGTAACCTGTACATGTGGTTTGATCCAGTTTGACCTGAAAAGAAATCGTGTCCCCAAAGATGTATCATTTTAGCTCAAAAATGCGCATAATGATGTATTTAAAATTAGTTAACTAGCTATAATTTTATTAAAAAGTACTGAAAAAAATACTGCCAGCGATGATGGCAAACGTGGTAGCCGCTCGTTTTGTGTCGACAGTAATTCGGTTCATTGCAAGCAAAAAAAGAATGCGGTTACATAGTTTACATTAAATTGAAAACATGTAGCTAATCGAGTTCCCAGTATTTCGTTCTTGAATGAAACTTCGTTCTTGCCTTTGTAAAAGAGTGAGGGACCGGTTTTGCTCACGACTAATAGTCAGTACGATACATCTTGGTATTAATGAGGGTTTCAGGACAGCCCAAATCCTTCATTGTGGCACGAATGCTAATGCTCAAGAGCAGCCAATTTAGTTATTAATTACATTAAGTTAAGTAGTAAAAAACTGAGGTACATATTGGATTAAAGGCGACTGTATTTACAGCTGAAATATGTATAAAAATTATGACTGCTTCAAGAATATTAGCGGGCTTGTTTCAAAATTTCTTAAGGTCATACTAAATCCAATGTGCGTGAAAATATATTCATTACTGACATGAAAAAATACATGATTTCGATTACAATTTGAATTTAATTTATTACATTTGAACTAAAAAAAATTACAAATACAGTTTGAATAAGAAACAAAATAAAAATACTTTCAGTGTAGCTTCAGATTAAGTTCAAACTAAAAAAAATTTGAATTGTCTCCTTTAACAGGGCCACTTACCATTCAGGTTTAAATAATATTCAAGGTACATATATGTATACAAGTCCATTACTTTTATGTCACCATTTTTTTCTATCACCATTATAACTGTTAATGTGTGGATACTGACATATTAGCCTAGCTTACTAGTAGCTAAATACTACTTAGATATACATACCTGATAGGGAGGTGAAAACGTCCAATCCAGTTTTGATTCGTGAAATGATAATGAGCAGGATTTAAAAAACTTAGGATAAAATAAAAACAAGGTGTGCAAAATATCAGCAAAATCGAACAATACCCAAGTAGACACCGATGTGGGATTGACATGGGGCGCATATGATAAATCTGAAAAATAATTATACCTTTTCCCATTTGTTGCACAAAGTACGATAGATGGTAGTATTACTGTAGATTTGAGCTTTTCATAGTGAAGAGGAGTATAAAAACATGATTTATTGATAGTCACAGAAAAATTTAGCTGCAATCTACCTGCGTCTCTATACACATGCATCTTTAAGAGGTCGGAAGAATTGAAGTGAAAACTCATAGGGTTCTTTTCATTACTTAAATTTGAGACAACATAAATCTATAGAAATTAAATATTTTGACCCATTCTGGTCCCTTTGACAAGATAGGCCAACTAATTCAGATAATCCCTCACAAAACTTATTAGTCATTAAAAATTAGCAAGCACAGCATTGGAACATAATGCGAGCAGTATTCATTCACTTGGTATGATAAAGTAAGTAAATTTAAAAACGTTCAAGTTACCATCCTTGTCTTTTGAAGCGCCAATCCACATCACTGTTGGAACTCGTACATGTAAACCCAGTCTAACACTTTAGCAGCCTGAATGCATGTTTTTCGCCGCCCAAGTAATTGAATTGCTTGGGCAGCAAAAATTATGCATGCCCTGGCAAAAAAGTTAGACTGGGTAACCTCAGAGAAAGAGCAGAACTTGAGCTCATCGTAGATCAGTATATGTTTTCTGACTCTCATTGGGATCTCTTGGTAAGATTTCTAAATGTCAGTACCTCCCCATTTGAAAGAATTTAATTTTTACATTGAAAAGTGCTGTAAAGAGCAATATGTTAATGCAAATAAAATTTATTGAACGTAAGCAAATTAAGTTTTGTCACTTGCAAATGAGTATTACGGAAGGGTATCATGGGTGCCATAGCCCACTCATTGTGGCTGACTTCCTTAATGAATAACGTGTGGTTCAAAATTTAATATGGTACCATACATGTCATTCACTAACAGGCACTAACATTGATGCTTACCAAAATGTGAAAAGGAAAGATTAGATTATTAGCTTAGGCAGCCCTAACCACACAGAAAAAACGTTCCAAAGGGAAGAATGTTGTGAGTCATTATGTAGTGTTTTTGCTAGCTTGGATGTACATCTTTCCCATGAATAAAAGAGCAAAGAAAATCGCTTTAATAGAAATCATATTTCTTTAAAAAACATTTCAATGAAAGAAACGTTTCTTTCTATTGAAATGTTTTTTAAAGAAATATGATTTCTGTTAAAACGATTTTCTTTGCTCTTTTATTCATTGTTAGAATTTGCAAAAAAACAAAACCTTTACTTATATCTAAATCTTTCCCTCAAAATTTTGTGAAAGCCATATTAATTCTTTTTCATTTTTGTAGTATTTGCGCAGTATTTTAATGAATAAACCGTTAATCAACTGGTCTAGACAATAAAAAAGAAAAATAGAAGTAAAATTAAAAATATAGAAAATAATAGTTAATAAAACATTAATATCACTTATCATCAACAATTAAGAATACATATGTACAATACATTGAGCTATTATAACAAAAAATTTGTAAGAAGTTAAAGAACTTGAATCGATTAATGAAATTATGGGAAATAATTCCCATACAATCGTTTTCAGCGAAGGAATAGAAAAATAGAAGTAAGGTTTAATTAGTCAAAGTTTTTATTAGATCCACCCTTATATCGAGTGATTTAACGACATGAACGTAACGAACACAATGAACGCAAACGCAACTCTTAATATTTAATTTCAAGTACAATTTAAGTTTTACGGCTAGCATTCGCTAACCAGATAATTGCCTTTTTTAAAAAAACACTTTATTAAGTTGATTAAAAGTTAGGGCGAGTTAAAAGTCCGCTTATGCCTTGGGCGTTAAAAAAGTTAGCAGGTGCCGTCAAGGACCACAGTCCAGGGCGCTGTCGTGGCGAGCTCGAGAAAACGGGCGCAGGCAGCAATAGGAGGCGAGGAACGTCGGCTCCACGAGAAGGGCTGAATTCTAAGAACACGTAGACCCTTAGTTCCGAACAGAGGTGACACCTCAAGCAGTGGCGGGCAGAGGGCGAGTAACGCCGCGACTCAAGAAAAGGGCTGGAATGGTAGATAGAACCCCGCGTCGACACCTCTGGCACACGCTCCACCCTCAACTGCTAGGAAACAGAAATATTAGCGAAAGTCAAGGCGAAACAACGCAACTAATCAGTTAATTTCAAGTATTACGCAAATGCAACCTAATCATTAAAGTCCGACTAGATATATACCTCAAGCAACGGAGAGGCTAGCCTGTTAGAAGTTAGCTGGAACAGCTGAAACCCGGCTGCGGCAAAGTCAGCACCAGCAGAAGCCTCCTCCGGAGTATACTATAAAAAAAACGTACAACCTTAAACCCCGAACAACCACGAAATTAATAAGGACAATATTTCAATTAAGAAGCAACATCACCAATGACAATGAAAATGACAACACAATTGCAAGTAAAGCAACTAACCTGAGTTTTTAATGCACTCAGTGACGAAACGTTCAGACAGAAGGTTTAATTAAGGAAATTTAGAAGAAATCAGTAAGAGATTAAGTGCTTCAAGCGGAAAGACAGTAAGAATAGTAAGGAGATTTTAGATACTTGAGAAAGAAGTTAAATAGAAGATCGCTCTGATCCAGGCTAATTTAGCCCATCAAAAAGACGAACGACTTCAATAGCAATATTAATTGTAATAGTAATTAACGTCGCAAGGACGAGTTAAGAGTTAATTCATTGAATTCTCAATGTTAATTTTAAATAATTTTACTTGCTTGAAGCACCATAGGAAAATTGACACGATAGTCTACAAAATAAAAGTAAAGAAATAATAGCACAGGCACACAAAATAATAGACAGAGAAAAAGCTGTCAGGAAGAGGGTAGAGGGTCTTAGCCTGAACTGGGCGCCACGGAACTAGCCGCGAACCCCATCACCGAAGCGTAGGCCGACGATGCAACACGCCTTTGTAAAGGCATAAACGGACGGATAAAAATGGCAGCTTAAACACCAAGTTAATCACTGCTTAAATCGACATAACGTCATTAGAGAGTTGAGCCAACATCAGCTCTTAGAGGAATCAAAATCAAGTCTAGTCAAGGCCGCTAAATGAAAATTCCGTACCTACGACCTCACCTGCGACCCTACCGAAACATCTGAGCAACGACCAGCGAACGGCACCCCGACACCTACGCGGAAAGGTTGGAAGAGAAAAGCCACCTCGGACACACCCAAACCATAGTGGGGAAAATTTTCCCACAAAATAAGAAAATTAAAGAAATAGACAGTGTTTCCACGAGCAGGGTAATTACCCCAGTTTAGGGTAATCAGGGGTACCTTAGGGTAATGTTTAGGGTAATGAAAAATATGGGCAAATCTAGGGTAATCAGAGCTCCGTGAAGGAAGTGACCTCCTAATCTACGAAAATTAGAAAATTGAAAGCCAATATGCAAGCACCCTACTGGTTACCACTTGAACGAACTGTAATGAAACGGGCCAGGATTTAGTGTTCACAAAACTGCACTGCTGCTGTGGTTAGTGTCGCATATTTGAATGTCATCAGGTATCGCTCACGAAAGACGGCGTCAAGAGACGAAGCCATAATATCTCTTGTCCACTTTGTTTTGACAAATGATTCTGAGTTGCATTTTGCTAATAAAAACTCGATTGGTGTCAGCAACAGCCAGTCGACGAAAGTCACTGTCCTATTCTGATTGCGCTAGTGGTTATAAGCTTCAACAGAATATTGACAGGTATGTTTGTTGTATTGTTAAATTCCACAGCTAATATATTTCATCGTAGAAATAATTAATAGGTTCATTCTTGTGATAGTCGTTGAATTAACAGCAGAGTTACCTCACAGCGCCGGTATTTTGCCAGCTAATTAGATGGAAGGCGTCCTATTTCTTAGCCATGTTGCACGCCAAAGAAGCATGTTATTGTACAGATGCAAACAAAAAAATTTAGACAGGGTTCTTTGACACTTCGAGTTACAAAAAGTGCTAAACGCAAAAGGAAGAAGCTGTAAAATTAGTTACAAAAATTCATAAAAACAAAAGAGTACAGTTGTCAACTTAAAACTTGCAATATATGTTTGTATTCTCACTGTCTTTCTTAGGCGCAGTAGCACGAACGTAGAATTTGATATAGCTGTGATCACGCCTAGAATTCCGTCAACCAAAATTGAAGCACTAGGGGTTCTACAACTGAGTGTTGGGGAAATTTTATGCATATTAATAAAGACAAGGTAGTTTTTTCCAAAAACCTCTGAATTTCCTCACCCGCCCTTCAGGAAATGAAGAAATTTGATAACTTTACGATAAACTTAATGAGTTTTTAAGTGAATGTGATTGCAACGAAGTCTCTGAGAAGCATATGTGGTGTAACAAGATTGGATTAAATCCGTTATGAAAAGACATGACGAAGGTCATGTGTGAGGGAAGCCAGAAAGTCATCGCAGAGAGTGGATCAAAGTGTTAGGTTAGATTGTGCATGTGGAAAGAATGGCTGAAGTGCGTGAATGGATGGAAAATTAAATAAAAAATGAATAATTGAACAAGGGATAGGTACACATATAATTGCATTTCTTGCAGCATAGCAGATGATCGCGCACCGAGTGAGGAAGAGCCAACGACACCACCTCGAAAAAAGGAAAGCTCCACTTGAAAGCTAGAAACTACCAGCAGAAATTTAAAGATTCGTTGACATCGGAGGGATGGTTAGCCAAGTTCTCAAAATCAACAGAGCAAAAGGATGTAGAATATTGCAAGGTTTGTCGAACCTATATTACTTGTGGGAAATCAGAGATCAGGCGTCACATGCTTTCAGCGACACAATCAACGATCCATGGTGGCAAAAAAAAAAAACATCAATTGCCAGCTACGTGCTATCCAATGATCCTCTCGAAAATCGTGCTCGTAAAGTGGAACTGCAAGTTTGTGCATTTTTAGCTAAGCACCACCTACCTATCTCATTGTGTGAGCCTCTTTTAGTTTGATGCAAACAATGTTCCCAGATCAGGAGTCGCAGAAAAAAAGGGCGCCTTGGAAAACAGCGGGCATCAAAATTAATTCGACAGGTTTTTGGCAAACATCTTATACGTGATATCGTCTGGATATCAAAACAGCATTCTAACGTCGTTCGACTGGATTTCCCTCCTGACGCTCATGCAGTATGTAACACAGGACTTATTCATACTGACAGAGCTCTGGAAACCAGTCCATTTACCTTTTAGTTGATTAATAGATCATAGGTCAGGATTAGCTGTTTTAGGGTAATCTGGGGTAATTAACACCCTTCAGATAGGGTAATTAGAGTCGCCTCGCGTGGAAACCCTGGAAATAGAATTGAAGTTTTCTCAAATAATGTAATAGTCAGAACTTACATATGTGCGTTGAGATCACACTGCATCACTCAAAAAGCTATCATTATTGTAGTTATTTACACACATTGTAAAATTGCAAAACTTTCAATAAAATACACTTTGAATGAGAAGCCCTCCAAGCAAATACTACTTCTTTTGTGACCCTTGTAAAACTTTTGTCATGTTGGAAAAAAATCGTTTCACAAATATTTTCTATGTCTTGATAAACGATATTTATAACTTCATTTACAACATCAATAATTGGAAAAAAAATTCTTCAATGCTTCCCACACTTTCAATTGTACCAATCGTGTCAGGTCACCACTGTTATCAATGCGTTCAGAACAAGGTTTCTCACGTCTAGTATTCAGGCCCTTCACTGCACAGTAACTCGAATATGACGAATGCTGATTATAGATTTCTATGGACCATTAATTCATGAACAACTGAATTACAATGAGTTGTAATACAAATTATGTCTACTCTATATTTTATGGGAGTATGAAAGCCGTTTGTCTACGCGTAGTTCGGTTAAATTTGAAACGCAGGGAATGTTTTCGTTTCAAAAATATAGGTGTTGAAAACCAAATGAAACAAAAAAATGGTAACACGTTTGCTTCAGTCCCTTAAATAAATTCAACTTCACGTTAACTGCCCTCTTACTGCCCTCGGCTGCACCACGGCTGCTGCCGAGCTTGACGTATCGCGCACAAGACGTTCAACTTAAGGGCTGCATTAGCAATAGATCAATTAATCGTTAAAATTAACCCTAAAAATACGTATATTTGTGTTTTTGACATTTTTAAACAGCTTTTTTACACAAATTAATTTGTTTCGGTAAATAAAACTAGAATCTGTTATTTTTTCAGTTGATTGATGTCAATACCGGATTGTGCAATCAGACTTAACAACCACATACGCTACGTTCATCTGAGCAGCAGATATATGCGTGCTCGAAAAATTACAAAAAAGCGCTTTCCTCAAAGAATGATGCATGCCAAATGGGTTATATGGTAGGAATAGGCCTACTCAATACCATCATTACGAAATTAAGTCATTTATATCATCTATGTAAATGGCTTTACATCATCATCACATCAAAACGATGCCTTTATACATATGTAAATCGGAATTCGATATACATAAGGACATCTATTGCTATAGTAACATGTGACAAACGATCTTAGCATATTTTTTGTAAAAACTAGACCTTCGAAACTCATTGAACGACTGAAAAAACTAGAACTGTGAACCTGTGATTACAATAATTCTGAACATACATATTACTGTAACGTATTCACATTTCTTGAAATCTTTCAAACATATCTGCACTCATTAATGACTTAAATAACTATTCATTATCTTAGTTGGTACATTTTATACAAATTACTCCGTATTATTGGCGTACGATATCAACCCAATGTTTGGGCAATAATAATTTATATTTTAACAAATTTTATTAAATTGCGATACTTTTAATTATTATGAGATAGTTTCCACTTATATGAATATCGTACATAGATATATACACTGTTAGTTCATTATTAGAAATAAAACTATTTACTAAATTGCCCCAATAACAAGTTGATATAATAACTAAGTTTATCTTTTTTCGATATTGTCTTGTTATTTGCCGATTATTGTAATCCAAGATTCCAATATCAGGTCAATAAATAATTATCAACCCAATATTGACCTAATAATTTCTTGCTACCTGGGAAGAAGCATTTTGAAAAAAAACATCGTTTTCCATGAATATCTCGTTTTCATCAAAGAAAATCGCATTTTTATAGAAGATAAAAGATTTTAAATTGCATTTGTTATTAGTATAGTAAATTTTATTGCTTCAAGTTCAATAATAAAAAAGTTCCTATGGGGGACTCTCTACTTAAAGCTCTACCATACAAAAAAGTAATTGCTTGAGTTATCATCTGGCTCCCTCCAAGTTCGGGGTATTGTAAATCTCATAACTTTGCTGCAAATCTCATAGCCAACCTGTAAAAAAGCAAAATGAAAACATAAGTAAAATTACCGGTTCATTCAACTCAGTGTGATAGGATATGTTAAAATGAAAAAGCATATCCATGTCTACAATTCATGCAAATATATATATATATATAAATATAATATATATATAAAAAAATCAAAACTAGGGATAAAAAGTACTTTCTGAAAGATCACTGAAAATGCGCGAGGCCTACAATGCATATTTCGACATGCTAATAGGGGATCAGGACTAACCTTGGGCACCTCATTTCACCTTCTAACTCTGCAAAAGTACTTGAGAAGGTAAGAAAAATACATATATATATACATATATATATACATATATATAATATATATACATATATATATAAGAAAAATACATATATATATATGTATTTTTGAGAAGGTAAGAAAAATACATATATATACATATATATAATATATATACATATATATATAAGAAAAATACATATATATATATATGTATTTTTCTTACCTTCTCAAGTACTTTTGCAGAGTTCGCAGGTGAAATGAGGTGCCCAAGGTTAGTCCTGATCCCCTATTAGCATGTCGAAATATGCATTGTAGGCCTAGCGCATTTTCAGTGATCTTTCAGAAAGTACTTTTCATCCCTAGTTTTGATAACCTTGCCACAGACATAGTAAAATGCGTCTGCCGGATGCTTTTAACATCTGGAGACCATGGTTGTTGAAAGCAGGTGGTAATGACTAGAGCCTGGATTTTGTGGCACGAAAAATGTGGCATTTCTGGCGTTGAAAAATGACATTTATTGCAACGAAATGTTGCGCACATGACACATAAAAGTGGCATTTTTGGCTGTTTAGATTGGCAAATACGACATTTATGCTGACTTTTGCAGGAATAACAAATTAATATAGATTACTGCCGGTGGGTGGAAAACCCTTCGTATACTTGTTACTTACTTTCTAGGAAATGGATAATCACAAAATACAATAGTTAGCGTAATTTATATCAATTAAACATCACATCAGCTTACAGAGATAAAGAAAATCAGATGAATGCAATGTCAGAAATCGAATAGTTACAATGATAACTAAAACACCCACACTGAAACATACGGATAAACATCAACAATCACCAATGGCTCATTAAAAGTAATAACGAACATATTTCTCACGTTATCCATGTTCAAACTGAGTCTACGATCAGACAGTAATAATTTAAGTTTAGAGAATGAGCGCTCAACTTCGACAGAAATTATAGGAGCATATTTGAATCATTATACCTCGCTAGGGGTTAAATCGGCGAGTTCTTTTGCTCTATTCCCTTTGAGAACATTTCGAATCGTCTTCAAAGTATGTAGCCATGGTTTTTTGCGAATGATACGTTCGTACTTATTTTTAATTACATTACGCTTCTCACCTGGAGTTGTCATCAAATTATCGACAGTATTCTCAACAAATCAAGCGTTTCAATGAATGAAGAGTTTCTGCTTTTTAATGTGGTGATTGCATTGGGTAAACTGGCAAAGCAGGAGGTGATAAATGCAAGGTCATTTGGCAAAGCTAGCTGTTCAATGAGCTTTTTAACGATCTTAATAGACGATGCATCTTCACTACGCAGCTCATCGAAAACACTCCTCAAACTGTCAAAGTTTGAGGTATAGTATAAAGAAGTACTAAGCCGTGTGCCCCGTCGTATGAGGATCGGCTGTGGGGGCATGGGAAGTTCAGGAATTTTTTCACGGGATAAATTAATCCGAAAATGGGTCTTTACGTATACCTTCTTACAATTTGAAATTAGCTTGTCGGCATCAGGAAATTTAGAAAGGATCTCTTCAGCTATGCGATGGAGGGCGTGCGCTCAGCAGGTTAAATGAATCATCATTGGATAGAGAACCTTGAGACCATCGGCAGCTTTCTTTATATAAGGAGCTGCATCGGTAAATGGAAGAAGAATGTTGTCAAATTTAATTTTGTCCGTCCGGAGCCTGCTAAGAGAAGCTGTAAAAGTTCGTGCAATGGCGGTGCTATTTGTAGTTGCTAGTTCTTCTGAGGTTAGAAGATAGAATCTGTTTTTACTCTCGATTTCCAAGGTACCTACAATGACATTGGCTATCTGTCGTCCGGTGGCATATGTAGTTTCATCAGTAGAGACCATATCTCTATCACTTCAACATTTCCTCGAATTCTACTCACGGTGGTATCATTGTAAGCTTCAGCTTCTTTTTTCCTTGAAATGGATTCAATGTTTTCATTTTTATATTTCGCCAGAAACGTTTTCACGAAAGGATTTTCTAAATTCCAGAAAAGGATATTCGCTCCGACGAATGCTTTGCAAAGGTCTTTTGAAAAAGTCAAAGTATCCCCTGAAGTAGAGGGCTCAGCTAAGCTATCGTTTTCCTGCAGTACGGAAAAGGCCCGAACCACCGCTGTCTTGTGCTTTGCATGAAATTGCAGTGCATCGAAACAAAGTACCTCATGTCGGAATTCACAGTTGTTTTACCGATTGTTTTTACATATCTAGTTGTTTTACACGGCTTGCAAAAAAGGGAGTAGCATCGGTTGGAAAGACGTCTTTGCCATATTCCATGACGAATTTGTTACGCTGATGTTAATCATGATTATCATCTGAGGTACTTGAATGCTAAAACTGCACAAAAAATCATTGAAAAGAAAACACTCATAGATAAGAAGCTCTCCACCTTCACTAACTTATTCTTTCCCCGGTGAAAATTTGAATTAATTTGCCGGTCTGAACCTTTTATCAGAACTGCATCTTTTATCCCTCTCATTATACCTGCATCCCTTTCTCCGTCAATTTTTCTTTTCCCCTATTCCTCACTCTCTCCATACCTCCCTCTTTTCATCTCTACCTTTCTTAATCCTTCCCTCTATCCATTTCTTTCTCTTTCCTTCCCACTCTCTCCATCCCTCCTACTCTCCTTCCTCCATCCTTTCCTACTTCATTTACTCTTCCTTCTCCCTATTACCAGCACTCTACCAATTCCTTCTTCACTCTCTCTCCATCCATCCCTCCCTACTTCCATCCCTCCCTCTCTTTTTCATTTTTTCTATCTCTCGCTCTTTCTCTCCTTCTGTCTCTCCATCCTTCCATCCTTTTCTTCTGTCTTCTGTCAATCTCTCTTTTCTTCTTGCCTTTTACATCAATCCCTTCCGCCTTCTCTCTCCGTCCCTCACTCACTCCCTCTTTCCCTTTCTCTTTTCTATTCTCCCTACCTCTGTCATTCTCTCAATCCCTCTTTCTCTTCCATCATTCCTCTCTCCCATTATCCATCTCTCTCTCTCTCCTCCCTCTCTCTGTCTCCCTCTACATCCTTCTCACCCTCACTTTTCCTTTCCCTTCTCATCAAATCTTTCTACCACTTTTCATCCCACCCCTATCCCTTATTCCTTCCATCCCTCTATTTAATTAATCCTTCCCCTTCTTCCTCATTTTACCAATTTCTCACTCCATCTTTCTCCCTCATTCCCTCCGCCTCTCTCTTTCCCTCCATCCTTCTTTCACTCTATTCCACCATCCCTTCCTCCCTCCGTTCACGCATGAAACAGAGCTTTTCCACAAAGAGTAGGCACACATGTGCAGCCACATCTGCGTCGCACTTCCCCAGTACGACGAGCTCGTCTGCTCACACAACCTTGCCCTCTGGGTCAGACTTCATCATAGGCTTCAATTAATGAGAGCTCTGGGAGGATTCTTGTAGTTTGCCCCTGCTTTGCCATGATGATTCGAGAACCCTCCAGCCGTTAAATTCTTCGCTGCAATTGCCTTATTTCTCACACTACCTAGTTGTGTCACTGTTTCTTATACACTTCATCCTGAACTCATTCATCCTCCGTTTTTTCATCGCTTACACTCCCCAAGTATCAGTTCCATACATTGCAATGAGCACAACCATACTCTCTTGTAACTTTTTTGCACTCACGGATAGCCTTTTACATTTCTCTATTTTATCAACTTTATCCACTTCTGATGACCCACTCTAGCTCTGGGATTCATATCTTCACTACCACTGCATAGGCAGAAGTGCAGGACCCTCTGTGTTTATTCAAATTTACTTCTTTCATACTTTCATGCAACTCCCAAATCCAATCCTCTCAAATTTCCATCCCACGAACGCCTCATATTTTCCTTCTTCTCAACATTCACTTGTAATTCCCTCATTTTATACGACAAAAGGCTTAGCGTCAATGACATTCAGTCAACGAAATGATGCATAGCATTTAGTTCCATGAATTCGGAGGAGCAATGAACATTCACACCTAATTTTAAATTAATTGAAATGCATGCATGTTAGATGGGTTTACTATATTAGAATATAGTTTTCGAGGCTATTCCCAAGAAATTATAGCTCTGTAGATTTTCAAGGTATGTTAATTCAAGTTCTGTAAGGGTAAATTCTTGGAAGGTTCGGTAAAAAACTAGTACTTTTTAACGCAGTAGCTCAATAAAATAAATTCGCGAGATCAATGCTTCAAGAGACAGTACAGAGTACAGAAGCTGCATAGCTTCAAACCGTGAATATGTCAATGCTGGAGGCAGAGCGTAGACAACAAGGATATGAGATCAAAGTGGATCCGCGTATGTGGATGGAGACAAACGAGTAACATTTTGACTCCTCTAATAACGTGCAAGGCCCCCTCTGGATACCAATACGGGGCGCTGTTTGAGTGAACCTCTCAAACACGAACATTTCGTTAGAAATAACCTCGCAGAAATATTTTGGAGAAGTGCTTTGAGCCGCCGTAGGGCGAGTTTAAAATCGGCTTGCGGGTAAATTAATTATTCGGCCTTTTTTAGCACGTTTATCGCCAAATTAAACATCATTCAAAATTATGTTCAGTAATCCGTAGAAAATCCATAGAGTATAGATGAGACATTCTGATAATTTAACTCAAGTATTCAGGGAAAAGCTTAGTATACTGCAGATTTCAGGTACATTCCCTGCTTTTTTTAAAATTAACGTTTAACTATTGCTGATTTTAAAAACGAAAAATATTGACATGCTGTAACTAAATTCGGAAAAAATTCTTATAGACTAAGGGATGTGCGTAGACGAAATTTTTGGACTTTAAGCTATCAGAGCTGGTAGAAAATGTTCTGAATGAACACACTGAAATACATTACTATCCATGAACAAAGCTCTTAACTTTTCGGAAACTATTTCGAACTCTCCAATTGGTGAGCTTCTCGTTTCAACTGCCTCCTATCTATTTTCCCGTTTTGGTTGCGCAGCAGTGCATCCATGAAAATGACTTTCTTAGGACGTTTTTGTTTGTTCAACTGAGCCGTCACGTAGCTCTGAACGCTTTCTTCTGTTACTCCTGAAACGCACTCGGGTTTCTTGACGACGAAAACGTAGATGGCGTCCATTCCAGTGTCGGCCTCTGGAGTCCCGACCACACACACCTCATGCACCCCAACCAGCTCCAGGATGGTGCTCTCGATCTCGGCAGGTGATGCCTTAAATCAAAGGCGGATGATTAGCGTTTTCTTGGAAATATATTGTTATTTTCACGGTTAGATCATTTCGCTACAATTTTAGTTCAATATACTATGGAAACTTAGGGGGCTGTTATGTTTTAAGATTCCTAGCACCTGACCAGCACTATATGAAAACTTTTGAGTTTTTGTGTAGAATCTTTTCTTTATTTCAAATCAGCGGAATGAGGAAAGAAAAGCTACGGAAATCATTTGTTGGCCGTGCCTCCGGCCCTCTTATACATATTTAGTCACTGGTATGGAGAGCAAAATGTATTGTGAACCAAGTTTTTACGCAAATTTCAGGATAAATTGTGCAATCTCCGTATTAAGGAAACATTTTAAAGCACATGCTTTGATGTGTAGGAAATAATGCAACGCTTCTTCCAAAATAAATAAAATTATTCAAACAGGGTAGAAAATGCACCATTTTTATTTAAAATAATGAAAATATCTTCAACGCAAGATAATAATGTAGGAAATTTAACGCTCTCATTCAAATAAGGTAGCAAATTCAAAGATATCAATCAACTAAGGTTATACATTCAATGATAGAATTCTAAAAGAGCCGCTCAGCAGCATCGTTGTAAGAACTACCAAAAATATTTGCGAGCGAGATACAGCATATATAAACATTATTACACTAACTAAACAGTTCGTTTTTTTCCCTTGGCTTTAACGTTATTGAGGTTTTGTACTTTGAGTTCCAGAAAATTGACTACAAGGTGTTCCAAAGGCAAAAGTTGGCTATGTAACTCTAATTTAAATTCTTCCCTTGTACTGCAAATCAGTACTACTCTTCCGCAATCGCATTCGTGTACAAGATTTTCAATCCTATGCCGAAAGTGGAAGTATTTTTATAGAGACAGACGTTTATGATAGGCGTTAATTATATCTTCTACTATGACTTCATTTTCCAGCCTCTCAATAGACGAAATAGTCTGAGTTTTTCACTTGTTAAAGTAGTAATGAAATCACTCAACATTTTTTTACGAACCAGTGTTAAACGTTTAAATTTTATACCTCTGTCAATCTATAAAACGCAACGTTTCGATGTAACTAACATCATCTTCAGGGGGAAAAAAACAAAGGAAACACTTTTTACACAGTCACATTGATAGAAATGTAAATCAATTGTTCAAGCATAATGAAACGCAATAATATTTACTAGAGCTGCGGCTTAGCAGCTTGATACAACCGATCGATCGTTCATTTCGCCCCTATCGCTTGTGTCATTATATCTTGATGTGTAATGCTGTTACCTAGTTTTACAAGTACATATTCCTGTGGAACAAATTTTGTTTCTAGTCATTTTTTTGTCCAGTGATTTTCAGAATTCTTACTTTGTCTGATGTAGCTCTAAGTATTAGGTTTGTATTTGTCAATGGGACTGAAAAATATTTTGTGCTTATTTTCAGCCTGAAAATGATGTTTGTAAATCTGAATGTCACTTTTTATAGACTACTGAGTTAGTGAACATTTTAATGATTGACGGTGAATCAATAGCAATGTGTTCAGTGAATTTCTTAATACTTTAAAACGTGATGAACTGGAATACGGGTATTTAGCTATACCCGTATTTGTATAAGTGTGTTTACGTCGGATACTCTCAGCTATTGATGCAGCGACTGCGTTAGGTGCAAAAGACACAGGTCGACCACGATTTAGGTTGAGGATAATTTGATAGACTAACTCTAACTACAGCTGTTGTTTTTACCCTGAAATTGTGTTTATTAAATCGGAACGCTTCGTTTTATAGATTGACAGAGGTATAGAATATCAACGATTGACATTTGTTTAGTAAAAAATGTTGAGTGATTTCATTTTTTTCTCTAGCCCGCGAAAAACTCGGACTATCTCAGTACTAAGCTCGAAGATACGTGCAACGTTTCTAAATAAATCATAAATTTTTTTCGATATAAATGAAACGTCTGAAGCGGGTAAATGAGGCCCCAAAATCATGCAGTCTCAAGCGTCGCTTTTTAAAAACGTCATATTACAGCTCCGAAGTTTGGCAACTCTGAAATCCTGTATCTCAGCAACTAACACAGGCTGGCCAACGACAAGTATCGATATTTTTGTACCTATGACTCACTCGCCAGACTGAGAAAGCTTTGTGTATGATAGGTGTGCATAACTCCTTTTCGCTGTATATGGTACTTCGTACCGCGTGATTCCAATATATCCTTAGTTCCAAGACAGGCTAAACTCACCGTGTGTGCATCATCCAACTTGATCATCTCCTTAACGCGATCAAACACTTTTACGTATCCTTCTTCGTCCACCAGTGCCACGTCACCGGTGTTATACCAACCGTCTTCATCGAGGACTTCTCGGGTTGCTGTCGGGTTGTTGAGGTAACCTTTCATCATCTGTGACACAGTAGCATAATTATGCGAATACATATACATTGAGGGCTGTGATTGTCTGGAATGCATAGAACACACATTTTTCAGTTACTTTTCTATCTCGGGTGAAATTGGAATCACTTTGGTTAAAATTTTTACCTCCTGTGCATAATAGAGAAATTCACTCGTATTTCAATGACATAGTGATTGACAGCATGAACTCACCTTCATCTCCACTCTATTTATTGGTAGATTTTTACTTCTCAGCACATCGTAAAATATTGGTAAATTTGGATAATCATCTTCAAGTTTTTTATGGGCCTAGTCATTAGTGAAAAAAAATACTTTATTTGAATCAGCACAAAGAATTCAGAATTAAATATATCCAATACATGAAAAAAATGTTCGAATATCATTTTAAATTTTGAAAATAACCTCTAAGAATTTAGTAAGAATCAAGTTATAGAATCGAAAGCATGCTTTGGTTCTACAGTTACGTTGTTTGATCAGTATGTTAAAATTGAGTCGTCATGATTCAGAGGGCTGATTTTTATTTCAAATTGTGAGTAAATTATGAAAATTAGTCTTGGATGCTCCATAGTAACACTCACAATATTAATCAAAAGTATGCTTGATAAACTGCATGCTAAAAACTAAGATAAGGTTGCGTATGGTTTTTGTGATAGTAACTATTCAACGCTGAATGAGGAGAAAGCACTTCGACATAATTCAAGGCTGTTGAAACATATTTTGCTCAGCCTTTCGATTTTCTTTTGATCAGCATTTGATCAGACTGTGTGCGTCATTCCATACAGGCATTTGATTTTACTTCATAATAAAAATTACTGTTTTTATTGTATACACTCTAATCGTACAAAATTATTTCCTTTTTTCTATCATACGCCGCGATTTTTATCATAAGACTAAATTCAGACGCGAATAATTCGATATAGAAAGGGTGAGACTGCGTAGTCTGTTTGAATTGTCTCTCAAGTTTGCAATGGCGGTAGGAGTCATAGAAAACAGAATGATTATAGAAACGGGCCTAGCGCTACATTCTCTGATTTTCTTTATGATTTGCTACTATGTGAAAAAATGATGCGATACTTTGATGGCTGTTCGTTTGGCATTCGTGTAAATTATGGAACTTGAACATTCCATCACGGTTGAAGGTAGCTTCATCCGTGAACACGCGTTCTGCGAAATGGGCATCTTCTAACTCCTGATTCAAAAACCATCGCACGAATCGTTCGCGAGGAGCATAATCTGCAGGAAGAAGTCTCTGGACTCTCTAGAACTGATACGGATGATAATTATTCCGATTCAATATCCTCCACATAGCAGTGTGATCTTGAATTCCCATAGATGCTGCTGCGGCACGAGTGCTCGTACGTGGGCTTTGACAGAAATGTTCCAACATCTGCCTCATGATCCAAATCAAGCCGTCTTGGGCGACCAGCATTCACTCTGTTTGCACTGAAACTTCCGTTTTCACACAATCTTCACGGTAAAGCAGTGAATGATCGATGAACAGGCACCTGTCTATTGAGGTAACGTTCTTGGTACATTCTTGCAGCACTACTTGAATTACCATCAGCAGAACCATAGACGAAATGCATATCAGCCATTTCTGCATTTGTTTGGTACAGTACAGTGTCCTACCAGTACACCAGTACAGTGTCATGATGCTAACTGACAAATTATTACGGTTCAAACTAGAGGTTACTAATGTTTACTGGAAATTTCTCGAAATTTTTTAATGGGAAAATTATTTAAATTTGTGAATAGTAAGGTTTTAGACATTTTACAGATAAGAAGAATATATGGGTATGGCGTCAATCCTGCATAAATTTGCCCATTCTAATTCTCCTTATTGCTCTGTTCCTGTCTATGGCAAATTCGCTGTCGTGCTGCGAAAAATGAGTTCAAATTTTATAAGCATAAAATCTCATCAATGAAGAGTTTTTTAAACTTTTTTCAATGGTGAAATAGTGGTTATTTCAATCTTTTTATTAGTAGCGGAAGTTTGGGTTTTTGTTTACACCGGACACTAATCGATTTCCCAATTTTTGTTGATCGGATGATGGTGATTATATTGAAATAAACAACTTTTCTTCTATGGTTTTTCCGGGTTTAACATTATTCAACGAGTTATAGCGATATTTTAATTTTCGTTTTTCATGGCTGGAATGATCGTTACGTAACGTTAGGTTGGGTAGGTTAGTTTAGGTTATCTTATTTAAACAATTTTACTAGCCTGAAAGTGCAATTGCTTCATCATTCTTTTCTATAAATTTTCCGATTGCTCTAAATTAATTCGATTGTGCGAATGAGCAGTACGCATCAGGGCAGCAATGACGTCACTCGCGGTACTGTAGCCATGACATCACTCGTGATTATTGTCTTGTCGTTAAAATTTACCGAAGTTTGTATCAACAACTTTGCAACACCCTGAATATAGGTCAATTTCCATTGAGATGCTAAATTGGCTTGAATTTGACAATTGTCAATTTCTG
Organism: Morinoia aosen; assembly: GCA_030386875.1. Classification (NCBI taxonomy): domain Eukaryota; kingdom Metazoa; phylum Arthropoda; class Malacostraca; order Amphipoda; family Talitridae; genus Morinoia; species Morinoia aosen. The sequence continues at coordinate 9,455,523 of CM059558.1, read as the reverse complement.
GACAGATTCTCTCATGATATCACAACTAATTTAAACACCGGAAGCAAATTTACAGAAATATATAAAAGTTGTACAACATACTCATTAAATGCTGTGGATGGTGATTTATGTAAACCTTAATAATATAACATCTAACTTTTTATTATAAAACATGCTATAAAACCTACCATGATAGATAAAGACTACACCGGGAAAATGGGGCTGTAATCTAAAAAAGTGAATTCACTTGATAAATAATATTGTAAGCTTTTTGAATAATTAGCTACTCTACTAAAATTGTACCAAAAGTTTGATGGGCACTATCAAGTTACTTTGACGGGAAAATATTACTGCCCAATTGAAAATTAAGGACGTATCGCCGGTGGATTAAGGATGTGAAGGTCGATTATGTACGATTTATAGGCTAGTCGGCCTGCTCTGCCTTAACACTCCCTCAACGCAGTCTTAACCACGCGTGTTCGAGCTCGGATGTGAAATTCATAGTCGGCGATGGATGATTTGAATGCGCAAAATTTCCAGTTGGTTCATGGCCGTAACATTTGAGAGCGGCCATCCGTGGTTTAGAGCCTTCCAAATGTGTGCTGCAGGTGGTGTGCTGCCAGTGGTGTGCTGCCGGGGGTGTGCTGCCGGTGGTGTGCTGCCGATGGTGTGCTGCAGGCGATGTGCTGCAGGTGGTGTGCTGTAAGTGGTGTGCTGCAAATGGTGTGCTGCAAGTGGTGTGCTGCAAGTGGTGTGCTGCAGGTGGTGTGCTGCCGGTGGAATGCCGCAGGTAGTGTGCTGCAGGTGGTATGCTACAGGGTTGTTCTGCCGATGGTGTGCTGCGAGCGGGGTGTTGCAGGTAGTGTGCTGCAGTGCGCTTCAGGAGAGCGTCCCCCTTATGAATCCTTGCTTCTGGGATTTCTTGAGAAACTGGGATTTTTGCTGTTATAAGAAGTGTAAGAGGTCAGGTACATCCTGTGAAAAAATGAGACTCGTACGTTCACTCGTTCGCCCGCTACGGGGGTTTAAAGAATGGGGGGGAGGGAGGGGGAAGTTGTATTTTATCATGTTACACCTCCCCCATGGCACTTTCTTCACGGCGCAAAGTTGCTATGTCATCTCCTATGTCTCTGGATTACTCTATAATGATTTCAGGGGTCTAACATGAACTAAAAATTTAAAAAAAAATTTATTTGAATTGTTTATGTTTCTTTGTTTTGCTTATAATGTAAACAATGGTTTTTGGGGTTTCAAAATGCTCCTTCTCCTACAGTTTTTGAGCTACTGTGATGATTTTGGTATCATTGGATGCGATATGACACGGGCTTTTTAGGAAGCTAAATTTGTTTCCTCAAATTTACATTATCAATATGAAAAAGTGTAAAAATAGGTAAAAAATGTCCTTTTTCGGAAATGTGAAAATTTATGACGTCATAACTCATGATTAATACATAATTTTGGAATGAATTTTAGTTTCCATAAAAGCCCGTGTCTTTCTGCATCCAATGATACCAGAATCATCACTGTAGCTCAAAAACTGTAGGAGGAGAAGATTTTTGAAACCCCCCCCCTCAAACTTCGTTTTCTATGATTTCCCATTTTCTTTTCAAGAAAATTGAACTTTTGCTCTAAGCAAAAACGATTCCAAATTCAATTTCCTATCAGTATACCAAATTTCATTGTTCTAGGTTCAATAATAAAGAAAAAAGTCCGTATGGGGGACGCTCTCCTTCAGCTGGTGTGCTGGAGGTGGTGGGCTGCCGGTGGTGCGCTGCAAGCGGTGTGCCGTAGGTGGTGTGCTGCCGGTGGTGTGCTGTCGGTTGTGTGCTGCCGGTGGTGTGCTGTCGGTTGTGTGCTGCTGGTGGTGTGCTGTCGATGGAGTGCTGCAGGTGGTGTGCTGCCGGTGGTGTTCTACCGATGGTGTGCTGTCGGTAATGTGCTGTCGGTGGTGTGCTGCCGGTGGTGTGCTGCCGGTGGGGTTCTGCCGGTGGTGTGCTGCTGGTGGTGTGCTGTCGGTGGTGTGCTGCCGATGGTGCGCTTCAAGCGGTGTGCTGCAGGTATTGTGCTGCAGTTAGTGTGCTGCAGGTGGTGTGCTGCCGGTGATGTGCTGCTGGTGGTGTGACAATGTCAAAATGTGTGTTTTGACACAGATGCGTTCAGTGCATTGTGCTTAAAACAATGTGTCAAATAACTTATTTCATATTCATTATTCTCACATACTGTTCACAAGATAATAAATGAACACTTTACCTTACTCTGCTTACAATGAAAACATCGGTGCGGTTACTTGCGTTCATTTATGAGCTTACGATTGCTCTGGGTATGTTTTAACTTCATTCTTCAACGAAATGTCACCTATCAGCTGAAATGGTTTGAAAAATCATGCAAGAGTTAAAGCTGCAAATGTACTTTATGTCACGATCAGTTTTATTATTCGGTCTTTCAAAATTGTCATGAAAGGATGTTATTTTTTTCCAATATTTGAGCTTAAAGAATTTGTATATTTTGAAAATGTCACCAAAATTTAAACTTAAACCGTAAAAAACGAATTTAGTCTTTGCGTGCTTTAAGCATGTCACGTACCCCAGTCCTTAGAAAAAATTAAAGATCAATTGGTATTTTACGCTAGCCTTGCCAATTTGAATTAGAATTGAATAACAAAAAAATATAATATAATACACCTCTACATCCTTGCACACTCACACACGTAAAATATATGCAATAATTATTTGTCTAGTATTATGTACTTTTCCAAAAACTTATTTCGAACATTCAAAAGTTATTGTCCGTAAGCCAATTTTTAGGGTAAGTTCAAATTTGATCTAGGGGCTTGTTCAAAGCACTCGTGAGCCATGACTCGATCTGTCACATGGAGCTAGGATATATGGAGGGAGCATAGCCGTCTGTGAAGAGAACCAGTTTTTGAGATTTCTCCTCTGTCTGTGGTAACCAATAGCCGTCTCGCAAGTGTGACGTCAGCACGGACGTCAGTTACCTCATGGAGCTAGGATATATGGAGGGAGCATAGCCGATTCCAATCGGGTTCAAATTAGCTGCAAAAGTTGGGAGACTGGGGCATTGGCAAGGCCCCACACGTGAGCCAACCACAGACGCTCGGCTGAAGTTGGCTTCTCCTCGCCTCCTCTACAACTCGTTCATTTGCCAAAGCAAGATTAGTACCGCTCCACAAATCGAAGGATGAGGTGCGCGTGCCAGTCGCTCTCTAATTTGTTATATTCAAGGGCCTGTAATCTTTACAGTTTTTAACTCTTAATGTATCTTTGCTAGTAATTTTGATATTATTAAGTGTCCTCGAGTGAGGAAACACAATTTATTATCTTTCGGAGTCTTAGAATCCCAAATTAATGATTACGATAAACTCAACAGCTGGAAGAGCAATCAGCGAGCATGTGCGCACCCTAACGTAGTTAGTAGGTAACTGGCTTCCGTGCTGACGTCACACTTGCGAGACGGCTATTGGTTACCACAAACATGGGAGAAATCTCAAAAACTGGTTCTCTTCACAGACGGCTATGCTCCCTCCATATATACTTCCTCCACGAGTTACCTACTGGCTACGCCAGAGTGCGGACACGCTCGCTGAATGCTCTTCCAGCTGTTGAGTTAATCTCTAATCAGTAATTTGGGATTCTAAGACTCCGAAAGATAATAAATTGTGTTTCCTCACTTGAGGACACTTAATTATACCAAAATTTCTAGCAAAGGTACATTAAGAGTTGAAAACTATGAAGATTACAGGCCCTTGATTATAACAAATTGGAGCGACTTGCACGCACACCTAACCCTATGACTTGTGGTGTGGTACTAATCTTGCTTCGGAAAATGGGAGGGGAGTGGTAGAGGAGGTGAGAGGAGACAACTTTAGCCAAGCGTCTGTGGTTGGCTCAGAATTGTGACGTGTCGGACATTCACACTGCCCGAGTCTTTCAACTTTTGCAGCCAAATTGAGCCCGATCGGAGTGCGCTATGCTCCCTCCACATATCCTAGCTCCATGATCTGTCAGTTAATGAGAGTGAGTCATCGTGCAGCGTAGTGGTTGTTACTGCCTTTGCAAAGGCCGCGAGTGGAGTTTTGACTGTGTTCTTCGCAATTATTGCATTATGTAGACAAATTGTGACGTAGTATTGCATCTGATGCCAAAAAAATGAGTATTGATGTTTTCAATGTTTTTATTGATTGTTTTCCGGGATGTTGTGGCGATCAAACGTTACGCTCATCCTTAGATTTTTCTCGTCTGTTGGCGTCTTGGCAAGATCAAGCTGAGTTCAATTTTTTAAACTTATTTGCGTGAAGTGTTGTTCGTCCAACTGTTTTGAAACTAGAACCGTTGTATTCATATCAAAGTATTCTGGATATATTACTGAGCAAGTTTGCAGAACAGTTCATATTCATTTGATTCATTTGCAAGCTCTATTCTGAATAAGCATGAACATTGGAAGTATGAAGAAGTTAAAATTATTTTTTTAAACTCATTTCCAGTAGTTCTGGTAGAGAATTTGGTAGATAAAGATATAGGTAATCATTTATGTTTTACGTTTCGTTAATAGAGAATTATGTTAGTAGAGGTGCGCCTCTTTCCTCATGATTTGTTCCATTTTTACATTAACGATTTTTGTGACCTAATTATTTTTGGCTAATAATTAGAATTGAATGAGCTCCATTGTTTTTTAATATCGTTTTTGAGTTGGGATAATTTGAGTACAAAATTATTTAACTGATGAACTTGATATCCTGTGGGAAGACTGGGGACACATGTTGCCATGAAAGGATGTCCTCTAAATGGTCCCTTCATTATCCCCTCCTGAAAATACCGTTGTTGTATTAAGAGAGGCTTAAATTGCATTCTGTAAATAATAACAATCAAAATTTTTCCTTATGATTGTTCAAAGAAATATAATTTAATAATATAACTCATGTGTTACAGAATGGCCACATAGACTGGTTTCTTTTTTCAAATGTGTATTGATGTCACAATAAGTTACTTATTTCCCCCATGTTAATAAGTGTTCTTGTATGCTCATCTTGAACAAAAAATAAGACCAATATGCTTTTTACAGAGCTTTATATCAGCGCCAACAAGAATAGCGAAGAATGCAGGTGATAACCACAACTATGAGTTTATAATGAAAAATTGATTGCTACAAATATGTACCATGGCCAAAAAATAGCACTGCGTTGTATAGCTCTTGTATTTTTAAGAATTAGCACTCCTACAGTGTCCGAGAGAGATGTGCATTAAGGTAATTTTTTGTTGTAATTAATTATTGACTTATTTTTCATGAGGGACATTTTTTTAATCATTTTTTGGCTGTCCATGTCAGCTTGTCTTTCTGTCTTCAACTATTCTCAAGTTTAATTTGTTTTTCAAGATTTGTAATTCTGTGCATTGAGTCCTGTGCAACAATGCACCCTATTTATGATTTGAGGGTATCGTTTATTGTAAATACTTTTTTGGTAGATAATTGCGCTAGCTAATCATGCTTTGATTTTTTTTCTAAAACCGCATTAGTAGTGCAAGGAAATTATTTTGTGCTATTCTCTGCCATTATTTTGCATTTGGTTCTCTTATAAAATATTTTGAATATTTTTTCAGTGTTTGAACTTGTTATGTTATACTCAGCATCCAGCCAATAAACAAGCACATTTAGTCAATTTTAAGAGCCAACCTATGTAGTTTATGAATGATGCATTTCTTTTGCAAAATTATATTTTTCGGTGCTGGTTCATTGGTGACCCAGCTGAGGAAGGGGTATTGAAAACTTACTTTGTAACTCTAATTTCAATTTTTATTTTCTTTAATGATATTCAAAATGTTCCTGCAGAACAATAATTTCTATAAAGCCTAAAATTTTGAGAGAGATCTCAAGAATAATATATATATATGATATAGATGAGCGTTGAAAGGGAACTCTGCATACAAGGGTTGATATATCTGTATATTTAGAAAAAATATATTTTTTATTGGTTTATTTCTTTGTGTATATATATATCAAAAATAATATATATATGTAAGTGTATGAAGTGTGTTGTGAATGTATGGTTGTGAACGCCTGTATGTATTGTGTATATTGCCTATACGCTTATGTGTGGTACTTTGATTGTTAGAAAATGATTTATTTTTTACTTTTTGCGTTTTTGCTTACTATTTCTATTCAGATTTTATCCGTTTTATTCATGACTGAAAATCACTTTTTATTTCTTCCAGCCCTGATGGAATAATTTTATTCCGAAACGTTTGCTTTAGTAAATGTTCTCTATAACGTTGGTTTTTCTTTTTATCTTGAGAATTTAATATTGTGCCTAGGTAATTGTACATATTGGATATAACAAGAGAGTTGTTTGCATAATTTGACTTGAAATTAAAAGAACCAATATAATACACTAAGTTCTAATAAAGTTTTGAGTAAGGACCGCGTTTGTCCCAACACCGTGCAAGCAGAACCACCAAAGAGTGGTTCCCCAATTGAAAATCAAGGACGTATCGCCGGTGTATTAAGGACGTGAGGGTCGATTATGCACGATTTATAGGCTAGTCGGCCTGCTCTGCTTTAACACTGCCTCTACGCGCCCCAAACCAAGCGCGGTCAAGCTCGGACGTGAAATTCATAGTTGGCCTTGGATGATTCGAAGGCGCAAAATTTTCAGTTGATTAACGGCCGTAACATTTGAAAGCGGCATGAATCGATCTGTCAGTTAATGACAGCGCGTCATTGCATGGAGCTAGGATATATGGAGGGAGCATAGCGCACTCCGATCGGGCTCAATTTGGCTGCAAAAGTTGAAACACTCGGACAGTGTGAATGCCCGATTCTGAGCCAACCACAGACGCTTGGCTGAAGTTGCTCCACCCACCTTCCCTACAACCCTTCCTCTCAATGGCTCTTATTTTCCAAAGCAAGATTAGTACCTCACCACAAGTCAAAGGGTGAGGTGCGCGTGCAAGTCGCTCTAATTTGTTATAATCAAGGGACTGTAATCTTTATAGTTTTCTACTCTTAATGTATCTTTGCTAGTAATTTTGATATTATTAAGTGTCTTCAAGTGAGGAAACACAATTTATTATCTTTCGGAGTCTTAGAATCCCAAATTAATCATTACCGACTGAATGATTAACTAAACAGCTGGAAGAGCATTCAGTGAGCGCGTGCGCACTCTAACGTAGTTGGTAGGTAACTGGCTTCCGTGCTGACGTCACACTCGCGAGACGGCTATTGGTTACCACAGACACAGGAGAAATCTCAAAAACTGGTTCTCTTCACAGACGGCTATGCTCCCTCCATATATACTCCCTCCACGCGTCATCGTGAGCGTACTGGCGGTTACTGCCTCTGCAAAGGTTGCGTTTGGTGTTTCGACTGTGTTCTTCACAATCATTGCGTTAGGCAAATTGTGACGTAGTATTGCATCAGATGCCCAAAACATGTTTATTGATATTATATTGATTGTTTACTTGGATGTTGTGGCGATCATCCGTTATGCTCATCCTCAGATTTTTCTCGTCTCTTCTCGAGCTCAAGCTGAGTTCAATTTTTTAAACATAGTTATGTGAAGTGTTGTTCGTCCAACTGTTTTGAAACTAGAACAGTGGTATTCATATCAAAGTACTCTGGATAGTTTACTGAGCAGGTTTACAGAACAGTTCACATTCACTTGATTCATTTGCAAGTTTTTCACAGAGTGGCTATAAAGACTGTCTTTTCTCAAATGTGTATTGATGTCACAATAAGTTACTTATTTTAACGATATTAATAAGTGCAAATGCTGACATTGAACAATAAATTAAACCAATGTGCTTTTCACAGTGCTTTGTATCAGTGCCAACAAGAATAGAGGAAAACGCTGGTGATAAACCAAAACTGTGAGTTTATAATGAAAAATCGATTGCTCTAAGTATGTATCATGGCCAAAAAATAGCACAACGTTGTATGACTCTTGCACTTTTGGGACTTAGCACTCCTACAGGGTCCGAGAGATGTGAATTTGGGTCATTTTATATTGTAATTATCGTTTTGCCTTTTCATGATAGACATTTATTATTCATTTTCTTACTGTCCATGCTATGTCGTCTTCAACTATTCTCTTGTTTAATTTGTTTTTCAAGATTTGTAATTCTGTGCATTGAGTCCTGCGCAACAGTGCACCTTATCTATCATTTGTGGTTATGGTTTATTGCAAATACTTTTTTGGGAGTTAATTGCGCTAGCTAATTGTGCTCTAATTTTTTCTCTAAAACCGCATTAGTAACGCAAGGAAATTCTTTTGTGCTATTCTTTGCCTTTGCTTTCCATTTGGTGCTCTAATGAAATAATTTTCAGTCTTTGAACTTGTTATTTGAAATGCTGTTCAGCATTCAGCCAATAAACAAGCACACTCAGTCAACTTTAAGTGCCTACGTATGTAATTTATGAATGATGCATTTCTTTTGCAAAATTTTTTTTTGCTGGTTCATTGGTCACCCAGCTCATGCAGGGTATTGAAAATTTACGTTGTAACTCTAATTTCATCCGTTATGTTCTTTAATGATATTCAAAATGTTCCCCTCCCTCAGGGGGATACAACTATTGTATCTATGGGAAGTAGCGCTCCCTGGGGGACAATGTGAGGGCCCGAGCTAAAGGTTAGGTAGGCCTTTTTTTAAAATAACATAGGTTTTTGCTTTGTTACGGACCATATTTTTTCGGTTCACTGCTGTCCTGTTTTTTCAGCACCTACTACTTTCTTCTTCAACTTTGATCTTGTTTCATGAACTCTTTCCCATCTTACTGTTTCTATGACCCTTCAGCATAGATTCCTCATTTTCTTATCTCCATACTAGATGGTGCCTTCCTCCGTCCTCTCTTTGATACGTTCTATTTTCGTAGCGGATGAGGAGGCCTAAACTAACTTATAATCTAATCTAATCTTCAAAATGTTCCCTCCAGGCAAATCATTTTTATATTGAACAAAAATGTGAGAGATCTATCGAGAATACTATGCATATATAATGTACATGAGCGTTGAAATGGCTCTCTTTACACTTGAGTTGATATATCTTTATATTAGGAAAAAAATAAAATATGATATATTTTATTGGTTTATTTCTTGATGTATAAATTATCAAGAATACATATATATATATATATATATATATATATATATATATTCGGATATATATTTAATATATATAATATATATATTCTAAATATATATATATATATAATATATATAATATATATATTCTAAATATATATATTCGGATATATATTTAGTAAATTTTGGTAGTAACCCTTCCTTGATACAGGTTTCATTAAAAATAATGCCATATTGATTATTAATAATAGTTTTGTTCAAATTTTCTAGTTTTCGGAAGAGTTTACTTTGATCGAAATTTATTGAATTTAAGAGCTCCCCTAACGTTTTGTGATTAAAATTTTGCGACGCGTTTCGTCCTGTGTCCACGGACATCATCAGGCTAAAAATAGTTTGAGTTGTGCAGCTAATAGAATGGAGAAGTGGGCAGAGTGGCTGCGGTTACCCGAATGTAGAAATGTGCATTTGATGCAAGTTAGACGGTGTACAGTTGGTCTGCCAAGTCAGGAGGGCTAGGCGACCTAGGTTCCGTAGTGGAAGGTACATTCTCCATTCTCAATTTTATTAGCTGCACAACACAAACTATTTTTAGCCTGATGATGTCCGTGGACACAGGACGAAACGCTTCGCAAAATTTTAAACATAAAACGTTAGGGGAGCTTTTAAATTCAATAAATTTCGATCAAAGTAAACTCTTCCGAAAACTAGAAAAATTGAACAAAACCATTATTAATAATCAATGTGGCATTATTTTTAATGAAACATATATATATAAAAACGGTGTTATGTAATTCGATGCACAGATTTTAACCAAATTCAGAAAAACGCAAAATAAAACGATTTTCATGAGTGACAAAACCTCGAAACTGCTTTGTTTTCGAGAAATGACCTGAAATAATTTCAGATTCCCGTAAGAATGGGCTTGACATGCAGCCAACGAGTAAAAACGAAACTTCTTCGGCACGCGCTTCAGGCTATTCTTACAGGAATCTATAATTATTTCAGATCATCATTTCTCGAAAACAAAGAAGTTGTGAGGTTTTGTCACTCCTGAAAATCGTTTTATTTTGCGTTTTTCTGCCTATGGTTAAAATCCGCATCGCATCACACAACACCCTGTAAATACCGGGTGTCCCACAAAAATGTCCCCGACTTTTCAATTGATTGTATATCCGCTTTAAATTAACATATTTGCAAGGTCTTTTTTCACAATGCAATGAATTTTTTTCCCTTTTCGGATAATTTAAGTTTTTGAAAATCGTTTACTAACCACTTTACAGTGATCGATTTGCTGAAACCGGTAGAACAACTAATTGCTCATAGGAAAAGTTTTCAAAACAACACTGGTGTTCTTCATTTCTCAATACATTACTTCCTTATTTCATCATTTGAAGACACCTAAAATGCTGCTCACTCACGATCAAAGAATTTTCCTCGTATTAGAATATGAAGCAACGGTAAACTGTGAAAAAGTAAGAGGAGCATTTAATTTTCTTTCTGATTTTCTAACTGTACGATACACAGTTTTCTTATCGGACGTGTATCTTTCCGGAAATTTTTCATTGATTGCTCTTCGAACTTTTTCACAGTTTTTCGTTGCCTCATATTCCAATACGATGAAAATTATTTGTTCGTTAGTGAACTGCATTTTAGGTGTCTTCAAATAATGAAATAAGGGAGTAAAAAACTTCTCAGAGCGTTTAAATACTTGATGGTATGTAGGATACATCATTGTGAAATTATTATAAACAGTAAGTATTGAGGTGAATAGTTGACGCCTGGGTTCCATGTTTGCAGTTAGTTTTTTTTTAAATAACTCTTCATAAGTTGAATGTTTCAGCCCTGATGACGAACTCCACTTGTGAGTTCGAAAGCTTGGCCTAATATATATATTTTAACCTGGAAGAGTTATTTAAAAAAAACCTAACTGCAAAAAAAGTAAGTATTGAGAAATGAAGAACACCAGTGTTGTTGATTTTAAAACATTTCCTTAGAACAATTAAATTTTCTACCTCTTTCAGTAAATCGAACACTGTAAAGAGGTTATTAAACGATTTTCAAAAAATTAGACTATTTGAAACGGAAACAAAATTTAATTCATTGTGAAAAAATACATTTTGAATATGTTAATTTAAAGCGGAGATATAATCATTTAAAAACTCCGAGACATTTTTGTGGGACACGCGATTTAATGTAGACACTCCTCAGAGGGATACAACTATTGTATCTATGGGAGCTAGCGCTCCCAGGGAGGAAAATGTGAGGGCCCGAGCTATGAGTTAGGTAGGCCTTCTTTTTGCTGAAATAAAATTTTTTGTTATGTTAAAGGACCACATATTTTCGGTTCACTGCTGTCCTGTTTTTTAGCGCCTACTACTTTCTTCTTCAACTTTGATCTGGTTTCATGAACTTTTTTCTCAACTTACTGTTTTTATACCCTTTCTGCACAGATTCCGAGTTCCCTTTAAACGTTGACTACGTTTGTGCGATTGCTACGGTTGGTTCGGTTAAGTTGTGAGTAGCAGAATTTAGAAACTCACTGTACTGCTCAAGTCCATTCTTGTCCTTTATAAAAGGTGTGAGGAATAAAAGTGTACTATAATTTTTACCAGGTAGGTTCAAATCAATTCTAAAAAAGGTAGTGAAATTATGGAAATGCTATTCATTTATTCCGGTATTTAATGTACCTAATGGTACACATATGATATGTCCCAAAATGTAGTGCACACGTTGATATTTGATTGTTACATGCAGCATTTTAAATGGATTGTGATTTCATTTTCAATTCCTATATTATTTTGGCGTTTCATTGGTGAGAAGGCTGTGATTAATGGAAGTAAGATATTCATGTAAATTTTAATGTAGAGAATGTTTCATTTTTGTAATAAAAGTTCAAGAAAGAGCGGGATTCTATGTGCTTTCTAATGTATTGTCTTATGTACCTGAGCTCCCAGTTGCACCTGCCTCGATCTCATTGGATGTACAATATTGTTCTGAGCTAGCTTAATGAGTCAATACATTCACAATGCATTAAGTGTGAATGTATTGTAAGATCCAAAGCTTCCAGTGCAATATTGTACACTCCGTGAGGCGAGGCACGTGCAACCGGGAGCGATTTTTTAACCTATAATCCATGGACGGCCAGCCGCGATTCGAATCTGGTCCTGAGGCGGTAAACGGCCGTTAGGTAGGGCGGAACAACGGCGATTTGCGTGCAGTTTTGTGTCCGAAAAAGTGGACATTTGACCCTTAAACCGCACGTAATACAACTAAAAAACGCATAGGAACCGGCGCGTTCCCACCGGCGAAACGTCCTTGATTTTCAATTGGGTCAGACAAATCTCAATAAGCAAATTGTACAACCAACTTAAAGGTCTCGTGATGAGATTACTCCTCGATCCCACATTTACCAATATATTTATGTAATAATTATGAGAAAAAGTGGTTAGATAACTGTCCATGTGAGTATCGGCCAGTTATCAGTGGTGCATTGATGATACATTTATTCTTTTTCGAAATCCCTTGCATGCTTCTCGGTTTTTACATTTGAACTTTCGATATTCATCCATCAAATTTGCTATGGCATGTGAAAGTGATGGCAGACTTTCCTTTTCGGACGCTCTTGTCACTAAACAAAATGGCAAATTGGAAACATCGATTTACCGTGAGACATGTTTTTTCGGGTTTGGGATTCAGTTTTTTCAATTTTTCCTTTTCGGCTTAAGGTTAACGGTATTAGAACTCTTTTTCCAAGCATGCAACATTTGCTCTTCTTTTTATCCACTGCATTCTGAATTTAAATTTTTACTCAGTTTTTTCAAAGCTAATGTTTTCCCTCATGGTTATCAATGCCAAAATTGGTAATTTTTTGGACGAGAATTTTGGAGTAGTGTTTTACATTTACCCCTAAAACAAATTTTTTTTCAACTGAGTCATTTTTTATGCGTTAAAAATTATTTTAAATGGGGTACCCTAAAATTCCTTTTTGCGTCAACTATGCGCATATAAAATTTCAGGCCTCTATGAAAATTAGTATCCGAGATAGCTCTGAGGTTGGTCGATTCCCTTAAGGGTGCGCTCTAGTATTTACTTTTCAATTACGTACCATCATAAAATGCATTTATTTTCATTTTTTTATTTACGCAATTCATAGGGTATGCAGTCTGTCCATGATCACCAATGTTTTAACATCTCTAGTTATATAACGTCCCCAATTACCTAGCCAGGATTAAATTCTATTTTGTTCATTGCGTGTAAACGAGGCCTGTCATCGTCCACAGCAGGTCCTGATGCACGACAACAATTACGACCGAAGATCGAAGAAACAGTGATAAGGAATTTTTGTCTTTGATAATTAATGTAAATGAATCAGTTATTCCATTAAATTATTTTCATGAATGGAACTAAAATCTTGAGCTACGGTCAATCCAAATTTTATTCAGAAAGTTTTACCCTGCTGTACATTTGTGCGACCTTCATACAGTAATGGTCAAATCACGAGGCACGGAAACAACAGCCCTGTATAATTAATTACTAAATATCATTAAACGCATTAATTGAGCAGAGATTATCTAGAATTGTGATTTCTATGTCTATAAACTAGACACGTTTTCATACTGTTTACAACAATCTTGTTACAACATATAAATTCTGAAAGAATTGTTGTATTATACTCTGCCAACAAGTAAAATATCGATTTATTAAAAATGCCAAAGAATTTATTTATATTAAGTTATCAGCTATTTAATTCCTATCACTCACTGCATCCTCGACCGGTGGACACTAATAATTTATCACTGAACTCGTCAGTTTTCCCCTCCCATTCTTCTTGCACTAAAACCAACAAATGATTTTCAATTTGAGGATTTCGATCCGAGCTCTCCCTCCCATATGAGATCTTTTATACATTTCAAATGAGTTTCCTGTCGGAACTTGGAATTATTCAGACCATCAGAGTTATTCCTTTTTCTTCAATTAAGAATGGTTATAATTTTCTTTCACTTATGGCAAGGTCCAATGTCTTGCAAGAAAATGATGGTTTAACACGGACGTGAGTGTAAGTTTGACACAACATGCTGCTAAAGTAGCTGTTTAAAGACTTTTTCGATAATTCTTACATGTAAACGGATAAGGGTGACTATCTCTTACTAAAGAAATAATTCCCCCCATCACTCATACTTCCTCCCAACTTTCTAATTTACAAAACTTTACTATTTTTAATGCATATTGGGGATAACTTTTCATGTTTTGTGCCACATGTACATGAATTTTCCCGTCAGAACCGAAGTCGTGTAATTTTCACTCGTCACCAAAGTAAACTCTAACCCATGATACATCAGTGGAAAGAACAAATCATATCGCAAAATCGAGATGCACATTTCTTTTTTTTAGATAAAGGCTTGTCGACTGGCACTCGAAATTGCCATCCCACACTTGGTAACGTAGGAAAAACGGCTTTCCTCCGGAAAAAATTCTCTTTCTCTTCACTGAACTTGCCAAAATTTGATGTCCCTGTCGCAAAAAAAAACAGTTATAGCCAATCAAATAATATTTAACATAATCTCGTACAAATATTTATGGAATTTTTCCGGTCTTCTATTTCGTATTTAAGCGTTTTTGATATTTCACATATGCTTTCAAACAATAAACAATATGTTTAGACATAAAATACGTACAATACCAGCTATTCCTGTATTTACTTTTTTCACTATAATTTGACTTTTTTCCTTTAACCAGGAACGGAATTTCATGCAATTACCTCCCTGATTTGCTCGAGGATTGTTCCAGCAATTTATGAGTGCCGTTTAAACTCAAGAGAGTATTGGAGGTTTAAAAAAGTGTTGCTGGCTAAATAAAGGAATTTGTAAATTTTTCGTTATCTTATGGTCATTGAACAACTCAACAATTAAATTCCAGCAATTGAAATATTTTATCGCGTTTTTATGTGCCATGCAACTAAAGACGTAGCTCATATTTATTGAATTTATCCATATTTCGTGGACGTTCCTCCATGATTCATTGTGTAAAGTTCGAGTAATAAATTATTAAGTGCTATTGTTGTTTTCATTCCTTGTTGTACGGATGCTATTTTGGGTTACTGAATAATTGGTTATTCAACGCCAATTTTCATTCCAAGATGATTTTCTCTTGATCTTTTCATTAACTTCAATTGTGACTGGGTTTCTGTGAAAATGTTCACTGGAGAGTGACATGACTTTTCTCAATCTTTGCTGAACTATGAAAAGTATTGTGTTTTGTTAAGACATGGATTGTGTAATTCCGATTTATACGAAACCTTCATCGGAGCTGTTCTCTACTATGTTCCTAGCGAGACCCTCACATGGTACCACTGCTACCATGTGAGTATGGTACCAAAGGTACCATGTTATACCGCTACTTGTCCTGTCAAGTAATTTGCAATTTTTTCACAATTGTTGGTTCAGTAGACGGTAGTCTGACCGTCTTCATTGCGGGTTGACGTCTAGCATTTCGCGGTATCTAATCGCACGCAATGCTGGATCCTGCAATACATTTTATTCCCCACGCGCGAAGAGATCAAAGTGTAAAAATCTTTCACGGTTCTTCAAATGATAGTGCGACGACATTTAGCTTTAGTGTTGTCTTGAATTCCTTTGCTTCCTTCGTTACTGATTTCTTGACGGAAGACTTTGAACTTACCATAAAGGTGGCCAAACAATTTCCAACCGTTCTTTGAGCTATATAAAGTTTGCTGCAGGAAACTCTTTTGTTGTGTGAAACATTCAAGCCAAGATAAAGCTTCAGCAAATGAGATAATATTGAGAATGGATCTTGCAATGTGAAAACACCAAGAATTACACCAGTGCATTTTATTTTGTCTATTTTCTTATTTCCTAATCTCCATGCAATGAATGCAAGTCGCTGTTAACCAGCTTCTAGAGTTTCCCAACCCATTTTTTGTAACTAGAGAGACGATTAATGGACTTTATTGGTTTTGTTCATGCTTTCGAGTAAACCAAGGCAGTCAGGAACGGTCCAATGCAATTATTGGGAGACAACTATTTCCAATTATTAAGTTATCTCTGGAATGAGCAGATGCTCATTTTTCCTAATTTACGCACATTCTGTTGGATTGACTTAATGTTAATGCAGTTTTCACAATTGAAAATATAAAGTGTTAAAATATTCTACTGAAAAAACCTGAAAGTTATTTAAACTGTGAAATATGATATAAATTTATAAGATATGTTCTAATAGAAAGAATGTCCTCGGTACTCTCCCCTTAGTTTTCAATTCGTTGAGGAAACTTCATTCTTAGTCAAGGTTAATAGAACTCCGCTACAAATGTGCAGAGCATATAAATCACCTCAAGTTCCGGCTCATACATTTTAAAAATTCGTTTCACTCCTCTTGCATGCATCCGATTAACATCAGACGTTCGCTTCCGTGCCTCACTCGACAGCTAACCGGTCCGTGTTACTGTAACTACGAGTATAATTCTATTTCTAGCTAGCCATGACATGTACCCTCGTGATGTCTGGCTGTTTTCACCTCTCTCGCGTTGGTGTTCTCTGGCCCAGGTAACTAGAAGTTTCCAGTGCATTGTTCATTTTTTTTAAATACTACAGCCTGTCATGTAGTAACCGTTTTGCCTTCTATTATTCATTAGTCGTTTCTTTGTAAGTGACACCTGTGGTCGACACCTGAGAGAGCCTATTCTGTAGCTGATGCCTGGTTGCTGTTTGTCCCACTTGCTCCTTCTTCGGGCTTCAGTCGTGTCACCCACTGGAGTATGTCGTCTTTCAATTCTTAAATGATATGAACTAGGGGCTGGCTCTAAATTAATCTTACGCGGATCTGACCGATAACACTTATAGTGCTCAATACAGCCCATTACTTAGATGCGACCTTTATTTGTTAATAGAGTGGGATTTTCACTTTATTAGTTTCTTAAATATTATCAAAATTTTGAAAATGATATAGTGAGTAACAAACTATGTTATTTGAAAGTGTCAGTGAGTCAAAGACTCTAACTAGAGCATGAATAGAACCAATGAGGTTTAAATACAGTCTAAACGTGTTAATAAAACCCTGACACTCACTTGCAGTAACATCCCGAGTCATTTTGACAAGCGTCCGTTCTTCATTTTGACGTCAGAATAACAATGTGTTATCATATGAGCACCTTTGTAACCTGATGCGCACCGTAGCACACTCCAGTCTAACTTTTTCGACGCGTGCATGCATGTTTTTCACCGCCCAAGGAGTTAAACCGCAATTAGGCGGAGAAAAACATGCCTGCGCCAGCGAAAAAGTTAGACTGGGACTTTTCCGACCCAATATACAGATCACGTTCGCTTTCAAAATCCTGAGTCATCAACTAAGCATGCGAAACCATTCCGAGTTCTCTCAATACGATTGCTAGTCACAACCAAGGTCTCACCGCTTGCAACATGAATGCACTTCACTACTTTTTTTTCAAAAACTCGCGTTCAAAGATCTCGAAATAGAAAACTGCAACACACACGTGCTTGACTGCAGCAGAACTTCCATCTCCACTCCCATAATGCTATACTGTCCTCTCCATGTCGTTATTACCCTTTCGGGTTGCATTCTTACGCTAATTCAGTTGCCAAAACTGTTAAAAAGGTACAGGTAAATGGAAATCAGGAATAATGATTGTATAAAAAATTCTATCGTCCATCTTCTATAAAACTTTGAGAAATAGATTAAGGACTTATTATCCTAATGACAGCAAAAGGACAAACTACCAGTTCAGCCTTTATAGTATCAACAATAACGTACTGACCCCAGGTGTTGTCATCCAGAGGTAACCCTTCTCGTTGTGTGGAAGCATTTCGCCTCGTTCGTCAAGCACTTTGGCACGCACGTTGGGGGAGAGCTGTCCTGTAAAGCCGGCTTTCCCGCTGTTGACTTGATTCAACGAAATCACACCGACTTCTGAAGTGCCATAACCTGCAGGGTATCAGTGATTTGAAAATATTATCTCATACTGCGTAGGAAGGTTGAAGCGTTTCCGCCTAAAGGAAGCTTGAAGAAACTCGACACAGTTCCTCACAGCGAAGCAATGCAGCGATACATTCTGTGCCACTATGAATGTAGAAATTTGCCACTGTGCTCTCCCATGAGTGACTATTGTTTTTCAATGCAAGTATTCGGCGACCCGCCATTAGAGAAACGGAATTTTATTAGCCCCTGAAATGCGACCTCGGTGGCAAGTCATTAAAGATTGCTATTAAAGTTATTATATCTAGTGAAATGATATATTTTAAAAGTACTTACAAAATATTTTCACAAATGATTAATAGTAATGGAAACACACATTACTACTCGAACAAAATTTGAAGAGAGTCAGCTAGACAACAATGTTTTCGCCCGCAAGTACCTTGATGAGCACATCTTACCTTGGCTCCAGTTAACCCTACTTCACTGAGACTTATATTTTTGGAGACTTCTGAGATTGCCCTCTTCCTTAACTCCACACAAGTTACCGACTAAGGAAAGGTTTAAAACTATTTTAACAAATTTCCCAGTCATGTTAATGTTTATTACGTGCGATTACCTTCCAAATACTGATGACATTGTGTCATCGTAATGCAATTTATTACGTAAAAGTTTTCAGCGCTTTATCCTTTCGTTTGAATTTCGACAAGTTTAAGTGTATTCAGATGTAATACTAATAGTGTTTTCCAAACAAAAGTTTTGTAACATAAAATATGCGTGACGATTTTCCTAACCATAATTCATTAGCTGAGTGAACTTTGTAGTCGGCTCTGTCTTACAATTAAATTTTGTCCTGGAATTACAATGACATTGCCATCGCAAAATTTAATTGTAAGACAGAGCCGACTATAAAGTTCACTCATGCAGCGAATGAATTATGGTTAGGAACATCGTCACGCCTATTTTATGTTACAAAACTTTTGTTTGGAAAACACTATTAGTATTACATCTGAATACACTTAAACTTGTCGAAATTCAAACTATCAAAATACTGGGAAGGAATACAAAGCATGATTGTTGAGTAGGGAGAGTGCCTTATACATACCTTCTCCTTTTTCTACATCACAAGATAACCCTCGTGCTTTGGCGTATTGAATAGGGCAGATACACGATTTGAGCTCGACAATTTCCCCTAGAATGTAACACTGTGTTATCGCATCAGAGAGGTGATAAATGACATTTGGGACACGAGATTCAAACTATTTCTTCGATAAACCAATTGTGTAACCAAACTTAGCTGTTTTCAAACATAATAAGACGAACTTCTCTGTACGAAGACGGTGGGCATTGTATCTGCCATGGCTTTGAGGTAGATGTCGGATGAAACTCCGCCCCCAACTATGAAGTGCCGAAATGTGCTCAGCAGGTCCGGGCGCTCCTTGCCGATGCGAAGCACCGCTGGGAAGTTCGGCGGCACAATCGCGGTCGTGTTGATCTGCCATCCGAGAACAGGAGATTGAACGACCTCCCTGAAGCTCAAACTTCTACTGGATTACGATTAAGGGAACCATGCTCAGGGCATCTGCAGTCCTCTCCCGATTTTTTTTATTGCTTTAAATGAGTTTGAGATATGTCCCCGAATGTCTGTAACAATATCAGGAACGTATCCCAGAGCTAGCGTCCCCCCCGGGAGGGGGAGAGCATCCCCCTTACGGACCTTTTTTTTCATTTTTGAACCTAGAGCACTGAAATTTGGTATACTGATTGGAAATGCAATTTAGAATCATTTATCATTCATGACAAAATGCGATTTTCTTCAAAAGAAAATGGGAAATCATAGAAAACGACATTTTTGGGGGGGTTTTCTTATTGCTTCTCCTCCTACAGTTTTTGAGCTACAGTGATGATTTTGGTATCATTGGATGCAAAATAACGAGGACATTAAAAAAAATCTCAAATTTTAAATTTTATTTAAATTTTTTATATATATTTCATCGTTCATATTCCTCAAGGTAAGCATCCCCCATCCGAATATTTTTTTTATTATTGAATTTAGAGCAATGAAATTTGGTATACTGATAGAAAATGCAATTTAGAATCATTTATAATTTAGTACAAAATGCGATTTTCTTGAAAAGAAATTGGGAAATCATAGAAAATGACATTTTTGGGGGGGGGTTCTAAATGCTTATTCTCTGATGGTTTTTGAGCTACAGTAATAATTTTGGTATCATTGGATGCAAAATAACGTGGACATTCCAAAAACTTGAATGCTTTTCCTCAAATTTCCAATATAAAAATTAAAAAAAAAGAAAAAAAATCAAAATATTCTCAAGAAAATTCAAATTTATGACGTCATAACTTTGAAACAAGAATGAATTTTGAAAAACTTCCTAATGCATTGTGAAGCCCTTGTTTTTCTGCATCCAATGATACCAAAATCATCACTGAAGCTCAAAAACTGTAGGAGGAGAAGCATTTTTTTTCTTAAATCTTTGATATTGAACAATCACAATTTTCAATACATTCGTTATAATGGAGCCGAAGTTTACACAGCTAGAGAAATGTGGTTTGCTGCATTTGGAAGTCACAGGTGTAATCTACAATTGCTAGCTACTTGATTTTCAAAAATTTTTACGTGAAATTTTTCCGTAGATTTTTTACCCTAAATTTAAACTCTGATTATAGCTTTTTCAAAAAAAATTCTATAAATTCAAAATGAATTCAAATTCAAAAACCGGTCGCCAGCATTTTTGGAGAATACGTTGTACTTTCGAATGCAACAAACCGCATTGCTCTAGCTTTCTAAACTTCGGCCCCATTATAACGAATGTTATACATATATTTTTATTTATTTATCATGAATAACTCATTTTCTAAGTCCCAATGCAAAAAAACTTGTAGCAGAAAAGATGTTGGGAATCTAGAGATCTAGTAGTCTGCAAATTTTCATAGACGTAAGTCCGATAGAAAAAAATCTACGGATGGAAAATCAAGTTTTGGCCGACCGGTGAGCATGGTTCCCTTAACAAAACATGCCAGCCACATCACAGCAATGCTCTCTTCTCGATTTCATAACAATTTATTCTCGAGTATTTTGTAGGGTCAAGTTCTTAGAAACTAGACCATTCTTTACTGTCAAGAAAGAGAAAAAACTAAGAAAATAATGGACGAGATAAGTATATTAGACGCTCGCAGTTAAATATTAGCATTTTTATCTTATATGCTTACCAATATTTTAGATAGAAACATATGTTCTCAAACCGCGTTGAGTTCTAGTTGTTTTTTTCTCTCTCGCGGCTGAATACGTAGTAATGCAGCGCACAAAGGATGATGCTAAAAAATGTTCACTCAGCACGCCATATTGGATTGTAGCTTTCGTTCTCGTCTCCGCGCTCCGTAGTTTTTTTACCGTTTTTACCCTTGTTTGAACTTTAATCACGGCTCCCAAATGGAAAGCTGATGCAAGTGCTAGTGGCGCATCGAATAAATGGAAAGTCATCAGTATGGAACTAAAATTGGACATTATTAAGCGATGTAAAAAGGGAGAAACGCCGTCGATCATAAGTTAAGCTTTGAACTTGAGCCTGTGGAGCCCGTGTTAACGAAATTAATTCCTTTTGAGGTTGAATAAAAAACCTTTCATAATAAAGTGTGTGGCAACACTTGCCACCTAGGCGTAAGCTGAAGACTCTTACCTCGTCGGTTAGGCGTGGTATAGCTTTGAATGCGCAGAGCGTTAGTCGTTAGTGTTACTAATATTTTAATTCATGAACGTTGTTCACTTAATTAATAAGAGATAATAAATGCAATTTCTACATTATTGCACTTCTTTTTTTCAGACTAGGTGAACGTAATTCAGAAAATTCCACTACTTTCTTTCCGTATTGATATGACCTGAGAACCATAGTTTAAGGGTTGTGGTTTGCTCACGAAGCTCAAGTCTAAATCATTATCCCGCCTGGCTAGTCATAAAACGAACTTGACCCCCACTTGCCCTTCGATGGTCGGTACGATCGTAAAAGACGAAGAACGAATTCTGGAACATGTTAAGGGTTCTGCACTCATGAAGGCTACAATTATGATAAAACAAAGAAGTGGTCTTAGAATTGAAATGAAGAGACTTTCAGTGCTTTGGCTTGAGGACCAGAATCAGATTAGGGATATTTGGGGATAGGGTTCATTTTTTTTGCAACTGTTTTGACTGGTAACCGTATCTCCCCCTTCCAGTAATGCGAACTAACCACAGTAAAAAGTGTTCTGACACTCTTATTTTGTTTATATTACGTTTATATACATGTTCTTTTTATTAGTTAGTACGATTTACATATGTAAAGTCAAATTTCTGTGATGTATATGCTTAAGTTTCGACTTACGTACCAAACCGATTTGCAAATGTCCGTAATAATGGAACTCGTGTATAAGCCGAGGATCTCCGTATTATAAGTGTTATGTCAAAGGATTAAAAGGAAACTAATGGAAAACATGAAAATATTCCCTTGGTAAGTTCCCATTATGTTATAAAAGCCCACAGATACTGCTCTGAAAAAAGAAGATGATGAATATTGGTATGAACTGCTTGGGATACATCGTCTTTACATTGATATATGAGCTCAGTGATTCTGCGTTAATAACTAATGTAGCTAGGAGCATCGTGAGTGAAATAAGCCATTCCAAATTTGATTTAAGCTGATAAAATATATTAACGCTTATTATTCGCAATCGAATATCTAATTATAATAAAACGTCACGTGATTTTTGTCGTCATTATTTATAACATTTTTTTTTTTGCAGGAATGCTGGAAGAATTAAGAAACAAAGATTATATAATTATGGGCAGCGCACTCAGAGTTGAGCGACCTACAGAAACTTTCATATTTCAATCATCGGTGGTAAAAATCAATATTTTGCAAAACTGAGCCAAATTCGCGAAGTATACTCCCGTATTTATGGTATTGATATAATTTTGATAATCGTACATTGTAACGTAGGTGGTGTCAATTGATCAAAATTCAAATTATGTTTTATATGTAAATGGAAATTTAATTTTCCTTTAAAAGTCGATGAAGATTGCTCATGCTTCTCAGAGATAAAATTGTAAAACTATGAAATTTGACGTAAAACGACATGGAATAAAAAAGCAGTGCATTTTCAATTAAGTTGATAACTAAATTTTGAAACAATATTTTTATGAAATGTGTTAATATAAATGTCCTTAGTTGGTGAACGTACCGAGATGGCCATACCAATGATTGTAAAAGAGATTGAGCGAGAAACCTATAAGCATAATTTCTTGGTTAATTTATTGTAAGCTTGAGACGACAAACAAATATATCAATATGTAACGTATAAGTTGCACGCTACTGAGAAATGTCTTGGCGGACTGCCTCAATTTATAATGACCCATGATCGTAAGCTTTTATATCGTTGGAAGCATATTGAGAGGAAGTAATCTATTCTACATATCTCTACGAGCATCAAACTGAACAGACGACAGGTTGGAAATTCCGAAAGCTATCTTTTCATGTATACGTATACAGATTAGAAATATACTTATCAACTAGGGCAGAAACCATGCTTTACCACCCAAAAAATTTGCAAAATGTGCAACCTTAATAATGATGTGATATTATACTACAAAGCGTCAGTAACAAGTAATTTTCAAGCGAGGCTAACAACTACATTATACGACACTATAAACCCCTAAAACCAATATTTGCACTGGTGAGCCCGTATCTCAGTGCTAGTTTTGGAAGTTGACTCAGTTTTTTAGTATCGAAGATCGAAAAAATATACAGTTCGTGCCGAAGTCATTAGGCCAGTGGTAGCAAAATTCAGTTAGAATCAGAAAAAAATTTTCCTCTGTTGGTCAACTCTAAAATTGTAGAGTTATATAAATACTGGCGGATCAAAAGATCGTGCTCAATAATTATTACAATTCTCAATTATTACAGAACTGAATCAATTTTGCTTTATTAAGATTTTTAAACATGTATTGAGTCCGAGTAAAGTGAAACGTTGAATTCAGAAAGGATAAGATACTATGAAGTGAAGGAAGTTACACAGTCACTCCTTGAAAAACGGTTTTCTGTCAAAGCTATCTGGACATACTTTTTGGGCCTTGAAAACACACTCAAGGAAAATTGTGCAAAAAGATTCAAAGCCACATGAAATTTTTCATGTTATTTTTGGGACACAATGATTAAGCGCCAACGGTGATTTCTCCTCGAGAGAAAAATGTTGACTTTCTGAAATAGTTGACATTTCATTTTGTTAAATTAGTTTGATATAACGACTGACCGTTATAGCAAAAACGCAGAAGTAAAGCAGTGAAAAGATATTTCATGTTTCGCAATTTCTCACATGCAGTAATTCGACATCTTTATTTCTCTACCAAGAACTCCCACTACATGTTAGAAATGTGTTTGCTGCTAGTTTTGCTAAATGTATTAAAACGAAATGACCAAGTTTACTGAGTGAAACAGTGAAATTTGAAGACTAACATTATTCTTTGTTCTCAATTCAAGAATAAAGGGCACCTTGAATCGCTCCACGTCGTGGATGAAGGTGTCTTCGTCAGTTGTTTTTATGATGAAGCACAATCCCTTCGCAAGGCCAGACAGCAGGCACAGCAGTCCGATCGACAGGCCGAATTCCCGGATCAACAGTGATCGTGTTTGATCAGCCGCTGGGGAAAATAATCACCAATTATATGTAACTGTGTAAATAAATTGATTTTTTGTATTCGAGTTTCACTGTACAACGACTACTGAGCAGTCGTAACTGTTCGCTTTAAGTTCACCATTTGTTAGAAAATTCAGCCGTACGTAGGCAACTGGAATCAATATGAGTTTGTAGAACGCTAAACTTTTGATGGTTATTGGCATTAAGGAATTTTCCTTTCTGAGCCTTGAGCTTTTTATTATAAGTGATAGGCCCTACTCTTTTTTTCACCATCTTTACTACTGAGCGGACGACAAATTCAGACCTCTATCGTGTGGAAAAATGGGACTGGATTCTAAACAGAACGAACGAACAAACGCACGTTGGGAAAACTACTTCGTATTTTGTCGTTGTCGACATCTTCAGAGGACCGATTCAGATCTGGATGTCCTAATTCCTACAAATCCAGCCAAGAAGCTGTGAAAGCCTCAGTGTCTTCCCTCCGTGTGCTTTCACCCTCACCTACCAATCATCATATAACTTTTAGTGCTATTTATTGCCCTGAAAAGGATCCAGTGATTGATTTGCCACTTGAGTCTTATCAGCAGGTAAAGAAGTAAACAACTCTAGCATTGACATTACTTGGCGTTCTCAAGACGTTTTGGCTAGTGATTTTACCAGAGAGAACTTTAGTCCACAACATTTCGTGAGCTACTGTTGGAAAAGCAGTACCATGGCCTACCACAGGTGGTTTGGGGATGAGGGAAAAAATTTGGATGATTGATTGCTCGAACAGCCTCTATGGTGGAGTTGTGGCTGTGCTCCACGCTTTTGGGCAGCCCGGTCGTGCCACTCGTGAACATCAGATAAGCAGTTTCTTCTCCCGAAATCTGAAATGAAATGTTTTCTACTGAAATATGTAACTTATAGAATTTACTGCTCAGGTATTTTAAAATTCAGCAGAACTCAAATACAGGAAAGCATCTAACGAAAATATTTTTATTTAACATCATTTCATGAAAATTACGTTGAATCCTGAACACTGGACGGATTACTTATGGTGCCATAATATCATGAAGCAAGAGGTAGGCAGACAAGAAATGGAGAAAGCGATTTCATTGATAGAGTCTCACATCAGAAGGGTCAACAGGTTCAATGGTTTCATCCTTCATGATTGCCTCGTGCGTCGCCACAACGTTCAAGCCTGAGGTGTCACTCGCTGCCCCATCTCCAATGATCACCACCGGTATTTGTCGGCCCAGTTTCTCGAGAGCTTCCTTCAGTCGGGGCAAAAACTCAGTCGATGCCACGATTAAGGTTGCACCATTCCCTTCAATCTGCCCAGCCAATTCTCCTGAAACAAAAAGGCAAAGAAATAATCGGAATATTTCTCGATTATAGGATTGGTAAGCACGCAAAAATGATTCTGCTAGAATTCTCTTACTTGCTCCGAAAGAACTTGTGAGCGGCGCAATAACAGATCCAACGGCCATGGTTCCTAGGTGAACGACTGCCAGGTCCACGGAGCACTTGGAGAGCCTAGCCACCATGGGGGGCCGAAGGTCATCCTTCGTGTGGAGGTTGAGCCAAGCCCCCCACCGACCCACGGCGGCACGCAACTCCCCGTACGTTAGAGCCTTTTCTGTGTAGCCACATTCCTGTAAAACACCACCGTATTTACATTTCATCCAGAGTCAATTGCGTGAAAGGGATTTACATTGTTAAAGTTATAAGAACGGCCACCGCTTGATGAGCGTGAGATTCATTATTTATTTAATACTGCTGTTTACAGTTAGCGACAAAATTATTGGTACACCCCTCGTCTTTCAAAACTTTCTAGAATTACTCATAAACTATTGTTACCACAGGCATAAGATTTTCGCAGGGTGCGAAGCGTATATTAGTGACAATAATACGAAGTTTCTAGAACAAAATATTATTTTTGAAAGATTTAACAAGTTGAACTTCGCAAACACGATAAGACAAAATTATTCATACAGTGAGTAGTATTATACTTTATTGAGGTAGATATACCATTTGAGTTCATTTTTAACAATCAATAGCGTGATCCTTTCATCTTCATAGCATTTAAAACCCTTTTATTATTGTTTTTGGCAAGCTTTTCCGTAGTTTTAGATGAAATATTGTTCCATTCTTCAATGGCGATGCGTTTCAATTCCTGAAGATTCTTTGGAGCTCTCATGTTGATGTTGACTTTTAATTCCTGCCACAAATTTTCAATGGGATTGAGACCAGGAGTCATTGAAGGCCATGGCAGCACATTTATCTTATTTCTTTGGAGCCAGAAAGTTGTAGACTTGACCGCGTGCCATGGGTCATTGTTCTTGTTGAAATACCCACCGCCTTCCAAGTCCCAAGCTATTAGCTGATACCTTCAGATTTTCGTCCAAATTAGAAATATAGTCATCGGAGTTCATCTTCCCTTCAATTACGACCAATTTTCCAGTACCCGATGCAGCAAAACAACCCCAAAACATCAGTTATCCACCTCCGTGTTTAACTGTTGGCACAATGTTCTTCGGCAGGAAAGCTTCACCATTCTTACGCCAAACCTTCTTCACGTCATTGTGCCCATAATGCTTGAGTTTGGTTTCGTCACTCCATAGCACTCTTTCCCAAAAGCTTCTGTCCTTATTCAAGTGTGATTTTGCAAAGTTCAATCGAACAGCAACATGATATGGTTTGTGGAGTGCAGTGCTTCGAGGACGGCGTCCGTGTAGGCCTTCCTTGTTCAGACAGCGCTGGATTGGGCGATTGTTCATGCTAGTTACCTGAGCGTTTAGTCTCTCGGCATTGTCTTCGGCATTGTTTTTGAGTAATTCTAGAAAGTTTGGAAAGACGAGGGGTGTACGAATAATTTTGTTGCTAACTGCACACTAGCAATGATTATGCAGTTACGTATTAATAGTTGTATCAGCATCGCCAATTGAAAGTAAAATGTTTTATTTTATTACGATCACTTTGGCATTCTTATTTTAAAATTAACAATATTTTCATTTTTTCTGTTCCTACAAGCGACCGCTGCTCGCCATTCTCAAAGACGATGAGACGTAAGATATAATCATATGATGTTTGGGAAGCTTAATTATTTATTTTAACAGTCTTAATTTTAACAATAAAACTATTATAATGTATTCGATGACCCTCCTCTGTATGTTCTAGCTCGAGTCATTTTTTGAGCTCGCGTACTATAAATTATGTAAAACAGGATTGTCACCTCAATATAGCGCCAGTTTATAAAGTTAATTTAGAGAGAAAGGCCTCACTCTGTCTGGGTTCTAACACCTTCTTCAATAAAACATGTGATTTAATTGAAGAATAACACCAAACATTAAGGAATAAAATCTGTCCATATATCTATAACTAGGGAACGGTATTTGTAGAAATTCAATTTAAATTTCTGAACAGCAGAACACTTTAATTTCCGAATAACAATTGAAACAAAATTATAACTAGGAGATTCTTTCGCCCAATCACACGTATTTAGATTGATATAAACGCTAGAGAAAATGAACTTGCAAACATAACATAAAACAATTAATTTGGATAAGAACCTTACGATGTGTTTAAAAATTTCGTGCAATCATTTTACAGTAGTGCGTTCAAGTTGTGCATAATGCGTAGCATGCGTAGTGAGTTACTGAACTGTACTTCATGAAAGAAAATGAAGAATTATAGGGTAATTTTTCTAATGAAGGACGTGATCATTTACCAAGGCGTGAAGATTTTTCCACCGGTGAGAATCCTTGAAGATGTAGCTGATTAGATTACCCTTAACCACGGGCAAATTGGGTACGGGACCTTGAAATATTCGGGACATTTTTTAAATTCAACTCTCTGTAAAAAATAAGACATATTTTTAAAGAATACGAAATCTTTTTTAAAAGATTATCATTAGTGAGTTTTAGAGATCAGTTTAAAGTAGTGTATACCTATGTCAACTTGAACTTTTACCAGCATGCCTCAAAACAAAAAAAACCATACAGAATTTATAATTCTGCTCAAATAACAAGCAATGCGTTTTAAATTTTCATTTTGGGCTATCGAAAACCATAGTGCCGGTCTACACACATGTAGATAATATGAGACATTTACCACGTTATTGAGAAGAAGGAAATCGTAGCACCCAGTTAAAAATCGAGGACGAGTCACCGGCGAATTAAGGACGAGACAGCCGTTTATGCATATTAGTAATAGGCGAAGGCGAAGCGGCCGCCTCAGCATTGAAACGCCTATATTCCGCTGATAATATTGACTCACAGCCGATCATGGCCGTGAAATTCGTCGATGGCCATCGATGAATGCTTGCTGATTTCATATCGGCGGATTTCTGTTGAGAAATTGTTTATAAAACGTCCACTGTTCAACCGCAATGGAATGTGCACATGCTTTATCAAATAACAATTTTGTTGCCAAGTATTACGTTTAGCGTTCATAATTGGGAATATTTTATTTTTAAATCGAATTAATATGGATTATAAAAACTTGAAAATGAAGAAATTTTAGGGAAAATTAATCATCTTTACTACCCAGTTTAACTTTTTAGCCGACTGCATGCATATTTTTCACCTACTCAGTAATTAAATCGTTTAGGCAGCGTAAAACATGCATGCTCCGGCGAAAAAATTAGATTGGGCATGGAAACGTTTCGGAGTGCAGCTCCGTCATTAGTTTAAAAACATTTATCTCTCTCTCTGAAATAAAAGATCAAAGTACCATGAGTGGTAGGTATTAAAATAGATCATGTGAAAAAACAAAATATGCCAAGAGAAAAAAAACACAAAACAGACGTATAAAATACAATTGAGCTGGTAATGAAGAAGTTTAAACCTATTTACTTTCTGCAGAGGAAATGATCTGTCCATATTGTTACGACCAGTGTTTCGCTTGAAAATACATTGTAATGACTTAAAAATCCTAAGGTCATAAGGTACTGACGCTGACTCTAAAATTTTGAAATTGGCCAGAGATATAGTGTGCATTGCATTTTCTGTCATAATTTCGCACAGAAAAATGCGGTTGGTGTGCTAGCTGATTCACAGTACAGAAGCTTCTACCCCGTTGTTCTGCCACTCGTATGGGGAAATTTCGTGACGTCATACCGACGTACGACGATGTGTACTGCACACAACGGTAAGAGTACACCAAAAGGGCTCACATATCAATGGGAAACGTTTCTTTGTACCGGAAAAAACAACTTTGAAATTATTAACCAAAGTGACGCATAAATGAAAGTTGTGGAAATATTTTGCACACAGTAATTTTAGTTCCCGTGACAGCCCCAAAATAGGGAAATGAACAGTATAAATAGTTTTCTTGTTTTCTTCAACGGTTTGTGACGTGTTTCATGAAGCGAAATAGTTAGACGAGTGTCCTCCTGATTTTAAGCCATTATTCTACATGCAATCAGTACATGGACGACACTTTTGATCATTTTAGCCATCCGTCACTCGCGGAGCACTTTTTGAACAACCTTAATTAAAAACAAATAATCAAGGCTTCCGTGGAAGCAAAAAAGAACAGTACTTTTGTCTTTCTTGACTGTCTCGTGACAAGGGACAAAGGTCAATTTCAGGCGTCAGTGCATCGTAAACTCACTTTTAAAGGATTAGGCTCTAAAGTCTTCAGTTTTCTTTCAACAAGTTTTTAAATTAATTGTTTTCAAACTCTGATTGATAGGGGTTTTAAAGTATATTCAACTTTCAAAAACTCCCATTGAGTTAGAAAATTTATTTGATTTAAAATTATGTTAATTTTCAAAATTAAATGTGTAATATGTTCAGCTTAAATGTTGTATTTAGATTCATTGTAATGTCGCGTTCAGGCTTCCGTAGCCTCAAGGAAAGGGCAGGAGGGGCTTGGACCGACTCGAGTCAGCAGATACCTTTGAGATACTTTTGAGATACCTTTTGAGCTACATTGGTTTTGCGTTGTCGACGTATTCGTGTCACCTAAAGAGCATTCTGAGGCTACCAGTGTAGATGGATCCTGCGGCGCTTCGCAGTTATAGACCGACCGGGGTTGAAAATTTGGCCGGGGCCGGGGTCAACATATTTGTCATGGCCGGGGCCTGGCCGGGGCCGGGGTTATCAAATTTACCACGGCCGGGGCCGGGGTTCAAACCGTGTCAGGACGTGTCACGACGACGTAATGCATAATGCCGGTTAGTGGCTCAATGCACGTTGAATATGGTTGCGGTTGGGTGTGTATTTATGTCAGTCAATAAAATTTTTAGACTTGCAGTTGCAGTGCTTGTTGAATCAATTAATACAGAAACAATTATAGTAATTAAATGTACCGGGTGTTCCACAAAAATGTCCCCGACTTTTTAATTGATTCTGTCTCCGCTTTAAATTAACATTTTTGAATTGTATTTTTTCACAATGTGGTAAATCTTGTTTCCTTTTCGAATAATTTATTAGAATTAAAAGGGTGGTTTTTGGGATATCTAATACGTAAAATGAAAAGAAGAATCAATTTAAAAGGGAACATTCTTTCAATGGCAAACGTTTCGGAATCTCTGATTCTATCATCAGTGCTGTAAAACAAGGAATAAAAAACGATAATGAACAAATTGCGAAAAAGCTATAAGAAATTAATGTCATTTATACTGCAGTAATATACTTATTCGGCCTATAGTTATATGCTTATAATAATGTGATACCTATGTTTGTTTATCAATTGACGACAATTTGCGCCATATTTCAAAGATAATGTGATTTTTTTTTTCTAATATGAAACCATTATAGGACATTAAGGTTTTCTTTCTTATTCACGTCCCACAATCGTTTTCATGTTTCTGACTTAAGTAGACTGTTTTGTGCCACTATTTTAAGTACGAAATTGTATAAAGTTCATGCTATAATAAAAGATATTTTCTCCGTTTCCCTCGATTGGAATTCTGGTTTATACTGACTAGTTTACGCTGATATTTGCGCACATGCTTACTTGTGTAAATGTGTACGTGTCCACGCTATGCGTATGACACTCTGTAGAATGCGTATGTATTGCCTCGATGCATAGAAATGCATTTGCGTATGCTTACGAGTCAGGTGTAAATATGTGCGTGGGTATATGTGTGCATGTGTATGTGTAAATATTTACATGTATACGTGCATATATGTGTGTACTAGACGGACAACTAGCATTTTACTAGAGATAATGGTCTTTTTTTCAGTGCACTCTCAACTTGTAACATTACCTAACTCGTCATATCTTTAGTATTGTAAAGCATTCATGTAAAAACTATACATTTGTTGTGCGATCATCCATTTATATTTGAATAAAATGCTTTTTAACTAATGACCGTTATGTTAAAATTGTTGAATCAGAAATACAAAACCTATAGTCTTCTTGGTCCTCTTGCTTATATGTACACACGTGTGTGTCCATGTTAACGAAACCGGTGTTTTTCGTAACCTAGGCACACACATGGCCGTAAAACGCGTGTATATATATGTGTGTGTGTGTGTGTGTGTATGTGTGTGAGTGTGTGTATGGATATATACACACATGCATACGTATATGTACATATGTGTGTATGTGGGTATATATTTATATATATTTTTCTTTTTTTTATGCTTCCTCAAAATGACACTTGTGAACATTGACCGAAACAAGCGATTTCATATATTATTTCCTGGCGTCAAGAATTGCGAAGTCTTATGTCATGTACATGTAAACTGTCAAAAGTGTTTTCACCCCACAATGAAAATGCATCGTCCATGAAATTGTGTTATCTCTTACAATTTTCATTACATGTATTATCAGATGTAGATTAAGCTAGATTAGGAGTTCATTGCCCTCAATCATTTCTTTTGACTAGTGACACGAGTTTTTCAATACTCGTGTGTGTGTATCATCTAGGTGTATTAATTTTAAGATATTTTAAAAACCAATGATGGTACTTTTGTACCATCTCTATTGGAAATAAACCATTTTTTTTTCTTTTTTATGTGTACATATATGTGTATATATTTACATGTATGTGTGCACATATGTGTGTACTAAACTGACAACTAGCATTTTACTAGAGATAATGGTCATTTTCTGTTCACTCTCAACTTGTAACATTACCTAACTCGTCATCTCTTTATTATTGTAAAGCATTCATGTACAAACTATACATTTGTTGTACGATCATCCATTTATATTCAAATAAAATGCTTATTAACTAACGACCGTTATGTTAAAATTGTTGAATTAGAAATACAAAACTTATAATCTTCTTGGTCCTCATGCTTATGCGTACATATGTATATATATATATATCTGTATGTGTGTGTGTATGTATGTATATATGTATGTACGTATATATATGTATATGGATTTGTGTTTAAATTTTTTTTTTTCATGCTTCCTTAAAATGACACTTTTGAACATTTGCCGAAACAAGCGATTCATATATTATTTCCTGGCATCAATAATTGCGAAGTTTTATGTCATGTACATGTAAACTGTCAAAAGTTTTTTCACCCCACAATGAAAATGCATCGTCCATGAATTTGCGTTATCTCTTATAATTATCATTACATGTATTGTCAAATGTAGATTAAGCAAGATTAGGAGTACATTGCCCTCAATCATTTATTTTCGACTAGTGACACGAGTTTTTCAATACTCGTGTGTGTGTATCATCTAAGTGTATTAATTTTAAGATATTTAAAAACCAATGATTGTAATATTGTACAATCTCTATTGGAAATAAAGTTTTTTCTTTCTTTCTTTCTTTCTTTCTATACCTACATCGAAAAATAGCTATGCCTATAACCATTAAAAATAAAAACACAATTACTGGTTGATTGACCTAAGTATATGGCATTTTGATTAAAATTAAATACTACAAAAATGACAAGATTGATGAGGAAAATATGAATTACATCTCAGAAACTCTATATAAATTCATATTATGAGAAATTAATCAATTTCATCATATATAAGAATTACAAATGAAAAATAAAGTTGTACTCCAAATTTGCTACGTATTTGGCGTAAAAATGAAGCCTTTATTTGACTCGGATTAAAGCTGAGAATAATTAGGCTTGAGTGAAGTTTCACTCCTTAAATTAGTACTCGTATATGCTAGCATCATGTGTGGCATAAAAAAATATACAGTTGTTCTTGGCGCAGGATTTAGTAGATCTTGATATAAATTAGTTTAGGTATAGTAAACTGTTCAAGTTGGGATACGTGAATTTGTTAGTTTTTGTATTTATATTTTGCAGGGAGTTAAATTTTCAGATCTAACGGCTTTACGATTTCTGCATTTATTACGTTTACACCAAAAATTTTTCATCAAAAAGTCTTACATCAAGATTTTTACAATTTTTTCACTGTTTATATTCTTGTAATGACTTATCAAATCAAGATATTTGACGATATTGACTCGTATCACAATTATTTGATAAGTCTGCATGTCTAAATGATCGTAAAATCAGTAAGGCAATGTTCTTGAATTTTACGAATCAGTTGGAACACTTTATAACGATTTCCGCTAGTGTGTTACAGCAGTAGGTCACTCCATCCAAACCTGAAGTAAAATGGACAAACTACCTCTGAATTAAATGGTTACTCTTACGTTATGAGCTTCACAGAAAATGAATCCGATGATACACCAAAAGAAATGTTTGGATTATAACTATTATTACCCCGATTATCTAAGAAATAGTAAACGTGGTGGATGTGCCGCTACATATCATTATATATTCTCTATATATGTATGTATATATATTATCTCCCTCGAAAATCAACTATTTTTGTCCAAAGAAGTAAACACCGTATTCAGTTCCCGTTCGACGTGGCTGAACGCTTCTTAGTTTAAATTTGAATTATTTGCGACAATGAAACTGGTCAAGAAACAGGTTCGCTGGAATTAAAGTTAGAAGTGTATTAGCTTTGCAACAAACGTCAAAACACTGTATTTTCTTCACAGTCAGCTTGGCAGAACTCGAAACCCCGTCGGATCGACTTTAAATTGATGGGTATGTGTAAATACGCTTCTACACGGCACCAAATGACCTACCCTGTAGGATGGAGCGTTCGATTGGCATGTGACTGAGATGAGGCCAGAAGGTAGTAATGTGTAAATTTTCAAATTAGCAGTGATGGGATGTAACAAATGATATGATACAAATGGTGAAAGCATTAGTAAAATTTTGGGATGACATTGGTGGAGTGAATGAACAGGTGTTAGTTGAAGGATCTATCAATTTTCATACTGATGAGTTTTGATCTAGATTAACGATTAAAGTTCAAGTGAAGGGATAAAAAAGTTTTTCGAAAGTAAAAATGGGTGATAAATAAACTGCTGTATGAGATCTGCATGCATGGTGGTGCGGTTGAAATGTTGGAGTGCTTGTTTGTCGAGATATGGAAGATTGAAAATTAAAAATGTCCCAGATGAGTGGAAAAAATATCATGCAGTTTTGTATCACAAGGGTGAGATACGAGTGTGAATAAATGCAAAGTTATGCAATTGTCTCTTTGGCGTCTGAAGTAAGACACATTTTTGTAAAGTTTTGAATGAATGAATGAAACAGAAAGGAATCACTGAACAACATGGTGTGTGAGAAACAGACAAGATGAGGACAATGTGTGTGTTATAATAAATTTATTAAAAAATGAGAAAATAAAAATAATTTGCATTGAAACTTGAATGGTATCGTATAACGAAATAGACCGTTTAGGCTTTTGGGTAATGTGTTTGACGAAGAAAACCATAGGAATACATCGATGCATGTGTCAAAGATGTACGAGTATTTAGTTTAGAAAGGGAGCTAAAGGCAAGAAAGTTTCAAAAATTATGCAGCTGTATGCTGCATAATTTTTGAAACTTTCTTGTTTAGCGGTTTAGCCTTCTATAGCCTTCTATAGAAGGCTGAACCGTGGGACAAGTTTTGAGCAAACAAATTAAATTGTGTTAGAAGAAAATTGGAGCATGTTGCAGTGCCTAGTGTGATGCACGAACTTGAACAGATTATGAATAGTTGGATTTGTGGAAAAACAAAATCGTGTATTTTCGTTATTGGCCCCAAAAGAAAGAAGTAAGGAATCAGTAAATGTTTATCTGATGTGATGATTGAAAGGAGCTATTACGTATTATAATGTTAGTATTGAGAAGAGCGAGTGAATATAATATCAGAAAGGTAAAGTTTAGTTGCAGTTTAGTGAATGGAATGCTGGAGAGTTTTATGGCTTCGAAGAATAATTTGAAAGAGGACAATTGCAGTTTGTTGGTGTGACAAACTAATACCTATTTAATTTTATCAACCTACTGCTGTTATAGCTGGGTAAATTGAATTTTTAAATGGCTTCCGCGTGAAAGCTTATGAAATAAATTCTGCAGGGACTTACAAAAGATTTAAAAAGTAAACTTCATTCGTGTTGTAATTCTGCCTCCTATGGATGACTGGCTTATACCGGTGCAATGGAGGAGGGGGTCTTGAATGGTATGGGAAAATGAGAAAGGAAAAATTGAAAACTTGCATTAGAGTATGAATTGAATAAATGAAAGCATTATACCCCAGGCATAATTTAGCCGTCGGCTAACCGGTAATTATCATCGATTTTCGTCGTTTATCGTAAGAATTTCGATGGTAAGTGCATTACTGGTGATCATCAGTAATTTCAACTGCTGAGATGCCCTCCGACGGTGTTGGCCATTATTTGCCATCACTTTCCCACGGATATTCCGACTGTAGAAAAAGGACGGTAAATATACGGTCGTTTCCGACTTCAGTACCAAATTTGAAATTCCTAGTACTTCTTCATAGCTAAGTCTAATCAATGGCATGTGAAATATCATGTTATGTATTTCTCACATTCAATAAAATGTCAGAAATTATTTTTCATGACCTGCACATGATGTAATTTGAGCTACGATTCTTCAATATAATTGTCAACAACTTTTATTCGAAGTTACTCAATTGAATCTACACATATTAGTACTCGATATTTATATATTTTAATTTTATATTTAGATATTTTAATATGAAGATTATGTGCTTTAATTTATGCCTCAAGTGTTTTAATTTTATTTTTAGATATTGTTACATGAAGATTATGTGTTCTAATATATTCTTCAAATGTTTAATTCTAGCTCATTTTACTTTAATTTCGGTGTAAAATAATGAATTTAATTAATGCAAGACCATTATAATGAATAGATAAATTATGAACACTTCTGGTTTGTAGCTTTTCTATGTGTAAAGGATAAATGCTGCATGTATGAAATGCATCAATATATTTCACCATGTTCCTGTTCATCACAATCCTAAACCCGAATGACTAATTTCCAAATAAAACAACTTCACACAATCAAGTTAAAAACGGACATGTTAAGAAATAGAAGCCCCTACCTCTAAAATTCGAAGCTCCAATTAATGAGAATGTTTTCATATTAGTTAATGCTCTCTTGTAAAATTGCTCTTTTATTGCTTTCTAATCAGTGATTTTATTGGAATTTTAGCATATACTCGAATGTTCATTTGAGCTTGAGATTGAAGGTTGTGCATAACATTGCAGTGTCACATTGCAGAGTTGTTGTTACTTGTGCTGCTCTAAGTTTTAAGCGCTAATACTGCTTACTGTTTGTATTGCTTATAAATAAAGAGGTTTACATCTTGAAATTGTTGCTCAGCTGATGATATAAATGACTATCTAATAGCATGACATATGACATTGTTGCAAAAGTTGAAGCAGTGTTTTTGCATATGGTTACTTATTCCAGACCGTTTCTTTAAATTTATGTGCGTTCTAACATAAATAAAAATGTCTTGAACCGTGAAAAATTAAATTCTCATTGATTGCAAACTGATGCACAATGTGAAATTGGACCAAGATCTTATTCCCATAATGTTGGTATTTGAATTATTTTGATTTGCTTTACTGATAATGTTAGATTTTAAAGTTAATTTCACTCTTTTAAAATCATAACCCAGGGCATTCGCAGGAGCTAATTGTTTTTTATGTGTATCTACGCACTTGTGTGTAATATATTTATTTATTAATTAGAGTTAAGATATCAAAATTGTCATTTTCAACTGTCTACAATTTGAGTGAACATTAAGTTATTAAAGGGTTACCATAGTTATTTGGTGCCACCTTGAAAGCGCGTGGAGAAAAGTGGGCTTGTTTCTGAATCAAACTAGTGATTAATGTCATCAAAATCATGATTTGAGCATAAATTAAATTATATTAGTCCAGAGTACTGCTCTAGAAGACCTATCTTTATGAAGTGTGAAGCATTCTGCTATCATTCTTTACATGCTAAGGTATTGTTTCTCATTGGAGCATCATATTATTTCCATAATTTTAATTTAAAAGTTATTTTGATTTATTTCAGTGTGAATGTAAAATTTTAAAATGAACTTCCTTCTAATGGAAAACAATACCCTGTGCATTCGTCACAGGAAATTACTTTCCGGGAATATATTTGTGTAGAAGAAAAATATATGTGAATGCAAATTTTGTATAAATAAAGATAGACATAAAATTTATGACCGATAAAACATCAACTGTATTCATCAACTGTATTCATCAGTAAGAAATACTAGTTATTAAAGACTTGTTTTAAACGTGTAGAGAGATTAAATTTTTTACTGTGATTTAATTAACTAAGCTGTGTTTTTAGAGATAAAGTGTGGTGGAAAGTGGTTGAATTTTTTAATCAAACTGTCAATTGACACCAGCAATGTCATTGAAGCACAAATTATGTTCTGAATTGCCCATGTGGCAGAATCATTAGAACATTGTCAAAAGAGTTTATTGAGCAGATTTTTTGCAATGTAATGACGAAGGACATGAATTAGTTGGTCATACTTGCCCAGATGAACCGGTTCTGACTCAAAATCTTGTGTTTATAACAAACTGATCACAGAATCATCCAATAATGCAACTGAAGGAAACAATTTAGAGTTGTTAAGGCACTTCCTAACAGCTAAGACTTGTTTAATAAATCTGTTCCAATGGAAAGGCAAGATTCAATATGTGATAACATATGGTACATTGAATAACATTGATAACAGCACAGAGTGAATCACTAAAACCTTAAAAAAATGTCTCTCAGTCAGTGATGTCCCGGTAGATCTGCTTGAGTCAGAACCGAGAAACAGAAGTTCATTCAAGGGGATACCTCATGGGGATACACCTATTGTTTTTATGTGAATTAGCGCTCCCAGGAGGAATATGTGAGGTCCCGAGCTAAAGATTAGGGAGGCTTTCCGTATGTTGAAATTGAAAAGGTTTTTTGTTTTGTTCCGGACTATCTTTTTGGTTCACTGCAGTCCTATTTTCCAGCACTTACTCTTTTCTTCTTCAACATTTATCGTGTTTCATGAACTTCTTTCTCAACTTGCTGTTTCTATGCACCTTTACAAAGGTTCCACGTGCCCTTAACTCCATACCAAATGGGGCCTTCCTTTTTCCTTTCTTTGGAACGCATCAGTTGCGGTTAGGGAGGCTAAAACTGACATCTAATCTAATTCCGAAGTTCAATTCATGGCGATTCCTCCAAGGATGCTTTATTGATGCCTCATGTAAAATTACTCAGGTCAGAAAGACCCACCTTGATGAAATGTGAAGTATTTAACTCTAATTGACGGAATACTAGTGTAATAAATTACTCATTCGACAGTCCTTTCATCCCCATAATGTTGCTATTTGAATGGGTTTGATGTTTCAGTTTAAATGTAAAATTTCAAATGAATTTCCTTCTGATGAAAAATATTACCCTATGCATTTACTAGAAGAGATTATTTTCCAGTAATAAGTTATGTTAGTGAAATATAGTAGTAAATGCTAATTTTGTGTATATATACGAGAAAATAGAGATAAAAACTTAATGTAGATATGACATCAAAGTTACGAGTTTCTAACTGCATTCGATGTTCAACAAGGCTAAGGTTATTAAAAATATTAAAAAAATGAGAAGTTGTTCAGTGATTATACATAAAATTAGTCATTACCTTAAAAGTAACTCATGTATTAAGCTGTGAACGCTTTCTTCGCAGAATCTACCCTCTGAAGCTACGAGTTATCGCACACAAGCTGAACTGACGGGGCTATCCACCTTTTATTGAGAATTTAGCATTCTATGAAAACTCTTTCTTAGGACATAAAAGCTGCATGAATCTCGATTTTATATAGTCTAAGGAGCCAATCATTGAAGCTAATCTCCAGCAGTACTGGCTGTGACACCGTGGGTGTCGTGTTCTAAAGCGAGATTCCATACTTGTTTCATTCGCTTTTTTATTTTTTATTTTTATTACACTTATTTTGGCTCATTTACGTATATCTTATACAACCTTTCCGGTTTACTGCAAGTATAGGAATTCAATGTACCTAAATTATTGTAACAACGACAGGAAACATGGTTGTAACGTTTGAGAACTATATGTAATAACATTACAATACGTATAATCTGTTATTTAATGCTATAAGGAGTAAAAAATTCGCTATTTATTTCGTTCAATATTGGTTATTCTGCATTATATTTGACCAGAGTTTAAGTATTGTTTATTTTCACTGCATTGCCATCAGTCCTCATTGTTACATTTTAATATTAGTTTGTTTCATTCGAACGCTGACATTTGATTCAGATTTCATCGCCCAGATATACTTAAAGTTACCAAAGTTATACTAGTAAGAGCAATAATTTAAGAACACGATGGTAGCTGGAACACAGTCAATCGGTAATGGGTAATTTTTTTATTAAGTTTTCATTTGCACATTTTATATTACTAATGTATTCCCATTCACCGAATGCTTTAGCTACAGTCAGCTGTGATGAAGATAAGA
This sequence comes from Morinoia aosen, assembly GCA_030386875.1. Lineage (NCBI taxonomy): Eukaryota > Metazoa > Arthropoda > Malacostraca > Amphipoda > Talitridae > Morinoia > Morinoia aosen. Next base: position 9,415,031 of record CM059558.1, on the reverse strand, counting down.
AGCAAAAAGTGTCAGCCATCCTTTAGGTCTTACCTAATGCAATGAGTGGGTGACTCTAAGAAACAATGGGTTTAGTACGAAGAATCGCCGGCGGAGAAGACTACATATCCTTAAAGTCCACTTATTTCTTCATTGCTTTTTTGACCGCCTCCTCATTTTCTTGTTCTGTCGACATCAGGTTGTGCTGGTCCTCTTTTACGATGAGTGGTTGATATAAGAGTTGATTCTCAAACTCCTGTTCTCGGGACTCTCAAAATCCTGAAATTATTTTATGGTCTGCGAATGATTTGTGTGACAGTGAGTAACTTGACAAACATTGTACCTTGAAACAGAAAAGACTCCCATCCTGGCCTCTGAAATGCTCTCATGAGTGTTAGTCCCCATGAGGAGAATGCCCTGCAGCGTCTCTGACAGTAAATATTAGGAAACAAAATCAGTGAGTGGTTCAGCATGAAAGCAGGTGTCAGACAAGGGTGTATGAATGTCATTGCCGTTTAATGTGTTTTTTGATAGAGTTGTGATCGAAGACAAACGGATGTCAAAATAATATTTTTAGCTACTAAATAAAGAAAGTTTATTTGAAACAAGTCGTTACTGACCGTATTACTTGATTTCAGACCTGTTCATCTATTTTTGGTACCAAGGAAGACCTAAGGACTCAATGTTTATTGTTTTTTCTTCGGATTTCAGAATTGCTTTATTCAAAAGGAAGTATTGGCAGTACGAAAATTTTTGTGCCTAATACTACCAGTTTAATAGGAAAAGTCTTTTTAAAAAATTTTGCTACTATCTGAAAACCTGTTCATGCTGTGAATATCCGTAAATTCACAGTTCAATAATTTGTGTATCAACGTCGGAACCACACAGAAGCGGGGTAGGGGAGGTGACTTCCTGTGAAACGGCGTAGCTGTGGAAGATAACCCGCCCTCTGCTACTTGCGACATGATGGGAGCATTAGTGTTGGCACGATCGCCTCCTCATCCCAAACGGCTAAGAAGTGAAGTGATTGAGAATGATTTTGTGCCTTGTTGTCGCCCTTTCTACATATGTATTTATCACCCTTGTGGTATGAGATGCCTTTTTGAATTGAAAATGAAATTAACTCCATGTTGAAATAACTAGCCGAAAGCGTCATGTAGAGATATTTCATTTATACCTAGGAACGGAACTCTGCAAATTTGATTCGAAATACAATAAATTGTTTTTCGTAATTGGTTTCTGTATGAGCCTTTTGGTGATGGTTAATTTTAACTGAAAGTAATAATTCTAATATTCACAGTTACAAATCTTAGCATCAAACTCCCAGATTTCTTTGCGTGTCAAAGATATTTTTGTAAGATTTTTTTTTCATACGCAAGTAACAGGTGGTGAAATTAAAAAATACATTTTTGTTGAACATCTGTTTTGTTTAATCTCTTATGTTAAATAGGGGCGATTTGAAATGCTTATTTATCGTAAGAGGTGAAGATAATTTAAACGCTATTTACGGTAACGTACATCAGTATCTCAGCTATTTTTTCTATTAATAGTGTATTTTTACTTGTAATAAAAAGTCACATTCTAAAATTTTAATCTGCTGTTCATTCTTCTGCTATCACAAATTATAACGAACGAATTATGCAGAGAGTATTCAATAATTTTTTATTTTAATAAGGTTTTTTTTAAATTGTTTGCGCTGTTTTCAGATTTGCAGTAATTAGACAGATTCGTTTTGCAAATTTTGGCTTATTATTATCAAGAGCAATTCACAATTTTTTTGAAAAATCCTTGTACTGCTAATGAAACGTTTGTAATAGAATGGTTTAAGTGGCTAATTCATCGTAAAAATAACGAGACAATGCCGATCATAAAACCGACAGTAAATAATCGTTGAGATCTGCCAGTAAATTCTGATTATAATTGAAAATCGGAAAAATTTAACGGAAAATTTCGATTAAAATTTACGATCTGTTCGACGGTAAAAAATTAATGATTTTAAACTAGTTATTATCATCGGACTTCGTCTAAAACTTACGATAATGACCGGTATTACACCGATACTACGATGTTTTAGACATTCCCTACAATGATTCCGACGATACATTGACGGTTTATAGTAACAATACGATTAAAATTACCGGTAAATTCAAACGAAAGTTATCGTCGGTCAGGCGATAATATTTAGCCTGGGACGCACGGAGTTTTTCTTGGCTTGATATGTCACAAAGGTTAAACTAATCGCGAAGATGCTTTGTGATGACAGCTTTGAAAGTCAAGTACTGTTCGCAGTTTCAGTATATGTAAGGCTTTCACTGTGAAAACACTAAAGGAGAATGAAGCGTAAAATATGTAGATGAATCTAGGGAAGTGAGAGATTATGCGTACAGTGTACGAGAAGAAGAAACAATAGACGATCTGGTTTTGGAATGTAGTACGAGAATGAAAGAAAGAACTTCGTGATTACTGCTGATGAGTATCACGTAGAGAACCAGTGATACAGCAGATTTGCTGAACGTTATACTGGTAAGAACCATGCGGATGAAGAATGTGACTTGGGCGTGGTTGATGGTCTGAAAAGTCTTTGCGAGCAGAAAGGAAGAGACCGATTTTGAGCAACCCCCCCACCGAGATGGGATTATGATGACCCTTGCATTGGGAAAAACATATAATAAACTAGCATCCCCAGTTATACTCTTATAGTCGGTGTTGCAATAAATTGTCCAGGATGACCCCTAAGTAATAATTAAGACAATTTTTGTGCATAGATCGCAACAAGAAACCGGAAGAGCCCTGTTGCAGCAACCAAGGCCCTGAAGATGGACGATGCACTTTCCGAAAATTAAGATCTAGGTGCAAAATTTTTGAGGCAGGTGTAAGTATAAAGTAATGTAAAGATAGCATCTAACTAAATGTTATATCAGAATGTTTTTGTTAAAATTAATTTGGTCCATGAGTCGTAAAACGTATGACACACCCTGTGCATCAGATGATCCGCGTGCACTGCTGTCAAACATTGAATTGAAATCTAACTCACAAATGTTCTGCTGTTGCTCATTGCTCATAAAACGTGGACTACAATTAAACTTTGAAGTTATTTAAAAATCGTTTAATCCTAGTTTTACCAAAAATTCTGTACGCATATACCACGCATGAACATTTCCTGAAATGATAACTTGGCTGTAGCTCACTGTCGTCAACTTCAGAACTGTTAACACCGCACACAACTGACAAAACTGCAGCATAAACTCCGTCGGCAATCCACATGTCGGCAACACCGTCAGTAGCTTATCATATCAAGTGATAACAGATATGCTATTTAAGATAAGAGCATGAGCTACTCTAAGGAAGGACATGCACTGACGTGCCGATTTTAAGGATGGAGAGAATAATCTTGCCCAGTAAACGAATAATTCTGCTGATGACGTTTTTCTGCAAGCAAGAATTCTCGATTAATCGAAAGTAATAGTTTTTACATTTTTTGGCCACATTGATCCACCCTCCGAAGACTGTGAACATAGAATTCATAAAAAAATTACAAGTATTTTCAACTTCATTACCTGGTAGATTGTTATTTATAGTGTATTTTGTTATTTGTTTCGAAATTAATGATATATGATAGTTTGTGATGCAATGCCTAGTTACAGGCAGAAAACTTGTATTAAAACATGCATGACAGACTTACCATCCCTCGATCCGCCATCACATGACGCTATCAAGTGGACCAATCGCCACCCAGATTTAGTAAGCAATTTATCATTCAGCGACACGTCAAACCTAAGTGCAGTCCTGCACGAATACCACATATATGAAAACTTCCGCCTCATCGAACCTCCTTCAAGCGAACCAATACTTGTACACCCTAACTCCAGCCCACGACTTCCGAGTTGGACACACTCGAAAGAAGGGTTGCCTGTGTAGCGTTTTCTTCCCAGCTGTGAGGTCTTTGGCTGATCCAGGGCTGATGGTTTTTATTTTCGAAAGTTTTTCTAATATGGATTTACATAGCTTTCATCCGTGATATTTTAAAATATTAATATAACTGATAGCGAGCTAATATAATATTCCAAAATTCAAATATCTGGCATGTTTCCTTTCTGTGAACATTCATTACTTGTTCGAATGATGTAAACCCTCATGTCATGTTCGTTCCAGGTGTTTTCTCTTTGTAGATAAAGAATTGCAGTTGTATGATTCGCTTTTGTTGGGTTGGGTATTAGATTTGGGTTAAGTGTGGATAACCACAGAAAGCAAGCCAAGTGTTATTCACGTACATTGTAATGTGAGTTCCCTTGTTTCTTTAATTGAGCTTCTTACGTTGGCAGTTCTCAACTAAACACTGGTCAATTATGTTGTCATAAAGAAAATATAGCGGTACAATTTCAATTATGCGTAGCTGGAGGGGGATGACCTGTAATATTGGTCTCGGTAAAACGCTGAAAAATTTTGACGCAATTGCTTCAATGTAGTAACAAATCAATGGAAAATAAAATGAGGTTAAAAGCGGGACATCTCTTGAGGGCAACTCCTCTATTTAGCTAAGTGTCGATACCGCCGTGCGGGCGATGTGAGGGTTCGTGGAAAAAGGGGCTGTCTTCTGTGCAGCTACCTTTTTCTGGGGGCGCTAGCTTTTCCGCGCAGCTGCCCTTCCTGAGGTTCGTGTGGGTATCGCCTACGCCGTAATTAGTCCTCTAGGGCAACAGAAGTAATTTCTGTTTGTGCCGAACTACGGTGGTACCACGAGAGTGAGGTTTATGTGGGTACCGCCTACGCCGTAATTATTCCGTTAGGGCAACAGAAGTAAATTCTGTTTGTGCCGAACTACGGCGGTACCGTTAGGAAGACGAGCAGCTGTCTGCACCGTAATCAGTCCGTTAGGGCTCCTCAGGAACTTCCATGATTCGCCGAACTGCGACAGCGTCTTCCCTTTCAACAAACTAAGCGGACAAGTTTGTCCACCCAAGGTGATTTCTTAAGCCCCATTTTAGGCGAGAAAGTCGTATTAGACTAAAGCCTGTATCAAACAGAAGAAAGGAACACTCTTTAGACCTCAGAATATGAATTATTAAATGTAGTATCTCTTTGCAGTGCCTCTTACATATACAGATATATTTCAGCAGGAACAGGGATTTATTTCCTTTTGCAAAAATAGTGTCCAGAAACATGAGCTACTGCGTAACATGGTACAACACGCAAAATTATATTTAAAATATTAGTGCTATTTAGCTAAGTAATCAAACTGATTATGGAATGTCGAAACACAACACAAATAGCACTTAAGGGCTAACTAAAGTAAATACACATAAGCATCATCAGGGTAGGGGGGCGGTGACAATAGGAAAGAAGAGAAGAGAATTAGAGTTTGGCACAGAGTGTGCCAAAGAGAAAAAGGAGGAGAGAAAATGGAAAAGGATAGTGGAAGAAGAAAAAGGCGCTTAACGCATAATTAGGTGATCTTGTGCATCTTGTTTAATTTATACTGCTAATTAGTTAATATAATAAGGGAAAAGTACCCGTCAGGGCTTTTTATGCTAAAATTGATTCGTCTATTTAATTATACCGCGTATACTCTGCTCTATTGTAATTATTTTTCGGCGGGGAGGCGATAAAAGCCCTCGGCAAACGTACAGGGTGAGTATAAATCTTAGCTTGGGGAAATTTATGTTTATCTACAAGTCCCTATATACACTATATACATATCTATACATATATAATAATTATTGGTACTTATTTTTTTTATTTTTTTTATTTTTTTCCCGTTTTTGTTTTTTTTCTAGTTTTTTTTTCTTATTTCACACGTATATATGCATATATATAAACATTATTCACACAGAAACACACACACACACCCGACCCACGTGCACCCATAATTTTTTTTTTTATTTTGTCTTTTTTAATTATTCATACACACGATACACATGCACACATATATGTACATATAAATTCCTCCATACCAATACACCCATAAATATATACACACACACGCACACGATACACATGCACACTTATATGCATATATACATATTTTTATAATTATTGCTATACATTTTATTTTTTTTTTGTTTTTTATTTATTTTTTTTTATTTTATTTTTTTTTCATTTTTTTATTTTTCACTTTTTTTTATTATTATTATTTTTTTTCCATTCCTTTTTTGTTTTGTTTTTTTTTTCTTTAATATTTTTTTTTCCTTCATTATCTACATTACATCCTGGCTATCTAAGCATATTCACATATCTTATCTACACAGCAAGCATTACCTGAGACTTCATTGTTTCGTTACCAGACTAAGATTTAGGCCTATCTAGTTCTTAATCTATATACAGTCTAATATTTACACATGTACATCACCTAGCGCCTATAATTAAAGAATGAATTTTCACCTATACACTATCTTATTTGCGTGTGTTATCTCTTCTCGTCATCACACGAACACACTATATAACACTAATTTATACTTTACGTTTGTACCTAATAATTTACAGGTTAAGTTAATTATTGTTCCCTGCCTATTTACAATATCAATACAATATATAAACAAGGATTTAAGAACTTTTGATCTTAGTTTGAGTAATGAAAAATAAATTGAAAAAAAAAATTTTTGTAGATTAATGCAGCTAGAATGAGAATAAATGTCTGGGGTTTCGGCTTCCCACCCATGGGGGGGAAGACCGTCCTACCGCTCGCCAAAACCCCAGAAAACAAAAAATAAAAAATATTAATGAAATTAGTTTGGTCTTCCCCCAAGTTGTCCTAAAAGGACTAGAAATTGTCTTAATAGGTGTGCCTGGCAAGGTTGTTGGTTCATGTATATTTTGGAGGTGGAGGGGGGACCATTGCAAGTAGTCTAGAGCTTTTGAATCGGGAATGTTGTTTGGGGATGAGCTCCGGAGGAAAACTTAATTTTGTACACAGGTCAGAATCGAATTGCTGCATGTTGTGCCAGATCCTGTTTGCATGCTCGTGTAGCAGTATGTTTATGGGAGGGACATTTAGATGATTGTGCAGGTATTTGGATGGTATTGCTTCTATTAAACTTGTGCCGGTGATAAATCTAAGTGCTTTGTTTTGAACTCTTTGTAATTTGGATATTGCTGTTGCTGATGCTGTGTGTAAAGGTATGACTGGGTATATTAATGCTGATCTTACAAAGGCCTTATATAATTTCAGATTGGTTTCTGTAGGGAGGTGAGTGAAACGGTAAATTTTTTCTAGATTTTTGTACGCTATTGCTTGTCTAATGGAGGCTTGTGAGGATATACCATGTGTTGTTATGTTCAAACCCAGGACTTTACCTTTATTTGTGTATAGTATTGATTTGTCGTTTATGGTAACTTCAAATGTTTTCCTTCTATTTATGGGGATTATGGCAAATTTACTACTGTTGGTTAATATTTTCCATTTCCTTTCAAACGTGTTTATTTGTTCTATTGCTCTTTTGGTGTTGGCTGTTGCGTATTTTGGTAAATATTTTCCGGCTGTTATCTGTGTGATGTCATCTGCAAAACATATGTAATCTGTTTTAGGTAGCGGCGGTGGTAAATCATGAGTATAAAAGCTGAAAAGTGTAGGGGATAGGCATGCTCCTTGAGGTACACCTGTGCCCAGTGAGAATCGCGGCCCTATGTAATTGGATATTCTTATTGAGGCTGTCCTGCTATTGAGGTAATTGTTCAGGGTCCGGAGAAATATAGGGTGAAGATTGATTTGTGAAAGTTTGAAGATGAGACCAGAGTGCCATACCTTATCGAATGTTTTTTTAACATCTCTTATGCAAATGTCTATTGTGAACTTTTGTGCTAATTGGATGGAAATTGATTCGTGCAGGGTTGCCAGTACGATATGTGTGCCTCTATTACATCTGAATCCGTGCTGTCTGCTATTGAAATGATTATGAATTGTAAGGACATTTGTTAACCTATTATTTAAAATTTTATCTAGTAGTTTGCCGTGTACATCCAGGAGGAAAATTGGTCTGTAATTTTGAACTGATTTTGGGGATGTGTTTGGTTTTGGGAGGAAAATCATTATCGCATGTTTTAGATTGTTCGGGAAGTAACCAGCTGATATGGACATATTGAAAATATAAATCAGAAAGTGAATCATGTTTTTCGGTAAGTTTTTAAGTTGTAAAGTGGTTATTTCCGTTGTCCCTGGTGCTTTCTGTTTGAACGGTCTCAGCGCTTGTAATAGTTCTTCAAATGTAATAGGGGGAAAATGTATAGGGTCCAGTCTGTTGATATTTCCAGTTCGGTATGATTTGATTGTATTTGCTATGTTGTTCATTTGTTCTTGTACTATTGCAATGTGTTCTCTGTCGAATTGGGGTTCGTCCTGTTCTGTAAATATTTCCTTCCAGTGTGCTCTGAAGATGGGTTCTTTTTCTTGAGGAGTATGTAACTGTTCTTTATTATGTTCTATGTATGGTATTTGTTGTTTAGTGTTGCCGCCCATCATTCTCTTGCAGGAGGACCAAAACACTTTCGGATCCTCCTGCAGTTTAAGACTATGAATTAAATCCTCCCAGGTTTGCTGATATTTGCCTTTGTATATATCTTGTAATCGGATTCTTATTGTGTTCAAATGTCGTGTTCCGACCTTTTCAGTATCAGGTCGAAAACTACGCGAATGAGGTTCGGGAGTGACGAAGCAGCAACGAGGTTATAGTTTATTGGTACTTCAGAGTTGACACAGGCTTCCTCGACAGTCGCGCTTTTGCTAATGAACAGCGCCGACCTCTCTAAGTGCTACCTCTCCGGCAGGCCACCGCTAATGAACAGCGCTGTCTCTTGCTGATTCTATTTATATACTCGGCGGGGCGCACATAATGCTCCCCCCAACTTAAAAATTCTTTATGACAATAAAAATTTTCAAACGTTATTCAATGAACTTTGATTTTCCCTTGACTATCAATTAATCTTACAATCCGTCAAGTCAATTCGAACAGATCAGAATGTATGATACAACATGCTTCCGAAGAATGAACGGAGGTAGGCAGGTATGGCTTTTTCTGTCATTAGCAAAGCATAAAGACAACAAAATTCAACGGCAATCCTACTTCTCGTTAAACATTTCACTTAGCTTCAAACAATTTATTTATCAATTTATTCCTGTTAATTCAATTCAATTCAACTCGAAATTATTGGATACAACACACAATTTTATCAACTGAACAAAATCAAAATCAATTCGCGTACTTAATAAATCAACTAAAATTATAGAATATAAGTTTAAATACGCAAAACAATACAATACTACAAATGGCAAGTTCAAATCGTCCTACGATTCAAATTAACTTAATAATAATTTAATAATAGAGAAAAATCTACGGATTTCAATACCAGAATTTAACTATCTCGTGTCACATTTTTCTCGCGTTACATTTCTCGTGGCACTCTGCTGAAAAATGCTTTGAATATGAAAACTCTCCGATAAATGCATTAATAAAATTAAATTCACAAGTGATCGTTACATGGTGAGTATATAAATAGTTATTTTCTGCTTTTCTGCTTTTCAATCATTACAATTAAAATGGTTCTTCGAATTTTCAAAAAGCTCTTGCCCTTCGCGAACTACTGATGAACAAAACATTTCCATAGGCCGAGTAAAACAACCTCAAAGGGTATAATGAACGACGCCAAGAACACGTATAAAATAGAAAAAAATCTCCGTATAAAAGAGAATTAATCTAAGACAATGGAAGGTTACTACTCCGTTGCAGATTGGATAATCGGAACATGATACTCTGATCTATGGAATTCAGATTCAGAATGTCGGAGTCTAGCGTTGTAATGTTACGCGCTAACTTGAGGTGGGAGCGCAACTATTTGCCTAGGACTATTACTGATTTCTTTCCAAGCAGATCGACGCAATGCTACGTCCTCACCGCTTAGTCGTCCGATGACTTTGTTGAGATCTCGTTTGATGTAAATAACCATTACAGTAATTATAATTGTGATTATTGTGTAAAGGAGCAACATTATGTCACTCAATCGATCAGGGATGAGGTCGACTGTCGTCTCCTCTGTGTGGCGGATGAGTTCATCCGAAATCTGACCATTATTGGCCTTTATCGCAGTTAAAATGGCATCTACATTAATATTTGATACTTTGTTACCCATCTTAGCGGGCCACAGAGCGACTATTATAGGGATTAAAATTGTGATTAATTTTAATCACATAAATGTGATAAATAAATTATAAATTTATAAATCAACAGTATTGTTGGTTAATGTGTACGGTTTAGCACGCCCCCCTATCCCTGCGCACCACGTTGATGTAGAAAACGTAATTCTTCACCGGATGTTCGCTGGGAATGCAGCGATTCTGATTATGAACACGAGTTCGACGTGTTCTCCGGATTCATATACTTGAATTCGAGTACGCAACGGGGAATCGAGGTTCAGGAACACCGTGAAGTTGCAGTAGGCTTCTTGTAATAATTCTTTCGGTACCCTGATTCCGAAAACTATCGTTGTTTCCTGCGGCCGCCAGAGTTGACCGTGTCCCCCTCTACACATCGGGGTTTACGAGTGAATTATTATTGGAATTAAACAGGTGTATCTTGTGAGTCGGAATGTGCAATGTTCTGGAATTGTTCAGGAGTCGCCCCAGGAATCTGAAAGGATACGACACAGGAAATTAGCATGGCCACAAGTTTAAGTAAACAATTGTCGTTTCACACTAAGCAACGATAAAGTTAAAGATAAGCTAACAATAAAGATAAGCAACGATAAAGAGAAGCAACGCTTCCTTCTCATTAAGACACATTGGATGCCTGACATTGTTTTTAAACAAGCTGTGGCAGATGCAATGCAGTTCTCGTGGCTTTCGCACTTGCACTCTCGTGTCGACATTCCAAGATTGCACCTAAGTTTATCAACTCTAGCTTACGGCTTGACGAACACAGCCTTGATGTCGTAACAACAGTATGACAACATCCTAAGCTCGACATCTCGTCTGAAGGTGTTTGCGCAACAGAAATATTTCCTAGAGCAAGACACACATAAAGTCTTAAGAACTCAAAGAACGCACTTACAAGCTAAGAACTCATAGAACGCACTTACAGGCTAAATACCATTTGAATACATATATGGAATGGCAATTTCGGAATATATGAAATAAACAGTTCCAAACTAGGTTGACAATTTTACTTTTTTAACCTATCTAAAGGCAGTACATGGTTTAAGTTCGATCGGATAATCTTATTACCGATCTTAATATCTGCATAATTTTTACCTAGCCTTTCAATGATACCTGGACCTAAGAAATTTAGTTGTAGTTTGTGTTTTTTGGCATGATTTTTCACTAGTACACGGTCCATCACTTTTAAATTTTTATCGCGACGTTTTATGTTTCTATAGTTGGTTCTTTCGATTGTAGCGTTAATGATTGCATTTCTAATATTGTTCACTACAATAGATGACTCTTTAAATTTTTGTTTTTGAACATCTTCGTATGAAGTCTCAACATTTAAGTCTTCTAAATTAGTTGAACTGATATACACACAAGTATCTCTACCGAAAACTGTGTATGCAGGGGTATCGCCTAATGTTTCATTAAAACTATTGTTAATCGAATTCTCCACAATATCCAGTAATCTATCCCACTCATTATGAGTAAGAAAATTTAGATACAACTTGAGCAGGTGTCGAATTTTTCCATTACATCGCTCGACAATACCATTAGAAAAAGGGGAATACGCCAAAACTTCCTTTTTTAAGATAGAAAGTCCTTTTGCGAAATTTCTCACATTAGATGATTTAAATTCTAGCGCGTTGTCGGACAACAATACGTCCGGGGTACCGAACAAACAGCAAAAATTCCATAGACAATCTGTAACAGTCTCTGTACATCGGTCAATAGTCGAATATATTTTAACAAAACGCGAAAATAAGTCGATAATCACAAGAATATATTTGTTTCCGTTGTCTGTCATTGTTAATGGACCGTAGAAGTCCATGCTGACCGTTTGAAAACATCGTGTTCCAATTGGAGCATTTAGAATTTTAATCGGAGTCGATATTCGTGATTTTAGAATCTTACAGATGTCACAAGATTCAACAATTTTGCGTGTAATTGTCCGTTCGTATGGATGAAAATATTTTAATTTAAACTTAAACAAGGTATGATTTAGATCTGTGTGGGATAAATTATGGATGAAAAGAATTGTCTGGTGGAGCAGAGTATATGGCACCACAATAGTCAGAATGGTACTGGGTCTATTGTCAATTCTTCGTCTTTTATACAAAATATCATTCATAATCAGAAATTCATTCATGTCAGTATTATTAACTTTAGTGGCATTCTCTAGGGCATTCTTTATTTCAGAACAAAAGGGATCACTATCTTGTTCACGTTTAAATTCGTCTAGCGACCAGTTGTCGTTAATACTTGAATGGTCTGTAGTCTTGTTAACTTTATCTAGTCTGCATAAGCGTCTGGGGTCTGTCTGCTGTTCAGCAGTACTGTTGTTGTTTCTGCCATCCTCGCTTCCTGGCATTGTTTCCTCGAACTCTCCCTCAGTTACCGGCTTGTTACATTTGTTACTTGCAGCAGCGGCTTGCAGCCTGGTTACAACGGGAAAAGTCTCTACATCCGGGGTTAATTCAGAACACTCTAATAGTTCTCTTTCTGTTAAGTGATTTTTTTCATGATTTAATCTACTTAATGCATCGGCGGCACTATTCGCTTTTCCAGAAAAATATTTTAATTTGGCATCAAAAGCTTGGACATAAATACTCCATCTAGCGAGTGTGTTGTCTTCAGGCAATTTCTTTGAAAATAAAGGAACTAATGGCTTATGATCGGTGTAAATGACCAGATCATAGCCTAAAACAAGATATTTAAAGTATTTTAATGCTTCAACTATAGCAAACATCTCCTTTTTCGTTGTTGAGTATCGTCGTTGGGTGGAATTCAACGTTTTAGAAAAAAATGCGACAGGTCTCATGTTTCGAACTTTATCAGTAGATGACTGGAGTAAAACAGCTCCTATGCCGACGTTCGATGCATCACAAAATAGATGAAAATTTTGATCGAAATTTGGATGACTTAAGATTGTATTTTCACACAGTTCATCTTTTAGTTTTTCAAAAGCGTTCTGACAGTCTATTGACCAATTGAATTCAACATTTTTCTTCAGAAGATTATAGAGCGGGCTTGCGATACTCGCAAAATTTTTTATGTACCTACGAAAGAAATTTACTAGTCCTAGGAATGATTGTAACTCATTCACGTTCTTAGGAATTTCTAAATTCTTTACTTTGTCAGTACCGGTGCTTCTGGTTCCCATTCCGCTAATGGAATGTCCGAGATATTCAATCTCATTACGGAAAAATTCACATTTTTCTGTTTTTATTGACAATCTAGCGTTTCTTAATAGTTCAAGTACAACTTTTATATCGGCAAGATGCTGTGCCCTTTTCTTAGAAAATATTAGCACGTCGTCCATAAAGACGAAAGATAGTTTTCCTAGAACAGGAGATAGCGTTTGCGTCATTACTGACTGGAAATATGCAGGTGAGGTTTTTAAACCAAAAGGTAAACGAGTAAATTCAAATTTTCTACTACCAACGGTAAATGCTGTTATTTCCTTACTCTCATCGGTCAGTGTAATATTATGATATCCTGACCTAAGATCTAATTTCGAGAAGTATTTTTGACCATTTAAACTATAAAGAAACTCGTCCACGCGCGGCAGCGGGAATGATTCTTCATGAATTACCTCATTTACTTTGCGAAAGTCAACTACCGGACGTATAGTTCCATCTTTCTTATGAACTACAATTATCGGTGAATTATAAGCTGAAATCGATGGTCTAATAATTCCGTCGTCTAACATTTTTTCGTTCACGACTTTCAAGTCTTCCATGTAACGGTGGGCAATACGATAGGGAGGGACATTTACGACATCCACGTTAGGTTTCAAACGTATTTTGTATGGTTTAATCGCAGCAGCGGTGATCGATTCATTTTCTATAGTAATAACGTCTCTGAATTCATTCAGCAAACTCAGCAATTCAGGCTTCATTTCGTCATCGTTACACTTGATATCATCATTATTTAATTTCCGCCGACCACGGGCTATTTCTTTGGAATCAGAAACGTACCCTTTGTCGACAACTCCTGTGATCCCGACAGATTTACTATTAGTGTCTTTCTTATCGACATCTAAATGACTGTCCTGAACAACACTAGCTGCCTGCACAAAGGTACTTAATCCTTCTTTTAATTCTCCTTGTACATCTGACAAGTAAACTTCGGATTCAATGTGCTCCTTCTCCACTTTTTCTAAAGTACTTATAATTGCATTCTCTGGTAAAACAATCGCTCTGTCGGAGCTATTTATTAATAACAACGGAATCTTTCTCCTATTATTAACTCTCACTATTGCTTCGGCGACACAAACGCCTTCTTTTAAAGTTGCTTTCTTTATTATATATTCTCCATTTTTACACTTTCCAACATGTCCAACATGTTTCAAAATTACATTGGGAGCAATTTCAATTCTTTGAGTATGCACTCTTAACGGCTTGTGGGAACTGGTAACTGCAACTGCGCCTCGAACAGGCTGATTTTCTCTCTTACCATCCCTTTTTACTTCCTCGCCTACTCTCGCGGCATTACACGTCCTGATAATTTTTTTCTTCTCTCTTAGCTTATTTAGGACGTTTTTCTTAGCTCTGGAAGTAATCGTGTCCGCCATGAGACACTCAGTATTCTCTATTAAATACTCGAGACACTCTGTCTTTCTCTTTCTTCGTCTTTTTACCTCTGCAAAGGGAATTCTCTCGTCTTTGATAATTAAACATCTTTGTTTTAAGTCTACAACGGCGTTCTTGTCTAATAAATCACGTCCAATAATGACGTCATAATTGTAAATACCATCTTTAATTATTAACGCGTTTGTCTTTAAACTTACACCGTTTTTTAACTTTAAGACAAGCTCCACCTCGCCCTCAACATTACTCTTAGCGTTAACGCCTTTTATAGTCAGAGAACTTGGCTTCACGTCATTACTTATCTCACTTATTCTGTGGTAGTTGATTAGGCACTTCTCCGATCCTGAATCAATCAATGCATTCCACAGGTCTGCATCTTTTCTAAGCACAATCATGGGCTTATGACTTTTTCTTATTACAAATAATTCATTCTGGCCTGTGACTTGTACCTCTTCATCTTCTTCGTATTTACAAACGTTCGCCGTAACATGGCTTTCATAATTATCAGTGCCATGAGCGTTTAAGTCGCTCAAGTCGCTTAGATCCACCTCTCCCAGCGATTCATATCTATTTTGACATTTAATCAGTGGATCAACTCTCTCATCATTTTTAACGAGGGAACCTCCAGACATGTTTAACACCTCAATTCTCTCGACATTTTTAACGAGGGAATCTTCAGCACCAGAATTCTCCTCGGGTTCACAGGGGGCCTGTCCAGGATCACCATTAGTTATTTCAATTTCAATTTCATTCTCACCATAGACGTTATTTCTATCGGAAATGAAATCGTCTCCGCAGTTTACGCTAAAAAATCGTCGCCACTATTAGTTTGGTAAGTTTCTACCTGGCTTTTTTCGGGTACACGAGTTTTATGCTGTCCTCGCGCACGGACACGATAAGGTCTAGCTGGTCTGTTGAAATATTCTTGTCTGGACCTACAGTCTCTTGCATAGTGTCCTAACTTATCACAACGAAAACAAACTACTTCACGCAGTGAATGCTCGGTGGCTGTCTGAGATGAACCTGGTTTGTACCAATCAGTCGGTTTCCTAGCCACAGTGGTTACCGACACACCTTGTCCTTGGCAGACGCACACTTGATTGTAGCAATTCGAGCAACGCTTTGTTTTAGCTGTCTCCAATGCCTGAACTTCTAGAGTTCCTAATTCACGATCAACAAAAGATTTTACGTGAGGTCTAGCACGGAAAGTTGGTCTTGGGAAATTGGGTCTCCAGTAGGGTCTACGCGTCCTACCTCTACCTTGAATTCCGCCTCTTGTCATTGTATGCACTTCTGCCTCATCACAGGCTGCATCAAAGTTTGATTCGGACGAACGGTCATCTTCTGCACAATAGATTTCCATAGATCTCTCAGATCGAGTCGCTAATATTTGCTTATCCTCGGGAAAATTGCGAATTACGGTTACAATTCTCTGAAGGAGCTCTTCCGACGAATTAAACGGTTTGTGAAATAGTTTTTTGGAAAAATCTTCTGTTACTAGGGGGTTGATGATGGTCATAGCTAACGCAACAACTAAAGTATTCTCGACATACTTATCGAGAGCAACAGGATCGGGACAGTTTACTACATAGGGGTGGGCTCTGTTCGAACACTCCGGGCTGGTCATTATTCTGTGGGTAAATTTACGGATTTTGGACAGGATAGCCACGAACTGGCTAGCTAATGCATCGTTTCTTTTCAGGCGTACGTTATTTAGATCACAGGCGACCGCGTGCAAAGATCTTTCACCTTTTGATACGTAGATATTTTCTAACAGGTGCACGACTTCTTCGAAACTTAATTCATAACCTTCACTAATTATGGAAGCGACGACCGTATTGAAGTCGCCTACCCGCTTGTCTGCAGTTCGCAACAATAGATTTAGTTTAGCTTCCTCCGAGTTATCTGAAAGCATATTGAAATATGCTCGCACATTCTTTATGTGCGTTTCTAGTGACTTATTTTCTATGAAGTCAGGGTCGTTCCTACGTTTTCTACCTCGGTACTGCGGCAGATCCTGCCCAGCAATTACAACACTAGGTATCGGACTGACAATAGAAGTCGTCACAGCGGTAACTGTACTAGTTACAGGGCTAAATGTGGTAGTGACTGCACTGGTAACAGGGGTGACTGTGGTGGTGGTCGTCATGCTGACAGACTTTGAATTCGACTTCGCTGAAAAAATGGGAATTGATACCCTTCCGAATCTAGTCACATACGGTATCGTTCTTATGTACTCGTATCCGTCAGAATCACTGTCCGACATAAAAACATAATATTCCTATACCATTAAGAGAAAAATGCTCTACATACATTAAATCATTAAATGAAACATTCTACATACGATAAAATGGTTACTTACAATTCAGCACCACAAAGTCAAAGCTCGTGAAGATCGGCAGCAAACTGAACAGAGCAAGCTGCTCCGGCTTACTCTTATGTGCTAGAGGACAATGGGCTACCGCTTCCTTCAATTGTTCTCACTGACAATGGACTACCTCCTCACACAACGTTTCCGCGTACACGCTCGCTCTCCCACTCCCGGGAATCAGCTTGCTTACTGCGCTTTCGCAATGCCCCTGCTGCTCGCTCTCCCGCTACCAGGAATCAGCTTGCGCTTGCAATGCTTACTGCTTAACTTCCTACTCATTAATTTTATAATGATGATGTTTAATCATTAATTTGAGCGCATGCTTATTTTTAATTTGCAAGCAACATTATCGGCGTACACTTAACTTAATATTTTGGCGATGCGTAGCTCTCGTCGGTCTTCTCGTTGCAGATGACGGTGCGTAAATGCGTAGATCTCGTCGACAGATCAGGTTGTTGATCTGGACCCCTCACTTCATCTTCTCCTTTGAGTAGCGATGAGTAGACTGGTGAAGACTGCGTAGCGTGTAAATTTTCGATTTTTTCTCCCTCGAAGTGTTTCTTTCTCGAAGAGTTTCTTGGAAAGAACTTCGATTTTTTCTGCGCTGACGTCTTTCTTTCTTTTCTCGATGCTCTGAAGTAATGTGATAACTACGCGACGTTACTCCAAACAGGGTGACACTCCTCACATTTAAAATCACGGATCAGCAGAACCGAAGATCACTTCTTGATATCTTTCTTCTTCAATGGGCAATGTGGCAATGTGGATATCTTTAATGTGGCTTCCTCGTAATGGCCACCAAAAATGTTCCGACCTTTTCAGTATCAGGTCGAAAACTACGCGAATGAGGTTCGGGAGTGACGAAGCAGCAACGAGGTTATAGTTTATTGGTACTTCAGAGTTGACACAGGCTTCCTCGACAGTCGCGCTTTTGCTAATGAACAGCGCCGACCTCTCTAAGTGCTACCTCTCCGGCAGGCCACCGCTAATGAACAGCGCTGTCTCTTGCTGATTCTATTTATATACTCGGCGGGGCGCACAGTCGGTTCAAATCTATAGATGGCCCATATCTGGAGATGTATTGGGTTGTCTGTCGGTATTGTGTTTGTAATGCCAAAGTTTCGTGAGTTGGTTTGATCCCCGGGATTATTCTATGAGTTATGAGTGGGACTGCTGTATTTGTGGCATCCTGCACGTATTTGGTCCATGTGTCTAGGTACTTGTTTATTTCGTTTATAGTTGGATCCAGTTGTGAAGGGGGTGTGACAGGTGATAAACTGCTTGTATAATTCCAATTTGCTTTATGAAAGTGTCTTCGCGGTTTGATGGGAATTTGTATTGGGTTGGCTGTGATGGTAGCGATTATTGGAATGTGATCCGATGGTGTGATGGGGCCGGGCTTCAAGAAAATGTTATGAAATGCATGCTTGTTTTGTAAAACAACATCGGGTGAGGTGGTGCTATTGTGAGTTATTAGGGTGGGAAAAAAGGGTCCAATGTGTGTGCATTTCTGTTTTGAAATTAGGTAGAAAAGATGGTTTCCTCTATTGTTCCTATGTGAGTATCCAGTTATGCTATGTGCGGCGTTTATGTCACCTAGAAAATAGGTTGGGTGCGGTCTATTGAAAAGCATGTGGAAGTCTATGAAATTCAGGTAGTCTGTTCTTGGGGTGTTCATGTAGTACCTATGGTGATTGGTCCCTGAAGCGTATCTATTGTTACTGCTATCATATCTGTGTGGAAATCGTCGTGAAGTCTGTACGAAATGCTTTTCCTGAGTGCTATTGCAGTGCCTGGGTGATTTTCGTTTAGCTTATTTGAATAAAATGTATTGTAATTGAAGATCTTAAGGGGTTGGTTATTTATGAGGCAGTGACTATAGATAAGTATTATGTCTGGGTCTAGCGTGTTGTATATGTTGGATAGTGTGATTCTATTGGCATTCCAAGATTGCACGTTGTGTTGAATTATTGTTATTTTCTTCAGATTCATTTTTGAGTAATTAATTTTTTTGGTTTTTTGGTGGCTGCTATTAGTGATTGGTGTCTTGGAAGATTTATGAAGTCCTCGTGGGGGATTATGTTTATTTTGGTTTTTGTGAATTGGACCCTGTTGCTCCTAATGTAATCCAGTAATGTTTGTGATCTCATGTCCTGAACAGTGAATTTTAATCCTTTATCATTTTCTTTTCTATTGAGTTCCTGGATGTACCATTCTGTCGGGGGATTTTCTGGGATTGGTGAATTGTCTATGAAATTTCTGTAAAGTTTTATATGAAAGTTGTGTTTGTTATCTAATACTAAGCTTGAATTACCCAAATCATCACTTATCCTGCGTTTAGTTCTAGCCTCCGTGTCCATGGCCTCCTCCATGTGCTCCTGTTCACATTCCAGAGAGACATCCACCGTTTTTTCCTGTTCCGTTTCCGTCTCCTGTGGCGTTGTTTCTGATTTGTAGTAAAAATTGAAAATTGCGGCTGAGTCACGATCTGGGAAAGTGGTATCGATATTGAAGTTCAGTTTCAAGGATTGTGAAAGAAGGTCGCCAAATTTCTGTGTTCTATTGAGTGCTGCTATGTGTGCTTGCAAGATGAGTGCTGTCAGTTTAATATGTGTTTGTGATGTTAGTGTGAGGGTGTGTTCTGGGGGGTTTGTTTGTAATATTGCGTGCTTTGCAATTTCAGCATAGGTGTTTTGAGTTTGTTGGTGATGCTCCTGTTTTTCATTTTCGATTTTTTGTTTGATTACATTTTATCTATACGGGCAACTTGATGCTAATGTTCTGTGTGGTCCATTACAATTGAGGCACTGTTTAAGTGTGCTTGTGCATTGTTGGTAAGTATGTTCTTGTGAGGAGCATTCTGAGTAATATTGTGTTGTTTGGGTGCATTTGGATGTTGGGTGGTCTTCATATTTGTAGCACTTGTAACAGATGAGGATGTGTGTGTATTTTTCTTGTTCACATTGATAGGGTGTAATTTTTTTATGATACATATAAAACCCATCTCGGAGGATCCATTGTGCAGTGGTGGTATCGGAAGTTATAATTTTAATTAAATGAGTGTACTGCTTTATTTTAACTATTTCTGTGACTGATAACCATGAATTTTGCTGTTGGATTTCTGCTTTGATTTCATCCGCGGGTCTTGCACCTATTTCATTATCAATTTGTCTGACAAAAATGGATCTTTTCGCTCTTAGGTCGGGGGGAATAACTGGAATTAAATTCAATTTTTGGAATGCGTTGATTGCTTTACTGGAAGTTAGTTTATCAACTGAAGTGACATCGTCTGTTGCATAGAAACCTGTACTGGTGGAAGTCAGTCTAATAAGAGGAGCATTTAGGTCTTTGAAGGTTGTTTCAAAAATTTTTGTCTTGTCCACTGGTTTAGCTGTATCGATAAATTTAAGTTGTACTCTATATGTTGATGATTTTATTCTAGGTGCTGTACTGGTTGTGGCAATGTTGGGTTTTGGTGGTTTAGGCATCGTAGGCGGAAGGTTGCCAGGGTTAAGGGGGAAGGACCCCGGAATTGTGTTCCTAGTTTTGGAAGCTGAACGAGGGTTTGAAGGAAGAGGGGCCCTGGGGGGGCGGCCACCCGAGCCTCCCCGCCCAGCACCAGCTCCCCCCCCCCCCCCGATCAGGGGGGGGCATTACAGAAAGGGCCTAGCCCTGCCCTACTATAATTACAATTGAGCTACTCAATATTATGATACAATATATACAGCACACAGCTGTACAAATCGCCTACTGAAGGCACACTTAAGCAACGGTGCCCCTAATTCAGGTATTAATTACCGAAAAGACGAGTTCTAGAAGATTATATCACTGTGAACTATACAATATCAATACATTAAACCCTACAATACTAGTACATTTGACTATACAATATTATTACATTACAGTATCCGATACTAATATAATAGACTATACAGTACTAATACAATAGACTATACAATAATAATACAATAGACTATACAATATCAATACATTAAACTATACAATGTGAATGAATTCAAACTATACAGTATTAAGACATTTGAATTCGACAAGTATGCACAAGATCACACAACTGAAAAAACACACAGAATGGGAAAAGCAATAGTTAAGAAAAAGTGCTCACCTCTGGCCCGGAGGGGGTGCCCCTGGGCCGGTGGTCAAAAACCACCCTCCGTCCTCCGACTTAACTTTCTGTTAAGCCTTCTATAACAGAAAGAATAGAAAATAGGGAGCTGAAGAAAGTATTACTTCTATGCACTTTTATCGCACAAAGAGAGCCACTAACTATCCACGGCGCATTTACGATAGTCCATCAGGGTAGGGAAACAGATCTAGGCCCTCTACAGGAAACTGAACACATAAAGAAAATACTTAAGATTATGGGTAACTAACACAAACTGGACTCGACACCACCTGCTGCCTGACACTAACTTATTCAAATTTGAAAAACAGCATTGAATATATATGCCATGAAGTCCAAGCTTACTGCTGTTTATGGAAAATTACGAACCATTTCTAAAGTAAATTACCTAAGCGAAATTGGAAAAGAAAACTTGACAAATTATGGACTCGCAAATAATCTGAATTCGAAACTTGAATAAACCTAAATAAAATAGTATAAAATGACATTAAATAGAGTCTATAAATAGAAATACCAGAAATTATACGGAAAACTTGGGCACTATTAACAAACTATGTGAGTATGACTCAATTGCTCATTATTCGAATAACTTCCGCAATTATAGATGTGATATTATACGTCATCGAAAATTTTCAAGTCTCAGACATCATTTCCATGATTTCATAATTTATCGTCTCAGACATAATTACCAATTTACCTCCAGGAAATGTAATTCAAATTTTTACACTAATATGGTATCATTTCTGAAAAAGATACCTAGACCACCTCTATGGGAAGCATCGCGATGCAGTCAAATAGACTGAAAGCAAATGAATTTAGGTTCACATTTATGTATCGATTACATTCAATTAATTTCTCCAAATAGATATACAGTTTAAGTTCCAAAAATTTGCCATCTGAACCATTGTCACCATTGGGCGCGTTATTGTTTTCAATTTTCATTAACGATTTCCCTCCAATGCCTTCTAACACTCGAATCTCTATGTACGCAGATGATGTCCAAATTGCAATGACAAGCTCTGTATCAGAAATACCACAAACGAAAAATGGAGCTGAAGCCCTATTGATTAGCCTCAAGTCATGGTATGACGAAAATGGCCTCAAGCTAAACGCGAGTAAAACAATTCATTATTTTTGAGCTAAAAGATTCAATAAACAACATTCGAAATCTAGATCTAACTCTTACAGTTGGGAATGATAAAATTCACCCAACAGAAAAAGTAAAAAATTTAGGTATTTGGTTCGATAGAAACATGACCTTCAAATCCCACGTTGATAAAACCTGTAACACCATTCACGGGACTTTATTGTTTTTTAATCGTATAAAAAGTATGTTTTTTTTTACGAAGAATCTAGATTATTGGCCGTTCAATCTTTCGCCTTGTCACGTATTGACTACTGTAGCCTGGTTTGGGGAGATATACCGAAACATCTCCAAAATGATCTATAAAAATGCATGAATTTTGTAGCTAAGGTTGTATGCAACGGTAAATTCAAAAAGAATGATCACGTAACACCTCTCTTGGATAAGCTCGGCTGGGCTCCTATTCGGGAAAAATTTCTGGCGCACAAAGCCCAATACGTATTCTCCTCTTCATATCTTCCTCATAGCGATGTTGAAATAGTGAAATTCCATCCCCCTACCGTCACCAACCAAAAGCCGAATAGGAGAAGTGATGTCTTAATCACATACCGTTTATATAACATTGGGCAGAAAGCTCGGTCAGTATCCGGCGCCTTACAGTGGAACCCAGTTGAAAATTCATGCCGTTTTTAGGTCGACAGGTAGCAGAACACAGTGAAAGATGGCCGCTGAAGGTCAGAACGTTCCTCTGTCGGCCGCTCTCGACCAAAATTTGCCGTTCGACGGCTATCCGCTTGTCTCATTTAGACGTAAACAAGCCGGAAAAATCGAGCCCTTGCCCACGGCCGAATTCAAGAAGAGAATGTCGGCTTGCGTTCGACCTATTTGATTAACGGTCGCGCAACATACCTGCTGACTCATTTCTCTCAAGTGTTTATTCATAAATGTCACCGGCGTTTAGCAAATCTATTTCGCTGGCATGTTTAAGTAATTATATGGAATTAACATATATAACTAATTTTCATACTAAGCAACTAAAATTAAAATATGTTAAATAACCCCTTAGTTTTAAAATGAAATGAACAAAGTAATAATGAAATGAATAAAAAAAGCTATACAGAAATTTTATATTCATGCTTTACTAATTATAGAACCTTTCACACTGAGATAACAATTAAAATATTCAGGCCTCTATGAATAGGATGTTTTTATTCCAGATTAGGTTATAAGTTAGTTAAAGCCTCCCTAACCGCTACAAAAATAGAGCGTATCGAAGAGAGGAAGGGGGAAGGCACCATTCAGTATGGAGATAAGAGAATGAGGAATCTAAGCAAAAGGGGCATAGAAACAGTAAGATGAGAAAGAAGTTCATGAAATAAGATAAAAGTTGAAGAAGAAAATCAGAGGTGCGGAAAACCGGGAAGTAGTGAATCGAAAAATGGTGGTCCTTAACCTTGCAAAAAACATTTTATTTCAACGAAAAGAAGGCCTACCTAACTCTCAGCTCGGGCCCTCACATTTTTCCCCCTGGGAGCGCTAACTCCCACAGATAAAATAGTTGTATCCCTCTGAGGGTGTGTTTTATTCCAATCTAGCCTAATAAAAAAAGTATAATTGCCGGAACAATTATATGTGCAATTCTCATACAAGAAAAAACAGTTCGTAAAGCAGGCGATGGAGAAGCTCCATTTTAAAAACGAATTCATTTGAACGTTTCAAGATCTTGGCTCATTTTAAAAAATGCTTGCAGATAAATCGAAAATTAATTCAATGCTCGCACAATTTGGACAGATCCATAATAGGCAAAAATCTCAAAGAATACGTATATTAAAAACTACTCGTAATAGCCTACAAACAGAAGTAAATTGTGACAATCATAACAATATTAAAAGAAATGCAATAGTTTGATAAGAGAATAACTGTTCATCGGTTTATTATTTATATACCGTCTCGAAATAGTGAGAGATACCTACGATAAAAATCAAAATACGATGAATACAATGAATATGCCGATAATTATAAATTTTTATGACACCAATAGCTTAAAAATTTTAACTTTTCATAGCTCATACAAGCAAAACTTTCGAAATCGGAGCGGCAGGCTGCAGCAGAGACGGTATGGAAACGGTCTTTTGGAAACTACAGAAATTCATTTAGAATTTCTTGAGTGCAACTTTAGATTTCAGTCTACCACTCGCAACTTTTGAAATAATTCACCTATCGAGTTCAAATTACTCTCAAATGAAAGATAAAAACATTCTTAAGGGAAAATCGTACTTGCTAACATTCTTGAGCACTCTCAGACAGCAAAATTAATTTACCATGAAAATTACAGTTGGTAGCTGCCGAGGAATACTTGCTAGTCATAGCTGTCGACTAAAAAATTGGTAAATTTACCTAAAACTTTAACTTGCGGATAGTTATATTGTAATAAGGTATTTAAATGTCAATTTAATCATTTTGTATAGGTTACATTAAATAATACTATCCTGTTGTTCATCTGAGCCAAAATTTTTATCTGCATTCGAGTTAGAGATGGCAACACTGCTCGCACGTGTTGGCAAGACTGGCGTTCTGGCAAGCTCTTTCGCGGGCCGCGGCAGTGATTTGAATGATGTTGTACGTCACAGTTGCAGTGGTGGTTTATGAATCATTTAAGACACACATGAAAATTTCTACTTCACCATATCTTATCCTTAAACATACTTCCGTTGAACATGGAGCTTCCTTACAAATAAAAATTATATTCATTACCATCAGCAATTGTCTATCTTTTGAATGTCGCAATTTTCTAACGGATAAGTTTACAAAAGCTTCAGTGCTCAACTGTGATTACGTACTCAACATTTTACGATTATATATACCCTTACAAACTTCGGACATCGTAAAGAATGAAATCTTGTTCCGCAGATTTTAATTTCCGTTGTGCGCGTTCTGTGGCACAGTTTCCATCGTTTCCATCGTTGTTTGGACGACTCCTTCCTCGTTTTTACTGAATTTTATGGCTTATTTCTCATGCTTTTCCGTAGCATTTCCATGGCTTCATTCACGCTTTGGTGCTCGTCACTTTTGGACAGGATGCCCTCTTATAACTCAAATAATTCCAATTTTTCAAAATTTTTTCGCTACATTTTCCTCACGACTTCGTTTTATCAGATAGATCGTTATTGCGAACTAAATATCCGTTCGATCATGGGAAATGCAGTCTGTTATAACTTGTATTTTAAACGCCAATTCGAACTTGATTTCCCAAACCTCAGATTTTCATCAAGCTAGCTTCGGTGATCAATCGCAGTAGCCTTTCATGATATCACTGAAGTCCGTTGATGAAATCGAGCCAATGCGTAAGTCCAACGGGACAGATGAACAATCAGGGATAATTGAAGTATCTCATTCAATGCTCAGCAGAATTCGAGCTGATATTCCGTTGTGTCGTGATCGTTCTCCTGTTCGAGGCGAGATTACTTTTCCAATCTGCCAGCATTCAAATATTCGTTTCCTTTATACGAGATAATACTCCTCTTTTCAGGCGAGAAAATTATTCATATATGCCTCAGACATTACTCATATTTGTGTGAGAAATTACATTGGTTAATAGAAACTTGGCAAGTGCGCATCTTGCTAAAGTCTATCCAATTTTATCTCATAGTTACTACCTCTTCTTCACATAGTGACAAAGTTGCCGAAACATGGCGTCAGTATCCCACTGTGACTATTTACCTCATTATTATTTTATCAGGGAAAGTGCATTCGATTTCCAGGTCAACCTCTGGCGGGCGTAGAATGGTATGATGCATTCTCTCCATTACTAAATTTTTATTACTCCATGCCCAATCACATAAAAGCATTTTTAAGCGCTAGTACGTTATGGCTAAACAACATTATCAGAGTTATTTTCATTTCTTCTTCCATGCAGATTGTGACTCTTAGTTTGTCTTTTGATACGTTCAAACTCTAGCGTCTTAATTAGCAGATTCTCGAGGAGCCTTTCCTTTGCTTCCTCTGAGTGCAGACGTTGTCGTTAGCCGCAAACTGTACTCAGCCGCAGCTGTACTCAGCCACATACTCGATCCAATTAGTACTCGCCAATTAGTACACGCACTCTCTTCATTCCTTTGCGCCATGATCTCACATTTCCAGCCACTGGTCCTCAGTCGTCGTTCCTTCAATGTAACGCTCGAAATTCTTATATTTCAATACTTCTTATAAAATTTTGATGTTTCCCCCATGTTGTATGTTTGTAACTTCTTCTTCGCTGTTGTGAATGTCGTTTGCAAATCATTGTATTTGCCTATTTCTTTGCTGACGCATGTACTACACTAATTTATCAAGAAAGATTAATTCCTTAAGCCTAAAGAAAAGAATCATACAAAATCTACAGTCTTAGGCCAGATTTACCTCTTGCAGAACATCGTATTTTACGACGTTCCTTCTGAGTGAGAGAAAGGCGCACAGAATCAAAAGTTCAACACTACAGTAAGAATGAAACCGCTACTCTAAATCTAATTGAACACACATTTCCCTTTCGAAGAAAAGAACTACATTAAAAGTATTGATAAAATAAGCACGCCCGCTTGAGTATTTCGTGTACTACAACGCTTCTATTGAGCGGCAAAATGGCAAGTAATACTATTTAATACGCGAGCAGCCCGCTCTGCAGATACATCTGAAAATTAACCTAAGGCACTCATTGTTGTTCTCTTAGCATGAACTAGCATGATTCTACGAATATTAGTTAAACTAATGCACTCGTTTAGCAATCTCATGTGAACTGCACACTCTTTGCGAGATGCAGAAAAAGAGCTTCCCCACGAATGAAGCAAACTACTCCTGTTGAGAAACACACTAAATTTAACCTAATGAAAATTTATTTCCCTTCTCTAAGCAAGAATGGAAAATGAAAATTTAAGCATAGTATAAGATTAGTTCACTCGAACAAGTGTCTCGTTCCGAACGAGATTTCTTGTGAGCAAAAAAACAAAATTGGAGTTACACAAACCAGAAAATATTCCTACTGGAGAAAGCATCTCACTTTAGAGAGTGAGAATAAATTTAATTCAAAGCTAGAATAACATAATCCTACTGAAGAACATATTTAAAATTAAAGCAATACAGCGATAAGAATTCACTCCTGCTGAAGAACGCATCTACCATTAAACACACAAAAGAACACATCCTACAAAGTTAAGGAGACTCGTGAAACTCAATTCACCGCAGTTCGTTGTGTAAGCGATGATTCACCTACACCGAGAACGTAGATTGTAGCTCCGCTGCGTTCTGGACGCAGCTCGACGTACATTTACTGCGTCTCTTGTCCTCCTGTCTTCATCTCTGCTGTCGCCTGCGTTGCTATCAGCTACTGGCGCAGCTGCGTCATCCTCCTGACAAGGGTAAGTTCACAGAACATTTACATAAGAAGAACTGCAAAACTACGGTGGACCCCAAGCCCGCTCTAGACAAACATACGCACGCACGCTAACCAATCAGCAGCCAGCAGTCACGACTGGCCGCTGACGTCATCACGGCCAATGCTTCCAATTGGCTGCGTATCCAGGCTTTACTGTGACACTCGTTTGGATTGTATGTTTGATTTTCATGCTCAAGTTATAAACGTTTCTGGGCGTAGTAAGGATAGTGAAAGCCGAAATCGTGAATTGCGGTTACATTGACAACACTTTTTATTATTTCATTCAATATACATACACGTGAATGCGCATTCATGAACATATTTGCAATTCATATATAAAGGCTAAGGCGCATTTAGATTAGACTAAGGTGCTGAATGTGATAAAACGCTGGTGCTGTATATTAAAAATTTTCGGAAAGGGTTTATTGTCTTTTTAAACCATTCAATATCAGATTCTCATACTAGTCGAAACAATACAATAATGAAGAAATTAAGTTAGTTTGAGCGATAAAAACCTGCTAATAATATGTAGTGATGTTATTTATATTTATTATACGTAAAGATAACCCAAATAGTTACCTACGAGAAATGGGAAGAAGTTTACGTTAAAGTTATGTTTTTATGTTACGTTCATTGATGAATGATTCGTGCGTACGTTGCTGGATTGGTTATAGATTAGTTTTAGCCTCCTTTTACCACATACCACAACAAAGAGCTTCAAAGTGAGGAAGGATGAAGGCACCATATCGTATGGAGTTGCGGGAACGCTGAATCTATGTACAAGGTGAGTTATGGCACAGGATCCCGTGCGCATGGAAAGTCAGTTAAGAAGGAAGGTTATGAAACATGACAAAAGTTGATGAAGAAAGTTAGAGGTATTGAAAAACAGGACAGTAGTAGATCGAAAAAAATGGTCCTACACACAACTACGAACATTTTATTTCAACAGAAAGAAGGCTCACCTAACTATCAGCACAGTACCTCATAGTTTTCCCTTGGGAGCGTTAATTCCCATAGATATAATAGTTGTATCCACCTAAGGGGCGCGAACGTTGTTTCGTAACAATAATGGAGAATATTGAGGAAGGAGAGTCCACAAGACCGCCACGCATACACTTTGGATTAGGGTTTACAAGTATCCAGTTTTTGGACGGGGCTCAACACACAGTATTAACTAGTATCAGAAGTGAACTACAGTACTGAGGTGGCTATGTGAGCTAATAAGTGAAGCATAAGCAGAGCCGTCGGCATGTCTTTTCATTACATTTTCCAGTTACAATATATCAGTAGTGAGCGTATACGCTAAATAATAGCGGGGTAAAAATGCTTATGTATACAAAGCAATGAACTACGCATGAAGATTTAGTGCAATTACAACTCTCAGTATGTGCACAAGCGTGTGCTAAGAAACAAAAATATAGATATGAGACATTAAATACAATCTCTGTGTCTGTTGAAAGCTTGCACTGTCACGGTTGACACCGCAGTGCAAGAAGAGCACTCATTTGGATAAATTACGAGCTAGCAACAGTAAATGAGCTTCCTACCATGACGCACTGCAGAAATATTGTAGCGATATAAGCTTATGAACCAAATTAATATATTAACAATAAAATATACTTAGGTCAATCAAAAAATATACCTAACTTGCAACCAGATGGTAATATTACTCATGGACAATTTTCTTGAGTTTTTCAGTACAACTTTTGGAGGACATAAGTCTGTTCACGTGTCTCGTGCATTGAAGCGTTCTACACACGGCAAAAAATTGTTGCACCTTGACGGTGATCTGAACACAGCAGAAATTACAGTGATGCTGACACATATCTAAGAACGTACAGACTAGTTTACGAAATCCTGATACGTGCCGATAATTGTGAAAGCAATACAAAAATACTCTCTCGTACAAAATAATCAGGTCAATAAATAGTCTCAAATCCAGTTAAGGCATCGTTCTCTCAGTTGTACGATAGCCCTTTCCGGAGCGACATCTCATCCACTAGAAGGAAACAAAGTTTATCTCTAGCACTGATGGTTTTACCTTCATTTTCAACATGGACACACTTTTAGCACTTGTACCAGGACGTACTTCGAATTGTTTCATCAATGCACGCACAGTCCAAAGTGAGGGTAATGGTATAAAGTTCCTCATCAGTTGATAGTGGGTCTCTGATGAGCTTACAAGAATGTTCACAGCGAGCTACTTGTGATACATGGTGTATGATCTCTTGTCCCTTAATTTGGGCTTGACAAATGCACTGAGATAAGGACCAAGTCTGCCACTTACACTTCTCAGGAAATTATCGGTGTTTAACCGCTTGTACAGTACCTTTGATTTTCTCCTGAGCCTTTTCCTAAGTTTTCTCTCGGGAGCTGGTCTGCTGTTTTCAAGGACAATTGTCGTTCCAAAATGAGAAGCGAACAACCGTCGCTTACAAGGTACCACTGGAGGACCTGTGTCTTCCATAGAGATGTGACTCAAAAAAAACCATGCCGTTTTTTAAAAAAAAAACACGTTTTTTTTACAAAAAAAAAACCGTGGCCAAAAAAAACGTGGATATTTTGTTTTTTTTTAATATTTTGTCTGAAAATAATTCAGCAAGAAAAAGAACCACATTACATTATTTGTTTTCATGTCAAATTACAAAATAAAACAGCATACTTCCTAATTGATGGTTTTCCATGGTTTTATGAAATTTTTCATTTTCTGCGGTTTCATGCTTTGATATTTCATTTATTTTACAATACATGTGAATGACCTTCAACTCCCAAAATGGTGTGTTATAATAACATATCTTTACTTATGGTCATTGATAGAGATGTGACTAAAAAACCATGTTGTTTTTTAATAAAAAAAACATGTCATTTATATAAAATTATGAATAAAACCATGGATATTAATATATTTATGTGACCTCAAAAATCCAATGCTGTTTTTTTTAAACATTGTTTTTTAACAGAAAAATCTTGACTAAAAAACATGGCTATTATATTTTATGGGACCAAAAAAAAACTATTTTTTTAAAAAAAACATTTTAAAAAAATCATGACTAAAAAAACACGGATATAAATATAAGGAAAGTTATTTTTCTTTAATCGAATTGTCTTTAGAAACTTATAAACTAAGAATGCTGTTAATATTGAAATCATGTTTATTAGAACTGTACTAGGTCTTAGAATAAAATATCTACAAAGAATCTATTCACTCCATAAAACCTTTCGGAGACCAGCTCCATCCTCAGTCATTCAGTAAAATTTGTTGAAATCGACAATGAATTTTCACTGTTCCTTTGAAAAACATTTGACTGAATGACTTACTGAGGATGGAGCTAGTCTCCGAAAGGTTTTATAGAGTGAATAGATTCTTTGTGGATATTTTATTCTAAGACCTGGTACGGTTCTAATGGATATTAATATATCTTATGTGACCAAAAAATCCATGCTGTTTTTTGAATGTTTGTGTTATAAAAAAGTCATGACTAAAAAACACGGATATTAATATACTTTATTTTACCATAAATAACCATGCTGTTTTTTTGAAAAACATCTTTTTTTAAAGAAAAATCATGAAAAAAAATTGTGGATGTTAATATATTTTATGTGCAAAAAAAACCATGCTATTTTTTTTAAATCATGTTTTCTTTACCAAAAAAATCATGACTAAAAAACATGGATATTAATGACTTTTTGTGAAAAAAACATGGTTTTTAAAAGGTCAAGTTTTTTTGGTCAGATAAAATTTAATAACACTCATGTTTTTTGTAAAAAATCTTTTTTTCAAAAAGCATGGTTTTTTGGTCACATAAAATAAATTAATATCCATGTTTTTTTTACAGATTAGATTAGTCATTAGTTTTAGCCTCACTACCCAGCAACAAATGCGATCCAAAGCAGAAGGAAGGTTATGAAACAAGATCAAAGTTGAAGAAGACAGTAGTAGGAGCTGAAAAACAGGACAGCAGTGAACCGAAAAAAGGTGGTCCTCAACATAACAAAAACATTTTATTTCAACAAAAATGAGGCCTACCTAACTCTCAGCTTGGGCCCTCACATTGTCCCCCTGGGAGCGCTAGTTCCCATAGATACAATAATTGTATCCCCCTGAGGGGGTGTTTTTTTTACAAAGAAGTCGTGACCAAAAAATGAATAATAACAACTTTTTAATAAAAAAAAACATGTTTAAAAACAAACAATCATTTTTTTGGTAACATAAAATATGTTAATATCCATGATTTTAAGACGATTTTTTATGAAAAATACATAAAATAAAACAGCATGGTTTTTTGGTCGCATAAAATATATTCATATCCAGGTTTTCTTATACATCGTTTGTAAAAAAAACATATTTTTAAAAAACAGCAGGGGTTTTTTAGGTCTCATATATATTCATGTTTATTCAGTCATGATTTTTTAGTAAAAAACGTTTTTTTTATAAAAACTGCATGGGGCTTTTTAGGTCACATAAAATATATTGTTTTTTAGTCAAGATTCTTTGTAAAAAAACAGCATGGTTATATTTGGTACCAGAAAATATATTAATATTCATTTTTATTAGTCAGAATTTTTTGTAAAAAAAACATGTTTTAGAAAAACAGCATATTTTTTTGGTCACCTAAAATATATTTAGACTGGTTGCAGAGTTTGGTAGAGTGTGCGAAAGGCGGAAATTGAGGGTAAATGTAAATAAAAGTAAGGTGATGAGATGTTCAAGAGGTGGAGTGTTTGGAGCTTTGGATGTGAGGTTGAATGGGGAAGTTTTAGAGGAGGTAGAGCATTTTAGGTACCTCGGGTCGGATGTGACTGTTAAGGATAGTATGGAAGTAGAAGTGAAGCAACGAGTGAGTGAAGGTTGTAAGACATTGGGTGCAATGAGGAAAGTTTTTGAATGCAGGAGTTTGAGTATGAATGCTAAGAGGGGACTGTATGAAAGTTTGATTGTGCCAGTTTTGTTGTATGGAACAGAGTCCTGGGGGTTGAGAGCAGCTGAGAGGAGGAAGTTGGATGTGTTTGAGATAAAGTGGTTGAGGAGCATGTATGGAGTAACTAGAAGAGATAGGATCAGGAATGAGTTGGTTAGGGGGCAGACGGGTGTTATCAAAAAGTTGAGCAGGCGAGTGGATGAAAGAGTGCTTGGATGGTTTGGGCATGTAGAAAGAATGAATGCTGAGCGGCTGGTGAAAAAGATATATATGCCGGAAATGAGTGGTCTTCGAGCGCGAGGTAGACCACGGATGAGTTGGATGGATGGGGTGCGACGTGCTTTGTATGAGAGGGGTCTGACTGTGGACGTGGCGAGAGGGATGGCTGCGGACAGAGGTGAGTGGGGGCAGTGTATAAGGAGGTAATTTTATTTTTGACGCGTTACTGGAAGCTGCCCGCGTGTGATGGGGTTGACCTGTCATGTGCGGGGGGAGGGGCTGCACTCAATGAAGCGGTCGGGGTAAACCAGCTGTGGCTGTCGGGCCTGACTGTGGAAGGTGGTTGTGCTGGGCTGCTGCTGATCCTGGCAGTTCAGGTGCGGCCAGTGCTGCCTCTCTCGCCTCCTAGTGACTAAGTGTGGTGATTGTGGCCTGCTGTCGGCTACCCTCCCATAGGGAGGATAAGCCCGGTATATGTATGTATGTATGTAAAATATATTAATATCTATGGTTTTTAGTCGTTTTTTGTAATGAAAACATAAAGAAGAAACCATACAGTAAAAGTCGTGGCAGATAACCCACAATTACCTAGAGGAGTCTAAGAGGTACAGCAGGAGCCACAGAACTTATATTGATGGAGTCAAAATTCAGAGCTTATTATCTCTGCAAAGCCTGATTTTTTTGGTCTCATAAAAATAAAATCAGACATAGTAGAGATAGTAAGCTCTGAATTTTGACTCCATAAATATAAGTTCTGTGGCTCCTGCTGTTCCTCTTAGACGCCTCCTCTAGGTAATTGTGGGTTATCTGCCACCACTTTTACTGTATGGTTTCTTTTTGATGTTTTTATAACAATAAAATGACTAAAAAACATGGATATTAATATATTTTAGGTGTCCAAAAAAAAAAACCCAGACATATACTTAACAAAATTTAGGTGTGCAAAAAAACAAAAAACACATAAAAAACACGTTTTTTTGCAAAAAAAAAACAATCAAATAAAACCGTTTTTTTTTGCATCACTAGTCTTCCAACAAAGAACTGCTGCTTTTGCCACACGAATTCTGAAATAAATTGACGAAAATTAGATTGTATATTATATTTACGTCTCCAACTTGAAGAAAGTATTAATTGTACACATAAATCAAACTTTAAAGTGATTGAAAGTTTAGGTTTTGAACACAACACATCTAATTAAAAAATATGCCACATTTAATCTACATGGAGTGGAATCACAGCTCTGGTCAATATTCTCTTCCAAGGATTCTAGTATTAAACTATGAATGAGTTCAAACATACCGAACGGTATAAAGTGAGTACCACTGAGACAGGATAGCCCTGTTCAGTACCCAAGAAAGTCAGCGAGTACTGCGAGCCCACTCTTCTAATGAATCAAGCATTCTAATTGGATGCATTCTGCAAAGAAGCATTACCTAAATGTTTGCATTAATTCAATCCAAGGACACAAGAAATAAAGTATAGTTCAGAAATATGCTACGAGAATCACATTTTAATTTTATTTTTTACCCAAAGATAATTATATAATTTCATGATAGATGTATTAAATCGAGAAGTGGAATGATCAGAGAGGTAAATGAGTGACAGTGAATATGGTATTGACACTGATGGAAATGGCAGCAGGTAGTTCTCAAAGAATTCTACAAATGCTGCTGTGTTTTAGAATAATGCGTATGTGATAACTTTTCAGCAATCTTTCCAGCTATTGCTGCTAGCACTCATCAACGCTGTCCAATTCTGGCTTGTAACTTGAAAAATCTATCTCGCTACAATTCAAAGAAACTTCAATGAAGTACGAACTCTGGTTATTTCAACACGACTAACCTGCGTCGCTTCCCTCCACGAAGATGAGCAGCATTGTTTGCTGGAAGCACTGGTGGCAGGCCTTGAGGTGCCAGGAGTGGCAAGCCTTGAGGTGCCAGGAGTGGCAGGCTTTGAGGTGCCAGGAGTGGCAGGCTTTGAGGTGCCAGGAGTGGCAGGCCTTGAGGTGTCAGGAGTGGCAGGCCTTGAGGTGCCAGGAGTGGCAGGCCTTGAGGTGCCAGGAGTGGCAGGCCTTGAGGTGCCAGGAGTGGCAGGCCTTGAGGTGCCAGGAGTGGCAGGTCTCGAGGTGCCAGGAGTGGCAGGTCTCGAGGTGCCAGGAGTGGCAGGTCTCGTAGCACCAAGGGCAGGAGGTACAGTACCAGCAGCTGATAGAGAAATAAGGGAATAAATTAGGAACAGTGATATGGCGTCTCAAATGAAATTGAGGCACACTACAAAATGAGTGGTATTTTCAACAAATTTAATCCTTCCAGAAGCTCTACTTCATGTCATTCAATTCTTACTCATTAGTAGAGAAGGCGGTTTAAGGCTCCACCCCATAAAATAATTTTACAGTGGAAGTGGAAGGAAGCATATAGTATGCAAGGAAAACATTTAGGTACAAACAAAAAAGAAAGCCGACCTCACCATCAGCTCAGGCCCTGACATTCTCTCTCATGGAATACTACTTCCAATGGATACAAAAGTTTTATCCCACTTATTGGGAAATCATCATATGTAAGTGATCCTTCATAATGTAAAATAGGCAAGGCCTATTGGTAAATTAAAATTCTGCTGCACTGTGAGGGTACATAAGGAATTAAACACTGGGGAACAGGGGAAGCTCATCAAAAACTAAAAGAGCTCATCTTTAAATGAATACAAAACCTATTTTTACCAACCAAGACTAACCTGTCAACACAAACACTGCACTAGGTATTTCTCATTCATGAAGCTCCTGAGTTATCTCAGGATTGTAATTCAGATTATATTAATTAATTAACTTTGGTGTTCGTAACAACATTTTTGAACATTTCAATTATCTTTCTTAATTCAACACTAAATGTACATGGAAAAAGATTGCTAGTAACATTTTGACCCCTGTATTATGTATGAAATAATTTCCAATTCAATGCTGAAGTTTGTTTCCCTACAAAAAACTTTCTTTGATATGTTTCATTTAGTGTAATAATGAATTGTGTAGCATCTATTTCCTGGATAAATGCTCCACACTGTAAAACATGTGTGAATACCATTCTCAAAAGTATTTGGAAATGTACCACCCTTTCTTTGTGTACACTAATGCTCCATAAGTGACAGCCATGCACGCTCTAAATAAGTGTAAATTAAGCTTATTGGCTTCAATTTTCACATGGGATGAATATTTCTTCAAGTGGCCTTGACTTTTTCAAGAATTTCAATAGATTAAACTCACTGTTAACATTGTTTTCTTTCATTTCAATATTCCTCAATTGGATTGGAGAATCTTCATTTAAAATGTAAACTTACTTTTGTTAGGAGTGGCAGGCATTGCAGCCCCAGGCATTGTAGCAAGAAGTAGGGCAGGCCTTGCACCAGGAGTGCCAAGGCTTGTAGCACCAAGAGCAGGAGGTTCAGTGCCAGCAGCTGATGGAAAAATAAGGGAATAAATTGGGAACAGTGATATGGCATCTTGCATGAAATTGAAGCACACTACACAATGAAAGATATTTCCAACAACTTTAATTTTTTCTGAACTTCTACGTCATGGCATCGCCTATTAATACTTCAGGAGAAAATAAGTCATTTTAAGGCTCCACCACCATAACGTAGTTTCACAGAGAAAATAAAAGGGAATGAGTAATATACTCATAGAGCTAAGTACCATTGAATATTAATCCCCACAAACCAAAGTCATTAAGGGGTATGTTGACTTCTGGAGTACCCATACCATTTTCAAAACACAGCCTTTGAGATGCAATAAATAGGTTCCTTTCACCCCTTCAGTGTAAAATTAATCACATGAATTTAGACCTTTTATTCAAGTAATTCAACCCACTACCCAGCTTCTAGCCCCTGTATC
The DNA here is from genome assembly GCA_030386875.1 of Morinoia aosen. Classification (NCBI taxonomy): domain Eukaryota; kingdom Metazoa; phylum Arthropoda; class Malacostraca; order Amphipoda; family Talitridae; genus Morinoia; species Morinoia aosen. The sequence goes on along the minus strand of CM059558.1, from coordinate 9,378,313 downwards.
TTGTAAACAGTTGTACTGATCCTTATGAAATTTCAATTTATTATTATTATTATTATTATTATTATTATTATTATTATTATTATTATTATTATTATTATTATTATTATCATTATGTAAATTCCCCAATCTCAATGTGAATGCTTTTGATCTCAAAAAGTTTAATTCCTTTTAACTAGATTTTTATTCATTCAATTTTAGTAAAATTTCAATTTGAAATTGAAGTACATAATAATTGAGATTCCATGTAGCCTACTCTGAACATTTTTTTTAAGAAAGATCCATTGATCATGTTTCTGGACCTTGAATTAACCAAGAGGAACCATTTGTAAACTATGTAAACTTTGTATGGTCATCTTTGGTGGCCAACTCTACAAGGCCACCTTTATGAATAACACTGTCTGATCACTGTTCATAGTATTAAAGGTCATCTTTGAACATTACTAGATATAAGATCAAAAGCTGACTTATTCAAACCTAATCATTTATTTTAAAGCTGTGTAAAGTCAGAATAAGTAGTTATGCTACTATTTTCCTACTAAAGTAAAGAAGCCTGCATGATGTTTCTTTTCATTATAATATAGGCAATGAGCCGTGAGAAAATAACTGTAAAGTTTAAAAAACAAACAAAATTATTTGAAATGGATCATTCATGCTCATTGAGCGCAATCATGATATCACAATGATTACTTCACACAATAGCCATATATAAATTATTTTACAGTATCTTATAAGTTGCAAGCAAATTGAAAGAACTTGGATAAAAAACACAGGATGATTCAAAGTGTTTAACCATCACTTGTTCAAAGAAACTACGAATGAGAGATTTGGATTGTGTTAAATTTTAATACAATACAAGCAGTTGCTGCCTTACTGGCAATACAAAATTATAGCCAATTTCAGACAATTTAAATCAGCATTTATTTATTTATTTATTGAAACATAACTTTTGGAATAGCTTTTGCAACTAAATCTTGCATGAAAAGCATAGCATTCATTTTTCTTAATGCAAATTAAATTTTGGGGTTATCTACTGCATTATTTATTCATTTCAGCTAAAGCTACCAACAATATTTCGGTCAATGTGAAGTTTAATGCAATCACGGAAATTGATAATTATATCCGAAACAATCACTAAAGGAACCCATTTAAGAACGTTTTTCATGAACGACATTCTGCTCGCTGATGCGTTATTTTCGAATTATTGAACGTTGAAGTTGGCCGTCGCGCGCCCAATTAAGGAAGCGAGCGTAATTTAATTAAAAACGGAAGCTAACCCCCTATTACAAACGTAAAGAGGTTGGGTCGTGAGGGGTAGCCACAGTTCTTTTAGTGAAAAGTATAAATAAAGCTTCTAAACCACCCATTAGGGTGACGACTGCAATCTTGTTTACATCGGGTCTAACATGGCGACCACCATGGGCGCCGCCATTTTGGAACCGATGTCAACAAGATTGCGGTCGTCACCCTAATGGGTGGGTTAGAAGCTTTATTTATAATTTTCACTAGAAGAACTGTGCCTCCCCCTCACGACCCAACCTCTTTACGTTTGTAATAGCTTCCGTTATTAATTAAATTCCGTTTCACGCGCTCGCTTCCTTTGGCGCCAAGGCCAACTTCAAAGTTCAATTATTCGAAAATAACGCATCAGCGAGCAGAATGTCATTCATGTAAAACGTTCTGAAATGTGTTCCTTTAGTGATTCCTGGGATCGGCATTATTATTTTCCGTGATTGCATTAAACTTCACATTGACCATTATTTCTTATTATATTTTTGATAAAAATTTGAAGCCCATAAAATTTCTACTCTTGATTAACACACTGTTATTATACGTCAATCCAACAGCCATTCATTATTCAAAATCGAGGGTATGAGGAAAATCATAATTAGTGAAACTTTGATGTACTGGATTAACTTGGACTAAACGAAACAACTAAAAATTTCACATTACCTTGGTCTTGCACAGCTCTTCTTGGAACTGCTGAAGATTAAAATAACTTTCTCGCATTTCTGAATGGAGACAAAATGAAGTTATAGTCTGAACGAGAGAAGTGCTGGCACACACATGAGCCCTCTCCGGCCTTTTGGATCTCTTATCCATCTTCAACGTTACAGTACCACATGCTGCCATCCACTCGTCGTAATTTCCTTCAGGAAATAGGAAAAACGACAAATCAGGACATTGACGGTTATCATTTCCACAATTTTCCATCAAGCACTTTTTAAAGCGTACGTACGGGACCATTTTTGCAGCAATCTTCGTTACACCTCTGTCACAGCTGCTTTCAGATTCAAACAGAGTCTCCTGCCGATTTTTCGTGACGTCACAATTTCTTGGCTCCTCATTGGCCAATTGGCACCTACGTCATCGCGGCCGGCGGACGAATTCGCTTAGTGATAAGTTGCGGATCTTCTAGTATATGGTCTGTGTTGCAGCCGGTCGCTCCAAAATTATCAAGCATAGCTGATCTGCCTCATACAGTCTGTACCAACCTGAAATCAGCGTACAAACGCACGAATTCAGCACCAGTTCAGATTTGTCTGCAGATTTATTTGCGCGTGTGAGGGGGCCTTAAGGGTTAGACCAATCAGAGAACGGCATGCCGGCCCAAAAGAGGAAACTCTCGAAGCGTCTAGAAGAAGGTAACTCAAGGGAATATAAGCTCTGCTCAACGAAAAAACGTTTTTTGGGGTTGAAACGAACGAGTAAACGTGTTGCACGAAGTCGTAGCGTAAGTGAAATGGGCGGCACGGTACGCCGGTGGCCGGACACCATGTAAATCATAATACAGACTTACACGAACGGACTTCACCGCCGCAATGTACTGTAACACAACAATCACGATAATTCTACACGTCATGACAGCAGAACCTGCACACCAACGGCACCAGACACCAGAACCCACGCACCAATCACGTAACCCACGCGTGGTGACCGTCAGAAGCAAGAAACCAGATGAAGAGGCGCGCAACATTGAAACGAGTTGACTTGTCACTCGTGAGTTTGATCTACATGTACCTCCAAGCACCCAAGAACCTTCAGCGTGCCGAAGTTAACCACGCAGTCGTGGAGCCTGCAGCGATACGCAAACAATCCACATGAACTTCCAAGGACTCAAATACTTTCAGCAAGCCGATGTGAACCACGCAATGTTATATTCCCATATAGCTTCACTACATCGTATCTACGACATAAAACGCTACGACGAAAACTGCGTCTGGCCAACGACTTCCATTCTGTGGTCTCGAAAAGAACCGTCGTCGTATGACAAATATGTTCTCGTTAATAAGCGCAGCATATGCATAATTTTACGATCCTCGCACAATCCCATCACAATTGGCCGTTACAACTGCAACTGGTACCGTTTGAAAGCTTCATTTGCCCTCATACCCTCGCCCTCTCCGCGTTTGCACTGCCACGTCGCCGAGCGTCTTTAAGCAGCTGTGCTGCCAGACTCTCCTTTTCCTCCCACGAAAATATTTCAATGTCTTTGTAATCTTAAATGCCTAGAACCTTATTCATTCGATGTAGATTGGTTGTGGAATCTAATCTAATTAATCAAGTCGTGTGAAACTTATTTGTTCTTATGCGCGACGAATACGTCTCTAGTCCGAGAGAGTAGCCCACTCCTTCAGAGTGGCAAGCCCTGGCATTCAAGAGAACGGTGTCAGGAGAAGGTTGTCGTCTCTACCTCGTTTACCCTTCGGGCATACGAGGGTTCCCTTGATTATAATATCTGAGTGACGTGCTAACATAATGGTCACGTAAAGATTACTATAATCTTCATCCTGAAATCCACGGGCGAGCTAAGAATCCTACATGTATTTTCATAGTATCATTTTAACGAACTGATTCATGCGTAGATTTTATTGACGATCGTTTTTATCATGTGTAGCGTTGACTTTGTAAAATTACCTCATATTCATTTCATGTATTTGACAATTTCTCTGTTGCGCTAAAGTGATTCTGTGACTATCTTTTAACCAATTAACTAATGACGTGATTCCGATCTCGAAATTTTCCATAAGGAAGAAAAGAAAAGTTGTCGATGATGTAAGGAGGTCACACTACCAAACGAATGACATTGATCCCAATTGATTACCAACAATTCATGCCTTAGAGCTCACGTTGCAACTTTCATCAATTGATCACTAATATAATCTCTCATCTGAGAGTGGTGGCAGCACAAATCTAAAATTATAAATATTTTATGCCAACTACGAATTAATACAATATATTTAATAACAATTAATGAATCTCGGAAAAATGTCACGACAACGATAATAACAGTGAATGTAGGCCTTGAGCATGTTTCAGGTATCTTCAATCTTTGATCTCGCCCTAATCCTGTTCCAAAATATAGCATTGTAACATCTGTTTTGAATCGGTAGAAAATTCATCAAAATTTAGCGGTATAACATCTGGTGGAAGCGAGTGTGGGATATGAGTATATTTCATTCATATTAATGCTTCGGTTTCACCATGTTCACGCTCCGTAAAAATACCACCATTACACAATCACAGAATCTGCAGCGATACGCGAACAGCCTATATGAACCTCCAAGCATGCAAGTACATTCAGTCATTCAGCGTGCCGATGTGAGCCACGCAATCACGGATTCGGCAGCGGTATACGGACGAGCTTGGTACAGCGCATCAGTTTTCATAAACAACTATCAATCAAAAGAAGAGAGGAGGGCAGAAGAAGCAATGAAGAATCCCTTTGTAGTAATTCAAGATCACGGGTAACCTTTTGATAAGTGAAAGTTTTGTTGTTTTTTAAATGAGTGTACGCAGAAAAGTACAACTTAGCATCGTCAGGTATTACCAGTATTTATCATGCGTTTTGTTTGCGCTATCATTTTCTCCCATGGTTGTATCGTGTTTACTCCGTTATATGCTTTCTTTTATTTTGTGAGCCGTTGAAGTTGAAATTATCACGTATGCGACATTCAGGTATTGTTTGAGACTCTCTGTCTTCATCGCGATTTCCTTTTTTTAGTGAGTTATTATACGGAACATATCCTTGGATTTAATTTATATGAATTTTATGGTCGCTAACGTGAAATATTTTCTAGTGGCATAATAATTTTTGCTGTTGATAACTAACGTGTTTATTCTTAAATTCAACTAAAGTCAGTGAAATGCACTCTGGGTAATTGTTATTATCCCCGTATTGATTATAATGCTTAGCGGAAAAGGGTAAAACACTCTCTGTTTCTATTTTCATCTTTTTTATTTCCTCTTTCTGTGTAAATTTCATCTCTGATTTTCCGTTTCCCTCTTACTGTACAAAGAAGGTTTAAACTCCCCCAATGTGGCCACTTAAGGCATAAGCTAAGAACGTCTCGTAACATAATAATTCACAACTTGTATTCTAGCCAATTATATCCCAATACATGGTTACTTATCGGAGAATACGTAATCCAAATTGATATCCGATAATAATTACGTCATTAAATCTTGATATATCTATGTATGACGTACTAATAAATTGACGAACAAACCATGAAATACCAACCTACCAACAGCTGATACTAATATTTGTTAGTTATTTACACTAGCAATTGCTACTTATAACTGACCGGTCAACTCTCCCCAACAACAAAATTTAAATATCAAAAAGGAACATCGGTACTGCATCTACACATTTATCGCTGTGCAGTTTATTCTAACGACGTACACGTACACTAGACAAGCCACGATTGACTCTCGACACCACGTGCCCATCTCTAGACGCAACGTCACGACGCTCATGTTCGTATTAGGGTGCGTTCACACTACGAGCGGAGCGAGCGGAGCGGCGCGGCGCGTGTGTTCACATGTGAGCTGAGCAGAGCGACCTACACAAGCATCAGTCGCTATGGAGCGTTCCGTGAATGCGCTTCTGTTGCTCGACGGCAAAACGGAAATACTGGATCCATCCCATCAACATGAGGAGAGATCGCTGTGGAGAATACCACTTTCTCTTCGAAGCACTGAGGAGAGATGAATCACAATTCTACGAGTATTTACGGATGAAGCCGGCAACTTTTGATGTACTACAATCCCTTATAGAAAGAACAATTTCCAACGAGATTAGATAAATTTGCTGTTTAGCAATACACAAATTTTTATTGAGGATACATGTAAAGCAAAGTAGTTTGAGCAAAATTAAAGTCTTTCCATATAGGCTTTATCACATATATTACTACAGGTTTTCGTAGGCCAGTACGAACAAAAAAGTCTTGTGGTGACTTAAACGTGAGTGAACGTAAAGTAATTCCCTTCAGAAATTCAGGGTTGTGCCAGAGAAACCTAAGTGAAAAATACTGACAAATATTGACTTGTCCTGACCTTTTAGTTCTCGAAACACTGATATGTTTTCCGTTAGTATTGGAAAAAATCACTCAAGTTCATAAAATTTTGCAACTTATTGTGTATTTGACACTCATTGAGTCCTCCTCATCATCATACGGCCTCCTTTTTCTCCCATTTTACGGAAAAAATGAAAACTTTATTAAAAAATCGTACATAATTATACTTTAATCAAGATCATATAATAAAATACACAGCATCACAAGAAAGATGAAACTACATCACGAGAAAAGCAAAATAAATTCCTTAAACTGAAGCAATAATAAAATAACTTATCAGAGAAAGCAGAAGAAAATAGAAATAAATGATTAATGAACCCAAATGGGTGAAATTACTCTAAAATATTACATGTTACACTATCAGTTATAATTGTTATATGATTAGTTGCACAAATAAATAGTTATATACTAGATTTTTTTAACTCAAACGACAATTCTACCCCTGTAAGATATGACGATCCAAAGGCGGAGCTGAGGAGAAACGCTCGACGCGAGCGTCAAAAAATCCCAACGAATTTCCCGAGCGTGCCGCTCCGCTCCGCTCCGCGCCGCGCCGCTCCGCTCCGCTTGTCGTGTGAACAGCCAAGCGTTTCTGCATTCAAACCTGTACAAACATTATTGCCGCTCCGTTCCGCGCCGCTCCGCTCCGCTCGCTCCGCTCGTAGTGTGAACGCACCCTTAGGCATCAGTTCATACATCTATGGCGCGTAGCTATCTGCTCCCAAAAAATTCCCTTCGAAGCTCATGTATTTGCGGTGACACTTTCCTGTTCGAACTTGTGCTTAGGAATTCTAACGCCCGCCTCCCCTGAAAGTGAAATATGTATCTATTTACAACTACTGGACAATTTTTTTAGTTATTTATTTTGTTTCAGCTGCATGTAAATTTTTACATTTCTTTTCATTGCAACGTTTCAACTGTAATCATTCAAAATATAGTTTCAAGAAGTTTGCAGGGTGATCAAACATGAGTGACAATTTTGAATAGTTCAAAATCTGGTGAACTAAACAAAAAACTAACATCACCAACGATTTTCCAGCTCTGTAAATCGGGAGGTTTTATTATTCCGTAGATATGATTCCGGAATTTGTTGCCGTCTTTGTATCATTTAATACAACTCTACTTCGAACATGGTTGCCCCTGCACACCAGAAGTTCAGCTTCAGGAAAGATTCTCTCTTCACTGCTTAATCCAAGTTCATCATTCTGAAGTATGAAGAAGTCAAGTACACTGCAGCAGTGAAGAGGATTTTTGAAACAAAATCCTACCTGAAAAATCCTCGCAAGGTTGCAAACCAAAAGGCATTTCAACGAGTCATCGACTAGTTCCTCCTGGCGCTTCCGATGAATTATGCAAAGACGACAACATATTCCATGCATCCGGTATCATATCTACGGAAAAATAAAACTTCTCTTTGAGGAAAGCTGGAAAAACGTTGATGTTTGTTTTTTGTTTAGTTCACTAAATTTTGTACTATTCGAAATTGTCACTCATGTTTGATCACCCAGTATTATTATTTAACGATGTTTAATTAGATCATTTCGTTGACTTACCTTCACTCATTCATTTTTATGCGGATTATTTCCCCGTTTAATTTAGCTGATGGCCCGTAGTGTCAGACCCCTCACGTCTTTGAAAATAGGAAAATTTTAGCTGATTAATCAATTTTGTTATTTATAAATTCGTTTATTTCATCGATATGATACCAATTTTCTTGACATTTAAGGCCTACAATGACCTCTATTTTCTATCTAACGGCGCATCTACTTATAACGTTCTTCGCGGTAGCACGGGCGACGGGGTTTCCTACACGATTGGTTCATTACATCAGTTCTGGAGTTCACGTACTCGACGAAACGCCAAATGATTATGCGTATATGTGTCAGACACCTCCCTAACCTGAATATAACGGTCCCCGTGGGGTTATCAAAAATAATTTCTCCGCCTTTCAGAGCTTAGGACAGTCGTTTATGACATTTTAAGCCGTTAATTTCAGCTTTCCTTGTGTTTTACTTTCTTGGGATTTATGGTTGAAGGGCTGATAACTCAAATCGGAAGACCTCAACAAACCAGGATTCAAAAAATTGCTGTGTTTGCCTTTGGCAGTCCTGCGGCCAGAATTAGACCACAACTAAGTGCCCTTTTTGGCTGAGAGGGGCAATAATCACGTTGGGGCCGCCAAGCACTACACAGTTACTCTCAGCACATATGCGCACGCAACATAAGCACTACGCAAACTAAGTATTTAAACAATTTTTGCAATGATAACACACATAAGCACAAAACACTATTGCGCAAACGATCGACACAAAAGCACATGCCTGACACACACTCTACATAAGTTCTAACCCAATTGCCGACACAGAAAAACATCCCACAATAAAATTTTCCTACGCTCTTATTCATTTGCGCATGATAAAGGTTAGAGATTCGATCGATTGAACAATTGGTTTTTATGTATACTTGAGAAGGACTTTTTCTTTGTTTTATTTTCTCAAAAAAATTGAAATAGCCCAACTTCAGAAAATACAGAAATTTTTTCTTTGTTTCTTAAGATTTACAAAGCACTGTATTAATATTTCCTTCCAGAAATTAGGAGAAATCGAATGCTAAGCCTTAATTTTAGTGAAATGATTACTCTATTGAAGTTTTGTCTTGATGTATCGAGGAAGAATTAGACTACTTCAGTTTCAAGTCAAATGCTCTTGTTAAATGTTAAATTAGTGAAGATATTAACTGTCAAAGATCTTTGATAGTATCATCACTCAAAGATATAAACTTGAAATAAAGGGAATGTTGATAGAGATCAGAATACGCATATAGTTCTGAGCATTTGGAGAACTCAGTTTATTTGGGCCTTGTATTTATGCCAAGTCTCCTATTGCTCTGAAAGCTCTCTTTTGCAGAGTAAAAGTATCATTTGTTCCAGTTTTGTCACTCGATACCATGCTTCTTTTGCAAATTGTAAAAATGAATAGATTTCAGCTCCTATTCAGTATTCTCAGAGCTTATTCTTGTGAGTTCTTTATAACTTTATTGAGAATTACAATAGATTTCAAGAGTTTTGCACTCATATGCTGGATATGTACTCGTAATTTAAGAGTCATATTTTTTCCGATGATAATTGCCTGGAATTTAGATCATTTAGTTTCAGCAATCAGGCTATCACTGATTTTGATGTGAGGCGGAAACGCATCTCGGTTACAAAATATAGTTTTATCGAAAATTAGACCAATCATATTTACTTCGATCCTCATTGAAGTTTTTTCTAATTTTAAATAATTTAAATAATTTATTTGCTACAAGTGATGCGGTAGTAGATTGTATCTTAAGTCTAGTGCAATGGACATATTTGAGTATAGCTAGTTGTGGGCCCGAATAAGTTCAGCGACTTCTACGACATCCTATCATCAAAAGCTATTTTTAAAGTGTACAGTTATGTTTAACCTAATTTACTTAACCTAGGGGCATACAAGACTGATCATGTGTCGATGCTTAATTTTTTGATAAAAAATAGTTAATATGAGCAAGGTGAGAATAGTATATTCAAGAAAAACGATTAGGAGCATAAGATCTAAATTACTAATCATGGCAGATTACCTTATCAAGATAATTCGTATAACAAAAGAAAAAACAGACTTGAATTAACTTATATTATTAATATTTCGATAGGAAAAGGGAATCAAGATTTGTTTTGAAAGCTTTGTAAGAACTTTTTCCACGGAACTAAGCAGGGATTGCATTCTTAGTTCCAATGAAGAGGATACTGTGTTGTGACCGAGATTTTGCATAATAAGGAAGTATGAAATTACTTCTGTTTCGTGTAAAATGATCATGATGGCCAGGTTGAGCAGTTAATAATCGGTTGAGTTCTCCATCGCCATCATCAGTTAGCGTTTTAGACATGAAATTATACATGGAGAGCTTGTAGAGATCAAAAAGTTTGAGTATTTTAAACTTTTGAATGAATCATTTTTGTGAGCATTCAGGGAAACGAACGGTTTTTTCTTTTAAAATTTCAAAAATTAATAAAAAATACTTCAGGAGCAAAATAAGCTTGAAGGTATTCACAACATGTTTAGAACATTCGAATGGATGTTCAGAGCCCTAAATGCTTTTAAATTTACCCCCTCTCAAAGAGAAATTTCTAAAAACCTTATTTCTCAGCCAATATTGTACGTAGAGAAGATTAATTTTTGTATTCGATTCACAGTGAACTGGTCTACAAAATTGAAATACATTTTTTGCTATCGCTTAAAAAAAATTAAAAATGTTTGAATTTAAAAAAAATAAATTCGATTTTTTTTCTTTACATTGTAATGAAAAATTTCTATTCAACTTATCAAAAAACTACCTCTGATTTATTGCACTGACCTTGATCTTTACGATGCTGAAAAGATCTCCTTCATAAATGAAAAATTGTAGGAGAAATTGATCCGTACAGCGCCGAAAAAACTTTATATGAGGAAAAAGCGTTCCAGTTTTTCAAGGAATTAGCGCTCCCAGGGGGACTATGTAAGGGCCTGAGCTAAAGGTTAGGTACGTTTTCTTTTTGTTAAAATAGAATAGGTTTTTGTTTTGTTACGGACCATCTTTTTTCGGTTCACTGCTGTCCTGTTTTTCAGCACCTACTACTTTCTTCTTTAACTTTTTCTTGTTTCATGATCTTCTTTCTTAGCTTTCTGTTTCTGTGCCTTTTCTGCATAGATTCCGCGTTTCCTTAACTCCATACTAAATGGTGCCTTCTTCCTTCCTCTCTTAGATAGCCTTTGTTGCGGATAGGGAGGCTTAAACTAACTAATAATCTAATCATAATCTAATCCAGTTTTTCAATTATTTCTCCGAATAGTTCTTTTACTTTTGGATGAGATCTTTTTTGCATCTTAAAGATCAAGGTGAGTACTTTGAATCTGCGGAGTAGTTTTTGATAATGTAATTAAAAATTGTTTTATTGCCTGTAAAATAATAACTAAAAGTAAATTTATTTTGTTTAAAAAATTCAAACACTTCTTGAATTTTTTTTTTTTGGAAGCGATATCAAAAAACTGGATCTCAATTTTGTAGAGCAGTTCATTGTGAATCGAACAAAAAACTAATCCTCTATGTGCAATATTGGCTGAGAAATGAAGTTTTTTATAAATTTCGCTTTGAGGGGGGGGGGGGGAGGGGGGTATGGGTAAATTCCAAAAATTTTAGTGCTCTGAACATCCATTCGAATGTTCTAAACATGTTGTGAATACTTCTAGACTTATTTCGCTCACGAAGTATTTTTTATTAATTTTTGAAAATTTTATAAGAAAAAACCGTTCGTTTCCCTTAACTTCTAATTTCATTACCTCTTGAATGTTTTTTTTTTGCAATCCAAAGAGCAGATTGGGTTTGATTTTTATCAGTTCTGTGCCAAGCTTCTATACCGTATTGTAGATAATGTGAAATGATCGTTCGATAAAGTTTTAAAGCTTCTTCAGGCAATACATTTTTTACTTTATGAAGGATTCTAACGGATTTCGATAATTTAATATTGATATGTGCAATATGCTCTTTGAATGTCAAATGTTTATCTAATACATTGCCCAGAAACTTACAGGAGTTGGTTTCTTCAATTTCATCATCATCAATTTTAATGTGTAGAAGGGATATATTTTTCATGCATGAGATTATAATGTATTTTGTCTTATCGATATGGAGGCATATTTTATTAGCTTTAAAGGCCCATTGAAACATTTTGCAGCTCATTATTTATACTCTCTGCAATTAAAATTGGATTTTCATTTGAAAGAGCCACAGAGAGCGTGCTGTAGTCGGCAAAAAGTATGAATTTGAAGAATGAAGTAGATTTGACAACATCATTGATAAAGATCAAAAAGAGAAGAGGCCCAAGGACCGGCCCTTGCGGTACTCCATGGCTGATTGTCATCAGTTCCGATTGTGCATCGTCAGTGCCAACTTATTGCTTCCGATTTGTTAAGTATAATTTGAACCAATCATGTGCAACTCCTCTGATGCCGGTTAGCTCAGTTGGTTAGAGCGCCGTGCTGATAACGCGGATGTCGTGGGTTCGTTCCCCATACTGGCCACCAAAAATGTACGACCATAAGTATGGGCAGAGAAACACTTGGTAAGCTTGGCGATTATATTTAGCTAGGTGTTGGCAGGAGGAGGTATGATGAGAGATTAAGCACCTGGCCTCGACAGAGCGGCTTCTTATTGGTGTCTTCCAGATACAGACAAAGCTACTACAGATAACATGTGCGGAGATGCCGCATACCATAACAGTGTAGTTTCGATAGTAAAATGTTATTGTCCACGCAATCGAATGCTTTTCGAAAGTCAAGAAATACAGAGAAAACAAGCTTTCCTTCATCTATATTAGAATAAAGTTATTGTAAATAATTTAATACAGCCTGAGTCGTCGATTATTTTAAAACGAAAACCGTATTGTTTGTCGTAGAGAAAAAATATTTGTCTAAAATAAGAATACACTTTTTTATACACAATTTTCTCTAATATTTTGCTAATAATTGGTAGTACAGAGATTGGTCTATAATTATTAATGCAATTCAATCACCATTTTTAAAAATAGGGGTCACTCTGGCAATTTTGAGAGAGTTGGGGAAGATACCCTGGAAAAGTGATTGGTTCATGATATTAGATTTGCACGGTGCTAATATATCGGCTATAGCCTTAAGAACTTTAGTCGAGAACGCCTTTAATCTACTTGATTTATTTTTCAAGTTGTTTATGCACGTAATTACATTGGACGGATTAGTTGGCGTGAAAAAGAAAGAGTCGTGTTCACGGACATGGTCCACGTATTGCAGGTGGTCTGTAGGTTCACTGTAAACACTATCAGCCATATTTTTTCCTATATTTACAAATAAGTGGTTAAACACTGTTGCAATATCTTTTTTCTCGTAATATTTTACATTTTCTTCTTGCAATTTATTCAATTTGTCATGGTATTATTTTTTTCATTTGTGAGCTATTTGAAGGGAAATTTCTATACTCGGAAAAAAGATATATTTAACTGCGAGATACGTTAAACAATATCATAGATCAGGGTGAAGCGGCTTAGTAGGAATATAATTATTCGAAATATCGTAAGGGTCTGAAGACAAAACCCTTTCCAGTTTGAATTTAATCTGAAGCTGTTCACCGTGCGGAGTTCACTCTGCCAGTTCTTCTGTGACCGTAATGTTTGTGCTGCTGGATTCACTCTAACAATTGTTTTCACAGTTTGGAAAAATGCACTGAAAAAGGTAACGTTAAATCAAGTTTGAGAGAGTCGGATATGTTAAAATCCAATGTACTTTGAAATTGTTCACGAGAACGATTTGAATCCATTTGATTTATGTTTAAAATTATCCATACAGTACGATATAAGAGATATTAGTTAGCGTGAAATAATTACAATTATTTAAATTATCATGTTCTACTTAGTTTGAGTGATTAGTCGGATCAGTAGTAACATTGTTTGAATTCTTTTGACAGACGCATAAGTTAACGGAAAAGTTGTTGAAGAGATTTGCGACGTGTGTTCCTTATTATATTTTTTACAACAGATCACGTTTTCGTTGTGTTATTATACTTTAATAATAAATAAACAGGATTAAAGAGGTGCTCATATTTTCAATATCATTTTTTAATTTAATGATATTGAGTTTAGGAGTTGTTTTTATTTTCCATTTAATTAGTTATATATTTTTGAAATCTACGATATACTGCTTCTGACAACGTCTAACTTCCGCATATCAATGAACGGTAGGCGTGATATTTAATGCTTATTATGGTGTCATGAGTGTTTGCTGATATTTTACAATAATTGTGCGACTGATGATTACACTGGGGAACGCTCGTTTTGTTGCATTTAAAAATTACCTTTCTATAGTGAATTTGAGTGTGTTGATTTCAAATCTGAAGTCAGTTTTTTCTGCAAGCTACAGATTTTGTGCCATTTGACATTTTTAGTTTTTCTATTTTCGTCATTATTGAAAATTGTAATAACAGCCATAATTCTTTCGTTCACGTAAATCTTAAAACGGTATGGAAGTCATTTCTATATATTTATTAAGGCAAAAGAAACAGAGCATTTTAATGCGATTTGATAGTAAATATCATTAAGATTTATTTTGGATCAAATATTGTAACAAATTTGTTGTTCCAGTTTTATTGAAAATATCGTTTTTTATCACTTCCTTTCCACCATTTCAAATTGAATTTATGATTATGATTTTCCATTTCAAGTTGGAAATACTATAATTTTGTTGTGTGGCAATTACTAGGGACTATTTTGACATACATGTGCCAGAAGATAGTAGTGAATTTCTACCACGTCGACCTTTTAATTTTGAATTCAAAATTATTTACCGTCACATTTTATACTTTCAATATTATTGCCCGATATGGTAGAAGCCAAAAATCATACGTCCATGTAAGAGGAAACTGTCAACAGCGTTTTACGCCAATGTGTCAAAGTCGTTGTAATTTCAATTATTACGTTTAGTTATAAGCATTTTTAAACTTAGGAAAACTTGACAATTGAAATATATGATAATGGCGTTCTCTTCTTGAATAAACATCGGCTTGGTCTGTTATGAAACCCATTTACGGTTATCAATTAGCATCTTATGTAACATCTTTAATAGAAATAAACGGTTTTTTGGACCAATGCTTCTTTCACACACAACACCTTAATATGCACAACCAAAAACAAAAAAACAAAACCGTTTATTTCCAAGTTGTCACATGAGATACATATGCCAACATATTGGCTTTTAAATGTTCCTTAATATAAGACGTCCTAAAACAAAAGATCCATACGAGGAGTATTAATTGACAAACCATCCGAGGTGTAAAAATAGATAAGCCATACGAGGCATAATAATCGACAAACTATATGAGGTGTGCTAATAGATAAACTATCAGAGGTGTACAAATAGATAGACCATACGAGGCATATTAATAGACATAATATACGAGGCGTACTATAATAGACAAACCACACGTGGTGTGCTAATAGTCTAACAAAGTTCCATACGAGGAATACTAATTGACAAACCATACGAGGTGTACAAATAGATAAGCCGTACGAGGCATAATAATAGACAAACTATACGAGATGTAATATTAGACAATACTATCATAGGTGTACAGATAGATAGACCATACGAGGCATATTAATAGAAAAAATATACGAGGCGTACTAATAGACAAACCATACGGGTCGTGCTAATAGTTTAACTCTGTCAAGGGTAGTTGAATGAGAAATGAGAAATATTATCTCTTTGATATTTTATAATCCAAGAGATTCCGGTACAGCGCTTCTTGCCTTTTTCCTACTTCGATAATTTCAACTAAGAACTTGGCAGTTTCGAAGAATTCTTTAGTATTTTTCGAATTATTTATAAGATCATCGAAGTAGGAAAAATACAAAAAAAACGCTACACCGTACTAGATTGAAACAACACCGTAAATGACAATCAAGTATTGAGAAAAGATAGTCTCGAAATAATTTGTAAAGAACATCGCGCAACACAGCACGCACATCTAGGAATGCGTAAACATACTTACACTCAAAATTGAAATGCATGGCTTGTTCGGCATACAAATATAGAGATAATTTTTGCACGAGTGCTTTATTTCCTTTGTCTGTTTATACTTTTTAATTTCTTCTGTTCACAGAAATGCCCTTCGGGGTCGTGATAGATCGATTTATAAATCATAAAGCAAGCGCAATCAATTTGTTTATTTCTGAAATTTGGTGCAGTGTTAACTGATCGCAGAGCTTTAGGTAAAATGTAATGTGTCTTGAGGTTTTGCTTTTTTATGCAAAAAGTAGAAATAGAAACCGATATATGTACATGTGCGCATATATGTGTGCGAAACGTGTGCATGTTTACACTGATACATAAACATTTATGTTTGCGTGCGCACACGTACATACTCACGCACACACCAACACACATATTCATATATATACGTATTGAAAACGAATATAACAAAAATGCTAATAGACATGAAAAATAATCTTACTCTTTCAATATTTAAAATGACAGCCCAAGCTCTGATGAATCGTAAGAAATAACCTGAGGAAAGATAAGGAATAGAAAAGGACTTCGAAAAACGTATAAATGGAATGGTTTTTTAATTTCCTAAAGGAAATTTTAAGAAAACTCAAGTTACCGCTGGGGAACAACAAAAAAAAAAAAAAACATATATCTTCAATATATCATATCATATATCATATCTTCTCGATATTCTCTGCAACATGCCTCAACCCAACTGAACTTCCTCCTTCTACGAAGGGCTTTTCGCCACTTCGTCGAGCGAAAAGAGCGTTGTGTAATTTTATTTCAGCTTCTGTTATAATATATGGTTGCGCGTAGTATTTATAGTGAAATAATTTCGTTGATTCTGGATCTCCAGGGTTTTTTTTTTCTTCGAAAATAATTTGTTGCAGCACATCAAGTCAATGTAGGATAACTGAGTGTTTATTTTATCGCAGAATGTAATAAAATTTTCCAATTATTTTCGATAGCATAAAAACAAAAAGAAAAATTTCTCAACGAACGTTGTCCTAACATTTTAAGCAGAGAAAAAATGCATGTGTGATCCGTGCCTCATGAAAAGCAGAACGTGCCTCTCAAAAGTTTAGAAGCAGATTCATTAGAAATTTATTGACTTCGTTAAGTAACTTTAACTACGTGAAAGAGAGCAAAAGTCATGTCCTTCTAACTAATAACTCTGATGCAGATAATGGTCACGCCCCAAGTATTCATTGCTCACTTCGGAAAAATTTGCTCTTCATTAGAGCTGTGACGCATTCTGCCGAGCTGATTTGAGGCAAGGCTGACACGTCTTTTTCCTGCGAGCTGAACTGATAATGATAAAACTGTGATTTAAATGATTAAATTACTAACTCTTATGAGACGTTATCCCTTACACGGAAGCCTTTCATCACCTATACAGCTAAACCATTCATCACCTATGCAGCTAAACCTTTCATCACCATTACAGCTAAACCTTTCATAACCTATGCAGCAAATCTTTTTATCACCTATTCAGCTAAGTCTTTCATCACCTATGCAGCTAAACCTTTCATCACCTATGCAGCTAAATCTTTCATCACCTATGCAACTAAACCTTTCATCACTTATGCAGCTAAACCTTTCATCACCTATGCAGCTAAACCTTTCATCACCTATGCAGCTAAACCTTTCATCACCTATGCAGCTAAACCTTTCATCACCTATGCAGCAAATCTTTTCATCACCTATTCAGTTAAGCCTTTCATCACCTATGCAGCTAAACCTTTCATCATCTATGCAGCTAAACCTTTCATCACCTATGCAACTAAACCTTTCATCACATATGCAGCTAAACCTTTCATCACCTATGCAGCTAAACCTTTCATCACCTATGCAGCTAAACCTTTCATCATCTATGCAGCTAAACCTTTCATCACCTATGCAGCAAATCTTTTCATCACCTATGCAGCTAAACCTTTCATCACCTATGCAGCAAATCTTTTCATCACCTATTCAGCTAAGCCTTTCATCACCTATGCAGCTAAACCTTTCATCACCTGTTAAGTTAAACCTTTCATCACCTATTCAGCTAATCCTTTCATCACCGACTAAGCTGAACCTTTCATCACTGTTGCAGCCGTCTCCCTCGACGTATCACAACGGCCAGGACAACAGAAGTGAACTTTAGTTAAAAAAAAAGAGATTGACGACTGCTGCGATGAGAGACTTGATATGTGAGCGTATTTTGCATCGATATCTTTTGGTGTAATTGACACGTATTTCGTTCTAGCCTTATTTCATTGAATTTTTTAAATAACTCTTATTGAGACCTTTTCAAGGTCAGGAACCATCCAGGGAAAAAATATTTAACTATTTTGCTGTTATGGGAATTAATTCCGTCTATTTCCCTAGCTACCAAGGCTCATTTTCAAAGTTATTTAATGTTTCCAATAAAAGTTTTCTTGAACTTTCACCCCAAATAAATAAACTGTTACCTCTGACTGATGTTGCGCACGACGGTTCACAAAAGCGAACTCAAGTCTCACTCAACGCCAAAATGGTGCTGACGAGGTCGTAAGTTGAACTGTGTTGTTCGATGTTAACAGCATTGATGCCTGCACCCATTGTGGAGCTCGTCTGTGGTGCGTTTGAACTACCACTCGTCATAATTACTACTTTTTACCGAAGACTGAAGGAAAATGTAGATGATTACGAGGAATGTTGTCTTCAAATCGTGGCTCCTTCTTTGCTCTGTTTTACTTTCTTCATGCTCTTTGATGACATTGTAGCTGTGTAATTAACATTTGAGCTACATATCCATTCAATCCCATGCATGCTGACATCCCCACATGTCATCATGCATGTCTCCTATACATGATGACATTGGAACTTGCAAGTCGTTTACCAGTCGGTCACGAGGCACGTACCGTTTCATTAATAAAGATAATTTGTTACGGAGCGTAATCAATTAACGATATTAACGCTAAGTGGTCTTTAAAATTACCCTAAGTGTGCTCACAATTAATAATTTATTGAAAACAATGATTACAGTGATCAATATACTATCGCAAAGGGCTCATCTAATAGTACATAAATTTCAAATCGATGCCCTAAATGAGGGCTCACATTCGCACTCAGGTAGATACGATGTCGCTAATTTCCACTTCCTACACAACCACGACACTGACGTTAAATCGAATTTGCCCTTCTGCTCATGATGTGATGCTGACATTCACCTGTCATGCGTGCACCCTATAGCTCACCGTGACAATTGCAACGTCAAACTTCCCTTCATTTCAGCAACCATCTGTTTCGAAAGTTCGAAAGCGGCGTTATTCCTTATTCAGATCACAGTACTGGATGCAGAGCCCTTTTATGCCAATTTTTTTCGGTGAATTACTCCACTCAATCGGCAAAGATGATCTTCAAGTCAAATAAAACGTGTTCAGGACCGGATGTGTTTAATTACTTTTAGGCAGCTTTGTCGTATGATCAATACTAAGGGGATTAGTACAGTGGACAAAAAACGACACAACAGGAAATAAGAAAAATTATCGTTTATGTATATCAATTTTATTTATGAAAGTATACATGAATAAAAATAACAATTGTCGACACTAAATAAAAATTGGGCCCACGACAACGATCGACGAATATTAAATAAATTTCAGGAAATAAGTGTTTCCTATGATATAATAGACACAAGGTCAGAATATTGATGTTACGATCCTCCTTTTTCAGGATCGAACGAAGTGATTAAATTTTTCTTTTGGGTAAGTCGTTCAAATGAAATAAATCTCTTTTCTCAATTTCAGTGAAATCTCATGATCGGCATTCTAAATAAGGCGCAACTATAGCAGGCATTGAAACACATGTTATGTATGGCCACACAATTTAATGTTTTAAGTTGATATTACCAATATGACGGGGACTGATTAAAGCCCGCAAACATTAACATCTACAAAGAGGGAATCTCACGCAACTTATGTGATGAGCAGGTGCAGGTTTTCGTTGTTTTCGAAGTAGCCTCGTTTACTTTACTTAATTAATCAGTTGATTTAAGCGTGAAGTCACAGGTGGAAATTTATACAATAACAATGTCCAGTACGCCGAGCTGGACTCTATTTCAAAGACTCAAACAAAGACGGCGATTACGAGGACCTTCAGCTACAATGACGCTTGCGAGAAATGATCCCTCCTAGCTTTACGCATCACCTTTTATGGAAGCATTTACCGCAGCTACTCTCTATGGCGGTTGGCATCCTAACGGCCGTGAGGTCCACTTTTCGTGACTTTTCTGGTATGGCCCCCGTTGCTGCCAGGCAGGCGCCGTCTAGCCGCTGAGGTAGCTTTTGCTGAGATACGCAGAACCTTTCAACCGTCTCTAGTGCACTGGGTACAGAGCTCTCTCTCGCTGGCGCAAACGTCGTTCGTGTATGGCGCGCCGTTACATAGAGGTTGCATGACATTGACTAGTCATAGGTATACAACATAGAACAATAACCAAACATTCATTACCAAAAGAACTCGACCATTTTCTAGTTGCTACAAGAAATATGCAAAATATTTCATAATCTGTGTCTGTACAAAAACGTCGATTAACAGTATCAAATTTACAAGATAAAATATATTTAATTGCTATATACATCAAGACAAACATGGTATGATTTGGGTACAGCATGAAGACATGAATAAAACGCTAACGAATAATAAATAGCTCTTAATCGACTTCCTCAATATTTAGTCCCTGAGCAGAACCACCGGGTCCTGCTGAGGGCATGGGACCGCCAGGCATAGTTGGACCTCCCGCTCCCCCGTAGAGCTTGGTGATCACAGGAGTGCACACCTTCTCCACTTCCTTCTGTTTGTGCTCGAACTCCTCCTTCTCTGCCAGCTGGTTGTCATCCAACCACTTCAGGGTCTCGTTGCACACGTCCAGCACTTTTTTGTGGTCGTCTTCATTGATTTTTGCCTTCATTTCGTCATCTTCAAGAGTTGATTTCATGTTGAATAAGTATGACTCGAGTGAATTTTTAGCTGAAATTCTTTCCTTCTGCTTGTCATCTTCAGCTTTGAATTTCTCAGCATTCTGTACCATTTGTTCGATCTCTTCCTTGCTGAGGCGACCCTTGTCGTTGGTGATGGTGATCTTATTCTCTTTGCCAGTTGATTTGTCGACAGCTGACACGTTCAAGATACCGTTGGCATCGATATCGAAAGTAACCTCGATTTGAGGCACGCCTCGAGGTGCAGGTGGGATACCCGAGAGCTCAAATTTGCCAAGGAGGTTGTTATCCTTGGTCATGGCGCGCTCGCCCTCGTAGACCTGGATGAGCACACCAGGCTGGTTGTCGGAGTAGGTGGTGAAGGTCTGAGTTTGCTTGGTGGGGATGGTGGTGTTGCGCTTGATGAGAGCAGTCATGACACCTCCAGCGGTCTCATTGCCCATCGAGAGAGGAGCCACATCCATGAGCAGCAAGTCTTGAACGGCTTCTGATTTGTCTCCGGTCAAGATAGCTGCCTGGACTGCCGCTCCATATGCTACAGCCTCGTCAGGGTTGATGGACTTGTTCAATTCTTTACCGCCGAAAAAGTCTTGTAGCAGCTTCTGAATCTTGGGAATGCGCGTCGACCCACCGACGAGCACGATCTCGTGGATTTGACTCTTATCCATTTTGGCATCCCTCAGAGCTTTTTCCACGGGATCCAAAGTTCCTCTGAAGAGATCGGAGCACAGCTCCTCAAATCGTGCTCTAGTAACTGATGTGTAGAAGTCAATTCCCTCAAAGAGGGAATCGATCTCAATGCTGGCTTGGGCAGACGAAGACAAAGTTCGTTTCGCTCGTTCACATGCAGTCCTCAGGCGTCGCAGAGCACGTTTGTTTTCTGAAATATCTTTCTTGTACTTTCTTTTCTTTTTGAGTGCGTAGATTGCGGAGGTGAACTGACGCTCCGCGTAAACGCGGCGTCAAACATTTCAAAATGTAAGGGAACAAAACTTTCCCAAAACCCCAAACTCGAACTGAGTATCTGTGAATGTGCTTTCTACCTCATTGAATCGCAAAAGTGAAAAACTGTAATCAAGTACAATCATTTGTGACCAATTTAATCGTGCAAAAACAGTCTGGTGCTTTCTGTAAACTTTGTCTCCACTCGAAGTCTGTGTAGCGACCCTCGGTGTAGCCTCCCTCCCTGGTCAACCGCAACACCTGCTCCTCCCTCTTCCGCATATAGAACAAACGTACCACGAATAGCAGCATGAAAACAAAAAAAGGCCCGGTGCACTAGCAATTTTGAATTTTGTGAAGACAAACATAAAACACAGTGAGACATTTTTTGTTATTTTATCAGTTATTGCAAAAAAAACTATGTTGAGTGTCTATGACGCTCAATTTTGACCTTTAATCCTCAAAATTGTGCTCAAATTACTTTACCAGTAAGTAATTCTGTCCTTTTATTGAGAACTTTTGGTGAAACAGTGACGTAAAAAGTGATTTAGAGAAAATATTTTCTGTAAATGTTGAAGGTCGCAAAATGAGTGAATAAAATGTGAAACCCTGAAACAATAGAGCTCTATGAGGGCTCAGCTACACCAAGTCTGCGCCCGCACCCCTTCCTCCCCCCAGCCTACCCTCTCATTGTGAGAATTGCCACGCTGTAATAGTGGCTAACTTAAATCTGTGTTCACTGCTAGAACATAATTCCACAACGTAAGGCGAATTTTCAGCAATATGACGTCTTTTGGATAGCTCACCATAGCAATCTTTACATGGAAAAAAATAAAATTGGTTTCTTCAAAAGCAGACGAGCGAGAAACGCCAAGCTGGATTACCGCAAGCATCCTGCTCCCCGCCCTCCCCCCCCGTCTCTGTCTACTCCACCTTCTCTTTTCCTCTACTCCTCCCCCTCTGTCTTACGGGCGGCTTCTCTTCGTCTGGCATTAAAATGCGGTCTTTTTCGTTTTCAAATGCGAACAAGCAATGCAATCCCTCATTCGCAAATATTTCAATGATGGCTATCTTTCTTGTCGAAAGTTAATCACTCAATTTTCAACCTCCTCTGAATAAACAAAATTAACTTTCTTTTGGTGAAATAGTGACCCACCAGTTAACTTTGGTGAATAGTGACATAAAAAGTGAAAGAGGGATTACAAATTTTTTAATTATGAAACGTTGAGAAACTGAATGAGTAAAATGTGTCAACCTGCAAAGGTCTGAACGTCATTTTCGTCATTATTCACGGCCGACCAACACTCTCTCAGTTTCTCGCCTCCTTTCTCCAGCATTTAAGGGCAACTCTATCTTCTTATGTTCTGGTGATGTTTTTTAGGTGATGTTTTTATGGCAATATTTTTGGGTGTTTCAAATTCTAAATGAGAAGCTAGCCCTCACTCATGTGTAAACGATTACCCTTCTACCCAAGACGATCGTTATTCACTCCGTAACAGCTACAGAGTAAACAAAATTTTGAATTATCTTCACCTTTATTCACTCATCCGATACAACTTCACAATGTCTCATTACGAAACTCGCTCAGCTACTCGGAAAGCAGCTTTATCTGGAGAAATAACATCCCTCACAACAGCGCCGCATGAAAACTCAAACCCCAAAAAGCGGAATATATCTGAACCATTCAGAAAACGAAAGCAAAATCCACCAAAATTCTCGCGTGTAAAATCGCTCGTTCAAAAGCCTAAGCCGCTCACAATGACTACAAAAACTCCGACAAAGAAACGGTATGACGTCGACGAAAGCACCGCAATTCCCAAAACATCACCAGTGCCGACCGACAGAGAATCGACGGAGAGGTGCCCGACAGAGAATCTAGCAGCAGAGTCGCCCGTCTTTGACGAAAATCTCCCAAGCGCTGCTTGTACCTCATCACTGGCGCCAGCTGCCACAGCACCACCGCTAGCTCCTTCGTCTCGTCCCAACGATTGCGTCATGGCGGCATCTCCCCTGTCCTGCGTCACTGAGAAAGCTCAAAATTGTTCACCAACGACGACAACACGGACATCAACGTTGGAACGCGATAAAATTTTCGATGTGAGGAACCATTCAGAGACTAAAATGGGTAATTTTAATTATAATTTTAATGATAAATTGTGTACAGGCCTTTCAGGCGGTGGAGTTAGGTTTGAAAATGCATGCGCGGCAGCTGACACTGGCAGTAAAGTACCTCAGAGCGTAAACTGCGAGGATAACTTAAAATTTTCAGTGGAGAACAATACAAACAGACCTGCTAAAGCTTTTGATGGGTACTTACATCCTCTCCAAATGACCAGCTCCCAAACTATTCACGAAAAAAATAACATGCTGTCTCTTACAGCTGCATTTCTCAATAAAGCTTTGAGACAAAATTGTCCCCCAAGCCCAGCGTCGATTTTTTCCACTGTATCGAATATTCAAATCATTACAGAACAGCTTTTTGCTTTAAATTATTGTATCAGCGCTCATGATTTTACGCCGGTGGTAGCTGCGAGTAACCATCATTATGCGAAATCCCCTCTGGACACTTTTCTCGTTGGAGACAATAGTCTCACAAAAATCAACAGAGATGACATTGATAGCGCATGCAGGATTCAGACCATAACTTCGGAACGTCTTAATGATCTTTATGATGAGATTGAACGCGCACCTCCTTTCAGGAACTATATAATTAGTTTCAAAGGCTTGAGCCTCTCGTCCCATAATCTCAACAAGTTAAAAAATTTGATCATGACATAGAATCTTTTTTCTTGTATTTATGTGGTGAGCGCCTGCAGTGGGCAGCAATTGTACATGGCATCGAGCCTGTGCAGAAA
This sequence comes from Morinoia aosen, assembly GCA_030386875.1. NCBI lineage: Eukaryota > Metazoa > Arthropoda > Malacostraca > Amphipoda > Talitridae > Morinoia > Morinoia aosen. The sequence goes on along the minus strand of CM059558.1, from coordinate 9,353,627 downwards.
AATTGGTCTTAAACTGATTCCGCTGCGAGCAAATGTAAAAACCGGTCCTGTTAATGAAGCTTACAACAATGTCCGCACTTGGATCGTTACGCGAGAAGACACGCATCATTTTCTTCAACAAATTGCTCTAAAATCACCTTTGAGACTAACTTCACATTTTATCTCCTGTGTCAGAAACTCCCATGATCTGAATGAAGAAATTGAATACTCTAATGATTATGCAAAACAGCAAAATGAGTTGAATGATTGTTCTAAGTTGACCGCCTATCCACGTGAAACCTCCAGCAGCATAAACCGATGTTTGCCTTCATATAACAAACCCTCTCCTCCCCTCTCCTCCCGATGTTTGCCCTCATATAACAAGCACTCTCCGGCATCCGCCACAAACAATTGCGGAGTGCCTACAAAAAATAGGTTTTCATTGCTGTCCAATGCTGATGAAGAGGATGAAAAGCCCGTCTCAGACACGAGTATAAATCAATATCCAATCACATACTCGGAAGCAGTGAAATCAACAGGAAGAGAGAAATCGCTGCAAAATTGCAGTCGACAATCGATGGAAAATCCACTACCCAACTGTGTGCACAATCATCACCAGAAAAATATAATTGACACGAGCATTTCTCAGTTCTCTGCTAATCCCCATACAAGAAATCACCACAGAACGGGAATTCAGAGCCAGAAAAACGTAAATTCCCCGCACCTCTCAGAACCTCTTAATGATTTAAAAAGTGCGAAAAAAAACGTCTCCAGCCGCATTTGTGAACGCATGAATTCCACAATGGATGAATTGAAACGATCATGGAACATAAAACTGATTCTCACCAAAGCCGATGGACACTGCCTCCTTCACGCAGTAGCTCATCTACTTACAAAACAACCAGCATCAAAATGGAATTACAATTCCCTAAAGGCTGCAATCAAAACAGAGAGTAAAGCAAACAACAGCACATATGCTAAGTTTTTTGACAAGAACAGTGGCGACATGCAAAACCTCATAGATAATTACATTGACGAAAAACATTTTGACCAAGCTGCTGTAGACCTTATACCACTAATCATTTCAAATGTGACAGGCCAAAAACTTCTCGTCCTGGATGAACAGGATCATTGTGTTTGGAAAATATCAGTCGTTCCCAATTCAGAATTATCAAATAATAACCCTCCACTACTGCTCCATCGTAAAAACGATCACTACAGTGCTCTTGTCACACAAGGCAAAAATCAGACCGGGGTTACCTCATCTTGACAGAGTGCCGCTGCCCAGCCAAATAGTAGACTTTCTTACATAGCAGATGCTGGGCCAAACACCCTGGGCAACTTAGACAAAATCGATAAATCCCCTGAACGATCCCATCGAGATAGTAACTTCACTACCTTTAAAAAGAGTGCTAATATAGGTAAAATCAACATCAAGCATGTAAATGCTCGAAGCCTGAATGGTAAATTGGATGAAATCAGAGTAATGTTGGTCACTGAAAAAATTGACATTTTGTGTGTCTCAGAAACATGGTTTGATTCACGAACCCAAAGTTCATTTTTTAACATTCCTGATTACGTGTTGTACCGCTACGATGGCGCTAAAACCAGCAGAGGCAGTGGATCTTGTATTTTTGTGAAAGAAATGTACTCAACATCTTCACTACTAGCTAATAAAGTTTGCGAATGCATTGAAATGGTTTGGTTAGAAGTGCAAATAAATAAACACAAATCAATAATCATTGGCAGCCTTTACCGGCACCCATCGTCTCCCCTAAATCTAACACTAGATTTCATTGAGGAAACCTTCAAAGAAATCCTTCAGGCAAAAAAATCATTCTTTGCTTTCGGAGATTTCAATGTTGACCTAACGGACAAAAATAATCAGCTAAGCAAACTATTGTATAAACTAAGCTTATCACAAATGGTCAAAGAACCGACTCGCATCACTAAAGTCTCTGCAACTCTCCTCGATCTAGCAATCACAAATAATCCCACCGCAATACTTAGTACAGTAATATCTCCTTCTATTTCCGATCACCGCTCTATAGAATGTGAAATTAATATTGCGAAGGAAAGACAAAAATACCGCTTAATGACCTATCGCTCGAAAAGGCACTATTCAGCAGAACTATTTCAAGAAAAACTACTCGATAGGTCTACCGAATTCCAGAAAATGATGCAATCTGACGATGTTGACATACAAGTGTCAATCTTCAACGAGAACTTCACAGCAGCTCTCGACGAATGTGCACCTTACGTCACCAAAAAAACCAAGCCAAAACGGACTGTTTGGATTACTGACGAAGTTAAAGAGATGAGCAGAATAAAGAAAGCTAACTTGCGAGAGTACAAAAACAATAGATCAAACAGTACCTTATACAAGAGATATAAAGAACATGAAAAAATTCTTCGAAAGAAAATCACTGAAGCGAAACAAACTCACTTCCACCAGGCACTGATAACGGCTAAAAATAACCCGAAGCGAACTTGGGAAATCATTAGTGAAGTAGCCCCATATAAAAATTTAGATCGCATAAGTAATTTTGAAAATCCCTTGGCAACAGCCACGGATTTCAACACATTCTTTTCAAAAGTAGGGGCTCAAGTTTTCAGTGAGGTGTGTACCAATCCAGATGAAACGACAATTGGAAATTCATGCCCCACTGCACCCTCGAGGACTGATGTCAAGTGGAGACCACGCCCTGTCGATTTACCGGAGTTACGAAACATCTTATACTCACTAAAAAACACAAAGGCAGTTGGACATGATGGTATCAGTCTTCAATATATCAAAGACAGTTTCCCTGTTACAGCACCATGGATTCGTCTGATAATTAATACATCAATAGTAACCAACACATTTCCAAACCAATGGAAACACTCCATTATTAGACCGTTGCACAAAAGTGGTGACTTAAATACAGCATCAAACTACAGGCCCATCAGTCTTTTGCCTGTCATGTCCAAACTATTGGAGAAAGTGGTGACAAATCAACTGTCATTTCACCTGGACGAGTCAAATTTACTCCACCAAAATCAATATGCCTATAGAAGAAATACTAGCACTCAAGACGCTCTGCTCAATATATCTGAAAAAATATACAGTGACATTGATCAAAAGAATGTAACACTCTTGCTGCTACTCGATCTCTCTAAGGCGTTCGATAGCGTCCAACATGAAAGACTTCTACGTAAAATACCGAACTTGGGAATAGACACGCAATGGTTTGAAAGTTACTTGTCAAATCGATCTCATGCAGTCCGCATAGAAAACAAATTGTCCCCATTCATTCAAAACAATTTTGGTGTTCCCCAAGGATCCATTCTTGGTCCACTACTGTTTTCTATTTTCATTAATGATTTCCCTCCAATGCCTTCTAACACACGGATCTCAATGTATGCAGATGATGTTCAAATTGCAATAACAAGTTCTGTATCGGAAATACCACAGACGCAAATTAAAGCCGAAACTTTACTGACTAGCCTGAAATCATGGTACGACCGAAATGGTCTGAAATTAAATGCTAATAAAACACAATGCATTATTTTTGGATCCAAAGATGCAACTAAAAAAACTTCAGATCATACTCTTGCAGTTGGAAATGATAAAATTAATGCATCAGAAAAAGTTAAAAATCTGGGTATCTGGTTCGATAGAAATATGTCCAAATCTCACGTTGAGACTACTTGCAACAAAATCTACGGAACTTTAATGTTTTTTCATCGTATAAAAAGTATGCTAGACGAAAAATCCAGATTATTAGCCATTCAATCCCTTGTGTTATCGCGCATTGACTACTGCAGCCTAGTATGGGGAGACTTACCTCAATACCTTAAAAGGGACTTACAAAAATGCATGAATTTTGCAGCCAAGGTGGTATGCAACGGTAATTTCAAAAGAAGTGATCACGTAACCCCTCTCCTCAATAAACTCGGCTGGATCCCTATCCAAGAAAGGCTCCTCATGCAGAAGGCCCAATACGTATTCTCCTCGTTATATCTTCCTCAGAGCAATGCTGAGATAGTGCGTTTCCATCCACCCACTGTAACCAATCAAAAACCGAACAGAAACAATAATGTCTTAGTCAACTATCGTTCATCTCACTTAGGGCAGAAGGCTCTGTCCATATCAGGCGCCTTACTGTGGAACAAACTTCCCCTGAGTATTAAAGTCCCTCAAAGACCGAGAGAATTTAAAGCCAAAATAACTCGTCATCTTGTGTCTCAATAATAATCCTTAATTACAGAACATACTGAATGAGTACTGACGAATCTCATTTACCTGGTATCTCCATTGCTGAACAATCTCCCTCGCTCATTGTTTTATAATTCAAGACATCACACAACAGTTTTGAAGTATGCGTAGGTATTATGATTTGACCGCCTATACGTTGTCATTTGCAAACATGCTTACTTGTATATGTGTGTACGTATATAGGTGTATGTGCGCATATGGGTGTGTATATGTGCACGTACAACTGTGTGCACTAGAGATCAACCAGTCGAAGGTGCATTTTATGTCATTCCTCTCCGTTTCTGTGCAAGCATCAAACTAGACCGACATGGTACCTATGTGTGTGTGTGTTGATCAATTGCAGACATTCTGCACAATATTAAAAAAAATAATGTGTTTTTTCCTAATATGAAATTGTAAAGCATCCATGTAAAAAAAAATAAATTCGTTGTCTGATCATCCATTTATACTGCAGTAATATACTTATTCGGCTTATAGTTATATGCTTATAATAATGTGATACCTATGTTTGTTTATCAACTGCCGACAATTTGCGCCATATTTCAAAGATAATGTGATTTTTTTTTCTAATATGAAACCTTTATAGGACATTAATGTTTTCTTTCTTATTCACGTCCCACAATCGTTTTCATGTTTCCGACTTAAGTGGACTGTTTTGTGCCACTATTTTTAGTACGAAATTTTATAAAATTCATGCTATAATAAAAGATATTTTCTCCGTTTCCCTCGATTGGAATTCTGGTTTATACGAACTAGTTTACGCTGATATTTGCGCACATGCTTACTTGTGTATATGTGTACGTGTCCACGCTATGCGTATGACACTCTGTAGAATGCGTATGTATTGCCTCGATGCATAGAAATGCATTTGTGTTTGCTTACGAGTTTGGTGTAAGTATGTGCGTGGGTATATGTGTGCATGTGTATGTGTATATATTTACATGTATACGTGCACATATGTGTATACTAGACTGACAACTAGCATTTTACCAGAGATTATGGTCTTTTTTCTGTGCACTCTCAACTTGTAACATTACCTAACTCGTCATCTCTTTAGTATTGTGAAGCATTCATGTAAAAACTATACTTTTGTTGTGCGATCATCCATTTATATTTAAATAAAATGCTTGTTAACTAATGACCGTTATGTTAAAATTGTTGAATCAGTAATACAAAACTTATAATCTTCTTGGTCCTCATGCTTATATGTATATATGTATTTGTGTGTGTGTGTATGTGTGTGTGTGTGTGTGAGTGTGTATGGATATGCACACACATGCATACGTATATGTACATATGTGTGCATATGGATATATATTTCTATATATTTTTTTTTCATGCTTCCTTAAAACGACACTTGTGAACATTGACCGAAACAAGCGATTTCATATATTATTTCCTGGCGTCAAGAATTGCGAAGTTTTATGTCATGTACATGTAAACTGTCAAAAGTGTTTTCACCCCACAATGAAAATGCATCGTCCATGAAATTGTGTTATCTCTTATAATTATCATTACATGTATTATCAAATGTAGATTAAGCTAGATTAGGAGTTCATTGCCCTCAATCATTTCTTTTCGACTAGTGACACGAGTTTTTCAATACTCGTGTGTGTGTATCATCTAAGTATATTAATTTTAAGATATTTAAAAACCATTGATTGTAATATTGTACAATCTCTATTGGAAATAAACTGTTTTTCTTTCTTTTCTTTTTTTTTCTTTTGAATTCTTGGGCTAAGTGATTAACGAGACGATTGTCAAAATCTTCGCCTCCCAGGTGAGTGTCACCGGCTGTAGATTTAACTTCAAAAATACCGTCATCGATCGATAAAATGGAAACATCGAAGGTGCCACCTCCCAAATCGAAAATCAGAATATTGCGCTCGCCCGCACCACTGCTCTTCTTGTCGAGGCCGTAAGCAATGGCCGCTGCTGTGGGTTCGTTGATAATTCTCAGGACGTTAAGACCTGCAATGGCACCAGCATCTTTTGTAGCTTGACGCTGCGAGTCGTTGAAGTAAGCAGGTACGGTAATGACTGCGTCCTTAACTGTGTCTCCTAGGTAAGCTTCAGCGATTTCCTTCATTTTCGTGAGAACCATAGACGAGATCTCTTCAGGAGAGAAGGTCTTGTTTTCTCCCTTGTATTCGACTTTGATCTTAGGCTTTCCATCATCGTTGATAACTTTGAAGGGCCAGTGTTTCATGTCAGTGGACACGGTCTGGTCATGGTATTTACGGCCAATGAGTCTCTTGGCATCGAACACTGTGTTGATGGGGTTAAGGGCGACTTGGTTCTTGGCAGGATCTCCGATGAGCCTCTCTGTGTCGGTGAAGGCGACGTACGAAGGAGTTGTCCTGTTGCCCTGGTCGTTGGCGATGATCTCGACCTTGCCATGCTGGAACACACCCACGCAGGAGTAGGTCGTGTCCAGGTCGATGCCCACTGCAGTCGCTCCCTTCGTCCTCATCACAGGTTGATCTGTGGGTTCAATGAATTTTGTTACAAGATGTAGCCGTAAAATTTTATGCTATTTACAGTTCGAACTGAATTGTCATCGAGTGATGATTTTCATACTACGTATTGGCCTAGCCTATCGATAGGATGTTAATAGTTGAAGAAGAATTTCAGCGCTGGATTTCCACATCGCATATTCGGAATATCCTTAATGTCAATATCGACTAAATTTAACTTGAAAAGATCAATGCCCTGAAGTCATTTACCGTTAATTTATACCATGCTAATTGGAACTTCGATACAAAATGATCGAAAATAATAACCACACAACTAGAGTATAGATGAATCTAGTCAATCTTCTCAGGCAACCATACGGTGAAACGCTGAGAGGCAAATGTTTCACACATGAGCTATGAGCCGAATCTTGAACTCATATTGGAATTATTTTATTTTATGGACTTTTAGACTCAACACGTCATTATAATTGAGTTAAACCTTCGAGTGTCGTGAGGCTGAAGTAGAGAGTAACCAGAGAACCTTTGGTTGCAACAGTTTCAAACTCCTGTTAAGTATCTGCGATTAGTAGGCTGTCTCGCATAAGCATGGCACCATCAAGACATTGTCATTCACTCTTTGCTCAGCAATCGTTAAGCAGCCTTTTAACCAAGCTGTAACGAAATCAACAGCATCCTTCCGTCCAATTTTAGCGAGCGTCCAAGCCATTGGCCAGGGGAAGATAGCTGATTATAGTCTTTGCCAGGTAAGTACTATTCTTAGACTCATAACAAACACAACAAATCGAAATGATTAGCTTTCCAATTAACATGATAATCCATCCAAGCACTAATTCAAGTGCTCATTACAGTTTCAATCAACAATAGTGAATCATCCACTACACGCAACTGCGTTTAGAAACCGCATTAGCAAACATCAATAATGATAGAGAACGTAAAAAATTCTCTACTTCTTACCTTGATTTGAAGGTGAGTGATGGTTAAGTGATATAACAGAACTTCAACAATTGATCGTCAGGTTATCTTCTGATTGGAAATGCTTCTTATACACGTAGCACTCAAGTATCGCTTCAATAGTACAACGATGCTTCGCTTGGTACACTCGGTGTTAACTCGATGAAACTTGCTTTCCTTTCTTCCGTACGCGTCACTCGCAGAGTTTGTTCTCCCGTAGGCGGCCGCGACGGTCGCTTATATCTCAGTCTCTGCTGCTGGCTCGTTTTCTCTGGAGTTTTCTAGAACGTCACTGAAACGAGAAGTGTCTACGCTGTACTAGTGCATTACCATAACCTCAGCATCCACTTTATCTACCCTTACATAATTAAACGCCAGGTGTCTCCTTGAATACAGTTATAAATAAATAAATAAGTTTTCTAGTATCTTTTGTGCGTAATTTTTCCTATGTTGTTCCACTGGGTATTTCATTGAACACATCAAATTTGTGGAGAATTTAATACACTAGAAGGTTGTTCAAACATGCACGTTGAGAAGGAAGGCTTCAATCATATGTTTCACTACTGCAGTGATAATGGGTTCATCAGACAGCACTGCTTTGTAATTTAGATACTATCATTTATCAGAAATAATTTCTTCCCTGAATACCCTTTACATCCAGTTGAGACAGTTTTACGATAATTAATAATGATACCCACTTTTTGCTTGGTTGGTTGGTCCGTTTCTCATTTAAAAAAAGGATGCTCAATGACCGTCTCTGTGATAAGAGTTTCACCAGGGTACAAGTTCGAGATTATTTTAATCGTTGGTACTATAAGGATGGATATAATTGTTTGTCATCCACATCTGGAAGATTTTTCCGAAGAAAATATTAAATCCCGTCATGTTTGACGGGTCGTGTACACTATGTAGTATATAAAGAATTAGGGAGCGGTCTATCAAATTTACAGCTTCTTGAACTTCTTACGACAAGTACTTTGTTTTGTAAATTGAAAGATGAGAAATAATTCGATGGAAAGAAAAACATGTTCTACATAATTAAATTTTAGCCAACGACATCAGTGAGATTCAGTGCACTTGTGTACTTTGTCGGTAAATGAAAGCAACCAAATCGAAAATTTCAGCACGTGAAAATACAGCGTTCACCACTTGAAATTGCAGAAGCATCGCTCAAGGTTCTCTGAAAGTCAAAGTGTTAAAGGTTACGTACGAACAAACATAATTATAATTCGGAGTGCAATAATTTCAAGGAGGTTTGGTGCAATTGAACATCCTCAGCCCCAGAATGTTCCCGTAGCTCAGTGAAGCTCGTGCCTCCGCCCGTAGAGCTGGTGTGCCACATCTCACTATCGGAGTACGCCGTGTGCCACATCTCAATAAACGTTCCTGAAGCAAACCGTGCTTTCTAGTTGTTTTATGAATTCGCTCTAGAATTTTGCTCCAGAAAACTCGGTGGGATGAAATCAACATGGGATTTTTTTAACGTATCCTGTGTACTATTTTGAAAGATGCACATTATTACATAAAATCAGTTTCAGACAAAATTTTTGAATTTTCCTATTCCACATAAGAAAATCCAACAAATCGAAATAATTGTTCATGGATTTAAAATTCCATTTTAATGACAGGCTTCCATTAGCCTCATAACATAAACAGTATTAATATAAAATGTCATAAGCTGTAATATGCCTCACACTCATGATATTATGAAACCTATTCAGTTGTATTTACATTTCTGAATCGTGGCATTTGTTTTTGTATTCGAAAAGAATCATAAATAAATATAACTGAACGTAATGTACAGCTTGGGAGTTCTAAACCATCCACCACTCCTTATCTCATATATTGTATTCTGTGCATGCAAATTTATTTCAGTGAAATTGTTGTTCATTTGATTTAGACGTGCGTGTCGTTAAATGCTCTTGGTGAATTATGTCTGCCAACGTTCTTCCTTCTCTTGAAAATCATTAATGTGTGATTTTTTCGTTTATGATATTCTTAAATTAGTCCTGCGGCAAGCGTGTTCACACCAATTAGTGCTCGCCATGGTCTGTACTGAATACCGAACAGCAGACCTCTTGCCTCCAGGCACCACCATTCCTCTTACCTCTACACACGCGCCCTCTACAACATCCGTCGCTACCGCGCAGGCTCAAGCATCAATGTGAAGCCTACGTCCTTCTAATAAGCGCTTATGCATCCATGTTCTGTATCAAAGTCAACGTCTTCACGCCCCGTGTGTTGGTAGAGTGAGTTTGGTGTTTTCATGATCTTTCTACAGGGTGATCTAACATGAGTGACAATTTTAAATGGTACACAATCTAGTGAACTAAACAAAAAACTAACATCACCAACGTTTTTCTAGCTCTCCACATAGGGAACTTTTATTATTCCGTAGATATGTTAGAAGATGCATGGAATATGTTGCTGTCTTTGTGTCATTAAATTAATACAACTCGACTTTGAAAATGACTGCCCCTGAACACCAGAAGATCAGCTTCAGGAAAGATTCTCCCTTCCGTGCCGAAGAATCTATTCTGAAGCTGAACTTCTGGTGTGCAGGGGCAGCCATTTTCAAAGTCGAAATGTGTTAAATGACACAAAGGCATCAACATATTCCATGTATCCGGTTTATTAAGATTTATTTTTTAATATCAGAAACTAATTCAAATTGCTTTCCATTTTCATAAGCCTTTCTTACAAGATTCAAGCTAGGAGAATTTGCTGGCCCCAACAATACTGCGACATTTTTATCCTCAAAGAACTTCATTAAGCTAGAAAAACGCGGTTGGGTGCATAAACTTGCTGGAATACCACCGCAAAATCTCCCTCATGTTTTAGCGACGCATATTTCAACATCTGAACGTATCCTGCTGCATTCATTCGTCCCTATAGGCAATCTGTAATGCTACGGTCCCAGATGCGGCTATTGCTCCTCCTGCCATTACTCCTCCGACTCCACTTGCTCGGGTGGATAAGGTCACTGGAGCACTTTCTTTGTCATGCCAATAATATTGTAGACCGTCTCGTCCGTCTAAATTAAATGCTTTTCTCACCTGAAAACTCAACGCTGTTCCACTGGCCATCCCATGTCTGGTGCTTCTTGGCAAATTCGAGCCTCCGCTCTTTGTGCCTTTGAGATAGCTCTGGCCTTTGCGTTTAATGTTGACGTATACATTGTTGTTCCAAGTCTCTGAATTGTCCAAGGCGAAGCATTACAGTCGGTCCATCTTTCAACGCTTTATTCAATTTCAAACTCCAAATAATCCTCCTACCCATTGCCGGACTGATGATTTTTGGTCGTCCTCCTGGATTTTTGTTTAAACAGTCATTTGGATTAGTCCAATATGAATGCAGAGCCTTCGAAGGCCGTCCAGTTTGTTTAGTAATGTCTCCAACTGACAATTTTTTATCTCTGAAAATCGTCATCATCCCACACTCAGTTGCAGTCAATATTTTACGTTTCCTTACAATGAAAGCTAAGTTTTCAAAGAAAAGTTCTATTTATCTTACGACTATGAAAGATTGAAAAATATTTAACCTCAATTTGAAATTAATTTACAGATTGTAAACTTATGTAGTATAAAATATTTCTCGCTGAATATTCAGGAAATTAGAAAAAAAAACAATGTTTACTTCAAATTAGCTTCAAACTCAAATGTTGCCCATGCTGGCAACAGGACGCACCAGTAGCCATGCTGGCAACAAGACGCACCAGTAGCCATGCTGACAACAGGACGCACCAGTAGCCATGTTGGCAACAGGACGCACCAGTAGCCATGCTGGCAACAGGACGCACCAGTAGCCATGCTGGCAACAGGACGCACCAGTAGCCATGCTGGCAACAGGACGCACCAGTAGCCATGCTGGCAACAGGACGCACCAGTAGCCATGCTGGCAACAGGACGCACCAGTAGCCATGCTGGCAACAGGACGCACCAGTAGCCATGCTGGCAACAGGATGCACCAGTAGCCATGCTGACAACAGGACGCACCAGTAGCCATGCTGACAACAGGACGCACCAGTAGCCATGCTGGCAACAGGACGCACCAGTAGCCATGCTGGCAACAGGACGCACCAGTAGCCATGCTGACAACAGGACGCACCAGTAGCCATGTTGGCAACAGGACGCACCAGTAGCCATGCTGGCAACAGGACGCACCAGTAGCCATGCTGACAACAGGACGCACCAGTAGCCATGCTGGCAACAGGACGCACCAGTAGCCATGCTGGCAACAGGACGCACCAGTAGCCATGCTGGCAACAGGACGCACCAGTAGCCATGCTGACAACAGGACGCACCAGTAGCCATGTTGGCAACAGGACGCACCAGTAGCCATGCTGGCAACAGGATGCACCAGTAGCCATGCTGGCAACAGGACGCACCAGTAGCCATGCTGGCAACAGGACGCACCAGTAGCCATGCTGGCAACAGGACGCACCTGTAGCCATGCTGGCAACAGGATGCACCAGTAGCCATGCTGACAACAGGACGAACCAGTAGCCATGCTTACAACAGGACGCACCAGTAGCCATGCTGGCAACAGGACGCACCAGTAGCCATGCTGGCAACAGGACGCACCAGTAGCCATGCTGACAACAGGACGCACCAGTAGCCATGCTGGCAACAGGACGCACCAGTAGCCATGCTGGCAACAGGACGCACCAGTAGCCATGCTGGCAACAGGACGCACCAGTAGCCATGCTGACAACAGGACGCACCAGTAGCCATGTTGGCAACAGGACGCACCAGTAGCCATGCTGGCAACAGGATGCACCAGTAGCCATGCTGGCAACAGGACGCACCAGTAGCCATGTTGGCAACAGGACGCACCAGTAGCCATGCTGGCCACAGGATGCACCAGTAGCCATGCTGGCAACAGGACGCACCAGTAGCCATGCTGGCAACAACACGCACCAGTAGCCATGCTGACAACAGGACGCACCAGTAGCCATGCTGACAACAGGACGCACCAGTAGCCATGCTGGCAACAGGACGCACCAGTAGCCATGCTGACAACAGGACGCACCAGTAGCCACGCCGGCAACAGGACGCACCAGTAGCCATGCTGGCAACAGGACGCACCAGTAGCCATGCTGACATCAGGACGCACCAGTAGCCATGCTGGCAACAGGACGCACCAGTAGCCATGCTGGCAACAGGACGCACCAGTAGCCATGCTGGCAACAGGACGCACCAGTAGCCATGCTGGCAACAGGACGCACCAGTAGCCATGCTGGCAACAGGACGCACCAGTAGCCATGCTGGCAACAGGACGCACCAGTAGCCATGCTGGCAACAGGACGCACCAGTAGCCATGCTGGCAACAGGACGCACCAGTAGCCATGTTGGCAACAGAACGTATCAGTAGCCATGTTGGCAACAGGACGCACCAGTAGCCATGTTGGCAACAGGACGCACCAGTAGCCATGCTGGCAACAGGACGCACCAGTAGCCATGCTGGCAACAGGACGCACCAGTAGCCATGCTGACAACAGGACGCACCAGTAGCCATGTTGGCAACAGGACGCACCAGTAGCCATGCTGACAACAGGACGCACCAGTAGCCACGCCGGCAACAGGACGCACCAGTAGCCATGCTGGCAACAGGACGCACCAGTAGCCATGCTGACATCAGGACGCACCGGTAGCCATGCTGGCAACAGGACGCACCAGTAGCCATGCTGGCAACAGGACGCACCAGTAGCCATGCTGGCAACAGGACGCACCAGTAGCCATGCTGGCAACAGGACGCACCAGTAGCCATGCTGGCAACAGGACGCACCAGTAGCCATGTTGGCAACAGAACGTATCAGTAGCCATGTTGGCAACAGGACGCACCAGTAGCCATGTTGGCAACAGGACGCACCAGTAGCCATGCTGGCAACAGGACGCACCAGTAGCCATGCTGGCAACAGGACGCACCAGTAGCCATGCTGACAACAGGACGCACCAGTAGCCATGTTGACAACAGGACGCACCAGTAGCCATGCTGGCAACAGGATGCACCAGTAGCCATGCTGGCAACAGGACGCACCAGTAGCCATGCTGGCAACAGGACGCACCAGTAGCCATGCTGACAACAGGACGCACCAGTAGCCACGCTGGCAACAGGACGCACCAGTAGCCATGCTGGCAACAGGACGCACCAGTAGCCATGCTGACAACAGGACGCACCAGTAGCCATGCTGGCAACTGGACGCACCAGTAGCCATGCTGGCAACAGGACGCACCAGTAGCCATGCTGGCAACAGGACGCACCAGTAGCCATGCTGGCAACAGGACGCACCAGTAGCCATGCTGGCAACAGGACGCACCAGTAGCCATGCTGACAACAGGAAGCACCAGTAGCCATGCTGGCAACAGGACGCACCAGTAGCCATGCTGACAACAGGACGCACCAGTAGCCATGTTGGCAACAGAACGTATCAGTAGCCATGCTGACAACAGGACGCACCAGTAGCCATGTTGGCAACAGGACGCACCAGTAGCCATGCTGACAACAGGACGCACCAGTAGCCATGCTGACAACAGGACGCACCAGTAGCCATGCTGACAACAGGACGCACCAGTAGCCATGCTGACAACAGGACGCACCAGTAGCCATGCTGACAACAGGACGCACCAGTAGCCATGCTGACAACAGGACGCACCAGTAGCCATGCTGACAACAGGACGCCCCAGTAGGTAGCCATGCTGACAACAGGACGCACCAGTAGCCATGCTGACAACAGGATGCACCAGTAGCCATGCTGGCAACAGGACGCACCAGTAGCCATGCTGACAACAGGACGCACCAGTAGCCATGCTGGCAACAGGACGCACCAGTAGCCATGCTGACAACAGGACGCACCAGTAGCCATGCTGGCAACAGAACGTATCAGTAGCCATGCTGGCAACAGGACGTACCAGTAGCCATGCTGACAACAGGACGCACCAGTAGCCATGCTGACAACAGGACGCACCAGTAGCCATGCTGGCAACAGGACGTACCAGTAGCCAAGCTGACAACAGGACGCACCAGTAGCCATGCTGGCAACAGGACGTACCAGTAGCCATGCTGACAACAGGACGCACCAGTAGCCATGCTGGCAACAGGACGCACCAGTAGCCATGCTGGCAACAGGACGCACCAGTAGCCATGCTGACAACAGGACGCACCAGTAGCCATGTTGGCAACAGGACGCACCAGTAGCCATGCTGGCAACAGGATGCACCAGTAGCCATGCTGACAACAGGACGCACCAGTAGCCATGTTGGCAACAGGACGCACCAGTAGCCATGCTGACAACAGGACGCACCAGTAGCCATGCTGACAACAGGACGCACCAGTAGCCATGCTGACAACAGGACGCACCAGTAGCCATGTTGGCAACAGGACGCACCAGTAGCCATGCTGACAACAGGACGCACCAGTAGCCATGCTGACAACAGGACGCACCAGTAGCCATGCTGACAACAGGACGCACCAGTAGCCATGTTGGCAACAGGACGCACCAGTAGCCATGTTGGCAACAGGACGCACCAGTAGCCATGCTGACAACAGGACGCACCAGTAGCCATGCTGGCAACAGGACGCACCAGTAGCCATGCTGACAACAGGACGCACCAGTAGCCATGTTGGCAACAGAACGTATCAGTAGACATGCTGACAACAGGACGCACCAGTAGCCATGTTGGCAACAGGACTCACCAGTAGCCATGCTGACAACAGGACTCACCAGTAGCCATGCTGACAACAGGACGCACCAGTAGCCATGCTGACAACAGGACGCACCAGTAGCCATGCTGACAACAGGACGCACCAGTAGCCATGCTGACAACAGGACGCACCAGTAGCCATGCTGACAACAGGACGCATCAGTAGCCATGCTGACAACAGGACGCCCCAGTAGCCATGCTGACAACAGGACGCACCAGTAGCCATGCTGACAACAGGACGCACCAGTAGCCATGCTGACAACAGGACGCACCAGTAGCCATGCTGGCAACAGAACGTATCAGTAGCCATGCTGGCAACAGGACGTACCAGTAGCCATGCTGACAACAGGACGCACCAGTAGCCATGCTGACAACAGGACGCACCAGTAGCCATGCTGGCAACAGGACCTACCAGTAGCCATGCTGACAACAGGACGCACCAGTAGCCATGCTGGCAACAGGACGTACCAGTAGCCATGCTGACAACAGGACGCACCAGTAGCCATGCTGGCAACAGGACGCACCAGTAGCCATGCTGGCAACAGGACGCACCAGTAGCCATGCTGACAACAGGACGCACCAGTAGCCATGTTGGCAACAGGACGCACCAGTAGCCATGCTGGCAACAGGATGCACCAGTAGCCATGCTGACAACAGGACGCACCAGTAGCCATGTTGGCAACAGGACGCACCAGTAGCCATGCTGACAACAGGACGCACCAGTAGCCATGCTGACAACAGGACGCACCAGTAGCCATGCTGACAACAGGACGCACCAGTAGCCATGTTGGCAACAGGACGCACCAGTAGCCATGCTGACAACAGGACGCACCAGTAGCCATGCTGACAACAGGACGCACCAGTAGCCATGCTGACAACAGGACGCACCAGTAGCCATGTTGGCAACAGGACGCACCAGTAGCCATGTTGGCAACAGGACGCACCAGTAGCCATGCTGACAACAGGACGCACCAGTAGCCATGTTGGCAACAGGATGCACCAGTAGCCATGTTGGCAACAGAACGTATCAGTAGCCATGCTGGCAACAGGACGCACCAGTAGCCATGTTGGCAACAGAACGTATCAGTAGCCATGCTGACAACAGGACGCACCAGTAGCCATGCTGGCAACAGGACGCACCAGTAGCCATGCTGACAACAGGACGCACCAGTAGCCATGTTGGCAACAGAACGTATCAGTAGCCATGCTGACAACAGGACGCACCAGTAGCCATGTTGGCAACAGGACGCACCAGTAGCCATGCTGACAACAGGACGCACCAGTAGCCATGCTGACAACAGGACGCACCAGTAGCCATGCTGACAACAGGACGCACCAGTAGCCATGCTGACAACAGGACGCACCAGTAGCCATGCTGACAACAGGACGCACCAGTAGCCATGCTGACAACAGGACGCACCAGTAGCCATGCTGACAACAGGACGCCCCAGTAGCCATGCTGACAACAGGACGCACCAGTAGCCATGCTGACAACAGGACGCACCAGTAGCCATGCTGGCAACAGGACGCACCAGTAGCCATGCTGACAACAGGACGCACCAGTAGCCATGCTGGCAACAGGACGCACCAGTAGCCATGCTGACAACAGGACGCACCAGTAGCCATGTTGGCAACAGGACGCACCACTAGCCATGCTGACAACAGGACGCACCAGTAGCCATGCTGACAACAGGACGCACCAGTAGCCATGCTGACAACAGGACGCACCAGTAGCCATGTTGGCAACAGGACGCACCAGTAGCCATGTTGGCAACAGGACGCACCAGTAGCCATGTTGGCAACAGGACGCACCAGTAGCCATGCTGACAACAGGACGCACCAGTAGCCATGCTGACAACAGGACGCACCAGTAGCCATGCTGACAACAGGACGCACCAGTAGCCATGTTGGCAACAGGACGCACCAGTAGCCATGTTGGCAACAGGACGTATCAGTAGCCTCAGTACACCTGCTGGAAGCATGCAATTTTCACACGCTAAATCAAAACTCTTCAAATTGATTTAGACGGTTTCACTCGATGTCTGAACAATTGTGCGTATGTTATTAGACCTAAGTAATGAATCTACTAATGTATCACTTGCAAATAAACTTTTGAAATTGTTCATTTCCTTTACATTGACAATGCCTTGGAATTTTACCAAACGTTCCAGTTGATTTACTTTACTTATCAAAGTGAAATACAATTTCTTTTCTAATTTCTCAACTTAGCGAAACAGTTGAAGTTCATCACGTGATACAGTTCGAAGAAATTCACTCAACATTTTATTGGAAGACTGTCAATCGTTAAAAATTACTACCTATGAAGTCTATAAAACGCAACGTTTCGATGTACAAACATCATCATCAGCCTGAAAATGTACAGGAAAATTGATCAGTCACATTGGTAAAATGCAAATATAATTCTTAAGCTATATGAGACTAGAATGAAAGATGAAATCACAGCACAAGAATATTTTACAAGTGACTAGATATAAAGTTTGTACTTCAAAAATATGTGTATACGAAATCAGGTATAGTAATAGTATATATATTGCACACTATAGATGTTCACTGGACGAGCGATAGGGGCGAAAGCGAAATCCGGTCATTTCGCCCCTATCGCTCGTCCAGTGAACATCTATAGTGTGCAATATATATACTATTACTATACCTGATTTCGTATACACATATTTTTGTAGTACAAACTTTATATCTAGTCACTTGTAAAATATTCTTGTGCTGTGATTTCATCTTTCATTCTAGTCTCATATAGCTTAAGAATTATATTTGCATTTTACCAATGTGACTGATCAATTTTCCTGTACATTTTCAGGCTGATGATGATGTTTGTACATCGAAACGTTGCGTTTTATAGACTTCATAGGTAGTAATTTTTAACGATTGACAGTGTTCCAATAAAATGTTGAGTGAATTTCTTCGAACTTTATCACGTGATGAACTTCAAA
The DNA here is from genome assembly GCA_030386875.1 of Morinoia aosen. Lineage (NCBI taxonomy): Eukaryota > Metazoa > Arthropoda > Malacostraca > Amphipoda > Talitridae > Morinoia > Morinoia aosen. Next base: position 9,335,293 of record CM059558.1, on the reverse strand, counting down.
AGTGAAATACAGCGAAAAAATAAAGTGCTACCATCCTCAGTATTAAATTTAGATTTTTCGCGTTCTACAACAATTAGTCTTGAATTGTCCATGTTATTATTTAATTCCTACTTCCAAGAAAATTTTCAATTATTAAAAACGCTCACTTGCCGTGAATAATTGCCTGGTCATTCCCTCAGTTCCTTCACCGTGTTAATGCAAACAACATTTCATACCAACTTGTCAATGTTTAGAATAAAATATTTACACTATGAACTGAAGTGCAAGTAATAATTCTCAGTTCAAGAACGTTCGCGAGCTTCCAGTCGTTGGCGTCTGGGGCATTGCGGGTGTGCCACCTTGCACAGTCAGCTGGCGACTCGTGCCACATCTTATCAAACGTTCCCGACGCAGCCAACGTTTCCGGGATGTTCTACAAGTACGTTCTAGTTTTTGCCTGCGGGAAACGTTCTCAAGGAAAAAGTTCGTCAAAACTTAACTGAATTTTACTTAATTTAAATTATGTATTGTGTATTCCCTGGCTCTGGAAGAAAATTCAATTTTGATGCTTGCAAGAAAATTGACCGCGTAAAAAAAGACTATGAAACAGTAAAATTGAAAAATACACGCATATTAAAACCGGCAGGCCGCCGCCAAAACGGTTCAAGAAACGGTTTGTGAAAAGTACAGGAATTTCATGAGAATTTCTTGAGTCCGACTCGCGCGACTTTAGACTTAAGTTTTTCACTCGTAACTTTTGAAAGAATGCACCTATTGCCTTCAAATTGCTTTCAAACGAAAGAGCAAAACATTTTCTATCTTCTTATCATAAACAACGCCCTATCGGTTTTCTGAAAGTTACAAAAATTTCTCGATGAACCTTGCCCACTCGCGCGTAGTCAAAACACTTAAGTTTTCCACTCGTAGCTTTTGAAAGAATGCACCTATTGCCTTCAAATTGCTCTCAAACAAAAGAGCGAAACAGTTCCTATTAGCACATTATGAACAAAACCTAAACAGTTGTCTGGAAACTAAGAACATTTCACCTGCCGGTGAAATGTTCGTATGTGAGAAATATGAATTACAGTGTACTTTCAGAATGACATAACCTCAAGATGAATACATTTGCCTGTACGAAAAACTTACCGCGGAAATCGCAGCGGGGGCAGATGGATCAATGCCTAAATGACCTGTTTCGCAGGAGAAAGAGTAAAAAAAAGACATGCCTTTCAAATTTGCAACACTGACATAATTTTTTGATAAATAGTTGAAAGTAAATATCAATAATTATAATATGAGAATTGGTACAAAACCAACCGAAGTGGACGAATAAGCATTTCAATGGTTGAACATATAAATGAAAAAAATAAGAGAAGCAAGGTAACACAAAAAATTATTTTGAGATAATACCCATGAGCATAAGACAAATAGTCAGGTACAGGGTTTAGCAAATGCTAAATGAGTTTCTTTGTAGTTTTAAAATTGTTAAGAAACAATGGATGCGTGACAGATTTCAGCTTTCGCATATGAATTTGTAAAAGTTTTATTAGAAATAAACGATTCTTTTTTGTTAGTTCATATTCAGAGTGAGAGTCCTGATCTGACTCATGACCAATGTCTTAACCCAGCTAGGCGCCGGGATTGTTTTGCTGACACTTTTTTATTTTGTGCATTGTTCTGTGAAAATGGAGAGGGAACTCGAGCTCTTGAAATCGTTGCCGAGCAAAAGCATTAAAAGCAAACGTGAACTATATAAAAAATTATCGAGCAATTTCGGAAGTAGGAGATACGCCAGAGAGAGAGCTCGCTTCAGCAAATTAGAACGGACGAGTGCAGCGTTCAACTACCTAGTGGCCAGAATAGTTCAAGTAAGTTTATAAACTTAAATTACTTTTTATCAAAGCCAGTTGCTGTCAAAAGGAGTTACATAGATAGGCCTTCCCGATCATAGCATACGATTGCGCGAAAGATACAATTACTCTCTGTTATTAAGCTCAATAAAAAAGCACTCCAATATCGCACCTCGAGCGTGAGGGATTGATGTTAGGGGTAAAATGGGCAGATTTGATTTATTTTGCGTCTAGAACTATGAGGTCCACAGTCGGGATTTGGGACAATTTTCACACTGACGCATCATCTAGTGTGCTAAGTGGTGAGATCGGAAATAATATAATATTCATTATAACAAAACAAAAAGGGTTTATGATATTTCTTATTTACGCTAATAGTACTGGCGCAAAGAGTTCATCTGAGTCAAAGACCTGAAAAGGATTGTTGTACAACACAGTAGTCAGCTCTATGTAGCAAGACGAGATTCGTTTTTATTATCACTTTTATTTCCTATTCTCTATATTTATATGTACCATCCGTACATGAAAAAGTTTTGAAATTCATTTTTGTGTGAATATTAGTCTATATGTTCCTAGATGCGAGTGTTGTGCTATATTTCTTATAATTTTTTTTTTGAAAACGTCCTCTCACTACTTAGAAATAATTCAAGACGGTGTTTCAGTCGAGTTCGGATAGAGCGTATTCGTGTCTTTTCTTCTTTCATTTTGTTCGCTTATAGTGGAGGACTTCTGCGGCATTCTTTTTCTTGTAGTTTTAAGAGTTTTAAATCATCTTACCAAGCATGAAATTTCCAACATAATATATTTCTTTGGTGCCTCTTATTGATATAATTAACCCCTGACAGGGCCATTGTACGCCTCGTTTGGCTTGTACTCCTGTATTCCTCGTATGGGGGAAATATGCGTTTTTTTATTCTTTCTTTCTCTGCGCAATGTTAGCTCTGAACTTACCATCAGAAATAACTCTAAATTTCAGTAAATAAAATTAGCATACTAGGCCACTATTCCCTTTACTCCTAAGTGCAAAAATTTTGTGCATATTTACTGCTCATATGTGATATCACAGTATCTTCAATTTGTCCCATGTACCCATGTACGTATAATGTTGAAGAGAATACCGAAAGCATGTGAAGCCTGAGATGGTTTTTGTTGTTGTTCCTAGACTGTAACTTAGAAAACAAAAGGCTAGTACATTTTTCCGTTTTTCGAAGACTTATTTTCGTTTTACTTACTTTTTCTTCGGGTAAAATTCATACGATTATACTTAGCTCGACTGCTATTTTCGAGGTAGCAAAGGGACGGTTAAAGTTTTATTTTTACTAGTCCAACCCCTTTATATGAAATTAAAAAAGGGCGAAATGAGAGAAAGGCCGTAAGAAATTAATAAATACAATCTCTCGAGAGTTTATGAGGCCGCGTGAACACGGCCCGTCAAAATATAAAGGGTGGGGCAGAAAAACCTATCTGATTTCAAATCCCTTTTTCTCAGAAGAAGGAGCAGGTAGAGTAGTTGGGTAAAAACCGTTAGAAAGCCGGTTTTATGCCATTTGTCAGTAGTCAACATGCCTTGGTCTGGTGAACATCGTGCTTTTGTTATTGAGCGGTTTATCGAATGCGGTGGTTCGATAATTGCTACACAACGTGCTTTTCGAATTCATTTCGGACTCGGGCGTCATGATCCTGTTCCACATCACGCTACGATTAAAGTGTGGGTGTCAAATTTTAGACAGACGAGTTCAGCATTGAAAAAGAAGTCGCCTAGGCGTCTGGGGGCCTTACTTTTTTGAAGAAAATGGGCAAACCGTAACGGTCAACAGCGAGCGCTATTGTTTCATGCTGGAAAATTTTCTTAGACCCAAAATGGAAGAAAATGGCGTGGAAAATGTGTGGTTTCAACAGGATGGTGCAACCGCCCACACATCGCGACGATCAATGGACATTCTCAGGGAACTGTTTCCCGGTCGCCTCATTTCCCTGAGAGGTGATCTTGGCTGGCCGCCGCGCTCACCGGATCTCACTCCATGTGACTTCTTCCTTTGGGGTTACCTCAAATCATGAAGGTATAAAAGACAGGAGGGAGCGCTGGATGCGTTTCCTGTAACCTAGCTGGCTGTGTGCTAGCAGCCCGAATGGCTGTGCCTGCCGACCTTGAACCACTGCTCTAGTGTAGTGAGCTGCTGCGAGCAGTGATTGTCAGACCGTCGTTGTGTTAGTGTGTCGCTGCTGGCAACATGGTGAATTCCTGCAGCGCTTACGGTTGCAATGCTCGCAACGACAAAAAGAATAACATCTCATTGCACAAGTAAGCACTAAATCTAGGTAACATTCATACTTTTGGAGAAGGCTTAAGTAAAATTGCAGTTCAGGCCCGTGTATTTTAATTTCGTTTGTTATGTAATAGGCTATACATATTTGCACAGTATTGTTCTGCGTAGAATTCAAATTTGAAAACCATTTCATTCGGCGATCTCTACTTTTTGAGTTATAGCGTTTCAAATGTGTAAAATAATACGCATCCCCCTCAACAGCTCATTACTAACTTATGTTCTTAAAGCAGCATTCACACGATCAATATTACTTAAAATATTTACTATTAGTGTAAATATATTGATCGTCTGAACGGCATACTGATAGACTGATGAAAATATTTATGTGATCAAAATTTTCTGAAATTTCATCAAAATTTGAGCATTCTTGGATTGATGGAAAGTACTCTATATGAACGTGTGAACGCAACCAAGAGTTCGTCAAGTTGCCAAAAATCGTAGAGTTAGAGCCGGTCTCTCATTACTGAAATGCCTCCCCTCTTTGTGGAATCTTCCTCGGTTATTCAAAATACCCAGAAGCTAATAATATATATCATCGTTCATTCGGAGCTGGTTATAAAAGTCTTCCAGCTCCGTTACCCTTATACCATTAAATCAATTCACATAAGTGTGCATATTGCGTTTCAAAATCCACTCCTCCCCCGATTTCTTCCGATTTCGTCTCTTTTTCTGTAGCAAAACAATTAGTAACTCAAAATTTTTTGGCCCTGATTTAAGCACAACATTAACCACTTCCGATAGAAAGTCCGAGCAACTACTGATAGAAATATCGACAGTACATTATTGATCGTGCGAACTCGATATATTATTAATAAGTTGAATATAATATAGATTTTTTTACATTATAATAAATTATAAAAGAAAAAAGAGCTGTACACGTGTGCGTCAAATGGTTGTACGCGCACATAGTGCCGGCCCGTGTGCGCTGTGCAGCAATGGCTGAGTGGCTGACGGTGTGCCGCCGCCGCCGCTTCAGTTTTGCGTAAGTATTGCTCTGTTTCCTCTTCTGTAAATTTGTTTCATTTGCAATGCATTGCTGTTTTTTAGCACCTGTCATGTAGTTTAATGTTTCAGGTTGGTGTCTTTGCGTTTTTTAACAATTATTCGATATAGTTGTGTAGTTATAGCCTGAAACGTGAATTTATTCCTATGCAGTACAGTGTTTGGTACCCCTCCCGAGTGGCTGATTGCGGCCCGAGCTAGCTTCAATCTGCACTGAGGCGCGACTGTGTAGCGCTCCCTCCTGTCTTTTATACCTTCATGCCTCAAATCGAAGGTTTACCAGCATCGACCAAGGACCCTTCTTGCTTTACGAAGGGAAATTGCTCGGGCAATTGAAGAAATTCCTGTGGAAATGACGGTGAAAGTCATGGAAAGCTACCGCGAGCGCCTAAATCAGTGTATCCGCTCCCAAGGACGACATTTGAGTGATGTGCTTTTCAAAACTTAAATTTAAAAATGGCATAAAATTTGCGATATGCTAATAAAAAAATTTTTTTGACAACTTCAGTCGTTTTAATTTTATAACGTTTTGAAATCGGATAGGTTTTTCTGCCTCACCCTGTATAGGGGCGCATCAAGTTCAGAAAAACGATAGGGTGTTGTTTATAAAAGGGAGATAGAAAATGTTTCGCTCTTTCGTTAGAAAACAATTTGAAGGCAATAGATGCATTCTTTCAAAAGTTACGAGTGGAAAACTTAAGTGTTTTGACTACGCGCGAGTGGGCAAGGTTTATCGAGAAATTTTTGTAACTTCTAGAAAACCGATAGGGTGTTGTTTATGATAAGAAGATAGAAAATGTTTCGCTCTTTCGTTTGAAAGCAATTTGAAGGCAATAGGTGCATTCTTTCAAAAGTTAAGAGTGAAAAATTTAAGTGTTTTGACTACGCGCGAGTGGGCAAGGTTTATCGAGAAATTTTTGTAACTTTCAGAAGACCGATAGGGTGTTGTTTATGATATGAAGATAGAAAATGTTTCGCTCTTTCGTTTGAAAGCAATTTGAAGGCAATAGGTGCATTCTTTCAAAAGTTACGAGTGAAAAACTTAAGTTTTAAGTCGCGCGAGTCGGACTCAAGAAATTCTCATGAAATTCCTGTACTTTTCACAAACCGTTTCTTGAACCGTCTCGGCGGCGGCCTGTCGGTCATATTAAACGTTTAATTTAGACCTTAAAATTTACATTTGACTTTGTCGTTCATTTACTGCGTGGAATTGACTCTATCCCTGTTTTAAATTTCGTCAGTTACCTCCAATTTCTCTTTCTCTTCAAATCAACATGACTTTATTGAGCACAAACCGTTAAGAATGTAATAATGAACAAACAGTGAAGTTTATTTGGAAGAAAGACAAAGCTAATACATAAATAAACATTTTTCATTGCGACATACAACAAAGTTGAACAAAAACATTTAAGACAAATTATCCGCAGCTCTAGAATCTTTGAATACCATGTATGTATTTCATATATGCTACAATACACTGCATAGACATTGTGTCTCGTACTTATGCATTCAATAAACCATAATGTAGGTTCTCATTTTCTCAGTAGTAACCGGGTAGCCAATTGACGTACACCACGTACACAATCCAGAGAAATAAATATTTCAAACCCAAGTAGATCAGGTGTGAGATTCTTGAAAGTTAGTTTCTTCTTCTAGTTTTTCAGTAAAATTAGCTGAGAAGTGCGTAAGTGATTGTAAGCTAAGGGTGCGTTCACACTACGAGCGGAGCGGCGCGGAGCGTCGCGGCACGGAGCGGAGCGGCGCGGCGCGTGTGTTCACATGTGAGCTGAGCAGAGCGACCTACACAAGCATCAGTCGCTATGGAGCGTTCCGTGAATGCGCTTCCGTTGCTCGACGGCAAAACGGAAACACTGGATCCATCCCATCAACATGAGGAGAGATCGCTATGGAGAATACCACTATCTCTTCGAAGCACTGAGAAGAGATGAATCACAATTCTACGAGTATTTACGGATGAAGCCGGCAACTTTTGATGTACTACAATCCCTTATAGAAAGAAAAATTTTCAACGAGATTAGATAAATTTGCTGTTTAGCAATACACAAATTTTTATTGAGGATACATGTAAAGCAAAGTAGTTTAAGCAAAATTAAAGTCTTTCCATATAGGCTGTATCACATATATTACTACAGGTTTTCGTAGGCCAGTACGAACAAAAAAAGTCTTGTGGGGACTTAAACGTGAGTGAACGTAAAGTAATTCCCTTCAGAAATTCAGGGTTGTGCCAGAGAAACCTAAGTGAAAAATACTGACAAATATTGACTTGTCCTGACCAAATAGTTCTCGAAATACTGATATGCTTTCCGTTAGTATTGGAAAAAATCACCCAAGCTCATAAAATTTTGCAACTTATTGTGTATTTGACACTCATCGAGTCCTCCTCATCATCATACGGCCTCCTTTTTCTCCCATTTTACGGAAAAAATGTAAACTTTATTAAAAAATCGTACATAATTATACTTTAATCAAGATCATAAAATAAAATACACAGCATCACAAGAAAGATGAAACTACATTACGAGAAAAGCAAAATAAATTCCTTAAACTGAAGCATTAATAAAGTAACTTATCAGAGAAAGCAGAAGAAAATAGAAATAAATGATTAATGAACCCAAATGGGTGAAATTACACTAAAATATTACATGTTACACTATCAGTTATAATTGTTATATGATTAGTTGTACAAATAACTAGTTATATACTAGATTTTTCTAACTCAAACGACAATTCTACCCCTGTAAGATATGACGATCCAAAGGCGGAGCCGAGGAGAAACGCTCGACGCGAGCGTCAAAAAATCCCAACGAATTTCCCGAGCGTGCCGCTCCGCTCCGCTTGTCGTTTGAACAGCCAAGCGTTTCTGCATTCAAACATGTACAAACATTATTGCCGCTCCGCTCGTAGTGTGAACGCTAAGATTGCACGACTGACGATAGTAGTCTACGATAATTTTCACTGTCACGAGTTGAACTTGACAGCGAATCAACATGCAGCTGTTCTAGAGTGTTCCTGAGCCCGGCGCGAGAGCTGGTGTGCCACGTTTACAAGCTAAGAAGATGTGCCACATTTTTGGCACGTTCTCGAAAGCACGCAACAAACCTGAGGTTTTTGACCATTTTATGGGGATAATACGTTCTTAAGTATAAGAACGTGAATTTTCTTGAAGTTGTCTGAATACTCTGCCGCGTTTCATGGTTTATGCAGTTGATAAGCTTTACTTTGGTCATACACATTGCTCACGCGTTGAGGAATTAATTCACTTATCAAAATTCTTTCATATATGTGTTAAAAAATAAATTCCGTTCGTTCACTTAGAAATCCTGAACATTAAAAAATTAAGTGATTTAAGTATTGGTTTTCAGACATTTTTATAACTGACATATCATTGGAAATAGAAACGTTGAAAGTTAAAAATTGAACCTCCAACGTGGTTACCGAGCCGCAAATTTGCCTCACTGATGATTATTATGTGAATTGCTAACCGATATTTTGGTGCTAAGTGATAAGCTAAATACATCTAGCATATAGCTTACGTACAGACGGCTATTGCCAATAGAATGACGTGTACAAATATTTGTTAATAAGCGTGAAATTGGACATAAGAAGGAATTTATCAACGCTACCGCCTGCTATCAGTCAAAGGTTGAGTAGGCACACATGTACGGTATCCATAATAACCATCAGTCCCAAAACGGAGTACGTACGAAATGAAAGGAGAAATCACTGGGATACCAACCCAGGATGTGACAGTGTCCACCATTTTTTTCTACTAACCACGATGTAAGAACTTCCTTACATTTTATTAGCATCTAAACACAGTATGCCATTCAGCAACAGTCTCCATAACTTAATTTAGATAAGTACAGACGACTGATTCTGTTAGCAGGAGGGCAGTGATCTAAATCCTTGAATGCTTGGGCGGAGAACTAACGTCTTCTCTATTTCTTGTTAGTTTTGGGGGGAGTTGAAACAGCTTTACTGTGTTATGAAAATTTTTGTAACATACCCTCTGTACAATTTATCATTTACGATCTTTGTTCTGTACTGTTATCCCGTAAACGTCGTGCATAAAATAATTCACTTACATTTTAATGCGTAATTACAAAAACCGTTACTGTGGTGTCAAATTTTCATCGTCGATACAAAGGGTCAAAAGTTGTTTTCAAAGCGTGATTTAATTCTTGAACGCGATCAAAGTCTGGCGGGAATACTTAATTTTATTGTAAATGGAATTGAGGGTAAATGTTGGGAAAAATATTTATATTCCACCATAGGATAACTACAGCCCTGACATCAGTTGATAGTGAGATCTTGTGAGTGATATCTTTCCGGCAAGTTGTTAAATGCATTCATCTTCATGCTTCATTATTGTTATTATTTTGTATATAGGATTCACTTATGGTTCGAATGACAGATATCCATTTCTCTGTGAAGATTTTTGCATTTTCAGATTAAATTGCCGCTTAATTTTGCACAAGCAGTTTAATTCAAAATCATCATGCATGTAATGGAAATTGTGGAAGATTAGGAATGTAATGAAAAATGCGAGAACTTGAGATCAACTCTAATTAAATTGAAGCACTTGTGCATTGCTCACGTCTCGAGAAGTGAGCCAAGCAGTGTGGCATTCACGATGGAAGAAAAAATGTCTCATCTGATTGATAGTATGTTTTTTCGCATTATTCAGGTTGTGAGTATAAATTTATTATGCTGTACATCAAGTTCTTTTAAGTAGTTACTAAATACTATTTTCAAATGTATACAGGCAAAGATAGTTTCGAATTTCTGTCGTACAGACTTTTTAGATTTTTAAAGAATTATTTACATCCACTTGATACGTTGACTGCGGTTACGCGTTTGCTGCTGTCCTTCACGTTGGGTAGTAGGTAGCAGAGTTTAAAAACGACTTAACTGCTCGGATAAAGTGTATCTATTCTAAAAAAGAGCAAAATATAATAGCACGATGATATTTTACAGCGATTGCTAAAAGTTTTCCTTAACACAGGTTTTGAATCAATTGAAATGCAGTTTATTAACACCGATACATAAATGAAAAATTTTCCTAGTGGGACACATTTGACCAAATATGCAGCCAACATGTTCATACACTTCTAGCATGCATCACAGGCATTGTAGAGACCCAATCTTTCATGTCAATGAAGTTGGAGACTCTCAGAAGAATTTTATATCAATGTGTCACAAATTTAGGATAGCTTGGCCATAGGAATACTTTGGTCATTTTTTTCAACTTTTTATGTAAACATTGACATTAATGAAGTGTGACAAACCACACTCATGATATTTCATGCGAACTTTGTCAGCCATGGAGTCCCATTATTGTCTAGAAATTTCTTCCTGGGCGCAATTTCTTCTAAAAAAACTCGCGCCAGCGCTGGGCGCAGCGGATACTGATATTATAAGCAGTAGCCTAGGCTGCCTCTCAGTCTCAGCATTCAGAGAGAACTCAACTAACGCGACAGCGCAGAGTAATAGTCAAAGCAAGCGAGAGATTTACGTCCGTGCATTGTGGTACGAATTGAACTTCGTTTTACGAGAGAATCGTGTTATCAGTGCTACGAGTGAAAGTGGTAAACCGTCTACTGTGACCGATAGGAAAGTGTGATAGGTGAGCAATGGTAACGTTAATTGTGTGTTCCACAGCCGCATTCTCTAGGGCTTAAAGGATATTCTGCGCTCTGTCATAAATTGGCTATCAATGAGTGATTTTATGTCGCTAATTTTCCATTTATTCGATTGGATCTTCCAGAGTGCGTTTTGTGAAGTTGATGTAGAATTAATGTAAAGAGTGTTAACCTACTTCGTGTTCCCCTCAGGGGGATACAACTTTTGTATCTATGGGAATTAGCGCTCCCAGGGGAACCATCTGTGGGCCCGAGCTAAAGGTTAGGTAGGCTTCCTTTTTGTTGTAATAAAATAGGTTTTTGTTTTGTTACGGACCATCTTTTTTCGGTTCACTGCTGTCCTGTTTTTCAGCACCTACTACTTTCTTCTTCAACTTTTTTCTTGTTTCATGAACTTCTTTCCTAGCTTACTGTTTCTGTGCACCTTGTGCATAGATTCCACGTTCCCTCAACTCCATACTAAATGGTGCCTTCCTTTTTCCTCTCTTGGAACATCTTTGTCGTGGTTTAGGGAGGCTAAAACTTTCTTATATATAATAATAATAACCTACTTCGTGTTATCATTACTCATGCATTCTTTGAGTTTTCAAGTGTTGTCTACTATATGTAGCGCAATACCTCACATTACGCTAAAGTAATCATTAACTGATAAACGATAATCTTCAGAAACTGCGAAAAGAAGCTGCATAAATAGGGACTCGGTATTTAACTAATATAGTTTCCTTTGTTCAATAATTAGTTGCTTCAGATGTATGACATGAGTTCACTTGTTTCGAATTCGAAAATATTGAAGTGGATAATCCAAGACTTAGCTATCGTCCAGAGACCTGTGCCCGGAACATATGCTGAGAATTTTACCGTCACTGTATCATGTGCGAATAATGAAGTCATAATATCCCTTGGAATTATTTATAATGCTATTAAACCTGAAAAACTTAAGATCTATGGATATGAGTTGTTGGAAATCTGAGTCGGAGCATGAATTAATTTTGGTAGAGGATAAATGTTACTAATATGCGACCTGTGTTATTTGTGTTCATGCACACAACAGCTCACACGAAAATGTTATGATAAAGAGTACTAGGTTTCAAAGTATAAACACGAACAACCGAATCTTCACAGTTCTTATTGTAATAAAAATGTACATGATCACAAATGACCTTAACTCGTATCTTTTACCTTGAGGAAACATTCACGTGACATAAAACTTGAAGCAAACAAATAAAAATTGTTTTCATTCGCAGATCAACAATCAATGAAGACGAAGGCAGCAACCGCAGTGGGCATCGACCTGGGCACGACCTACTCCTGCGTGGGTGTGTTCCAGCATGGCAAGGTCGAGATCATCGCCAACGACCAGGGCAACAGGACAACTCCTTCGTACGTCGCCTTCACCGACACAGAGAGGCTCATCGGAGACCCTGCCAAGAACCAAGTCGCCCTTAACCATCAACACAGTGTTCGATGCCAAGAGACTCATTGGCCGTAAATTCCATGACCAGACCGTGTCCACTGACATGAAACACTGGCCCTTCAAAGCTACCAACGATGATGGGAAGCCTAAGATCAAAGTCGAGTACAAGGGAGAAAACAAGACCTTCTCTCCTGAAGAGATCTCGTCTATGGTTCTCACGAAAATGAAGGAAATCGCTGAAGCTTACCTAGGAGACACAGTGAAAGACGCAGTCATTACCGTACCTGCTTACTTCAACGACTCACAGCGTCAAGCTACAAAAGATGCTGGTGCTATTGCAGGTCTTAACGTCCTGAGAATTATCAACGAACCCACAGCAGCGGCCATTGCTTACGGCCTCGACAAGAAGGGCAGCGGTGCGGGCGAGCGCAATATTCTGATTTTCGACTTGGGAGGTGGCACCTTCGATGTTTCCATTTTGTCGATCGATGACGGTATTTTTGAAGTTAAATCAACTGCCGGTGACACTCACCTTGGGGGCGAAGACTTCGATAATCGTCTCGTTAATCACTTCGCCCAAGAATTCAAAAAAAGTACAAGAAAGATATTTCAGAAAACAAACGTGCTTTGCGACGCCTGAGGACTGCATGTGAACGAGCGAAACGAACTTTGTCTTCGTCTGCTCAAGCCAGCATTGAGATCGATTCTCTCTTTGAGGGAATTGACTTCTACACATTAGTTACTAGAGCACGATTTGAGGAGCTGTGCTCTGACCTTTTCAGAGGAACTTTGGATCCCGTGGAAAAAGCTCTGAGGGATGCCAAAATGGATAAGAGTCAAATCCACGAGATCGTGCTCGTCGGTGGGTCGACGCGCATTCCCAAATTTCAGAAGCTGCTTCAAGACTTTTTCGGCGGTAAAGGATTGAACAAGTCCATCAATCCTGATGAGGCTGTAGCATATGGAGCGGCAGTCCAGGCGGCTATCTTGACCGGAGACAAATCAGAAGCCGTCCAAGATTTGCTGCTCCTAGATGTGGCTCCTCTCTCGATGGGCATTGAGACCGCTGGAGGTGTCATGACTGCTCTTATCAAGCGCAACACCACCGTCCCCACCAAGCAAACTCAGACCTTCACCACCTACTCCGACAACCAGCCTGGTGTGCTCATCCAGGTCTACGAGGGCGAGCGCGCCATGACCAAGGATAACAACCTCCTTGGCAAATTTGAGCTCTCGGGTATCCCACCTGCACCTCGAGGCGTGCCTCAAATCGAGGTTACTTTCGATATCGATGCCAACGGTATCTTGAACGTGTCAGCTGTCGACAAATCAACTGGCAAAGAGAATAAGATCACCAGCACCAACGACAAGGGTCGCCTCAGCAAGGAAGAGATCGAACAAATGGTACAGAATGCTGAGAAATTCAAAGCTGAAGATGACAAGCAGAAGGAAAGAATTTCAGCTAAAAATTCACTCGGGTCATACCTGTTCAACATGAAATCAACTCTTGAAGACGACAAAATGAAGGCAAAAATCAATGAAGACGACCGCAAGAAAGTGCTGGACGTGTGCAACGAGACCCTGAAGTGGTTGGATGACAACCAGCTGGCAGAGAAGGAGGAGTTCGAGCACAAACAGAAGGAAGTGGAGAAGGTGTGCACTCCTGTGATCACCAAGCTCTACGGGGGAGCTGGTGGTCCAACTATGCCTGGCGGTCCCATGCCCTCAGCAGGACCCGGTGGTTCTGCTCAGGGACCAACTATTGAGGAAGTCGATTAAGAGCTATTTATTATTCGTTAGCGTTTCATTCATGTAAGCAATTTATACATATCTCATTCCACGGTCATATTAAGCCTTTATGTGATCAAGCTTTCCACATATCTATCGAATATTGTTCTCTACGGAAGTAATCTCTAACTTCGTTCGTGCATAGGTTGATGTGAGAGACATAGGCAAATGTGTCTGATAGGAGCCAAAGAATGGTTGAGTTAGTGTAGGATTTAGATCATTTATTGTTGGTCAGCGTCCCATTGATTTAGGATTACTAGTCAATAGTACATTAATTGAGACATTAATGTTTTAGAATCTCGAAGATGTTAGCACCTAGACAAATGTGTGGCCCACTGTTTTTTCTTTATGTTGCGTGAGCTATTATAAATTATTTATTTTTGTAATCAAGTCTTAGATGATGTGAATACATTAAATAAATTGTGAAACTTGTTGGTCATTACCTTCGTTCAATGTAATTTTTTTGAATAAGGTGTAAATTTTAATTCTGGACTCGAAGTATGGAACTTGTAACTGTGCACTTGTGATGTTGAAACAATTTCTTATAAATTTCACTATCTCTAATTTGAAATTCTGCGTTAGCGGGACAAATTATCTTCTGCATGATTGATGCAGGAGAAAATATAATTAAAGAAGAGTATGATGTAACTCTGACAAGTTAGGTATGCAGTTAACTACAGCAAATACATTAAGTGTCCATCCATGTCTGAAAGGAAGCTAATAGCTGAGCTGCATTATAATCATTTATAATAGAGTAAGCGCCTTACGTCGTTAGTGAGCGTGGGTAGGAACATCGCTCCTAAACACTAATGGTCCATCCCAACATCAAACATAGAACTCAGAAATAATTAACTAGCATCACACTGTCTGTTGAACAAAAAGAAGCGGTCATTGTACTAGAGTAAGGGTTTCTAGGTTGTATACAAGTAAACGAGAAATATCGCAGCGAGAAATATCCGTTTTTCCCTATGCCTCGATCTGATTCATGGGCTAATCGATGAGCGAAAACGACTGTTTCAGACTGTTTAATTTAAAAAAACCTAACTCGTCACACAAACCCTAACCCATATTTTATCGAGTGATCGCGGAGTGTCTCACTCCATCGTCTAGCACAACACTGAGCTATTTATTTTAGGTAATGAAGTTCATCTTCGTTGTTCTAGCCGCTCTGCCTCCCTGAGTTCGGGAGCTGGTACTGGGATTAAAAGTTTTTGTGACGAGAACAACGTTCTTCAGACGTATTCAGTGCATGTGTGTGGTTGCAGCTATTTTGTCATGAGCTCAGCGGAAGGTTAGGATAACGATCACAGTCATTAACTTTGTACCGCAATAAATTAAGATAATCGTAATGGAATTTTGATATTTCAAATGAAAAAATGACACAATCCGATTATTAATTTTTTACTTGACCATAAAAACATCTTAAGAATAAATTGTACGGTAAGGGAAAAATTATTCGGACGCGTTAGTGTACATTCTATATTTGTGCTCGTTTTTAGAAGTTGACTCATGAATGATACTAATTTCTTACATGTAACGAACGCATACTAAAAGTGAAGCTATTTTCAGACAAAAAAATTGAATAAAACGAAAGTAGCCATACAAAATTTTCTAAAACTTTGTAAAAGAAAACGTTTGGGACAATGGAGCAAATTGTTTTAAGCAGCTTCGTTGTCGTTCGTGTATTAAATTTGCGTTTTAATTATTTCTAGAGGTGTTCCTGGATACTCGATCATCCATTAGAATAGTGCAAGAAACAGCGAAAAAACTTTACGAGGCACGAAAATTGTGATAATTTTTCGTCTGAAATGGTAATGATTCGTTGAAGTGTTCAATATTTCATCGCCTCAGCGTTGGTTTGATTCATAACATTATTACTGAATACCACAAGTCAGAAAAATAGTTGACGTCGGACCCGAAACAGCTTTGTTATCCTGAGATCTACGTTGCTGTTATGAAGAAGTTTAAACAGGCGAGAAAAGAAGTTTCCTATGGCGTACCAGAAAATTGAAGTTATCAAAATTTTGTCGGGAGACTATTATGAACTGAAGAATTTTCAAATAAAATTGCCAAAATTTAGAAACTTTTGGTGTTAGCGTTAGTACGCTCACGTTACAGCAATATTCAATTTAACTTGAAATAAATCAAAATCGACCTCAATGTCTCCTCTTTCGTCAGGCACGTCGTATTGTTACTCGTCTAATTCAAACTAAAACTTTCTAGGTAAAAAAAACGATGTCAAAAATCACGAATCTCGATTGAAAAACAGAATTGCTCACAGTGTACTGACTGATTGTAAACATTTCGAGTACCGATATGAAAAATTAGAAAATGTTTAACTAGGGTTGTTACAGACAAAAAGAATGGATCGAATTTGAAATTGAGTCCAAAGGTTTGGGTCGCAAATTTTGAGGATATCGTTCAAAACAACCGAGTACAAAGATGATTGAAAATCGTGTATATTTTTGCCAGTCATTTGTCTTAATTTTTTTCAAAGTTACAAATGTTGCCTTAAATTTCCAGTGCATCTTTGGAATGAATTCAAATAGTTCTTGGAATTTGGTAGAATCCAGAATTCCGAACAACACATTTCACGAGTACGTAAGTTGCCCATGGGGGCAGATAAATTAAGCCTCGACATTTTTCTGGCTAGCTATTTTTATAATGAGGTCAGTTTTGAAAAACAAATTCTAACATATCATACCCAAGTTGGAAAACATGCACGGTGCAAACTTTTGGTCAGATTGATACCTTTTTTCTTCTTAAACTCTTCCTGTCAGCCCATGCATTTGTGTTGAGTTAGTGAGTAAACCGTTCCTTGGACTGCAAAACTAACTTCAGGCAATTGATTAAACTAAATTGAGGCCTGCGAACATGCTGTCAACTGGTTCAATATGCGACTTGGACGCATGATATGCAATGCTCAAAGTAAGCCGTTCAAAGACTATCCTGGGCTTTGTACTCTTTTCTTATAAATTACGTGCGATCAATTAAACAAAATAGAACGATATATATAATTGCTTTCTGCAAATTACGTGCTGCTAAGGAGTTTGAATTTCAATAACTTAGAGTAATCTACCAAGAAAAATGACATAAGAAAGCTTGGTGCATCGGCGCTGGGAATGGCGGGGCAAGGGACAGGATTCGTTGCCATCTGCCAGCATGAAATAGGCATGTCTGTTGGCACTTGGAGCCTCCATTCATTGTTGGTCCGTAAATAAGTTAAAATAAATGCTTTTTTGGTCAGAATGAAAACGACCCCCATCCTTGAGTCTGCATTCTGATCATTAGGAAGAAAGGACAACCGACAATCCTTGCCTTCAATCTAATCACTCCTTAGCAATAATGTCAATATTAATCAACGACTAGGGTTAATTCGCCGAACTTTCCAATTTCTATTGTGTTACTTCTCTATTGTGTTACAGTTCTGATATTTATCCTCCACCTCTATCACGACTCATAATAGCTTCTTATGGATATTTTGTATTTAATTCGTTATCTGACTATGTGTTTTCTGGAGGGAAATTCGAGAGCGTATCTGTAGAACCCCCAGAATGCTCCGTCTGCTTCGGGAACGTTTATTGAGATGTGGTTGGCACCAGGCGTTAGTGATGGTGAGTGAGAGGAGAAGCATGCGTTGTTTTGCATAAATTTAACTTAGTTTGATCATGTTTAGAAACAGTTGAAGGCCAGTGCTGATACAAGCATCGGTATGTTCACCGAGTGCAATTTTTTGACCGGTCGAGTGAACGCTTATTTTAACTCTCTTTTTTCTCTAGAATCATGGGTTACTTTTTAATTTTGGCGTGAATGAATTTCATCTTAGTCTAAAAATGAAGCCCATCTATTTCCATGTTCCCTCATGAATAAAAGGAATTTCTTTCTCGCCCTCGGAGGGATGGAACCGACCTGGGTTGCATCAGTCATATGAACTGGAGGACTTCTGAAATTACTTCTTGCACGTATTAGGAACTAAACAATGTGAAAAGATTTCTTCTATTTCTGAGCCAAACAGAATGGGGGCTAGGAACACACTGCCATTTGGTTGAATGCTTGAAGGAGACGCGTGACGTGAAGCTCCTAAATTGGTGCACGGCTCTGGCACGTAGTCAATTGATTCCATGGTGAAGTGTCTCCCAGTCACAAAATTCTAGAGCGCACAAGTAGAACGACCAGAAGGGTTCGTCTGTTTCGGGAACGTTTATTGACACTTGGCACGAGGCGTCAGCTGAAAGAGAGATGTGGCACACCAGAAGATATTTAATTACAAACGTAATTACTTGGTAATATCGTTATGTTCTTCTGCAGCAGATGGGTTGGTACCAAATATTCAAGACATAAAATTCGGGGAAAGACAAGAACAAATTGAGGTATTGAACAAATTGCCTATGCAATTATGCTTCGACTTATGCGCTCAACTACGAAAAATTAACTACGAAACTACATGCGAAGTCATCACATCAATACCTGCGCAGTCATCACATCAATACATGCGCAGACATCACATCACTACATGCGCAGACATCACATCACTACATGCGCAGACATCACATCACTACATACGCAGGCATCACATCACTACATGCGCAAACATCACATCAATACATGCGCAGACATCACATCACTACATGCGCAGACATCACATCACTACATGCGCAGACATCACATCACTACATGCGCAGGCATCACATCACTACATGCGCAGACATCACATCACTACATGTGCAGACATCACATCACTACATGCGCAGACATCAATGTTGTGAAACAACATTAGACAACATGCGAAGTCCTAGTCACAAAACCGCAATACCGTAAAATCTGTCCCCAGCTAAGCCTTGTAACCATCATCAGTTACACGAAAGCTGTGGGATCAAACTCATTTGACGATCCATGAGAATGGAGCCGGTTCTCAGTAAAGCTTACGTACTCTCTTGCATGCAGTGACACCCCAGCGTAATTCATAGACAACTTAGAAATAGAAGTATCATTATTTAAGAGCCATCAAAACAGACAGCATAGAATATGAATGTTCATGCTCTAAATTTTTCTTGATAAAAACCGGGGCAAACGTTGTTACGCTCTCAGATCGATGCATCGACGGCAAACTTTTCAAAAGTACTCTTGGAGACTATGCAGCAATCATTTCAAAGGTTTTAGACGTGTGTCTTCACATTTTTAATTGAAGAGAAAATGGAATTTAGAAAGCAAAAGATTGACCAAAAATGAATTAATTAACAAACAGTTATGCATGCTTCATCGTAAGGACGATCACTGTCGTGTTCGTTCATTAACAAGACGGAGATCACTTTGCCCTCTATAAAATTTGTGGCTGAATAATGTTGCCCCTGATAAAGTAGAAATTTAAAACATGACGAATAGCTCTACTAACAAGCTCGGCAAGGCCGAAATGTTGGGTAAAACACAAAATGCTCCCCACGACACCACAAGGTCCCTACCTCGGAAGAACGCCTAAGCGGCGGAACGTTGTAATAAAACATAACAATGCATGTTGCCTCAGTAATAAAAATCACGACACCAAAACAATGTTGTTTACTAAAGGATTTGACATTTTATGCGTATCCGAAACGTACCTAAATTCACGAATGTAAAGTTAGTTTTGATATTCTGTATAACGAGTTGTGTCGTTATAATGGCGTCTTTTGTAACAAGAAAGAAAGAAAACAGTTCATTTCTAACGAAGTTGATACATGAAATTTACAGCTGTGGTATTTAAAATCTCTTATCATTAAGATCCTTTGTTGATATACAGCACTTACTTCGATATCGTGATGCCCAATCCGATTGTCGAAACAAATTATTGAGAGAAAAGCATGAAAAATATATTCTCTTCGTTGCGTAAATCTGAGTGTGTAATGCATGTAAATACAGGTAATAAAGAAAATAGCATCAAACCAGTGACGCATTGATGGAACGCATTTGTTAGTGCCTACTTACTTTGAAATACGAGCTCAGGAAATTGTGACGTCAGGAATTAGTGTTGAAAGTAAAATGAGTGGATTTAAATAATTCTGCGCCTAAGAGTATGAGGTCGAAATTCGCAACAAGTTTTTCACTCTCACTTATCGACTAGTAAGCCAACTAACGAGCTCGGAGAAAATAAAATATTTTGCTATAACATACATTTATGATATTTCCTGTACATATATGCTGCCCAAAAGAGTTCACCTCAGTCAGAAACATAAAAAGAAATTGTTGTACAACGTTATCCAAAAACATTTACAGGTACTTGTGAGCTATCTGTTCCAACTTTAAATTTATGGTTTCCTTTTGATGTCAAGGTTAGGTTAAGATAGGTTTGCTTAGCTAAATTATTGTTAATTTTCATTATTTTCAATTCTGGTTTTCTTTCAGGCCAAAATGAATCTCTGGGACCTTCTAAGAACTGAAGAGGAAGGTCCCATAGATTCATTATACATTTATAAATGGAAAGTATATAAATTGCATTCGAAATAAATATAAATCAACGAGGATTCCTTCTCGCATGAAAAATCCATTCCTACTGTCCAGAACAATTCAATATTCATAAAACAATTACATTTTTCGCTGTTTCCCCTAAAAACACTTCTTCCCTTAAACAAGTGGTGACAACCCACAAGTACCTGTTGGCGCCGTCCATGCTTCTTAAAAAATAGTTGAAAGAATTATCCCAGCGTGCTAATGCTAGGTAGATTTTCTAGGCGCCAGATGCGTGACAATCGGCCAGCGTGTAGTTCACTATTGAATTGTCTTTGTTTATTTCTAAGTACATTGGATTTGATTATACTGAGACATATATTGATGACAAATGCATATTCATTTATTTCTTGTTACCGTCTTATTTAGTTTTATTCTTTGTCTTTCCAGACACCTCGCAATTCCTCAATATTTTGAAACTTGCCAATGTCATTGCTATTATCATTGCTTTCTATTACTGTGCTACCGTTAAAAGGACTGATGTTTGTTCATGTTTCCTGAAATAAATCATGAGAGCACCCAAGGGGCTAGTATCAATTTATTGAACCGTGTGGTAAAGGGAAGTCTATTCCCCTATAACATCGTAGGCCAGAAAGAGAGCCTACAGTACCCATTCACAACATAACTGGAGCAATACGTGAAATTAACTACCCAACTAATGATGACGTATTAGACTCACGGGCAGAAACAAGAAATTGCCATGCGAGGCTAACGATAACGATAGCATTGCACGACATTAATAAGGAAAGGAAACACTTTAAGTCCTTTAGAGTTAATACATAAGATGAATTACAATGCTTTTCAAAATTTAAAGATCGTCATAACAGCCCATCTCAATGTTTGTACAAGAGACTGATAGAAAAACAAAAAATGTACGCACACAGTAAGTTATTCTGAGTTTGATAATGTACATGAATGAATGTAATTAAAGAAATATAAAAATGAACAAAGTGCGGTGAAACGCTTTTGAAAGTCACCACGTATATTTACTTGTGACTATCTTTTGCAGCATCACGGAATAATGTTGAATGTGTAATGGTTGGAAGTAGGTAATTTTATGTTCAAAACTAAAATATCGAAATGGCAGAAATTCAAAACTATATTTTGGGGGGAATATAACGATAGAATCAAGTGGACTACCTCAAAGAACAAGTTTTAACCGTACAAAAAATTTATGATACTTTCTATATTACTGCTTGACAATAATATAAGGAATAGATGTGTTAGGTAACGTGATAAATTTATAATTAATAGAAAAACACGGTATCTATAGCAAAAATGCTAGTCGCTTCTTAAGCAATTTTGCAGTAACTGCTGTGCGTGTGTACATAAATACTGACACACAAGCAATCACATAGCTTACGCATACGAACACAAGCATTGGATCGAAAACTTAGTAGTGTAGGGTAACGAACAAAAGAAATTCGTTACTGTCTTCAGTATGTACTGCAGCATTTAATTAAAGTTGATATGCAAAATGACATACTATTTTGGCCTTAAATTCAATCATTGTTTGAGGGATTTCGGTACCCTGCGGAAGTTTGTCCCACAGTAATGCTCATGATATTGACAAAGCTTTCTGCCCAGTGTCAGATGAACGGTAGTTGACAGAGACAATATTTCTCGGATTAGGCTTTTAGTTGATTACAGTGGTAGGGAAGTGGGAGATATGAAGAGGAAAATATGTATTGGGCTTTATGAGAGGAATTTTTATTAAATAGAAGTCCAGCCGAGCTTATTTAGCATAGGATTTGAATGATTTTTCCTCTAGAATTTACTTTTGCATACCACCTTGGCCGCGAAATTCATAAATTTTTGTAACTCTCCTCCCGAGGTATGTCTCCCCATACTAGGCTGCAATAATTAAAATAAAAAGAAAGAACATAAAAACCTTTTTCCAAAAAGTTTATTCAGGAAAAATAGTACTACAACACAATAACTTTTGAAAAGTTTTAAGCATAAAAACCTTGTTTTTCCAGTTCATCCCGCGTTAAAAGACGAAGAAAATTACTTATCATCTTTACTAAAACACTCCCTACAAAATTCGATCTCACTCTATTCCTAAAAGGCAACGTTTCGATGTTAGTAGATCATCATCAGGCTGAAAAATACAGAGTAAATTTTACAGTCATGATCAAGATGACTAGAGGCAGATAATTATAATTTGTACAATAGGAAGACTGATCTCTAGATGACTAGCTAATATTGACCCTGAAACAAAGATTGACTGCACACAAGTACCAAGGTTCTATTTTTAATCACTTTTGTCTTGAACATAGTTTAAACCCTCGAATGAAAATCTTTATTCAAATACCAAAACTTTATATCATGTTGTTAAAAAAGAACATATTCAAAAAATAGAAGCCTGACATATTCATAAATTTAAACCGTCCCTCAATGAAAATACTATATATTTTTTTGCTCTGAAACTATCCAATAGGACTGTAGGTTAGAAGTTTGAAACACCCGGTTGATCGTTCATTTTGGCCTTACGTCTGGTACTGTGAACATGTAGCTGTTGCTCAATATATAGCTAGTCATCTAGAGATCAGTCTTCCTATTGTAAAAATTATTTGCCTCTAGTCATCTTGCATTGTGATCTGTGTTAGTTTTCTTTTTTATATATATCGTCTGATTCTGTTTTTGCTTTTGATTTACATTTCTTAGTATTGTGACTAAAATTTACTCTGTATTTTTCAACCTGATGATGATGCACGAACATAGAAACGTTGCTTTTTATAAATAGAGTGATATCGAATTTCGTAGGGAGTGTTGTAGGGAAGATGGTAAGTAATTTTCTTCGTCTTTTAACGCGTGATGAACTGGAAAAATTTCGTATGGTCGAGAAATTGGAAAAGAAACTATGAAAACTTTGAATGATAGACAAACCATACGAGGAGGCCAATAGCCGTGGTATAATTATGTTATTGTGAGAAACCATAAAAATAAGAATGAAATAAAACATTGACACGATGATAGATTGGTATCGGTTAAAAGTAACAAATACCTACAAAATTTCTACGCTTAGTTTACAAATGATCCAGTAGATGGTTTCGTAATCGACGGATCGTCCTGGTCAGGGACAAGCTATTGAGGAAGTCGATTAAGAGTTATTTTTTGTTCGTTAGCGTTTCATTCTTGTTTCCATGCTATACATTTACCGCATCATTTACTACATTTACTTCATCGTTGTGTACTAAAGTTTTCAGTCGTTGACAATTGCGGAAATAATGTGCTCACTTCTTTAAAAAAGTTGAGCTGAGTTTTTGCGTACATCAGTGTTATGTGATAGCACATCATTTTCGTGAAGCAGCTTCAGAATGATCAACATCCTTTCCTGGTAAATGGTTACTTATTATTCAATGTTGAACTCCGTAACGTTGACCCGTGAAAATCCAGTACTGTGCGTCATACATAAATGCTATAAGTACTTCTGCCGACGATTGTACCCTCGCGTACAATATTTCGAGTCAGTTGTTTATTAAGTATCATTTTTTGTCTCCCAGTATCATAGATGTGTTGAAAATATTAAATAAATGTCATAGCACGTTTGTTATTACCCTTTACTTAATTTACTCTTTACTCCTTGATGAATTTTACATATTAGCAACATAATTTTAATTCTACACTTCATGTGCTCGTATGAAGTGTTGAATAATTCGGATTGACGTCGCATATTTAACCGATTTCAGGATGGCTACACCACCCGATGAGTACGAGATGAAGGATCTGCAGTGCGGTTAAATGCAGAATATCATTCAGGATTTTAGTTAAGAATAAATCAGAAACATTATTGAGAACTATCCTTAGAAGAATTCTCTTTAGCAAATACCAAAATATATTTCCACATGTGAAGCCCTAATGCATAGCAGGCATGATTATTGAGGTTTGATGGCTGGTGAACACGAAAGCATTATGCTTTCGAACCCTGATAAATTATCACTTGAGCCGCATACAGCTAATTTATGATTTTAACTCCCATAGCAGTACCTAGAGCGAAAATTCATAACTATCTACTCTTTAACTCGGGGTGGATGAGAGACATTTACCTGTGGAATTATTAAGGCAAAAGTTTGTCTTGACAAGCATTACAATTTAGAACTGAGAAAGAATATTCGGTGGTAAATTCGTGCAATTCATGCAATACCTTGGCAAACCTTGATAGGCGTGTCAGCAAAATTCGCCTAATAACTCGAGCAGTGCAGGGAAAATGAAGGTCACCATTCAAGTGATTTTATTTATAACTTAAAATAATTTGTTTAGTTGTGTGAATGTATGGTAAATTTTGCATATTCCTCTTTCCAAATGAAAATTAACCATGTATCTCAAAACTTCATAGACTTAGCCTGCTTCAATAATCGTATCCGTTTCGATAAAATCGGACCCTTTACCACAGAAGTCATGATCGTATGCCACATTCGTAAATGTATTTCCACCACCAAAAGTTCATCATCTAGACCTCCTTGTCGTTCTGAAGCCAGGCAAAAGCTTCGCTTGGAGGTTTCCGTGTGAGGTAAAATGTACTGAAGTACTACAATGTACGTGTGTGTTCTAATTGCGGCTATTTTTTCGTCACATGTGCTGCAAGATGCTAAGATATTGATGGTTAAGATATACTTTTCGATTGATTACTTGAGAAACTCGTACAATAAATATAATAATTCGTTATTTGACTCCCAAGCAAAATATTTTTAACTACCTGTGCAACGCTCAAGTAAGTGTTGTTTTTTAGTGAAATTGGTTAACGAAAGGTAGAGCACTGAACAACTCAAGTCAGAATTAGGAAACATTTATTACTTTTAACAATTTATACACCACAAGCGATGTATCAGTAGATTGTTTACTGAAGCTATTCCAATGAGCACACTTGAGTATAGCTACTTGTGGGCCCGAATTAGTTAAGCGACTTCTAGGGCATCCTTTCATCAACGCTATTTTAATGTGCATAATTATGTTTAACCCAATTCACTTAACCTAGTTCCAGAATAGACTGATAAATGAATTCGTTCACTCAATAATTGATGCCTAATTTTTCAACAGTAGTTAATATGGGCTAGATGAGAACAGTTTATTTTAGAAAAGATTTACGATCTGATTGAAGATCTGCAATGTGTCATTAATCAGGGTTAATTACGCTATCAAGGTGAGTCATATAACAAAAAAAAATTGAATTTATTACCTTAAGCCATTGGTTCCCAACCTGGTTGTAAAGTAAACCTATTATAAGTAAGTAACAAAGCTAAACCAAATAACAATAAATATCAAAAACTAATATACAGTATTAGAAAAGAAAAAATACAAAGCTAAGTGTGGTAACCGAAAAGTATTTTCACAAGTATGCTTCAAGACACAAGTCAAAGAGAGCCTGGAAGTTGTTGGTATCATTCTCAACAACGTATCTGTGCGAGAAGGGGTTCTCAACTGTGCTGGGGATGAAAACAAAAAAGAGGACTCGCTTGAATGTTTCCAACGATGCCAGGCTGGCACTTTCAACCACGAAGCCAAGAATTCCTCAACTAGCTTCAAATGTGCAACTCCAACCATCTCACTGATGCTCTTGACATCTTTGGTAAGTCATTAGAGATGCAAAATGTACTAATACAATAAAGAAAAGAAAATATCTCTAGTGCTTTAGTTTAGCCATATATATATTAATGTTGACAACATTTTGTGAAAGGGGTAACATGCTGTGGCATGCTAAATTGGGTAACAAGCTGAAAAAGGTTGGGAACCACTGCCTTAAGCTATTACTATTCCGGTAGGAATAGGGCTTCAAGATTCTTTTTCAAAGCTTTGTCAGAACTTTTTTTCACGGATCTCACCAGGGATCGAATGCCAAGTCTTGGTTCCACTGAAAAGAAAACTGTGTTGTTACCTAACTTTTGAATTATAAGGAGGTATGAAATTACTTCTATTTTGGGCTTTATGATCATGATCATGATGGCCAGTTTGCGCAATTAATAATTGTTTAGTATATTTGTCGCTATCTTTTGTCAATGTTTTATATAAGAAATTACATTATATGGAGAGCTTATAGAGATTCAGAAGTTCAAATATATCGAACTTTTGAATAAATCATTTGTGCGAACATTATATTCTAGTTTTCTTGCCACTCTACTGACTCTTTTTCGCAGCACATAGAACAAATTGGTTTCATGTTTATCTTTTCCGTGTCATGCTTCCATTCCACAATGTAAATATGTCAAAATGAGCGTTTGATGAAGAATTCTTAAAGCTTCTTCTGGTGAACATGATAGGAATTCCCACGGATTTCAATAATATACTGCTCAAATGTGCAATATGCTCTATGAAATTCAAATGTTTACCTACCATAATGCCCAGGAACCTACAGGAGCTGGTTTCTTCATCAACACCATCACCAATGTTGATGCGTAGAAGAGACACTTTCCTCTTGCATGAGAATATGATGCATTTTGGCTTAACGATATTCAGGTTATTTTATTAGCTTAGAGCCTCATTGAAACTTTTGCAGCATTCAAGCGCCATTTATGCTGCATATCGATGAGTAAGAACGTAGCCATGAACATACAAGTTATTCATTTTGTTAAGTAACAAAGACTGATGGACAGTTACATCAAAGATAAATAACGTCCATTTTATTCTCGCCCAGAATCACCAAGAGCCTGGTTGACCTTATCTCCCCTAAAACCTTAATATCGAAGGGAAAATAATTTCAAGAGAAAATATTCATCACCTTGAAATGAACTATGCAGTGCCGACCATGGGTGATATTATCATGCTATTCGTTTGCAGGGTGATGTAAATTGTAAAATGGTATGTCAAGAGGTGTGTGAGTTACAAATTACTTATATCTTTAAGATCTTTGTATCCGAGTAAGAAAAATGGAATTTCAAATCATATTTTTCGACATGAGTTCGAATCTCAACTGCGATAAGCAGAGGATTGAAATGATTAAATGCCTCGATAGTGTTGCATGAAAAATACTGTTGAATACGCTTTATGCAGCATAAAAATATGGTCCGAATCAAATGCCTATTGCACTAAAATCGCTTACATAATATCGAAATAAAGTTTTTGAGTAATACTGAAGATCATGAATGTTGGAAATAATTTCTATATCAAGCCCTAACAGCCAAATGACTTCGATATGCTGTTTTGTGCCCCGTAGCAGCCGCAGAAACACAGCCAGCAGCCCTGGCGATGCCATCGCGGCAGAAGAACATCAAACCAACACCTGAAGTGCGCTGGTAAAATGAGAGAAAAACGACATTGTATCCCAAAAAGCTGTCACGAAGTATCTGCATAATGGGTTTCAGAAAGTTTCAAGTGTAAACGTCCTTGTGTCTAAGGGGTAAAAATATTATGAAATACCATGTTAAGTATTCTATGTTATTGAATAAACTAAGAGCGAATTATAAAAATACACACCATTAGTTTGCTATAAGTTAGCATAAACATGAAGACACCAAACTCACTCTACCTACGCACGGAAGGAAAAACGTCGACGTTGATGCAAAAGCGCTTAGAAGGACGCAGGCTTCACAAAATCACATTGATGCTTGAGCCCGCGCGGTGAATGGGGGTGCCTTAAAAGAGGTCTGCTGTTCGGTATTCAGTATAGACCATGGCGAGCACTAATTGGTGTGAACACTTTCGCAGGACTAATTTAAGAATATTATATACGAAAAATTCCGCCATTAGTGATTTTCATGAGAAGGAAGAACGTTGGCAGACATAATTCACCAAGAACATTTTACTACACGCACGTCTAAATCAAATAAACAACAATTTCACTGAAATAAATTTCAATGTTTGCACCGAATACAACGTATGAGGAAGTGTGAGATGGATGGTTCAAAACTCCCAAACTGTTCATTGCGTTCATTAATATTTATTCATGTTTATTTTGGGGTACAGAAACAAATGCCACGAAACAGAAGCGTAAATACAACTCAGGAGGTTTGATAATATCAGGAGTATGAGGCATATCACAGCTTATAACATTTTATATTAGTACTGTTTTTGTTATGAGCCTACTAGAAGCATGCGATTAAAGTAAAATATTAAATCCGTGGATAATTATTTCGATTTGCTAAATTTTCTAATGGGTAAAAGGATAATTCAAAAATTTTGTCTGTAACAGATTTTATGTGATAATGTGAATCTTTCAAAATAGTGAAGGTGATACGTTTAAATTATCCCTTGTTGGTTTCATCTTAAGAAGTTCTCTAGCCCAAAATTCTGGAGCGTATTTATAAAACACCTAGAAAGCACGGTTTGCTGCAAGATTTCTTGAGATGTGGCACACGGAGTCATGCAATAGTGAGATGTGGCACACCAGCTCTACAGGCGGAGACACGAGCATGCTGGGAGCTACGAGAACATTCTGGGGCTGAAAATATTTAAGTGCACTCCGAAATTTAATTATTGCTGGATTATATCTTTTCATGCGTTAGCTTTTGTATTTTGACACTGGAATTTTTTGTTTGAAGTAGCTGAACGTGTTTGACGAGTTCACCTTTCACCCAGGTTCCAAATTCACTAACGAGAGGGCATTAATGCAATATTGGACGCACCACGAATAATTGCTCAGCTTTGTATTTCAAGGAAAAATTGATTGGAAATTCGAGAGCGGAGCCTGTATCCAACTCATTGATTGTTAAATGAAACAGATAACGAACGTTTAGGTGACATTTTTCCATTTTTAGGTGCCATAAAGTGAATTTTCAATGTGCATAGCTTTGAACCATCGTTAGTGGGTTATGATCAGGTCGAACATCAATAAACTCCCGAATATAAAAGAATTCCACTGAATATAGAATACAACTATTAAGTATTTTACAGCCCTGGGAAACCTTCACACCTTCGCTAATAACTTTGTATTGAGAGAAGAACAATTTCAAGGAGTGTGTCATCTTCCACGAATAAATTTGGCGTTAGTCAAGTCATATTGCACTGACTAAAGTTATTCTGTTAATTGCCTATCCAGATCTCAACTTGTGCGATACTTCTACAACTTCAAGACGTAAACGTTATTTTTTCCTGCGCTGAAATTTTAGATTTGGTTGTGTACCTTTTCCGACCTAGTACAACAATGCACCGAATCTCACTGATGTAGTTGGTCTAACATTTTATTTTGTAGAACACGCTTTTCTTTTCATCGAATTTTCTGTCATCTTTCAATTTACAAAACTAAGGATTTGTCTTAGTAAGTTTGTGGGCTTATTACTGAGCTTTAAATTTCATGGACCGTTCCATGATTCTTTTTAAAATATTATGCACGACCCGTCAAAAAAACAGAATTCGATATTTTCTTACGACAAATCTTCCAGACTGGGATTACAAACAAACATATCCGTCCTAAGAGTACCCGTGTTTAAAATATTCTTGTACTTGTGCACTGGTGAAACTCGTATCACAGATACGATCATAACCATCCTTTGAGAGCGCGACAGAGAGAGACGGACCAACCAACCAAGACGAACCAACCAATTTTATGTGTTCAATGAAAATCCCCTTGCAAAAATATTAGAGAAATTATGCCCAGAAATTACATAAATTTATCTATTTATAAATTTTACGAGACACCTGGTGTTTTATTAAATAGCATTGTCTATTTTAAAACTGTGTTGCCATCGAATGTAAACTGCATTAAAGGAAAAACTTATTTATGATGAATGATGGTATCCAAATTACAAAGCAACGATAATCTAAAATTGTATCATGCTGATATACTTTCTCAGTTTTCGCTTCGGGTCTTACAGTGCTGTCTGATGAACCCTTCATCATTGCAGTAGTGAAACATGTGATTGAAACTGAATCCAATATACATACATGCTTGAGCAACGTACCAAGGGCATATAATTCACCCCAAATTTAGCATGTTCGATGAGATTCCCATTGCAATAACATAAGAGAAATTACGCATGAAAAATATAAAAATTTATCTATCCATTTAATCTTTTACACATATTTGGAGACACCTGGAGTTTTATTACCTGAGGATAGATAAGGTGCATGCTGAAGTTATGGTGATGCAAGCAGTACAGCGTAGAAACTTCTCGTTTCAGTGATGTTCTAGAAAACTCCAGAGAAAACGAGTCAGCAGCAGAGACTGAGATATAAGCGACCGTCGTGGCCGCTTCCAGCAGAACAAACTCTACGAGTGACGCGTACGGAAGAGAGGAAAGCAAGTTACATCGAGTTTACACGAAGTAACCAAGCGAAGCATCGTTGTACTATTGACGTGATACTCAAGTGCTACGTGTTTAACCCTTTAACGTCCGAATTTTTGTACTCATATTACCGTTAACACAACCACCGTCACTAAACTGGCGCTGGCATCAGGCAGTCACCAATATCAGGATGGGAAAGGAACTGCCACTCGGCAGAGAACTTCAAAGAACACATTAGGGAACTAATTGAATAAGAAATACAATATATTGAAGGTATTTTTGAAAGAGGACACTGGTGTCCTCTGGGGCGTTAAAGGGTTAAGAAGCATTTTCAACTAGAAGATTACCCAACGATTAATCGTTCTAGTTCTATCTCCTACTCAGCACTAAACTTGAACTGAAGGTAAGGTCTAGAGATTTTTTTATTTGGTTATTATTACTGATGTTCGCTGATGCAACTTCTGGTCTCAATTGCGCTTAGCGAATGACTTTCAACTATTGAATGAAATTGTAATAAGTGGTCGAATTAATGGTTGGATGGATTATTACGTAGGTATGGAAGTTTATCATTTCGATTTGTTTAGTGTTTTTATGAGTACAAGAACAATACTTTCCTGGAGAAGGCTAAAATCAGCTGTCCTTCCCTGAACTAAGCTTTGGACACTCTTGAAATTAAATGGAAGGAGACTGATATTTCCTTACTGCTGGAGTGGAAGTCAGCTTAACGATTGTTTAGCAACAAGTGAAAGATCATTTCTTGATGGTGCCATGATTGTGAGTGGCAGCCTACTGATAGCAGATAATTAACAGGAGGCTGAAACTGTCATAACCAAAGTATCTCTAGTGACATCCTATCTCAGCCTCACGACATTCGAAGGTGTGGTTCAACTATAATTATGTGTTGAGTCTAAAAAGGTCCGAAAAATTTAATAATTCCAATATGAGTTCAACATTCGGCTCATAGCTTATTTATGAAGCATTCGCCTCTCAGCGGTTTACCGTCTAGTCGCCTAAGAAGATTGACTTGATTCGTCAATACTTCTGATGTGTGCTTATTTCTTTCGATCCTTTCGTGTCGAACTTTCTATTATATAGTAAGATATAAATTGAAAGTAAATGTCTAATGGGTATCGACTCCTTTAAGTTGAATTTTGTCAATGTTGATATCGGTAAAAATTACTGAAATTTGATGCGAAAATAGTACTCTGGAACTCTTCTTAAACTACTAACATCCTATCGATAGGCTTGGTTAATGCGTAGGATATAAATCATCACTCGACAACGATTCAATTCGAACTACAAATAGCGTAAATTTCAAGGCACTATCAAGTAACAAAATTCATTGAACCCACAGATCAACCTGCGATGAGGACGAAGGGAGCGACTGCAGTGGGCATCGACCTGGGCACGACCTACTCCTGCGTGGGTGTGTTCCAGCATGGCAAGGTCGAGATCATCGCCAACGACCAGGGCAACAGGACAACTCCTTCTTACGTCGCCTTCACCGACACAGAGAGGCTCATCGGAGACCCTGCCAAGAACCAAGTCGCCCTTAACCCCATCAACACAGTGTTCGATGCCAAGAGACTCATTGGCCGTAAATACCATGACCAAACCGTGTCCACTGACATGAAACACTGGCCCTTCAAAGTTACCAACGATGATGGGAAGCCTAAGATCAAAGTCGAGTACAAGGGAGAAAACGAGACCTTCTCTCCTGAAGAGATCTCGTCTATGGTTCTTACGAAAATGAAGGAAATCGCTGAAGCATACCTAGGAGACGCAGTGAAGGACGCAGTCATTACCGTACCTGCTTACTTCAACGACGCACAGCGTCAAGCTACAAAAGATGCTGGTGCCATTGCAGGTCTTAACGTCCTGAGAATTATCAACGAACCCACAGCAGCGGCCATTGCTTACGGCCTCGACAAGAAGGGCAGCGGTGCGGGCGAGCGCAATATTCTGATTTTCGACTTGGGAGGTGGCACCTTCGATGTTTCCATTTTATCGATCGATGGCGGTATTTTTGAAGTTAAATCTACAGCTGGTGACACTCACCTGGGAGGCGAAGATTTTGACAATCGTCTCGTTAATCACTTAGCCCAAGAATTCAAAAGAAAGTAGAAGAAAGATATCTCGGAAAACAAACGTGCTCTGCGACGCCTGAGGACTGCATGTGAACGTGCGAAACGAACTTTGTCTTCGTCTGCCCAAGCCAGCATTGAGATCGATTCTCTCTTTGAGGGAATTGACTTCTACACATCAGTTACTAGAGCACGATTTGAGGAGCTGTGCTCCGATCTCTTCAGAGGAACTTTGGATCCCGTGGAAAAAGCTCTGAGGGATGCCAAAATGGATAAGAGTCAAATCCACGAGATCGTGCTCGTCGGTGGGTCGACGCGCATTCCCAAAATTCAGAAGCTGCTACAAGACTTTTTCGGCGGTAAAGAATTGAACAAGTCCATCAATCCGGACGAGGCTGTAGCATATGGAGCGGCAGTCCAGGCGGCTATCTTGACCGGAGACAAATCAGAAGCCGTTCAAGACTTGCTGCTCCTGGATGTGGCTCCTCTCTCGATGGGCATTGAGACCGCTGGAGGTGTCATGACTGCTCTCATCAAGCGCAACACCACCATCCCCACCAAGCAAACTCAGACCTTCACCACCTACTCCGACAACCAGCCTGGTGTGCTCATTCAGGTCTACGAGGGCGAGCGCGCCATGACCAAGGATAACAACCTCCTTGGCAAATTTGAGCTCTCGGGTATCCCACCTGCACCTCGAGGCGTGCCTCAAATCGAGGTTACTTTCGATATCGATGCCAACGGTATCTTGAACGTGTCAGCTGTGGACAAATCTACTGGCAAAGAGAATAAGATCACTATCACCAACGACAAGGGTCGCCTCAGCAAAGAGGAAATCGAACAAATGGTACAGAATGCTGAGAAATTCAAAGCTGAAGATGAGAAGCAAAAGGAAAGAATTTCAACTAAAAATTCACTCGAGTCATACTTGTTCAACATGAAATCAACTCTTGAAGACGACAAAATGAAGGCAAAAATCAATGAAGACGACCGCAAGAAAGTGCTGGACGTGTGCAACGAGACCCTGAAGTGGTTGGATGACAACCAGCTGGCAGAGAAGGAGGAGTTCGAGCACAAACAGAAGGAAGTGGAGAAGGTGTGCACTCCTGTGATCACCAAGCTCTACGGGGGAGCGGGTGGTCCAACTATGCCTGGCGGGCCCATGCCCTCAGCAGGACCCGGTGGTTCAGCTCAGGGACCAACTATTGAAGAGGTCGATTAAAAAATTAGTTAAGCATTAATCCATAATGAATCGGTCATTTTCACCTTATGTAAATATCCTCTTCGCGCTTTGATCGTTGTTTCATAGTCGTGAACACTTCACTTAATTGCGCTTCTTTTCTGTAAATTCACTATATCGTCTTCATATTCATGTAAGTTAGATAACTAGTCTTTCATTCATGTTGATGCGGTATTGTTGTTACTCAATTAGTAGTTAGCAGTATTCAAATACATATTTATGTAGTGAGGTACTTAGAACAATTATCGAGCAGCATCATAAGAACCATGGAGTTTTTCGAATCGCGAGAGCGTTTGTTGATGTTCATTAGTGATGTGTAGCCGTGTGAACCATTGACTAGTCAAAATCTGGCTTTAGTAGTTGTACTTCAACCGCAGTACATAAATTTTTAGAATTGTTATGATTGAAACTCTGACACGTTTCATGTGCTTTCTCGTTAGGCCGCGGCTCATATTGTTATGCATTGAAAGTTTTTGTTGTCACTCCATAGATTACCAGAATACATAAAATAAGTGGCAAAGCACGTTTTTTATTATCCGTGTATTGATATAATTCACATTTGCGAAGGGCAATATTTATAAGCGCCAGTTTAAGTTTGAAACTTGCTACAATTCACAACTACTAAAACGGCTGTGACAGATATCGCGATCGCCGCTGCACGCGATAAATACAAGATCACGCTCACCGCTGCTTACGACGAAACAAGATGAACTCGTTTTAACACATCTCAGAGTTTAACAGTGTCATCACAAAATTATTGGAGAGTTTCACTTTCGTGGAAGTATTGCGCTTAAAAAACGAAGCATTTCCGGTTCTGAAATAGAGGCAGTTACTAAAAGGCATTGAAATGATGAATTTTGACGTTTCATTATGAGCTAGTATAAGGCATGTTGCACTCGTTGACTTACGAGGATCACTTGAAGGGAATCAGAGTTTTAATTCAATATGATTCCAAATATATGAACCGGAAATCCAAGTCCACAATCCGCAAGTTCTCTCTTTGAGGGAATTGACTTCAACACATCAGTTACTAGAGCACGATTTGAGGAGCTGTGCTCCGATCTCTTCAGAGGAACTTTGGATCCCGTGGAAAAAGCTCTGAGGGATGCCAAAATGGATAAGAGTCAAATCCACGAGATCGTGCTCGTCGGTGGGTCGACGCGCATTCCCAAGATTCAGAAGCTGCTACAAGACTTTTTCGGCTGTAAAGAATTGAACAAGTCCATCAACCCTGACGAGGCTGTAGCATATGGAGCAAATATCAACACTGCAAATAACGTTTAAGAAAGAAACACTGCAAGGTTTTCTTGCGGCTAGACTCGTTAAAGCCCAATTAGCTTTTTTTGAAGAATATGTTGACAAAGAAACTAGCTTCTAGTCATCGGTAGTTGGGCCATATTAGACGAAGATCGAACTTATCGGTGAAAGGGACGTATATTTTGTCGAGAGGAAAAAGGCGAAACTTTCACACCGAAAAATGATACTCCAATTATGAAACACGGCAGCGAAGTCGTGTGAATTAGAATTTTTTGAGCACCTTCATCACTCGACAACAACTATCATTACGAAGAAAAGTAGTCTATTGAAGGTTCATTCAAATGCATGCAAGAATAATACAGGGACACAGATAATTCCAGGCTTAACTGAACTTAGTTATTGAAATCAGGCCCGATCATCGGTGACTCTTCTGATAGTTATGTTACAAAATAGCTTTTCTCTAATTTACGTCGGAAAATCTTGACTTAAAATCAGGTTACTCTAAGCAGCAGGACACGGTTTGGTCTCAAGTCTATTTTGTAATGAAATTTTACTATAAAAAAATTAAGTTTCCCCAGGACTAGCACTGCTCAAACGGGCAAATCTTCAACTGCAAAAATGCAAGGATAAACAAGATCAAAAGTGAAAGAAACGTACGTAAAAACTTATAGGACTCAAGTTCATTCCTGGCTATTCTGAAAGACTGAGGTTGTAAGCTGGAACTTTGATGGAGGGATTAATATTAAACAAAGATCTTGAATAACTTCTACTTAAGATGAAATACTGAAAACCGAAACTGTGTTCCCCAAATATTCTATTTAACATCAGGTTCAAACAAGTTTATTCACATGGCTCAACGAATTGATTGTACGTTCAATATACTTAGTGCTGCTGCGGCCCGATATGGTCTCCTCTTGGAAACAAATGGACGCTTAATATGGGCACCTACCGATGAACCCACAAAGCAAGTCCCGGTTATCAGGCGCTTCTTCGCATACCCTGCCAACCGTAGAATTACGTTAACTTCAGTCCAGTTCTAGCTGTTCGTGTAACAACATAGCACGTCAGAAAATGAAAATTATTTCACAGGCCAATACATAGTAATTATAGTTCAGCCCAGCAGATGGTCATTACGGTACAGGTCAGCAAATGGTAATAATGACACACGACAGCAAATGGCAATTATGGTACACGACAGCAAATGTTAATTATGGTACAGGTCAGTAAATGGTAATTATGATACAGGACAGCAAATGGTAATTATGGTACACTACAGCAAATGACAATTATGGCACAGGACAGCAAATGGTAATTATAGCCCAGGTCAGCAGATGGTGATTGTGGTACACGCAAGCAAATGGTAGCTATAGCTCAGGTCAGTAAATGATAACCATAGCACAGGACTACAATGAGTTAAAATAACACAAACCAGCAAGTAGCAATGGTGCAAAGTTGGAACTAGGGGAGATCTGTTGAAATTTCAAGCCTTTGAATGTCGACAGAGCGAGCTTTATTCTTTGGTCATGTTCATAGGTGATAATACACCTTTTTCACTTCAAATTAATCCAAGTCAACTGCAAATTAGTCCAAGTCAAAATTAAATTAATAAAATTAATTAATTGGATTAATTTGAACTTGACTTGCATTAAATTGAACTTGACTTGGGTTAAATTGAACTTGAATTGGATTAAGTTGAACTTGACTTAGACTAATTTGAAGTGAAAAAGGTGTAGTTTAGGAATGAGTGAGGCTAGACAGGTTGAGAGCTACTGCACGTCATGTGCAGTAATATAGGGCAGCATACGTGTAGGTTCTGAACATTTTCAGAAGCTACTGAGTTCCAGAAGTACTGGACGGTTGGCTGGCCCAGACTGCTCGGATCAAAACCAGGCGGGGAATGTAGGCTCAAGAGTCTGTTTTCTTTGTATTCTTACAATGTGCATGTGTGTAATTTCGAGTGAGAAGTGCGGAGTGCGCACCACGTAGCACGTGTATGGACGCGGTCGTGCTGCAGCCACCATGCAGTCCCATCCAAAGGGCGACACCTTTCGTAGTAGGGCCAATGCCTTTTATATCGAGATGTAGGAGGCGGTGGTCGCATTCTCGCTAAAAGACATGTTAAAGTTTTTTCAAGTCGAGGAACAAAAAGTCGTTTCATGTACTTGTACAAAAATCGCTATATAGTAACCGCCCGTGGACGGTGACTCAGATTTTTTTCCCTTCTCTAGTTTATTTGTGATGAGCTTTAAAATTTTATATTTTCTACTTACAAAGTATGAGTACTATGGAGTACAACGTCCAACAGGAGTAATCAATTCGTGTACATGTGCATTCAAATTGCGATTATTTTGCCAGCAGATGTTGAGTATAAAATTGTTAAAATGATCGTTGAAACTAATTTTGAATTGAGATCAATTTTGGGACCTCACATGCTAATGCGCTAGACTTATTATCACTAGCGAGATGCTCAAATATTTGGTAATGGATATCCATGTACAGCTCTCACACATATTGTTTTTGAACGATATTGCTTCATGGAATATAAGACTCTTAAATCTTAGCTAGATAAAACTTTTAGCGTAGATGATACTTTTAGATGATACTACGGTACTTTTCGATGCATTTAAACACTTTATATGCACTAGCGATACACCAGTAAATTCATTACCTAGAATCATTACCATTTCCTTGTGGTACCGAATAAGCTCAGCGCTTTTTTGGGCATTTAATGGCCAACTCATAGGCTTACACAAAGTAATGAACATAAGGAAATGATCGAATAGAAGATGAACATAAGGAAATAGAAAATATATATATAAAGCTTGAGTGTTATTCTTTATATATAAATAAACCTTAACACGTTTCCCGCGCATAGACCCACTGGTGTTCACTGAGGGGATTTTCATAATGCAGCTGACCGACCTGCAGTCACCAACTTAATTCTTATAAATACTTAATGAAAGCTAAATGCAGGCGCAATCCAGTAAATGTTCACTATTTTTAAAATTTCTTTCTACAATTGACTTTAAATTTGAATTGAATATTGCATGAGCTTGAGATTAACCCACCGCGGTCAATGTGTTAAATTAGCAATATTATGTTGATCATTCGAGTGAAAACTTCTATTTTTGACAGCTTTAGGGGAAATTCAGGTTCGAGTGAACTGAGCTATCATGTTGAAACGTCTAATAAAAGGAGACAGGGAATTATTTATAAAGTGTGACGCAGCAATGTGTAGGTAAGAAATAGGTACAAAAAACTGTTCCTAAATGACACAAATTAATTCACTACGCCGATGTCGGACAGCATTAATTTCCAAGCAATAACTCCAATAAAGAAATAAAGTAGGTCGGGTTTCAGAATAATGTTAGAGGATCACGAATTTATATCAGTTCCTCGGCAAATGATGATGATGATCACTTGGTGCAGATTCTATAATAGCTCACTCAAAACATTCATTTATTGACTTGTTCATACGAAGTTTTTGACGCGAAATCAAAAAGGGGAAATCGATAAAAATCAGAAAACTATATTTCTTGGTATTTGAATGAACCATGTGAATGAGCATTGTATTTAAGTATTCTTATTGCTTAAGTGGGTTTATTTTTGAATGTAGAGTTCCTTCCATTATTTTCCTCAGTCCCTTACCTCGCTTTGAATGCGAATCGTAAAAATAGATGGATTTAAGGGTCGTACGCAAAATATTAATAACCTCATCAGATAAGATATCTTCAAATCCATAAAGAATTTCAGTCGATTTCGTTAGCATGGTATTCATATGCGAAAAACGGTCTTGGAAAGTTAGATTTTTTTGATGGTGACCTAGAAATTTAGATGAATTCAGTTTTTATTCAGGATGTGATTTCGATGCATCAAAGCGATGCATTCCGCTCGTACGAAAATAAGATGAATTACATTTTGTCGACGTCGATGCGTATTTGATTATTGCCATGAAGCGTATCGGAACTTTTCCACTTCGCCATCCAATTTGTTTGCTATCTATACTGTTATAAAAGATGCATTTGGTCGTCAGCGTGTTGCAATCGAAAACTAGAGGGCTTAGAAAAAAAATTATTAGTAGATTGACCACCCATGTGTCGCTGAGTCAGGTGGTTTTGCTACCAATTTTTCATCTTGAAATCGGTTGTTGATCACGTTTTTATGATGGTAAAAAAGTTTCAATACTGAAGGAAAATATATTTTAAATTACATGTTAAAAGGACCGATGAGAAATATCATTCGTATACTGAACAGTTATACCAGACCGAATTTTCGATACATACAGCGTGACACATTGGATCAAGAAGATCACCAATTTCTCCGACATGGAAACGAAGTTAAATTTTCATCTATCTTATTTCTGAATAAATGATGAAGAATTTTGCACTAAGAATATTTTACTACTGGAAATAGAGAGTGGACGGTGACGACCATGCCACCAAACATTGATACGAGCACACAAGCATGACTATCAGCGTTGCATAAGAATACCAAACTTCTTATGACTCATTACGTCAGGTCGCTCATGCAGGGTCAGGCTGACAGGATGAAGAAACGGGAAAGGTTTATACTGGGTTTGAGTAAATTACTCTACCATTTTAAATAAAATAATTTTGTTTTGTGAATGAGTGTACTTTATTAATTCGTTTTTAATTACATAGTATGAAGATTGGAATTTAACTTTGATTTATGTATGAAAAATAATGTCACGGAAATGGTTTTCATTTTCAGCTTCGCAAACACTAGCTCTTTGTTAGGTATGTTCCATGACAGTTCTTTGCATCTGAGGCTGTATGGCATGAATTTCCTCCTAAATGTTTGCTTTAAGTTGTTGGACAGTTCGAGGTTTATTATCTTTTCTCTTACGTATACGAACAAAATTTACGAGCATATCTCTGCACTGTTCACATAATTGAGCGTCTATTTTCAAAACAAAATTCAATTATCTATACTCTCGCTTCGATTGTGAATTTATTCATATTTAAATTTTCAACGACGTAACTTTAATATTCTGAAAATGAAAATAAAAATTAATTTACTGAAAAAATATATATTTTATTGTAAAATGGTAAAGTGACTTATGCGGCACCATGCAGAAGAGAAACTTAAAACGATACATGATAATCTTTACACCATTGTAGAGTACAGTGAAAGCAATTTGATGCAAAGGAATTGGATATGACGTATGATGAAACCCACTGACTTTGGGTTGGAACAATATTCAAAGCATTCCTCGAAGATCTGTTTTGATCTGCAGCGATGAAGCTCACTTCTATTTTAAGGGATAGTATAATTTATAAACTGTCAATACTGGTCTGATGGTAATCCTGATTAGATTCATCATAACCCGCGTCTACCTTTAAGTATTTTTGCACCATGGAACATGTTCATTTGTAGGTCATTGATTCCTTCGGACATAATTATTTCCACGTACGTTAGAATGACTGACATATTTCCACGTACGTTCGAATGACTGACATATTTTTCTACCCCTCGGTTACACTTTTGTTAGGCTGCTGGTGGTTAACTTCTGTATCTGTTTGCCGTGTACCTCAGCATGGGGTAATAACATCGATGACCACTGTCTGGTGTTGAAAATATCTCCAGGCGCTTCACCCTAGGGGTGTAACTCGTTACTCCAAATCCCTTTATTAAATTTCTACGTACATAAAATCCGAGCTATTAGCTTTAACTCCGTGATGCGTGATGCGATCATCATCAAGTTTGTACATTGTGTTCGACATTGGAGCCCTAAACTCATGGTTAGCACACAGAGACGATCGAAGTGAGACTCATTTCTCTGCTTCTGCTTCAGATTTATTTGCAGCGTCTCTTCAAATCGAGGTTGAGAGCTCTCATTTATTTCAGTCTCATTCATTTGTTTACAACTGCACTTACCTCAGATCGTAGCGTGAATTTAGAACCATTGCGAAGCATTTACACAAAATATTACGTACGATGAATTGAATTTCCAGTAGTTATTTCTTTGCTTTGCCCCATTGTATCAATTCATGTTTGCTTCGAGAAGAGCGAGATGAACTTTTTGTATAATTAAGGACTGTCAGGGAGCATGAATTTTAAAAAAAATTTAACATTCTAAATTGTCAGTTTCTGTAATTGCCAGAGAAAATTATTTTCATCGAAAGAAACAACGCACAAGTATATGCGTTAGTGGTGGCACACTATCTAATTTGTCTGGCGAGTTACATAATTAAACGTTAGTAATAAAAAGAAGCAACAACATTATAAATAAAAAACAATGTTTCTTCAACGAAAAATAGAACTACCGTGTCATTTTGGAACACAATGAGTGATGCTGCAACGATAGTATAAAATAAATAAATGAACATTAAACCACGAAACATCCCAATACTCGTAAAATGCACCAATGCCCGCTGCAAAAGCCATGGAAGATTTCGGTGTGTAAGGTCTATGTGAAGATAGCGTTAGTGTGACTGATCTCGACCCATTTCAGACTTTCAGTAGCATGCTAGCGAGTGTGTTTTTTCCAAGAGTCAGCGAATCCGAAGCCTATCATGAACTTAGTTATCTCTGGCTCCAACAAGATGGTGCAAAGCATCACATGCCTCTCGACGTTCTCTTGCAATCCTACGGGACATATTTCTAAGTCATCTTTCGGCACGTTTCTAGAATATCTTCGAGTATCGAAAATCTGAATGCAGCATAACTCAAAAAAGTAATTTTCCGTCGGACGTGAATTAAATGACAGTGATAAACTACCGGATTAGATTCCAATATTACGTCGATATGAGAAGTTTGGCCCAGGTGATGAGATTTTTAATTCTTTCCAAAAGAAAAGGGCACTCAATATACTTAATAGTTTTTATTCTTCAAAATTCCAGTATCGTTTCTCCGGTTTATATTATTACACTTAATTTTGGGAAAAAATTTACTGGAAAGGTTATTTGTATCAAATCGTATCCATATTGTGGCTGGGAAAGGATTTTCTTTCCATTTATTGTAACAAAAAGCAGAGTAGAGAATGTTGTCCTACGTCGTTAACTGGAAGCGAGTGTTTAATTTTGCTTTATGGTGCCCAATGTTATTACTGAAAGAAGACCGTGTATGGTGATATGAGAACAATCATACAAACAAGTCCATCAGAGTATTAAAAAGATGCGACAAAGAATGCCTACTAGTTAACGTCTTTCTTTAAAACAACATTGATTTGCCAACACCGTATTTAAGTATGTGTTTTATGTCTGCATCGTTAGAAAATTTTCCAAAGAAGCATGCATAAATCGTAACAGATATGGAGGAGAATTATCAAGACTCTCAAAATTTTACTCTAGATTGAAATATAGGAAAGAATACTTCACCTTACC
The DNA here is from genome assembly GCA_030386875.1 of Morinoia aosen. NCBI lineage: Eukaryota > Metazoa > Arthropoda > Malacostraca > Amphipoda > Talitridae > Morinoia > Morinoia aosen. The sequence goes on along the minus strand of CM059558.1, from coordinate 9,292,709 downwards.
TTAGGCCTTTCCTCCTGCACGAAGAAAATTTATGGAAAACCAAAGAAAAAATCAATTTCATGCAGGTAAAACAATACAAATCAGAAAATGAAACAAATTTTTCTTCTAAGGGGTGATTCGATTATAGGCTAGAATTATCAGTCTACCTAACTTTCTAATGGCCTAAAAGCAAACTCAAGGATGGGTATCGTTTTCCTTCTTACCAAAAAAGCATCTATTTAAACTTATTTACGGGCCTACATTGAATGAAGGCTCCAAGTGCCAATAGACAACCTGTTTCATGCAGGCCGATGGTGACGAATTCTGTCCCCTGCCCCGCCACCCCCAGCGCCGATGCACCAAGCTAGCCCGTGCTGGCCAGAGGGTTTAGGAGCGACGTATCACAGCGGCAGCAGCCTCAAACATATCTTGCGTGCTCGGTTTGCTTGCTCGATAGTTGACTAGTACGGGCGAGTGAAGATAGACTACGGCATGTGTCTACAATGAGTGGGTGTGACCAATAGTAAACAGTAATGAGGGCAGGGTGCGGCGCCTAATGAGCGCAGCGTGATGTCAGGTGTACAAAAAAAGAGAGGCTTGCTGACATTTTTTATCCGATGTCATTTCTTGGGAGATTTCTCATGTCTGTTAAAATCGGAATTCCTAAGGAGCACGGGATTTATAGGAGCTAATTTTCAATTGTTTGAGTTTGCTTCATTGATTACACACTGTTTTTAAGAAAATTGGATGCAACTGAAAAAAAATGTTGAAGGAAAATTTGAGAGGTACAATGAAGCCTGTATAACAAATAGGCAAGCTTAACGTGTACTGTACTTGAGACGAACGCTGTCATTTTAAGGTAAAGAACTATCGTCAGCAAAGAGTGTAACTTCAGAAAATGGAGTATTTTCAACAACATTACTCAAGAAAATCGAAAACATGCTTAGTTCATGAAGCAGATCCGTCCGGAACGCATTCGATGATATCTATGTAAAATACTTGAAGATGTTTTCTATTCAACTTAACCTAAAAACATAGATTCATCATAAAATTATTACTAATTTTGCACTTCAGAGTAGCAATTCCGAAATGTGTTACGAAGTACAACATACTCACGATAAATCAGGTGTTGTTTTAATCGACTGTTAGCAACTCCATTATTACGTTAAAGCTGATCCACTAGTGAGCAATATGCTGTTATCAACAAAGTCATGTGGTTTGTAGAGGTCGAGAAACACGAGGAAAACGATGCTTTCGATATCAATATTGGTGAGAAGATGTTGGGCATGATTTGGAATGGCTTGCGTTATTGATTTTCTTAGTCTCGAAAGCCATTTGTTTACTATAGACATAATATTAGTTTATAGCGGGAGTGCACTTTCGTGTATGCAATTTTTTTCAAATGTTTTTTACAAAAACTTCCTTGAACAGAAACAGCTTTATGACGGCTTATAAGTTTTCGACTTTTTATATTACAGGTGTGTTATCCATATTACCAGCGAGTAATTCTCATGATTATAATGTGTGTTCTCTATGAAACCTACGGTTGTATTTTAAAATACAGGAATAAATACAAGCCAAAAAATGAACAAATTTCAATTAACGTAGAGATTAACGAAAATCGGTGAATTAGTGCGAATTCCAAGAAAACTTGATTATTTTACTCCGTAGCTAGGTTTTTGTGCAGTTTTCTTCAAAAAACGCGTTGAATAGTCTCCTTTGAAGAACATGGAATTGGTAATATACCGCCAAGTCTACGTCATTGCCTGAAAGGTTTATGCAAACAGAAGTGACTTATTTCAGTGTTGTAGGTTGTTGAGCCAAACAAATTAATCACGCGAGTACCCTTTTTCTATTATATATGAATTATATATTTAACTCTTTAGTGACGCGTCGCTTCATTTTCCTGTATAATAAACGACATGTTACATATGGGGGCGCATATTCTGAATATTTAGGCGTTCGACGCCACAACCGTGATAAAGCCACTGACATTACGGTGAAGAAATAGTTATTTACTTTGAATTCACTGATTTTCTCGTCACAGTCTTTTGAATAGACTATATTCATTCTAGAGAAACTAAAATCGATAGCTTAGAAATCGATTCAATGTGAATTTTGCTTCAAATTGTGACGTCAGTATAGTCCGAGATAGCAAGTGTAGTAAAAATAGAGTTTATGTGAATGATGCAGAATATGCGGGCGGGTCCCTCAACTACTAGTAAAGGACTCGACTCCCTGCTTTAATGTTGGTTTTGTCCTTCACCTACAAATAAACACACGACGGACACTTCTATAGTGAGCAATAATATTTTTTGCTCGCTATGAAGGAAGCCTCTTTGAAATTTCAGGCTCTTTGAAGTTTACATTGATAGAAAGTTGTATGAATTTCAACTACTTTGACATGAAGAAGACTCGCGGTTTTGATCTAAATAAAATGTATAGGAGGCTGACGAATTGTGAAATTCGTGGCATCTTTGAAAATTATACAAGCAACCTCCACGTTTGTTTGTTTTGGCGGCCTCAGACATTATGGAATTGATTTTGCTCAATAATGATTTTGAAATACTGTTAGTGTATGAGAACCTTTCGATGGGCTGTGGAGCTCATACATCTTTTGTCCTCCATTGTTCTGAATCTGTTTCTAAAATGGATACTCTATATATATATGTCTAGAACGAAAATCCCCAATGCAGATAATTAACATGACTGAACCGTAGTCAATTCATTGCCTGAACGGAATGCGTTTCGAATGAACTTAAAGCAAACAGTGCTACAAAGTGGCCCTGTATTTGATAGTGAATGCTAAATCAAAGTTTGATTCGTAATGATGTTCGACCAATTAGTCGAGAAATCGTTGAGCACCTGAGCATATGGTGCATGAGTAATGAGAAAGACGTCATTGCGGTTCCTACATCACTGCCTAGTATCTAGCTAGTTATTATGAACTCATTTTTTTAGTTTCTATAGAAAAGCACCAACGACCGTCTTTACTTCTTGATTAATGAGAAAAAACAAATTGAGGTCATGAAAATATTAATCTTTTCATGAGCAATTTTTTGGCATATGAATTTGTCAACCAAGTATTGTAGAGATCGACTAATCAGTGAATAATGAGCCATCAAAATTAGGGGTCATGCACATCTATTCTAGACTGCAGCGAAGATGATGAGTTACATCATCTGACAATGAAGAATGTTTAACGCATGCAAATTTGGAGCATTAAAAATAACCTATTAATTAATGCTAACTTTGTGAAACTTTGCTTCTATGAATTGTTGCCTCCCACAGCTTGAGGATATTTTTAGGACTTTACGAATAACTGGAATTACAATTATCCAGAAAATTTGGGATTAATATTATTCTACAAACATTCGAAGACAGCTGAGGCTGGCTAGCTCCTTATAATCAATTTAATCATAGAGAATATGTGTCGAAATAACAAAACGAAAGCCGTCGCAATTCAACATTAGTTATTATGGAAGATCTGTATAAAACATGAGTGACGAGGATTTTAACATTCTCTATAATCCTCGTCACTCATACGCTTATTGTATTTATGCTAGAATGATAAGAGTTTCAAAAGTTGCTCTCTGACACACAAGAAAAGAAATGAAGAAATAATAGCACGGCAGGCAACGATGCTGTTCCTCAGAATCGGAGAGTTGAGACGGCAGCTAAAGCGTCTGCCGGGGAAACAAACGGTCGAGTTTCTTCAGTATACATACACACGTACAGACGCGCGGACTGTAATTCGTCATAAACTGGGGGACCACAACACATTACGTTTTCATTGTAGCCTTTCAGCAACTGCTGATGCACAGTGATGTAGATCTAGTTTCAGTGAGTCAATCAATTTATGAGAAAATATCAAATAAATCTATTGGGCTAAGCTCGGAATGCGCGAGTGCTGGTGGTGTCGCCTCTGAATATAGGTCCTCTCTAATAGATCAAATATACACGAGTAGTATCATGCATATCTTTATTTAAATCAAGTAAACAGAGAAAATTGTCTACACTAATATTTCACACTGTGTTAGCTAATTGCTTAGCCTTCTACGTTCCATCAATTATTATGGTGACGACTAGAGCGAGCTAGAAGCGCTCAAGGTTCCGCTGCTGTGTGCGCTGTTTCCGTCATTTCGGTTCGGTGCTGCCGGCCGGCATCGACCGTTTGAACTCGCCGCAGCGCTGAAGTCAATCATTCTTCATATGACAGGGGATTGACATGGTAGACCATGATTGACATATCTCATATTCCGTCCGCCCTGTGTACAACAGTAATAAATGCGTTGAACATTCTTCAAATCGTAAAAATTGAAATTTTTGAATTAATAGTCTAGGCTTCGAAAGAAATTCATTGAATTGCGGTTACGAGAGTTTGCAGTTTCTACGTAGCAATGAAGAAGAAACCGACTTTTAAAGCATATTTTTACTCGTGAAAACTGTCGTATCGACGATTACGATAAGGCAATGCTCATTTTATCATTAATAAACAATTATTTCATACAAATATATATAGAATAATTGTTTTAGTTGCTAGGTGTCACGTGCTAGGAGGTATCCAAAAATACACTGTGTGTTAAAATTTTTTAAAACGTTGAAAACTTAACATTCATTTTTCCAGAAATTGCTTCAAATAAATACACATTAAAATTCATGTGCTAAAATTTTGTTATTTGAAAATTGTGAGTGCGAGTATGAAAACCTAATAGTATAAAAATACTCGATATTAGTGCATTGACGGATGATAATATACAAGAATAAAAGTTTGCAGTTCTTTGAAAAAAATTCTTACTTATCAACGGATAATTAACGCTAGAGTACAATCAACGCTAGAGGACAATCAACGCTATTCAATTCCAGAATACTCTTCCTTCCTGTAGAGGTCTCGTCTGGCATTGTCCGCGCGACTGTGCCACATTTCCCTTATCGCTGGTCGAAGCTTGCCACATCGACTGTCTTTGTTCTAGAATGCGGTCTGAGTTTCAGGACCGTTGGCAATGCCTTCTCTATGACAGACGCTACCGTTTGACTAGCAGGGGAAAATAATAATTGGTTTCGTGATCTTACTGAAGCATTAATAGTTCCTCATATAATAAATTTAGAACGTCTCATCGCTTCATTACACTGAAACACAGGTCAAAGTTGAAAAATTAGTTATTTTCCTAGTGAAAAAGCTTCCACGAAAAGTTAAGAGATACTTTTGTCTATATCCAGCAAGGGTTTTTTATTTCACGAATATCTTGACCCATTAGGTTTGCGTTGGTGTCTTCATACAATCTTTTTTGTCTGAATAATGATAAAGCGCCTAAAAAATCACGTGAAAACTACTCCAATATTAAATAACAGCTAACCTACCATGCTTTCTACGTTATTAAAGGTTATTCCAGGCATGTAAACTGTTCATAAATCAGCAGCGAAGGTACCATTAGTGCATATCATTATTCAATCAACTTGTAGTAAATTTTCAAACGCGACATTTTGCTAATCATTCCATAGCTTTGCATCTGAAACTAAGTACAACTTTATGAACCTAACTAAACTTCTTAGGACGTTAATTAGAACTTGACATCTATTTTTGTGCTTAATTATAAGCAAATGTTCTCGTTTACTTAATCACTTTTGTCACACTTTTTTAATTCAGAAATGATGACACGGAAATATTTTTTACATCGCCTGCCATTAATTACGAAATCAACTAATAATTACTTAAATTATTTTTGATTTATTCATTCTTGAAAACAGGAATGTACGTAGATATTGTTGCAAGTTAAAGAGACGAATTAAGATTAAATAACGTCATTATTCGCCATCACCTCATAATCTACTGTATACGGGTGAAAATATCAGTTCAGTGAGGTCGGCATTCAAGGGAATAATAACATAATTATTGAAATTTTCAACAGAAGCTGACTTCGTATGTATATTGAACGATTTTCATAACAAACCAAGGTTGAAAACGGTGTAGCATTTGAATCAAATACTGCAAAGTATGATTGTATAATACAAATATCAACCTACGATAACTGATTTATAATAATCTAAATTATATTAAGAAGTGCTCCTCTGCCTTGAGTACAATCCATAGATCGGCACCTGACAACTGCATCTGGAGGGATGGCATTGAGGAACGTGAAATGTTCAAATGCAAATGTGAAACGACATCGATCGATTTCTTCTCTGTCACATAAAAAGCTTTTCTTCAAAACGTTTTATACTAAATAATAGATCGATATTTTAAACACACTATAAATGAACACCGTAGACCTTGATGCTGTAAACACGCAATTCTTCCTTAGCTGTTATGGAAACGTTCAAAGTAAACTTTAGAAATACAGTACTTATATTTTAAAACTATCTTGTTACGATCGAAAATAGTTGAAAGTACAATGACATAATTTTTAACATGTTCAAAAAATTTATACGGGAAATTGATATTTCAAAATTTCACTAAAGAAAGGAATACTGTCGACGCAAAACGAAGTACTTTTCTTCAGAGAAATAAAACTTTACAGCACAGAAGAATTTCAAGAGTGTAACAACTTATTTTATTCATTGAGAAATCCGATGCAGGTCAAGCAACATAAGTTTGTAACTTGCCTTTGTCTGATAGAACTGAAAACGTAACCAAGTAACATTGTTTTGCCAAGCCAGGATATTAGTCTTGCAGAACAATTCCGGGAACTTTTCTATTATTGTTTACGGTATCACTCAAGGAACAACTTTCTATGTTGCATTGATTGAAAGGAAATTTGGTCGTGTTAGCTACCGGATTGTGCCAGAGAAGGAGGCGTTGGTTGTACCACGTGACATCGACATGCTGCCGTGCCACATCTCTGTAAGGGAAACCTCCAGATCCTTCGATGGTCGATTAAAAACATGTACTTACAAAAACGGCGATATACGTATTGAATTTCAGATACTTGGAACTTTTTATCGACGGTTGAGGAATAAAATTGAATAGAAATAAAGAAAATACTGTCTTTTGATGCTGAATGGAATACTCGTTCAACCATCGACGTGACATTCAAATTTGTTTATACCCTTGTTTTACAGAACTGGTGATACATTTTATATACCACTCAGGCACAATAGAGCACATCTTTCCCCGAGTATGCCATTTCATCGCGAATATATTTAACGTTCACATAAATTTTAATTTATTTCCCTCGAGAAATTGACTTCATTTACAATTTTGGTTAATAAGGACGGGAAAGCAGTGTAATATTAATAATGGAGATTCCAGGCTACAAATTACATTAAATGTGCATCCTTGAATCTTATTTATTAAGGGCAAGTATTTTTGTAAATTTTTTAAAATAGTTCTTGATTCAAGGCAACACTGAAACTTGAAACGTCAAGCTCGTTATCCAAGCTTCATGGCTAAAATTCTTCTTCCTTTAGTTAGCAGAGGTTGAAATGCAAATTCATTAGTTGAATTATATATATTTTCACAGAAAATATTATTTCAAAATTCCACATTTCATTTTCGTTAACACAGTGCAGCTTCATTCAATTATCTAGAACAAAGAACGATAAAGAATTCAGAAAAGTATTCAGTAACTGAATGATTGGTGAGCATTTTCATCGTACAAGCCAAATTTACCTTTTTCATATCATTGTTACCTTCATTCTACTCACTTTTTACAGTTGAGGTATTTTCAAGCAGGACTCGTAGATAACATTTCATTTTTTGTTGAATAAAATCATCAAATTAAAATGAGTCCAAATTCAATGTGCAAATTACTCTAAGGTCTGTTTTCAAGCATTTTTGAAAATAACTGTGCTTTACAATCAAGACATTATTAAATCTAAATGAAAATGAAATTTAAACGTACTTTATCATCAATAGAAATACATGTTTTCTGCGCTCGTTTTTATTAGTCCAGGTAATAAAAGCTTATTGAATGAATACTTGCTATGATTTTTCTATATTGTAATGATGAATTTCATTAGAATAAATTCAGTCCAAGAAAAATTTATTGCCAAATTATTGCAGTAATCGAATTTCGGTGGGGTTTCAAAGAATTGTATCCCAAAGACAGACGATAAGTATGTATCAATTTGATGTCTGGAACTTTCTGCGCTTGGCTGCCCTGCAATCGATGACAGCCAGAAAACGCTAGAAACTCTTCACCCGGGACTCCTATATAACCCACTGTGTTGCCCCTGCGCGGCAGAACGCTTCACGCTACGCGAGAAAGACCACGTTACCCTAAATTACCACTGGAACTTACGGCCGTAATAATCTTCTTGGTTACTGTGTGATAATTTATACTGATCTCGAAGTGATACGTATAATCGACTGAAGCTATTAGGAAATCGTTGATAATCAAGATTGAGGTAAGTCTTCCATGAAGTACTTGGTAGATATGCAAATTCGAATGCCTGTCAGGTTGCGCTTGTGTTGTATCTGGAAGATATGCATACGTTACATTATTCCCTTGGGCGAATGATTTCTAAAGCATCTCAACGGTTATAGATAAGTGTTATTTAATGATTTGGGTACCTGTTAGTGTGATAGAGATTCTCTTGATGTTAGCATGTAAAGTTGATGGGCCTTAGTAATTTATTACGCAGTTAAGGCCAAGTCCGTGGGAAGCCATGTAATTACCTGTAGTTGGTCGGTTCTTTTTAATAATAATGGTATAAGGTAGTTTAAAGATGGGAAATAATACATATTCATGATTGATGCCAATATATCACGGTATTTAGGTATTAATAGGTCGAGCGTTGATCGATTAGCAGCAGCATGTAATATAAATGAAGAGGGACCGAGACTGTGATTCTTGATTTAAATATTTCTGAATTTCTATATACCTAGACGTTGTTCGTAGTCGTGCTCCTCATCGGTTTGCAACAAATGTGTTGGTGGGAATATACGCTCCAAGAACGAATATGTGAGAACCCATTCATACTGTTAATTAGGTCTTATGTTTACACATTTACAGTGTTAATTTTTCGTTTTGTTACGGAGCATAGTTGTCCGGTGCACCGCTGACCTGTTTACAACACCGTGTACTTTTCAACAACTATCTTATGTCATAACTTATTCCTCAACTTGCTGTTCCTATCTACCTTGCGCTTAGGTTCAGCATTCTCTTTACTCAAATACTAAGTGGTACCTTCCGCCTTCCTCTTTGGAACGCCTTTGTTACGCTTAGGAAGGTGTTATGTAGTATCGAATCTTAACCTTGAATATAGTCAGACGGCTAGTAAAGATATTTCTTACGTCCGAGCGTGATTGAGCCATCTCTGTTATGATGACAAATGTAGCACAAAGATGTGCCATTCTTGCAGCATTGACTAAGCTGGTTAAACAGTTTGAGGTAGTTAAAGAACAACTGAACGTTAACTTACTAAATCCGCCGTAACAACGGAACTAAAGCTCATGCTTGATATTGTAGGTTGTCACTTCAGGTAACTGTAGAAGTATTTAAATTTTAAGTTCGAGATGGAAGACGGAGTAGTTCTCAGTTATTGTTGTGGACATCATGGTATCGTTTTTGCATCGGTCTGTTGAGAGCGTGATCTGTTTTTAATTTTTAATGAGAGCATTTGCCGATTGGCGGTTCTAGTGATTTGATGGGCGTTTCTGAAAATTGAAAACTCGTAACGTAAATGAGAATTGAGTGTGTAGAGTATGGAGTCAATGACTTGGCGTAGGTAAATTGTTCGGTTGTTGAAGTTAAGCGATGAGAGATAAGGTGTTCGTTATTTTTCTTTTTTGGTAAATCTGAAAGATATGTATGTTATCGATTTTCCACTTTTTGGTGCCTGAACCTAATTAATTGAATCAAAATAAACAAGTTTTCTTCTATGCACTTTCCATCTCAAATGAGTATTTTACCATATATAGCGGTAAGTTTAGTTTCGTCTTTGATGACGAATGCGCTCGAATAAACAGCTACTCATCGATTTTCGAATTTTTGTTGCTTGAATCATGGTAATTACATCGAAATAAACAAATTTTCATCTATACACTTTTTTCATCAAATGAGTATTTAACGAGGTATAGCGGTAGGTTTGGTTTCGTCTTTGATGACGATCGCGCTGGAAGCGAGTGCGCACTGCAGTGTTGCTGTCCAACGTGCTCCTTGAATTACTTGCCGCTTCAAACACCGAAGTTGCGGTAAGTCATTTATCGCTATAACTAATTAAATACTCATTTGAGACGGAAAGTGCATAGAAGAAAACTTGTTTATTCGATCTAATTAACTATGCTAAGGCATCGAAATTTACCAAATCGATAACTGACATATCTTTCAGATTTACCCATTTTTTTGCCAAATTGTTGGAATTAATAACTGACATCCCGAGTGCCCGAGCTTGAATTTTGTGCCTCGTCATTTTGGGATTGATGATCATATCATCCTATTGTATGTGTGAATTTGCACTCCCAGGGGGAAAATGTCAGGTCCCAGGCTGACTGTTAAGTAGGCCTTCTTATTATTGAACCGAAATGTTCCTTTTTTATATTAAGAAATTTTTTTTTTTTAGGTTCACTGCTGTCCTGTTCTTCACCACCTACCACATTCTGTCTCAACTCATTTTATTTCATAAACTTTTTCCTTAACTTCCTATTTATGTGCACTTTGTTGCATGGATTCCGCGTTCCCTCGAGTCTATACCAAATATCTTCCTCCCTCCTCTCTTCGATACGCCTTTGTTTCGGTTATGGAGCCTTAAACGAACATACAATCTAATCTATATGGAATACCACTCCCAGGAGGAATATGTTAGGCCCCGAGCTAAAAGTCGTAGGCCTTCCTTTCGTTGAAGTGGGGATTTTGTTCTGTTACGGACAACAGTTTTTAGATTCACTGCTGTCTTGTTTTCAAGCATGGGCTACTTGATAGAAGTTTGTTTTATGAACTCCTTCCTCAACTGATGGTACTTACGCACCCTGTGCATAGATTCCACGTACCCTTGGATCCATGAAAAAGTGTGCTTTCCTCCTGCCTCTCTCTATAGCGCCTTTGTTGCAGCTAATCGGCTTGTAATGACGTTTATTCAAATAATTTAGCGGGTTAGTTTGAGCACTAGTGTGCTCATTTGTTAATCTTAGTCACAGTTTTGAATATGTGAACAGTAACACAGGATGATGTGACGGATATTTTCCGGCTTTCAATCGGGTAGTTTATTATAATGACGAATTGTCTTGATAAATAAACAGGTGGGTGTTGAAGTTGGTGAATAAATTCTATTCATTAGTTTTAAATTTTATTCTTTCTTTCAGCACGATGGTGAAAGGAGCATCTGTGGGCATCGACCTGGGCACGACCTACTCCTGCGTGGGTGTGTTCCAGCATGGCAAGGTCGAGATCATCGCCAACGACCAGGGCAACAGGACAACTCCTTCGTACGTCGCCTTCACCGACACAGAGAGGCTCATCGGAGACCCTGCCAAGAACCAAGTCGCTCTCAACCCAACGAACACTATTTTTGATGCGAAACGCCTCATCGGTCGCAAGTACAATGATACTACCGTCGGCAACGATATGAAGCACTGGCCTTTCAAGGTCGTCGATGACGGCGGCAAGCCAAAGTTGAGGGTGGAGTACAAGGGTGAAGCGAAAACTTTCTCGCCGGAAGAAATATCCTCCATGGTGTTGACCAAAATGAAGGAAATAGCAGAAGCTTACTTAGGAGGGGCGGTGAAAGACGCCGTCATTACAGTGCCGGCGTATTTCAATGACTCGCAGCGCCAGGCTACCAAAGATGCAGGAGCTATTGCCGGTCTTAACGTTCTTAGGATCATCAATGAGCCCACTGCGGCTGCAATTGCTTATGGCCTCGACAAGAAAGGAAGTGGGGGTGGGGAGAGTAACATCCTAATTTTTGACTTAGGAGGAGGTACATTTGATGTGTCGATCCTCTCCATTGACGACGGTATTTTCGAGGTGAAGGCCACTGCTGGTGACACGCATCTTGGCGGCGAAGATTTCGACAACAGGCTTGTGAACCATTTCGCTCAGGAGTTCAAGAGGAAATACAAGAAAGATATTACAGAGCACAAGAGAGCATTGCGCCGTCTGAGAACCGCGTGCGAGAGAGCAAAACGTACTTTGTCATCATCCGCCCAGGCCAGCATTGAGATAGACTCCTTGTACGAGGGAATCGACTTCTACACCTCCATCACTCGAGCTAGGTTTGAGGAAATGTGCTCTGACCTCTTCAGAGGTACTTTGGATCCAGTTGAAAAGTCGCTGCGAGATGCGAAGATGGACAAGGGCCAAATACATGAAATAGTACTTGTTGGAGGATCTACCAGGATTCCCAAAATTCAAAAATTGCTCCAAGACTTTTTCAACGGTAAAGAGTTGAACAAGTCCATTAACCCTGATGAGGCCGTGGCGTACGGAGCTGCTGTTCAGGCGGCCATTCTTAGTGGTGACAAATCTGAAGCTGTACAGGATTTACTCCTCTTGGACGTCGCGCCTCTTTCAATGGGTATTGAAACGGCTGGTGGGGTGATGACTGCTCTTATCAAGCGTAACACGACTATTCCTACGAAACATAGCCAAATCTTTACGACCTACGCAGATAACCAACCAGGTGTGCTGATCCAAGTGTACGAAGGTGAGCGGGCGATGACGAAAGACAACAACCTTCTTGGAAAATTTGAGCTCTCTGGCATTCCTCCTGCTCCTCGAGGTGTTCCCCAGATCGAAGTAACCTTCGACGTAGATGCCAACGGAATTTTGAATGTGACAGCCGTTGACAAGTCCACTGGCAAGGAAAACAAGATCACTATCACGAATGACAAAGGTCGCCTCAGTAAGGATGAGATTGAGCGAATGGTACAAGAAGCTGAAAAGTACAAAGCAGAAGATGACAAACAAAAAGAAAAAGTTGATGCTAAGAATAGTTTGGAGGCGTACTGTTTCAACATGAAATCTACTCTTGAAGATGAAAAGCTCAAAGATAAAGTGCCTGAAGATGAGCGAAAGAAAGCGTTGGATGCGTGTACTGAAGCAGTGAAGTGGCTAGATGCCAATCAGTTGGCTGACAAGGAAGAATTTGAATTCAAGCAGAAGGAGCTGGAGAAGGTGTGCGCGCCGCTCATCACGAAGCTGTACGGAGGTGCCGGGGGTCCGATGCCTGGAGGCAACATGCCGAGTGCTGGCGGTGCTGCGGGCGGTCCCACCATCGAAGAGGTGGATTAAATGCTTAAATGGCTTATGCCGCTTACTTGTTCTTTTACCTTTCATTTAATGAAGTTCTTGTTGTCTCTTAATAAATGCTAGTATACGTCCTGTATTAAGAACTCGTGTTCCGTGTTCCTCGTTCACTCTGTCGTTTCTGCGCGTTCAGTGATAGTTTTAGCATTCCTAAGAATAGGAAGTGTACGTTCATTCTAGAAATGTTCTTCCTGGTTGCCTCGGTTAGTCTCGAGGCAGTACCTTATGATTCCAAAGGATTTGCTTTAAGTTTGTTTCATCTATTTATTTAATAAAAGGATTCTGCTATTGCACATTTGTATCACTCCTTTTATACTAAATTTAGCCTCGGTATTGTTCTCCTAGTACTCCAACGTATTTGTATATTTATGCAGAATTTTATCCAAAGATTCTCCATAACTTCGTGTCACCCAGACATTCCATTGCTGAGACTACAATTGAACGACAGTTCAGCCTACAACATAATGGAATTGAAAATAACGTTTAATCAAGAATCGTATCGAACTAATTGTGTAGCCGCTGAGGGTTGAAATGTAAGCGTTCATAGTTGTGCTGTGAAATAGACAAATTGAAACTTTATACATAAATTGCATTATCACTTGACAGCAAAGTGAACCACCGGTGGACTCGAATGGGATTTTTATAATTCTGCTAGCAGACCTGTGAACGCTGATCACTCTATTTACATGGATACTTGGAAAACGATAAATGAAGGCACGATCCACTTTGTGCTTGATTTTTTCTAAATTGCTTACGACATTTGATATTAAATATAAGTTAAATATTGAACTTCTGTTGGAAAAATTGCTGTCAAAGTGTTGAGAGGGTCTCCTATATCGGCGGAATAGGTTATGCTTACGCATCTTGAATTTCATTTTCTGTGGCTAAGGCAATGCAACGTTCATTAACATAGAAACGCAGGAAGGCCTATTGTCAGGTGGTTCTACACGAACATCTTTTATAATGATGGCTCCGTTATACTAATAACATGTATTCTTGCCCCAATCTGATCCCGACTCGGCCAGTCGTTGCTGTCATCTGCAATAGGCGTTCGCACGGTACTGGGCTTGAAATTTGTGGGAGGCATGAAGTACTTGACTTGTACCCGAAAGTTTTAATTTTAGTAGCTATGGTATTAATGATTGGCTTGAAATATACAAACGGTCAGTTACTTGATTATCTCCTCGGGGTGCAGATGGTGAGTAGTAGGTTCATGTTAGGTTTGTCAACCTCCTGATGAGCGTTCATTTTAAACGCCCATAAGATACTCATGGTACGACTTTCATTACTGATTAAGTGATATTTTCTATTTACCTTACCTTGACGGTAATATTTTGCTATCGTTCGCGCGCACTTGGTATTCTCTTCGCTTAATTTTTTATCTTCTCGCAAGCTTGCCGTCTCTACGAGCTGGATATTATGTGTGGCAACACACCTCTTGCTCAGATTACCCTTTCTAGTCAGTAATTAAAAGTCCCTTCTCATTACTCTCAAGAAATAGCCTTTGTTGTGTCTTGGGAGTTGTTTTAAAATTGCTAAGTGAACGGTTATGTTGAGGTGTATTAAATGCTGTATGCTGTATTAGTACTCCGCTCATGATAAATGGGATCTCGTCTGATTTCATATCCCTTGCGAGACAACGGTATCAAGATCACGATTCTAAACGAGTTTTTTACACGTCTCTTAAACGCTCAACCTCCTCCGAAATTCTAATTATTGGACTTGCCTGCGTCATACAGTTCTAACTTGTAGAAATTTGAACCAGTTAAAAACTCAAACGTTCTCGCCTTCATTTGGTCGCCGTGGTTTATACGTCAAGAGAGCTCGCTTTTTGTGTAAAAGATTGATGGTTCGTGACATTGCATCGATAGCTTTGTGTTTCTTAAAGTCGTGGTGGAAGGGAAGCATTAGCCATGATTATTCGAGATGTTCTTTATTTGCTCCGAAATCTTGATAAAATTCAAGAAAAATTAGTGATAAACTTCAGTCATTTGTTGCCCAATATTTACTATCACCGGGAAATTCCCCAACATGTTAACGTACGTCTATCATACTCAACTTAGAATTTTCTTTAGAAATATTTATGAAAGTGATGCCTTCATTAGTTTAAGTTCTCCAAAGAATATTTTTCTAAGTGAATGTTCACAAAAAATATATGGGGGTACTTTTTCATTTTGATTCATCAAAATAATTTTCGAATGGATGGCTGTTTTTTCGTAGGAATCGTGTCAGTACTTCAAAATATTGATTTTAAATTTCTTGTTTCAAGTTAGAAATACCGTCTTTAAGTTGTTTTCTTTGAATGCATTTAACAGATAATATGAACAATTCTGACGTTAGAGTTCACCAGGACATATTTTGACTGAGACTGCTTCAGTGCGAAGGTGAAATAAAAAAAAACAACAGTGTAGTTGGTTGCCGAGCATACTTCACGTCTTTTGGACATCATGTGTGAAAAAACTCGGTAAAACAGCTTAAAACTTAATGAGTGACGAGCTAAATTGTATACCGCATCCATCAGAAGATGAACCGTTGTGCTAAGATGTAAAACTAGTTTTGGCAAGCAAAGTTCTTTGAATTTTACAGCTCCAATTTCCAACTGAAAATCCCTAATAAGCGTTAGCCTATAAGGGATTTAAAAATCAATATTGTGTTTTTTAGGTGAAAGTTAGGGTGAGGTTTACTGGCTGTCATTCTCATTATTTTGATCAAGACGATGCTTGAAGATTATAAAGAATGGACAGATTCCCCTGCCGTGGAAGTTTTTACTTGTGAAATACGAGAATAAGCGTGATGTCTCACAAAATACAATATTGGCAGTATAGGCCAAATAAGCAAGGAGGCTCCTATGACAACCAGTCAGGTGAAGAACAAATTTTGGAGTAAGAAAGTACGATTTCAATAGTGGATGAAATTTTAGAATAAAGTGAGTTGAACTTAGTGTAAATCTCCCAGATAGTTGAACGCATCATGCATAGCCGACTGTGCACAGAGCTGTTTGCGCGGAACAGCTCCTGTATGGCATTTCTTTGATCCCAAGATGTCAAAGATTCGAAAGTTCACTCATGGAGATGCTCATACGAATTTTACTGTACTATTACAAAGCAGCATGATCACAGAAGTGAAAAAAAGTAGTGGCCTCTCAGGTAGCACAGTATAGGGAACGGTTTAGGCTAGTTGAGGTTATCTATCTTATGCTAGGGAGACTGACGCTCTCGGCGGGATGCTGTTGGGTTACCTTAGCTATCAATGGCCTTCGAGACTTAGTGTTTTTCGCAATTCGTTTTTTGCGTTTTCTTCCTCTCTGTTCCTAACTTACAATTTCTACGCTCAGTGTATCCTGTGCGGGAACACACTTTGTGCATAGATTCTTTGTTCTCTCCAGTATACGCTAACTGGTCACCTTTCTTCAGTTTTGAAATCGCCTTTCTTGTGGCTAGGGAGTCTTAAATTAGCAAATAAAATACAGCATATAATATAAAAGAATAGAACGTAGGGGCTTTTTCGCCACGTTCCTATGACAAAAATACTAGTTCAATTATCAAGGGAAAAAATGCAAGGGTGTGTTATTTAGCTGAGTATGTGCTAATACAGTCCAATGAAAACTTCAGAGTCACTCATTTTCTTCCATTACTGACTAATCTCGTTGTAATTTTTTTGATGTACACAAAATATAATGTTCTAACTCTTTCACACAGAAGAAGACGTAGGGCTTGGTTCACTCCTAATTATAACTCGAATTCGTAAATTGTGAAAAAATTTGAATGGTCTTTGCATTTTGTCTCTACTGCACATTACGGTTAATTTGAGCTCGTTAAAAAAAATCTAAAAGGAGAACGTACGTCACCCTCATTCGAGTATGACAGCTGTCTTACCCTTTGAATCATGGTGTCAGAAGGTCCCACACGTGCTATTTTGATGCTGTAAAATAAAAACATAAATGTGGGACGGGTTAATTACTTGTCAAGATTTGTGACTGGTTCGTGCTTAGCCCTATGTTCGTCCACCTGGTTGAATTAGTTTTCCACAGCAGCATCTATTTTCTTTTTGTTGACTTCAACGTTAATGGGTCGGAGACTAGCGTTTAATAATTGTGCTTTAGTAAATTATTCGAATAATTAGAATTTATAAATAATTCTGGTCTTCAGCAGCGACAAATTTTAAATGTTCCCATAAATATAGTTTCAGAAACCAACTCACAATCTTTTTTTGCGTTTTTGATTTACCCGTCCAAGTTCTCAAAAACTCACTAAATAATTCACATGTACTACATATTTGTCCAAATCTTATGTATAATTTACGATTGAATTTCATGTTAACTCTGCCCGTATAACATGAACTAAAGAGTAATTTAGCCTAATGTTTACATTTTAATAAGCCATTACAAATCTACACAATCTTTACTTGCAAATTCTTTAACAATGGAAACATGATATAGCTTGGTTGTTGACCTTTTTGTGCAATTTTGATACGTTGATCGAAATTTCATTTATTTTTAGAGCCCGTATCTCGCACAAAAGCTGAGATTTACCAGTAGTTTAACATTCTAATTTCCTAAATTTTTATTCATGGCGTAAATGAAGGAGTCAGTATATAAAGACACTGGTAATTAATCTTAACTGAACGCCAATTTCAAGCCGCACAAGTTCTGTGAACTATCATGCAGCATAGCAAATTCGCTTACGAAGCTGACTTTAGAATCACTGGAGGATAGAAAAGGGATGATGAATACGTTTTTATAAAGGTCCATTAATATTAATTGGTATGTAATGAATGATAAAATCTAATCGCACGGCATATACTTAATAGCAAGCCGATGTCTGTTTACCGTTATTATACTTTCATTAGGAATAATACCTTTCTGATTCCAAGGCATGCATAATTTTGTAAGAATAGGTTCTTGATTTCACTTAAATTCACATTCAATTAGTCTATGTCTGAAAATTTAGTGATAGTTCTTAACAAAGATATTTTCAATGAAATTTCTCATTTAAGCGAAAAAGCTGAATCTTGAAAAGTCGCTTGGAAACAACGAACCAATATAATTATTTTTGAATTGAAGTAAATTAATCATTCGTTGTATTCTTGACTACTGAACCCATTACAATCGCGCGTACCCTATGAAAGGATCATATATATTGAATAGTGACGATGTGCCTCTAACAAATCTTCGCTTTAGTCATTGTGCCATGAGAATCATTGCTATTTGTGTGGACTTTTATTATCCGAATTCATGCCTCTTTGAAACATGGTGTGTTGTTCATTTATTTATTTTTGTATCCTCGGGCTGAAACTTGTCTGAGGTTCTTTCTCAATCTCAAGGGTCCTGAGAAGCCATTTGGTATTGATTTTAAGTGCATCTGGCAGACAAGTCTTCACTATCGCAATGCTTAATAACATCCTCTAGCTGTTGAAACGTGACGCAAGTTCGTCATTGATCACGGAGTTATTGATAAAGAGCCAACTTCTGGGCAAGCAATAGGCATTTCTAGCGTCATCAACGTCGTCACCGTGGCCTAGTAGTTGAGGCGCTCGCATGGCCGGTGAAATTGAAGAGGAATAGAGGTCCTACACTGTGGGCCCGGTGCTTCTTCTCGTTGGAAAAAGAAGACACTTCGCCAAAATTCTGCTCTTGGCTTCGGTCCATGAAATGGAAACCAACTTGACCGCCGTTGCACCTTGGTGTTAATAATTATGGCATTTGAAAAATCAACGTATATGACACCGATCAACTTGATTGGAGTGCATTTTTTTTTTAAACTTCGTTGGCTACCCACTTGAAGATTTGACTTAGAAGCAGCAACTTAATAACTATTGATGTTTGAAGCGAGCTAATGCGTCCTAGTTCCTTTGATCGAAGCTGTGTAACGCGTTTTGATGCCTGGCCCAAATCCGCAGCGGAGCGCAATAATGATCAAACGAGCCAGTCTTCCTTCCAGCGATCAGTTTATGCTCAAGTTAAGTGTTCAGGTATGGCAGGCCAGCCGTCAAATTGACCTCTTTCTTGGTAGGAAACGATCGATGTCCTACAATACTGGACTCTGACCTGAATGAGGAAGGTCCTGAATTATTCAATCGTAAGAGGTTCATCTCTACTTCGGTGACCTGTGGCGCAAAGCGAGCCCATTCTCATGCAATGAAACCATGAGCGTTGCGCGGATCACCATATAGTAAAAATAACGTTTAGAAAGGATTTGTCGATAACCCAGAAAATGGTACTGAGGCTAATCGCGATTACAATGATGGTATTTCAGTTCTAGGTCAGGGTATGACGCCTACACGTCTCAAATCAGTCAGTCTTGGTTTAGGATCTCATGAAAATTTCAAAACATGTCAGTGATTCCGCTACGAATAAAAACATGGGAAATATTTACTGAATAGGGATTATCCCGTTCAATAAAGCCTTAAATTCATTGAAGTTATTAGCTACAGTGACGCATTAAATGTCTTTCACCGACCTACTTAACACTCCAATAGCTAACAAACCAGAGTAACGTGAGCTAGCTTTTATTACACTCACGTGACTTAGAACAATCTCATTGATCGTGTATCATCGATCACTAACCTTGGGATACCACAGCATACGCTGCAGCTCATCACTGGCCTAACCCCACGTGTGAACTGGAAGAACATTTAAATTCCTGGGTTCTTGTTTGTGCATGGGTGCGGAAAAGATTCTTGATAAAATTACTGGAACGATTATTTTTGTTGCTTTAAAGGTTAGATGGCCAATTCTGCTGGATCAGTGAAATAAAGATTGTGTGCATTTGAAAATATTTTTAATACACCAGGTTGTGCTGAAGTAATGTCCGATTCTTAGGAGGTTAGTTTCAGAGAGGTTTTATCAAATTTTTACCATTGTTATAATTTTGACTTCTCTCTGCGAATAATTTGTACCTTTTCCTGTCACTTGGTATATTGCCCATAATTATCAGCTCGTCCACTTTCCACGCATTCTCCCTCATCTAAATATAACATCAGAACTGTTTTCATGACGGTGTCAGTGCAAGTAAAGCAGTCATATCTTTTCAGAGCGCGGATGGAAGTAATGCAGTAAATGATGTTTCAGATGGTTTTCTTGTTGCTGAAGAAGGGGAGGTGTGTGGGGATGGGTGGGATTACGGTTTTAAAAAAGATCAGAATAAGGGGCGTCCAAAAAAACTGAGTTCTGAAGAATTGAAAAATACTACTTTCACTAATGAACTTGCACTAACAACAGTTGATTGTAGCTCATATAATAGTACTGCGCCAACTGAAAAATTGAATGGCTTCAGCGGTTGGAGAATAGGTTCCACACTAGCTGCTTCAAGACGAAATCAGCAGGTCTTTGCTTTTGCATCAACTTCATGGGTTATAATTGTTAGCTATTTTCACGTTAGTATTGAAATGAATGCATTGGCTGAGAGCTTTCATGAGGGGATGATGATTTTAGGACAACATAAGTCATATATTTGTCATAAATTGACTTCAATGGATATATTATTCATTAAATACAATTTTCAAAGGAGATGTTAATTTTTACGCGCGTTTAAAAATTCCATTGAACAAAGAGAATACTGTGAAATTTTTTGCTATAATATACCTAAAATTAATCTATAATTTGACTTCATAATTTATTTGTAACTTTTGAAACCGAGTTTTGTGCGAACTATACTCTGTTTGGAATTTTCCAATATTTCCAAAAGCGTGAGAAGACATAAAGACGCTACCATTCTATATGAAGTTTCGTTATTACCAAGTAAGTAAAACATATTTCCAGAGATCAAACAAATTGTTCTCAGAAAATTTGGCGAGTAAAAATGTAGATTATTAATCCTAAACGAAGGCAAAAATTTTGCATAGGGAGTTAAATCAGAGAAAGTATACTTATGTTTTCATGTTTTCAAGTAGATCTACTCATGCACTATAATGGCCATGAATCCCACAATCTGGGCTGCCAGATTATTCCCGAATTCTCAATTTTTTATATTACATTTGAGTGGAAAAAGCTTTCAGCACTTAGGAACTCTGCATAGTTTTTGATTCAGGTAATATTTACGGTTAAATCAATTTGTAAAAGCCCATAGCTTGAAGATTTAACCTTATGAAGGGCAACCCTTGGAGCCCGTGCTGGACCAAAAACGTGTTTCCAGGTCACAGTCACAATGAATTTTCCCGGACTTTTACCACTATGAAAAAAAAGAGAAGAAGGCTGCAATTGGAAAACACACAAATACAAATAAATAACGTGGTGAAAAATGGCTTACGGTGGATACAATTTTAATTTTAAAGCTTCGAAGGGACACCCTGTAATTCAAGCCCTTCTTTTGGACGCATAAGTTCAGTGAACGTATTCAAAATCGACGGCATTTTCTAACCATTCGACGTAAATTTCAGTAGCACAAGGAAAAATTTTAGGGGAGGTATGGATTAATTTTCTCTCAGTCAAGAAAATTAATAATATTGATTAGACGTCATGCATAACTGTACGCAATCAGAAATCATTTTGTGCGTCAAATTGCTGAGTGCACAGGTAGCTTGGCGTCCAGGGTATTTGATAAGTGATACATGAAATCTTCATTGCATATGATTCATGAGGGTTGATATTTCTTTCAGTTATTTGGCCTTGCAAACTAACGTAGCATGAAAGTCTGTCTGCGTCAAGAATAATTGCGTAAGAGATCAGACAGTCTGAAACTAGCTTCAACTAAATAAAATTAGTTCTTAATGTTTATTTGGCCCCAAACGTTTCTCGTGAGAGACCATTCACACTTTTCCTTGACTGTAAATGACCACACCGATGCTCGTAAGTATGAGTGATGTAGGAGCTTGTCTAAGATATAACGAGCTTGGAAGAATGACTTGTGAAGATACGTCAGTTCTCCTTGCCACTCGAATGTCAACTTAGCGCTTTAATTGGCAGGCTCAGACATAGGGAATTGTTGCCTGTCTTTCAAACTTTTCCGTAACCTCGCCAGAGTTTTTATCACTATAGTCACTAGTCCACCCTATTATTCATCTTTTAACCCTTCCAAACTTGAAGCTCTGAACCTAACTGTTAAACGCTTAACTTCACAAAGTTAATTCAACCCCATTTGCAATGACTAATCGCATGGGTTAGCAACGACTGGTTGTTATTTTTAGTTTGTGATGCATTTTTTCACGTACTAGGCAAAATATAGAAAATTAGTCGGCAGATTAGGAAATCACTGCAAAATCGGTTTAGCAGTCTGGGTAGGGTCAAAGTCGGCAATGAAGTACGTGTACTCCAAGCCTGCTTGTAATCGAAAACATGAGCGTGTCGTATACATGTCATTGATATGAACTTTACAGTGAGTTTCATAATTCAAATTAAATTTTAACACGATCTTTATCTCCTCTCAAATTTTTTGCCATTGTATCATTCTCTTTTTCTAAGCACAGATTTCACAGGGATAACTAATTTTTGAACCATTGAACTATAAAGCCATTTTAGAAATATTTTTGGCTATCATTTGTATCAGATATACATGGAATACTGACATTAGATAGACTAGACATTGTTAATTTAAAAGTGTATCATATTTGCCGGAAGAGCTCATCCAATCCACCCTCGATGAAAAAAAGCAAACATCCAAACGCCAGTGAATGAACGGGCACTTCTACCATGTTATTAAAAAGGCGGAACAGAATTTCATACCCTGTGTTTCACCTATGAAAATGTTCTCCAATTATTAAATAGCGTGAGGTCGACCACACTATAGCATGAGATCTATCTGTAGCTAATACTATAGCGAGAGGTTAGGTTAGGTTACTAATGGATATCACTTATTCCCATACATTTAATTTAGCGATAAACGCTCCATTTGTACATCTCAATCTGCACCTGGGTAGGCGATATATGGCGGTAGACCTCACGCTATAGTAGCACCAACGAATGAATGGCCTACAAATTTTAGTATTAAATTGACGACTGAAGTTTTTTGTGGGAAATATCTCCCATACGCTCGTGAGGTGCCCATTCCAATTTAGACCGTAGCGTACAGATTGGGGGGGAGGGCTTGTGGTCGTTTTGCTTCCTTCCGTTGTATCTTTGGTGGTTTTTGATCGTTGGGAAGTGTGTTTGATGGCGTTCCGCAGTTTTGAGATAGGATTAAAGGTGAGAACTGTTCCTCGTCTGTTGATGAGGCTGTGTGTTACCAGTGCCAAACATGTACTTTACTACCACTTAACAATTTTCTACATTTCTTGCTGCTGTGGTTTTTACTATATTTTTATCGTGTGTCTATGTTTCTGTTCTTGGTAATTTTGTAATTATTGGTTCTTAAATGTGTTCAGTTTTTTAACAATGAATTATTGGAAGCAGCCTTTGCCGTAATTTGAATCGTGAATGAGCACTGCTCATTCCTCTTCCCAGTGAAAACTGGCTCTGAAGTTCACACCTAGAAGTTAGACAGGTTATCACTCGTCCTAAAACTGCTCCTCAATTTATTGTTTCTGAGCCTATGATTTCCATTAAATTAAATGCCTTAAACAATGCCTTAAACTATCTTGTCTGTCCCTACCTAAACCCTTACCTTGAACTGCTTTTCTCTATAAATTTCTCATTTGCTTCTAAAAATGGAATTCTACCCAACGAGGGAGGCAATAAACTTAGGTTAGTGGTCACTGGATAGTGTTGTCATTTATGCATCGTTTTGTCCCGTTGATCGGTAGTCTCCTCGGCTGGGCTCACCGATAATATCTTCTCGAAATTTACTTGCAGTATGGTCCTAAACACAGCTACGTTCTGTGTTAATGATGGGGAGCGGCACCCGAGTAACATTCTTACATGGTCCTTCGTCGCATCCTCCTCGAGTTCTCACGACTCTTCTTTACTCAGCGGGTAATGAGTTGACATATGGTCTCTTATTGAAATCAAGTATCACTATCTCTAAACCCAGTATGAAAGTTTATATTTCTTTGCTTCTGGTGAGCATGTGGCAACATATCCCAACTTCAAGCGTGATCCACTTCAACATGAGAAGCAGACCCTGTCCTGCTGGAACGCCGTTCTGTTTCTGTGTTTCAAGGCCTTTCATTGCGAAGCACTAGTGCAACTTAACTTTCTGAACACCCGACGTACACTCTTGAAAAATGATACAGTATCTGCCAACGTTTAGATACATGAGTGTACTAATCTTAAGCCTTAAGGTATAAGTTTACCTTGGATGACTATGTCTGGATAATGAATGAGTATTGATAACGTTTTCTCCCTTTCATAACAATAGAATTGTGCGAAATGTTCCACACTATCACTCACACACCACTGGTTGACACCTCCTGTTTTGTATCAGACTCATCTCCAGCGCGCATCTCGATTTGATTACAGAGGCTTGAATATTGATTTGGCCAACAGGGAACATCATTCAGAAAATCAAGACTGTTGCCTTAAAAGCACCCAGCTAAGTCATCGTTGCTACTTCACAATCCTGCAATTCATTCTACCATTGAATAGGAAGCGCATATTGTGTACAGCGCATAAAGGCTGTAATGCAGGCAGCATGACTAGCTAAATCAATGTGACGGTCGGTCTTAATGAGAAAAGAACCCATTTCACTGTTGCCTCAGCTGTCGTAATGGGCAGCAGGAACCTCAACGAGTGTTTCTCGTGAGCTGTCATCGAAACTGGAAGATGCACTAACGGCCCTCAGTTACGTACACTTTGGTCAGTAAGACTTCCAAGCACAATGGCCTCGATGGCCCCATTTATTTCCTATTTGTGTTCCGTAATTTATGTGTCGGACAGTCTCCAAAGACATTGTGTCAATTTTCGCGAAAAATTATTCTCCCAATTCAAGTTTGCAGACCATTTGAAAAATTCTTTTTTTAAGTCTATTGACGAACTGACTAAATGAAGACTAAATGATTTTACTCGTACGTGCGAGTCATGAGAGTTTGTTGTTTTAAATTTCGTTCTTAATTTTCATTCATTTGACTTCGGAAAGCTCAGTTACTTAGCTCTTTAAGTAATAGTGAAAGCCTAGTATAATGAAACTTTGTGCCCTCGTAAAATGAAAGTTTTTAATGTGAAATGTTTAAGCTCAATCAGTGAAGTGCAAAATTTTCAAAAACTCGGTTGGAATTGCAGAGTGATTCATATTTTCTGAAGCTGACCCATGACTACAACCAGATCGAAGTGAGCACTGGGATTGGAGGTACTGATTTCGAAGACGAGTGAAATGACATATTGCTGAAATTCATTTATGCTTGAAAGTCACTACATTTTGAAAAAAGTCATTCGGTGATTTTAAGAATAACTTCCGACACATTAACTACAATTGAAGAGATGGAAATTGAGTATTGTTTTTGAAATATTGTTAGTCAAATCTGAACAGCCTTTTCACACTATCTAATAAAGACACAGATTTTATTAGGAAAAGCAGAACAACGGTTAGGGCAGCTTTTTATTCCCACGTACTTGCAATATTGTTTTAAACTAATAATAAAATGAATAGAGCGTCGTATTGTGAACTCATTGACGAAATTTTTTCATTGCGCAAGAGATCTGGAGTTGCCGAGTGCATGAATCCTCCAGACTGACAAAGAATCTAAAACAAGCCTATAGTGGAGAGCTGCTGCTGTTCCACCGGAAGAATAAAAATGCTCGAGAGTCCAAGGTAGTCAGTAGACCGTGATCCTGTTGAAAATACGAGTCGAGAATTTAAATTAACTCTGGGAAGGAACTTAACGAATCGAACTGACTCGAAAAGGGAGCGCAACAATCTATGAACCTAAAGCAAAAACTCACAAACGAAGTTTCATAGTATGTCGAGGAATGAGCATTCTACCAACCAAATCGCTATTATTGCTAAGCCAGATACTTTAAGGAACCTAGATAATTCTCAAAGACAGTTTGAGACCAGAATCTTTCTGTATTGCATGTGCGCAATCACAGTTAACTCAAAAATAAATTTAAAATTTTTGTTTATTTTAACGATACGACGCTAAGACCGATAATTTTGCTGCCGTGTATGGAATACTTATTTCACCATCTGTTTGACTTATGGCTCAATTTTTAACACGTTCCATGCGATGGGTAAACTAAATTTCTAAATTCAATTCAAGTTCAAAGTCAGTTGTAGTAAGCAATTAAAAAAAAGCAAACACTAATTAAATCTTGTCTTCATTTAGTTTTCATTATGTGTTTATAAAAATTGAGTTAATGACTGCAGGTCGGTCAGCAGCAATATGAAAATCTCCTCTGTGAACACCAGTGGATCCCATCGCAGGAAACGTGTTGAAGATGAATTTAATTTTAATATACAAAACAAAAGTTTTAATGTATCATTATTTCTTCGCTTGTGTAGAGTACTCAATATTTTTACCCGCTTGTTGATACTTCTCTTCAAGCGTTTAATGCTGTGACTTGCATTTGTCATTTGTTTGGCGAAAGAGAGAAATGCATGTGAATTCTTCTTCAAGGTGTAATTTTAAAATTTTCGGCGAGTCCATGTTAAGGCAAGAGTTCACTAGAAAACCGAACCGGATCATATGTTCTGAAAAGCATTTGACGCGTGGTGATGATGAGCATGTCAGAAATTTTGAAACTGTACTTGTGTTGGGAGTGCAGTGATAGCTTTCAAACGATAGAGAGCAGCCGCCACGGTGACCACCTGTGTGTGTGTGTGTGGGTGTATCACTGTGTATACCAGCGCTTAGGTCCAGGCTTGAGCAAGCGACAGCAGCAGCGTCTCGCACGCCCTGCTTGCTCTACTTAGGCCTACCTCCTCCCTCACTGTCACGCTCTATGGAACCGGACACTCGTGAACGTCATGCGACGATCACCTTTTT
This sequence comes from Morinoia aosen, assembly GCA_030386875.1. Classification (NCBI taxonomy): domain Eukaryota; kingdom Metazoa; phylum Arthropoda; class Malacostraca; order Amphipoda; family Talitridae; genus Morinoia; species Morinoia aosen. Next base: position 9,265,752 of record CM059558.1, on the reverse strand, counting down.
TTATATAATATACATCGATTGAAAGTGAGTATTTGATCTCATGTCATATTCGCGCGAGAAATGAATGCTAACAGTTCACTTATATATGAGGACCGCTGCTGTTTATTTTTCAATTAACTCGGACCCTGACCTTTAAAAGCGAAAAAGAAAAAACAATTCTCAACAATTCAATGTGGTGTTTGTCTCAAAGTCTTTATCATCTTACTCTCATCGCCACATATATGAACAACAAAGAGACATGTTTCCCCTAACCGTCACAGCTGTCCAAAAAACTTAATTTCTACTCTGTTTCTCTAAAAAATAGCAGCTGCTTCGTAGGAGTATGGTTCCCATCAAGACGCTGCTTGCTCTCTAACCGCTATGTGCCAGGGTCGCTCACTTTGGCTTCGAAGCCATGCGTCTTAATGCGTTTCTTGCATAATGACGCACATTTATTCTTGACAATAACATACTTCCATTTTCCAGTAACATATTATCTAGCGATGCAATTCCTCCGTCAGTGGCGTCGTTGGTTTTAGTTCCAACGTTGTTTTCAGCAAGCAAAGTGTGGTTTGAACCGGTTTTTCCGAACAGTTTACTTTTTTGTGTAAGAAATTTCGTTACGTTACTCCATGACATTTTTTACTCAATGTCCTTAAATTAATCTCAAATTCATTACAATATTTCACTCGTATAACCTCACACTCATTTTCCATCTGGCCTACCGTTGCTAATCATCAGCTCTGTGTGCCAAAATAAATTTTGCAGCTGAGCAGTCTACATTTTGCTATCGAGATCGAGTTACTTCAGAGAGTACACCCTTTGAGTGAGCGCGCTTTAATTAACTTGAGGACGATATTTTAGTCTCTCTAACCGCAACTAGGGGCGTGTACACTACCGTTCCAGCGGGCGTCTGGGGAGATAACTCTATCTCTTTTCAACTTCGATATTTCATATTATGTTTAATTATGCATATTAATGTCCTCAATTCTGCATAATTTGCTTGAAAAGTTTATCATGCATGCATCATGTAACGTACGAAAACTGCTAAAATATGATGATAATCACCAACTTAACGTTCACAAAATTAAGTAAGAAGGACGACAGTTTGGTTACGTTCAACTGCAAGTTACAGCAGCAACTGTGATTGAACAAAATTTAATTTAAATAATATTACTCGTTTTAAGCAGTCAAGTTTAATGCTAATTTCTGATATAATGAAGGAATTAGCGATAAATAATTACAACGGGGTTCTAGATTTCATTAAAAAACCTTTTGAAATCATTTTGGCGGTCTTTTCATCAAATTTGCACGTGCCAGAAGCCATTTTTACGCGCTAGCTTTTGCGTGATTTTTTTCATAATATATGTACGTTATTTTGACAAGTACTCTTAAAAAATACACCTTTCAGGCCAAAGGAAAGAAATCAATACGACTAACAAGTATATCTCTATTAAAATAAAAACGCTCTCTGTTAGAACAAAGAGGCAATGCACATGGGTGAAAACTGGAACTTTGACTCAACACGCAACACAGTTCGAGTGATCAATTTGTATAGTTTCACTGCGCATAACACGTTGGAAAACAAACAGTAATTGCCAAGGTGATCAAGGAAGGGAAATCACGAATGACTAATCTGGCGCTCGTTTGATATATAAGGCGCCTGCCTTAAGCAATAATTGCAAGGTTCCCGGGAGTGAACATAAAAGTTGGAATTGATGACCCACGAGTTCAACTCCGTCATCACTCACAAAAGACGCTTGCGTGTGGAAGCACAGTTTGAAAGAAGCCAGTGAAGAAATCATTGATCGATCTCAGAATCGACGCATCCGTGCACAATGGACAAGAGGGCATATTCATTGCATGATCATGAAATGCAGTAAGACTGTCTGGTGCAACAAATCTATGAAATAATATTTTTGGGTCATGCTAATGAGATTTGACAGACGATCAGGATCAAACTACCGCGAAGCATGGCGGAAGCAGTGCCTTTGTTTGTGTCGTTTTTAGCGCCGCTGATATCGGTCCTCTAAATTCAGGGCACAATGGACGGGCATCAGCTGGCATGAAGGCATACTTGAGGCAGCAGTGTCTCTATCCAAAAGGAACATTGAGCAGGAACTCTTTTCCTACAGGATACATCCAAAACCATACAGCACCGGCTGCGGTGAAGTCTTGCTGGGCTTTTTAATTGGCCATTTCCCGACGTCAATATATTGAGCCGATGGGCAGAACTTGAGGAGAACTAAGAAATTTGATTAGCCGGAATTGCAGACAAAAAGTTCTAACAACCCGATGAGCTGTGGGAGAAAATATCATGGGCTGCATTAGCTAAGTATAGGTAAGTTGATCCATTCTTGGTGAGAAGTTGCCGCCAAGCCTGCTGCAATCGACACAATTAATATGCTTTGGAACGAAATAATAATTCCTGAAAATCGTATTCCTACGATACCATGTTTCGGACAAGATACTATGGTCCTGTTTGCTGGCATTTTGTGTGACTTTATTTTTATCGATTCAATGTTCGCTATTGACTGATGGCACTAAATCAACTGCCGTTTAGACATAGTTTTTGCTCCAATTTTCATAATCAGGGTTCTGCAAATATTTCACTTCTATTTTCTCACAACTTCAACGTGTGGTATCGGTACAAAGTGTTTAACGCGATTTGCACAATAAAGCTCAAAGTTGACCTAGTTATGTTCGCTTCCCTAAATCTAATACATGCTTGAGAGAGCACTTGAATTGTAACTTTGTAAATAATTTTCCAAGTTCCTCGTTGAAAGCTGTTGTACTCGTCAAAAAAGTTTAGCAGTCAACTCAGCTACACAACAGGTATAAAAAGTGTACTACTGTCCGAGGCATATCACTCGATCTTATTAAACCACTGTTTGAAAGTTATTAATCATTAACAGGTAGTTATTATCCCCAAATACAACTCAGATGTATCTTTTGGACTACCTTTACTAGAAGACACCTACTTTACGTCGAGCAAAGGATCGTATCCTTAACATTTGCAATACACAACTTGATTGTAGGTACTCGCGTAGCTTGTGTGAGATAGCGCTCAGTGTGGGGAGACGAAGCGTCACCTCGGTCGCCCTCGCTCGCGTCTGCCAGAAGTCCTGATATAGTAATAGCCTAAAAACAAAATTGGGTTGCGCAGAATACCATCGGAAATTTAGAGCGAGTGAATACAGATTAGGTTAAAAAGGAACTGGTACGTGCTTTGCATGTTTCTTCATTTTCTTGCGTGGATTATAACCAGCGCGAGGCATCGATTACTAATAAACCGAGGGGGTCAAGAGCTTTAAATGTTCTGGACACTACAAAAACTGAGTGAAAGGACTCCACAGAGTACAGGTAAGAAATGTTTTCTATTTGATGATTTTCTAGTGTGTGCTTATTCTTGAAAGTAGAAATACGGAGTTTTTATTTCTGTAGCTTGCAAGTAAATTTGAATCAATGAAGATAATTCCCGACAGAGACGTTGCATTCTCGTGCGCAAAGTACAAAGAGTCTTTATGCTTGACATTTTCAGTTTGGATACGGACGTCATATATGTTTTCCCAGTCAAAACACACCTAACGTTATTTTTCTAAATCCGTCTTCTCCAACAGGATACACCGAACGAAAAACGAACTTTATTACGTCCATGTGTGTTTTTCCTTGGCAGTTTGAAGTTCAGTTTTCCTGCTCGAGAATCAACTTTTCGTTGCATATGATGCAACTCCGCAGTGAGCGCAGTGAGACCGTGAAGTTCACTAATGTTATCATCAGGCCGTTACTCGTGTTGCACTACGAATTCTTTAGAATTACGAGGCAAAGAAATGCATTCACTGATGTTACTGAAGGGCTCCGTCACGCTGCCTCGACTCCTGAAATGCGGACTTCCGGAATTTGGAACGTGAATCAAAGGATGGATCTGGTGGGAAGAATGATGTGCTTAAAATCGTAGTGAACAATGGAGTAACTAAATTGAAATATTTTTAAACTTACTTATCATCCAGGAAATTTGGAATTGCGGAAAAGTTTACGTGGTGCTTTGATTTTTGTCAAGGCTGCTCCGAGGGGCAAAAACGTAGGTGAAATAAATTTGGGACATTAAGTTGGATTTTCCCTTGGCAGAGTTGAACATTAAGTACTTTGAAAGTACTGAAGTATGAAGTACATGGCTTAAAAGTACTTAAATACCTAGTACTAAGTACTTTTATTAAAGTTATTAAGTTCTAAGTAATTTTGAATCTACTTAAATGCTTTTTAGGTACGTTATTTCAAGGTATAATAAGTTCTAACCCATTGTCGGATTTAATTTTGGTCGATTAAAAAAAACATTTTGTGATAAATACTGTGACTCGAGGTATCCTACATCTTCCTCTTAGCTACTTCCTCACAGTCTCATCGCTCATACGCATTTAGGAACATTTATACAGTACTTGCTAATGACAAAACGAAATATCCTCAACGGGGCTTACTTGACGCGGTCAGTGGTTAAGAGTTAAATGAAATATAAAATGAAAGTTTTGAGTACAATATTTCTGTTTCCTAAAAGTAAAGTCAAGCACATTAGTTAAGCACATGTACACACACATATATAAATTAAATAAATGTTTGATGAATATTTGATGTGCTTAATTAAAAGTTACCCTTGTGGCACAACAAACATAATTAATAGAGTATAACTATACTCAGTGCAGTTACAGAGACCAAAATGGCAACATTTGTGATTCCTCTGAAGATCCCTCATGGTAGGGGGAAATGCCTCAGACTGAATTTTATCTATAGACAAAACCAATAATTTTTACGGAATTGTGACTTGAAGAAATCATTTTATTCCTTCATTTAAACGGCTAATTTGTGATTCACCCGGAGCAAAACCAATCTTTTGATAGTTATGTCAGAGAGTGATGGTGTTTTTGGTGTTAAAGTCATCCCTGTAGAAGAGAAGGGCCTCTCAGCAAGCGTGGATGATAGAATTGTTGTGTTATACCGCAAAGATGATTTTTTAATCAATAGGTGCTAGTTGAGGCTCTTCAAGCTTCGATCTGGATCTTTCAGATATTCTATAACTTGCTTACCTACTGACAATACAAATCTTGGTTGGAAAGCAATCTAGTTCCCAAAACTGAAATAGTCTTCTTCCGATTCACTGCTAGACGTATTTTGTTCACTGGAGAGTCTACGTGGGTTGACAAATCGTTGGCAGCGCGTAGGAGTATCTTCTTCGCTAACTCTTCCTTCTCTTTGTGGTTCCATCTTGAATTAATTGTGACACATCTCAATTTGAAAAATGGGTGAGTAACGCTTGCAATTGTCGCCTCGAGCACTACTTGTTCATTTTCCAAGTTGAGAAAAGTTTCAAATTTTTTTGAAAACCTTGATAGACAGCACTGATAAGAGGCACACAATACTTTTCTCCCTTCTCAGTTAGATTTGCCTTCTCATTTAGATTTTCCAGTGTGTTTCTACAAGAAGTAGATCTGGAAGTAATTGGCCGTAATAAATACCATTCTTACCCTTAAGACGATCAATGGCGATTGCAAGCGGTGCCAGTGCATTGACATATTCATTAATATATTCTATTTCAGTTGGCTTAAAGGACATCAATGGTAGTTAAATGATAAATTGGTAAAGTTTATCTTTGTGTTTCACTAACACGGCTAACGAGTCATACCATGAGTTCTACCGAGTAGGACATGGGAAACGAAGCTGGCAGCACTTTGGCAGATTTCGGTGGACCACTTTTGTTCCAAACGGAGGTACACTTTCCCATTGTAGTGTGATTTATGAAGAAAATGAAGAGTTTGTTAGACCTTTATTGCATAACACTCCATTACTTTAACTAAATTATGTGAGGAGCATTTGATATGTTTAGATAGGATGAACTGTAATTCCCGATGATCCTCAACTTTGAATTCTTGTATCTTGTGGACGCAATCTTGATCTTTTTCCTCGGAATCGTCATTAGCCTCGTGTGTGTCAGCCTGTTCAATATTACCATATTTCGTCGCCTCTACACCGAACTCCTTGAAGGCCTTGAAAAATTTGACCCATTATTTGTCACTGTGCTGACCATTTTTGAAACGAAAATATTATAAGCGTTCATTAGATTCTCCATTTTTCTGTAATTTCCTAGTAGGTGTGTTTACCTTTGAAACGACTATAAGAAAGCACACCGCTGACTCTTACGAAACTTTTGCCCTCAATCTGTAGGTATAGACAGAAAAAATAGGATACTAACATTGATAAATACAACGATTTTTTATTCAGGATTTATGAAAAGCGTGAAAAATACACAATTAATATACTGATTTATAATAATTAAACCTTGAAAATTCAATTTATTATATATACAAGCATATATTACTCAATTATTACATGGCCTAAAAAGCGGACTGACAGAAAGATTACACGTGGCTTGCGCTTCACTGTAACAACACGATCAAACACATCCTGAACTACAACACTGCTTGTACACTAAATATGTTGAGCTTGATAACATTATATTATATAGTATGATAATGTCAGCATGCTACATTGTTCTATACAAGTTGCAACATGTGAAATGGTTATCTAAAGTTTAAACAATTTATTTCAGATTCAGACCAGAAAGAACTTATGTACTTAAGTGCAGCACATAAGTACGGGTCTATGAAAGCACTTAAGCACTTAAGTACTTAAGTTAAAGTACAGAAAAAGAACTTAAGTACGTACGTACTTAAGAACATTTTTATATAAGTACTGCCTAGCTCTGTCCCTAAGAATATAAGAAATTACCTCTACCTAAGTGAATGTCGATGGTTTCGCATTTAAGATCATTCGTGACAAGGTTTCTACGAACTCCGAAGAGGAGAAGTGCGTCATATTTTTTTTCAAATGTCACATGTCAAATGTTTTTAGCTTCCGGCCACTGTTTCCAAGCAACGAGCGAGAAGGCGCAGGCAGTCTCCAACGACTGCTGCACAGAAATCCATCTCGAATGAGCACGTGCCCACACTTGCTCGTCGGAATGTACGTATTCACGCTCATCACGACATCGAGCACATCGATAACACATCTAACTGAAGCGTTGGTATTGTGTTCGAATGTAATTTTTTGGATAGTCTGAACATGCGTCGTCGAGTTCTTGTTCACACTGTAAAGTCAACTTTAAAAAAAAAAATTGTTGGGGTTTTATCTCGGCTTAAAAATGAACCTCATATGATTTTTTTGTGTAAATTACACTGTAGGCACAGAAATCGAGGCTATTGAAAGCAGAAACAAAAGTTGATTTTATTTGACGTGGCTGCTTTAGTCTAGAAGTGACCAAAAATCGACAGAGAAAAAAGATTTGCACTGAGTCTTAGCATCATTAGCTCCACGTTAATGCTAAAAAACGGTAAAACGAAAAATATATAACTATTAGGCGCTTAGGAATTTTAGCTTTTTGAATCAGGGGTGAAATGCAATGGAGTAAGAAAACTGATTGTTTTCATGAAAAATATTGCATGGAAAAATTACGTTAAAAATATGACAATGGATTGGCAACTTGCACGCACTATTTTCCCAAACGCATTCTCACATACACTCAGGCAGATATCTTAGCGGCTCATCTGGGAAATTTTCGTAAAATTGACCAATTCGTTTTGTCGTAGTTCATTACTGAGAAAGCAGTGAACTGTCAATAAGATTGATTTTAGTTCAATGAGAGTTTTGAAGCACCTCCAATATGTGGCGACTGTTTTTCAGAGTCTAGCTTTTAAGAGTTTGTCAGTTGAACTGCAGGTTGGACCTGCTCGAGAGTTACTTAAAATTTGCAACTCCACATTAAAGCTGTCAGATACATAAAATCCTCCGTTTCTGAACTCATTAAAGAAATTTTTATGGGCAATTTTATGTTATCTGTATGCTCTGCAACATGGTAACAACGGAAAGGTCTCTATATTTTATGATTTCATCTCGCTTGTTAGATCTGATCTCAATTTTCAAGATAAACTGCCGACATGTATGCTCTCTTCCGTTAACTAGTTACTCGCAGTGTGCGTTTCAATACGTAGGCTCTACTACAAGAGCACTCAGTGTTCGTGTAGCTCTTAGTGTTCGTGTACTGGCAAGAGCATAATTTACATCGATCCTCCACTCGCTACTACTCCTCCTCCGTCAGCCATTCGTTCTACTAATGCTGAAAAATGCAATGGTTCTGTGAAACTAGATGATCTCAATGTCATTGCTTCGTTTCCATCCCTGTCGACCTTTAAATTATGGAGTCGTTTTATTCTGAAACGTAAACCTCGGCTAAACCATACCCTGTCAAATTATTCCTCGCACGTGGTTTAATTTTTTTACTCTTTCTGTCTGTTTTTGAATTTTTGTAACGTGTATACCACTCCTCGTTTCAGAACAACTCTTGTTGAAAATGATTCTTTGAAGTCGAAATGTCCATTTTCCAAGACTTACCCTCCATTTTTAAATGAAGGGTTTTCAATCGAAGCTCAACCCTTCGCTCTGTCATTTATTGTTAAATTCTAATAAAACGAACCGCAATGTTCTTGACCGACGCAGTCTGATATTGTCTTAGGTTTTTGTAAGGCAATCTGCAATATTAGCTTCAGTAGTAGTTAAGGAGAAGCTTGTTGTAGTAGTTAAGAAATCAGTAATTGGTGTTGCAGGAATCTGTTGTGAGCGAAATTTTTAGGCCTTGGTTTGTTTTCCCTTCGTTATCTCTTTCATCAAACGAAATTATACGTATGAGGCCTATCAGAGGCGCACATATTTTACTAGCGGGTTAACATTTTCATATCGCATAAATATGAATACTCAAACGAATTTGAGAACTAACAAAATAGGACATTTGCTGCTCCATGACATTTGGAATAATTTCTAGTAATTTTAGATACATTAACGGGAAATTGAACATTTTGGTTGGGCCAAAAATGATTTTTTTTGTCTATACAGTTTAGAAGAAAAAGCCTGAATTTTGCATACATAACAACTAATTACAATCTTAGACAAGAAGAACATCTTTATCAAAAAGCTAGAGCTGGTGATGCTCAAGTGTATAATTTTGTGTCTAATTAAAGGCACGTTTATTGGAACGTCAAGAGCAGGCGAATAACTGAAATTCAGGTCTGATAAATTGGGGCAACATCTATTTGGGAGAAAATATAGCAATGAAGTTCACCTCAAACGTGGGGATGAGTTCTAGAATCCTGCTCATTTAGAACGTGAGGGTAGGTGGTGCATCAATAAACTTTGTTCCATGTGAAATATTGTCGGATTTTTGAGTAACAAAATGTTTAAGGTTTTCCTTTATGATTTTCTGCATAATTTACACTTTTCGATCACCAATTTTTAGGTGTTATATTGTTCTTTTCCGTCTTTATCGTCATTTATCCATGAATGAAATTCGGTGCCATCACAACAGTTCTTTGTGGAAATAAATGACTAATATTGCTAGAATAGTTTTTGAAAACGTAGTTTGAATATTTGTGCCTACCGGTATCAATATAGCTGCTACGAACAATTACGAATCATTATCAGAAAGTTATTAATCGCGTTGAATAATTTCAGTGATTACTTGTAATTTGTAGAATTCACGCCATGACTTCATGCTAAAGCAAGCGAGGACGTACAGGTGAAACTGAATACAGACATGAACCCAGCTTTGAATTAACGGTACAACTGAAGACGGCATAGTAGACGTGGAGTGACTCGCTAGACATGACAATTCCATTAATGAATGAAAGCTATCGAACATCAGCAGTGAAGAGCTGGAGAAAACGTCGCATTTCAGAATAATTATAAATATTCTGTTTTCCTTTATGATGCAATGAAAATTTCAAGGTTTAAATAATTAGGCGATGTATTATTAAAGAAAAGGAAATGAGTGGCCTCCCTCTGCTCTCAAAAGTAGGCTACGTTAGTTAAGTGCCAGTTCGTAATAGCGCTTATCTGCGGTAGAGAAGAGGCGTATGGTTGAAGTTCAAGACAAAAGCACTGAACATTTAAGAAGAATTATAGCCAAAAGAGTTTTTAACCTATGAACGAATGCATGTAAATAATTTTTTGAAATACATTAATTTCTAGTTATAATACAAGGAAAATATGAATTTAAAAAAGTCGTAGGAGTCCTGAGCTCAAAATGCTGGAGACGCAGGGGGAGGCGGAAAGAGGCTAGGTGATGCCACCAACCCGAATGAAGACGATGGAGGTTCCTGGCAAGTTTCTGAGAACGGCAAAACGGCTTTGTTCTTCGAGTGAGTACTTCCAGAATATCTAGAACATAAACGTAGAATGCTAGTGACAGTTAAATATCATTTAAGAACGATGAAGTTATTTTCGGTTGAGAAGTAACTGCGCAAGTTTGTCATATACCTATTTTTGTCCAGTAGCGTAAATATTCATGAATAAGATGAAGTCAAGACGGAACTGATCATGACAGTGCATTTTATCACGTTTGCTGAAGAATAAAAACTAACGTCAAGCAAATGTTCTGCCTTGTCTTCATAAAGGGAGAAGAATTCAACTTGTACATTCGTGTTCCTGAAAGAAGATTCCGTTTAAAGAGTACTCACATTCTCCCCGTGAAGGGGGATAACATCAACCCTTCATTCATCTTTTTTTACTTAGTACGGAATAAATAACGAAAAGCGGAGTAAATAAAGTTCTTCCTGGTAAAAGGAAATAAAGGATATTTGCTTACGTTTGTCTTGTGAAGAGTTTTCAACAACTATAAAGAAGTTCGAGTTTTGAGTAGACACGACCTGTGAATAACTTTTTCTGAATGAGAAGTTTTCAATTAACAGTTTGTGAGTGCCATGTCACTAGCAGACTTGTACTGAACTTCCCTCGGTCTCCAACCATGGGAAGGCTAAAAAACATTTCCCGCTTAGTCGCACACACCAGCTCACGTTACTGAGCACACATAGTGATCTGCGTCTTGACTGAACAAACACAGTTTTCTTTGTCGAGGAAACTGCCGCGCAGCCTTGAAAACGTGCGCGTGCAGTCGCTGTGACGGAGCTTGGTCAAAGAGTCTCAAGGCCTCTCGTGGAACGGTGAACGCTGGAACCATGACGTCTTATTTGGAGAACTGGTGACGCTCTTTGAGTGAAACGCAATCGTCACCGTTCTCCTTACTCTTCGCGCTATGTTTTGAAATTGAGCATTGAAAATTTGCTGAGGTCGACTTCTCACGTCTACCGTAAGTTAAGAGCATGGACGCATGTTGTTAACGTACTTTTAATCCCTCGAGATTGTCTGATTTATCTCAAGATATCTTAGCCCTCGAAACAAGATGCATGTTATTTGGATTTTTTCAATTAAATTTTTGTATAATAAGCCGTTGTAGTAGTAATGAAAAATGATATTTGTATATGCTGTTGAAAATATGTATGCTAATGTTTCATCATGTTCACTCTCTTTTGAACTTATTATGAAATATTTTAATAACGAACGCTGTAATTTTAACACAGCTATTAAATACTTGAGTAACTTCCTCATCACAAATCTGAAGGTCATTAGCCTGCATTGTCATTAACTCTATTTGATCTCAAAATATTGTTGCCATCGCACTAGTCATACTTTTTAGGAGTTAAAGCTATTTATTGTGAATGGGAGCAAGCTAGGATGTTGAATACTATTGAGTAACTTTATCTTTACCACGTATAGAAATCCTCCTGGCTGGTCTTACACAAACTCGAGGTATAAGTTGAGGAGATGAATTTGCATCTCTTTACGGAAATCAGAAATATTGGTCAGGTAAGAACGATCGGATCCTATTTTAAAATATTGAAATGTTTTCACATAGACGCTATGTGCACGCCACGGTACCGTGGTGCACGCTAAGGTGCGCGCGGCGAGGCGGCAACGTCGCGGTGGCGCACAACAGGGCGCCCTGCAACTTCTCTCCCGTGGCGCGCTACATGCCGCCGTCCGAAGGATGTTTATTCCAATCCAGTTGACACACGTCATATTAGATAATGGGTTTACCAATGTCTTTCAATTAATGTCAGGACGCTACGACGCTTACCCACGGTTGTGCCCGTACTCATTTCGTTAATTAGAGTAAAGAGGGAAATGTAGTTAAGTTATTTTTTTCTAACGGGAAGAAACACCCAGCTCCCACTGCGAGGTATCGAACTTGCGACTTTTCATATTGGAGGCGAACGATTTTAACCACAGGGTTACGATGGGTATGGTCGATTTTTGTTTAGCTTGACCTCTGCATGGAAGTGGGATGAAAACACGAAAAAACTTTGACATGGGCCACATTGACCGGGCCTTATAATATTTGCACTTTAAAAAAAAAACTGACGACAAGGTCGCAGCCTAAAGTTTATTATTGAGGATTTCAATGGGGAATACTCTCGATGAATCTTCGAGGCATCTGACATATCTCAGACACTTGCGTACTGAATCTTCAAGAGCAGTTCCTAACATAATCGTCGGACAGATTGGTACCAGTTCCTTGATTCACAGAGTTTAGTTTAGCAGGCTTAAATTAAAGGCTTTCAATGAATTAAATTATCAACCAACATCTACAGCATTAATTGACGAATACAAAAGAAACGCCAATTACTTATCTCTGAACAATTTTTCGTGTAAATTTTCTCCTTGTTGTACATTTCCGCAGATTTTATCAGCGTATTTCTAAACGAATTTGTTCCACTGTAACAACCATCGAACCTAGTCTTAACGAACGAAAAAACTATGAATCCACGAGGAGCGGAAAAGAGGTAACTGAGTTGTTTTACTTCACTTACTCACTCGTAAATGTTGAGACTGTATAGTCGGTTGGTTTCGTAGGTTTTTGAGTGAGAGCTGACTGAAAAACGAAATTCAACTATGGTTACAATACAGGGATATTTATGCACACTCCGAGTAGTTAGATCACAAGCATTTTTTTTAAATTTATTTCATGGAAATTTAGACTGCTAATTAAAAATGTGAGGTTTGACGTAACATACATTTAGACAATTGTGTCAGCATGCTAATGACTTCCACGTATGGTCACGAGGTCAATTTGGCAACTTCCCACCAAGACAAAATATGGGTAATTTCTCTGGCCACAATTTCAAGTATTGTTCTTAAAGTTTTCTGCATTGAAGGATATTTTCTTATGCTACAGTTGAATGACCGACTTTTCATTTAACTTTTCATACTTTCAAATTTCTGTTGCGACATATCACATGCGTCGGTGATGCAGAATTGCTGCATCAATATTGACCACTGAAGCTAAATAAAGTCGCATTTTTATGACCATAATTAAAGCACAATAAGTTCAAAACTCTCATTAGCTTGCGTCCACGCAAAGTGCAGGGTAAAGGGCATCTGTTGTAGAGTTTGGTCGAGGAATTTGATCGATGGTGCAAGCCTGACCGTAACTTTTGTGTGTGGACGTCGTTTGCGCCTCCCACTCTCTGCTCCAAGAAGCGCTTCGTAAACATTCCTGGTCTCCATGGCGACGAATAATTTTTGTATGATTTATGTGTTTTTTTAGATCTGCGGTAGATGAGTCAGTCGGTCGCACCCAGCGGATATCTTAGCGATGTTTGCACAACACGAAATAGGGCGAATAAACTTATTTTCGCATAAGGGTGATTATATTTTCTTTTTCTCAAATTAAAATTAGAGTATTTCTTGGCTTATAATGAGCATTTCTTCATTAAACATCACTAAAAAATATCCTTCGTCTTTTATATCATGGGTCCGTGAGTGGGTGAAAAGTATAGGAAAGCAATTTTTATCTTTCATTGTTTAGCATACATAGGCTGAGTGACCTTATCTTGAAAACAGAGGTTATAATAAAAGTGCGGGGCTGGGATCCATCTGAGGCAACATAAATGAATGAAATAAATTTCAAACGAAGAATAATTTGATCGCTGCACATCATGCTAATTTGTAGGAAGTATTGCATGACGTCGACCTCATGTATATTTCATAAAATTTCATCAGGTGCGCACGTTTTCTTATGTTTGAGAAACATGAGTAGAATAAGAAATGAGCGGGTTGGCCCCAGTCCGCAGAGGGTCGGAGGAGTGCGAGTAATTTGACATCATGTGTCGGAACATCTACTGATATCGTGTGACGGGTGCAGACCAGAGCAGAAGACACTGACTTTTGTCTATGAGAAAATTAAAGTTACTCATTGAAGTGATGATGCAATACGCGAGCTACGAATACGTGGCCTACAGCGTTGTTCTGTATGCTGATGCAATACACATATTGCTGATTGCGCACTCGCGTGAGAATGTTCAACATGGTGCGTGAATTAGGTATTTTTTGTTCAACATGGCGCGTGAATTAGGTATTTTTAACTGTGAAAATAAACGGAAAAACTTGTGGCTTAGTTGCATGTTTATATCATATCAGGAACTTTTCCCAGTTATGCAGGGTGATTGAAAAGAAGCACCTTATTTTTAAAAATTTTTCATTATTTACATGCAGTTATTTTTTGCTCAAATTTTAATTTATGTTCCCTAATATATAAATATTTAATTGTTCTTGTTTTTCTCTTTATATTGATTATTTTGTATTCAAATTTGAATGCCCTTGTAGAGATGTCCGGATGTCTAACTCTAAACGAGCGCGCCCAGCTAGCGGCACGCTCGATCGTTCGCGTAGAGATGCCAGGCACGTCCGGGCATCTCTATGGGCCTTCGAATTTGAATACAAAGTAATCAATCTGAAGAGAAAAACAAGAACAATTAAATTTTCATATATTAAGGAACATACATAAGAAATTTGACCATAAATAACTTCATATGAAAATATTGTAAGATTTTTAAAATAGGGAGCTACTTTTCAATCACCTTTATATCCTTCTCATCCAATAACGCCCGAAAGATAACCTGATTGTTCATCAATAATTTTGAAAGCCGTGAAGAAAAGATCAGAAAAAGATCACTATTCAGGAGAGATGAATAAATAAAAATGAATAAAATATCGTATGGTTGCACTTGAACCTCAAGTACTTGTGTTTTGATCAAATTATCTCGATATTGTGTCCCCGCATCAAAGCGGCATCTCTGCCTCAGCAAGCTGTTCTTTAGGGCGTAGAAAACGGATAGGCCGCTGAGATTGGGTGTTGAGAAACCCTCCTATTCAACAAGCTTGTACTTTGCTTCCTCCCCCTAAGTTATTACTCGAAAAGCACCGTAATTACAAAACATATAATTTAAAAGTGAAGTGATCAATAACTTGGCTTTTTTCATAGAGTATCAACAGTTCTATGCAAGATTTGGTCATTAAAACTGAAAAATAGAACGGGAGAAATATTTTGCGGGTGAGAATACTGAAGATATTAACTCATATCATTCTCACAGACTGCTGGGTATTATTGAAACTCTTAGAACCCTTGGTAGAGTAAATTTTTAATGAAGGTAATGCCATCCATCAGTCTTACAATAATACAATTTAAGGATTTACTTGGGTACATGATAGTTCGAAAAATTTAGCATTCCAATTTTTGAAAGATTTTCTAAAGTTTTGCTTAGCTTTGGAGAGAGAAAACAATGGACATTTCAAATGAGAGAGGCCAGGTAATGGAAAAAATAAAATATAGTAATACGCCAGCGGAGCTCAAAGTAGCATGGCTTAGTAATGTAATGACGCACCTCGTAAGCAGCAATGTGAGTTGAACGAGCTATAAATAAAAGTGAAAGAAAACACGTCTTTAATGAGATCATCATCTAATTTAAGCAAGTCAATGAATAAAAATAGTCTTATTTAAGAAAGCTGAACAAGTGTTTGAGGCACTTGAGACATGAGCGAAGTTGACAAAACAGACACAGGACCTATCTATGTACATGCAGAAGCAATTTATTAATCGATGCACTCCACCAGCATCTTCATCAACAGCTTTCCAACACGGTTGGGTTAATATTTATTCGATTCAATTATGAGAATTAGAATGTTTCCTTAATGGATGATCTGACAGGTGGCAGTCAGATTCGGACTCAACTATTCCGTTGTTGACGATTTCAGGATTTCAGAGAATATAATGATTTTTTTGCAGGGGCTACAGAAAAGTAAAAATCGCAAATAAATATTCACTCATTGCGGATCTTGCACTGCATACGTGTACATTGTGTATCTTGGCACTGCACTTTTAAAATTATTGGATTCCTAACGCATTGATATTTCAAATGCGAATGATGAATCCTTTGTCAAGATGACTGAAGAAAAAAAACATTTTTATGGGCCAATATGAAGAGAAAGTTGTACAGTATTAACAATAATTTGATGTGAATTGAATTTGCTCTACTGAGTCATTCAGTGTCAACAGCGGGTAAGTTAAATATTTTTATGAGTAAGTAGTAATAATACCAACGATAGTCCATACTAACTTTATGACCCTGTGAACGAGATGATATGTCGCTAAAATTGAAAAAAAATGTGTGGAGTAGCTTCAGCAATTTAAACAAGGTTTCACGAACCTACTAAGTTTAACCTTTCACACAACGACCATGGCTTCAATTCCCGACAAAAGCTGCTGTCGCGCAAAGGATATCCTGCATGATAGTCGTTTTCTCACCGATTTGTAAGCAATGCATAACAGTGCTCGGGATTTAACCCTGCTTTTTCTCAGATTTTCTTCCCGAAAAGTGTTTACACTAGAGAAGCCGACTGCCATTCTTCTACAAGACTTGTAAATAACGCAATGAATGTTGGTCAGGAGACTCTGGAAGGACGTAATTACCGTTCAAATGAGGAAATTCAGTGCAAGTTTCCTACGTATATTGAGAATATTGTTTATCAGAGAATATCTGTTTTTTTCGGCCTATTAGCCTTTATTTATAAAACTTCTCGTTACATTGTTTGTTAAACCTTGATTTTACCAATTAGCTTAGGAAACTCAGTCAGGGATATAAAAAATTTGGTAGAACTAAAAGCGAAATCATCGTTATGGCATAGACACCAAGTGCGACATTGCATGCGACATTCGACTGCGTATTATGTGTAATCATTTATTTTTTATGTAAGTTAATGGGACTTGATAATTTAAATTAAATCAGAATTTTTCTGGCTCTGAATTTGAAGTTTGGCGTGTAATCTCGGAGTCATTCACAGTTATTCTGCTGAGTCATGTTTCTTCAAAACTTCAACTGCATAATGCAATTCATTTCAAAATTTTGATTGAATCGTCAAAAACTCATTAGTAAACGTGCAGCTGACTATATGAGTCGTTCACTCACCATTTAAGGATATCGGTTGAGTCGCTAACTCTTTTGCAACTGTCCTTGAGCGATCCCATACAGAATATTTCTTTGCGTTTTGCGTCTTTGCAAGCCCCTGCTGAAGCTGCTGTGTGTAAAACATCAGGTTACATCGAAATGAAGAGGGAGGTGTGCAATTGTGTTGTCAAGTTCAAACTCCACCGTCGCAGCGAAATTGTGTCAAATCATTGCAAGCTTCTAAATTCTCACTAGTTGAGGATCAAATTGTCTGGAAAATAATTGAATGTTCTCTTAATTGAATTCTCTTTGTATGATTAGGCAATTTACAGGATGGTAGGGGAAGCTGCTCAACAGAATGCAAGTGAGTCACTAACAGGAGCCAAAGGCGGGTCATGATAAGGGATGTTGCATGACTTTAGAGGAGATCTGGAGTGCTGCAAGCGAGTTTGTCTAATTCATGCAATAACATGTCATCATTAACTTCGCGCCTCGGGACGAGTCGCAAAAGACAAAGATGTTAACGTACTGAGCTGAGTCAGGCGACTGCTGCTCTGCAATGTCCTTACATTCGAAGCCTAGGTGCAAAATTCTCTGCCGTTCATAGGCTCGCTAACTACAGGCTTAGCACAGGCCCACTTTCAATTCATTTAATCATCCATAAAGTCATAACGTGAAGACGTCGCGACAAATTGAACCCAAGCTGCGGAAGCAGTCGCTTACGCAACACGGAAAACAATGAATGAACATGAATTAAAATTTGGCACCATTCTTTCAAAAAGCTCAGTTTCTTCATGTGTGCAATTTAACTTTTACATCAAGCAGCTATTTTTCAAGGATTTATGTTTTTCACTCGTATATTATCATCATTCATACCATGTAGAAATTGCAATGCATCAAATACCAATTGATCGATTTTGTATGGAAAATGCATCGAATGATTTAAGATTTTACTTTCAGGACTAATGAATAAGTAAAATTCTCTCCCAATTATTTGGGCAGTCAGTTATTGTTTCGTCCAAGAGGCCTAACACACTTGAAGATTATTCACGTTCGAAAATCGATTTCACGCGGCTGAGCCACCTTCAGCTGAAGCTAAAATGTTATCTTTTTGAGGCTACATGTATTAACTTCTCTTTTCGCTGTTCTATTTTTACCGAAAATTTTTAGAGTAAATGATCACGATTCAAAATGCGCAAATACCATTTCTAATCCCAAAAAGTGACTGCTTAGTTCACTGTTCTGCAGAACTGTCTGAGGGTCGAGTTTTGCAGTAATACTTCAGTCCAAATCGCTGCCGCTTACTCTGTACAGGTCGTCGAATTGAGGTCACATCAACCGTGTTCAGACTAAGGACAGGGATTTATTGATCAGCGCTTAGCGGATGAGTTTATTGAACAATTTAAAGCGAAACTTTTTTCTTACGGATTGCGGCCTTGAAGTTTTCATAGCAAAGTACTGAAAAGGTCTTCTTATTGAAAAAAATTATTCATTGATTTTTTAATAAAATTATTATCATTCTCTAAAATCAATAAAAGCTACGGTCATCAAACAAGCCCGATAACAGTTTCTCCAATATGGAATGTAAGGACTGTAGAGGAAAAAGCTTACTTTTCCCCTTAATTAGACATTTTTCTCAGTAATAATTTGCCAAGGAAACTCACGGCATGGGAAAAATACGAAATTGGTTTATAGGGCCATTACATACCAAGATTACTTCTGTAATGTCATATCAAGCCGATACTTCCTGAAAGTATTTAGAATGAGTTCAAATGCGTTAGAATAAAATATTTAAGATGATCTTCCTAATTGAACACGGACTCATGTTGTGCAGAATAAGTAACACTTGGAGATGCTCTATTTTAGTACTGTGATTCATGACAACAGCTATTTTAGAACTCAGTAAAACATTAGGTGAAGGCTGGTCCATGGAAGTTGGGAGTTCAAGACATACATGACAGGAAAAAGGCAATCAGCCTTGTAATTGATTTGTATCTTTTTATTATACCTGTTTGTGAGTAATTAAGAGAGATATAAGAAGAAAAAAACGAATAACCATGTTTGAGGTATATGAGAAATTACCCGAGTCTCGTACCTGTATAATTGCTTTCCTTTAAGTGTCACCCATTTTTTGGCCCACTTCGAACCATTCAACGAATCACCAAATAATAACTTGGTTTTGTGATGGTTGTGTTCCTCAGGATTCGTCGGTGGAAGACACAATTCTTGGCAAGGATTGCGCGAAGACGTGAATATTTTCCCTATGATGTAAATGCATTCGTTTTGCACGAAAATATATTTCCAATAATATTTGATGCTATTTGTCAGAGAATTATCAGTGTTAATATATGTTGGCAGTGTCGTTTCGTACAATATCTCCACAGCATTTAAAATTTTACGCGATATCAAAGTGCTCGAAAAAATATAGATTTTCCTTACCTGTGGCTAAGACTTGAAAGGCGAATTATTACGAACCCCAATATGAGTTCCAGAGTCATGAATTTTCACTTCCCACCTCTTTTTATCGCATCGTCACTCTCAATTTCTTCAATTGGTATGGACAAAAACATGTTATTTTGAGATCAGTCTCTAGGGTACTAGTCGGTCATTTCTAAACTGTCATTGTTGGAACCTCAAGGATTCACTCGTCTTCCTTATTTCAAAAAAACATTTCCCGTAGATGATCTCGCCCCAAGAATTTTCAGTACAATATTTAATTTCTGTTTAACTTGGCTGTAGATACGTTCTCCTTTTGATATGGAAATTTTAAGCCACAATTACACTGCCATAATATGGGTCTTAGATACGGTGAGCGCGTGCGATGCTGATCAAGAAGAACAAGTTCCGTTTCATATTTCATTCATTCATTTATTTTAGCGTTCTCGATACTGAAGAACTGAAGTTTTACACCTTACATGCATCCAAATCTGCAACTTCAAATATTCTCGACTTTCAGTTGTTATTCAAGACTGATCGAGATAAATGATTCTCATACGTAGTTGGCTTAAGAGGTTTGAAATTACTGCAGTTGTCACTCCGGACCGATCAGTGTATGTAAATGTATGGAATCAAGGGATGGCAAATGCGATGAACTATGGTTTGGTAAAATAAGGGTGGAAGATTTCCGAATGACGAAAACGCAGTTAAATACGATATAAGACATTCTGAAGCTACGGTTGAACATGAACTTCATCCTGTGAGGATGAAATTCCTACTCTGGGTGAATTAAGTATTAAATTTCTAAATTTCAATTTTATTTAACACCGTGAGTCTGAGATACTGTCATTGATTACTGTTGACACCACGCAAGCCTTAAATGAGCGTGGGATGGTCCCATTAAATTTAGGCTTAGAAATCACTGTGTTAGCCTGCCGCCTAAGCATGATCGAACGGTTGCTGGGAGGCTCTGGGAATCCTGGAATTGCTTCTACTGCCCACGTAGTTCCAGATCGGCAGCCAGTGACTCCAGTCCGCCATCGAGCATTCGAGTTCGAGCTGTCCGCAGTCTCCGCACTCCGCAGTTAGTGTAACTTGCGTCGTTGTGGAGTGAGGTTGTGGTGACACGTTCTCTGACACTTGGTCTCTCACCTCTCGTCATTGTGGTCTTCGATTCATCTTTATTCTTCAGCTGCATATTCAGGTAGAGAATTAATTCGGACAATATTTTATTGCAGTAAATGCAAAATAGTAGTGAATATTTGGATGATGGTTTTGTGTCGATGTGTAATCTAGGCTAGATTACTTTTTCTGTGGAATCAGCAGCAAGCAACCCGCGCTGTTCGCTCCTGTTTTATTCTTGTATCCATGCTACCTGGAGCGGCGGCAGGCCTCGAAATCCTCTTCATGCTTTTTTTGGTAAATCTGATGGATACGTCAGTGTCGATTTTTCACTTTTTGGTGCCTGATCCTAATTAATTGAATAAAAAAAACAAGTTTTCTTCTATGCACTTTCGGTCTCAAATGAGTATTTTACGATTTATAGCAGTAGGTTTAGTTTTGTCTCTGATGACGAATGCGCTCGAATAAACAGCTACTCATCGATTTTCGAATTTTTGTTGCTTGAGTCATGGTAATTACATTGAAATAAACAACTTTTCTTCCATACACTTTTTTCGTCAAATGAGTATTTAACGAGGTATAGCGGTAGGTTTGGTTTCGTCTATGATGACGATCGCGCTGGAAGTGAGTGCGCATTGGTGTTGCTGTCCGACGTGCTCCTTGAATTACTTGCCGCTTCTAACGGTAAATGTAAAGGACTTGACCATAATCGATTTTCCACTTTTTGATCAACAAAGATTGTTGATCAGACCAAAATAAACAATTTTTCTTCAATGCACTTTCCGGCGGAAATGAGTATTTTAAAAGTTATGGCGTTAAATGAGTTACCGGAACTCCAGTGTGCATCACCCTATTACAAACGTAAAGAGGTTGGGTCGTGAGGGGTAGCCACAGTTCTTTTAGTTTTATAGTTTTCACTAAAAGAACTGTTGCTACCCCTCACGACCCAACCTCTTTACGTTTGTAATAGGGGGTTTGCTCTTCGTCGGCTTGGTTGGCGCGCGGGAATGCCTGTTAAAGCTGGTGATACATTGACACTCTTTTCAACACTCTGAGTGTCACTTCGACGGGCACATACACTGTTGCCGGGCTAGCAGGCGGTCAAAGTGAGGTTCACTTGGACATTCTCCCTAGCCATTCTTTGCCGCCGCCTGCCCGTCAATCACTCCATCTACAGATGAGCCGTAGCCTGCAGCATGTCATCAGTAGGGATGTGACATTGAACATATTGCATATATATGCTTTTGAGTATATTTTAGGTAGCATAAAATATGCCCGCAAGTATATATGCAGTGTGAGCATATCGCATATTTTACTCGGAACAGCATAAAATATGGCGAACATGCATGATTAACTGTAAGTGGCAGTAAACTGAAACCTAGTAAAACCTTCCCATTACTTTTAAATTATATTCTTTTTTTCATCCAGTTTTATTTAATTCTTTTTGAATAACTGGATCAATTTTGTAAATTAAAATTTTTCGTAAATCAATAATAATTGTAAGTTGCTACAGCTACTTCAAAAGTTTACTTTAATTTTGCGGGAATTAGCTCAAGTTTTTTTTAGATGTAGTTCCTTATGAAGTGTATTTGAGATTAGTGCGGCTAAAAGTGATCTACAATCATGCCGAAGGTGAACAAGGAGCATCATATTTAGAATACTTCAAGGAATTTGAAGATTTTCAAGCCCAGGAAGAATTTCTCTACTGCATTTATTGCGAGAAACAGGTGATATATAAAACTTTTTTTCACTCAGAACACGTTAGAGAAGTTTTGCGTGGTACAAGGTTTTAGTTTCTAAATATTATCACGCAGAACTTTGTTGGGCTTAGTGCACACTTTATCAAATTATTGTTATCGAAGGATATGAATAATTATTATTGCTCTTGCATAACAATACAGGGACTTCTTACTTCGAGAGCAATAAAATTAATGGATATCGTAGAGGAAACATTGAAGAACAGATATGATACAAGGTATTATGAAGAGTTAAATTGCATTTTGGTGATAAACAAAGGTTTTGAAAAGATAAAAGCAATCAACTCAATTTTGACTCGTGAGATCTCTGACGCAATGGATGAATCCATAAAGGAATATTCGAACTAACTTGCTTCACTTTTGCTCCACTTGTTTCTTGCGATGTCGAGTGGAAGTTTTCGCAGTGTAAAACTTGGCTGGCAGATAATCGTAGAAGATTTGTTTTTAAAAATCTCAACTACCACGCAATTATCAAGAGCAACCCTCGAATTTGATGCTAAAATATATTCCTCGTATAAAAGAAGGATTAAGAAATGTTCCTTGCATTCATGAAAAAATATATAGTTCAGAACCAGCCTTGGATTAGATTACTTTTTTTTTCGTTCGTTATCATCGTCCTTGACTCGTTCAGATTAGAATTATTTCTGTTTCAAAATATTTATGTTTAGATAAGTTATAAAAATTAGTTGAGAATTGTATACACTTAATTATTAATAGAAAATTATGAAAGAAATTATTTTTTCCGTGTATGAAGAAGTACACTGTATCCTGTATCATTGTTTCTGTACAATTTTCCTCACAAAAAATATAAATTTGGAGCTATTCAAGTGAAGCATTTATATGGATGCATATTTCTTCTTAGCATGTAATATGCGCTTCCACAATTATGCATAGAGTGTAGCATATATGCATCGAGTGTTTCTACATATGGTTTTTCTAGCATAATTCTTGCCGAAGCCTTCATATTTTATGCTGCATATGCGCAACAAAAATCAGCAAAAACAAGAACATTGAAGAACGTGCAATCAATGACATACGAAAAAAATTATTAGCGCTATTCTACTAAGCATCAGCAGCTCCTGGCGAGAAGTACTAGAGCGCGGAGCGCAGTACCTCCCAACGTAGCGTCTGGATTGCAACTGAGCAGTGTGAGCAACACACTCTGCCCGCCGACTTTGACGCTTCTGCTGCCTGCTAGCGCTGTGCCAATGTGAACGATCGCTGCCCTTTCGCTGCGCGCGCTTGCCCGCGCCCGATGGTTGTGAGCTTCCAATGCGAGTGTCAATGTATCCCCAGCTTTACTTTCACGTCGGACCGCGCGGTGTATTTTTCCCCGCCTCAAACACTGGAGTTACGGTAACTCATTTAATGCCATAACTTTTAAAATACTTATTTCCGCCGGAAAGTGCATTGAAGAAAACTTGTTTATTTTGGTCTCATCAACAATCTTTATTGATCAAAGAGTGGAAAATCGATTATGGTCAAGTCCTTTACATTTACCCTTCTAACACTGGAGTCGCGGTAAGTCATTTACCGCTATAACTAATAAAATACTCATTTGAGACGGAAAGTGCATAGAAGAAAACTTGTTTACTGCGATCTAATTAACTATGCTTAGGCATCGAAATTTACAAAATAGATAACTGACATATCCTTCAGATTTACCGCCTTTTTAATAAAATAAAGCTGCGAAATTAATCAAACAGAGAAATATTAAATTCGTGTGCTCAATTCAATTCGTAGTCGCCGCTTGTTCGACATCTAAAATAACGGTATGACCCACCGGTGGTCACAAGAGAATTTCAATGCCGTGGGCTGAACACCTGTGAAAACAAACTACACTTCCACAAATGCTTTGTACAAATCAAATGCGAGCAGGGTTCAAATGATCTTAATCCACTTCAGTGTTGCATAAGGAAGATAAGTTTAATTCCAGAGGAAAGCAGAACTTCAACCCTACACGGCAGCTGGCGTGTTGGAAAATGCTTCCACAATGCTCTGCATATTTTTAATTTTGCGAAAACCTCATTTTTAGAATTACCCACTTCAGTGTTGGGTGTGGTCATTTCATTCTTGATGAAGTTGTTTATTCCTTCTGATTCGGACAAACTTATTTGCACAATTGCGTTTATCGTTGAGCTACTCTCCAGGCGATAATTCTCTGAGAACTATGCACACCTCTACTTAATTTATTCATTTTTTTAAAATGTATTTGCACTGTTGCACTGTATTACTTTCCATACGTGCGCATGAAGCAAAGCTCGCGGTGTGGACCCAACGTGTGTCGTGTGTGACTCACAGCTGTGTTACACTAGCACGCTGCTGCGCATCGCTGCTTTTTAGGCAGCACACACCTGGTGCCTACCGCAGCTGTTGCCTCCGCTGGTGTGTTTGTGCTACAGACTCTTCCATCGCATTATAACTGTTCGAGGGAAACCGCCAGGTGCACGCCCTGACTCGTAAGGACATGCGTATCTACCTGCTAACTCTTTCGATCAGTTCCATCCCTCGCTAATTTTTCTTGCATTCAAAGGATACCGCTCTTAATGAACCGATTCTCAATAATGGCATGATCTCTACGTTGGATAGGAGACATTTTATCGGAGAAACTGTTCTGTTCAATACTCGATGGGGATAGAATACACATGGTGCCCGCGATCTAATGTCTGACGCTCATGCCCTCTTAATTAGTTGATAATGGTACTGTCAAGAAGCTAAAGACGCTCCTTTCAAATGCAAATAATTCTGCCTTTGAGCATCCACTGAAGTTGGATCATGCTTTTGCGCTGATGCGGAACCTAGAAACACGTAACCAGTGCAGAGCCAGAGTGAAATTAGTAAGAATGGGGATTTTTTTTTCCGCCGTCATGAAATCGTGACCGCGCACTCGGTCTCGTAAGTGTACGGTGAGCCCAAACTCGTTCCTACGCCGCGTACAAATGACAATACGTAACCGGTCTTCCCCTGGTATTCCCTCTGCCTCGTCCGGCGCTCCGTTCCTCGATCGCAGCCCCAGCCTGGTGCGCGTTGTGAGCTAGCTTTCTGGACGTGCTGTAGTGCTGCTACGTTACTATGCTTCTCGACTCGCAGCGTTCCGTCATAATTAGGGAGTCGAAGTAAGGCGTGCAATCTATCTCACGGTGCTCCGCAGTAAGATAAATCATTTTGGTACCTGTGTCGCAGACATTTGGGTCAAGTTCTGTGTTTCGTGTCCACCGCGAAGGCACTGTGATAGTTCCACCATAAATTTTAATGGTATAGGTCCTGTGTTTTTGCTTCAGTCAATTATACAGTTGTTCTCAGAATAGAAATATGCCTAGTATTTTTAGATTTTTGTCGTTTTTGTCAGTTTCTTAAAAGTGAAAATCATTACAAAAGGGGATCGAGCAAAATGTTCGAATGGCACATCCAGACTATAATACTAAGCACATTTTCCATGATAGTACCACAGGGTCTCTATTTCGAAATAATTTGTTGCCGTATTTGTTGTTTTGATATAGAGACGCGAGGCAGGACTAAAAGAAGTATCACTACAAACTTCATTTCGAGCTGAAACTAAATTTTGTTCTCGTATGATTTTCAGTAATGCTGTATCAATTGAGGAGGATTTTTAGTGACTTTGAATGAAGTAAAAATCAAGACTCGATTACTGCTGCTTGAAAATTTTTTTCGAGGTCATAAGTGAAATAATTAAACACCTAACGCGCAGAATATTTTTTTACATCGGAACCCTCTCAATCACAGTTATTCTCATTCATTTTGCATCTCGAAGTTTCATTAGTTTCGTTTAGATCTGTTCTATTTTACTAGGCGTTTAACTTAACACGGCGTTCCTCAGGCACTAGTACAGTTGTCATTCTATGGAAAATACTGTCTTACATTTCAGCACCTCGATGACCACTTTTAAATGCAGCGAAATGATCTTGCCATTTAGCTATAGCATTTCCCCCAGAAATGTTGCCGGAGAGGTGTAAAATAGTTTTTAATTCAACGATGAATAATTGTAACACTCGTGGAAGGCAGTTTCTGAGATAAGAGAAGACGTACGTGAAAGGGAAGTGTCCGTTTTTTGTGAGATTGCTTCATTGCCGATTGCTTCAGGTTTTTTGATTTGGGAAAATCTTCATACTATCTTCAAACGCCGAGTGCGTAGTTTCTTTAGCAAAAAGCTTCAGAGTTGAGCAATTCACCGGGAGAGGGGTAACTGCCTCCCCAAGTTATTTCTCCATTTTCTTCCTTTGGAAAGATAACATCGACTTATGCTGTCGCTTTATGAATTGGTGGTCGTAAAGCGTCGCTCCTGGGGTGGTCTAATATCTCTTTCGGAGGACAAGTTGCACGTTTACGTCTTTTTCTAACAATTCGCCTTCCCCCTTCCTGGCTCTGAAAAACTACTGTAGTTCTCCTTCGTAAAGTGATATCGAGCTGCGCTGACCTGTTGACTCTTCAACACGTTTACAATATTGTGAATGAACAACTGAACATAAAAGTATCAGGTGTTAGGATGTACTTCACTGTATTTTGTTTTATTTCACGTGTAAAGACAACTATTTCAATTCTTCATAATTCACACAATATCCAACTACCACCAAAATATATTCACGTTTTCTGAAGTTCCCTAATTTGGTTTCGGAAATGTTGGTTTCGTTTTTGAAGGAAGGAAGAGTTTCAGCTCATTTTTAATGTTTACTTCTGGAATGATTACACTGCTGGAAATACGAAAATCAGACTAAACAAATTGCGCTCGGGGAAATTCATGGATTTGTGTTTCGAAATTAAAATGCTAAAATTCTATGGATTAATTCAATACGCGCTTTATTGCTTCAATGCTACGAAACTTTCGCTATTTCTATACTGAAGTCAAGTCGTCAGCTATAGAGCTCGTCACAAGCAATCCCCCAGACAAACAGAAAATCTTCTTTTGGGGATTATTATAAAAGATGTTGTTTATTGTTAAAGAGGATATACATTGCAATTTTATTCCCCCGAGAAAATTTTGCTTTGTGACGAAAATATTGTGATCTGTTAACAGTAGTACTTATTTGACGACAGGATGTGCAGCAGAATTGCGTTCCTAGTATTGTGTACGACTCGCAGCTTATTTGAAGGACGGATTAGATTGTTTATGATTTGTTGCGTAACTTGCATTATTTGTAGACCTGCAGTAAGTGCTTCATTATCCGCAATAATCCCCTCAGGCGGATACAACTATAGGATCTATGGGAATTAGCGCTCTCAAGGGGATATGTGAGGTTCCGAGCTAATGGTTAGGTAGGCCTTCCTTTTGCTGAAATAGAACAAGTTTTTTGTTATGTAACGGACCATCTTTTTTCTGGTTTACTGTTCTGTTTTTCAGCACCTATTGCTTTCTTCTTCAACTTTTATCTTGTTTCATGAACTTCTTCTTCGACTTACTGTTTTTATGCACCTTATGCATTGATTCCTCATTCTCTTATCTCCATACTGAATGGTGTCTTTCTCCTTCCTTTCTTTGGAACGCCTTTGTTGCGGTTAGGGAGGCGCAAACTAACATCTAATCTAGTCCGCAACAATGCTTTGCAGTTTTTTAACCTTTGAAAATCCTTCTTCGTCGTGTTTATGATTTTGAAGTAATTTCTTTTTACTTACGCATGACTTTGAAATCATTGCCTTGCATCTGTGTGAAGCCTTCGAGCCGTCACATGTTTGGGATCTCACGTCTGATTAGTTTCACTTCGAAATGCTAAATGTGCTGCTGCTTCACTAATTACTCACGCCATCAACGCTATTGTATGCAATATTCAGTTTGGTCTTACGATGTTGATCATAAAACCCTTCAGAGGATAGAGCTAGTGTATAGATATTGTACTTTATGCTCCCACGAAGAAAATGTTTTGTCCTGAGCAGAGTTAGGTACGGCTTTTTGTTGAAATAAAATCACATTTCGTTTTTTCTGACCTATTTTTCACGGTTCACTTCTGTCTTTTCGATTCTCTGGTTTATTTTATTGACACCTATTGCTTTTTTCCTTATATTTTACCTCGTTTTATGAACTTCTTTCAATTTTGATGTTTCTATTCGCAAAGTGTTGGACATACCTTGTGCACAGCTTCTTTGTTCCCTTAATTTGATACTCGAGCGTTCCTTCCTCCTTCTCATCGTGGGAACATCTATGTCATTTTCAAAGAGGCTTAAAGTAACATTCAACTGATCTTCTTACTTTAACGATCATACGGCTTATCTTTCGTTGGAAAGAAGTTCCAAAGTTGTTCCTTAGTCTGTTAGATCTTGCGGTATTTATCATCTTGAAAAACGTGTTGTTTAGACCGATTTCAGAGGAATTACTTCAATTTTTGAGAATTCAATATCAGATTATGGGCATGATCTTATATTTATTTTGTGTAGTGTGTCTATAAAGAAGGCATTAAAAATTGTTTGAGCATCTATTATGTGTGCGTCATCGTTACGCTCGGTTTAATTGTCATGCTCTCTGCTAAAGTTGGAGTACGTTTTTCTTTAAAAGACTTGGTTATATTTTTAATTAAAAAAGTGACGGCGTTCCGCTTGTTATAAAATCTATTCACTTACGGTAGTTGATAAGAAACTGAATGCATTACCAAAACCTTCTACTTTTTCAACGATTTTTATCGTTGCCTCGCCGAATTTTCCGTGAATGGAAAAACACACCTTTGGAAATACGTACAACCATGAATATTTGGACATGAACTCCTATAAACGAGTTCCCCATATACTCGTGAATCCTTGAGTTGTGTGGAATTGTTTGCGGATCCCTGCCCTGAGGCGATCTGAATGTGTGCTGCGGCCGGCACAGTTCTTTGCATGACCATGAAGGAAAAGACACACGCATGATTTAAGTTTATTTTTTCGACCTTCCATTTCGCTCAAGTTTTTTTGTGAGTGGAATCAATGGCGCGCAGAGAGCAATTGCTCGTAAGGCATGGCAGATAAACGTGCTGAAGGCCATCTGCGGTGCATCGGACGTTGACGCGTTCGAAGTGTGGACCAGTGCGCGCCTCCTCATCCCATGTCGCTCCATTTCCTGAGCACCTCATGGAGATTGCGGATGCTTGGATTTTTCACATTTTGTGTTAAAAAGTGTACTATCTCAGCGCCACCGCAGCAATTTTAGCACTTTTTCATTGGGTTGTTATCTTTGTGAATGATCGTGTAATTGGTTGTGCCATTGCATAAGACTGAAGAACGCTAGTGAGGGAAAATTTAGGTGCATGGAGACACTGCCAAACATGCCTATTTCATTTTTTCCCCTCACTTTTACTGTAAGATAAAGGCATTTTGAATTTATTTTGTGGGCCAATTTTGGGCTCGGCAAACACCCATAGAGCAAGGTCAAAGTTAAAAAAACAACTGCGTTAGTAAAAAGGTGCTGGGGTGCGATTTCTGCGTACTCCATAAGGTTCCCCCCTCAGGGGGATACAACTATTGTATCTATGGGAATTAGCGCTCCCAGGGGAACCATGTGAGGGCCCGAGCTAAAGGTTAGGTAGGCTTCCTTTTTGTTGTAATAAAATAGATTTTTGTTTTGTTACTGACCATCTTTTTTCGGTTTACTGCTGTCCTGTTTTTCAGCACCTACTACTTTCTTCTTCAACTTTTTTCTTGTTTCATGAACTTCTTTCCTAGCTTACTGTTTCTGTGCACCTTGTGCATAGATTCCGCGTTCCCTCAACTCCATACTAAATGGTTCCTTCCTCTTTCCTCTCTTAGAACATCTTTGTCGTGGTTAAGGGAGGCTAAAACTTTCTTATATATAATAATAAATCCATAAGGTTCTCCATTTTTTCAATGCGAAAATGGAGATTATTACCACTTTCGTCTGTAACAGTTCTTAGAATTCGTAAATAAAACACAGCGTTAGGGGCTGGCCAAATTTGTTATCTGTATTGGTTATTTTCAGAGTACGCTAGTGAAGAAGAGCGTGAGCTGGGGAGCGCATTTTGACGGTCCACTACAATGATTATATTTGAAGCTTTCTACTAGATTTAATTTGTCATAAATTCTTAAAATACCGGATTCTTCTAACATCTAGTTGCACTTTTATAATTCATCATTCCTGAGAACACTTGTGAGAAAAGCTTCCATTTTAAAACTGTTCGCCGTAGAGTATTGAAGGCCACCAGACCAAAAAGTATTCATGAATAATTGTAACTTGGTTGAACATCAAGCAATTGAAAGAATTGAATTCTCTGTATGACGTCAATGTAGAAAAATACAGCTACCGCGGATCCGCTGCTGAGAATAGGTAGCAGTATATTAGTTGTAGGACAAATGAATCAGTACGCGTGTGCTATTATTACAGGTTGTGTAGGATGCGCCGTGCCCGGATGCGTTGTATCCGGACACCGACCGAGCTGTAGCTGCGTGTCGAGCTTTTGTTGCTTACGGTAGTGTAACTGGCGTGTGTTGTGCGGTGCTGGTAGTGATGTTATGCTGGTAGTGACGCTATGCTGGTAGTGACGTGCAGTGCTTGTAGTGACGTGTGGTGCTGGTAGTGACGTGCGGTGCTGGTAGTGACGTGCCGTGCGGTGCTGGTAGTGACGTGCCGTGCGGTGCTGGTAGTGACGTGCCGTGCGGTGCTGGCGGTGACGTGCCGTGCGGTGCTGGCGGTGACGTGCCGTGCGGTGCTGGTAGTGACGTGCCGTGCGGTGCTGGTAGTGACGTGCCGTGCGGTGCTGGTAGTGACGTGCCGTGCGGTGCTGGTAGTGACGTACCGTGCGGTGCTGGCGGTGACGTGCCGTGCGGTGCTGGCGGTGACGTGCCGTGCGGTGCTGGTAGTGACGTGCCGTGCGGTGCTGGTAGTGACGTGCCGTGCGGTGCTGGTAGTGACGTGCCGTGCGGTGCTGGTAGTGACGTGCCGTGCGGTGCTGGTAGTGACGTGCCGTGCGGTGCTGGTAGTGACGTGCCGTGCGGTGCTGGTAGTGACGTGCCGTGCGGTGCTGGTAGTGACGTGCCGTGCGGTGCTGGCGGTGACGTGCCGTGCGGTGCTGGCGGTGACGTGCCGTGCGGTGCTGGCGGTGACGTGCCGTGCGGTGCTGGTAGTGACGTGCCGTGCGGTGCTGGTAGTGACGTGCCGTGCGGTGCTGGTAGTGACGTGCCGTGCGGTGCTGGTAGTGACGTGCCGTGCGGTGCTGGCGGTGACGTGCCGTGCGGTGCTGGCGGTGACGTGACGTGCCGTGCGGTGCTGGCGGTGACGTGCCGTGCGGTGCTGGTAGTGACGTGCCGTGCGGTGCTGGTAGTGACGTGCCGTGCGGTGCTGGTAGTGACGTGCCGTGCTGGTAGTGACGTGCCGTGCGGTGCTGGTAGTGACGTGCCGTGCGGTGCTGGCGGTGACGTGCCGTGCGGTGCTGGCGGTGACGTGCCGTGCGGTGCTGGCGGTGACGTGCCGTGCGGTGCTGGCGGTGACGTGCCGTGCGGTGCTGGTAGTGACGTGCCGTGCGGTGCTGGCGGTGACGTGCCGTGCGGTGCTGGTAGTGACGTGCCGTGCGGTGCTGGTAGTGACGTGCCGTGCGGTGCTGGTAGTGACGTGCCGTGCGGTGCTGGTAGTGACGTGCCGTGCGGTGCTGGCG
The DNA here is from genome assembly GCA_030386875.1 of Morinoia aosen. NCBI lineage: Eukaryota > Metazoa > Arthropoda > Malacostraca > Amphipoda > Talitridae > Morinoia > Morinoia aosen. The sequence goes on along the minus strand of CM059558.1, from coordinate 9,233,718 downwards.
GTGACGTGCCGTGCGGTGCTGGTAGTGACGTGCCGTGCTGGTAGCTACATTTGCTACACAATTTCAAAGACCAAATCTACCGCACCTCAGAACCCGCAACGGTCCGCCGTGGGAGATTCATACAGTGTATCCTCGGGATTGCAGATCTAGGTGGTGATAAGAGTTACGGAGCTCTTCAGGGCTTGAGTATGCGTTGCAGGATCAGCAAGTTCTGGCAGAGATAACTTTCGTGGATGGAAACATCTGAGTTTGCGAAGCTCTGTAGTTTCCTTTCTCTTTTGTACTTTTTCCTCTTTTTCACGTCCACTTTCAGTCTCCCACTTTTTTTATTTTCCTTCAAATTTTTATTTCTTCATTTCCTCGAGTGTGACCAGCCGACGTATTTGCCATACTGCTGTGTCCTCTCCTTTCTTCCCTCCACTTGGTCGTTTCGTGTACTAATAATATTTAAGCTCTGCTTCCGATGTCAGCTCAGGGGCTGAAGGTTAGAATCCTTGTCTGCCGCTCGACTCGTACCTCTGTTTCGCTGTAAACTTGTTGAGCAAGAGTGCAGTGTCGACTCTGAACATCATATGCTGATCATTACGTGAGTTGTGCGATGCGTCTGGCAGTTCAGCCTTTGTTTGCGATCGGAAGGCATTGATCGCAAATTCATTGAATTTTTGAACGAAGGTTGCTGGATTTGTAGGTAAGCACGTATCAAACACGACTCAGACTATTCTTCGTGGGTTTTCCACACGCACTCTCCCGGGGAATCCGTTACCAATGTTTAGCGTTTGGATGTCCTTCTTGGGAAGATACTAGAATTATTTGAAACTTGAGAATTCGTTAACCCTTTTACCATCTCCGGCTCTGCCTCTGCCGTTGGTGTTCGAACAGTTGAATGAAATCCAAAATTAATTCATCATTGCTAACATTTTTTTTACATACAATATGAAATTAATTGATAGCTTGGAGATAGATTGTTCCAGTACCTAACGTATTGCTAAAGCGATTCTAGAGTTTCGTCCCTTCTTTTCAAATTTCTAATTATGGAATGATCGTATCACGAGTCGAAATATTTAGGAGTAAAATATTTGCGTGTTTTTACCACACGTCCTAAGGCGTACATCAAGTGTCTGATCAAAGATAAAGTGATCAATACTTGTTTTTTTTTACCCTAATGCATGCGCACTCAACGTTATGTATGGTGACGACCCTCTGGAGATGCATCTTTTGTATCCGAGGGAATTAGTACTTCTAGGTGGAAGATGTGAGGTCCCGAACTGAGGGTTAGATCGGCTTTTTTTCTGTTGGAAAAACTTTTTGTTTTGTTACTGACCATCTTTTACAGATTCTCTGCTGTCCTATTTTACAGCACCTCTAACTTTCTTCTTCAGCTTTTATCTTGTTTCATACCTTAATGTTTCTATGCGCAGGGGATCTTGTGTGGGAACACACCCAGTGCAAAAATTTTGCGTTTCCCTAACTTCATCCTAAATGGTACCTTCATCCTTCCTCCTTTGGTAACTTCCTCCTTCGTGGCGGTTAGTGAGGTTTATACTAACCTATCCAGTCAAACCTATCTGATATTCATAGACTTCGCTGTAATCGTAATCCCAGCGTCCATGCCCTCATTGCGCATGAACAAAACCGTAACAATGTGTATTTTGTTAGTAAGTCTGTGAACTAAAGCTAGTTACAGCAGTATCTGGGAGGATCACCAGATTGATTTTCTCTGGTCGAAATTCCCTGATATACCATCCTCCAAACACAATTTTCCTATCAAAAGCTAAATTTAATATGTTAAATATTCTCGAAGGATGACTGATCGTCGATTTACGAAATAAAGCAGTCCGGCCTAACAGATGCTGTACGTGTCATTCGCGCTGTTCAAGAATGGCTCACAACTTACCAGTTCGTGTCCACAGATCGAGCGCAATCGGTAATCCTACATGCATGTTCGTCCGGTCCCAAACTGTGCCTCCATATTCTGAAGATTTCAAGGAGATTTACAGCTGTGTATTGTTATCAAGTCGTGCGTTTCCCAAATTAAACTTTTCTGGGGTGGAAGATGCGAGCTCTTGAGCTGATGGCTTAAGAGGTGGAGAGGTTTGGGGAACTCTCGTGGATGAACCTTTCTATAATTGGCTATTGTCCTTTTGTTGAAGTACAATAGTTTTTGTTCTGTTTTTATTTTGGGATGAGCCATTTTTTTTTGGTTCACTTAACGCCTTTTTCTTTTTTAGCGCCTATTGCTTTCTTATTCAAATTTTATCTTGTCTCGTAAACTTTTTTCAATCTTGTTTCCGTGCGCAGGATGAGGGGACGCGCCTTGTCCACCGATTCTCTATTCCCTTAATTATGACTACTTTGGTATACCTTCCACTTTAGTTCTCGAGAATGCTATTTTAGTGGTTAAGAGGCTTTATTTAACTAATAATCTCATCTCATCATTGAATATCTTATGTTCTCCCGTATTTGAACATTATTTAGGGCCGCTCTTGGTTCTTTGTTTACTTATATTTCTTCAAAGGAACGTAGTATTTGTCATGCATATTTCTTGTTATTGCTCATAACCCGTGGATGCGCGATATTATTTCAAACAAACTTACACCGTGCGGTCAGTTTGACCCCCAACCTTTTTATTGAAGTAACAAAGCACATGAAGGTTAACCAGTTTCAGTTATTTGGAAAAAATCACGAAGCCATGTTCAAATATATGGAAAACCCTCAGTTATTTGAGTTTACAATTCAGTTGGGGTCATTTTGACCCCATCGTGCATCCACCGGTTAAAGATCTCAACTGCTTACGGTACGGGTATGGAGATATTATCATCATGTGCGAATCATGAAGGAAGGAATTTACTAAAATAGGTGCTTCTACGATGCAAATTCAAGTACACAAGTTGACCGCTGCAGGCACGTGTGGAGCAGAGGTGTGGTCACCTGGCCGGAATTCGGTGACATTATAATGCAGCGTTTAGGATCTTCGTGCCGTGGCCTGCAGCTCGGCTGCCGGGAGTGTAATTTGATGAAACTGCCTCTTTAAGCGTGGACTGTTGCGTTCAACCTTGGTTGAATGCTTTTTCCGGACAGTGCCAGGATCTTCAACTTCATACTAAACGGGGCCTTCCTTCTTCCTTTATTTGGAGCACGTTTCTTGTGGTTAGGAGGACTTAAGCTAATCTTATTTAATTAATACTGTGGTGTAAGCTAGGTATTATTATTATGAAAAATTAGTTGAGCAATATTTCACAACGATTTACTGAATGATAAGAAATCCTTTTCACTGTGAGCTGATATGGAGTTGAGTAACATTGAACAATTAGCACAAGCGTAAGTAAAATTAGCTCACGAGGGCGATAGCGCTCTCTGGGTAAACCTGCTTCGCGATCGCGCTCGGTGGTTGTTGCAATGGCAGCGGTCAGGCGGCTCTGAAACGTTCTGCGTGTTCCCGTGCTTTCCGTTAATTCTTCTTTCCTTCTATGCGTCGGGTGGGAGCTGAGCTCCACGACGATGAGTGCTAAAGAGGTTTGTGAGACTGGTGCTTTTGTCTTAGACTTGATACTTCTTTGGTCGAGTTCTAAACGTTCATCTGCTCTGCTCGCGCAGTTGTTACCTTTCGAATTAACAACAGTAATTGTACACGTTAGAGGAGATTAGCTTGAACGGAAATGCTAGCTGCGAACGTTTTCAAATTCCGGTTTTGAACGAGACACAAAATGTCGTAGATGAAATTCCCCGGTCTGCTTCGTTTCCTGTCTCCCACACGACAACAGCGTTGAAAATGCGTTGACTTATATCAGAATAAGCTATATTATTAATTCATACAATCGTGCGTATTACTGTATGCTAACTGGTTAGTTCTCGGTTATTTAAGTTTATGCTGAAAAATGAGGCCGGTTTGTTTCACGGGATTGAATCAGGCTGAATATAATTTCTAATATATTTTTCTAAATTCATCAGCGATAGTAAAATTCTGTGGATATTACAAACTACGAAGAGCATGAAGCACTCGTGTTCGAAGTAGATATCTATCAGTTTTTCGTACCACAATGAATCCTTCATGCTACAAAATATATCATTGGTTCATAAACTTATTTTATTAACTTTCCTTTTACCATTATTTTGTATGACGCAAAGTGCGTGGTGTTTGGCTATCATGACAAACTCAGTTTCTGTGTACATTACGAAAAGAATCACACATTCTTTTCAAAGGATTGTGGAATTACTAGCGAATATTTTCAGTAGAAGTTCCTTACACTGGTGGAGCTCGACTGTTGGGTTGACTTGTTGAAATGCCGAGCAGCGGCGAGGGCTTGTTTGCTAATACAACCTGACTTATTTATGAGCGTTTTCAGTCGATTGTAGGATCGATGAAGCACGAGGAGGTTCTCAGAAAAGCGCCCTCTGCGGTTGGTGTGTGAATGATCTGCCTTGTCAGCTTTTGTTTAGATACCTGAAGTTCGTGTGCTAGGTTATACCTACGCTGGGTCCGTAGACCCAGATAAAGGCCATTGTTGTGCCCGATATTCTCGTAGATCAAGGCTGGTAGGGAGGAGAGTCATTCTAGTTAGCGTGTACCATTACTTGAGATTCCTAGACCGCAGTAGCACAATAATCTGCGTGGAAGGAGTCGATGGACATTGAAGCACGACGTTGCAGCAATGCTCGTGTTTTAGGGTCCATTAATGAAGGCTAAGTTCAGGTTTTGAATGTTCAAACATTTGGCAAAATACCAATTAAATAGTACAAACCGCTTAAGTAGACTACTGAAATTTTAGTACTTTGTGAACATGTGCATCTTTCGCGATTATGCTCATAATCAGCGTAAGTATTTGGCCCGTCAGTAATGAAAACTTGAGTCCATGTTTCCTCTACAGCTCGTTTAAGTGAGTTTATATTGTGTGGAATATCGATCATACTGTGTTCATAGCTTCTGATTTATGTTGGCGTAAAGAGTTTGAGATGGAAGACGATCGGGCCCTTTACGATGGATGTACTGTATTCAGTATACATGCACTCCAACCAGTATATAGCTTCTTGAATATCAGTACAATATTTATGCAACGCCTTAACTCTTTAACGTCAGCATTTTGGTACTCATATTGCCGTCACAACCACCGTCATTAGACGGGCGCTGCCATCAGGTTGTCTCTGATATCAAAATGAGAAAGAAATTGCCACTCGGCAATGAACTTTGGAGAACACACTAGCGGACAAATTTAGCTATGAATACAATATATTAAAGCTACTTTCGAAAGAGGACCGTAAGTCGTCTGGGGCGTTCAAGGGTTAACGTCCATGATAATCGCCATGTAGTCCAATAGAAGTATAATAGTGTAACATCGATTTTAATTGTGGTATTTGAAACATTTCTCAATCCAATATGTATTGACGCAACAAAGTTGGAGGTCCAAACATGATTCAAAAGGTTGCGGCGAGGAGATTGCGGATAAAACCAATGTCAATTTTCTATAAATTTCTGGGATTTTAACTTATTGGGTGTCTTATACTGCAAACCTTCCAGCAGATTTTATCAACAACTCGTAATATAACTTAACATAACCTAAAATAACAATAACATACAACCTGATATAGCCTCTCATAACTACTGAAGATAGACCTGAATTAGCGTATCTTAACCCTAGCAAAAACACGTATACCATTGAATGCCTTAAAATGGTAAACCTTGAAAAAATATTCTAAATATATCCTGAAGCAGCTCTATCTAACATGACCTAATAACTGGAAATAACCTAAATGCCGTGAAATAATTTTTAATATTCTAAAATACACTAAAATTATTTACCTTGAACTGACAGAACCTAGAGTAAAAGACATCATAGCTTACCATTACTCAACATCACACAACGTTACTTTGCACGACTTAACCATTGCATTGATCGTTGTATTTGCCCTGTTGTTCCTCAGAATTGGTACTATAAACTGATCAGTAAGGTCGGTCATTTTGAACTCAAATGTACTTACAACCTGCTTCACATCTGATGTACAAGCTTTTAAACAATTGAGATGGTTTTGTGCACTCCTTGTACGCTGTGTAAGAAACTTTAAGGTGCCGGTAACGCATTTCCGTGAAACAGCAACCGTTGTGAACAAGTGAAACATACTGTCGAGCTATGAAAATCCAACCTTGCTGATTTGATGTCATGTTATCCGTTGTGCTGCTTCTCATTCTGAATTCTAGTCATGTTGTTCGTGTGGAAGTGATCGAACAGTTCGGTATAAAATAACATTTTATTATAAAATTAGTTCATGTCGTTCTCGTAGAAGCAGGTATGTTGCTTGTCATGCTTCATTTTCGAATCAGCTCAGGTCGCTCCATCAACTACGCCTCAGGCAGCTGAAAATGTGATAGTGTTCCTTGTACGTGTACGTTGAGCGTCTCTCTTCATGCGTCTCTGTTTGTCTGAATCGCCATAATTACTGGCTCAAACTTTTCCCTTCTATTCTAAAATGCGATCGTTCTTGCATGTGTGAATTTTAAATAAATTCCTATGAATCAGGATGTGCGGTCTGTGAAAAACAAGAGCATTCGATAATGTTGGGTGAAGCACGTACATCACTTAAATCCGTAATTAGTTTACACACGGATTAGTTAATTAGTTTAATTAGTTTAAATCACGTACATCTGTGTCTGACGACGTGAATGCTGGTATACTAGCCCCCTCAGGGGATACAACTATTGTATCTATGGGAATTAGCGCTGCCAGGGGAAAAATGTGAGGGCCCGAGCTGAGAGTTAGGTAGGCCTTCTTTTTGTTGGAATAAAATGTTTTTTGTTATGTAAAGGACCAACTTTTTTCGGTTCACTACTGTCCTGTTTTTCAGCACCTCTGACTTTTTTCTTCAACTTTAATCTTATTTCATGAACTTCTTTCCCATCTTACTGTTTCTATGCCCTTTCTGCATAGATTCCTCATTTTCTTATCTCCATACTAAATGGTGCCTTCTTCCTTCCTCTCTTCGATACGCTCTATTTTAGCAGCGGTTAGGGAGGCTTAAACTAACTTATAATCTAATCTAATCTAAGCTGGTATACTAGCTTAATATAAAACAAAATTAATGATTACTTACATCACTTCACAAATCCAGGAATAATGAACCTTCACCTATCAGCGTAACTTGGAAAAGCTCTGAGCGTCCCACGGCAGGGTTGGCTGCGATGCGAGTTTACTGCGGCTCAATTTTAACCTGGCAAGATTTTTTTTCAATTTTTCTCTTCTTTAGTCCCTTTGGCCTGAAGGTTATGAAGCGAGCGTCGCTCAGCACCGAAGCTTCATTTTGTCCGAAGGCCGGCGTGTCGCCACCTCGACGCCTCATTTCCTCACTAGTGAAGAAAAACGCTGAATTGATTCATATTTGAGACGTTCAGACGCTACAGAAATGGCTCCACCTCTGAATCCTACTCAAGAACTCTGACTTACTGTCCCACAAGAAGTACGTAGAGCGAATTACTCAAATGCTTTGGTCGTGACTAACCAACCTCGTGACCACTAATGTGCTCCTGGGTTTGGTGTGAACGACGCGGCCAAACCGCGTGTCAGATCATAACAATAGCTTACGTTAATTCTGCAACTGATTCATTGTTAATGAATGCTCTTAGTCACAAATTAAAGCTGGCGTAAGCGTTCTGAAATTACGTATAATTAACGCGCCGCTGCTTGTTAATTTGATGAACGCTCTGTGTGAAGGCTGGAGGAGCGAGTGTTATTTAAGATTCGTGTACGCTTGTATTCGATCTCATGCTTTCTCAGAACAGTCTGCAGAGTTAGGTATAAGTAAGCCTCCTTAAAGAAATTTTGTATGTCTGACGTTCAGATGTACAGTATGTTACAGACTTGGCATTTCTTGGAATGAAAGTATGATTAACCTGAGGGTCAGTTCTCGTCTGTAGATCTTTCTACGTGTATGTGAACATCTAATGATTGTGAGTGCACTGTTAATTTCTTTGTTCTCAAGGAACTAAACTTGCTTCATTGCCTAACTTGGTTGTAGCTAGTTTAGGAAGTTATGCCACTGTAAAATTTCATATTTTTAGTCCTCGTAAGTGTATAAAAATTGACGGTATTTATTTGCCCGGTTAAGTGTGTGGTATGTTGAGTTGTGGCATTTCTCGGATAACCATTAAAATGCAAGTGAACTTAATTGTTAGTCAGAAAACAGCAGCGATCGACTGCTTGCAGGTGTCGCTGAGATACAGACTTCATAGAGGTAATGAGTGCATTTTCAGATGCCAAGGCTAATGAACGGTCTGTGTATCATCAGTGATATTCGTTTTAAATTCTGCTTTAATTTCAATATCATTTGTAATTTCTTTGGGTCGTACTAAGACTGGTATGTGAAATTTAAACATTATACCTATGTGTTATGTTCAAGATACGAAGTTATTGGACCCATTTGCTCTTAATTAATCTAAGTAGTAATGTTGAGCTACCATCTTACTAAATGTCTAATGGAAGCACGACGTACAGGCGTTGAAAAGCTTGGAGGGAGATGTTACAAAAAGGCCTGTTTGTTTTTATGCACTGTATAAAAATAGAGCCCTTATGTGATTATTTTTTGCATTTTTCACGACGCATAACGTGTTGTTCTTCAATCGGTTTGCCTGTGAAGACTTTTTTTCAACGACTAAAGCCTCGATTGGTGGATGTAGTTCTTGGGTAGAAATCTGTTGATATACTTACATACCAACGGCAGAAAATGACAAATGTAAGTCATGAAACAGTTTTCTGTTATTGAAATCCGGATCTGTTAACATCTACGTATAAGAGCTATTCTTAGTCGAAATATAGCTATCTCATCGAAATGGCTGCTTGCAACATGGAATAGTTGCAGATAAATTCAGCACCAGCGTGAATAGAACTCAATTCCGTAATCTGTAATCATCCATGCATGCCATTCTCCAACATGTTGAAGGTAGCTGCCTACATGAAGGAATTTAAGTAGTGAATTTTAAAACTCCTTCAAAGAAGAAACGACATTGCGCAAAAAATTGCGATGAAGATAGCGCTCTCGGCCAAATGTCTTCATCGTTTCTGAAGAGAAAATATTCACCATGAAAGGTTTGATCATAAACAAGTTTAATAGTAGGTTGTATAAGAACGTGTTGTTAAAAAGTTCACCACAGATTGTTTAACCATTCTTCGCCCACGACGGGAACCAGTTCGTAGTATGATTTGAGCTGCGGTTGGTTTGTCTACTGAAAACCAACCGTGGAAGATGGAAGCCGAGGGAAGTGTAAAGCTTAATGCTTTGAAATTACCACGCTGAAAGGAACTGAATAATTTTTGATCATGATGATATTTTAATTTTAGTACGTGTTGTTTGTTAGGTTGTAATTCAAGTTCGATCTGCCTATTTGTCTTATGCATATGTAAATCATATAATTTACTTTTTGTTGTCAAGCTAGGTTCGTTGCACCATACAGTTCGTCTGTATCTATACCATGATATTGGCATTTAATGAAAATAGCCATAAACTCCATCACTTAAATAATTACTTACTATTTCAATATGAGGAAGTGTTATTGTCTGAATAATTATCTCATATCAAATCAGTGACGTCTGGTTTATCTATAATTGATGTTGTAGCAAAAAGCATCGATTTGGAGATGGACGTCTCAAATATGATGAATTTCACCGGAATATCTGGAAAAATACATAAAGCCCATGAAATCGTCTGGTCTCCAAAAAATAATTTTAACTGTAAAATACATAAGACTGGATATGTTGGCTTGAATTTTACACGTTACTCACATAATTGTAGGCAGTAAATTTCAAGCGATCTAAAATAAAAAATTGTGCGTCAAGACTAAGAGTATGAAATAAAAACTGTAAAATGAAAATTGTAGAAATTGTAGTACTCTGAAAAATTGGGGAGGTTCGGGACCCTTTCCTCCTACGAAAGTTGATCTCTGTAAATTATGAGTATGAGAACACACGGCCTACTACAAGCCGTGAGCCCCAGAATAGACGTCACACGATCTCCTCGCTAAATTGTGCTCAAATGTAACTGCTCTGAAGGATTTTCAGGAACCGTAGTCCAACATTGAAGAAAGTCGTTTAGAGATGCGTCTTTGCGTTCCGGTAACCAACTTTCAGCAGGCTACGGTCGAAGCATATTGACGTCATTTTTAACACTTTGACTGCGGTATGAGTTATATTTGGTCACAGAGGGAGTTTTCATTATGCCGCTGACAAACCAGTATTCACAAACTGAATATTTAAAGAAAATGCTTTATCAAAACAAAATCAAACCAAGATTCAGTTAATGTATGGTATTTTCATCATTTCTCACTATAATTGACCTTAAATTTGAAATGAACGTTAAACTTCATTTTATTTTATTCCCGCAATCAAAGTGTAAAGTACAATAACCTTATTTCTTTCATAGGTTAAAATATAATTAATGTGAATACCAGCCTTACTTCAAGACATCAGTCATGGTAGAAGTGCGTTTCTCGTAGGAATCGTCGTGTGCCTGCGTGACCTCATGCATCGACTCTTCAATTCCAGAAAATAAATTACTCTTATTTTTATCGGTAACTATCTTGAAGTTAACCCCTCTAGGGGATATAACTACTTTGGCTGTGGGAATTAGCGCTCCCGGGAGGAAAATGTGAGGTCCCAAGCTAAATGTTAAAGCAGGTCTCATTTTGCTAGAATAGAATTTTTTTTATGTTGAGGACCATCTTTTACGGTTCACTGCTGTCCTGTTTTTCAGCATCTACTACATTCTTCTTTAACTTTCATCTTGTTTCATGAACTTCTTTCTCAACTTACTGTTTCTATGCCACTTCTGCATAGATTCCGCGTTCCTTCGAGCCCATACTAAATGGTGCCTTCCTTCTTCCTCTCTTTGGATCGCCTTTGTGGCGGATAGGGAGGTACAAACTAACCAATAATATAATCTAATCTAAAAATCTGTGGTGATTGGATGTTAAGCCCTTAGCTGAGAGTAACCAGTCCCTGCTGTTCTCAAGACCAAGTATTTTTTTGGTCGTGTTATGGGTTACAATCTTTTTGCTCCCCTCTGCCTTTTTTCAGTACCTGTGACTCGCAAACTTTGATCCTGTGCCGTAGTTTTTAAAGTTTAGCTGTTTCTTGGCACAAGAAATCCTGTGTTGTAATACATTCGTGCTAAGATTCCTATTCCATGAATTTCGTACTAAATGATGCTTTCCTTTTTCTTCTTATATGAGCACATTTTATATTCTTTGGAACAAACTTAAAGCTTAATTTAATTCAATAAAATAAAATGTCTTAGTGTTTCATTAATTTGAAGGGTCGTTGGAAACATGTTTCAATTTTCTTAACTCAGGAATAATCGCAACGAAATTGTGCTGAGATACGCCTTCTGTGTGTAATGGAAGTGTCCATTACTTAGAAATTATCGTATTAGTTCTTGAAGTATTGGCTGCTGCAATTGTAGGTGTGGCTACAGTTACGGCAGTATTGGTTGCTGCTATTGTTGGTGTGGCTACAGTTACGGTAGTATTGGCTGCTGCAATTGTTGGTGTGGCTACAGTTACGGTAGTATTGGCTGCTGCAATTGTTGGTGTGGCTACAGTTACGGTAGTATTGGTTGCTGCTATTGTTGGTGTGGCTACAGTTACGGTAGTATTGGTTGCTGCAATTGTTGGTGTGGCTACAGTTACGGCAGTATTGGTTGCTGCAATTGTTGGTGTGGCTACAGTTACGGTAGTATTGGTTGCTGCTATTGTTGGTGTGGCTACAGTTACGGTAGTATTGGCTGCTGCAACTGTTGGTGTGGCTACAGTTACGGTAGTATTGGCTGCTGCAATTGTTGGTGTGGCTACAGTTACGGTAGTATTGGTTGCTGCTATTGTTGGTGTGGCTACAGTTACGGTAGCATTGGTTGCTGCTATTGTTGGTGTGGCTACAGTTACGGTAGTATTGGCTGCTGCAATTGTTGGTGTGGCTACAGTTACGGTAGTATTGGCTGCTGCAATTGTTGGTGTGGCTACAGTTACGGTAGTATTGGTTGCTGCAATTGTTGGTGTGGCTACAGTTACGGTAGTATTGGCTGCTGCAATTGTTGGTGTGGCTACAGTTACGGCAGTACTGGTTGCTGCAATTGTTGGTGTGGCTACAGTTACGGCAGTACTGGTTGCTGCAATTGTTGGTGTGGCTACAGTTACGGCAGTATTGGTTGCTGCTATTGTTGGTGTGGCTACAGTTACGGTAGTATTGGCTACTGCAATTGTTGGTGTGGCTACAGTTACGGTAGTATTGGCTGCTGCAATTGTTGGTGTGGCTACAGTTACGGTAGTATTGGTTGCTGCTATTGTTGGTGTGGCTACAGTTACGGTAGTATTGGCTGCTGCAATTGTTGGTGTGGCTACAGTTACGGTAGTATTGGCTGCTGCAATTGTTGGTGTGGCTACAGTTACGGTAGTATTGGCTGCTGCAATTGTTGGTGTGGCTACAGTTACGGTAGTATTGGTTGCTGCAATTGTTGGTGTGGCTACAGTTACGGTAGTATTGGCTGCTGCAATTGTTGGTGTGGCTACAGTTACGGCAGTACTGGTTGCTGCAATTGTTGGTGTGGCTACAGTTACGGCAGTACTGGTTGCTGCAATTGTTGGTGTGGCTACAGTTACGGCAGTATTGGTTGCTGCTATTGTTGGTGTGGCTACAGTTACGGTAGTATTGGCTACTGCAATTGTTGGTGTGGCTACAGTTACGGTAGTATTGGCTGCTGCAATTGTTGGTGTGGCTACAGTTACGGTAGTATTGGTTGCTGCTATTGTTGGTGTGGCTACAGTTACGGTAGTATTGGCTGCTGCAATTGTTGGTGTGGCTACAGTTACGGTAGTATTGGCTGCTGCAATTGTTGGTGTGGCTACAGTTACGGTAGTATTGGCTGCTGCAATTGTTGGTGTGGCTACAGTTACGGTAGTATTGGTTGCTGCAATTGTTGGTGTGGCTACAGTTACGGTAGTATTGGCTGCTGCAATTGTTGGTGTGGCTACAGTTACGGCAGTACTGGTTGCTGCAATTGTTGGTGTGGCTACAGTTACGGCAGTACTGGTTGCTGCAATTGTTGGTGTGGCTACAGTTACGGTAGTATTGGCTGCTGCAATTGTTGGTGTGGCTACAGTTACGGTAGTATTGGTTGCTGCAATTGTTGGTGTGGCTACAGTTACGGTAGTATTGGTTGCTGCTATTGTTGGTGTGGTTACAGTTACGGTAGTATTGGCTGCTGCAATTGTTGGTGTGGCTACAGTTACGGTAGTATTGGCTGCTGCAATTGTTGGTGTGGCTACAGTTACGGTAGTATTGGTTGCTGCTATTGTTGGTGTGGCTACAGTTACGGTAGTATTGGTTGCTGCAATTGTTGGTGTGGCTACAGTTACGGCAGTATTGGTTGCTGCAATTGTTGGTGTGGCTACAGTTACGGTAGTATTGGTTGCTGCAATTGTTGGTGTGGCTACAGTTACGGTAGTATTGGTTGCTGCTATTGTTGGTGTGGCTACAGTTACGGTAGTATTGGTTGCTGCAATTGTTGGTGTGGCTACAGTTACGGTAGTATTGGTTGCTGCAATTGTTGGTGTGGCTACAGTTACGGTAGTATTGGCTGCTGCAATTGTTGGTGTGGCTACAGTTACGGTAGTATTGGTTGCTGCAATTGTTGGTGTGGCTACAGTTACGGTAGTATTGGTTGCTGCAATTGTTGGTGTGGCTACAGTTACGGTAGTATTGGCTGCTGCAATTGTTGGTGTGGCTACAGTTACGGTAGTATTGGCTGCTGCAATTGTTGGTGTGGCTACAGTTACGGTAGTATTGGTTGCTGCAATTGTTGGTGTGGCTACAGTTACGGTAGTATTGGTTGCTGCAATTGTTGGTGTGGCTACAGTTACGGTAGTATTGGCTGCTGCAATTGTTGGTGTGGCTACAGTTACGGTAGTATTGGTTGCTGCAATTGTTGGTGTGGCTACAGTTACGGTAGTATTGGCTGCTGCAATTGTTGATGTGGCTACAGTTACGGTAGTATTGGCTGCTGCAATTGTTGGTGTGGCTACAGTTACGGTAGTATTGGCTGCTGCAATTGTTGGTGTGGCTACAGTTACGGTAGTATTGGTTGCTGCAATTGTTGGTGTGGCTACAGTTACGGTAGTATTGGTTGCTGCAATTGTAGGTGTGGCGACAGTTACGGTAGTATTGGCTGCTGCAATTGTTGGTGTGGCTACAGTTACGGTAGTATTGGTTGCTGCAATTGTAGGTGTGGCTACAGTTACGGTAGTATTGGCTGCTGCAATTGTTGGTGTGGCTACAGTTACGGTAGTATTGGTTGCTGCAATTGTAGGTGTGGCTACAGTTACGGTAGTATTGGCTGCTGCAATTGTTGGTGTGGCTACAGTTACGGTAGTATTGGTTGCTGCAATTGTAGGTGTGGCTACAGTTACGGTAGCATTGGCTGCTGCAATTGTTGGTGTGGCTACAGTTACGGTAGTATTGGTTGCTGCGATTGTTGGTGTGGCTACAGTTACGGTAGTATTGGCTGCTGCAATTGTTGGTGTGGCTACAGTTACGGTAGTATTGGCTGCTGCAATTGTTGGTGTGGCTACAGTTAGGGTAGTATTGGCTGCTGCAATTGTTGGTGTGGCTACAGTTAGGGTAGTATTGGCTGCTGCAATTGTTGGTGTGGCTACAGTTACGGTAGCATTGGCTGCTGCAATTGTTGGTGTGGCTACAGTTACGGTAGTATTGGCTGCTGCAATTGTTGGTGTGGCTACAGTTACGGCAGTACTGGTTGCTGCAATTGTTGGTGTGGCTACAGTTACGGTAGTATTGGCTGCTGCAATTGTTGGTGTGGCTACAGTTACGGTAGTATTGGCTGCTGCAATTGTTGGTGTGGCTACAGTTACGGTAGTATTGGCTGCTGCTATTGTTGATGTGGCTACAGTTACGGTAGTATTGGCTGCTGCAATTGTTGGTGTGGCTACAGTTACGGTAGTATTGGCTGCTGCAATTGTTGGTGTGGCTACAGTTACGGTAGTATTGGTTGCTGCAATTGTTGGTGTGGCTACAGTTACGGTAGTATTGGTTGCTGCAATTGTAGGTGTGGCGACAGTTACGGTAGTATTGGCTGCTGCAATTGTTGGTGTGGCTACAGTTACGGTAGTATTGGTTGCTGCAATTGTAGGTGTGGCTACAGTTACGGTAGTATTGGCTGCTGCAATTGTTGGTGTGGCGACAGTTACGGTAGTATTGGCTGCTGCAATTGTTGGTGTGGCTACAGTTAGGGTAGTATTGGCTGCTGCAATTGTTGGTGTGGCGACAGTTACGGTAGCATTGGCTGCTGCAATTGTTGGTGTGGCTACAGTTAGGGTAGTATTGGCTGCTGCAATTGTTGATGTGGCTACAGTTACGGCAGTATTGGCTGCTGCAATTGTTGATGTGGCTACAGTTACGGTAGTATTGGCTGCTGCAATTGTTGGTGTGGCGACAGTTAGGGTAGTATTGGCTGCTGCAATTGTTGGTGTGGCGACAGTTAGGGTAGTATTGGCTGCTGCAATTGTTGGTGTGGCGACAGTTACGGCAGTATTGGCTGCTGCAATTGGTGTGGCTACAGTTACGGTAGCATTGGCTGCTGCAATTGTTGGTGTGGCTACAGTTACGGTAGCATTGGCTGCTGCAATTGTTGGTGTGGCGACAGTTAGGGTAGTATTGGCTGCTGCAATTGTTGGTGTGGCTACAGTTACGGTAGCATTGGCTGCTGCAATTGTTGGTGTGGCTACAGTTACGGTAGCATTGGCTGCTGCAATTGTTGGTGTGGCTACAGTTACGGTAGCATTGGCTGCTGCAATTGTTGGTGTGGCGACAGTTAGGGTAGTATTGGCTGCTGCAATTGTTGGTGTGGCTACAGTTACGGTAGCATTGGCTGCTGCAATTGTTGGTGTGGCTACAGTTACGGTAGCATTGGCTGCTGCAATTGTTGGTGTGGCTACAGTTACGGTAGCATTGGCTGCTGCAATTGTTGGTGTGGCGACAGTTAGGGTAGTATTGGCTGCTGCAATTGTTGGTGTGGCTACAGTTACGGTAGCATTGGCTGCTGCAATTGTTGGTGTGGCTACAGTTACGGTAGCATTGGCTGCTGCAATTGTAGGTGTGGCTACAGTTACGGTAGTACTGGCTGCTGCAATTGTTGGTGTGGCAACAGTTACGGTAGCATTGGCTGCTGCAATTGTTGGTGTGGCTACAGTTACGGTAGTACTGGCTGCTGCAATTGTTGGTGTGGCTACAGTTACGGTAGTACTGGTTGCTGCAATTGTTGGTGTGGCTACAGTTACGGTAGTACTGGTTGCTGCAATTGTTGGTGTGGCTACAGTTACGGTAGTACTGGTTGCTGCAATTGTAGGTGTGGCTAGTTACGGTAGTAGTGGTTGCTGCAATTACAGGTGTGGCTACAGTTACGGCAGTACTGGTTGCTGCAATTGTTGGTGTGGCTACAGTTACGGTAGCATTGGCTGCTGCAATTGTAGGTGTGGCTACAGTTACGGTAGTACTGGTTGCTGCAATTGTAGGTGTGGCTACAGTTACGGCAGTACTGGTTGCTGCAATTGTTGGTGTGGCTACAGTTACGGTAGCATTGGCTGCTGCAATTGTAGGTGTGGCTACAGTTACGGTAGTACTGGTTGCTGCAATTGTAGGTGTGGCTACAGTTACGGTAGTACTGGTTGCTGCAATTGTAGGTGTGGCTACAGTTACGGTAGTACTGGTTGCTGCAATTGTAGGTGTGGCTAGTTACGGTAGTACTGGTTGCTGCAATTACAGGTGTGGCTACAGTTACGGCAGTACTGGTTGCTGCAATTGTTGGTGTGGCTACAGTTACGGTAGCATTGGCTGCTGCAATTGTAGGTGTGGCTACAGTTACGGTAGTACTGGTTGCTGCAATTGTTGGTGTGGCTACAGTTACGGTAGCATTGGCTGCTGCAATTGTTGGTGTGGCTACAGTTACGGTAGTATTGGTTGCTGCAATTGTTGGTGTGGCTACAGTTACGGTAGTATTGGCTGCTGCAATTGTAGGTGTGGCTACAGTTACGGTAGTATTGGCTGCTGCAATTGTAGGTGTGGCTACAGTTACGGTAGTACTGGTTGCTGCAATTGTTGGTGTGGCTACAGTTACGGTAGTATTGGCTGCTGCAATTGTAGGTGTGGCTACAGTTACGGCAGTACTGGTTGCTGCAATTGTTGGTGTGGCTACAGTTACGGTAGCATTGGCTGCTGCAATTGTAGGTGTGGCTACAGTTACGGTAGTACTGGTTGCTGCAATTGTAGGTGTGGCTACAGTTACGGTAGTACTGGTTGCTGCAATTGTAGGTGTGGCTACAGTTACGGTAGTACTGGTTGCTGCAATTGTAGGTGTGGCTAGTTACGGTAGTACTGGTTGCTGCAATTACAGGTGTGGCTACAGTTACGGCAGTACTGGTTGCTGCAATTGCAGCAGCCAATGCTACAGTTACGGTAGCATTGGCTGCTGCAATTGCAGGTGTGGCTACAGTTACGGTAGTACTGGTTGCTGCAATTGTAGGTGTGGCTACAGTTACGGCAGTACTGGTTGCTGCAATTGTTGGTGTGGCTACAGTTACGGTAGCATTGGCTGCTGCAATTGTAGGTGTGGCTACAGTTACGGTAGTACTGGTTGCTGCAATTGTAGGTGTGGCTACAGTTACGGTAGTACTGATTGCTGCAATTGTAGGTGTGGCTACAGTTACGGTAGTACTGGTTGCTGCAATTGTAGGTGTGGCTAGTTACGGTAGTACTGGTTGCTGCAATTACAGGTGTGGCTACAGTTACGGCAGTACTGGTTGCTGCAATTGTTGGTGTGGCTACAGTTACGGTAGCATTGGCTGCTGCAATTGTAGGTGTGGCTACAGTTACGGTAATACTGGTTGCTGCAATTGTAGGTGTGGCTACAGTTACGGCAGTACTGGTTGCTGCAATTGTTGGTGTGGCTACAGTTACGGTAGCATTGGCTGCTGCAATTGTAGGTGTGGCTACAGTTACGGTAGTACTGGTTGCTGCAATTGTAGGTGTGGCTACAGTTACGGTAGCATTGGCTGCTGCAATTGTTGGTGTGGCTACAGTTACGGTAGCATTGGCTGCTGCAATTGTTGGTGTGGCTACAGTTACGGTAGTATTGGCTGCTGCAATTGTTGGTGTGGCTACAGTTACGGTAGCATTGGCTGCTGCAATTGTAGGTGTGGCTACAGTTACGGTAGTACTGGTTGTTGCAATTACAGGTGTGGCTACAGTTACGGTAGTACTGGTTGCTGCAATTGTTGGTGTGGCTACAGTTACGGCAGTACTGGTTGCTGCAATTGTTGGTGTGGCTACAGTTACGGTAGTACTGGTTGCTGCAATTGTTGGTGTGGCTACAGTTACGGCAGTACTGGTTGCTGCAATTGTTGGTGTGGCTACAGTTACGGCAGTACTGGTTGCTGCAATTGTTGGTGTGGCTACAGTTACGGTAGTACTGGTTGCTGCAATTGTTGGTGTGGCTACAGTTACGGTAGTACTGGTTGCTGCAATTGTTGGTGTGGCTACAGTTACGGCAGTACTGGTTGCTGCAATTGTTGGTGTGGCTACAGTTACTGTAGTATTGGTTGCTGCAATTGTTGGTGTGGCTACAGTTACGGCAGTACTGGTTGCTGCAATTGTTGGTGTGGCTACAGTTACGGCAGTACTGGTTGCTGCAATTGTTGGTGTGGCTACAGTTACGGTAGTATTGGTTGCTGCAATTGTTGGTGTGGCTACAGTTACGGTAGTATTGGTTGCTGCAATTGTTGGTGTGGCTACAGTTACGGCAGTACTGGTTGCTGCAATTGTTGGTGTGGCTACAGTTACGGCAGTACTGGTTGCTGCAATTGTTGGTGTGGCTACAATTACGGTAGTATTGGTTGCTGCAATTGTTGGTGTGGCTACAGTTACGGTAGCATTGGCTGCTGCAATTGTTGGTGTGGCTACAGTTACGGTAGCATTGGCTGCTGCAATTGTAGGTGTGGCTACAGTTACGGTAGTACTGGTTGCTGCAATTACAGGTGTGGCTACAGTTACGGCAGTACTGGTTGCTGCAATTGTTGGTGTGGCTACAGTTACGGTAGTATTGGTTGCTGCAATTGTTGGTGTGGCTACAGTTAGGGTAGTATTGGTTGCTGCAATTGTTGGTGTGGCTACAGTTACGGCAGTATTGGTTGCTGCAATTGTTGGTGTGGCGACAGTTACGGTAGTATTGGTTGCTGCAATTGTTGGTGTGGCTACAGTTACGGTAGTATTGGTTGCTGCAACTGTTGGTGTGGCGACAGTTACGGTAGTATTGGTTGCTGCAACTGTTGGTGTGGCGACAGTTACGGTAGTATTGGTTGCTGCAATTGTTGGTGTGGCTACAGTTACGGTAGCATTGGTTGCTGCAATTGTTGGTGTGGCGACAGTTACGGCAGTACTGGTTGCTGCAATTGTTGGTGTGGCTACAGTTACGGCAGTACTGGTTGCTGCAATTGTTGGTGTGGCTACAGTTACGGCAGTACTGGTTGCTGCAATTGTTGGTGTGGCTACAGTTACGGCAGTACTGATTGCTACAATTGTTGGTGTGGCTACAGTTAAGGTAGTATTGGTTGCATTTACTGCAACATGGGCTGCAGTACGGCGGTATGGGTGCAGCACGGCGGTATTGGCTGCAGCACGGCGGTATTGGCTGCAGCACGGCGGTATTGGCTGCAGCACGGCGGTATTGGCTGCAGCACGGCGGTATTGGCTGCAGCACGGCGGTATTGGCTGCAGCACGGCGGTATTGGCTGCAGCACGGCGGTATTGGCTGCAGCACGGCGGTATTGGCTGCAGCATGGCGGTATTGGCTGTAGCACGGCGGTATTGGCTGCAGCACGGCGGTATTAGCACCTGCTCCAGTAAAGAGACTCAAGACGACCCTGCGACGCGCCACCAGCGCGCAATTCAGGAAGCTCCGTTGCTGCGAAGGGCGTGGAGCGGACGCCTTTTTGCTGCATCATCCAAGTCTTTGCTTCCAAGACTTTTGAACACACGTGTTGGTGTATTTTTACTTGGCATTCTTTTGAATCACGCCATCCAGATTAATTGCAAGGTCAGAATCTTGAATGTGATGACTTTTGTGAGACCTTACAGATTTTCCGGCCTTAACATCGGCGTTCGGGCTCGTGCGACTCTTTGCGCTGGTGATGTTTTGAGCTCATCATCTCTCTGGGGGTACAGAACAGGCATAGATTTAGATTAGGTTCGTCTACCCTGCGCTCTGGAGACCGGGGCCTCCTCCTCCGGGAGAAACAGTCGAGTTACCTCAGCTGCAGGTAGGCCTTCCGGACTTCTGTCATTTGGCTCCCATTTTGTTTCTTTCAGCTTTCATTCTTCTTCGCTGTGTTTTGTCTTCTTCTTCTTTCATAACTGGTTAATTCTATACGTAGAGTATCCTGTGAGAAACCCACTTTGTGGATAGATTCCCTGTTTTCTAGTTTATACTAAATGGTCTCTTTTCATCGTTCTTTCGAGATCGCCTTTGTTGTGGCTAGGTAAGCTTGAACTAACGTAATAACAATATTGCGGGAGTCTGTTGTGGATTTAGGTTTAGAGTTGGGCTTAGAATTGGAGTTATGTGTACCTTTTCTTCCTTTACTTCTGTTCCTTCTGTCTCCTTTTTGTGTCGTTGAGATGCTTAACGCCTTTTATTGCCGCTAAGTTAACTATGGTCCAACATAAACGAACATTTGAACGAACGAACGGAGCAGAAAGGCCGAAAATACTGACGCACTAAAATATATGACATGAAGTTGAATTCGCATAATTATGCATAGGGATTCTTGGAGCAGACAAAATAAACCTCAGGTAATATCTTTCGTAGTTTTCCGATTTCGAAATTTTTTTGAATCTATAAAGCTCTATGATTGGCGACAGAAATTTTCGACGTTGATAGTAAAGTTTTTGAATTTACGAAGAAATCATTCATTATTTTTTCCGAATTTTTCCAAAATAAATGAAGGTCTGAAAAAATTGCTCTCAAGTTAAATAGAAAGGTTATTGAATATGTAGCGCGGACCCTGTACCATGAACTTAGAGGTAACCAATGGTAATTTACGCGTGCAAGCTTCTGGAATGTCCAAAAACTAGTTTCATGAATGCTTGTAATCTCCCTAATTCTGTTATTTACTCTAAAATATTCCCTCACTAGGTAAATTACTTTAAAACTAGGTTAGATTCCCCAAACTGGAGGCACTAGCCTTATTGGCACTGGAGTAGCCGTCAGTACCCAAAGGGTTAAAAAAAAGGCTGATTGAAAATTTTGAGATCTTTTCGCACATGAAGATGCTTTTTTATATTGATGCACGATTGCCATTAAAATTCTTTAGTTGAATTGACGCCTCGTATGTACGAAAATCAATCTGATAACCTTCAATTGCTGCTAATTGTCCTAACGTAGATTGCTTAGATGCATTCATCAGTCTTCATTCTTTAACACGTTGACTGCCGTTGAGCTTTATAGAGTACCACTGGGTAAATTGCTTTATTTACGCACCGGTGTGAATGGACTGCATTTCAATCATTTCAACATCTTTTTAGAAGAGATTCAAGGATAAGAGGTGACATATCATGCTATTACATGTTCACACTTTTTATGGGAGATACAATTTTTTTCGTGCTGTAAAGTGGTTTTTCAAACCTCTTCTTAGAACCTTACCTTTGTAGAAATGCGGCGGCATTTTTAACTCGTTTCTTTTTGTTCTGGCCAGCCTGTATAACCACGGTCAGCAAAGGATATTCTTTGTTGCTGAAATGGCCAAAATTCTGTAAGGAAGATGCGAGTAATTAGGACGACATCTCTCAAACCGTGTTAATTTTTTGTTCGCTCTTTTGTTTCGAATTGCATTGCATTTGAAGATGCTTTCAAAATAATGCATCCGTGGCAAGCAAGAAACTATTTATTTCAAAATTAGTTCGGAAATTATTTCCGATATTCGCGATTCTCTCGATTATCGTTACGCCTGCTGATCAGATCGGAAAAAGGACTTAAGTTGGCTGAGACTTCAAATTCTTTGTGTTCGTAAATGTATTGCGAGTTTCCTGTCTAGAATCTAGAGCGTACAGTATGAGATATGTATTTTGCAGCGCATCATAAGTTGTCGGTCTGATACTGACGAGACTTGCACATTTCACAATCGCAACGCGTTTTTACCGTCCCATGAGTCGTTGCGCGAGTTAACCTTGATTTGTGGAAATGTTACGCGGAACAGTTTCTAGCTTTACACTGTTATGCAACAATGACTCGGCGCTTTGTTATTTGACTTTGTGGATTCATTTTCGTGATATAATGTCACTAATTTCGATTATTAAAGTTCACGGACATCGCTCTGGTGTGAAATAGTGATTCCTTTTCTGTTCGCAAAAATCCTCTCAGCCTCGCCACGTGCACCTTACGGTATATGTTCTTGAACTTCTTTTGTTATTATTCTGAACGGTATTTTGTTATTTGCCGCAAATTGGTTCTGACTTTTTCCCCCAATAAATGATGGGAGTATATTTTGGGGTTTGTTTCTTCTTTTTAGACGTCTTGCTTTAATTATTTCCGTTGAGCTTGCCATGAGAGGACCCCTCAGGGGGATACAAGTATTGTATCTATGGGAATTAGCGCTCCCGCAGGGGGACTATGTGAGGGCCTGAGCTGAAGTTTAGGTAGGAGCTTCCTTTTGTTGAAATAGAATAGGTTTTTGTTTTGTTGCGGACCATCTTTTTTCGGTTCACTGCTGTCCTGTTTTTCAGCACCTACTACTTTCTTCTTCAACTTTTTCTTGTTTCATGAACTTCTTTCTTAGCTTTCTGTTTCTGTGCCTTTTCTGCATAGATTCCACGTTTCTTTAACTCCATACTAAATGGTGCCTTCTCCCTTCCTCTCTTAGAACATCTTTGTCGTGCAATTAAGGGAGGCTAAAACTTTCTTATATAATATAATCACTCCTAGTTTTTTCCTCAATGAGTTATTTTCTGTTGCAATGTTCAACTCGTAGGTATTTAAAACTTCAGAAGGTAAGAAACAAATGCCCGGTATTTGCTGCGTAGAACCACGAACTATTAACTTTTCAGAGACTTCGTACTCTCTTTGTGACAGGATCAAATTCTGAACTAGAAATCGGAATTTATGAGCCCTTGAAAGGTGCGCTTGTCCCTCTTATCAAACTGCCTGTGCAGCCCAGCACAAAAATAGCCCCATTTGGCTCTGTCCTGCTGCTGCTGCTGCTGCTTCTAAAGCTGGCTTATCGGAGTAGTAAAAAATGTCTGTTATTATGTTTACTTTTTGACCGTTTGAATGTTCCATGGAGATCCGTAAGGTGGCCTGGTGGTCGTGCGACCGTGTGTTGTTAGTTGGTGCACAGATTGTTGAACAGCGAAATCTAAGAAGTCTTCCCCTCTTTTAGGAATATAGTCTGTTTTAATATTGAAACGGTGGTAATGCTGAATTTCTTTGGTGGTTTGTGCCGAACAATTTCCTAATGTTCGATTACTAAATTTCATCATTGCATTTACCATAAACAGAAAAGTCGCAGTTTGCTTAGCAAGAAAAACGTGATCATCCCATTCTTAATTTCACGAGTGAGGTGCAGCTTACGATTTACTTTCTCTTATATTCCTTATATTGCTTCTGTCACGATAAACGACGACAGGGTATTGTGATTTATGGTATCTGCTCATGTAGAAACGACTTGGCCACCTCGATAAGGCTCAGTTCAATTGTGCTGAAAGCAATGTCCGTAAAACCCAGCTACGCGATAAGCGTTCACTTTGTCTTCATCACTGGAGCCCGGAGCCAGGCCGCGTGTCTGCGCCTCTTCCATGGCCGGCGGGTTGTGAGGGCTCGGGGAGCATCCACCTATTCGCAGACTTGGGCTGATCTCGTTCATGGATCACAAGTAATTGCTTTAGCTGAAGATTACATTTTCCGGGTTCTTGAAATAACTGGGCGAGTTAAAGTGGTGAACTCGATGAATATTTTCCTTGATGGTGTTAATTTTGATATGATTTACTATTGAGTTAGATGATAAGAGCTTCATTGGTTTTTGCATTCTTTCATGGGTACGGCTAAAAAGATGAAATGTGCTTGTAACTTCTGCTCACACTCGGTAATATTTATTGACCTCCGCAGAAAGACTGTCATCGGTAGCACCATGTAACTTATCTTCTCTGAAAAAACTGAAGGGGTAGTGGGGAATGTTGTTTAACCGAGTATTTGAATCATGTCCATTGATGAGCAAAACCTTTGTGTGCTTTAGGAAAACTTGATGTAGATTTTAGGTTACGTTTGAATATCTCCAGGTGTGTCAGTGTTTGTTTACGTGCTGTCGCTTGCCTTAGATTTACTGTACTGGCTGTGAAAGGAATTCAATCATCGATTGTAGACTGCTGGTTAAGCTGGTTATCGCTCTTATTTTTTTTTGTACATTAAGCTAGTTATCGTGCTTATTTTTTGGCAATCTAAGGGGTGATTAACTAATTCCATCGCGTAATCACTGGAAGTCCTCTTTAAAAATAATTTATTCATAACTTTGGTAACGCATTAAATCATTTTGTTTCAAATTTTTTGTCCTTAAAGATCGTTAAATCATTTACAGGCTCGTGAGGTTGTTTACTGCACCTAACTTCATTTCTTGAGCCAACCCCTGCTCCACCGCACTGTTATCAGAGCCTCGATCATGCGTTCCAGCTAACTCAGTGCTAGGAAATGTTTGGCGTCTTGAAAGTATTTTCACTTGAAATTAACGTTTTTCCAAACTTTAGAGTGTGCCGTGAATAGGTGATGAATATTATGTGGTTAATTTGTATGCAATGTTACGATAGTGAAGTCAGGAGGATACAACTAGAATATCTAAGGGAATTAGCGAAGATGTGGAGCTGGAGGTAAGGTTGGACTTTCTTTTGTTTAAATAAAATAGATTTTTTGTTTGTTAAGAACAATTTTTTCCGACTCACTGGTTTCCTTTTTTCACACCTTTTACTTTGTTGTTGTAAAATTTTCATGTTTCATTAACATCTTCCAGTCTTATTATTTCCATGCGCTGACGCAGAGTAAGCACACCTTGTACATTGATTCCCCGTTCCCTTAACTAAATTTTGCCTTCCTCCATCGTCTTTTGGAAACATATTTGCTGTGGTTAGAGAGGCTTGAACTAACGTGTAACCTAATTTATCTGTTACCGTAGTGAAACTGAACTGGCATGTGCAGTATAGAGGTATTCTCACTTGTGTAATGGGCACGATACTGAATAATACACACATATGGTTTCATACGACGGTCGGAACCGTACTGTGAAGACATAGAGTTATGAGTGTTTGTTTCTGAGGTCTTGACGTACCGCGGAACGTTTCAGTTAAATTGAACTGCGCAAACCAGATTTGCCGATCACAATTATTGTCGTAAAAAGTAAGGCGAAAATCGCTACACGTTTAGTCATTTTTCTTAAAAATGATCAAATAAAACTGAACGAACGTTTCGGACTAACTGTCCATCTTCAGCAAGAAAAATTTCTGTGAAACGAAACCAAATAAGAGAAATTAAAGCACTAAAGTAGTGTGTATACAAAATCTAAACTTTGAAAAAGCACAAACAACGGTAAAAAATAAAAAAATATATAAAAGATGAAGGAAAAACTGAATTACGTATTGGCAACATGAAGCGGGAAAGCACTTTGGGTGTCACTGAGAGCAGGTTTCATTTTGTAAACATACAAAGATTCGACAATGAGGACAATAATAATTATTATTGTCCTCAGGTCCAAGTTCGCCTGCTCAGCTGTGGTGTGAGCGCCCCGGAGAGACTGCCTTGGCTTGAATCGTAGCCTGCGTTTGCTTTGTTGCCTGGTTGAGTCTTGTCTTACCATGTTTTTCCTTCTATAATTATAAGTTACTATTAGCCTTTGTTGATGTGACGTTTGAGCCTGACATTCGAACTGGACATTCGCTATCAAGTTTCTTTGTGCAAATTAGCCATGGAAGTAAATTGTTTCGTTATATTTGTAGTTTCTTTAGTCATAGACAGGGAATAACATTGAAAAAAATCATGCGAGTGACTATTTCATATGCATCCAATATTACTAAAAAATAAGTTAAGGGATATAGTCAAATTAAAGCGTGGTAATATGTGTTGATGTAGGAAACCTTTCCTAGAAGTCTGTCCATGCCTAGCTAGGTCACGTGTCTTTGCAATTCCTCTAATCCTTTCTTTTGTAAAGATAATTAATGAAACCCTCTTAACCTATTACACGTGCAGGTCATGTTTTCATTTTACGAGCGTTTTTAACAGTGAAGAAGCTTTCACATTTGCAGGCCATTTGCTACCATCCATCACCTCGGCGGTCTTGCGCCGCTCGTTAGCTTAATGGACCGGCTTTGGTGTTATAGCTTCCACCCTTGCTTTTGGTCAAGTAAAATAGTACTCAAATGATGAACTTCTGTTAGAGCTTGGTAGTCAGCTAGAATGTGTTGGAAAATTTAATTGTGATATTGAAGTTGCCTTCGAAAATTCGGGATTTAAACTCGATCAAGGTTTTCGTCTTGTTCGTAACTGGAATAAGTTGACAACTGGGTGTTGGATGATTGAATTGCGATTCAGTTTTTGAGTGTGCACTGCCATTAAGCAAATTGCTTCATTATCCGAAGGAGATTTATAATTATTAGAAAACATGTATTTCGAAAACTCATCGTCATTTGCATCAACTGCACTTCCCTAGCTCGGTTGTGAGCGTTTCGAGGACTGCTGCTTCGTGTCCGGTACGACGAAATTGATGTCCAATTTTTCCGAATAAAACTATGGTCAGTTTTTTCATGAAGTTCTCTCTGGGGATTTCAACTCTTGCGTTTGTGGGAATTAGCGTTTCCAGGGAAAAGATGCGAAGTGTCGAGCTGAGGGGCAGGTAGGCTTTCTTTCTGTTGACATAGAAATGATTTTTAGTGTAATTACGGTCATCGTTTTGGTTCTGTTTTTCTGCTCCTGTTACTTTTTTCTGATTTCTTATCTTGTTTTATAAACCTTTTTCAATCTCGCTGTTTCTATGTGAAGGGTGTGGGGACACACATTCTTTGTGCGTAGATTCCTCGTTCTCTCAATTCCATACTAAATAGCGCTTTCCTCCTTGGTAATGCACTAGTGGGGACACCTTTGTTGTGTCAGACGAGACTAGAACTGATTAATGACCATTCCAATTTATTCAGTTATAAAGAGTAGGGACATGATCACTCAATCATTGAGTTCTTAGTGAAATTTTTAGGTCGTGTTAGGCCTGAAACGAGTTTTCCTAGCCAACAGAAAGAGAGTATTGCCTTCCCCGTCTTCTATCATTTAACGGCGTTTCCTCCCCTTGCTCGTCACCCGATGTTGGCTAACCCTAACATTTTCTTGGCTTTGCTTTGCCTGAAAATAATTTATTTGAAGGGCTGTCGAACTTACTCTTCCATTAATCTGTAGATGGCTCCAAATTGATAATAATCAATAAGTGAATTCGAACGAAAGCTGAATTAAAATTTGGCATCACGACCAGAACAATAAAACAAATGTGACATTTGTTTGCTTTTTAAAACGTGGAATAGTATTAAAGAAAATTAAAGTGTTGTATTAATTGATGATTCCAATGTATCAGAATTTTTCTTTTTTATTTTCATTTTTGTTGTCAATGGAGATCCCCATAGGGGGATACAACAAATTGTATCTATGGGAATTAGCGCTCCCAGGGGAAAATTGTGCGGGCACGAGCTGAGAGTTAGTTAGGCCTTCTTTTTTGTTGAAATAAAATGATTTTTGTTATGATGAGGACCACCTTTTTTCGGTTCACTACTGTCCTATTTTTCAGCGCCTCTGACTTTCTTCTTCAACTTTAATCTTATTTCATGAACTTCTTTCCTATCTTACTGTTTCTATGCCCTTTCTGCATAGATTCCTCATTTTCTTATCTCCATACTAAATGGTGCCTTCTTCCTTTCTCTATTCGATACGCTCTATTTTAGCAGCGGTTAGGGAGGCTTAAACTAACTTATAATCTTAATCTGTCAATGGAGAGTAGATAAGATCAGTATGCTAATATTTTCGTTCCCTGCGGCGTAGCAGTCACTACAAAGCGGTCGTGACGGTGTCAGGAGGATTGACGTGTTGAAAGCACAATTGCTCGACTGATGGCTGAAGCTCCACCTCGTAATTCCTTGCCATGCCTCTTTCTGCGTGCAGCAATGACGATCTGTTGTGACTTTATTCTCCTTGTATATGGCGGATAATGTATGAATGATGCACACCCTTCATTTCAGTTTGTGCTGCAATTGATTAATGGAATTTATTGCCTTGGCACATCGTTCTAGTACTCGATTTGACGGACTAAACACCGTCCTCCTTCGTAGTATTGCACCTCGAACTGTGTTGCTGGTACGGAACCCTCAATGCAACGTAGTTAGAGGTATAACCGATTTAAGGTTTGGAAATTGACGATTTTCCTAAAATTTGACTTGAAAACGACGCTTGTAAATGGCTTCGTGATACATCGTAAGTTTGATCAATTTAATCGTACGGTGAACACTTTCCTGAGAGTCGTACCTTCCATTGCTGCACTCGCCCTTGAATGCTACGCTGATTGAGAGGCGACTTTTTTTTGTTTCGTTTGGTCTGTTTAGTGAGTCAGTTTTTGAAATTTTTCATTTCCTTGGTCGTCAGAGAACAATGTTTCATTTTCTCACGCTTGCGTCTTATTCTGTGATGGTAAAAACAAAACCTTTTTTGCAATCATAATGGTGATCTTCACACAGTACCATGGGGTTTTCCAGTACTTCTACTACAAATTAGAATTTGTATGATTTGAACTAGCTAGGATGCGATTTCTGGAATATATACTAGCATAAAACTTCCTTAGTATGAGCATGTTTTTGCGGAGCTGGGGAGCTCATTGCGTTACGAGTTCTGGTGACCAAGGCCAACAATCGATGATCGAGTATATCAAACTTATGAACCAATGTTACCTAATTTTACTTTTGCAGTGTAGTGACGTCTTATTACATTACCAAGCTAAAATCCTATTCAAATTACGCAGAGTGTATTTCTTACTGAATGAATATTATTAACCGTTGTATTATGTCTGGTACTTATTTGATGCGATTTAATTCATTAAAACTATTTTGTATTTCGCTTTACTTTAGAAACACCCTGTGAAATATAGGCAAGGCTTGGAACTTCTATAAAATCCTCCTAACTCATTTCCCTTTTTCAATACTCTCTGTTCTGAATTATCGGAGAACTGTGCTTTCGTCATAGATTCACTTTTTCATCAGAATAGATCTGCATTTCGGTGGGCCCTAGCATAGGGTAGTCGCCGCATCGAACATGAACCTTTTCCAGCTAAATGTGATTAACACCACCTACCTCTCTTCCTCTTAAAATTTGTTCTACTTGTGCTGTTGGAACAAATTTGTTTGCGAAAATTTCTTCTGAAATTCCTTGTTTAGAATCTACCAATGGGGATTGAAAGTTTGTTGGAATTTTCACCGGTTTAATATCATTAAATTTCTCGGGAGCCAACTGTTTTAGGAGTATTTCGTTGGTTATCTGAGTAGGCAAACAGCTCGAGTAGCGCACGTCACGCGATTTCAACTCCCATCTACCTAACACACTCGGCTGCTTTGCGAGATGTTACAGGTCTGTCTGCTCACTGAAAACTACGGT